>OX381620.1:1482735-2965470 GCA_947459985.1 Diloba caeruleocephala | reverse complement strand
CTACAGCCCTACAACGGAAAATATAGCCAAAGACAACTATATCGTTATCTTTTTGTGTTGTGGAATCAATGTCTATATCTTGCTATCCTGAGCTTAACTTTCACGCTAAACAGTAGTGACCACCGACTGTAACTGCAGACGTCCACTGTTGGAGATAATCTGCCATAGATTTACACAACGAAAGTTCTGTAACCAAGGGTTTGTTTTTTTGTTGGGCTTCTCGCATACATTTCTGGGAAATCCTATCGGCCATTTATACGTCCACTACTGAACAAAGGCCTCCCCCATAGATTTTCACAACTGTGTCATCATGTTGGGGGGTATTTGCCAATACTCACCACGCTTGGCAGGCGGGTTGGTGAGCGCAGTATCGCAACCGTTTCACTGAAGGGACGCTGCTGCCCATCCCTCTGGTTCAGATTCCCTTAGTCGCCTTTTACGACATCCGCAGGAGGAGATGGAGTGATGCTATTTTCTTAATCCGGACACCACACGGATGGGAAATGTGGTTGCTTAACCATCAGGTCATTTTTGGCGAAAAAAGGCCTCCAGCCAAGTAACCAAGGGTCTGTAACTCTGTAGCTATATATAAGTGCATATTGTGAGAAAAAAAAACCTAATAATGCATTCACCCAACCTTTTTTTAAAATTTTTAATTGGTGCCCAGTGGAAATTCTTCATGAACCTTCGCCCCGGGGGAAGGACGAAGGGGTATGCCGGACTCCTACCGGCTAAAACCACTGGAGCGGTCATCTTCGGCACCTAAGGGAGGCTCCAGGTCCTCGTATGCTCACACTAGATCATTCATCCGACCTAAGAACCAAAACTAGTTCCTCACGCATGACGCAGTTGCGCTTACGATCACAATACCAATAGGATGGTGGTAGTGTATTCTTTTATCATAAATATTTTGTCAAAATAATACTTTATTCTAGAATTGAAATCAGGGCCATGCTAACGCTACTTCGAGATTACGATCCATTAATTTGGGAGTTACTAATTAGTGGTATTATGTCTGAGCTAAAATAAAATTAAAATATACCTAAATGCTGTTTGGCGAACCTAAAAATTTTATACGACGAAAGTAATTAAATTGGGGAAAATAATTAATTAGAATGTTTTATAGCTGGTAATTAGTTGTACCTCGTAAGTTCTGGCGAGGACAGGACGGCCTAGAATTATACCCTGAAGGCCAGGCTGCCTGGCCCAGGCATTAAGGACACATACCTTTTGTTATTATTCTGGTGGAAATACTTCGTTTACCTACTTCTTCCGCCGCGGAAAAGGACGGAGGTAGAGACCCCGGCTAAAACCACCCGAGTGGTCATCTTCGGCACCGTAGGGAGGCTCCAGGAACTCGAATAATCTCCATCTAGTGCCACCCATTGGTGTCACACTTGTAGGCACATCTCGGCGGGGATGACTGTAAAGCGGTCACCCCCTCTAGCGGAGGGAAAGCGACTGTAAAGAGGCCACCTCCCCAGGCACCTCTCGGGGGGATTGTAAAAGATTCCCCCGAAGCCTCACTATGCGCAGTGCTGCGCTCCCGGCGGTACGGGACCACATGTACACCGCCGTCTTCCCCGGGGTCGCTCGGTGTGAGCACGCAGATTTCCAAATAGGCGCGCTTGGGACTCCCAATACCCCCCGTCAGATAAAGGCGACAGGGGGCTCAGGCGTGTTGGACACGGGCGCCGCGGTGGTTTTTACTCTAGCTCTGTGTCCTCTTCCTCCGAGCGGGATCGGCCCTCTCTCGATCCCGCTCTAAGACACATACATAACAGATGTTTAGACCAGAAGCTCTTTTCAATATACATATATGAACAATAAATTAATTATACCAATTTGTGTGATTTATAAATGGGATCCAAGTTTCCTTACGACGTTTTCACCTATAGTCAGTGGAGTTTTAGATTAAGGCTACATAAAAATGTGACTCTATTTTGTTGGATTAAAATGTCAAATTTATTATCAGCACCCACTTCACAGTCGCTTCTAAAGTTTTCAAGTTTTGATTCATCTGATTCCAACATGATGAAGGTGCGAAGGTAAATGGCGAGATAAGCAGTTTGTGAATATACGAGTATGTTAAAATATGGAAATAAATAAATATGAGTTGGCTTCATTAACAGAATGCTTGGGCTCGGAGGGCTATAGAAGATCGTCTGCATAATTATGTTTTCTGTTTTGTAAGTGTTTAGTAATTGTTTCAAAGCCATAACTTTTGATGTTTTGCCGAAGTTAAGTTTATCGTTTTTAAGTAAAGTTCTACAATTATTTATGTATCGTTTATATGTGGTTATAAGTATTTCATTCTCAGGCGAGTTCTTTAGTTTAAGGTGTAATTTATCTCTGTTTTGTAGGCATATATGGAGCCCAGGTGTCATCCATGGCTTCTTAAGCATATTTCGGTTTGGTATTTCGAACAATAATTTACACTTTACATGACACGTTACAATAATACAGATACATATTATGTGCAACAATTACCGCATGCTCCAAGAATATATGGTTAGATGTAAAACAAATCAAATTGAATATACCATCCAGTGAAATAAAAGTAGATTCCTTAGTTTCATAAAATAGAATAAAAATAATTCAATTCATTACGTTTTAAAATAGAATACAAATATAACTAACATAAGTTTGATTTAATTCAATACTTTTCAAAAAAGAATAATGCAATGAAAAAATATTACGTTTAAAACTGAATAAGATTACATAAATCAAGACAGCATTTCATCAAAAAGAATATAACAAACAATTTATGTCGACCTATCTTGATGTAAGTGAATTGGTGAATAATGGTTTATCATAGTAATGTCTTAGGTTTTCACGATTATTACACATTATAATAAAACACTTTTAAACCGATTGCATCGCGTATATTTTGAATTTTCCTGACGTTTAAACCACTTTGCAGGGTTCGTGATCATCACTGCGCTCACCAACCCGCCTGCCAAGCGTGGTGAGTACTGGCAAATTCCCCCTAAAATGATGGCACGTTTATTGAAATCTATGGAGGAGGCCTTTGCCTTTGTTTAGCAGTTGACGTTCTTATATGATATTGTTGATGAAATTTGTTTTAGTATTTAAGTGCTGCACCCGCAACTAAGCGGTTCTGTACTTCCGAGCAATCACAACACGATTAAATAAAATGAGAAAAAAGAAACGTGCAAATTCCATTAGCTTTGGAGTGAATCAATATTAAATGGTACAAAGTTGTGTTAAAAAGAAACTTATAGCGAATTCATAACTTACAACACTTATTTTGAAACTTTTAAATACCTTTTTCAAAGCCGCAATATGTTTCAAACTTGTACAATTTTATTCATATTTTAAACAGCAATCAGTCTTTGTTTCAGACTTTCAATTTTCACGCGTCTAGCGCCCGAGGGTTAGTACGGCTGAAGGACATACGGGGATTTATATGAACGGCGACGGAGTAAAACTTTTCGCGAAATGGAGGCTGCATTAAAAAGAACATTCTAGAATGTTAATATGTTCGAAAAGCAATCTAGTATACATTCCCGGAGTGTTAGACTGACGAACACTGCTTTACACACATTTCACCCCGATGATATTGCAATTGTTTAAAATAATTCCAATATTTATTTTGTTCAGTAGCCTTGCGATTGGGCGTTTTCTCACGCATCTCTCATTGATATTGACGGCCTTAATAGGCTGTTAGAGGTTTCCATCTCAGTCTGGTGTAGATATAATATCTTGTGCTTCAAAGGATATACCACCATCTCTAGTCGTGTCGTTGGTGTCATAGAAGGCGATAAAGGGAAGTTTTATATATTAACTGGTGACGAGAGAAGCTGTTAATTTGCTTAGTAGTAAGCGATAGGCCTGTCCATAACTACTGGACTGCTACCCAGACTGACTAGTCTAGACGCAGAGTCCTGCGTGGCATCACATTGTGCTAGTCACCTTGTGACGAAGTCATCCTCCCTCTTCATTTCAATCAACCTCTTTCATGACTTCATACCTTTTATCTCCATCACGGTCCACTTCATGATTCATTCTTTATTCAAATCAAAATTCGAATTTACTATTGTGATGTCGAATCGTTCATATTTTGATCATTATCATTAAACATTCGATTCTGAACGCTAGTGGTTTGACACACAGTTGTCGCTCTGACAAATAGTCTCCTGCAATATTACAATTACTTATTTTTAATTACATTAATTTGTGATAGTAAGGTATATTTTAAAATACATATAATCATCAGCATGAAGTGTTGAAGTTGTGAATAACAATATACCTTTATAACAATATATATGTTACGTTTCATTCAATATCATTAACTGAACTCCGTTAATTGCTGCCGTGGAGAGAGCCTCCTAGTTGAGCTAACCGGGAAGGAAACACGGAGGGAGGCACTCCGCGATAACCTCAAGACATTAATTATTTAGTCTCTTATGTTCAGTAATGTCACTAGCTACAGTCCACTTCAAACAGGAGCAAAGTAATGTCACTAGCTACAGTCCACTTCAAACAGGAGCAAAGTAATGTCACTAGCTACAGTCCACTTCAAACAGGAGCAAAGTAATGTCACTAGCTACAGTCCACTTCAAACAGGAGCAAAGTAATGCCACTAGCTACAGTCCACTTCAAACAGGAGCAAAGTAATGTCACTAGCTACAGTCCACTTCAAACAGGAGCAAAGTAATGCCACTAGCTACAGTCCACTTCAAACAGGAGCAAAGTAATGTCACTAGCTACAGTCCACTTCAAACAGGAGCAAAGTAATGTCACTAGCTACAGTCCACTTCAAACAGGAGCAAAGTAATGTCACTAGCTACAGTCCACTTCAAACAGGAGCAAAGTAATGTCACTAGCTACAGTCCACTTCAAACAGGAGCAAAGTAATGCCACTAGCTACAGTCCACTTCAAACAGGAGCAAAGTAATGTCACTAGCTACAGTCCACTTCAAACAGGAGCAAAGTAATGTCACTAGCTACAGTCCACTTCAAACAGGAGCAAAGTAATGTCACTAGCTACAGTCCACTTCAAACAGGAGCAAAGTAATGTCACTAGCTACAGTCCACTTCAAACAGGAGCAAAGTAATGTCACTAGCTACAGTCCACTTCAAACAGGAGCAAAGTAATGTCACTAGCTACAGTCCACTTCAAACCGGAGCATAGTAATGTCTCCTCTCCTGTTTGAAAACTACTACTTGGTGGCAGAATACCTGGCTTTTGGGGTCCTATCTACTTACTTACCTATCTACTTGGCCTCTTGCCATAAGATACGAACCACCAGTAAAAGTTGTTTCTTTGAAGTGTCTATAGCAATTCATTTAGCTCTTGAAAGAAAGAAGAAAGAAAATATTTTATATTTGCCCATAGTACAAGTGCAGCTAAAACAAAAATAAAAAAGACAATTTAATAACTGAAACTAAGTCACAAATAACTAACCTATATATCAATTAAAATATATAAATCTCTTGGAATAGTAAGGCATTATTATTTTTGCAATGACAAGTAAAATAAAAAACACAAAATGTGGCCAGAGAATGTATAAAATTAAATATAGACCTAATTTGGAATAAAAACAGAAAACAAGTGCGCTGAAGTGTGCAGAAATTGGTTGGGACTTAGTATTTTGCTGAGGCGTTGAGACAACGCCAACAGCACTGATTTTCAGTGTCAATCTCCTTGGTAACGAAATGGCGTCTTCCGGTTGGGTAAAAACCATGTAAAAGCGAATATCTAATCTAATAATTAATCGATTGAGAGATTTTGAGGTGAGCCATGGTGAGGTGAACCGCTAAACTGACAGTATTGATCCAATACTGACAGTATTGGTCCAACATGTTTATTGGAGGTTTCCCAAAACCATATCTTTGTTACCTTCATCAATAACTTACACGATTGAAGGTGTTTTTGTGACTAGCTTTTTCGACTCTACATGTCTCGCTCAAGGATCTATAACCGAAGAGGTTAAGGTTATCAGCCCCAGCATTAACCCCGTTACCGAGTCCCACGAAATAGGGGTAATTCTCCGCCAATTTAGTGCGGTACCAACTGATTTTATTACGCCTATAAAAGGGTTACCGTACCGTAAATATTTATATTGAATTGACTATTTGGGTAGGTTAGTTAGAGACAGAGAGAATTCATTTTTATCGTTTTTAACATTTCATATTAGTCAAAGTACGTCTTGCTAGTACTCACCACGCTCGCAGGCGGGTTGGTGAGCGAACCATGGCTACTTGATGTACAGAAGGTGCTGCTCTTTATTTATTTTTGCTTGATAGTTTGTGCATTTTCTATACGCATAACCGCATTGTTACTTATTTAATAAAACAATACAGATTATGACAGGGTGTGCTTGTTGCCCTGTCTTGGGCGAACTGATTGCGAGGTGCTACAATTGGGGGACTTTAGGGTCTTACTTTTGGCACGCATGTAACATATCTACTGCGTATAATATATAATAGCATTGCAAGAGAAAAAACAATTACAACAATCTTCTTGAGTCTAGATTGTGAACTTTTCTTCTACTATATATTATTTTTATTTTTTTTTATTAACGACCACCCACTATTTGTAAATTACTTTCAATTATGAATACAAAAAACACAAATATTAAGTATCACATAATGTACACTCAATTAAAGGTAACCACAGCTTATACATCAATATCGAGTATACGGGCTAAATTTAATAAATTAAATTAAAACGATTAAAATAGATAATAAAAAAAGCTCACACTGTATTAATGACTTAAAATAATAACGATCTATGTATATACACAGTTACTTACAAATTAATTGAATTAATTAATCAATTAAAAACAAAATCCTAACAAGAGTGTAATAATATTTTTTTTTAACTATTGCAATTTAATCATGTAAAATTTATCTATGTAAAGTCTACTGTTGATAAATGTATCGTACCTTTTCTTTTAAAGGTGTTTACACTATCGTGATTTATATCTATGTCAGCTACTTTGAATAAATCATTATACAATTTAGTAGTCCTCACAAGAGGAGAGTTGGAGCCTAAGTTGGTCTTGTGCAGTTATTAAAATCTAAAGTCATTTAAAACTTTATTATTAACATAAATTATAACATCGGATCATCACAACATCACATGTCGTGTGGTGCCGGCTCAGAATGCCACCACCCCATCTCCTCCCGTGGGTGTCGTAAAAGTCGACTAAGGGATTGGCCGGAGGATGGGCAGCAGCGTCCTTCAAGTACATTAACAACTCAACTGCGATCGCCAACCCGCCTGCCAAGCGTGGCGATTATGGCAAAACCCCCCAACGAGCCCACAACACACCCATATCGGTCGTTGTGGTGGTCTTTGGCGGAGGCCTGTATCCAGCAGTGGACTTCATTCGGCCGAAATGATGATAACATCGGACAATAAATTACTTGGCATTTGATTAAATCTTTTTGATTTCTAGGTGACTTGGCGACGATTTTGACTGTGATCACTAAGCGTGTGTGGTGGTACATAAAAAGCGTGGTGACAATGGTGATATTTGATCACTCTTTGTAGTGATAATTGGGATGTGTGTTGAAAAAGTGTAATATATATAATAATTCTAATTCTCTGTTAGTCTAATACTCTTTTTATTCATCATAAATTTTTTTTTCGTTAGGTATTTAAACAACTTATTTCACATAAGAAAACATGACCACGTCATCCATTACTAAAAATACTACATTCGTTCATCAATCAACGTCACTTAAGCCTAACTCATCTATCAATTTATGAAATGGATGATGCATTGTAATTAGTTTATTAGTTTATAAATCAAGTGTGTTTAAAATATAAATGTTTCCTCATCATCATAATTTTGGCCGAAAGACGTCCAAAGTTTGCCAAAACGACCGGTATGGGTTTGTGTTGTGTGCGCATTGGGGGGTTTTGCCATAATCGACACGCTTGGCGATCGCAGTTAGGTTATAAATGTACTCCAAGGACGCTCCTGCCTATCCTCCGGCTAATCCCATAGTCGCCTTTTGCGACACCCACGGGATGAGATGGGGTAGTGATATTCTTAGCCGGCACCACACGGCATAAATATTAACTTATACATTGCTATTTTTATGTTGGGCAATGCGCTTTTGTGTTGAATCAAAATAAGTGTTGTTCCACCGCCATTGGTACACCGACACCTTATAGTTGATCAGTATCCATGTTTTTTATTGTTTCTAGGGTTCCGTACGTCCGAAAGTTGAAACAGCGGCACCCTTATAGGATCACTCGTGTGTCTGTCTGTCACAGCCAATTCGCTCTAAATTTACTGGACCGATTCAAGTTCAAATGAGTATTGGCAAATACTGGGGGTATGTGATGAAATGATGACACAGTTGTGAAAATCTATGGGGGTGGCCCTTGTTCAGCAGTGGATATATAAACGGCCAACATGATGATGACATGATAGTAAAATAAAAATACCAAACCTCTGAACTTTAAAGATAATCTATCGGGAAAAGGATAGGTATCGGTCCCGAGGCGCGGAATTTTTATCACCCACCGTAATGCGGTGTGAAAATTTATATAGAGCGCACGACTTGCGGGCCGCAAAGACCCCCAGGACTTTATTTTATTACAGCGTTAGTTTAATACTTACGAATCACCTTCCAAATTAAATAGAATATAAAGTCTACTGGGATTTAGTTAAAAGATGTATCGGACCTCGGCGTTTTGGCTTGAAAATATATATTAGAGACTTAGATTAACCTGTTCATCACGATTTGTGTTGTATATTTCTAATTTTAATCATGAACGCAACGCTGAATCGAAAAGTAATACAATAAAATCAGTAAGAAACAAAAAGAGCGAAGTACACATAACCATACCAACCATAATGAGCATGACTATATCAAAATAATGCCTGTGAAAAAACACAATAATGTTAGTTATAAATACAATCCAAAAAATTTATGGATGTTATTTTATACAGCTCCATGCGAAAATACTGCTGTTGCAGAAATAAATCGAATGCGAGTTATTCAAAGGTAGATGGAATAACAGAAGCTTCGAAATTTGAAATATCGAGCTCTAACTATTTAGTGTAAACATTATTTACAAACTTTTTTTTTTCATCCGGCTTGTAGCAGTGGCTGTAAATACATGACTTGCAAATGCTTGAAGTTTGGCCAAAAAAGGTTTAACAGAGCTAGAGCTCTTTCCTTTTTTTGTGTGTAAATCCATGTTCTTTGTGGTTATCTTGGTAGCTATTATGTGTATGCCTTTGTGGCAAGCTGACAAGGGATTAAAAAAAGTTAATTCAATATAAGAGTGGGTGTAAAATCGATAACTTATTTCTAATGAAAGCTTACAACGATAGGAGCTAAATACTATAAACACAGCGTAGAGTAATATAAATTTATCAAACACGTTAAAGACATTACGACATAGTAAAGAGTTGGATCTCTCTGGATTAAAATGTAGCACCACTTCATCTTCATGTCGTGAAAGGTGACTAAGGGACTCTAAACCAGAGGGATGGGCAGCAGCGTTCCTTCTGTGAAACAGTAGCCATACTGCGCTTAACAACCTGCCTGCCAAGCGTGGTGATTAAAAGAAGAAGTGGGAAATTCCCCCCAAAATGACGACACAATTTTGAAAAGGGGAGGCAGTATTATATATATGTATATATGCTATGCATATATATGTATGCTTTATGGACGTTCTTTGGCTGATATGATGATGATGATGATACTGACAATATAGCGAAGCCCCTTAAATCTTTTAAACCCACAAAAATAACATGGCCAGAAAAAAATATAGTTTTTTTGCGGCGGGGACTTCACGCGAACATCAATGCAGTCCACCAGGACCTAGAAACCACAAAGCTAATCCTTCTATTTCTTACATAGATGCAAATATCTTGTTCGAATGTTACAACATATCTGCATTGCCCAGGGTACAAATTGCAGCATAATTTGTGGGCCGCGCTGGAGTATGCATGTACATCCAGGAGAATATTAACAACAGTTATCACCGTCTTTACGACCTCGAAGACAGGGATCTGTCTGTTTTGTGGGTGCGTGTGAATCATGGTGACCACGCCAGAGTCTACGCGTGCTTTTACAGGTCTCATAGCGGTGACATGTACACAACGACTTTTTGCGCACTTGCAATGGCCACTGACAAACTACTTGAGCAATAACCCTGTGCGAAGCTATTTTATTTATTTATTTTATTTTATACTTTATATACACACAGATTGAATTGGTTAGGTTACACTTGAGTACAAAGGTACTGCTTATTTCAAAAAGAAATTTCTGCCAGCAGACCTGCGATACGAGACGAGAGTTTAAAGCGTAGACAACTGCGTGTAAAGGTAGAAGAGGAGAAATAACATAATATTTTGCGTATATTTTAAACTTAAGCACTATAATACATCGTTAAACAACGATACGATAAATAAAAAAGTACAATATACATACACATAAATAAATAAATAAATACACGGTTGGTGCAGTGGTTGATATAGTCGGCTGCTGCGCACCGGGTCGTGGGTTCGATTCCCGCACGGAACAAATATTTGTACGATCTGCAGGTAGTTGTTCCGGGTCTGGGTGTATTGTGTGTGGGATTTGTGTCTGTAAACGCACCCACGACACAGGAGAAATCCCAGTGTGGGGCAACGTTTAAAAAAAAAAAAAAGAAAAAAACTTTAATTTTACTTTTTTGTTTGTCCAGTAGGCGAGCGTGTATCTAGTACCAAATGAAAATTCAGTATGCAAATGGGCTCCCCCTACCTTTTTTTTATATTTTTTTATTAAGGGATCTAGATGCTTAACCAGACAGTTTGGCGAAGCATTAAATAGCCTCCAGCCTAGGCTCCCCCCTACCGATGTCCCATACCCCTTCGGTATCTGGACACATACCCGCATCGAGACGAACCATTTACTGGTATTAAAAATACATGTACCCTTAATTACTTATATCATAAACTGAAATAAACATTATAATTTGACAATAATAGATACATGCATAATAATTCTGTGAAAGACAATAAGACTTATAACACATCCTACATATCCGTAACCAACTGTGGGATTGTTACATTTGCGTCGCTAACATATACATAAAATAATAAATACAAAAATATTCTTATATAGAACAAAAATTAGGTGGAAAGGTAATGCTCTTTTACGCGTCTTTTAAAGACATAAATTGCTTTCATATCACGAATGTTTTTCAAATAGCAATTGGAATTCAGATATCATTATTAAACAGAAAGAGAGGGAGGGGTTCTACGTCCAGCAGTGGACCGATATAGGCTGATGATTGATTGATATTAAACAGAAGTTATAATCTAAGACTTTTTTACAACAAGTCAAATCTCCGAGACTTTAGTCTACAGCTCAAAGTAAATTAGACATTGTTTTTAAAAAAAGATCTTATTTTTATACGATGCAAATTCGGAGGGCAGATTTTGAAAGTGAAACCTCGCTTATTGAGACGTTTGCCCTCAAGACTTTGAAAAGCGGTTACGTTTTTCTTTGGGATTAACGCGTACTGGGAATATGAACCGTTGTTATTAAACGAATTTTAATCTCTAAGCACGAGATAAGACCATATTAGACATTTATTAATACCGTACTTTTGATATTGAATACTTTAAACCACTATAAGCCTTTCATATTAAAACGCTTTGGTAAATATTTGAGAACAGACAACAGTTATGTCAATAGATAGTTCAGGTATTTGAAATTTTATGTTCATTATCATTTCATCCGAAATATGTCCACTGCTAGACATAAACCTCCATTAAAAAACGAACATCGACTTGGCAGGATTTGTTTTCTGTGCTCGTTGGGGGGTTTAGCCATATATATAATCGCCACGCTTGACCGGCGGGTTGACAATCCACAGTTGAGTTGTTAATGTATTCCAAGGACGCTACTGCCCATAGTCGCCTTTTACGACACCCACGAAATGAGATGGGTTGGTGCTATTCCTTGTGGGCACCACACGGTTCTGAACTCTACGCATACATATATTTATTTTTATTTATTCATTTTACAAAATATTTCTATAATCATATGTATATGCATGTCTATTCAATTTACAATACGTTTTAAATAATTCACAAATGGTCTCTATATCCTTCTACGTCAGATGCTGGATAAACATAGGTCCTTCGAGCTGAATTTCCAAACAGTCTTATTTAATAAATAAGAGATGCTTATTCTTAAGAAAATAAAGCGCCAAACGCTTTAAATTACGAGCGATAGTAGCGTTTCTGTTGCTTTATGAGCGTCCATCTCTCCCGATGTCGGAATATGAATTGTTTATCGTGTTTGAGGAGTGGCACTTTCAATTGATATTGAGCGTCTGGCAGACCGTCTGTTTGCAGACGGTGGCGATGACCGACGAATAACACGCTAATATTAATGTGTTCTATTGAAATACGTCTATGTATAGATGATTAGGTATGAAGGTCTGTTTATTAAACTAAAAGTGTTAACGTAACATGTATGTATATTTTCCAAGTAGGTACGCTGTTTGTAAGAGAGCATGGGTAATTTTTCAACACTTTTAAACAAACTTGAATTCTAGAGTTGAAAACAGGGACCCCGCAAGACTAATAAAGCCCAGTCGATTTTCTCTGCAATAAAAACTGTTATGTAATCACGATTAAAATTTATAACGATTTTCCTAAATATATAAGAGAGTTACCTACGTGGCAATGTTAGACAAAACTATATAGGTGGCTTCTAGAAAAATGTTTTTATAATATATATAATTTCTTTGTGACATAATTTTTTTTCTTATATAAATATATATTTATTATTCAAGATTTAGAATCAGCAGCCGGCTCAGAATGCCAGCACCCCATTATATTCCGTGGGTGTCGTAAAAGTCGACTAAGGGATAAACCGGAGGGTGGGCAGCAACGTCCTTCGAGTACATTAACGACTCAACTGCGATTGCCAACCCGTCTGCCAAGCGTGGCGATTATGGCAAGACCGGGGGGTGAGGACACAACACACCCATATCGGTCGTTGTAGTGATCTTTGGAGGAGGCCTGTGTCCAGCAGTGGACTTCATTCGGCCGAAATGATGATTATTCAAGACAGATTTATTATTCAAGAGTATTCCATATTTCTTTCGACATGTTTAATTATTATTATTACTTATATTATGACTTATGAGTTACGATATGAATGTTCAATTCTAAGATTATAAATAATTTGTTAAATTGTATAAGACTATCAATAAAGAGACGTTGTCAGTAGCAGTTAAGTAAGAACAAGATTGAGCACAGAAAACTAGATCAAGATAAGTGTTTCTTCTTAGGTGATCAGAAGAGTTAAATTAAAGCGCTGAAAGGATAGAAAATTATAAATCTTTATTTAGACTAGATTAGTTTTAAGATATTATAGAAAATGGTTGCAGTTAAAATGGATACGTGATTTCTACTTGAGGTCGTTGAGGCAAGAAGTTTAAATTCAAAAAGTGAAACTCACGATCGAAAATAATGAACGTCTCGTTCACAATACATAAAATGATTTTGTTACGGATGCATTCGTAGCATAAGTTTATTTTTTTAATTTTCTGATTGCAATATAGATATGATTTTTTTATACATACATCCCTCTAGGGAAATCTCAGAGGACTCTAACGATTGCAATCTTCCCGTGCGTGCTTTGAAGGATAACTGATGTATAATGTCAAGCGGATAGGCAGCACCATCCCTCTAAGTGTTCTTAATCATCAATTTGCCAACAAACAACGCTGGAGGTCGTAGTTCCACTTCTGTTACAGATCAAACAATTTAAACAAACGTCATCATAAATAAAATAAAACAAAATTATGTATTCAGCCAGTTAGTTCCACAGACTAACGTGCGGGTAATTGTTCGAAAAATACTGGCAACGAACTATTGTGTGGCGCCGGTCAAATATTCACCGCAGGGGATGTTATCACGTGTTAACATAGCAATAGACATTTTTTTGTGGATAGAAATAGGCAATTTTGACCTGTAGTCGTGTTAAGATAATTTTGTACATAATGTTCAGCTACTTTTTACAATCTGGTGTTTAGGTATTTTGTTCTTTTACGATGTTTATCCGATTCTGACGCTAATCTTGTTGAGTGACTAATGTATGCTACGGTGTATAGGGGTTCTGGAAATCTCGATGTGGCCATCGGATTGTAGTGCTGACTGTACTATATTTCTCAAAGCTGAAATAGGTTTTTCGCTAAGAAAGTTACCACGGCTGGCCAAGCAGGTTGTTGAGTTGTGCACCTCCTGCGAAAAAGTCGACAATTGGAGAAAGCTGGATATTATATGCATGTCAATATTTTTGTGATAAGCTGCAGAAAAAATGTAGTCCTTGACGTGAAGTGGGCCACTTGACGGCATACGCCATACTTCAATCCCATTGGTCGAAATCATTCATACCAACGCAAAGCTCATATCGTTTTGAGCTTCTCTCATTTTTTCATAATACTATCTTTTGCCCGCGGCTTCGCACGCGTGTAATTTGGAATATCTTCATCATGGATACACATGCAAAATACATAAATCACTCTAAAAAAACGGGGGTAGGACAATGAACTTAACGACCTATTTTCACACCTACCAAATATTAAAAAAAAAAGATTGACATCGATCGAGCCGTTTTGAAAGTGTGACCACGAACACCGTGACACGAGATATATACATATACATTAGATTGTTAACCGCGTGGCAGATGATAAATTATTTTCGTAGTCTAAAATATATTCAGTGATAATATATGAGACCGCATGTAGTCTAACAAATTGATTTTGTTTCCAAAGTTGTTGTTAGTTTAAATTGGAAACTTGGCTTTGGGGTGAAAAATTAGTTTCAGTATTAAATTTCAGCTTTAAAATTTAACATCAAAAGTTATAGACCGTATATTTCAGTATACATGTTTACATTCTTTCTGTATCGTATAGTTAGTGTCCAAACTCGTGTCAGAGTTGTTCAAGAAGTGACTTAACGACTGTCTTCTAATGACAACCGGGGCTGATAATTGTACGTGCCCTCCGAAGCACAGAGACGCTCAGCTCAAATACCACTACGCGGTCACCCATCCACAGGCTGACCGAGCTGAGCATTGCTTAACCTCACCGATCTTTTAGCGATCAGTTATTGAGGTTGAGTTGGTGAGGCTATGAGTCCCATCTGTTTTAATTACATTTATTTAAATAACTAACTTCCTTTGGGCACAGTGAGAGTCAAATTTCAAGGTCAAATTTGAGTGCAACGTTTTATGTGTAACGTTTTGTGTGCGCATGCGCGGGCAACGTTCATTTCTCTCACGTATACAGTTGCACACGCTCTACTTTTTTGGTTAGTTCATCATCATCATCATATCAAAGTACGTCCACTGCTGGACAAAGGCCTCCCCTATAGGTTTCCACTATTGTGCCATCAATTACGGGGAATTTGCCAGTAGGTACTCTCCACGCTTGACAGGCGGGTTGGTGAACTCTGAATGGCTACTGTTTCACAGAATGGACGCTGCGGCTCTTCCCTATGATTTCGTCCCTTAATTGCCTTTTACAACATTCACGGGAGGAGATGGAGTGGTGTTATATTTTTAATCCAGACACCACACCGGGCTCGGCTCGGCTCCTCGTTAGTTAGTTGGTAGCTGGTTAGTTACTGTGAGGTAAGTGAAGGATTATAGTCGATGGTAAACTCACCTTTGCAATCTGTATGTCCCTGTAAACTTGGTTGCTTAAGGATCGCCAAAGACTTTTATAAGCGTAACAACCCACCTCATGACGTAGGTGTCGTAAAATTCGACTATAACATTCGCCCGATGGGCAGCAGCGCCCTTCAAGGACATTTATTCAATTAGAACTCAACTGTGATCACCAAATCGTTTGCCAACCGTGGCGATTATAGCTTAACCCCCTAATAAGAACACAACACAAACCCAGACTGGTCGTTGTGGCTATCTTTGGGGAGGCCTGTATCCGGCAGAGGTCGGTTAATATGTAATAAATCCAAAGATTTTGGATTAGACTGATGATTAATTTCGGCCGTAACCGAAGTGCGGTGATATCGCCGCAATTGAATGGGACATCGTAATGAAGTGTGGTGTCTCCTCTATTACATGATAGCTCAATTGATTTACGTCGCTACAGTGCCTCTGTCATGTTGTAATATAATAACTATTGATATGTCATGATGTGTGGTCAATATGATACAGTCGGCTGCTGCGCTCCGGATCGTGGGTTCGATTCCCGCACGGAACAAATTTGTATGATCTGCAGGTAGTTGTTCCGGGTCTGGGTGTATTGTGTGTAAAATGTCATGTCTGTAAACGCACCCGCGACACAGGAGAAATCCTAGTGTGGGGTAACGTATAAAAAAAGAAAAAAGAAATTTCTTTTTTTTAAACAAATATGTCAATACAATAGGAAATCTCTATTGTAATACAATACAAACAGTCGGCCATCGGACGTGACCATATGATATCAACTCATGTGCATTGATTCATTAATACCACATTAAGTTTGTATAACATAATATGAATAATAAACCAAAATTACAAGCAAAACGTTTTGCACAGATTCACATTAATTGCTAATGTTAAGGGGTATAGGGAGGCTAATAAACTCTGCCGTGTGCCGTGTCGTGCCGGCTACAAATAGCACCAACCCATTTCTTTCCGTGGGTGTCGTAAAGGCGACTATGGGCAACAGCGTCCTAACGACTCAACTGCGATCGCCAACCCGTCTGCCAAGCGTGGCGATTATGGAAAAAACCCCCAATGAGCCCACAGCACATCCATATCGGTCGTTATGGTGATCTTTGGGGCAGGCCTGTGTCCAGCAGTGGACTTCATTCAGCCGAAATGATGATGAGATTATTTATTCAGCTAACTAATATAACGAACTCTCCTACTATTAATGGCATTCACTACGCACACGGATATTATAATGCACTAGTACTACACGAGCTTCCTAATTCAACGAATAAAAACGAGGTTTCCTAATTTGAGAAAGTCGCCTTGACTAGAAAAGTGTAATTACCGTTTAAAAATATATATTTTAATTAGTTCAACATTTTGTTCCCTCTATTTAATAAGATAGGGAGCTATCTAATTCCTAGACACAGCTAAGACCAACTGAGCTACTGCTATTTATGCCATTTTTTACGACTGTGCAATATCCGTTCTGCGCCAATTGACTCGCTTTGGTTCAATGAAACAGCATACCAAGCTTTGCTAAGTCAGGATATTAAGCGTTTGACGTGTGCCAAATAAACTGTTATTTATCTTGGTTCATGCTGCTTTTGTGAAATGTTTTAAAATTGGAACACTTATTAGGTTTCGACGTTTGAATTTTGGGGAGGTTTGCAACCAATGATATTATATATTAAAAAGAAGTAGATATGTCACATACCTGCCAAAAGTAAGAACCAAAACTCCCCCAATTATAGCACCTTGCAGTAAATTCGACTAGATAGCTTTTTTCTTTTTTTTAAACGGTGCTCCACACTAAGATTTCTCCTGTGTCGTGGTTGCGTTTACAGACATGAATTCCACACACAATACACCCAGACCCGGAACAACTACCTGCAGATCATACAAATATTTGTTCCGTGCGGGAATCGAACTCACGACCCGGAGCGCAGCAGTCGACTGTATCAGCCACTACACCAACCGAGCTATCTCTTTTACCCTTGTAGTTTTTGTATCTTCTTTCTTACGACATAGTTATATAGGCGAGACTGTATTTTGCGCGCCATTTAATAAGGAGGTAACATATCTATGGTATAATATCATTGTTTGCAACAAAATGTTGTTGTAAAAACAATAGTGTTTTTAGACGGCCAAACAATGCACAATATGTTTGACGCTTTTCGCTTCGCTTTTTGCACTACGTGTTGCGGGTTCGATTCCCGTACGAAACAAATGTTTTAGGCATATAGGTAGTGGTTCCGGATCTGGTTTATTTGTCTATTTAATCGATGCCCTGACAATAGGATATTTTCTATATCGTAGGTTCGTATTACAGACGTAAATCTCACAAGCACAAATACCCAGACCCGAAAGAACTATCTGTAGTTTGTACACATATTTGTTCCGTGCGGAGATCCTACTCACGATTCGTAGCGCAGAAAGCCTATAGCTTAGCCACTGTCATCTGCCACCGTGCCGTTAAATGTGAGATTTATGTCTGTAAACTGTAGGCCTACCATACAAAATCTAGAGTGCTCCAAAGTTTTATGATTAAAAAGAACACATATAAATTAATTCTACACAATAAAAATACTTTGTATATTACGCAGTGATAACATTTTCGTATTAGTACTTCTTAAAATGATGCTAGATAGTGTGAGCCCGAACTGAATAAGTGGATGAATTTTACATTTAAATAAGATGCTAGTTAATTGAATTTCATAGTTGCTTTTTATATGGTTCTTATCTGAGATTGGACCTTAACAAAGTGTACTGCGGTTGGAAATTGCATAATGCATTTCTCTCCATTTATATATAAGGTCTTACTTTATTAATGGAAATTTTTTTAAGAGGTAAATCTATAGGGTGCAATGATGCGTTTTAGAAAAAAAACATATCATTAACCTTTAGTTTATACATATAAAAACTATTCAAATAATTCATGTTTCCATTTGCATTAAAAGCGCAATTCACCACGTAAAAACTGTAGGTAACTATTACTATAATGTCTCTCAAAAAATACTGTTGTACTGTCACCAAACTCGCATACACAATAACACTAAAACGTGTTTGAAAATGGTCCGGTCGAACAACAATGTGATTGTTCAGTAGCCCACCCGGTGTGTGTTGATACTTGAAATGAATTCTATACCATTCATAGAGCCTAGCCTTCAAATATTTTCTATTATTAAATTAAGACCCTATATATGTAACACGGTTGTTTGTGGAAAACCATTAGTTGCTCTGCGTGAACCAAGACTAGTATCATTGTATGGATGGTAAATGGTAATGGTATACTGCTCGCATGTGTAAGCGGTGACGTCCAGAAAATAAAATTTTCTATTTGATATAGGTACTTATATTTCTCTGAGTATGAAACTCGTTAGTAGCACATGGGTCATGCTGTCTTAAAGTACATGTGTATAGGGAGTTCCCAACAGTAGAGTTGAGCTAAGCATGTGTCTTTCCGTGTGGTGTCCGGATTAAGAATATAGCACCACTCCATCTCCTCCCGCGGAGGTCGTAGAAGGCGACTAAGGGACTCTAAACCAGAGGGATGGGCAGCAGCGTCTTTTCTGGGAAATGGTAGCCATACTGCGCTCACCAACCCGCCTCCCAAGCGTGGTGAGTATTGGCAAATACACCCCTAAATGATGACACAGTTGTGAAAATCTATGGGGGAGGCCTTTGTTTTATTTATTAATTATTAATGGGCATAAGAGACTAAATAACTTTACGTCTCGAGGTGACAAACGCAGTGTGGTACCACGCAGGAAAGAAAGAAAGAAAATTTGTTTATTTTGAGTCCTCCGCCTCCATACACACGTTGCAAATTTTATATAAACAGTTAATAAAATAAGATAGCACGTAGTTGTGAATGCGTGAGGCCAAAATTGGTACCTATCTGAGCTAGTGCTATGCAGCAAACAAAATGCTCCAGCGTTGATATTCTGATAGGCCCGTGTGACGATGGCACGAATATCAACCTTGATAATAGAGAAAAAAAAAATTGTATATGTATGATTCAATTCATTCATATGTAAATAGGTGTATCTAATAAATAAAGATTTTAATACTGGTATTACAATCTTTATTTATATTATATATAATTTTAATTTTCGGACTACTCCTGAGTAGCATTACAATTGTTATGGGCAAGACGCTTACCACCAGGCGAATGATTTGCTCCTCTTATCGCCATGTATTGGTCCTTTTATAAGTAATGTACACTCAACTTAAACCTCTAAGTCTTATGCCATCTCTCTATCACTCAAAGGTTTGCTGGTAGAAAACTCAAATTTGAGTTAAGCTTGTTTGTGTACATATAATTTTCATTTGTGTAATATTTCTGTGTTTGTGTACAATAAAGAATAAAGAATTAAGAATGTTGTAAAAATAGTCTGCCTATAAATTAGTTACATCACTAAAATCTCATCTTTATCTAACTAAAACTACATACACCAAAACGGCAATATCTTTATCATTAGAACGTCTTAAGCAATTTATGCAGAAATTATCCTAATTCTTAGAGTTTCGACGACCCATCCCGGACCACTGCTCATCTGCATTTAAATTATGGATTTAAGTAAAACCGTCAGTAAAAATGGCGGGCGGATGAAAGAGGCGGACAAGACGAGTTTGATAAGAGCGATAAGGGTTCAGGACGTTTGAGATTAAAATCGTAATGATGCTTTTGATCGCCAAAAGCGATTCTAACAGATTGGAATGTTCATTAGTAGAATTTTCTTAACTTCTCAATTATGTTTAGATTTTGAAGTTTCAAGAGAAAAATAACCACATTTAGGTTAGGTTAAACTATTCACATTTTTGTGCACTTATTAAAAGTCAGTCTAAGGGTGAGATTCAGAAACGAGTCTAAGCGTGAACTTACGCTTCCATATGTCAAAATGCACTACTTACGCCCCTAATTTTGACAGATGGAAGCGTGAACTTAGCTTAGACTCGTTTCTGAATGTCACCCTTAGTTGTATTATTTCATTCGCTGGGAATGATCACTACAATGAGCAGTCGGAATCGTAGAAAGAGGGAATATTGCCGTGATAACCATTTGTCACCACGCTTGGCAGGCTGATAGGTGATAGCAGTATGTTGTTATTTACTCACGGGAAGGTGCTGCTTCCTATCCTTGGGAGTGAGATCTCGCGGTCGGCCCAAGAAACGCTGCTGGATGTAGTGGGGTCTGTCATCATTTCGGCCGAATGAAGTCCATTGCTGGGCACAGGCCTCCCCCAAAGATCACCACAATGACCGATATAGGTGTGTTGTGGGCTCATTGGGGGGTTTTGCCATTATCGCTACGCTTGGCACACGGGTTGGCGATCGCAGTTGAGTTGTTAATGCACCCTCGTCCGTCCCTCGAGGACGCTGCTGCCCATCCTCCGGCTAATCACTTAGCCAACTTTTACGACACCCATGGGAGGAGATGGGGTGGTAGCACATATAAGTAGCGAAAGATAGTTAATAGTAGAAAGAAAGAAATAGTAGAATATATAGTTATCGTATATAGGTTATAGACCGGGACAACGCTAGGCAGATTAAGAAGAAGACGGACCTTGACTAAGAATATCTAACAATAACAGGTTGATACGGTTTTTTAGATCAGAATTTGATCATCAGAAAACATCGTGCGGAAATCTGTACACCTGAGAGGGCACCAAGATGCTCTCAGTGGTGTGTTTAGTCCACCAATCCGCACTAGGCCTGCCTAGTAGACTAAGGCCTAACCTTTCTCATAGTGAGAAAACGCCCGTGCCCAGCAGTGGGACAGTAATTAGGATGTTTATGTATGTTACAGTTTCTTACGGTCCTTTTCCAAGTGGAACCCCAAACAAACAAAAACTGAATTTAGAAGTTAGCGTCGAGTGTTTCAATCCTGTTTATAGCGCAGCAAGCGGGATTCAAACACGTGGTCCTATATACATAATTATTTTTAGCGACTGTTTACTTATGTATATCCTTATGTATTGTTGATGAATCGAAGTGTTTCGACTTTTATGTTCGTTTCAAATTTGGTATTTACTCAACGTGTTTCCTTCATGTAATTGTTGATGAAAAATTTAGGATCTTGCATTTGTCTTGTCATCCCTACATTATATTCAATATTGGACGAAATTCAAATAGAATTTGGTGGGATTTGCGACAACTTTGATGTATCTTTTATGTAAGAATACAATAAAGCATACTATGCACACCGTTATATTATAATTAAGTTTATAGGACTATTGGGCTCGAAGTCAAGTTACAGTCGAGTGGATTGAAAGATCTGTATTCGAAGTTAAGCAAAATTTCCGCAGTCAGTGATCAGGTCAGATCGGTGACCATTCCTAACACATCGAGACCGCACCATGTCTCGGAAGCACGCTAAGCCGTTGGTTCCTGATGATGATGATGATGTTTATAGGACTATCGTATGAGATGCAAGCTTAAACTAGGGGAGACCGGGGATAGTAGACTAGTTTTTACGTTTTGGCTTATTTATTTATTTATTTCAAACAATACAAGCTTACAGTGTGGACCAAAACGCTTATATGTTATGCTACTACTTTTAAAAAACAAATCAATTCAATAACAAAACAATAACAAATAAAAATAAAATTTAAGACATTACAAATTGTGATAATAAAGTAAGTTATAACAATAAAATAAATTATATAAAAACAAAACAATAATACGGCAAGAAGTTATGGCTGAATATTAAATTGCATTTAAATGAATCATTACATTTTTCATCAATACAAATAACTTGTCGAAAAATATATCTGCATCTAGACTGCTCTGCATAAAATTATTGATTAATTCAATAGCTCTCCCAGTAGGGCTATGAGCTGCATGTGGAAGGCGCCATGTTGGGGGACAAGTTAGGAATCGGCGATGTCGACGTCCACATCCGCGTAAATAATTATTTGGTACATATAAATCAACATATAACTGATGAACTAAGTTAGATACAAAATGATATAAAACTGTTCTATTGATTTTATTGATTATTAATGCAGCTTATTTGAAGTTTGTCACTAAATAAGAAGGTGATTATTTTTAGTTCTTTTCAAAACATGTCTAGTAAGTCAACCAACCCCAACCGCGGGGTTGGTCGAATACAAAAGATATGTCGATAACAATATTCACATTCTCACCTAAATTTTTAGATGTCGCCTTTACTCCTAAAGTGCGCCTGTCTCCGACTCACCGAGAAACGTGACTGTGTGTAGCCTCACTTTGAACTCACAATCTGATGGACATCGTAATATGACGAATAATTTTGGAAGTTATTGCCTATTATTCAACCTACCCCTATAGTCAACTATCCCCGGTCTCCCTATTATTAGGTCTACTGCAATATAAGATAATCGAATGAAAAAAAAACATTTACATGTTACAATCTTTGAAATACTGTCGTAGGCGAGACGGTATCCAAAGAATAGGCTCCCTAAATTACCAGAACAATCAAAGTCAGGAAACAATACCCTTGTGACCGGCTCGCCGAGCCTCAAAGTATCGGAGAGAGTTTCATATCCTATAAAGCCACAGTGTCCGGTTTAAGAATATAGCACAATTCCATCTCGGCACGGTTGGTGCAGTGGTGTGGTACAGTCGGCTGCTGCGCTCCGGGTCGTGGGTTCGATTCCCACACGGAACAAATATTTGTATGATCTGTAGGTAGTTGTTCCGGGTCTGGGTGTATTGTATGTGGGATTTATGTCTGTAAAACGCACCCACGACACAGGAGAAATCCTAGTGTGGGGAAAGGTTTAAAAAAAATCTCCCGTGGATGTCGTAATAGGCGAATAAGGGACTCTAAGCCAGAGGGATTGGCAGCAGCATCTCTTCGTGTTACAGATGTGATGACACAAATCTTTGGGGGAGGCCTTTGTTCAGCAGTGGATGTTATTATGATGAAGCCATTATAAGAAAGAAAGAATGAAACTATTTATTTTTGCGACACATCGACGCATAATACACATTAAAAATATAAAAATTCGACAGAAGGCTAAAAAGCTTAGAAACTACACAATCTACTAAAACTATTCATATAATAACTTTTACATCTTTACATTTTAATACACGTGCTGGCAACACTTATAATAATATAATATAATAATGCCTAGATGTGATAGTGGGTCACACGTTTCATTGTATGAATTATGACAACATTTAAGCCGTATCGCTGACTCTGACCTTTGCCTGCTTTTTAGTGAATCTATTATAATACAAAAACGTTATGGAATATGAATGGAAAAGTGGAAATTGTGCGTCGTATCTGCGCAAAAACTTGGTCGCTGCTCAGCGTAATGCTGTAGCATCGGAGCAAGCCAGCAGCGCTGATTTTCAGCAACAACCTCGATAATCTAATAACCTCGATAATCTAATAACCTCGATAATCTAATAACCTCGATAATCTAATAACCTCGATAATCTAATAACCTCGATAATCTAATAACCTCGATAAATAAAAATTATGTAGGTGGGTTTACGATATTTTTGCAAAAACCCAATAAACTCATTTGAAATCTACTCAGTAATACAGTAAAACTCCCCCTAGCTATTGTTTGTTATCCAGTAATATTATCTGTGGTATTATACAAGTCTATAAAAACCTTATGATAAACTGCTACGAAAAATGACCTTGAGAATCAAATTAGTGTGCCTTTATTCAGGTCATTAATCTCGGTATAATGTATGTGTCGAAGACATACGTATGTACGTACGAGATATTGACAAAGAGATTAGGGTATAGATGTAGTTTAATTAGCTTCCAGACAAGCTTCTATTTCCTTATAAGGGTTCACTATCATCAAAATATATTCTGCGAATTCCCCCCTTTAACCACAGATACTTTATTTAAACTAAAAGTGATTATACCTATATGTATGTCGCATGGAGTTAAAAAAGAATGGATGTAGCTGGGGGTACGCGCAGTGTAAACAATCTCTTTCTTGGTCATTTTTCGTGCCCTTCGAAATATGGAGACGAGTGGAAAAAATAATTAGGATTAAAAGAAAAAAAAATTACCATTGAAATCCAATATATATACTAATAATTATTTATAAATAATCCGATTTCTTTCAAATTAAACAGTGGGTGAAACCGGGGGCGCAGCTAGTATGGAATAAAAACTTCAAAGATAAACGGGATTAACAGTGTCTGCCTTATATCCTTTAAGTTAAATTCTGTGCCATACGGTAACACGCCACTAACAAGATAGGCCCCTAAAGAGCCACCACTACAGGCGACAGAGAGCAACACGCATTCATGGTATTGAGTGATGCACCACTGGTTTCACCATTGCGTGTCTCGAAGACTCGAAGTGGGTTTCCTCGTTATTACGCCATTAGAAATTTCCACCACCTAGCGTAAAGCACTGGCATTCCTCCTCTGGCCGGCCAACTAAAGGATCTCAGAATTGAGAACTGCGGGCAGTCATTCCACTTTCGTTTCACTCCAACTAACCAGTAAAGGCAAGCCGAACCCTAACAGGCTCTCTGGGCTATTCGGGTACGCAGTGTCGCCGCTCGCATACAGCTCGCCACAAGCTGTCCTGCGTTCTGTAAGCTTCTTAATAGATCTCCTTTAGCTCTACGGACTAAGGTACAAAGACTAGAATAAATTTAAAGCTTTAAATTTCATCATTCATCATTTCGGCCGAATGAAGTCCACTGCTGGACACAGTGTTGTGTGCTCATTGGGGGGTTTTGCCATAATCGCCACGCTTGGCAGACGGGTTGGCAATCGCAGTTGAGTTGTTAATATACTCGAAGGACGCTGCTGCCCATCCTTCGGCTAATCCCTTAGTCGACTTTTACGACACCCACGGGAGGAGATGGGGTGGTGGTATTCTGAGCCATTAATTCCGCCAAATAAAAAGCTTTAATAAAGTCGCTTCCAGTAAACTTCCCCACACATCTCTGATATTTTTCCATCGGCCACACAATACGCAATTCAATGGAACAGATCGCAGAGCTATAAATAATGCGATGGACACATCCAATTTCACCGCGAGGACGCTTGGCCACTTGTCTTGTGGAATGGCGCCGGCTAAAATACAGCCTTATTGCTTGCCCTTTCTACACAACAATTGATAAAAGCAAATGTTTGTTTCGATTTTTTGGTAAGATTTTATTGCGTTGGCAAAGATTAATAGGTTTCGCCAGGTAATAAAGGGTCGAATTTCTTAGGTGTCGTAAAGGGTTTAATTAATATAGGGGTTGAATCAAGTGTATTTGCGGTATCTAACTGATAACACTGATAGTGGTGATGAATCTGTAAATCACCAAATATATTAAAAAGAAAATAAAAAAATAAGGATAAAAAGATTAATGTCTTAGGTTTTCGCGAGTATTACAGATTATAATAAAACACTTTTAAACTGATTCTATAGCGTATATGTTAGATTTTTGTTTTTCCTGACGTTACGAACACTCTGCAGTTTGCGAACATGCCTTAGACAAACTTAACCATTTTCTTCGTTTTGATCAACCTCAAGTCCTCGCGAAAGAGAGCCGATATGTACCAAGAATGTTTCGCGAGGCTATTGAAATTAAAAAACATACTAATTTTAATAGAGAAGATGGCTGGCAGGTACCCCCAGTTTGGAATCCTGTTATTAAAAATAATAAAGTCCCAAACCAAATACCAAGTAAGATCACACTAGAGCCACCCATTGGTGCCACGCCTTTAGGCGCATCTCGGAGGGGATGACTGTAAAGTGGTCACCCCCTCTAGCGGAAGGAAGGCGACTGTAAAAAGGCCGCCCCCCAGGCACCTCTCGGGGAGGATGGTAAAGGATCCCTCAAGTGTCGCTGTGCGCTATGCTGTGTACACGGCGGCACGTGACCACGTGCGCGCCACCGTCTTCCCGGGGATCACTCGGTATAAGCACGCAGATTCCCTAATCTGCGCGCCCGTGACCTCCGAGGCCCCCCACCATAAACTGATGGCTGGGGGCTCAGGTGTGTTGGAACTGGGCGCCGGGGCGTTTGTTACCTCGGCGCCGTCTCGTCCTTCTCAATGCGGGATCGGCCCTCTCCCGCCCCCGCTCAGCAGTCTGTTTCTGGAGCATGACGCTCTTGCAGAAGGAGACCACTGCACTCCAATTTTCATGCTCTGCCAACATAGCCGACACTACTGCCGGCAGAGAGAGATCTTGCCCGATCCGATCGACCAGGACCCGCCGCTCGGCCACCCACGCAGGGCACTCCTCGAGCAGGTGCTGTGCGGTATCCTGGTCGTTTCCACAATGGTGGCACTGTGCCGTAACCTCGCGTCCTATTCTGTGCAGGTACGCACCGAAACAACCGGTGAATATCTGCGTCAGATGGTAGGTGACGCGCTCGCTCCTTCTGAGGCAGGCTCTGAAGAGCGGCAAGATGGCCTCAACGACGCATTTGGTCGTGAACTGCAACCGAAGGCGATTTTGCCACGTCTCGAGTGTGCGCCGCTAAGCCAGCCGCCTTAGCCTGTCTAATGCCCCTGGCGGCACGCTTTCGCCGCTCTGGCGCAATCCACGCATCCGTCTCCGCCCGGATGTCGAAAGGCGGAAAGCGTGCCAGGAGAGTTGCCACCGCGTAGGGACAGATGACCTGGTGAAGGTCACTGGGATTTGTTGAATGAGGGCGGCATGTGACCGGAAAACAGTAATGTTAGAAGCGCCTGACGCTGAATTATATTGAAACAGTGCTAATTTACTAGGTTTAACCAGAAACTCGTTAGAGGGCTCGAAACGCTGCAAACTACAAATTGATTTTGACGAGACAAAGGCTAAACGGGCCCGAAACAACGTATATGTGTGAAACGTCACATGACAAATTTATTCATTAACCTCAGAAAGTTAACAGAACGTGTAATACTGAGCACCTACTAACATTTATTTGATTACTAAGTGTCACGGATTTGTTTAAATCAATCTTAGTTAAGACTGAAATTGTAGCAACACTTACGGCAAATGAAATAAATAAATTGTAAGTCTAAATTCAAATTCAGATTCTAAAATTCAAATCTAAGGATTTCTGCTTGTGTAAAATACAATTTGTTTCTAACATTTGTAACAATGGGTCAATGTCAACGGGTCTTTAATTTTAATAATTCATGTCTATTCTCTCATATTAATTCTGTCAATCTATCATAACATAATTTCCGTCCTCGAAATGCAAAAAAAAATATCCAACCTCCTTATAGAAAACTTGGAATTTTCTCGAACAAAAAAATCTAATCTGTCGTCTATCCGTAGCAGTTGTTTCAATCCCGTCTGTCGATGCCCGAGGTGGAATACCATTTACATTCAAATGCGACGCTTTTGGTCGAAGCTCTCATAAAATTTGCTCCGCAAGATATCTACACAAGGCCATTTGAAGGCATTGAGGGCTTTTTCAATCAGAATTCAAAGTTCAGTGTAATAATATCGCGGGTTTTGTGAAATCTTCAATATTAATATGAGGGGTCCTTCGGTACGGAAAGTGAATCTGTGAGGAATGTAGGATAAGTATGAATAATTGGAATGGAGCAAGTCATGTGTTTAACTTATTATCAGGTGTATATAGGTATGTATATTGCTGGATGTATACAGGTAGACAGTTCCGTTTGGTTCCCGGCTAAAATTAGAATACCCCAGACCCATAGGTGTCCTATATAGGCGACTAAGGGTTAATATCAAGAGTATGGGCAGCAGCATTCTTTCGTGTGCTTTTTTTATGGGACAAGCCCGCCACACTTTCCCAACCACTGCAACTCCTGTAAGCCAGGATCTACAATGGCGGCCACCGAAAAGAACACCGATCAATGAAGCATTTAAGTGTCTGTTTGTAATGTCAAAATAACAGCTTTTTACTGAATGCATATGAAAGTATATACGGTACCTACATCAAATTTTTTATTTTATCGTCTGTCTGTTTGTTCCCGCTAATCTCCGAAACGGCTGGGCCGATTTCTTCGGGATTTTCACTGGCAGATAGCTGATGTTATAAGGATTAACTTAAGCTACTTTAATTTTAGAAAAACAATTAGGTTTCCGCGCAAAAAAATTAAAACACATGAAACACAATATATACCGAGGTCCTAACTTATTTATAAATAATCCAATTTCTTTTAAATTAAACCGCGGGTGAAACCGCGGGTGTCAGCTAGTCATGAATAAAATTGATTATCTCTATACACTCTAATTGAAATCACAACCATTAACGGTTTCACCATTAGCTCTATAATAATCCCCATTAACAACTTCATCACCATAACAAATCGGTTGCAATGTACAAGTTCACCTGTAACGTAATCCGGTGATTGTTTCCCAAAAACTAATTCGATCCGAGCTTGGGTTTAATTAAGTTGGACATTGAGGGGGTTGGTCGCCGCTACCGGACCGGTGTTTGCAAACTGTCTAAACGAGTACCAAGCCTCCATTTGTTAGGTGACGGGTTTCTAGTTCATTCTCAGATTATGTTGTGGATAGATTAAGCTCCAATACGCTTAGATGTATTTTGCTAGCAACCTACTGTAAGCCTGGTTTTTAGCCTGGAATTTAATATTGACGGTTTGCGGTTTGTACCACTTGGTTTTTGAAATCATAACATCAAAATCATAACATTTTCAACCGATTTCAAAAAAGGAGGAGGTTCTCAATTTGTTTGTATTATTTTTTAATGTTTGTGACGTCAGAACTCCTTCATATATGAAATGACAGGGATTTTGTTTTGGGAGGACACTTTCCGTTTGATCCCACATAAATTTCATTACATTTGAGACCTACATAACAAGCCCTTTTATTTCATATATTACACGGTACAGTTTGCAAAACGTTTTTCTTTAATTTTCTATATTGGCTCCCAAAAGTGACCCCCATATTCATAATTCATTTATTTACGTTACACGTACATACGTGTTTGGCGTGCAGAATTCCATATGTGTGCTAAATTTCAACTTTATCGGTCCAGTAGATTCGGAGCAAATTGGCTGAGACAGACGGACAGACAGACACACGAGTCATCCTATAAGGGTACCGCCGTTTTTTCTTTCGGACGTTCGGAACCCTGAAAAGGCACAGTGTAAGGTTTAATCGCATTCAGCGATCGTATATAGATAACCTTAGGATGAACAGAATTGTAATGCAAGTAATTAAAAGGACATTAATAATGCCTGGACATCTAAAATTTTACAGTATGAGCGGGTAATATGACAATCACTACTGAAAAATATCTGTGTTGTGCCCGGGTTAAGAATATAGCACCACTTCATGTCCTCCCGTGGATATCGTAAATGACAACACCAACTCTACATCAGACGAATGGGCAGCAGCTTCCCTTCCGTGGGACAGCAGCCATTCTGCGCTCACCAGATGCATGATGGATTGGCTCACCTGCCAAGCGTTGTTGGAATAATACCCCATCACTTAGTAGGATAATCCTTACGGGAACTAGGGATTCCAGACGTAAAAATTATGGAGGAAAATCAATTTTCGAGCACAGATACGCGCCTTTAGTCTTTTTTTTAAACTGAGAACATAGACATAATACGCTATATATATACAACCTGAAATTGGAATTGTAAATTAAACGCAATTATAACTTATTATTAATCCCCAATTTCCCTCTATTTTCTGTAACAAAACGACCAAACAAAGCGTGGCTTGTTCTGGAAAATGAAACTTTACATTGTTTTCTTTTCCAACTGTTAATTTAAAATGTTACGGAATAAAACGTGTTACAGTTGGGGAGGGAACACACCAGCTGACTTTCGCTACAAAAACTACAAACGTTTTGATAAGACCGGACTACAGTTACACTAAATATGTTGTGTATGTTTAGAGGTGTTTTATATAGTCGCTCATTATCATCATATCAGTCCAAAGACGTCCACTGCTGAACAAAGGCTCCCCGTAGATTTTCACAATTGTGTCATTTTGGAGGAAATTTTCCAGTACTCGCGATGCTTGGTGAGCGCAGCATGGCTCCTGTTTCACAAAAGAAACGCTACTCCTCATTCCTCCGGTTTTGAGTCCCTTAGACATTTTTTTTATTGGTGCCCTTCTTTCCTTCGCCCCGGGGAAGGACGAAGGGGTATACCGGACTGCTACCTAAAACCTGATGACACAATTGCGGGAATGCATGGGGGAGGCCTTTGTTCAGTAGTGGACGTCCTTCAGCTGATATGATGATGATGATAATAATTTTGACGGCACGGTTGGTGCAGTGGCTGAAACAGTCGGCTGCTGCGCTCCGGGTTGTGGGTTCAATTCCCAGACGGAACAAATATTTGTATGATCTGCGGGTAGTTGTTCTGGGTCTGGGTGTATTGTATGTCTGTAAACGCACTCACGACGCAGGAGAAATCCTAGTGTGGGGCAAAGGTTTTAGAAGTAAAAAAAATAGCATCTATCATCCAAAGATACATACAAGTGGTTGTACTTAAAATTACCATTCTAACCTAACCTATTCTAGTCGGATCAACTTGAGAAGAGTCTCTCAAAACTTCAAACAAAGGTTGTCTAAAGAAATGTGAAAAATTATAGTAGGTTTTTTCAAGCATTTCAAATCCGGAAATTTTTAGGGTTCCTAACGTCCGAAGGAAAAAACGGCGGAAGCCTTATAGGATCATTCGTGTGTCTGCCTGTCTGTCACAGCCAATTTGCTCCGTATCTCCAAAGTTTAAAATTCTAAAAGAAAAAATAGGTAGGTAAGAGCTCTCAGGAAAACTTTTAAGAAGTCTATGGTATTATAATAAGATGGTAATCTTTCAATATTGTGGGTAAGTACAAACTTACGTTTGTAGTTGGAATGTATGGGAGAACAAGTTTTTCAACTACGATGTTAAGTTTGTTTTTTGGATAAGTTATTGGTACAAAACCAAATTCAACAATAGACAACATATTTTAGTTACGAGAAGCAAATTTGCGTCAGATATAAAAAAACATGGTAGATAACATATTCATCGTACGGAACCTTCACCACGCGAGTTCAACTCGCACTTGTAAATATGTTACATTACCGCCGATAAAGTTGATTTGAAAGTTGATTACGATGGCAGCCTCCAGTAGAGATAGATTTTATGTAGGTAGAAGATTTCTGCTGGCCTGATAATGTCGAAATCCGGTTCCGATAAAAAAGATAAAAATATTGTTTATTCCTGTAAAACCATTTATAGGCACTTATGAATAGACAAGACTTTAGTTGCCGCGTTCCAAGTTGTAGATTTCCTATGGAGAAGAACGGGCAAGAAACTCCATGGTTACTCTTTTGAAATCAAATTGGTACAATGTTGTTCGGTGAAGAGTAATTGGCTCATTGAGAAACTATGAAAGATATTGCGCTTATATACTGCCAATGGCAGAAACTCCTTGCTTTATCCAGGATCATAAGAGAATATTATTGTATTTTTTTATACATTGCCCCACGCTAGGATTTCTCCTGTGTCGTGGGTGCATTTACATACATGAATTCCACACACAATACACCCAGACCCGGAACAACTACCTGCAGATCATACAAATATTTGTTACGTGCGGGAATCGAACCCACAACCCGGACCGCAGCAGCTGACTGTACCAGCCACTGCACCAACCGTGCCGTATTATTATTTTTTATTTATTATCTATTACTTTCACAATTTTTATGAACACTCTTTAACTCATTTTAACTAACTCACTGCCATCAAAATAAGTAGCAAGAAGCCGTTTGTCTGTCTTAAGCTTTACCGCTGCGCATCGCATTCCACCGTCTCATAATTGTCAACTAATTTGGAAATTAAGTCGGGTCCCCGCTGTTAATATTGTCTTCTCCTTTTTATATTAAATTGGTACGACTTTATGAAGGCACTCATTAAAATATCGGCAGAGGCTTTCGTATTGCTTTTTCTTTGGTATTTTGTGGACTTTGAATACGGAAAATATAATTCTGAGTGAATTGGTATGAAACAAAGAATGATTATTTATTAATCTAATAATAATTAGTATTTTAATAGTTCCATGTGGTTTTCGGCAACAAAGAGACCATCTCTCTCCATACTGGGTGTCGCAAAAGGCGATTAAGGGTTTATATCAAGGGCAGCAATTCCTCCCGTGTGCTAATAACAATAAACTGCGATCACCAATCCGCCTGCCTAGCGTGGTGATTATGACAATATGACCGCCCATTTTCAGCAGTGAACGTTTACGGGCTGATAATAGTGTGTGCATGACCAGTATATCGTTGTTGATTATTTATGTGTCAAATATTTCATTTGCCGTGTGGTGCCGGCTCAGAATACCATCACCCCATCTCCTCCCGTGGGTGTCGTAAAGTCAACTAACCGTTTAGCCGGTGGATGTGCCCAGCGTCCTTTGAGTACATTAACAACTCAACTGCGATCGCAAACCCGTCTGCCAAGCGTGGTGATTATGGCAAAACCTCCCAAAGACACAACACACCCTGACCGGTCGTTGTAGCGATATTTGCGGGAGGCTTTTGTCTCAGTGAAGTTTATGCGGCTGAAATGATGATGATGAGTACACAAATATGAACCCCGAATAACTTTATGATTTATTAAGTATAAGTATTCATTAGAGATGGGCCGACTGAGGGTTTTGCCGATCAGCCGACTAGACGACTAATCGATTAGAAACTCGGCAATGCCGATAATTCTGAACTTAGTCCAAAAATATAAAGTAATGTAAATGAAGGCTGTGATCTACGATGATTTGAAAAGACGATTTAACTTATTCACACTGGCAACTAATTTTTAATCCTAGATATAAACAACAGTTTTATGAGGCTGAAATGGTGCTCTCCGTGATATCTTAGTTTTTATTTAAAAATACTGAAATTCTATTAAATTAATCACAGTACAGAGTAAAAACATTGTTACCTAATTAATAGGTACGTACATACGTGCTAATTTGTTTATTATTACTACACACCTAATTATTTAATGATAGATGTATATATATGGCAAAACCCTCCAATGAGCCCCCAACACACCCATATCGGTCGTTGTGGTGATCTTTGGGGGAGGCCTGTGTCCAGCAGTGGACTTCATTCGGCCGAAATGAAAATGAGATGTATCACATCCACATCATAATAAATCATTTTTATTGTAATAAATCTTGTTAAGATGATTGAATGTTTGCATTATATCCGTAATGCAAACATATTTAATTTTTATTTTTAATATTTACAATATTGAAAGTAAATGCCGATTATTCGGCCTTTTATGTCGACTCGTCGTCGGTTAGTTGCCGACCGACGTTTTCCAGAATCGTCGATGTGTAGTTGGCGCATCACTAGTATCTGTTAAATGTCTGCAAGGCCCTTGCGATGGTACAATGTAATGTTCAGTCGAGCGCAATACATCGTCACGGTGTATTATTACGAAATGTGATGATATTGTTAACATTTTTTATATATCATCTTTGTTGGTCCTTTGATATCACCGATTTACACAGATTATTGGCTTGGGCTCTTATAATATAGTTAAGTACTATTATCCGATATTGTGAAATATATATTTATATACCATACAAAATTTTCAACAAGAGGCAAAGGAAAAATCATTACGCGAAAACTGCCGTTACCTTTTAAAATGTTTCATTAAGAATGTAATTAAAAGTCAAAATGGCCCGGGCGTCCTTTTAATTTAGCCCTAAGAGTTATAAAGGGGACAATGGGCGAAGGAAACAAACAATTTCTCTCATAACAAAAAATATACATTTTAATTTTTTTCCTGTATTGTACCTGAACGCTTCTGTTTTATGCCAAAACTTTTTTCTCACAGGTAAATTATTTTCAGAGTTTTTATTGATGTTTCAAAGTATTGTTCATTATAATTGTTAGCATTGATCGCGTATATTAGATATGTATATTGAATCGTTTGAGTTTTTATTGCTTTTTATTTATTGCTTGAGGAAATGAAATTCTAAATTCGTCAAGTCCTTTGTAGTTGTTAGATACAGTGCTATGGTATTTCCGTTGTTTTGTAAATATTTATATTGCGTTCCGTTGCGTATCTGTCTACAAAAACCATTGGGCCATTTTCAATAGTACAAGAGGTTGCCGTGTGCAACTATGTGTTATGCTATGTATTCCACCACCCTGTCTCATCCCGTCGGTGTCATAAAATGTGACTATGGGATTAGACGGAGGATAGGCAGTAGCATCCTTCGAGAACATTTATGACTTAACTGCGATCGCCAACCCATCTGCCAAGCGTGGCGATTATGGCAAAATCCCCCAATGAGCACACAACACAAGCCCATACCAGTCGTTATGGCAATCTTTGGGGAGGCTTCTGTCCAGCAGTGGACGTTTTTCGGTTTAAATGATGACAAGAGGTAATATTCGTGTGATGCACGGATTAAGAATATAGAACCAGAAAGAAAGAAAGAAGAAAGAAAATAAATTTATTTGACACAGACAATGTGGTACACATAAATTGAAAAAGAAAAAAAAATACAATAAAAACACAAGGAGAACATTGTTGTGTGCCCCACAGCTGCGCCAAACCACTCCATCTATTTCTAGTTTTGTCCTACAAGGCGACTAAGGGACTCTCAACGAGATGGACAGGCAGCAGCGTCCCTTCTGTGGAACAGTACCCACTCCGCGCTCACAAACTCGCCCGCCAAGCTCGGTAAACACTGGCAAGTAGCACCATAATGACGACACACTGTTGTGTAAATCTATGCGGGATGTTGTTCTCCAGCAGTGGACGTCTTTTGGCTGATACGATAATATAGGTAATTAGGTATCATCCTCAAAATCATCCGTGTGGTGTCCGGATTAAGAATATAACACCACTCCATCTCCACCTGTGGATGTCGTAAAAGGCGACAAAGGGAATCTAAACTAGAGGGATAGTCAGCAGGGTAGTCCCTTCTGTGAAACGGTAGCCATACTGCGCTCACCAACCCGCCTGACAAGCGTGGTGAGTATTGGCAAATACCCCCAAAATGATATGATGACACGGTTGTGAAAATCTAAGGGGAGGCCTTTTTTCAGCAGTGGACGTATAAATGGCCGATATGATGACGAGACTCAAGTGGCCCCGACCGTTTTACCGCCCTCGCCGCCGAGGATGCCCGCCTCACCGACGTCGCGGAGGCCTATCGCCGCGTCACCTTCCCGTTCAAGTTAGCACTTCTCCCTCCCGTCTCTTGCTCGCGCCGGCCCGTGCCGAGCCTGTAGCTTTAAATGTCCCCTAGTACAATTTAAATAATACCGATCCAGCTGCCCCCAAAACAATAGCTTGTTATCCCCAGCAACGCCCTAAGCCGAAGTCCGTGTCCCGCAGGGGGCGCCCTTAGCGAAAGTTGCTTAGTTTTTAATATTATAAGTTTAATATTATAAGCCTGGCTGGAAGCCTTTTTTGGCTTCGCCAGAAAATGACCGGATAAGCAACCACATTTCCCTGAAATGTATGCGAGAAGCCCAACAATAAAAAAAAAATAAAGAAAAGAGACTCAAGTGGCATTTTCTGGAAACTTCAAACTCGAAGTTTCTGTTGCTTAAAATCGCTACTGTGCTTACTTATGACTGCATGCCTTCAGCCACATTTACTTTGGCAAGACAATGAAAAAACCTTTGATAAAGTAAATACATTCTTCCAGATTGTCATTTAGGTAGATTCCATTGTAATAAAATCATCCCTTTATCCTTTTCCAATTTCCTCGACTAAGCCATGTATATAACTAGAAACATTTAAAACATTGAGCTGCGACATGTATTGGAACAGAGTAAAAATGCCGTTTGTCACCGGAATTCTAATATAAATCTATATGCTTTCCAGACAATTGATGGTTCCCAATAAAAAATATGTTGGCTTTGGAGTTGTAAATTGGACATTTTTGCCCCAGGGAGTCAGGCAGGACCTTGTCTCCAGCTCGCCTTTATTGGCTGCCTGGATCGACTCCAGCCATCAGGCACACAAGGGGTGGACCCCCATGTGCCTGTAGGTTAGAAACTCTGGCTTGCCTTAGCTGGCTGATCAGAGGGCGCTAGAGCTATATGCTCGGGGTTGGAAGTGTTTAATGGCGTAATAACGGGAAAACCCGCTCCGAGTCTTCGAGACACGTGCTGGTGTATTTGGTGTCGTACCTCTCGGCACCCCGAGCTTCAGTTGCTTTCCGTCGTCTGTATTGGGGGCCTATGTTGTGAGTGATCACCGTGTGTTACAGAATTTCAGTTAATAGGTTGAAAGACGCCGTTTATTTATTCTATCTTACATTGTTATCCTTATGATTTTTTCAGTTTTGATAATATTGTTTATTTTGGTTCTCTATAAAGTAGGTTTCGTAGTTTACAATATGTTTTATACATATATAAAGATATATTGCGCAATGACGTCACTGGTCAAGCTAAATATATCTATTGCGATGCAGAAAGATTTAAAATCTAATATTTTGAGATTAAACACGCAGAATTTGAATCATTAAGTTATTTTATTTCTAAAGATATGCTGCGCGCTATGATTAACATAGATAAGTGTTCTGTCTCAAAAATTTTTATCAAATATTTTAAATTTATTGTACAAAGGCAAGGGAAGTAAAATGACTCTTTAGTTTTAGTATCACTAAGTGATTACATGAAATACTTAATAATCATCCTAGTATGTTTTTTGGTCTTATCTCAATGTGTTAGGACCGAAAGCTTTACAGAAACTTAGTTATGGAAACTACGTACTTCAAAATCATGCAAGTCCTTAAAACGCTCTACACAGTCAGTGTTAGACATTTTTTTCCACATTGCTTTTTCTTGAATGTGTTATGAAGATGTTAGAAGCTGTTGCCTTTAAACATCTGCGACACAACGAAAAGGACCGAAATGTATTTGGTTAGCTCTCTGAGCAACTGATGTTTTTTTTTCTATTGAGAACTTCTTTTAGCGCGGTACACATATTTTTAGATGAGATAAAATCTCTGGACTCGCGACACCGTTACGAGACGCTATTTGAAGTGAAAGCTTATTTTAGCGCGTTACGCATATTTTTAGATGAGATAAAACCTCTGGACTCGCGACACCGTTACGAGATCCTATTTGAAGTGAAAACTTATTTTAGCGTGGTAAGCATATTTTTAGATGAGATAAAATCTCTGGACTCGCTACACCGTTACGAGACGCATTTGATGTGAAAACTTATTTTAGCGCGTTACGCATATTTTTAGATGAGATAAAATCTCTGGACTCTTGACACCGTTACGAGACGCATTTGAAGTGAAAACTTATTGTAGCGCGGTACGCATATTTTTAGATGAGATAAAATCTCTGGACTCGCGACACCGTTACGAGACGCAGCTGTAGTGTGTGCATATATGCATGTACATATAGCAGAACGCGAACGCGTCTAGAATAAAAAATAAAAACATTCACTGCTATAAAATGTTCACTTCTGTCGGTACTCCCGGAGTGCAACCCGTTTTTTTTTTAACCGTTGCCCCACACTACGTTTTCTCCTGTGTCGTGGGTGCGTTTACAGACATGAATTCCACACACAATACAAATAAAAATACTGTTACGTGCATTAATTGAACTATGTATATGAAACTCTACTATAAATAAATTTTAAACTTAGCAATTGAAAATCGCGCCGCAGGTTACAACTTTGTTAGCTATTAAACATTAATTGCACCCTTGAAAAGAATAACTAATTGCCGACTGGACAAAAGGGTGAACTCGTTAAAAGTTCCGTAAATTCACCCTTCGCCCTACGCATAGGGCTGTCGTGAGTCAATTTTTAAATTTAATACGGAACACAATTTAATAATTAAGAGGTTTATGGCAAAGTTCCGGCCAATTTATAATTTAACCTTTTTTATAAACTTTAAGTATTGTAAATTGTTTCGTTTTTTGAATAATTACATAAGGTCAGTGTGATAATAAATAATGCACTGTGCAGTATTGAAATTTGATTATTGAGTAGAATTTTAGTAAGTCATCATTTCGGCAGAATCAGGTCCACTGTTGGACACAGGCCTCCCTCAAAGATCAGCACAACGATTGATATGGGTGTGTTGTGTGCTCATTAGGGCGTTTTGCCATATTTGCCACGCTTGGTAGGCTGGTTGGCGCTCGAGGGGATGACCGCTGTATAGTCATCCCCTCCAAGAGGTGCTTAAAGGCGTGGCACCAATGGGTGGCTCTAGATGGAGATCTTTCGAGTTCCTAGAGCCTCCCTACGGTGCCGAAGATGACCACTCCGATGGTTTTAGCCGGTAGGAGTCCGGCATGCCCGTTCCCGGGGCGGACGACGTACATGCTGTATTTCCACCGGATCAATAAAAAAAGGCTGGTTGGTGATCGCAGTTGAGTTGTTAATGTACTCGAAGGACGCTGCTACCCATCCTCCGGCTAATCCCATAGTCGCCTTTTACTACACCCACGGAATGCGATTGGTTGGTGCTATTCGTAGCCGGTTAATAAAACAGTTTTAAACGGATTTTATCGCGTATATTTAAATTTTTGTTTTTCCTGCGACCACGAACCCTGCAAAGTGTTCGAAACGTTAGGAAAAACAAAAAAAAAATTATACGCGATAGAATCCGTTTAAAAACGTTTTATTATAATGTGTAATACTCGCGAAAACCTAAGACATTATTAAGTGCTACCAAGATTCAAATCCTTTGGTCCGGTTCCTCAAATACATTCTACTTTGTTCTCTAAATTGAATTCAAATTAAGTAGTGGACACCAAACAATTTCTTCTGAGCCCCAAAATAATTTGAATCGTCTGACATGGCCTGACTCAAACGAAATCCTGATGGATCACAACCCTACCGTCGTGTCGCCTGTCTTACGTGGTGAAATACACCCTCTCAAGCGCCCCTCTAAAAGTAAGTGAGATGCAGATACAGGCTGTATGAGAGTGTGAGTGAAACAAAATATGATTTTGTACATTTTAGCATGTCAACGTCAAGTAACATTATCACTTGAAGGTTTTAAATATATTTTCTGTGGTGTAGTGTTTGTTTCAGAAAAAAGACGTTATGTATCTTTATTTTTACATATCATATCAGCCAAAGGATGTCCACTGCTGAACAAAGACCTCCTTTCCTAAGATTTCCACAACCAGCTGTAACATGCCGCCCTCATCCAATGACTCCCAGTGAGCCTCACCAGGTCGTCTTTCCACCTCGTTGGATGTCGTCCCACGCTGCGTTTTTCGGTGCGCGGTCTCTACTCAAGAACCTTTTTGCCCTAACGGCCATCAGTTCTACGAACAATGTGCCCCGCACTATTTTTACACAACTTATGATATTATAATTCAAATTTGTATGCCTTAGTTTGCTTCCCATTACAAAAACCGGCAAGCGCGAGTTGAACTCGCGTAGAGGGGGTTCCGTACGATAGATATGTTATCCATCATGTAATTTTTTTAAATCTGACTCAAATTTGTTTGTCGTAACTAAAATATATTATCTATTGTTGAATTCGGTCTTGTACCCAAGAACAAAATTAACATCGTAGTTGAAAAATATGTTCTCCTATACATTCCAACTGCAAACGTAAATTTGTACGCACAATATTGAAAGATTTATATTTTTGATGATAGATATTTTTTTTTTGTCTGATTGTCGGTCTGTCTCTTTGTTCCCGCTAATCTCCGAAACGACTAGGCCGATTTCTACGAGCACTGGCAGATAGCTGATGTTATAAGGAATAACTTAGGCTAGTTTTATTTTAGAAAAATAATTAGGGTACCGCGCAAAATAAATTAAAACCCATGAAATCCAATATATATATATATATACTCTATTTTAAGTGTCTATATATAAGTACTCTAAATTATTTATAAATAATCCAATTTCTTCTAAATTAAACGACGGATAAAACCGCGGGTCCCAGCTAGTTTATTATATAAAGAAAGAAAGAAAAATGTTTTATTGGCACAAATAGTACACACAATAAAAATACTTAAATATAACAACTATAAACTAAATACAAGGTACATCAGCTATACGTTCAAATCGTGCAGTGATAAAATGATAGTGCCAAAGCTACAAAAACAGCTCAGCAAAATGTTAAGAGGCAATGATACTTACCACCTAACGCTGGTTTCCAGCTGCAACTAATAGTGCCATACGCTCGAAACTAAATAAATAAATATAAATGCACTGATTTTGTTTTTTTCTTACTGTTTCTGGTAGTCTAGTAGATAAGCTTTGAGTTTGGTTATGAAAGTCGCACAACTACCGAAGCTTTTTATTGGAGGGGGAATATTGTTCCAGCATTGTTGTTTGATTGCACAGACTACTTAGATATACTACTTTCTTATTTTTATTACATCGAGTAATCACAACCATAGATTATACAGATCCATTGAACTTTATAAACTGGATTATGAGAGATTAGTTTCTTACGGACTGATAAGTTTTATTTAAAATTTGTGGTACAATTATTACATTTCTGTTTTTATAATGTTATTATTATTTTGGCTAAAGAAAGTCTAGTTTTAAGTCTTGTATGTCAATTGCGCGTAGAAATAAAAACGTTTTCTTTCTTTCTCTTTCTGTTCATTTCGTCGCTGCGTATCGAAAACTGCTTTTCAACGCCACTGATTTATGTTGGGGGACGGATAACTGCTGGGCACATTTCCTTCCCTCTCGTTTGTTGTGCCTGCTAATCCAAGATGGTTTATTATATATGTACGTGGGATTCTGCGACTTTATGATTCCCTCACCGACGTCGCGGGGGCCAATCACCGCGTCACCTTCCCGTTCAAGTTAGCACTTCTCCCTCCTGTATCTTGCTCGCACCGGCCCGTGCCGAGCCTGTAGCTTTAAATGTCCCATAATACATTATAAATAATACCGATCCAGCTGTCCCCAAAAAAATAGCTTGTTATCCCCAGCAACGCCCTAAGCCGAGGTCCTTGTCCCGCAGGGGGCGCCCTTAGCGAAAGTTGCTTAGTTTTTAATATTGAATTTAAGCCTGGCTGGAGGCCTCTTTGGGCTTCGCCAGCAAATGACCGGTTAAGCAACCACATTTCCCTAAAATGTATGCGAGAAGCCCAACCAAAAAAAAAGACTTTATGATTCCTAATAATAGGCTCGCTAGATGTACGCTATATATATTTATTATTTTATTAGCTCCCAACGATAGGGCTTTAAGCCCCTATTGTTCATCATCATTATATAGCCAAAGGATCTACATTGCTGAACAAAACCCTCCCCCATCGATTTTCACAAATGTGTTGTAATTTTGGGGGGAAATTCCCAGTACCCACCACCCTTGGCAGGCAGATTTGAGTACAGTATAGGCTATAGTTACATAGAAGGGATGGTGCTATCCATTACTGTGGTTTAAAGTACCTCAGTCACCCTTCGCAACATCCACGTGAGGAGATGAAGTGGTCTTATATTCCTAAACCGAACATCACACGGTCATGTTCATCATTTCGGCCGAATGAAGTCTACTGCTGGACACTGGACCAAAGATCACCACAACTACCGATATGAGTGTGTTGTGGGCTCATTGGGGGGTTTTGCCATAATCGCCACGCTTGGCAGACGGATTGGCGATCGCAGTTGAGTTGTCAATGTACACGAAGGACGCTGCTGCCCACCCTCCGGCTAATCCCTTAGTCGACTTTTGATGGATGGGGTGATGGTATTCTGAGCCGGCACCACACGGCAGTGCAGCAGCAGCACTTTGAAAAGAAGAGTCTATCGAGGACTTCAAAGTAAATACATCATTTGCCCAACACTCTTCACTATTTCTTCACCCATTTATCTAGAACGCAATTACAAAGTTATGTGATATAAAAAGACCCACTGTCAGAGATGCACACCAATTGGTCACTAAACGTCTACTCACTCTTTCATACCGACAGACTGAATCAATTCTAAAGATAATGTAGAAATCTTACACACGCTTACACCGGCACAAATGTACACACCACACATACACACACTCACCTTATACCCTAAGTTAGAAATTAAATAATAGTGTCACAGTACGTTGTAACTACTACTTATTAGATAATCGCATTCTTGGTCCCCACGATACAGGTTAGACCTTTTTTTTATTGGTCACCAGTGGAAATTCTTCACGCACTTCCTTCGCCCCGGGGAAGGGCGAAGAAGTCTGCCGACTTCTACCGGCTAAATCCACTGGAGCGGTTATCTTCGGCACCTAAGGGAGGCTCCAAGTTCTCGCATGATCACACTATAGCCGCCCACTGGTGCCACGCCTATAGGCACATCTCGGAGAGGGTGACTGTAAAGTGGTCACCCCCCGGGGGGATTGTAAAGGATCCCCCAAAGCGTCCCACGGCAGCGCGTGACCACGTGCGTGCTACCGTCTTCTCTTGGGTCGCTTGGTGTGGGTACGCAGATTCCCCAATCTAGGTACCCGCGAACCCAGAGGTCCCCCACCTTATAGCAACGGCATGGGTTTTCAGGAGTGGGGCTTATTATAATGTTAGCATTAGTTTTTGGTAAATAAACGTTTTGCATTTTCATTATTTTCACTTTAGATTGAGACTTATATCATCATCATTACCAGAACAGAAACAATATTATTATAGAATTAGAAAAAGTTGAATCTTCGGAAGCCACAAGAAAGATGGTTCAAAACAAAAAAAAAGGTCCTACCCCTCTTATTCCGCCGTTTTCACCTCAAGGACCAGATGTTTCGAATCCGATAGTCCGAATGCTAATTGAATTCGAACGAAAAACGGCATTAATTCGTAATTTACTCAGAACTTGGCCTATAAAAGTGCGGGAGGTAATCTTCGGGTGGTTTCTACCCCTCGGGTGGTGGGTATCTAATTATAACTGCCTGAAATGTTAATTCTACTAATTAATGTCGTCTTACGGTTGATGGATGCGATAACTTCGTAAATTTGCTTAGATGTCACAATTGGTGGGAAATCTGATGATTTGGGAGTATAATTTGGTTGTGTGGACAATGTTCGGCGTTTTATTATTATAATAACACGTCCACGGCTTGACGGCACGGTTGGTGCAGTAGTTGATACAGTCGACTGCTGCGCTCCGGGTCGCGGGTTCGATTCCCGAACGGAACAAATATTTAGTAAATGCACCCACGACAGAGGAGAAATCCTAGTGTGGGGGCAATGTTAAAAAAATAACTTTCTGTTACGTAGTGGTTTATTGCAAGTTTAGTGTAGATTTTAGTCTAATTAATATGAATGTACCGATGCTCGTTTTGTTGTGATAATAAATCGCTTCCTTAGTCGCATTTTACGACATCCACGGGGGCGATGGAGTGGTGCTATATTCTTAATCCGGACACCACACGGAATACATTTATTTCTATTTACTTCATAATAAAACTCGAGTCTCATATACTATATAATAAACAACGGTCGCTATTTATACATATTATGTATACACATAAATTAATAAACCATTTTAATATGGCACCTGAGGAATATTCGCAATTGCGAACTGAATGTAACCAATCAAATCGAATTCAATGAAGCATTATTGTATGCACTCAATCGACAATTAGCTTAATTATAGTACTAATTACAATAGCTACTTGTATTTGCTGAGATTCCCTTCAGTCACATTGATAACAGATATTAATGTGATGTATACGGTATAGTATATATAAGATGACTTCGTAATGTGAAATATCAAATGAAATGGGGACTGGGGGTTGTTTAAGCTTTAAAGCCCCTCTAATCTCCAACTTTTAACCAGTAAAAGGAAAATGGAACTTTTCATCCTAGAAGATTAAAAACTTCAGGCCTGTCAGTTGCGAGTGCGTTCAGCTGCGACTGAAAAATAACTAAAATATATAATTTATGTTGCAATCATTGAATGCATTATCAATAATAATATTATTGAGAGAGGTGCCGTGTGGTGCCGGCTCAGAATATCACCACCCCATCTCCTCCCGTGGGTGTCGTAAAAGTCGACTAAGGGATTAGCTGGAGGATGGGCAGCAGCGTCCTTCAAGTATATTAACAACTCAACTGCGATTGCCAACTCGCCTACCAAGCGTGTCGATTATGGAAAAACCCCCCAATGTGCCCACAACACCCCCATATCGGTCGTTGTGGTTGTCTTTGGGGGAGGCCTGTGTCCAGCAGTGGACTTCATTCGGCCGAAATTATGAATATTATTGATTATTAATTAATTTATACAAGCTCGAAAATGTACACTGCTAGGCAAAGGCTTGTCACGGGGGCGTCGTGCGGTCCGTGGCCCTCTACGGGGCACCTGTATGGTCATCCCGGTTTTCAGGTGTCCAGCGCTGTAGAGCCAAACTTCACGGTCTGCAGCGCAGAGTGGCTATACGGATCGCACGGGGATACAGGACGGTGTCCTACGAGGCGGCAACTCTCCTGGCACGCTTTCCGCCTTTCGACATCATGGCGGAGACGGATGCGTGGGTCTATGATCAAACACGCTCCCTCCGCCAGTGTGGCGAAAGCGTGCCGCCAGGGGCGTTCGACAGGCTAAGGCGGCTGGCTCAACGGCGCACACTCGAGACGTGGCGAAATCGCCTTCGGCTGCAGTTCGCGAACAAACGCGTCGTTGAGGCCATCCTGCCGCTCTTCGGAGCCTGGCTCAGAAGGAGCGAGCGCGTCACCTACCGTCTGTCGCAGGTGTTCACCGGTCACGGTTGTTTCGGTGCGTACCTGCACAGAATTGGACGCGAGGTTACGGCACAGTGCCACCATTGTGAAAGCGACCAGGATACCGCACAGCACACGCTCGAGGAGTGCCCTGCGTGGGCGGCCGAGCGGCGGGTCCTGGTCGATCGGATCGGGCAAGATCTCTCTCTGCCGGCAGTAGTGTCGGCTATGTTGGCAGAGCATGAAAATTGGAGTGCAGTGGTCTCCTTCTGCGAGAGCGTCATGCTCCAGAAGGAGACTGCAGAACGGGATCGGGAGAGGGCTGATCCCGCACGGAGAAGGACGAGACGGCGCCGGGGCAACAACCGTCCCGGCTCCCAAGTCCAACACGCCTGAGCCCCCTGCCGTCACTTCATGGTGGGGGGCCTTGGGGGTCGCGGGCGCGCAGATTGGGGAATCTGCGTGCTCACACCGAGCGACCCCCGGGAAGACGGTGGCGCGCACGTGGTCACGTGCCGCCGTGTGCGCAGCACAGCGCAATGCGAGGCTTGGGGGGATCCTTTACAATCCTCCCCGAGAAGTGCCTGGGGGGGGCGACCTTTTTACAGTCGCCTTCCCTCCGCTAGAGGGGGTGACCGCTTTACAGTCATCCCTTCCGAGATGTGCCTAAAGGCGTGGCACCAATGGGCGGCTCTAGTGTGATCTTACGAGGACCTGGAGCCCCCCCTTCGGTGCCGAAGATGACCGCTCCAGTGGTTTTAGCCGGTAGGAGTCCGGCATGCCCCTTCGCCCTTCCCCGGGGTGAAGGAAGTTCCATGTAGAATTTCCACTGGACATCAATAAAAAAAAAAAAAAGGCAAAGGCTTGTCAATAATCGCACTATATAGCTTTGAGTATACAGAAGGATACAGCTGATCTTGCTTCGGTCCCATTTTTGACCTACGGGTATTAGAGGGTGATTTATTTTTGCTGAGAACCATACCGCCAAGACCTTTTTTTCTTTTTTATTGGTGTCCAATGGAAATTCTACATGGAATTTCCTTCACCCCGGGGAAGGGCGAAGGGGCATGCTAGAATCCTACCGGCTAAACCCACTGGAGCGGTCATCTTCGGCACTGAACGGGGGCTCCAAGTCCTCGTAATATCATACTTGAGCCGCCCATTGGTGGCACGCCTTTTGGCACATCTCGGAGGGGATGACTGTAAAGCGGTCTAGCGGAGGTCAGGCGGCTGTAAAAAGGCCGCCCCCCATGCACTTCGCGGGGAGGATTGTAAAGGATCCCCCCAAGCTTGCTGTACGCTGTGCTACGCACACGGCGGCACGTGACCACGTGCACACCACCGTCTTCCCGGGGGTCGCTCGGTGTGAGCACGCAGACTCCCCACTCTGCGCGCCCTTATCGGCAAGACCTACCGGTAATCTCTTGCAAAATTCAATTACTTTTTGGATATATATCAACTTAACAACAATATACATTTTAGTGACAACGATATCGACAGCAGCCTTATAATAACATTAAAACGATACTCATAATTCTCATTTCAGCCGAATATAGTCCGCTAGATACAGGCCTTCCACAAAGATCGCCACAACGACTGAATTCTGTCGGTCTGAGTACTTTATGCGCTCATTGGGAGGTTTTGCCATAATCGCCACGCTTGGCAGACGGGTTGGCGATCGCAGTTGAGTTGTAAATGTAGTCGAAGGACACTGTTGCTTATCCTCCACCTAATCCCTTACTTTTTACGACACCCATAGCATGAGACGGGTTGGTTCTTTTCATAGCCGGCACTACACGGCACAAAAAAGATACTGATCTCATATAAAAAAATAGAACATTATTACTCTCAATACTTTTACTGTGACAATGAAAAAAATGCAAAGGGTACAAACTTGTTAACGATAGTTAATTTTAGAACATAATAAAGGCAGAGATCAAAGGAAGAGCTCGGCTGCTATGGAAGAGGGAGTTTAGAAGCACGTCACTGTTAATATGCTGCTAGATGTGATAAGATGAAATTATTTATCATTTAAGAAGCGCACCAAGCGCTGAGCGTAGCCTCACCTCATCGATCATTCGTAGGTAATTTGGTGCAAACTCATTTACAAGACTTTTCTAATGCTTGTTTTGAGTGTATCAATTAACTTGACATACATGGACTACCGAGCCGTTATCCGTGTGGTGTTCGGATTAAGAATATTGCACTACTCCATCTCCTCCCATTGGATGTAGTAAAAGCCGACTAAGGGACTCTAAACCTGAGGGACAGGCAGCAGCGTCCCTTCTGCGGATCAGTACATATACTGCGCTCACCAACCTACCTGCCAAGCGTGGTGAGTATTGGCAAATACCCACCAATTTGTTGTCACAATTGTAGAAATCTTTGGGGGAGGCCTTTGTTCAGCAGCGGACGTATAAATGGCTGATATGATGACATGTACTACAATATATGTGACTATTAGCTTCTTAACACTATAAGAAGCGTATACGTACTCTACATTTAACTGCCGGAGTAAATCAAACTGTACTTTATGTCTTACTAAGACATAAAGTACAGTTTGATCATTAAAATTGAAAATTGAATTAGCACTCACATTTAGGTACTTTGAGTCGAATCATCAATAACACTATTAATCAATGACGGCACGGTTGGTGCAGTGGATGATACAGTCGGATGCTGCGCTCCGGGTCGTGGGTTCGAGTCCCGCACGCAACAAATCTTTGATCTGCAGGTAGTTGTTCCGGGTCTGGGTGTATTGTATGTGAAATTCATGTCTGTAAACGCACCCATGACACAGGAGAAATCCTAGTGTGGTGCAAGGTTTTAAAAAATAACTTCAACCGGCGACTACGCACCGTGCGAGTCCAAATAAGTTGATGTAAGGTCCAAATTACAATGATTAGCCCGCTCTTGAACTGAAGCGTAACAATGTAAGTAATTGTGGGGTATATATTTTAAGTCACATCTAGTAACACAACATCCTAACATTCACCTTTTCTGTGAAAGTTTTCTAATAATAATGTTCAGTCTGCCTGAGAGCCTGCGCAACTTTGTTGGCATCCTGGCTTGTCTTAATCGACGATTATCATAGTTTAAACCGTGTTAATCTCCGGTTTGCATGTGAAACTCGTGTAGTTTAAACTAACGATGTTTGCTTTGGTACAAATGGTATACTAACGCACAATATGTTCTGGAACAATTAGATGAGATATATCTAACGAAGCGTCTCTACAAAAAGGTTTAGGAGTTCTGTAATATCCCCGCGGGCTGATTAGCTAAAAACAGCAATAGTAGACGCGATAGCAGCTATCGCGCAGCCAAGGATCCACCGGTGGCCAAGCGTCAAAAAAACGGTATTTACGTAATACCGTTTTTTTGGCATTCGCCCGCCTGTCGCTACTTGTGGAGGATGCATAGTTACTAGCGCCAGTAGCGATAAAGTAGCCACCAGTGGAACTAAAAAGAAGTTTTTAGTTCATTGATTGTCCGACAGAGGCGCGTCAGAGATCTTCGCCTCCCAATTCCCGTCGGCTTCCCATAAGAAATTGTTAATATATGGGTGAATGAGACGGAGAGTCCGTGCGGTGTTCGTATTAAGAATATAGCACCACTCCAGCTCCTCCCGTGGATGTCGTAAAAGGCGACTAAGGGACTTTTAACATAAGGGATTGGCAGCGGCGCCCTTCTATGGAGCAGTAGCCATACTGCGCTCACCAACCCGCCTGCCAAGCGTGCTGAGTACTGGTGAATTCCCCCCAAAATGACGACACAATTGTGAAAATCTATGGGGGAGATCTTTGTTAAACAGTGGACGTCTTTTGGCTGACATGATGATGATGATAAGAGTAACTACTTATTATATATTTTTTAAATGTTGGCTTTTCAATATCCCAGCTCACATGGTTTAAAATAATAGAAAGGTACTTATAATGTACAAACTGAACATCGATACAGGAATAATTCAGTAATATTGTCTGTATATATATAGAGATATTTTATTTTTATCTTTAAACGTACTTTATATCTAACTGCTTGCTATCATTTCATGTATAAAACTCGCCAACCGTACTTAAAACCTAAAGTTGTTTCCGTACCCTAACTTTAGTTCTAAACCAGAACACGCATTAAACGGATGAAACACACAAACATACATTATTTTTATGTGATATTCAAATGTGACGTCCAGTTTAGAGACAGTTAAAATTCACGCCGTGTCATAACGGCCTCTCGAGCGAGTTCCGTCGTTTTAAATTTTCATTATTATGGCCTCCCGCGCGCTTGGATTAAACGAGCTTGTAAATTTATTTGGACGCTTATTCAGAAAGGAACTTAGTCTAAGGATTTTGGTTATGTAGGTGCAATTCTATGCTTATACTTATATATGGTATTCCATAGCTATTAGAGGCTCCCATAGAAATAAGGTGAGAATTTCACCACATGCATTCGACCCATCATGACCTATGCCAGCCCAGCGTTCGCACACGCTGAATCCGGCTCACTTCGTAAATTCCAAACCCTCCAAACCCATTTTATGCGCAAGGCTACCGGAGCACCTTGGTACATGCGAAATGACCAACTCCATTTCGATCTTAACTTGCCGACCATCAGGCAATTTATGAAACAAGCGTCTAAACGCCATCTCGACTCTCCTCTGTCCCACCCAAATCCCCTTGTGGTATCAGCCGCCGATTATTCACCCTCCCGTATTAGTAGAGTACGCCGCCCGAGGCACGTTCTGGTCGATCCTGGCAACAAAATCACGTTAGATCACATCAAGAGACTCGCGTTGTCTCATTCACTTAACACCCGACCGTTTTACTGCCCTCGCCACCGAGGATGCCCGCCTCACCGACGTCGCGGAGGCCTATCGCCGCGTCACCTTCCCGTTCAAGTTAGCACTTCTCCCTCCCGTCTCTTGCTCGCCCGTACTGAGCCTGTAGTTTTAAATGTGGGGACATTATAAATAATACCGATCCAGCTGTCCCCAAAAAGGCAGTGTAAGCTGAGTGGTTGGACGCTTACCTTCCAAACAGGAGGGTCTGAGTTTGATCACGGCCCGCACCTCTGACTTTGCCGATTCATGTGTCGATCAGAATTTGATTATCACTTGCGTTAACGGTGAAGGAAAACATCGTGAAACCTGCACACCTGAGAGGGCACCAAAATGTTCTCAGTGGTGTGTTTAGTCCGCCAACTCGTACTAGGCCAGCGTGGTGGACTAAGGCCTAACCATTCTCATCCTGAGAAAAGGCCCATGCTCAGTAGTGGGATAGTACCGTTACTATACTACTCATTATGTTATGTTTTGTTACTTATATATATATATATAGGGTATTCTATAGGTATTATACCATATATATATAAGTATTCTATAGGTATTATTCATTGGACGAGAGCGGCATGTGACCGCTCGTTGTGGAAGTCTAAGCCTTTGTTAAGCAGTGGACATCCTGTGGCTGATATGATGATAGGTATTATTAATGTATTGCTATGTATATTTTTAAGTGAGTGTGAGATTGTATACAAGTTGAAGTTTAATCTTATCTTCATCTTACATAACAAACAGATAAAAAAAAATCTGCAACTGAGGATATTTTTATATTTTTTTAACGTTGTCCCCGTGTGTGTTTTCCCCTGTGTCGTGGGTACAGTTTACAGACATTAATCTCACATACACAAACTTCTAGACCCGGAGCAACTACCTGCAGATCATACAAATACTTGTTCCGAGCGGGAATCGAACCCGCGACCCAGAGCGCAGCAGCCGACTGTATCAGCCACTGCACCAACCCTGCCGTTGAAAATATTTATGGTGTATGTGTGTTTCAAATAAATTGTCAATAAATAATAGTTCAAAAAACTAAAAACGCACGCTTTCGTAGATAATCAAACTAAAATGTAGAAAACAAATTTCAATAAGTTTACAATAAGAATAGAGTGATTAACTAATAAAATTATTGTAAAAAGTGTGGGTGGTATATCAGATAATTTCATGATGACCATACTTTTACAAATATTTACAACAATTGACACCAAGCACCCCACGCTTTTCTGTTAATCGCTCTATTCTCATTTTAAACTTATTGAAAATTATTTTCATCTTTTTAATTTGGTTATCTACAAAAGCGTGTGTTATTAAAACAATTTTTTTTCTGTTTTTTATTCTAACTACAAATACGTATTTTTTTGGAACGAAGTTGCATTGTCATCGGTCCTTGATAAGTGTGCGGAGTTTCAAATAAATCCGGCGTTTTGAAGGGGATGAAAATCGTGTTAAAATATTCCGGTACATAGATACATAGATCCATAGATATAGATACATGAATACATACCAAGCTAATAAAATCATGTGAAAAAAAGTATGAACAAGGATGATGATTTTTCAAAGTTGAACGCACATGAAGTTATCTATAATCATTTGCAGGGGTAGCGATTGCGTCAACCGTCCCGTATATGTGGATGATCTCGGAAACTTCTAGACCGATTCTGAAATTTCTTTTACCTTGAAGCTATACTATTCCAGATGAATAAAGCCTGTTTATCCCGTGAACGAAGTGAGGGTGGATTCATCATCATCGCCATTTCAGCCAAATAAGGTCCACAGGACACAGGCCTCCCCCAAAGATTGCCACAACGACAGGTCTGGGTGTATTGTGCGTTTATTGTGGAGTCTTTCCATTATCACCACGCTTGGCAAGCGGGTTGGCGATCGCAGTTGACTTGTTGTACTCGAAGGACGCTGCCGCCCATCCTCCGGTTAATCCTATAGTCGCCTTTCAACCATTCAAAATATGCAGTTTGCTCTCTTGCCATGATCGTCGTAAGAGGGGCCAGGTGGACTGAAAGAAGCAGTCAACTGTCCACAAAAATATATTTTTTCTTCCTGCCCTGAGGGTTTGGCAAAAGGGTTTTACAGTCGGCCGCATGGTTGGCACCAACCCTCCTTGGACATGCCAGTGTTGGTGGTTTACATGCCATCTGCGGGTATTCCAAAGTGCGTAGTGGTCCGAACCGGGTTTTTAACTCGCTTAGTTGCCTTCTACGACATCCACGGGATGAGATGGGTTAGTGCTAGTCGTAGCCGGAACCACAGGGCACCCATGGCGGGTTGCTACTATACAGTATAAATAAAATGAATTTGTATTAGTATGCTTGATATTTTTCGACGAGATCGAATCAGAAATGAGGAGATCCGTAGAAGAATTAAAGTTGCCGGCAAAGCTGAAAGGATTAGTAAACTGAAGTGGCAATGGGCACGACATACTGCTCGCAGAAGGTGACGTATATGTCAATAAATCCAAACAACTTACGTGGACCACCATGTATGAAAACATTTTCCTGTACAATCGATAAAACTTAAAATAGTAGACCACAATATCAACGCGCACCGTCCAGGGAGTCACAATAGGAACAAATTGGTCCCATTTGACCTCGCACCTCGCCTCGCAAAAATACATATAGGATACTAAAGTTATAGTGATTCTATACGTCGTAACGAATGGCATATAGCTTCCATTGTTCGTATTTTACAGAACACAATATACTACCCTCATTATTAGCCTAGGATTTTCCATTTTCTTCGCTAGAGGGGGTGTGTATTGTTGTGTGTGTAATCTTTTAACCCTTGAACCCGACACATATAACTCTTACTACCAGTAAAATGTTGCTGATTGACCTCGAGGCGCTCCTCTAACAAGCTGTGAATAAAAAGTTTCTTCTGGTATACACTAAAATAATAAATCTAATATAAATATATATTAAGGACTCTATTGGCGCTAACTTTGATGAAATAAATATGAAACAATTAGCTTATCAAACGGTTGCAACGAAGACTCAGAATATTTCCTAATAGAATAACACAACTAAACTGCTCGATTTGAACTATCAACGAACCCAGTACTTTCATGATCGTCAGCAGCAATTGCGACCACTATGGCAATATGGCAGTAAAAAGTACCAGGGTCTCGTCAATATGGGCAAACTAGGCGATGTACTGGGGCGCTTGAATTTGGTGGGCGGCATGGCTAGTTTAGACGCGTGTCAGCACAAGGGGATCCCGAGATTTTGATACCGATTTTTCTATTTAGTTTTGTATAAGAACTTTCTTCTTTTCTTTTCTTTTTAAAAAACGTTGGCCCACACTAGGATTTTTCCTGTGTAGTGGGTGCGTTTACAGGCATGAATTCCACATACAATACACCCAGACCCGGTTCAACTACCTGCAGACCATACAAATATTTATTCCGTGCGGGAATCGAACCCACAACCCGGAGCGCAGCAGCCGACTGTATCAGCCACTGCACCAACCGTGCCGTCATCAGAACTGTTATTAGTTTATGAGGCACAATTGTAGTCAAATTTCAATTAAAGGAAAATCACACTTAATAGCATAGGATAGATAGTCGTCGCGTCGGTGCGACACGGACGCGGCGTGCCACAGGGAGCGCGATGGCCGGCAACGCGAACACAGGGCGGCGCGGCGTGCCTGGCAAACTGCGAGCGCGTCGGTGGCGCGGCGGCGCGGTGGCGGCGGATAAAATTTTTGTTTAAAATTTCGAGCAGTTAAGACTTGAGAAGGTCTTGCTGTTGCTTGTGATAGTGCTGCGAAAAAAATTAGATCAATAGGCTTCCCATTGCTTACCACACCGAAGCTTTTATTACATAACAATAGAGAATTTTTATCGTTCTTATGACCTAAATCGCACAGCACTACATGTTTCTAACGTGTCTGAACAGTCGATGACTTTTTCAATATTTATTATAAACTAGCTGGGACCCGCGGTTTCACCCGCCGTTTAATTTCAAAGAAAGTGGATTATTTATATATAATTTAGAGTACTTAGACTTGAGACAGATGACATAGAGTATGTATATATATATATATATATATTGGATTTCATGGGATTTATTTTTTGCACGGAACCCTAATCATTTTTCTAAAATAAAAGTAGCCTAAGTTATTCCTTATAACACCAGCTATCTTCCAGTGAAAGTCCCGTAGAAATCGGTACAGCCGTTTGGAGATTAGCGGGAACAAACAGACAAACAGACAGACCGACGAACAGATAGACAAAAAAAATAATTGAATATGTTTTTTGTTGTAGGTACCGTATATAGTTCCATATGTATTTAGTAAAAAGCTGTTATTTTTACATTACAAACAGACACTTCAATTTTATTTATTTGTATAGATTACACAGGAAACTGTATAAAATCGTTGTAATAAAATACAATCGAAAGGTCGCGCTCATGGCTCACCGCCACCGCGCGGTAATGGCATGCGTACGCCCCACCCGCGTCACGTTGACGTCGCGCAGCGGTTGGCCTGTCTGACCTCTCACGTAAATTTTGATACAATACAACAGAAACACACGCCGTGCTGCGGTCACGCTGATGGCGCGCTCCCGGTTTGACAGAGCCTTAAGGAATTTTGCGTTTGGACTTACGTTGCCTTAAACAAATCTGTGATCAATGTTGTCTTTCTTGGCAAAGTATTTACTTAAGACACGAAAGACAACACAATAAATTATGGGAGAGAAAACTTTATCATTATTTTATTTAAGTTTTTATCCCAGGGGTACAATTCATGTCGTTGACGCGGCACTGGTACCAGGTGATCATAACAGCGCGAGCAGTACGGAGACCACAATAGAAACAAATTGCCCTTCTATTGCCGCCATTAGACCTCACACCTTTACACGCCTCGCAGGAATACTATGAAATATTGAGGAAAATCTGATAAAGGACAATAAGTTTGCTGTCGATGTATGTCGCTGAGTATTATTTATTGCGGAAAGCTTTGTTTTGTTAGTATTGTACGGGAATCTGGATCCATTTGTAGTACTTTACTTTATTTTGTTCACACACGAGTGTAAACAGTTACACGCTATGCAACAATTGAATATTGTTGGTGCAGTGGCTGATACAGTCGACTGCTGCGCTCCGGGTCGCGGGTTCGATTCCCGCACGGAACAAATATTTGTATGATCTGCAGGTAGTTGTTCCAGGTCTGGGTGTATTGTGTGTGACATGTATGTCTGTAAACGCACCAGGCATTAAAGAAAAAAGATGATAATGGTATGGAAAAGGAAGTCGTATATTATTCCTAGTATTAATCATCATCATATCAGCCACAGGACGTCCACTGCTGAATAAAGGCCTCCCCCTTCGATTTTCACAACAAGCGGTTACATGCCGCCCTCATCCAACGACTCCCAGCGACCTTCACCAGGTCGTCTGCTCACCTCATTGGAGGACGTCTAACGCTGCGTTTTCCGGTGCGCGGTCTTCACTCGATAACCTTTTTGGCCCAACGGCCATCAGTTCTATGAGCAATGTGCCCCGCCCATTGCTATTTCAATTTACTAATCCTCTCAGCTATGTCGGCAACTTTAGTTCTTTCTACGGATCTCCTCATTTCTATTTTGATCTCGTAGAGAAATACAATTCATAGCTCTCTCCATAGGTCACTGAGTGACTTTGAGCTTTCTTATGAGACCCATAGTGAGTAACCACGTTTCTGTTCCATATATCATCACTAACAACACACACTGGTTAAAGACTTTTGTCTTGAGGTATTGCAGTATTTTTGACGAAAAGACTTTGTGTGGTTTCCCGAACGCTGCCCAGCCGAGTCGGATTCGACGATTGACCTTTTTCTCGAAGTTGGACCTACCTAACTGGACAGTTTGTGTCAGGTAGTCTCGTCTACAACTACAGAGAACAGAGCTCCCAACGGATATTGGACTAGGTATGACATGGGCATTAGACATGACTTTCGTCTTGCTCATGTTCCTTTTAAGGCCCACCTGTTGGAAAACTCTGTTGAGGTTATCGAGCAGCTCAGTACAATGAGCTCTTGCAGCGATTCTGCCATGACTACGATGTCGTCGGCAAATCGAAGGTGAGTGATATACTCGCCATTGATGTGAATGCCGAATCCTTTCCACTCTATTAGCTTGAAGGTATACTCCGTTGCAGCAGTGAACAGTTTCGGGGAAATGATGTCCCCGTGTCTTACACCTCTCCGCTATGGAATTGCCTCGTGCTCTCTTCATGTAATCAGATCGACATGGTGGCGTTTCTGTCTAAGCACTTCAGTATTTATTATATTTATTGCATATATCCACAATTAAGTCTTAGATAGTAACAAGTCTTGCTAATTCGTAAAATCATTTATTTAAATATGACAGACAGTATTCCTGACATCTTATAATATATGGCCTCTAGCGAGTTAACATACAGACGGCTGTCTAAAGAGTTTTCAATATACTACATCTCTCCCCTCCTAGCTGCTGTGGATCAAGGGTGCACCCAAAAGCTGGTCGAGGTGTCGGCGCCAGACATCACCATTATCGGTGCGAACCTCGTAGTGCAGTCTGCCCAAACGTTTTATGATGCTGCCAAACTGCCACCGCTGCGTGGCACTCGTGTAGTCACGAGCCTGTACCCGATCGCCTGGGTTGAACTCTCTGACATTGACCTCCTGAAGCGTTGGTGCGGTCTCCTTTTCTTTTCTTAAAAACATAGAATGTAGTGCCGTGCGTATTTCTCTGCCAAACATAAGCTGGTACGGAGTTTGACCATTAGCATTTGGTGTCCGTCGGAGACGAGTTTTCACTGTCACCAACTTCTCTACTAAGTTACCTCCTTCCCCCTCTATGCTTCGTAAGATTCTCTTAATTGTCTGCACAAAACGCTCGGCTTGCCCATTGGTTGCAGGGTGGTATGGAGCGGAGGTCTTATGAATGATCATACAATCTCTTAAGTATTTTTCGAACTCTTCTGAAACGAACTGTCGACCATTGTCTGAAACCAAGATGTGAGGTGTCCCAAAGGTGCAAAATAGTTCTTTCAGTTTTTGTATGCATCAAGAGCTTGTAGTTGACTTGGTTGGTATAATCTCAGTCCATTTTGAGAATGCATCTACAATAACTAAAAGTTGGTGTCCGTGCACAGGTCCAGCGAAATCAATATGAAGTCTTTGCCATGGGCCATTTGGCTGTTCCCAATGGTGCAGTGGCGCTTTCTCTGGTTCATTTTGTTGCAATCTACAGGTTCTGCATGATTTGACTTTGGTCTCAATCTCGTTGTCAATTCCTTTCCAGTATACGAAACTGCGAGCCAATAGCTTCATCTTTACAATGCCTGGGTGACCGAGGTGTAGTTCGTCTAGCACTTGTTCGCGTAGTGCTTTTGGAATTAAGACTCGTGATCCTCTCAATAAACAACCATCATGCAAAGTAAATTCATTGTCCTTGTAACCGAGTGTTTTTAGTGATTGGCCAGTTTCCAATGCTTGTAGCAAAGATGTACAGTCGACGTCTTTTCTTGTTTCTGTCGCTATGACATCTGGATTAATATCAATGGTATGGATTTTCTGAAATTGAAAACTGTAATTCTGGTCAATTCTGTTGGTCTTGGTGTTTTCTACTGGGAACCTGGATAAATAATCAGCATTTGAGTTGTTCGCCGAAGTTCTGTATTCGATGTTATAGTCAAATCCAGATAAGAAGTGAGCGTAGTGAAACAGCCTCATCGTACTCATTGCCGGTAGCGTTTGATGTGGGTGGAAAATTACTGTCAGTGGTTTATGGTCTGTGACGAGGATGAATTGCCGACCATAACAATAGTAGAAAAACTTTTTAAATCCCCAGTGTATCGCTGTGGCTTCCTTGTCGATTTGACTGTAATTCTTCTCGCTACTAGACAGCGTTCTCGAAGCGAATGCTATAGGTCTTTCTGATCCATCTGGAAGTCTATGTGATAGTACTGCTCCGATTCCCAGTGGTGATGCGTCTGTTGAAAGTACTAACGGCTTCTTCGAGTCAAAGTGTATCAGTACTCTTTCACTTACAATTTCTTTCTTTATTTGTTTAAAAGCTTGTTCACACTCTGCAGACCAGAGGAAGCTTGATTCTTTCTTTAGTAAGTTGTTTAGTGGGTTCGTGATCGATGCTAGGTTTGGTATGAATTTGTTGTAAAAATTTGCTATCCCAAGAAATGGTCTTAATTCTGCCGTATTGGTTGGGTGTTCTGTTTTAACTATTGCATTTATCTTGTCCCTGTTTTTGTGTAGACCTTCTTTGTCAATAGTGTGTCCAAGGTAATTTATACTTGTTTGGAAAAAATGGCACTTGTCTCTGTTTACTCGAAGGTTACTTTCTTTTAGTTTATTGAGTACGAGTTTGAGCCTATGTAGTAGTTGTTCTTTGTTAGCTCCTTGTATTATTATATCGTCAAAGAAACATTTAACTCCTTCTAGGCCTTGTAACAGTTTGTCCATGAATTTCTGCCATAGGCTCGGAGCTACCTTAACTCCAAACATGAGCCTGTTTACTCTGTAAGTTCCTCTGTGTGTACTGAGTGTTTGTAGCATTGCGCTCTCTTCATCCATTACCATGTTTAGGTACGCCTGAGTTATGTCGAGTGTACAAAATAGTTTACCTCCATTCATCTCTGAGAAAATATCTTCAATCATAGGTATTGGATATTGTTCATCTTGTATAATTTTGTTTAGGGTAACCTTATAATCAGCGCATAATCGGATATCCCCATTTGGTTTGACAACTGGTACTACTGGAGTACCCCACTCAGAGTGGTCAACTTTCGTGATTACACCTTGTGTGCATAGTCGCTCTATTTCTTCATCCACTTTGGTTTTTAAAGCATAAGGTATTCTACGTGGTCTAATAAAAATTGGCTTAGTGTTCTCTTTCAGGTTTAGGTGTCCTCTGAAATTAGGTATTTCGCCAAGGTCGTTTCTGAAGACTGATGTCTTGTAGAGCTCCAGAAGTTGGTCTAATTCTATGTTTTCAGTAAGTGGTACAGCTTTTATGTCTGCTAAGTTAAGTGTATCGAGTTCTTTCATCCAGCTGCGGCCAAAAATTGGATCAACGTTGCTGTTGATAATGTACAGTTTTCCGTGGAATTCTTTTCCTTGGCATCTGCATTGAACGTATGCTACGCCTGTTGGTTTAATTATTTCTCCAGTATAAGTTCTGAGTTTTAGGTTTGTCTTAAAAATTCTTCTTCCAATGTTTAGTTTTTTATAGTCTCGTAATGACATTGAACTTAGTGTAGCTCCAGTGTCAAATTCCATCTTTATCTTAACGTGTTCAATATGTACCGTTATCATATATTTTTCAGATGATTCTCCAGATATGATATTAATATTATTCCAGTCATCGTGGTCACTTGTCATTGAGTCTTCTAATAGGTTCGTATTCGGTTTATTCTTTTTAATACTCGCATTAGAGTGGCGCTGAAGGCAAACACGGGCTAGGTGACCTATTTTATTGCATTTATAGCATGTAACGTTTATAGCGCCACATTTGTTGGATTCGTGATTCGCAGCACCACAGCGGAAACATTTCCCTTTTAGATCTTTAGGTGTAATTTGTCTTGGACTTTGTCCTCGTCCTGCCGGTCGCTTATAGGGGGTAATTTTGTTGATGTGGTCACCATTGGCACTTGGTTGTTCATTAGTAATCATTGATGCGTTTTCTGCCTTACCCGTTTCAATAGATATCGCAATCTGTGTCAGTGATTTGAATGTATGTACTGTTCGGTCTTGTAAGATTTTTAAACGTGCATCGCTATCTTTCAATCCCCTTATAAATTGTAGGGATAAAAAGCTTTCTGATGTTCCTTTCTGACAGTGTTGGCAATTGAAATCACAGTTAGTGGTAAGTTTCTTCAACTCTGCGGCGTACTGCGCTACAGTTTCATCAAGTTTTTGCATTCTTGTTATGAATTTATGTTGTAGCGCCCATTTGCTAGGTTTTGGGTCTAAGTAGTCGTTAAGTATTTCAGTGATATCAGCAAATGACATATTCATTGGTGTACGGTGTGTGACACCTTTAATTGTTAATTGTGAGTACCGCGAACCGGGAAGAATGATAATAAAATAGGTGTATTCTTGATGAATGATTTATTGGTACTGAAATGATTATGCTAATACAGTAAAATGCGCGGCATTGCACGAGACATAAGCGTCAGCATAAAATGCTACAAGTTTACTTAAATGTACGGGTCTGCTCGTACATGCTCCCCGACAGAAAGAAAACAATGATAAACTAAATTACATATTAAGTTTACAAAGACATAAATAGTTGTATAAAATTGGGCATAATAGCCAAATAAAATGAATGTCATGTTGATGTTGTCTCTTTAACATAATTAACTAGAAATATGATTACAAACGAAAGGTTTACGTCAAATGTATAAGTGACTTATTCATAGGTTTGCTTGATTGTCCATAATAATTTTAATTCTTATTTAATAATTTTAATTTCGCTCACTAAATTCAACGCGATAAAATAGGTGACGTTGCTTTATTTAGTACACGCGCACTGTTTAAGTTAGAACACTGATTGTCATTTGATTCACTTGTACTAGTTTTTATTTCACTAACACTTACGCACTGTGTATTGTCTTTATTACAAGAAGACGGGTGTTCCTGTGTCATAACTGCTGACACGCGCCAAACGCGCGTACGGCGCAGCGCGAACACCAATCCTGCTATTCCCAGCAAGCCAAGAATAATATATATAACTGTATAATGATGTATGTCATGATAAGAAATGCTCTCTGATATTACTGCATTTTCTTTCATAATCTCAATCTTCTCGCCGAGCTCTTTGAACTGGTTATGATGGCTCTCTCCTTCTGTATCATTCAGAGGGATCATGTGAGGGATTGATATGTTTATAATATGGTTTATTGGTGCTATTACAGGAGCATATATATAAGGTTTTATCGTAATTTCACTAGACGGCTGTTTGTGTCCAATTACAGTGAAAAATTGTGTTTTAATTATGCACCCATTGTCTATAGCAACAATTCCGGCCCCCAACAGCTGATGAGCGGTAACTTGATCGTCACATATTGTACGTAAGGGGCATATATCACAACAGAAATATATGTAATTATCAATTGATGTGCTTTCTAACCAATTGTTTTTGCAGGGACTGGACATGATTTCACACTCCGATTCGGTCCCCTGACAAAAATCTTTATCACCTTTCAAACGGTAAATGGGTTTTCGAATATGACACAAATATGCATCTGAAATCAAGCATGATCTTAAAATTTCATCTGTCATGGATATATAAGTATCTTTTTTCAAATTGATTGCCACATATTCGGATATCGGTTTTATGCTAACCATAGTTTTTCCTTTAACCAGAGGTACTGGTATTATTTTAAATATCTCGAAAGTATCTCTGCTAACGAGAGGAAGCCTGATCTCCAAAATTAAAAACTCCTCCAGCATTCTGGCCTTGACCTGAAGAAGCTTGTATATTTTTGTTAAATCAATGTGAATATTATCAATGGGTAATGAGACATCTTTTGGGAGTTGACCAGCAATGGTACTCAGCTGATCTTGCAATTGTTCGGCAGTCAAAAGATGAGGGTTAAAGCGACCGTGATAGATATCAGTGATTCCAGTGATGAGTATCCAGCAAGGTACTCTGTAAAGATTTCAAATTGTGTAGCAGGTTGCTGCCTATTAAGGCTCCGACAGTTATTTCACTCACGATCGACGTGTTTCGAGTTTCTGAATTTAATTCATTTAAGGCTCTTTCAATGGATAATATATGTTGATTTATCATTTTGTGTTGTCTGTTCATGGTCTGTTCTGTTCGTTTTAACATATTGTATTCCGCTTCTATTATTGACGTTTGATTTTTCCAGTAGGTCGTTATATGTCTCTGATTGTCTCGGAGTAATGTGATATCTTTATGATATTGTTCGGCGAATCTTGTGTCTAATACTCCGAACAGACTGTTGGCGAGATAACCTACACCGTCGATAAGACCACGTCGCAGTCTAGCGTGTCGCGTGCTGGAATGCTGGCCGAGCAACATCTGGTTGTAATACTCAAGTTCAGCAAGACCTTGACCTAACTGGAGTAATATAATATCGCAATTCATCATCTTATGTATTGTTTTGCATGTTTGTTCCAGAGACGTTGTGTATTTATTAAGAGCTTTTATTCCGTCCCAATAAGGTTGCATATCGTAATAAATTATAAGTTTCCACTCGTCCCTTATTGCCTGCATATTGGATAGCTTGTCAAAGTACAAACTCTGGTTTTGTCTAAACCTGGTAACATTAAAATTGCTCTGTGCTCCTGATATGATCGTCATAAATAACATTAATGCCGCCAACAATGACATAATGTTACTCCTTGTTTGTGTTGTTCTTTTAGGACGTAAGGGTGGGTCCTCAGTTTCTAAAACTTGCTTATCAATTGGATATGTGATTGCTGTTTCCGGATGCACCGGCAAAATTGATATTTTAGTGATTGGTCGTTTTAAAATACCGTTCTTAGTTTTCAGGCTGACAACACGCACGTATCCGTCCGCCCCAGGGTGTACGTCTATAACTCGACCCATTGACCATTTTCCAGACGGTAAATTGTCGTCGTGCATAAGTACTACATCATTCTTCTTAATATTTTCACGTGACTGACGCCATTTGCTCCTTGTTGTTAATTGTGCTAAATACTCACAGCGCCATTTTTTCCACATATCATTAAAAATTCGCTGAGTCAGCTGCCACCTGGTCCTCAAGTCCTTTTCAGTTTCTACTAAAGTGAGTGTGGGGCCGCCGGTCAAAAAATGTGCAGGTGTGAGGTAGTCTAAATCTTCAGGATCTTCTGTTAAAGGGCAAAGCGGCCGGGAATTGAGACACCCTTCGATTTGGGCTAGAACGGTTGTTAGCTCCTCGTAGGTCAACTTTTGTTCTCCCACCACTCGCTTAAAATGAAACTTAAAGCTCTTAACAGCAGACTCCCACAGTCCACCTGCTGAGGGCCAGATAGGCGCATTGAAGTGCCAATTGATTTGCATTTCTGTTACTTCGGAAAATAATTCTTTCGTAAATATTTGTTGCAGTTCTTGATATTCCTGCTGTATCTGTTTGTTTGCTCCAACAAAGTTCCTGCCGTTATCACTGTACATGTGACATGGCGTTCCTCTACGAGCTGTCATCCTTCTTAGCGCTGCTATGAATGTCGAGGAACTAAGATCAGACACCAGTTCCAAGTGCACCGCCTTGGTAGCCATGCAGACAAAAACGGCCACATAGCCTTTTGTGGTTTTAATCCCACGACCTTTGTTCGCCTTTAGCAATATGTGTCCGGTAAAATCCACTCCGGTGTGGGCAAAGGGACGAGATGGATTACTCCTTGCTTCAGGTAAGTCACCCATGATTTGATAGTGCTTGCTTGGACTAATCTTTTTACATATAACGCATAAACGTATTTGCTTTTTTGTTGCTTCATTACCACCTAAAATCCAATACGTTTGCCTGATGAATCCTAACGTTAGTCGGGCTCCGCCGTGGAAAGTAAGTTTGTGGGCATAGTCTATAATTAAACCCGTCAAACGTCCTCTGTGTGGTAAAATGATAGGATGCTGCATGTCTGGGTTAATGTGTGCATGTCTTAACCTTCCTCCGACTCTGAGAACACCGGCGTTATCTAAATAAGGGTTTAGATTTAAGATTTTACTTTTAGTGCTAAGCTTTCCTGTACTTTGTAAACATCTTATATCTTCTGTAAATTCTTCTTCTTGTACTTGTTTAATAATCATTAACTTCGCTTTTCTTATTTCTCCCAACGTGAGGTAAGGTACCCCTTTCTTGCTTTGCTTAATTGATATAAATCTAAACACCCAGGCTAATATGTGAACAGCTTTGGTAAGCGAGCTATGATTTTTTAATAGAATATTTATAATATTGCTGTCAGTTTCCGTCTTCATTACGATATTTACTTGCTTAATTGTCTTCAATTCTTCGCTTGTCGTGTAAATAGGTTTATTGACCTCGTTTTCCGCCTTATAGTTTAATAACCACGAAGGCCCTTGCCACCATAAATGATGTTCATTTAAATGTGGTATTGATAGGCCTCTACTTGCGCAGTCTGCGGGGTTGTCACCTGACTTTACATACCGCCAACAGGCTGAGGGCATTATCTCTGTTATCTGTCGTGTTCTGTTGGCTACAAACGTTTGCCACCGACCTGGATCTCCTTGGAGCCATCCGAGTACCGCCGTCGAGTCTATCCAGCCGTAAATATCAATGTCATAATCACTTAAACCTTTTAAGACTTTAATCATGAGTTTTGATAATAAATGAGCTCCACAAAGCTCTAATCGGGGTAATGATAAGTTTTTGCTAGTTGGCACTATTCGTGACTTTCCCGCTACTAAAGTAATGTTAGGTTTGTTATTATTTACTTTGCAGTAAATGACGCATCCATACGCTTTTATTGATGAGTCACAAAAACCATGCAATTCGATTCTGTTTGTTGGTTTAGTACCTAGCCACCTCGGTACTCGTACTGTATTTATTTGTTCTATGTCGGCTTTAATGTTGACCCATTCCTTATACATTTCTTTAGGAATTTGATCATCCCATTGTATATTTGATGACCAAATCTTTTGAAATAAGATTTTTAATTTTGTAGTAACAGGTGTGAGCCAACCTAATGGATCAAACATTTTTGAAATATCTGATAGTACGGATCGTTTTGTGGCTTTGATAATTGTTGAATCTATCTTGGACTCAAATCTAAAGTTGTCCTTGAGAGGATTCCAGTGAAGACCTAGTGTTTTAGTTGACTCCGGCTGCTTAAAACTCTTGTCTTGCTGCTGATATGATACTTTGTCATGCAATAAATGTTCACTGTTAGAAGCCCACTTCCTTAAATTGAACCCACCTCGTTTCAGCAGTTCAATTAAATCTTGTTGCATTTTGCGCGCAGCGGAAATGCTATGCGTACCATGTACCAGGTCATCCATGTAGAATGACTCTTCAAGGACCCTTGCTGCCTCTTGATAATTGACCCGTTCGTCGCTTGCCAGCTGCTTCAACGTCATCATTGCGAGAAAGGGTGCGGCTTTGGTGCCATAAGTTACGGTTGTCAGTTGATATTCTTGCAGTTTATGTCGCGGACTATCTCGCCACACTATTTTTTGTAAATTCTGATCATCCTCATGCATCAGAATTTCGCGAAACATCTTCTCAATATCAGCTATAAAGGCAAACTGGTATTGCCTCCACTTTAATATCAACGACTGAAGATCCTGTTGTAAGTTTGGGCCTTTGTACATAAGGTCATTCAAACTTTGGCCACTTGATGTTTTTGATGAAGCATTAAAAACTACTCGCAATGACGTAGTCGTCGAGTCGTCACGTAGCACACAATGATGAGGCATAAAACATTCAAGGCTCTGATTACATAACGCGGGTTTCATATGTCCTAACTTTAAGTATTCGTTCATAAATAGTTTGTATTCATGAGCAATATTTTCGTGTTTAATTAATTTGCGTTCCAATTGTCCGAACTGAGCTATAGCCTTTGATTTTGAATTTCCCAGGTGCTCTGCAAATTTGGACTTAAATGGAAGTCTAACTTCATATCGCCCATCCATCATCCGTTTTGTAGTAGACTTATAAAATTGTAAGCACTCGTGGTCATCCGCTGAAAGAGAAGGCGACTCCGATATGTCTTCGGTCTCCCAAAACTTTTGTAACTGGTCGACCTCTATCTGTACCATATTGCACTGAAACGTAGTTACATTGCCGCACAAGATCCACCCAAGACGCGTCTGTTGAGCAATGGGTGCTCTTTGATCAACTCTGCAGATTCCTTCTAAAATTATATTTGAATAAATGTCAGCTCCTAATAAAATGTCTATAGGACGACTAATGTTAAAGTCAGGATCTGCTAGTTGTATGTTGTCTAGGAACGCCCATGATGGTTTAATAAACGATAAAGACGGCAAATTTTTTGTTAAGCTTTTCATGATAAAAACGTCAGTATTAAATGTATAAGATTTGTTCAATGATGTACAATTTATGTTGATAATTCCTTTGCAAATATTATCCTTTGCACCAATTCCGCTAATTATGCCCTTACACTTCTGTCTTGGTAATGACAATTGCTGAGCGGCATTCTCAGTTATAAGGGATGTTTGTGAGCCCTGATCAATTAGAGCTCTCATAATAATATTCGACCCATCCGATTTTAAGACCCTAACCATCGCTGTTGATAACAATATTTCGGGTACATCACGTTGTTGAGCCACGTGCGAATTAACTTGCTGAGTCTCGTCGGATATGGCTCGTGTGGCCGTGGACTTGGTTACTGCTGCGTTAGATGTTTTAGTTGCACATTGCATAAACGCCTCGTGCATAATTGTATTATGATACCCATTGCATTCCCGGCATCGTTTCATTGATAAACATGCTTTACCATTATGACTGTAAAGACAGTTTTCGCAAACCTTAAGTTTGCTTATTGTTTGTTTTTTGTTAGTTGCGGACATTTCAATAAATTGTTCACATTGAAATAATCCGTGTCCATTTTTGCATAATGGACAGGTTCTGTAAAGGGAATTATTACTGTTTGATGGTTGCGAAATTGCTTTGTTGCTCGAATACGATAGCTTATAATTGTTAGCCTTGTTATTGTAATAATTATTTTCTTTGTATGATTTTGTATTTGAATTCGTAGGTTTCTGAAACGTATGATCTTGTTTTCGCCTTGATGACTCCATGCTGGTGAACTTTCCTTCCAAAAACTCCAAAAACTCTGATAAAACTGGTAATTCACGTGGCTGCTTAAGGGACTCAACGTAATCACCGTGTGTTTCAGCATCTAATTTGTTCGATAAAATGTGTACAATTAATGGATCCCATGTGCTCACATCTACTCCTAGGTTTTTGATAGCATTAAGACATTCTAGGGTTGTATCGTGGATCCTTTTAATATGGTTCAATGTAGGTTGTTGCATAACGGTAAGATTCATCAAAATGTTTAAATGAGAAGTGAATATAAGCTTCTTGTTGTTGTACCTATGATTCAGAATATCCCAACAAACGGAGTAGTTATCTGTGCTGATCTGTAGATGCTGTATCAACCCTTCAGCTTCTCCTTTTACTTTAGCTTTAAGAAACTGCATTTTCTGGGCTTGGGAGAGCGACGGGTTGCTGTGTATAGCTTCTGTAAATAAATCCTTGAAGGATACCCATTGATGATAATTTCCGTGAAAGACTGGGACCTCCATCTTTGGTGTTGACGTCTCTCGGTGAGATACCGACCACAACTTGCTATTTAAAGACTTTTTCATGCGATTGTAAGTACGTTCGTAGATGTCAAACGTTTCTTCATAGTCAGCATCTTTACCCTCGAGTTCACCATCTAACTCCCAGTGAAGAGTGTCAATGACTGACCATCTCGATTCTAAAGTTTTTAACGTATCTTGAAACTCCCATTTCTCTGATATGATATCAATGTTAATGTTTGTAATTGTTCTGGAAAAGGCTTTAAAATTGCTAGATTGCTTCTTTAATAATTCGTCCAACTTACTATTAGTACCTTGAGACTTAAATTTAGGTATTTCTATGGTAGACAACATCTCTGCATCCTCGGGATTATAATCCGTGGGCTTTCCATCGAAACCCGCACTCGATGCACTAGCTAATGGTGTTGCCGGTCTTATAATTTGTGTCGTTACTGATTTCTTTATAGTCTCACGCGCTGATATATAAAATTCTTTCGCTTGCTTAAAATGATTTCTTATAAAATATTCGTTAGATTGATCGCTAAAACCACTCAACTTTACATGATTTTCCTGAAACTCTTGCCAGTAGGCGTCCAGGTTGTCCAGTCGCCTCTTAATGTGATCAGGGGTCTTGCGCTCATGCCCATCCTTCTTAAAGTTTTTCAAGAGTTGGGTCATGGCCCCCATTGTTTGATTTTGATTTGCTAGAAGGTCTTCCATAATTTGACTCATATTGATAAGAGAAAAAAAAGGAAAGATCTTACTTTGATTCTGCTTTGCACGAATTACGCTGCCTGCACTGAAGGTTAGCCTGCTGCTGTGCTACTCCTTGAACTAGACACGTGCTCACTGTTAATGTCCAAAGTTGCTGATAAATGAGAATCACTCACACGAATTGTCACAAAGTTTGTTTTTCACTCGCGCTAATGATCCCGCTTTTCCGGCTCGAAGGACCAAAAAGATGTACGGTGTGTGACACCTTTAATTGTTAATTGTGAGTACCGCGAACCGGGAAGAATGATAATAAAATAGGTGTATTCTTGATGAATGATTTATTGGTACTGAAATGATTATGCTAATACAGTAAAATGCGCGGCATTGCACGAGACATAAGCGTCAGCATAAAATGCTACAAGTTTACTTAAATGTACGGGTCTGCTCGTACAATTGGTTCTTCCGGTGAGGATAAATCGCAAAGTTTTTCATGGAGCTCTGGTGATAATGTTGACAGTAAGATATTTGATTTCATGTGTGCATCTGATATATCGTTCAATCGAAAGTATACTTCCAGTCTTTTTTTGAAATTGTTGAAAGTTTCTGATTGTTGTAAGGGTTGAAATTGTATCTTCGGTGTATTTTTATGCCTGGATTCACTTTGTCTTATGTGTTGTTGTTGTTGCTGGTTCTGTTGTTGACCTCCATTCTGTGTCTGTTTAGTTAAAAGTTTAATTTTTATCGTTGTATGAAGTTCTTCGAACTCGTACCTGTATTCTTGTTCTTGATCATAAGCGTCATCGTCCTTGTCGTCGACGGTCTTGTTTTCGATTTTCTCTTGTACTTGCCGTATAGCTAGGATCGTCTCCTTCAGGCCCAGGAAGCGAGCATTAATGTCTTCGTCAGACATCGTTGCCCTCTGATCGATATAGGTGTCGAGTCGCGTGAGCATCCCGCGCAGGGTGCCACGATATTTTCTTAGTTTGTCCATTCCATATTTCTATTTACACAACGTTTATTTAGCTTTTTCTCGTCGCCAATAACAAGTCTTGCTAATTCGTAAAATCATTTATTTAAATATGACAGACAGTATTCCTGACATCTTATAATATATGGCCTCTAGCGAGTTAACATACAGACGGCTGTCTAAAGAGTTTTCAATATACTACAGATAGTAAAGATAAATTATGTTATGTATTAGTAAATATCTATCGTGGACCCTGTCGGGCACATGCAAAGTAGGAAGCGAGAAAGAGGACATTATTCTATCTGTATTACTATAAACTATAACAATAAAATTTGTATCAAAAAATTATAGAGATTTGTTGTATAAGTATTAATGTATACTGTAACTAGCTGGGACCCGCGGTTTCACCCGCATTTAATTTAAAAGAAATTTAGAGTACTTCGACATAGACTCTTTACATAGAATATATATATTGGATTTCAAGGGTTTTATATTTTTTGCGCGGAAAATAATTAGGGATTTATTTTCTAAAATAAAAGTAGCCTAAATTATTCCTTATAACTATAGCAATCTGATAGTGAAAGTCCCGTCAAAATCGGTCCAGCCGTTTAGGAGATTACCCGGAACAAACAGACAGACATACAGACAGACAGATAGACAGACAGACAGACATACAGACAGACAGATAGACAGACAGACAAAATATTAAAATTTGTTATTTTGTTTCATGTACCGTATATACTTTCATATGCATTTAGTAAAAAGCTGTTATTTTGACATTACAAACAGATACTTCAATTTTAATTATTTGTATAGATAACATTTGTCAAGTAATAGTTCTTTTAGCTTATGTGTTATGTGTTGAGCCATGCATACGCGTATGCATGGTAAGTAACCAGTACTGTTTGCAGATTTGTAGTCTTTTTTAATGTGGCACCGCTGCAGAGACTGCAGCACTGCCCAGGTTTCGATCGAATCGAAGGCTTTCTCATAGTCCACAAACGCCAAGCATAGTGGCAGATTATACTCCTCGGTCTGCTGTATAATCTGCCACAGCGTATGAATGTGGTCTGTGGTACTAAAACCTTTTCGGAAACGGAAGGCTGGAAGTCATCCAACCATAAAGTATTAAGACCAGTTACATAATCCACCTTACTAAGGGATTCACGATATCTAAGTATTCGAAGAAATTACAATAATAATTGAGTGGTGAAGGGCAGCAGGGACTCGCCAGCCGGAAAGCACCGGCCGATACTCGATAAGCAATACTTAGTCTGTGGGTGTTTGTGAACCCGGGACGTAGCACCCATAAAAATAACGTCCATCGTGTCACAGTAGGTTCCACTGTTCCCTGGGGGGGGGGTGACCGCTTTACAGTCACCCTCTCCGAGATGTGCCTATAGGCGTGGCACCAGTGGGTGGCTCTAGTGTGATCATACGAGGACCTGGAGCCGCTCTTAGGTGCCGAAGATGACCGCTCCAGTGGTTTTAGCCGGTAGGAGTCCGGCATACCCCTTCGTCCTTCCCCGAGGCAAAGGAAGTTCATGAAGAATTTCCAATGGGCACCAATAAAAAAAAGGTTCCACTGTTGCCTCGTCTGATTGTGACCACTGGGAAGCATGAACAAGCGAGATGTACTAATAGTGATGGTGGTGTGTGTTTGTCACAATCAGATCGGAGTAACGAAAGGTGAAGGCGAAAAGTTCTAATACTAATGAAATTTATTTAGTTCTCTAAGTTATTTGAAATAGATAAAAACGTTAGTAGTTGGACATAACTACATTAACAGATAATGGCTACATTTTAATCATAAATACTCTCTTGATAATATTAGTTAGAATAAATTAATTATTGAAAGACCGTGTGGTGCCGGGTCAGAATACCACCATCTCCTCCCGTGGGTGTCATAAAAGTCGACTAAGGGATTGACCGGAGGATGGGCAGCAGCGTCCTTCGAGTACATTTACAACTCGACTGCGATCGCCAACCCGTCTGCCAAGCGTGGCGATTATGGCAAAACCCCCAATGAGCTCACAACACACCCATATCGATCGTTGTGGTGATCTTTGGTGGAGGCCTGTGTCCAGAAGCTGACTTCATTCGGCCGAAATGATGATGATGAATTATTGAAGAAATTCAAAATTGAAATCCCATTTTTTTATTGGATTATGCCTTTATCCACCCGTCTGTAGTTTAAAAATGAAGTTCACTACATTTGTAGGATGTACATATACAGGTTGTCCAGTCAATAGCACGACATACTGCAGGGAGTGAGAGCTTGGTTCAATACCTACTAAAAAAACACAATATATGTTCAGCAAAATCTTACGGATTTACAGTAATACAAAATTTTCCGAAATATCGAAAAATCTCTACCTTGACACAGATTTTTAAGCATCTCGTAATGAAAAATTCCTTTTCTAGTTTTTTTTTACCACAAATTATTTGTGAATAGTTACTTTACTCATAGATAAGTCTTTATTCTATTAAAAACTAAAATGTTTTCAAGAAATACAATATTTACTTAAATTTTCACAGTATTATTTTCTTATCGCTTAACTTTAACCTACAGTGGTACTACTTACTGTAAATCCGTAACATTTTGCTGAACATATATTGTGTTTTTTTGGTAGGTATTGACCCAAGCTCTCACCCCCTGCAGTATGACGTGCTATTTACTGGACACCCTGTATAAGTATAACTTCTAACGCGCGTGCGTAACTACATGCACGCACATTTATTTTTATTTTATGGCCCTAAGAATATCAGCACTGTGTTGTCCGAATAAAACCTTATTTAAGAGTTCGTGGTGAAATTCGGTCCTTTTTTCTATTCCTTAGAAAGTCTGTTGATCACAGTTATATTTAGTTTGTTTGTTGTTGGCTACGGCTTACGAAACCTGTGCGGGCCCCAAGTTGTCAGGTGTACAAACAAACTCAGTTTAACGAGCTTTTAATATAATGTGTAGACAGTCAAAAACTTGTCCTGTCCTTAACAAATAGCATTATACAAGGAACCACAAATTTGCTGGATATGATACAAATACACCTGTTTAGAAAAGGTATTGCGTTGGCTAGAAACGCGACGTAGGCTTGATTGCTACGGTTGCTACGACTTCGTAGCAGTCTAGCTGATTAATTTGAACAACGGTCATTCCTGCGCTAATAGTAGTTTAATTAGCGAAGTAAATTCTATTCAAAATATTATAGATGTCTACTATTTAATATGCACTTCCGTCGTGCTACACTCAAATTATTGGAGTCCACTATTGAACTCAGCCGCATGCCAAAAAGTAACGAAATGCGTTAAATCACAGCACAGCAAGCTTGCTTAACCAGCTGGTTGTAAACAAAAATTATCAACGTTACAAACAAACAGTAGGTGGGTGACCACCGTCATATTAACGGTACGGTTAGTGTAGTGGCTAAGCAATTTGCTTTCAGCGCCACGTATCACAGGTTCGATCCCCGCCTGGAATAAAATATTTGTATGATCTACCGATAGTTATTTCGGGTCTGGATATTTGTGCGTGTGAGTGTTTGAAACTGTATCCATGACACAGGAGAAATCCACGTGGGCGATAGTTAAAACAACGTAATAAAAGAAAACATCTGCTAAAAGACGTCCATCGCTAAACAAACAACAAAAGAATTGTGTTGTCATTTTGGGCGTAATATGACAGTACTCATCACGCTTGGCAGGTGGTTTGGTGAGCGCAGTATGAACACTGTTCCACAGAAGGGATGCTGCTGCCCAACGGTTACGGTAACGGTTGGTACTATTCGTAGCCGGCACCACACAGCTTTGAATTGAACTCTTGATTCCCACAAAAGGTGAATACTTAATAGATGCGTCAGCGTTATTCAGGTCCTGTACAATGTATAAACTGAATACTAAACAGTGATATTCTCTCCCCCCGAGCCGAGCCTGTAGTTGTTACTTATACATTTTAAATAATAACGATGCAATTGTCCTCAAAACAATAGCTTGTTATCCCCAGCAACGCTCTGAGCCGAGGTCCGTGTCCCGCATGGGGCGCCCTTAGCGCAAGCTGCTTGGATTTTAATATTAATTTTAGGCCTCTTTTGGCTTCGCCAGAAACGACCGGTTAAGCAACCACACTTCCCAGAAGTAAAAACCAACAAAAAAAAGATCGCCTAGTGTTCGAACGCTTGCCTTCCATACAGGAGGGTCTGAGTTTGATCCCGGCCCGCACCTCTAATTTTTCGGCCTCATGTGGAGATCGGAAATTGATTATCACTGGCGTTAACTGTGAAGAAAAAATTGTGAGGAAACCTGCACACCTCTCAAAGGTATGTGTGGTCCACCAACCTGCACTAGGCCAGCTTGGTGGATAACCTTTCTCATCATGAGAAGAGGCCCATGCTGAGCAGTGTGACAGTAATGGACAGATTATGGTATCAATTTTTCAATTAACTTGAAGGTGAGAACACTTCCAGCCACTTTGCCTCCGGGTTACCTAACTAACTAATCGTGTTCCGTCCCAAAATCCCACTAAGCCGGTTCATTGTTTACCTTATAACAACACTGAAATGGCGAATTTCTCAACTAATAAGTAGTTTTTGTTTGTTCTGCTGCTAGCAAGATGGATACCGGGATTATCAAAAGGCGTACATGATTGTAGTTTTAAGTCTATTTCATCGGTTAAATGTTGATTAGTTTTTGGTGTTCTTGTTAATGCAGTTGTTGATCATTTTAGTGTATGACTTTTGAAGTTTGGTTTCTGCTTTAAAGGCGAATGAGTCGCGATTCTGTTATGACAATTCATATTGCTCAGAATACTTTTTTAAGTGAAACTTCTTTAGCACCGTTGTGATTTGAAAATTCGATGAAACGAAAAAGCGGCACCAGAAAGAGACAAATGTCTTCATGAATAGGATTTAGCCTACGAGAGAATGGGATAGAATACAAGTATAAAATGTTTCCTATAATCTCTTTGTTCGGGCTTTCGTAGTCACCCCACTCTTGTTTTGACATTTTTAACTGTATGAGTATGTATTGTTTCTACTAATAGCGGATCCAGGGGGGCTTAGCGGTCCGTACCCCCCATGGATACGTCCAAACTGTGGAATGCAGTTGATCTTAGGATAAACTAGACTGAATTAGACTGAATTAGACTGAACTCGACTAAACTCGACTGAACTCGACTGAACTCGACTGATCTCGACTGAACTCGACTGAACTCGACTGAACTTGACTGATCTCGACTGAACTCGACTGAAATAGACTGAATTACTCTGTTTACCACCTCCATAGTGTAAACATCTCATTCTATTAAAAAATAACTAAAATACAATGTTTCACTTCTACCGCGTGTGACACAGGCCTCCTCCAAAGATCACCACAACGACCGATACGGGTGTGTAGTAGGCTCATTGGGGGGTTTTGCCATAATCGCCAAGCTTGGCAGACGGGTTGGCGATCGCAGTTGAGTTGTGAATGTACTCAAAGAAAGCTGCTGTCCATCCTCCGGCTAATCCCTTAGTCGACTTTTACGACACCCACAGGAGGAAATGGGGTGGTGGTATTCTGTGCCGGCACCACACGCAAAGTCGATAACGTAGATAAACAACAATATTTGTATTAAATTGTTTGAAAAGTAAACTTAAAACATTTAACAAATATGCTCCGAGGCAACATACCTCACTCCATTATTTTACCACAACAAAGTTCTGTCCAAATATAGACCGTTTACAAAACAAGTGTACCAAAATAGCAATAAGGTGAGTTTAAACATCGTATCAGGGTTCAGGTGTGCCCCGGGAAATCCGCAAGGCACACATAAAATACAAACACACACACAAAAATTCGATACAGATGTGCAAACAAACGCGCCCTTATGCAGTGGAGAATTTGGAGCACATTTCATCCAAACTTATTTCAATGAATTTTCGATTGTTTAATGTGGCTTTGAGGCTTAAAATGCCTACGCATCCACAGTTTTCGTGGACATAACCTTGACAGTTCAAGCAGCTCCACTTTGGAATGCCTTACCTATGGGTTAGTTAGGTAATCAAAATCTGTTAGGTAATTTCAATCATTACTAACGTTTAAACATTATATGTCTCTTTACTGAACTTAATATCCAGTATTGTATTAGAAAGATAACATGTATAATGTATATTTATTTATTTAGTTAGGGTATTTATTTATTTATCGTAGGTAGTTATGTATAATATACGTGTAAGTATATCAAATATTTTTGCCAGTAACGTGTATTTTCTTGTGTATAAATTTCTATGTACAATAAATTTATATTCTACTGGCTAGCTGGGACCCGCGGTTTCACCCGCGTTTAATTGAAAAGAAATTTAGAGTACTTCGACATAGACACTTGACATAGAATATACATATTGGATTTCAAGGGTTTTTATTTTGCGCGGAACCCTAATTATTTTTCTAAAATAAAAGTAACCTATGTTATTCCTTATAACATCAGCTATCCGCCAGTGAAAGTCCCGTCAAAATCGGTCCAGCCGTTTCGGAGATTACCCGGAACAAAATGACAGAGAGACCGACAGACAAAAAAAATGAAAATAGTTTTTTTGTTGTAGGTACCGTATATACTTTCATATGCATTTAGTAAAAAGCTGTTATTTTGACATTACAACACACTTCAATGTTATTTATTTGTAGATTCTATTCTAATCTATATAACTATAGTGGTATTTGAATATTACATACATACATAATTTGTTCAATACTGTGCGTTAGGCGTATGTTCTCGATCGGTATATTCATGTATGTTTATATATGAGGAATACAAGAAACTGTTCAACATGATTCCAGCCGTTGAATCCCTCGATCAGCTCAAATCAAAACTCCATCCTCAATCCCGTAGTCAAAGCACTGTAAATTTTTTATTAACTTTGTTCCCCGTATGACGAAAATTTGGACCCAATTTCAATCAGCGGTTTTCCCGAACACAAGATGTAGGGACCTTCTAGAAAAAAGCTGCACCAGCACTACAGCTTACATAAAACTTCGATGAACTCCTTTCAGCTATGTCGGCAGTAGCATCAACTTACCACCAGGCCATCACCTCGGGCCACCATCGGGATATGCCGTTGAGAGTTTTCCGTTTTAACAAAGAAATAAAACATTTTAACAAAAAAAAAATACCGACTTCAAAAACCATCATCATCATCATATCAGCCACAGGACGTCCACTGCTGAGCAAAGGCCTCCCCCTTAGATTTCCACAACGAGCGGTCACATGCCGCTCTCATCCAACGACTCCCAGCGACCTTCACCAGATCGTCTGTCCACCTCGCTGGAGGTCGTCCCACGCTGCGTTTTCCGGTGCGCGGTCTCCATTCGAGAACCTTTGTGCCCCAACGGCCATCAGTTCTACGAGCAATGTGCCCTGCCCATTGCCACTTCAGTTTACTAATCCTTTCAGCTATGTCGACAACTTTAGTTCTTCTACGGATCTCCTCATTTCTGATTCGATCTCGTAGAGAAATACCAAGCATAGCTCTCTCCATAGCTCGCTGAGTGACCTTGAGCTTTCTTATGAGGCCCATTGTGAGTGACCACGTCTCTGTTCCATATGTCATCACTGGTAACACACACTGGTTAAAGACTTGCGTCTTGAGGCATTGCGGTATTGTTGACGAAAAGACGTTGCGAAGTTTCCCGAACGCTGCCCAGCCGAGTCGGATTCGACGATTGACCTCTTTCTCGAAGTTGGACCTACCTAACTGGACAGTTTGTCCTAGGTAGACATACTCGTCAACAACTTCGAGAACAGAGCTCCCAACGGATATTGGGGTGGGCACGACATAAAAAACCATACATGATATAAAAATATTAAATCCACTAAAAAGAAAATAAATAACTTTATTTATGAAGTCGGGTGGGGCCAGGTATGCCCCAACCACTTTTTTTTCTTTTTAGTGGTTTTAATATTTTTATATCATGTTGGGTTTTTGAAGTCGGTATTTTTGTTGTTAAAAAGGTTTATTTGTTTCTTTTTAGTGTAAATAAATGTAAGAACTTATTCCAATTTGGTCTCAGTATTTAACACTAAAAATAAGAATGACTCAAATCGGTTCACTTATATCAGAGGAATCGAAACTATTGAGACATCATCTAGGTAAGCGCAGTCAAATTAAACCTGTTTATTGAAGCTGGCTAAAATCTACTGAATCAAATGTAATTAAATTTATATGGAACCAATTCGAAAGTATTCTGAATTTAAGAAAATTAAGACAAAATCGTAAAAGTGTGACGAAGTCATCCTTCATCTTCATTTCAATCAACCTCTTTCATGACTTCATACCTTTTATCTCCATCACTGTCCACCTCACGAATCATTCTTTGTTCAAATCAAAATTCGAATTTATGTGACGTAGAGTCGCTCTTCATATTTTGATCATTATCATTACACATTGGATTCTGAACGCTAGTGGTTCGACACACAGCTGTCGCTCTGACAAATAGTCTCCTGCAATATTCCAATTACTTATTTTTAACTAGCTTAAATATGGTGATAGTAGGCTATATTCAAAAATTTATATTTATATAACCATGAAGATGCAAGTGTTGAAGTTGTGAATATCAATATACCATTATAACAATATATGCTACGTTTCATTAAATCACTGTAACTGAACTCCGTTACTTGCTGCCGTGGAGAGAGCCTCCCAGTTGAGCTAACCGGGAAGGAAACACGGAGGGAGGCACTCCGCGATACTGGCGCCCAATGTGGGGCAAAAATTAATTCTTCTGTTGATTCTGAGGAATCATAAACGGTACCGCATGTTACTAGCTCGCGACCAAACACTAAGAAAGCCGGTGTGAATTTTGTAGTTTCGTTCACGGCAGAGTTAATAGCGAATTGTATTTTGTTTAAGTGTAAGTCCCAAGTACGATGGTCATTATCAACGAAAGAGACAATTGCTGTAATGATCGTTTTATTGTAACGTTCGACAGTGTTAACCTGTGGACAGTAACGGGGAGTATAATGAACTTTTGGTATGTTGTAGAACTGGAATAATTCATGGAGTTCGTTGCTTACGAATTGTGGGCCATTATCTAAAATGATTGAGAACCTCCTCTTTTTTGAAGTCGATGAAAAAAACAGCACACTAGAAGATGTGTTTTCTAAGTCACTTTTCATGACATTCACGAGAAGAAACGAGGCCTATACGTTGCTGAGCACATAATTACGTCAACCTTGTTTTAATTAAAGATGTTTGTTCCACAAATTCGCAAAGTAATGTCTATACATTATTTTTTGCGCAAATAACTTCTATCATTATTTTCCAGGGATGTTTCTGACGAAAATTAACTTTTTAAAAGCTTTGTCATTTGACATCGTTAATATAAATATAATCTGAGTGATCGTCGAGAGGTAGAATGAGATGGAATTGAATTATTTTAGGAGATTGATTCTTTGTCGACGTTTATTTTGTAATGATGCTGTTATACAGAAGAGTTCAAACGGGGAGGTTGGAGAGAAGATATTGTTTGTAGTATCTTTATCGTGATGAACTGTAAGAACTTTTCGTAATCAAATATAGATTCAGCGGCCAAAGTTAAAATTGTAGTGTATGTGTATACTGGTCCTGATTAAGAATATAGCAAGCACCACTCAATCTCCTCCCGTCATCATTTCGGCCGAATGAAGTCCACTGCTGGACACAGGCCTCCCGCAAAGATCACCACAACGAACGATAAGGTGTGTGGTGGGCTCATTGGGGGGTTTTGCCGTAATCGCCACGCTTAGCAAACGTACTCGAAGGACGCTGCCGCCCATCCTCCGACTAATCCCTTAGTCGACTTTTACGACACCCACGGGAGGAGATGGATTGGTGGTATTCTGAGCCGGCACTACACGTGGATGTCGTAAAATGCGACTAAGGGATTCTGAACCAGAGGGATGGGCAGCAGCGATCTTTCTGTGCAACAGTACCCATACTGCGCTCACCAACACGGCCAAGCGTGGTGAGTACTGGAAAATTCCCCCCATAATGACAACACGGTTACAACGGGTCATCTGATGGGGGGGCTTTTGTTTAGAAGTAGACGTTTTTTGGCTGACATGATGATAATGATAATATATTCTACTTTGGTTTCACCCACACATCAGCTTATAATCATCCACTGCTGAACTTTCCTAGCTATTGTAATAATCACCACGCTTGACGGCAGGATAAGGGATAGGATACTGGGAGAATGTTGCTGCCCATCCTTTTGATAACATCGTTTAATCGCCTTTTCTGATACCCATGGATAGAGAGGGGTGGTCTATTCTTTGACGGAAACCTCACGGAACCTAATTCATAATCCACATACGTAACTTGCTAAAAGTAATAAACGAAAATGTTTTTTGAAATGTACGATTGTAAACCCAAATCATTTTGCTACCGACTATAAATGATGCAAAATTATTTATGTCATTGCCTTTTCAATCTCTGAAGTCCATTACCCTAGCCTCTCTCCAAAAATATAGTTCGGCTTCTAAGATTCAAGATTCTTCATGAAGCGATTGTATTGCAAAAAAGTATGCTGCTAAAAAAAGAAGCGAGCGAAATAAAGTGTTGCGGTTCATTGAATGCTCATGTATCCGCCTCGCCGACGTCAGGAGGCCTATCGCCGCGTCAACTTCCCGTTCAAGTTGGCACTTCTCGTCCGTCTCTTGCTCGCGCCGGCCCGTGCCGAGCCTGTAGCTTTAAATGTCCCTTAATACATTTTAAATAATACCGATCCAGCTGTCCCCTAAACAATACCAGCAACGCCCTAAGCCGAGGTCCGTGTTCCGCAGGGGGCGCCCTTAGCGAAAGTTGCTTAGTTTTTAATTTTTTATTTAAGCCTGGCTGGAGGCCTCTTTTGGCTTCGCCAGAAATGACCGGTTAAGCAACCACATTTCCCTGAAATGTATGCGAGAAAGAAGCCCAACAAAAAAAAATGCTCATGCGCACTCATCAGAACAGTAAAATTAAGTAGGTATATTTTTTAAAAGCATATCTCACCTTTAGACTTCAGCATAACGTTTTAAATAGAATCTTCAGTAATTAGAAGTTTTATAACGACAAAAAACTAATTGAAACGATTACGCGTGGCCGTAAACAAAGGTGGCAGTTAATTTAATGGAGGCAGAAATTGGGCAGGTTTAGTGAGCACCTCTGAGGGTAGAAACGGTGAAATTTAACGAAGATACGGCATTTGATGCAAACTACTGGCGGGTCTAAACCAATATTAAAGTCAGGTTTCTTCTAGGCAAGCGGGGACCATCGCAACCGCATTGTCGCTTAACATACAGATAAGATAGTAGTCAAACCCAAACCTATATAAATTATTATGGTTTAAAAAAACTGATGAAATATCTTTTTTTATGTGTGATGAAATTAGACTCGTGGAACGGATGTCAACAATTCATTTATTGGTCGTCTCATAATAATCTTCATTTATTATAAATTTAACAGAAAATAACATTGAAACTGCTGGAGAGAGAATAAAATCGTATTCCTTCGACGGCTTCCCGTCATCGCCTGCGAGCGCTCTCATTGGTCCTCTCGTATCTCGGGCATGCGCGAAGTGACGTTGGAGTCGACGTTCGGTTCTGTATTCAAAATTCTGCCACGCGCTCGTTACAAATGTAAAATAAATACTCAGGATGCAAATTATTACTAGTAAGTTCGGGAAATTTCGCAACGTCTTTTCGTCAACAATACCGCAATGCCTCAAGACGCAAGTCTTTAACCAGTGTGCGTTACCAGTGATGACATATGGAACAGAGACGTGGTCACTCACAATGGGCCTCATAAGAAAGCTCAAGGTCACTCAGCGAGTTATGGCTATATTTCTCTACGAGATCGAATCAGAAATGAGGAGATCCGTAGAAGAACTAAAGTTGTCGACATAGCTGAAAGGATTAGTAAACTGAAGTGGCAATGGGCAGGGCACATTGCTCGTAGAACTGATGGCCGCTGGGGCACAAAGGTTCTAGAATGGAGACCGCGCACCGGAAAACGCAACGTGGGACGACCTCCAACGAGGTGGACAGACGACCTGGTGAAGGTCGCTGGGAGTCGTTGGATGAGAGCGGCATGTGACCGCTCGTTGTGGAAATCTAAGGGGGAGGCCTTTGTTCAGCAGTGGACGTCCTGTGGCTGATATGATGAAGTTATTAGAGATTATTATGAGCATATGTTTAGGATACAATATGATTTTATTTATTATATTTAATTAAAAGGATGGTTTTATCAGTTTTTTAACTATAATTTAATTTTTGGTTATTATTTTAAACCCTTAAAAACTATAATTTAATTACTTACACATTCCAATTTACTATTTACACATGTTTAATAATAACAGATGTTATGAGGTTATTTTTAATCATGAGCGGTTAATCCTGTGGCGCTCGGTCAGTCATGTCAAATTATTGTAGTGTCATCGATTCTTGATACGGACTTCTAGATGTGGGTAAAAATTGAACTGCTGCACACATTACATGCGTACATAGTTACTTGGTTACACACACATACATTATATGTATATTATATTATAAAGCATATAAATTCTATTTTATCATGCACAAAATTCTCCATTATTGAAGTAGCTTTTTTTGTAAGAAAATAGCATACATTTGTTTACTCAATTACCGGATAATCTCGCTACGAACCCTTCGCCTTTAATCTATAGTTATAGACCTATCAATTCTAGTCTCGGTAGTTTCGAAGATAATTGGGAGGAATGCTCGACTTTCGTCCATTTTCTTAAATAAAATTAAAACTATATACTTTACAATTATAAAATAAATATAAATGAGGCCCTCACAATAAGAACTGACATTTCATATGTTACAAGGTACACCTTGCAAAACTTTATTCTTTAATTTTCTATATTGCCCCCCAAAAGTGAATTGAAAATTTAGAATATGGGGGATATTCAATCAAAATTCATTTATTTATTTACGTTACACGTTCGTGTTAAGGTCGCAGATTTTTTTTTTTTAGTTTTGCCCCACACTAGGATTTCTCCCGTGTCGTGGTGCGTTTACAAACATACATCTCACACACAATACACCCAGACCCGGAACAAATACCTGCAGATCATACAAATATTTGTTCCGTGCGGGAATCGAACCCGCGACCCAGAGCGCAGCAGTCGACTGTATCAACCACTGCACCAACTGTGTCGTCATATGTGTACCAAATTTCAACTTAATCGGTCCTCTAGATTCAAAGCTAATTCGCTGTGATAGACGGACGGACAGACAGACAGACACACGAGTAATCCTATAAGGGATCCGCCGTTTTTTCCTTCGGGCTTTCGGAACCCTACAAAGGATCGATGGCTTAAAAACTACTAGGGGTGTTACGGTAAAAATAATGGTCACCCACCTAAAGATTAACCACGACCAGCGCAGCCAAACCTCGCAAAGTGACCTGTAAGCCTTTCTTCCTTGGTGTATACAAGTTTTTAATTATTGTCATATCCACCATGTTTCTAGGTTCCGTGGTGAGACCGCTTCCTCGTAACAAAACGTTAAGCCTTCCCTCCCTAAACGGCTTTGTGTATGTAATGAATGAATTAAGTGAAATATGGATGTAATTTTCACATTAATACTTGTAGTCATGTTTTAGGTTTACACAATTAGTATTTATTATCTCTGCTTGTGGTGCCAGCTACGAATAGCACCACCCCATCTCAACTTGTGGGTATCGTAAGAGACTACTATGGGGCTAGCCGGAGGATGGGCAGCTGCGTCTTTCGAGTACATTTACAATTCAACTGCGATCGTCCGCTTACCAAGCGTGGCGATTATGGCGACTCACCAATAAGCACACAATACAAATCTAGACAGGTCGTTGGATCTTTGGGGGAGACTTTTTGGTTGGGAGGCCTACATAATAAAATAGAATATTTTTTTATTGTACACCATTTTTAAATCATCTACTAGGAAATTAGGAATCATTCTATGAACAGTAATTGTACATGTGACCAGCAGAGGACGTATTTCGGCTAAAATGAGGATGACTTATTATCCGAAACACTTCAACGGATTACATCGCGTATGCTATTTTTGTTTTTTACATACATTTCGAACACTTTGCAGCGCGAGATAGCTAAGGTCACGCTAAGTAACAAAAATATTCTCCCGGTTTAGTAGTTTAATAAAAAAAACCGATGCGCATTTTTTTGGATACAGCGGGGACATAAACTAGAAACCTTTTTATTTCCGTTTCCCATTCGTTTAGTGACGCTCGACCGCGGTGTCGTTGCAGTGTGAAAATTGCAAAAAAAGTAGAAAAACCTTATCGGGTTTCAATCAACAGCGCTTTACATTTGACGCTACGACGAACAACGTTGATTTTTATTTTGTTTTTTATTGCTAACACTCAAAATACCAGACCAAGAAAAATATCTGATATGATTTGAAACAGGAATGTTAGGGAATAACTTTTGCTTCGTTTATACTAATTTTACAGTGTAAATTGGCGTTCCGTGTGGTTCCCGGAAATGAAAAGACCATCTCTCTTGACCCGGAGTGTTGTAAAAGGCGACTGAGAGTCGATATAAGGGGATGGGCAGCGTCCTCTCGTGTGATAATAACCAGCCTGGACAATGGCAATATCTTTTTGTAGTGATCATCGGGAGGTACATATTCAGCGGTGGACGTTTACGGACTGATGTGTGCAGTGTTCCCTAATTGGATTGCGGAAGTCTGACGGCATCGTTCCATGTAAAACACTGATATTCAGCGGTCTCTGGTAATACTGAAAGCCAAGTCCAGCATAAATGGGAATAGGCTAGGATGAGGAATTCTAGAATAAAAGGGTCATCTGAACTGGATTTTTCGTGTAGTGTCCAGATTAAGAATATAGCACCACTCCACCTTCAACAGTGGATATCGTAAAAGGCGATTGATTCCCTTGATTCTAAACCAGCGAGATGAGTGGCAGTGTCGCTTCTGTGGAATAGCAGCAATACTGCGCTTACCAAACCACCTGCTGAGCGTGGTGAGTACTGAAAAATGCCTGGGAGGTCTTTCTCCAGCAATGGTCATCTTTTGGATGATATGATGAAGGTTATCCTTCTTGATAACTACCAAATAGCTTGGTAGGTTAGTGGTCATGCGCCACCTTGTGCGTAGCACAGCCCATAGTGAGACTTCGGGGATCCTTTACAATGCCCACCAAGACGTGCGTGGGGGAGGTCGTTTCCATTCGCCCTTCTTCGGCTTGACGGGGAGACCGCTTTGCAGTCATCCCTTCTTAGATATGCCTAAAACCGTGGCACCAATGGGTAGCCCTAGTGTGATTATCGCCTAGAACCTGAATCCCCCTTCGGTGCCCAAGAACCTACTCTGGTGGTTTAAACCACTTTAAGCCCTTCCTTTAAGCTTTTCCGTGTGGTGTCCGGATTAAGAATATAGCACCACTCCATCTCCTCCCGTGGAGGTCGTAAAAGTCGACTAAGGGACTCTTAACCAGAGGGATGGGCAGCAGCGTCCCTTTTGCTGAGCAGTAGCAACTCTGCGCTCACCAACCCGCTTGCCAAGCGTGGTGAGTATCGGCAAATTCCCCCCAAAATGACAACACAACATAAGCACCGGCCCCCAGTTCCCGGCAGCCCCGCCATTCCTGGTCATGGTAGCGGCCACGGAAACGGCGGGGCAGGGGGTGCTAAGAATCTCCGGATGGGATCCGGCTACCACCCAAACCGAAAACTGGCCCTGGTGACATATAACACACGCACACTGAGGGCAGACGAAAAGATTGTTGAGCTGGAAGAAGAAATAGATAAGTTGCACTGGGATATCATGGGTCTATCAGAAGTCCGAAGAGAGGGGGAGGACACGATAACCCTGAAATCCGGCAACTTATTCTACTACCGGGAAGGCGAACATCTGTCTCAAGGTGGTGTCGGGTTTCTCGTCCGCAGGTCCCTCATTAACAGTATAGTGGCCATCGAAAGTGTGTCGAGCAGGGTAGCGTACCTTATACTCAGAATATCCAAGAGATATTCGTTGAAGGTCATACAGGTCTACGCACCAACCTCGACACACCCAGATGATGAAGTAGAGAGTATGTATGAGGACGTAAGTAGGGCCATACATACCTCGAAGACACATTTCACTGTTGTGATGGGGGACTTCAACGCAAAACTGGGCACTCGATGCGATGGTGAGTTGAGAGTGGGGCAATTTGGATATGGGCAACGGAACCCCAGGGGACAGAGGCTGGCCGACTTTTTGGAAAAGGAGGGACTCTTTATGATGAACTCCTTTTTCCAAAAGCCGCCTCACAGGAAGTGGACCTGGATGAGTCCCGATGGTTCCACGAGGAATGAGATTGACTTCATCATGACCAATAAAAGACAAATATTCAATGATGTCTCTGTGATCCACAGGGTGAAAACCGGTAGTGATCACCGAATGGTAAGAGGCACATTGAATATTAATCTCAAAGTTGAGAGGTCTCGTCTGATGAGGTCTACGCTCCGGCCCTCTAGTGCTCATATCCAAAACCCCGAGAGCTTTCAACTCGAACTCCAAAACCGCTTCGAGTGCCTGGAACATTGCGTATCTGTGGACGATTTAAATGGTAGGTTTGTAGAAACTGTCCAAACGGTTGGGTCTAAGTTCTTTAAAGCCCACCGTAAAGGTAGACCAAAAAAGTTCTCCGATCACACTCTCGACCTTATGGCAGAAAGACGCGCCATGACGCTGCAGTCTTCCGATGATGCTGAAGCATACCGACTGCTCAATAGACGGATATGGAAGTCCTTGCGGCACGATATCCGCACCTTTAACACTAACGGTGTTAAAGAGGCGATTGAGCGGAATCAAGGCTCCAAAGTGTTCGCAAGAGACAAGTCTATTGGGCAAAGTCGTATTATGAAGCTGAAGACCGAGGACGGCAGTGTAGCGTCGACTAAGCCAGAGGTTTTGAGAGAGATTGAGAACTTCTACCGGCAGTTATACACCTCGGTTACTATACCTACCATTGGCTCTGACAAAGACCCGCGAGCCAAACTAACCCGACACTATACCGAGGATATCCCGGACATCAGCCTGTACGAGATTAGGATGGCCTTGAAGCAGCTTAAAAATAACAAGGCGCCGGGTGGAGACGGAATTACGACAGAGCTTCTGAAAGCGGGTGGAACACCGGTACTTAAAGTCCTTCAGAAGCTATTCAATTCCGTCTTACTCGAGGGCACAACGCCGGAAGCGTGGAACAGAGGTGAGGTGGTGCTCTTCTTCAAAAAGGGTGATAACACCCTATTGAAGAATTATAGACCCATCTCACTTCTGAGCCATGTTTATAAGCTGTTTTCAAGGGTCATCACGAATCGTCTCGAGCGCAGGTTTGATGACTTCCAGCCTCCCGAACAAGCCGGTTTCCGAAAAGGTTTCAGTACCATAGACCACATCCATACGCTGCGGCAGGTTATACAGAAGACCGAGGAGTATAATCTGCCACTATGCTTGGCGTTTGTGGACTATGAGAAAGCCTTCGATTCGATCGAAACCTGGGCAGTGCTGCAATCTCTGCAGCGGTGCCAGATTGACTATCGGTACATTGAAGTGTTGAAGTGCTTATACAGAAACGCCACCATGTCGGTCCGAGTACATGAACAGAGCACGGGGGCAATTCCATTGCAGAGAGGTGTGAGACAGGGGGACGTCATTTCCCCGAAACTGTTCACCGCTGCAATGGAGGATGCCTTCAAGCTACTGGAGTGGAAAGGATTCGGCATTAACATCAATGGCGAGTATATCACTCACCTTCGATTTGCCGATGACATCGTAGTCATGGCAGAATCGCTGCAAGAGCTCAGCACAATGCTCGATGATCTCAACAGAGTTTCCCAACAGGTGGGCCTTAAAATGAACATGGGCAAGACAAAAGTCATGTCAAATGTCCATGTCGTGCCCACCCCAATATCCGTTGGGAGCTCTGTTCTCGAAGTTGTTGACGAGTATGTCTACCTAGGACAAACTGTCCAGTTAGGTAGGTCCAACTTCGAGAAAGAGGTCAATCGTCGAATCCGACTCGGCTGGGCAGCGTTCGGGAAACTTCGCAACGTCTTTTCGTCAACAATACCGCAATGCCTCAAGACGCAAGTCTTTAACCAGTGTGTGTTACCAGTGATGACATATGGAACAGAGACGTGGTCACTCACAATGGGCCTCATAAGAAAGCTCAAGGTCACTCAGCGAGCTATGGAGAGAGCTATGCTTGGTATTTCTCTACGAGATCGAATCAGAAATGAGGAGATCCGTAGACGAACTAAAGTTGTCGACATAGCTGAAAGGATTAGTAAACTGAAGTGGCAATGGGCAGGGCACATTGCTCGTAGAACTGATGGCCGTTGGGGCACAAAGGTTCTCGAATGGAGACCGCGCACCGGAAAACGCAGCGTGGGACGACCTCCAACGAGGTGGACAGACGATCTGGTGAAGGTCGCTGGGAGTCGTTGGATGAGAGCGGCATGTGACCGCTCGTTGTGGAAATCTAAGGGGGAGGCCTTTGTTCAGCAGTGGACGTCCTGTGGCTGATATGATGAAGCCCTTCCCTGGGGCAGTGGAAGTACATAATGTATTTCCACCGAGTGAAATAACAAAGGTACTTATATATAAAAGATAGATAAAAGATCACAAAATATAGTGAATACATTAATTTGCTTTTATTTTTTTACGTACCCAGTAACAATAGGTTGAATCAACGGTCGCAGCAGTCTTATAACCAGGAGAAATTCTTGATGTTCTTTCGATAGGAGTCAAGTGAGTCCGATACACACTACCAAGACAAAAAATTGGAATGGATTAAAAACATTTTTGTTGTTGTTTTACAATAAAACAATTTTAAATGGAAATACATCGCGTATATTATAGAATTTTGTTTTTTCTGACGTTTCGAATACTCTGCAGCATTCATGGTCGTAGGATGACTAAGGTGCCAAGCGTAGTTACAGATTTTAAAAAGTTATTTTATTTTATCTACCGTACAATTTTAATCAAAGTCTAAAGTTTGTTGGTATTGTTGTTTGTATATTCGAGCTCATTGAAATAACGCTTTATAACTAAGCGTCAAAAGATAAGATAATATTGATATGTGTTTTGGTGTTACTGCTTGGCTAAAAGTATCTAATGCTGGACAGAAGCCTCCCCCAAAGATCACCACAACGACCGAATATGGGTGTGTTGTGTGCTCATTGGGGGGTTTTGCCATAATCGCCACGCTTGGCAGACGGGTTGGCGATCGCAGTTGAGTTGTTAATGTACTCGAAGGACGCTGCTGCCCGTCCTCCGGTTAATCCCTTAGTCGACTTTTACGACACCCACGGGAGGAAATGGGTGGTGTTATTCTGAACCGGCACCACACGGCACATGACATATAGATGTATAATAACACGCGTTCGGGTAAAAACGATACGCTATCTGTTACATGGTACTGGCTCATTAGCGAATTGACAGTGTTTAAAATATAGGTTTACATCCACACGAACTTTTGAGATCATATCCAAAAGAAAAGTATATTCAGTGTGAGTGTACATTCAATTAATGCGTAATAGTATAGCGATTGTATTAAAATATCTACGGCTCAAACACTGTGTAAATACTATCACAAATTCCATAAAAAACCAAAAGCACAGCTTCGTTAAGGCTCGCAAGATTCTTTTTAGTTAGTAATACTTTTCAAGGGCTTTTTTTTTATAGAATTACATTTTTATGTATGGGTTATTTATTGATATGTAAATAAATATATAAATACTTCTGTAAACCATTCTTTACAAAAATAATTTCCAGACCTCTTTTATTTTATTAAAACATCTTTTTGATAAAAACGTTGCCCACTCTAAGATTTTTCCTGTGTCGTAGGTGCGTTTACAGACATGAATTCCACATACAATGCACCCAGACCCGGAAAAACTACCTGCAGATCATACAAATGTTTGTTCCGTGCGGGAATCGAACTCACAACCCGGAGCGCAGCAGCCGACTGTATCAGCCACTGCACCAACCATGCCGTCGAATACATATTGTTCGTACAGACTTCTTCTTGTTTTCTACACCCTTACATACATAAGTTTTTACTATTACTTAGTCTATCATAAGGAAACCTATTTAATGCTTATCCTTCCAATGATTTAACTCTTGAAAACGCGACATATGTCAGACCAACATAAGTTTTTAATGATAAATAATGTATCTACAACAGACTTTAATGTTAAACCTTGCGACCTTGAGACCGCGCACCGGAAAACGCAGCGTGGGACGACCTCCAATAAGGTGGACAGACGACCTGGTGAAGATCGCTGGGAGTCGTTGGATGAGGGCGGCATGTAACCACTCGTTGTGGAAATCTAAAGGGGACGCCTTTGTTCAGCTGTGGATGTCCTGTAGCTGATATAATGATGATGACGCTGATGATGAACTGTCGCCAAACAACGTGTGCTAAAACTTGTTACTTATAAAAACTTTCATGATCTATACAACCAGAATCACATTAAATTTTGGTATAATTCTATGAATAAAAGGTACTTTTCTCAACCGGGAAGTTGAACCTCTTTTGTACATTTAAAAATAAATCATACAAAGACATTTCTCAAACACTTGAAACGTACGACGTTGCCGACACAATTAATTATGAATATGTAAAGAATAATTAATCTGAACACCGTACAACGTTGTCTTATACTAACACTGGCGAAATTGTGGAAGATACTCTACAGAAGCCATATTCTAAGAAAAGAAGAAGAACATTTCTCTAATCATTCAAAACAGATAAACTTCCATCTTCTTTATTCATATTCAAGTGTTCCCATGAGTCAAATGTTCCCCAATTTGTTGCAGAAAATTGTCGGGAAGATCAATACACAGGCCAAGCCATAATAATCCCAAAAATCCTTTAAAATCCAATATATCTTCTTCGAAAATTGACTACTGTTCTTACAGTATGAGTAGAAATAATGGCTTGTGATTAGCGAATCAACATGCAGGCCAATTTTTTTCAAAATTTGTGGACTATTGTGGGGCTATTTGAATATGAATTATAGTGAGTTTGTAAACAAACATTGTGGTAACCGTGTGGTACCGGCTCAGAATACCACCACTCCATCTCATCCTATGGGTGTCGTAAAAGTCGACTAAGGGATTAGCCGGAGGATGGGCAGCAGCGTCCTTCGAGTACATTAACAACTTAACTGCGATCGCCAACCCGTCTGCCAAGCGTGGCGATTATGGCAAAACCCCCCAATGAGCACACAACACACCTATATCGGTCGTTGTGGTGATATTTGGGGGAGGCCTGTGTCCAGTAGTGGACTTCATTCGGCCAAAATGATGAAACAAACATTTTATTGACAAATAATATTAACTTTGTAGTTTTGTAACAGATGGCGTTAGTAGTAGCAGTCTAGTTGTTGCATTGCACATGATTTATTAGTTTTATAACTTCCTTTGTTTTATTATATTTCTTTGCAAAATGATATAAAACTGATAAATAACACATCTAGACATGAATTTAAACAACTGTTAAATTCCAAATGTATGTGAGTGATGTGTATGAGGTATAGTGTACTACAAAATGCATACGTTGTGGTTGCCTCTACTAAGAGGCAAAAGATAAAGCAAATCGTTGCATCCCGCTATGCTTTCTCTTGTTTTAAGTAATTATTAGTAATAACAGACATACATCTCACATGCATAAATACCCAGATCCAGAACAACTACATATAACAACATCTTTTCGTCAACAATACCACAATGCCTCAAGGCGCAAGTCTTTAACCAGTGTGTGTTACCAGTGATGACATATGGAACAGAGACGTGGTCACTCACAATGGGTCTCATAAGAAAGCTCAAGGTCACCCAGCGAGCTATGGAGAGAGTTATGCTTGGTATTTCTCTACGAGATCGAATCAGAAATGAGATCCGTAGAAGAACTAAAGTTGTCGACATAGCTGAAAGGATTAGTAAACTGAAGTGGCAATGGGCAGGGCACATTGCTCGTAGAACTGATGGCCGTTGGGGGCACAAAGGTTCTCGAATGGAGACCGCGCACCGGAAAACGCAGCGTGGGACGACCTCCAACGAGGTGGACGGACGACCTGGTGAGGGTCGCTGGGAGTATTTGGATGAGAGCGGCATGTGACCGCTCGTTGTGGAAATCTAAGGGGGAGGCCTTTGTTCAGCAGTGGACGTCCTGTGGCTGATATGATAATGATGATGACATATTCGCCATACAAATATTTGTTCTGTGCGAGAATCAAACCCGTGACATGTAGCTCAGAAAGCGAAGGGATTAGCCACTGAGCTGTACGTGCCGTCAGTCACGAATCTGATGCCAGGATTGTCCTGTTGAAATGAATATGTTACTCAAATTGAAAACACCTGTATTTAAATGATGTATAAGGAGTTCAGTTACATAATTATAATCGTTCAAATAAAGATTTAGCGTTCTTTCTTTCGATTGTCGCAAGTCTCATGTCGATGAATCCTTCGGCGACTCTAACTTTGGTTTTCGTTTGACTAAAATTTGCGTATATCCTGCCCCTGGTGAAGGGGAAGCCTTTTGGGATGACTGCTGGATTGATCGTCATGTTCCTAAAGTGGTGGGCGCCCTAAAAACATAAAGTAACATTTATTTATGTGAAGCAGTGGTGTTTTATGTATTTAAATTAAAGACCAGATAATTAAGCAAATAGATACTGGGAAAGTCAACGAGAAAATTCAATCTGGAGAAATTCAGGATGTAGGTCCCTCATCTTCCCCCGAGAAGACGGTGGCGCGCACGTGCTCACGTGCCGCCGTGTGCGCAGCACAGCGCAAAGCGACGCTTGGGGGGATCCTTTACAATCCTCCCCGAGAAGTGCCTGGGGGGACGACCTTTTTACAGTCACCTTCCCTCCGCTAGAGGGGGTGACCGCTTTACAGTCATCCCTTCCAAGATGTGCCTGAAGGCGTGGCACCAATGGGCGGCTCTAGTGTGATCTTACGAGGACCTGGAGCCCCCCTTCGGTGCCGAAGATGACCGCTCCAGTGGTTTTAGCCGGTAGAAGTCCGGCATACCCCTTCACCCTTCCCCGGGGTGAAGGAAGTTCATGAAGAATTTCCACTGGGCACCAATAAAAAAAAAAAAAAACGTCCCTCATCTTACTTATTATGTGTTTTGGGATTAGCTTTAATTCTGTGTAGTCAATATATCGGTAGGAACTGTGCCCGCGACTTCATCAACATATATTGCCTCGATATCAAAAATGTAATGGAATGGAATTGGGATTCAGTACGAAAATATTGCCATCTAAGTGCATCATTTGGTGGTGTTATGTTTAAAGGTCAACTATCCTTAACAATAAATGTTTCTTTTTACCGGTAGATGTGGGCAGGGATCATTCGGTCCAGCTGCCCTCAGAGCAGCCCCGAAGAACATGTCCTTCTCGTATAGGTAACACCAGTTGAAATGCATCTCGATGAAGCTTCGTTTATACTGGTTTGTCAAGAGCTCGTAGAAGTATACATCTATCTGGAGATAAAACTAATTATTTAGTCACACGTGGTTCCGCCGAGTTAATTTCATTCCAAAGATGTATTTAACATTTTTTTAAATACGATGCAATTGGTATTATTTCTCTGAAAATGACTGCTGAAAAATGTATGCTGTAGCATTTGGCTACAGACGATGCTGAAAATGAAATACATCTGCGTATTGTTGGCAGTCTGGTCATTGAATTTCAGCTAGGTTGAATGCAAGACTTATATGAATTGTTGGAAACTGAATAACATCATCAACAGTGTAATACCTGTATTCATCATACTACCCAGTCTAAACATATATAAGCCGGTATTTTGAGCATTTAGCTGGCTAAATACGATCCACCTGTGTTGCTAGCTACCCTTTCAAATTTCCACCAAATAAGACGAAAAAATGTTATTGGTCAAGTGGAAGATGGGTATTATTTCTATTGCTCAGAGTATATAAATGAATTCACAGTGCAAACAACAGTGAATTGTCCAAGCAAAAACTTGAAAATTATTATCTAAAGTGCCCAGAACACATATAGTGGATTATATAGCAATATTCAGTACTAAACATAAAAGGGACTGGCAATCGCCCATACAACGCAAGGCGCCGGATTGAGTTGGTCGTTACATTTATGAAATTGGTATGGTATGGTACTATGTATTTCATGAGTAATTAAATACTTTTTTTTTTAATTTTCAATTGCGCTTAAGTGATATTCTCGCTTTTGTGACAGTGAGGTTAAGTATGGCGGTATGATCTTAATACCTACTATCTTTTATTTTATCCCATAAATACGTATTATACGTATATATACATATTAATACGTATTATATCGATATATGTAATTAAGGATTGATCGAAATATTTCAGACAAATCGGTATCCAAGAGAAGCTTTTTTACATATACATTTGATTGAAATGTCTGGTTTATTAAAGTTGTCTTCTTATTTTTTGCACTTTTTATTTTAATTGTAAATCACAAAGATAAATAGCGAAACAAAATTTAAAAATGTACATTTATTTATGGTTAAGCTTTAATTTCAGTAACAGATTAGGCCCAAAACCGCCCGTGTCCTTTTAACAGGCATTACTCGTAATTATTTGGACAAAGGCCTCCCCCAAGGATTTCTATAATTGTGTCGTCACTTTAGGGGGTATTTATCTGTACCTTTCACCGCGCTTGCAGGTGGGTTGGTGAGCGCAGAATGGCTGCTATTCCAAAGAAACTGCCACTGCCGCCCATCCTTCTGATTAAGAGTTCATTAGTCACTTTTTACCATACCGCGAGAGGAGATGGAGTGTTGCTATATTTTTAATCAGGACACCACATGGATGATACTTCTCTTATTACTGATCACTTTTCCTTTCCATTGTCTTTTATTTATTTATAGGTACTTACATATATATTAGAGTCAAAGGGTATAATATTTTCGATAGTTAGACCAACGTAATATATGGGGTTTGCGCGACCATATCTCACTGAAGTCAGGTTTGCGTACGTCAAAAATTTTGGGTTGTAATATGTGACCTTCGGGTGCTCCACGCTGATGTATGTTAGCTGGAATAAGGAATTTTCACATTATAGAATATTTGACCATGCGGTGATTGAACTTCCAACTCAAAGGCCTGTATTACAGAGCGCCTCCAGGGGCGTTTGACATGCTGAGGTGGCTAGCTCGGTGGCGTGTACTTGGAAAGTGGCGTCACCACCTGTGGTTGCATTTTTGCGACCAAATGCGTTGTCGAGGTCATCCTGCCGCTCGTTGGAGCCTGGCTCAGAAGGAGCAAGCGCATCGTCGAAGTCATCCTGCCGCTCTTTGGAGCCTGGCTCAGAAGTAGCAAGCGCGTCACCCACTGCCTAACGCAGGTGTTCACTGGGCACGGTTGTTTCAGTGTGTACCTGCACAGCTCGGTTACACACCTCCACCAGCTACAAACCTCGGTTAGTATACCTACCATTGGTTCTGACAAAGACCCGCGAGCCAAACTAACCCGACAATATACCGAGGCTATCCCGGACATTAGCCTGTACGAGATTAGGATGGCCTTAAAACAGCTTAAAAATAACAAGGCGCCGGGTGGGGAGGAAATTACGACAGAGCTTCTGAAAGCGGGTGGCACACCGGTACTTAAAGTCCTTCAGAAGCTATTCAATTCCGTCTTACTCGAGGGCACTACGCCGGAAGCATGGAACAGAGGTGAGGTGGTGCCCTTCTTCAAAAAGGGTGATAACACCCTATTGAAGAATTACAGACCCATCTCACTTCTGAGCCATGTTTATAAGCGCTTTTCAAGGGTCATCACGAATCGTCTCGAGCACAGGTTTGATGAGTTTCAGCCTCCCGAACAAGTCGGTTTCCGAAAAGGTTTCAGTACCATAGACCATACGCTGCGGCAGCTTATACAGAAGACCGAGTAATATAATCTGCTGTCCACAAACGCCCAGCATAGTGCTTGGTGTTTGTGGACTATGAGAAAGCCTTCGATTCGATCGAAACCTGGGCAGTGCTGCAATCTCTGCAGCGGTGCCAGACTGACTATCGGTACATTGAAGTGTTGAAATGCTTATACAGAAACGCCACCATGTCGGTCCGAGTACATGAACAGAGCATGTGGGCAATTCCATTGCAGAGAGGTGTGAGACAGGCGGACGTAATTTCCCAGAAACTGTTCACCGCTGCAATGGATGATGCCTTCGAGCCACTCGAGTGGAAAGGATTCAGCATTAACATCAATGGTGAGTATTATTTTTTTTTTGTTTTTTAAATCGTTGCCCCACACTATGATTTCTCCTGTGTCGTGGGTGCATTTACAGACATACATGTCACACACAAAACACCCAGACCCGGAACAACTACCTGCAGATCATACAAATATTTGTTCCGTGCGGGAATCGAACCCGCGACCCGGAGCGCAGCAGTCGACTGTATCAGCCACTGCACCAACCGTGTCGTCGAATATCGAGTAGATCATATCGTTGAGTATATCACTCACCTTCGATTTGCCGACGACATCGTAGTCATGGCAGAATCGCTGCAAGAGCTCAGCACAATGCTCGATGATCTCAACAGAGTTTTCCAACAGGTGGGCCTTAAAATGAACATGGGCAAGACAAAAGTTATGTCAAATGCCCAGGTCGTGCCCATCCCAATATGTTGTGGAAAACTATAAAGGAAGCCTTAGTAGTAATGGACATGCTTCGGCTGATATGGTAACATATTAAATATACGCGCTTTTTTTTGTTGCGCTTCCGAGAAGTGTGGCTGCTCAACCAGACATCAGCGAAGCCAAAAGAGGCCTCCAGCCATCCAGATACACGATAGATAGGTCATAATATAAATAACATTATTTGCTACGTACATATTATTTTTTCCTAGGCAGTAAATTAGATCTCACCTTTTCCGAAACACAAGTCAGGAAAAACGAAGATAATATAAAACAGTATACGAAGTTAATTTGGTCTGCCATGGCGTTTACTGAACCACGCACGCTGATTAAATTTAACAAAATATTTTACGTAAACATAATTCGGTTTTTATATTTCACTCTTCAGCCTTTTAACGTTTATCATAAAGTAATTTTATGCTTTATAAACATTATAATTTGGTTAAATTATGAATTAAATTTAAGTGAACCTAATGTTAACGGAAGGAGAACCGTTAGTCTTAAATTGCTTGCCTCTTCGTGTATAGGTACATATGGTAAGTCAAAAATGAAGTATTCTTAATAAAATATTTAAGACTAGCTGGGACCTGCGGTTTCACCCGCCATTTAATTTAAAAGAAATTGGATTAGAGATAAATAATTTAGATTACTTCGGTATAGACACTTGATATAGAGTATAATATATATATTGGATTTCATGGGTTTTTTTTTTGCGCGGAACCATAATTATTTTTCTAAAATAAAAGTAGCTCTAAGTTATTCCTTATAACATTAGCTATCTGCCAGTGAAAATCCCGTCAAAATCTGTCCAGCCGTTTCGGAGTTTTTTATTAGTGGGAACAAACACACAGATGAAAAGAAATCAAATAGTTTTTTTTTTGTTATATGTACCGTATATACTTTCGTATGAATTGAGAAAAAACTGGTATTTTGACATTACAAACAGGTACTTGGACACTTATGTAGTATGATGATGCCTCTCTGATTTATAATTCTTTATCAAAAAAAATTTATCGTTGCCCCACACTAGTATTTCTCCTGTGTCGTGGGTGCGTTTACAGACATAAATTCCACATACAATACACCCAGACCCGGAACAACTACCTTTTTTTTTTTTATTGGTGCCCAGTGGAAATTCATCATGAACTTCCTTCGCCCCGGGGAAGGACGAAGGGGTATGCCGGACTCCTACCGGCTAAAACCACTGGGGCGGTCATCTTCGGCACCTAAGGGAGGCTCCAGGTCCTCGTATGATCACACTAGAGTCAAGTCTAGTCTAGAACATTCTTAATCTTCTCGAATCCTACCTAAGTGATAGATCACAATGTACGGAAATCTCTAGAATTTGTCCTATAAGTAAATTAGAAACCACATATACCTCTAAAATAAGGCATATAAAATATGGCGTGCCTCAAGGTAGCGTTCTGGGACCCCTGCTTTTTTTGATATATATAAATGACCTCCCAAAAATCACAGAACACAAAATGGTACTCTTTGCAGATGACAGCACGGCCATTATAGAATGCAATAACCCAAACAGTTATCAAAGTGACATCAATAATTCTATATTTCATATAATAAATTGGCTTAACGATAATAATCTTATAATTAATCTAAATAAAACCAAAATTATGCACTTTCACCAACGGCTTAAGAATCCACTTGTTGATGTTGCATATGATGACGTAAAAATAGAAGAAGCCAGTAATGCGAAGTTCTTGGGTATAACTATAGATAGTAAAATAACTTGGAAACCACATTTGGAGGAAATTTGCAAGCGATTAAGCAAATCAGCATATCTACTTTTTCAACTTTCAAAAACAGTAAATAATGATACACTATTAACAGCTTACCATGGTCTAGTTGCCTCGGTTTTGCGATATGGTGTTATTTTTTGGGGACAGTCAGCAAATAGGGAACTCGTATTCAGGATGCAAAAAAGATGTATTCGATCAATGTGTGGTTTAAAAACAACAGATAGTTGCATTCCATATTTTAAAAACTTAAAAATATTACCCTTACCAGCTTTGTATATCCTGGAAACTGCATTATTTGTTAAAATAAATCCACATTTATTTAAAAAACTTTATACAACAAAGAAAACACCTATACGTGCTCAATATATGAATAAATTATGCCTTGTGAAATGTAAAACTTCTTTAATGAAAAAAAGCTTCTTTGGTGTTGCTCCCCAAGTGTATAATAAAATACCCGATGAAATAAAAAGTATGCCATTACATAAGTTCAAAAAAACACTTAATGTTATTGGTTATGGTTATTGCTTGAAAAATGTTATTATTCTCTAGATGAGTTTCTTTATGATAAATCTCTATAACTATAATTACATAAATTTTAATAGTAATAATGCTTACTATAGTACAATTACTTAAATTTATTATATTCTTAAATACTTATATCATTAAATTTATATTTTTAATTAATACAATAGTTTTCAGTAACAGTAGAATATAATGTTATCTGTAAGTACTTACCTATTTGTATGTCATGATTGGCAAAGCATAGCGCACTACCTAACTATTTAAGACCTTTGTATGTAAATACCTATGTTTCACAAATAAATATTCTATTCTATTCTATTCTATTCTAAGTCACCCACTGGTGCCACGCCTATTGGCACATCTCGGAGAGGATGACTGTAAAGCGGTCACCCCCCCAGGGGGATTGTAAAGGATCCCCCAAAGCGTCCCACGGCAGCGCGTGACCACATGCGTGCTACCGTTGGAACAACTACCTGCAAATCATATAAATATTTGTTCCGTGCGGGAATCGAACCCACGACCCGGAGCGCAGCAGTCGACTGTATCAGCCACTACACCAACCGAGCCGTCAACCTACGTACTGACCTTCAAAAGTTTTAATACGAGATATTGCCAATCCATATTCATACTTTCAATTTCATACTTACCAATGTCAGTACTATTAATATAAAGTTACATAATATATATAATAAATCGTTGTCTCAGGATTTCAAATTCAAATTTCAATATATACCATATTAAGAATGAAATCAATTTATTCGGCACGGTTGGTGCACTGGCTAAGCAATTGGCTTTCTGCACCACATGTCACATGTACATGACTTCCATATATCAGGTGTAATTTTATTTGCTGACGACATGTCCCTAATTTTTTTAATAAATAGTTGATAACTTAACTGACAAACAAGATGAAACATAGGGTAATCATTTGGTATGAACACATTAGAGATTATAGCAAAGAAAATGTAAAAAAATTCTGAAAGAACATCTCCTCAATTACTTTCTCAGACATATATAACAATAATTTAAATGAGGCATTTAAAGAATTCCACGACTTATTTTCACTATTTTATAATTTGCATTTTCCGGTTAAAATAATAAAAAAATGTTTAAAGAAAACTAAGAATCCATGGCTGACAAAGGGATTAAAAAAATCATGTGTAAGAAAAAGATGTCTCTACTTAAAATATAAGTATGGCGGATTAGATATAAAAAAGACTACCATTAAAACATATACAATATACAGCAGATTGTTAAAAAAGTGTATACATAAGTTCTAACAAATACAAAGCAAAACATACATAGACAATAATAAAAATAAATGTAAAGCAGTATGGGATATGATAAATAAAAAAGTAGGGAATTTTAATATAAATACAGAAATAAAACAAATTATACACAACAATAAAATTTACACTGATCCGATTGACATTTCTAATGAATTCAACAATTACTATATAAATTTGACACATGATACTAATTACAAATATAAAATTGACAATATAAGCAAAACTTTGGACAAGAGCAATATAAATACAATATTTTTAAAACCAACTGACGCTATGGAAGTGTTTAGAACTATAAATGATCTTAACAATACAAATTCAGTAGGAGTCGATGGTATTAGCACAAAAATAATTAAATCCTGTGAAAAACAAATATGTGTACCATTGAGCTACTTAGTCAACAAATCACTTGAAGATGGTTCATTTCCAGATATACTAAAAAACTCTATCGTTAAGCCCATATTCAAAAAAGGAAACAACTGACATAGGCAATTATCGCCCTGTCACTTTAGTGCCGGTCTTATCAAAGATATTTGAAAAAGTCATGCTAAAAAGACTTCTAGATTTTGTTACAAGTCAAGATTTACTAAAAAAAGAACAATTCGGATTCCGTAAGAATAGAACAACATCGTTGGCATGTTTCGAACTTATAAAGATGATTACCGAGGCAGTAAATGAATTTACACCAGTAACTTTAATCTTTCTCGACATGAGTAAAGCCTTTGATTTTGTTGATCACAAGTTGCTACTCTGGAAGTTAGATACCTATGGAATTAGAGGAAAAGCTAACGACTGGCTTAAAAGTTATCTCACTGACAGATTACAATGCGTCGAATTGACATCCTTGCAAAATAATAAAAATAATGTACACAGCAGGTCGGACGTACAAAATAATAAATTTGGTGTTCCACAAGGAAGTGTTTTAGGCCCATTTTTATTTCAAATTTACATAAATGATCTCCCCATTGTTACTCATCATAAAACAGTTTTATTTGCGGATGATACAACCATAATTATCAAATGTAGAGACAAAAACACGTATGAACATGAGATCAATAGCACACTAAGTAAAATAATTGACTGGCTTAGCAACAATAATCTAAGTATTAACATTAACAAAACTAAAATGGTTCAGTTTCAAACTTATAGACGTCAACATATTAATTTGAATGTATATTACGAAAACACTAAAATAGAGGAGGTTGATACCACAAAATTTCTCGGAATAATATTAGACAAAAATTGTAGCTGGAAAGCGCATGTTGGATATATTTGTGATAAATTAGATAGATTTGTATATGCCATAAAAAAATTAAGGACAACAGTATCGACAGAAGCAGCACTTACTGCATATCACGGATACGTCTCTTCAGTGCTTGCTTATGGCCTTTTGATATGGGGTAATTCTGTGGAATTCGATAAAGTGTTTCGCGTTCAAAAAAAATGTGTGCGGGCCATTGGTGGAGCCTGGTTTATGGAGAGCTGCAAACCTTTATTTGTCAAATTTAGAATTTTACCACTCGCTTGCATGTACATCAGGGAACTTTGTATGTTTGTTAAACAACATCCGGAATATTTTGACGTTCATTCGGAGGTAGTAAAAAGGAATGTCTTACCCACAATCAAATTTAAGCTACACATGCCTCAGTGTAAGTTAGATTTTTATTAAAGAAACTCATACTGTGACGTTTTTTAAAAGATCTCTAACCAAATGGCTTTTAGGTAAATGTTTTTATAGCCTTAACGATTATATGATAGATCAATAAATTGCAATTAATGTTTAAATACTAACTCAATAATGCTAATCTTTTTTCTCCATCATTTAAATGATACAATTAATCAAAATAATTTGCTTGACAGTTTTAACTATGTTTTTGACATTAATTAAAATGTCATTATTATTTATTAAATTGTAATTATTGATGATATTAATGCTCATTCGTATAATATTGTTTGTGTTATTTTATTTTTAGTTTGCACACCATTGTCATGGTATGATTGTACCGAACGAAGGCTCAATTTTAATATCTATATTGTACAACTACATTCTTGCAAATAAATTATTTGAATTTGATTTTGAACTTTCGTTTTATTTCGTTTTCCTCTATCCTTATGTTATTTTGAATAAAACACGCATAAAATTGCAATGTAAATAAAACTTTTTATAAAAAAAATACCACCTTCAAAAACAGGTATGCCCCCAACCATGGTTCATGCAGACCAACGAGAAATTATTATTTTATACCTGGCCCGACATTATAAAGTTTTTTTTTCTTTTTTGTGGTTTTAATAATTTTATATCGTGTAGGGTTTTTGAAGTCGGTATTTTTTTGTTTAGTTTTATTTGTTTCTTTTTAGTGTAAATAAATGTGATAACTTTTTCTAATTTCGGTATCAGTATCAAAACCAACCCGAGATATCCACTTATTAGTTAGTAGACAATCATAACTCACGGATGACAGAGCTGATATCAGAAAAACTTAACCAAACTTAGTCATATTTATATGAAACCTATTTGAGAGTATTTATTAACACGCTTTTTAACACTAAAATAAGAATTACTCAAATCGATTCTCTGATCTCGGAGGAATCGAACTATTAAGATATCGTCGAGATAAGCGGAGTCAAATTAATCCTGTTTTTTGAAGTTGGTTAAAATACGCCTAAATCAACTGTAATACAATTTATATGGGACCAAATAGAAAGTATTTTGCACCTAAAAAAAAATATTGCTCAAATCGGTTTACAAATCACGGAGTAATCAGTGTAAATACATAAAAAAAAAGAGTCCCTCCTCCTTTTGAAGTCGGTTACAAACGGCTGCTGTTTCGCTACAGTTCACAGATTATGTCATCACTCGCAGTAGGCTCACAGTCACATAACACACGTAGCGTTGTGATCGTGTTGTTTACGGTACATTGCGTGCTCAAAAATGATAAAAACTGTAATCTATTATTTACGAGATAACTGACTTTCCTATTTTTATTTTATAGGCCTTAGTATAACTTCTGAATAAAACATGCATAAAATTGCAATATAAATAAAACTTAAAAAAATACCGCCTTCAAAAACAGGTATGCCCCAATCATGGTTGTCGTGTGGTGCCGGCTCAGAATGCCACCACCCATCTCCTCCCATGGGTGTCGTAAAAGTCGACTAAGGGATTAGTCGGAGGATGGGCAGCAGCGTCCTTCGAGTACACTAACAACTCAACTGCGAACGTCAACCCGCTTGCAAAGCGTGGCGATTATAGCAAAACCCCCTATTGAGCCCACAACACATCTATCATCTATATCGGTGGTTGTGGTGATTCTGGGGAGGCCTCTGTCCAGCAGTGGACTTTATTCGGCCGAAATGATGATAACTTCTTCCCGAAGTTTTCGGTAATAATGTTATAGTTCATATCGCAAATCGTCGGCAATGCTACTTTCGATAAATTATTAATTTTCACTTACAGCCTGTATAATGTTATAGTTCACATTTATATTTCGGAACAGCAGTCACAAGGAAATGACGGAGTATTACTAACGGGCTGCCCACCAAACGGTGTCAAATATGTCACATTAACGCGACATTACCTTTGAATAGATTAAGGTTTCAACCATGTTACACCGATCGTAGTCACAAGAGACTGATGCAACGAGATCACTGCCTTTGTTAGGGAGATTTATGTTTCTCTAGTGTGATCTTACGAGGACCTGGAGCCCCCCCTTCGGTGCTGAAGATGACCGCTCCAGTGGTTTTAGCCGGTAGGAGTCCGGCATACCCCTTCGCCCTTCCCCGGGGTGAAGGAAGTTCCATGTAGAATTTCCACTGGACATCAATAAAAAAAGCTAGATTTATGTTTATCCACCCCCGTTTTTCTTTATTTGTTTTAAGACCGCAACACACTACGCTGCCTGTATCCTTATAATTAACCGACTGCAATAGAGGTTGTGTTTTTTAATCACTGGATTCGATGTCTATGATAACTTGAAACCGTCTTCACGATTGAAATTGGTATGCTTCTTAATTTCAATTGCTGAATTGCTGCATGACCCTTGAATAGAAGTGGCGTTCGGTAGAGAGGACTAGTGGACGAGGAAATTCGATCCAGTGACTAGTGCCTTATCATTTCGGCCGAATGAGGTCCACTGCTGGACACAGGCCTCCCCCAAAGATCACCACAACGACCGATTTGGGTGTACTGTGTGCTCATTGGGGGGTTTTGCCATAATAGCCACGCTTGGCTGACGGATTGGCGATCGCAGTTGAGTTGTTAACGTACTCGAAGGTCGCTGCTGCCCATCCTCCGGGTATTCCCTTAGTCGACTTTTACGACATCCACAAGATGAGATGGGGTGGTGGTATTCTGAGCCGGCACCAATGATTAGTGCCTGATTGCAATATATGTTAGGTAATCGCTGATTTGCTAGAAAATTGGGTGACTTAAACAACTCTGGCAGAAGGTGGACTACTAACCACTAACAAAACGAAAAATATAGAAAGAATAGTCGTAGAAGTTGAAGTAAGAAGGCAGCCCTACGCTGAAAAACCTAATCCGATGCAAAGTGCCAGAACTTCAATAAAATAATTCATTAATATCAGTCTGACGACCAGGAAGTTTCGAGAACTACCTATTGCAGATAGAGCAGTTACATCAATTTAAAAACAAATTGGCAACCGGATATTTTGTGATGGATTATAACTAATTATTTTCATTGTTTGATATATAATCTACACATTGTTTTGACTAGATTATTATTAACAACTCAACTGCGATCGCCAACCCGCCTGCCAAGCCTGGCGATTATGGCAAAACCCCCCAATGAGCACACAACACACCAACATCGGTGGTTGTAGTGATCTTTGGGGGAGGCCTGTGTCCAGCAGTGGACTTTATTCGGCCGAAATGAAGAGGCAGATAAATATCGAGTGTGGTCCAATGCTGACTAAGCGTGCACCTCACCCCCAGCCAGGGGTAAGTAGATGGACACCGTGGGGTTTTAGCTGGTAAGAGTCCGACATGACCCTCCACCCAAGGCAGAGAAAGTCCGTGAGGATTTCCCAACGAAAAAAAGGCAGATAAATGTCAGTGCGATGCGCATCTCCAGAGCAGAACAACGCAGCGCCATACGTTGAGTGAGGCTACCAGCACGTCGGTGTGTGGGCAGCGCATTTAGTTATCCATAGCAGACGAACCAATGCGTATTGTTTCGGTCTTCTCACGCAACAGAATTGCGGAGGAAAATCGGCGTGGCGGTGCCTGGCGCGTGGCAGCGTCATGTCGCATTTTTTTAGCTTATGCGATACGGCAATTAAAGCTTTATATTTTTGAAATTTGTATATTAGTAAAAAAGTACCCTGATTTGTTTCCATTGAATAAACAAACATCTGTAAGACTCAATAACAAAAGTCATGGAAAGTTGCTTGTGCCTAGCCAAAGATTACATTTATTTATACCGTAGAAATGTCTATTGTATGGCAATTAAAATTTATAATAAATTACCTCATGACCTGAAAATGCTACCAGTTAATAAATTCAAACGTAAAATGTTTTCATGGCTTTTAGATACATGTTTCTATTCTGTTAACGATTTTTTAAATTATAAATTCTGACATAAATTGTATGTTTTTATTATATTGAAATGACATTGCATTTTATTGACTTATTGACATTGCCATGTAATATTATCATGATATTTAGACAAATTTGTAATTACGAGGGCGGCACTGAAAATTTCGGGAATCAAGGAAGTGACACAACATTACTATTTAAAAATGTATTTATTGCTTTTCGAAGTATTCTCCGCGAAATTTGACACATTTTTCCATACGATGGAACCAATCATTGAAGCAACCATTCCATTCGGAAGTTGGGGTCTCCAAAATGGCCGTTTTGTAGGCGTCCACAGCTTCTTTAGGTGATGAAAATCTCTGTCCACGCAATTTATTCTTTATTTTAGGGAAAGTATAGAAATCATTAGGGCTTAGGTCGGGGCTGTACGGCGGATTGTCTAATAATTCTATGTTTTCTTGCTCTAAAAACTCTTTTGTTCTGTGCGCGGTGTGAGAACTCGCATTGTCGTGATGGAGGATGATGCGGCGGTTGCAGTTCTCTCTACGGAGTTCAGAAACGACCTGTGGCAAACAAATGCTAGCATACCATTCTGGATTAACCGTTCTTTGTCCGTCAAGAGGAATAGTCGTAACATGGCCGGTTTTGGAGACAAACGTGGCCACCATTTTTTTTGCAACACTCCGTGAACGAACAATTTTTGTTGGCTTTAACTCATTTTCGAACACCCAAACTCGTGACTGGTTTTTTGTTTCGGGTTCGTACGCATATATCCAGGATTCGTCACCTGATACAATGTTGTATACAGCATTTGAGGATCCTGCGTGGAATCTTTCGAGAGTTCTGACGCACCAAGTAACGCGAGCCGCTTTTTGCTCTTCACATAGCAAATGCGGTATCCATCGGGAAAACAACTTTTTTACACCTAATTGTTCATGCAAGATTATTTGTATTTGACTCATGCCAATGTCTAAAGTTGCCTGAATTTCGCGGTATGTCACATGTCGATCTTGCTCAATCAGCTTACGCACAGCATCAACGTTTTCTTGGGTGACTGCAGTTTTTGGATGACCTTGACGAGGATCATCACTGAGCTTGACACGTCCACGTTGAAATTCAGCAAACCAGCGATGAATTGTGGTTTTGGATGGGGCTTCATCACCAAATGCAGAAATGATCCGGTCAACACACTGTTTTTGTGTTAAACCACTTCGAAAGTCATAATAAATCATCGCTCTTGAATTTTCTCGAGTCAATTCCATTTTCTCAACGACTAAACAAGTTTGACAAAACCTTATGACAAGACCGTGAATCTTTTTTAAAATAAATAAATGGTATTCGATTTGTAAAACCAAGGAGTTTTCAATTAAAAAGATTTTAATATGACAGGAACAGTGGAAATATTCCATTCCCGATACTTTTAGTGCAGCCTATGTAACAAGAACCAAGAGCCATATTTAATTATTATATTAAGAATCATTTGAAAATTCTTTTGATGTATAACTTGCATGTGTACTTAATTCATATGATATTTCTACACCAGTAATGGTAGTATATGTGAATCAATGTTAAATTTAAGATCTCAATGTAGCATATACTGAAAAAAAAAATGTGCATTGACGGTCGTTTCAGGCACTCAGAAGCCCACAGTAGCCCACAGTCCGGAAGGATATCGAGATAACCCAGGTAGGTCTCTAGTTCATAGTCATCCTATGGGTGTCGTAAAAGTCGACTAAGGGATTAGCCGGAGGATGGGCAGCAGCGTCCTTCGAGTACATTAACAACTGAACTGCGATCGCCAACCCGTCTGCCAAGCGTGGCGATTATGGCAAAACCCCCCAATGAGCACACAACACATCCATATCGGTCGTTGTGGTGATCTTTAGGGGAGGCCTGTGTTCAGCAGTGGACTTCATCCGGCCAAAATGATGAAACTTAATTTGAAACAATATTTTGGGTCTTTTGTATCATGCTTTTGTCGCCACGCTTAAGATGTCATCATTTCGGCCGAATAAAGTCAACTGCTTTACTTCCCGAACTTCCGACTTCCCGAAAAGATCGCCACAGCGACTGGTTTTCTGGTTTTGACATAATCGCCACGCTTGGCAGGCGGGATGGCGATCGCAGTTGAGTTGTTAATGTGGTCGAAGGACGCTACTGCCCATCATTCGGCTAGTTCCATAGTCGCCTTCTACGATACCCACAGGATGAGATTGGTTGGTGCTATTCTTAGCCGGCACCACACGACACGCTTGATATGTACCTAGTTAATACTAAATCTTTGGCTCCCACAAAAAGCGATTATCTATTTGGAGCCCAGTAAATATTACGTTTGGTGTCCGGATTAAGAATATAGCACCACTCCATCTCCTTCCGTGGAATTCGTAAAAGGTGACTAAGGGACTCAAAACCAGAGGAATGGGCAGCAGCGTCTTCTGTGGAACAGTAGCTGTTCACTCGTCCACTCTCTGCAGTTGCTTGATACGTAAAGGATATCAAACTATCAATATTAATCACGCTTGATATGTTACAATCCGTGTAATGGAATATAAAACAACATAAAAAATCACTGACCAAATAAACGACGGAAAATCTTAACATCGCCATTTTTATACACACACACACACACACACACACACACACACACCCACCCACACACAACACACATACGCACTCACATATTTTATTTTTGCTTTGTTTATCCCCGATAGACTAAACTTGCATTTCCAATAGTCTTATTTATTTTTTATGCATTATTTTTTATTGTACGGAAGGCCCTGTCTCCTGTGATACAGTTTTTTTCAAACTAGTACAGGATACAGGTGATCGATTCCATTATCTCTACGTTAATGTATTGTAATTGTGTAAGCCTTAAAATGTACTCAAAGTGGAAAATAATATGTAACACTAGGATAAGAAACAAACAATAAATTAATACTATTAAATTATAAATTATTTAATAATGTTAAGGAATCTAACAACGCCATCTATCGGCACCAAAGTAAACTATACTACTCAAACAGTAGCCATACTGCGCCCATCGACCAGGCTGTCAACCGTGGTGAGGACTGCAAGCCACCACAAAATGACAATGAATGAAATTTATGGGGGGAACCTATTGTTCAACAGTGGACGTGCATTGGCTGATATGATGATGATGATTTTTTTTAAACTTTGCCCCACATTAGAGTTTCTGCTGTGTCGTGGGTGCGTTTACAAACACAAATTCCCCACACAATACACCCAGACCCGGAACCACTACCTGCAGATCGTCCAAATATTTGTTCAGCAGCCGACTGTATCAGATACTGCACCAACCGTGCCGTCTTAATATTCCTACTACTATTATAAATGTGTTAGTCTGTACGCTGAAAAGGCTGAACAGATTGAATTTTTGCGTTATGGCCTAATACTGTGGGGTAGTTCCACAAACTCTCAGAGAGTATTTTTATCCCAAAAGAGATGCATAAGGTAGGTATCCCTCCTTATGAGTCATGTAAACCACATTTTAGAAAATTGAACATATTACCTCTACCGAGTATGTACATTTTAGAAATATGTATGTTTGTTAAGGCAAACCCCAATCTATTCACAAAAGCAAATGATATTTTTCCTCGCAACACAAGACGTGGATAGAGACTAGTCCTAGATGTAGCTCCAAGAACAGCGTTATTTGATAGAAGCTGTTACGTCATGTGCAAAAAGTGTTTTAATAAATTACCTCTGGACATACAACAACTACCCAGGGTACAATTTAAAAAGAAATTGAAGGCATGGTTGTTGGAGAAAATGGTATACTCTGTGAATGAGTGGCTCCAGTAATATTTAATTTGGAAATAAGGATTACGAATTTAATTAATAATTGTAATGTAAGAATTTTTTAGTATGGTATTTATAATTCAGTGACATGATCTATAATTTAGAATGTTCGTTTTATTTTATTTTTTGTTGCTGACATTCACATGCTACTTAGGCTTAATAGATTATAAGTACTCACAATGTAAAATGACATCTGTATAAACTCTATTATTTGTGAATAAATGACTATGACTATTGAATTGAAATTTGGCTAAGAGATAAATTATGACATGGATATAAATGATTCCTTTAATAAAAATAAAAACCACGCGTGGTGCCCGTTGAAGCGGGCGGGTGACGGCTAGGAATACCATAAAATGAAGATGAAATATATTATATACATTTTTATTAGATAAACAAGTTTTAGTTATTTTAGTTTTATTGGCTACTAGCTGGGACCCGCGGTTTCACCCGCGTTTAATTTAAAAGAAATTTAGAGTACTTCGACCTAGAATATATATATATTTATGTTGGATTTCAAGGGTTTTATTTTTTTGCGCGGAGAGCCTAAGTTATTCCTTATATCATCAGCTATCTACCAGTGAAAGTCCCGTCAAAATCGGTCCAGCCGTTTCGGAGATTACCCGGAACAAACAGAAAGACAAAAAATTTAAAAAATATTTTTTTGTTGTAGGTATCGTATATACTTTCATATGCAATTAGTAAAAAGCTGTTATTTTGACATTACAAACAGACACTTCAATTTTATTTGTATGTATGTATGTAGTATGTATGTATGTATGTATAGATGTCTGATTAATATTAGTTAAATAATTTGATGAGTTAGTTACTTTTTGTAAAAGCACGATGGGATTGACATCGTCGCAAATGTGTACTTAAATCCCTTAAATAAAAAAGAATAAAAAAAATATGCGTCATGGAAAATAATATTTGGATGCCGCATCTGTCAATGGCATTCCAAAAAAAATGTTTGTCCCAAAATTCGATGTTATTTAAAAACAGGCGATCGATTTTTAAACGTTTACTGCAGCCATCATTAAAAAGATATATGATTATACAATGTGTATTCAGCTTCAACATTTAATCACGGAAAATTACACGACTTAACAACGCATGGGAGTCATTAAAGTGTACTATCCCAATGGCTGTTCAGTTCGTGGAACGTTCCGCACGTTACGTGGAATTTATCGTCAGACCAATAAGTCTGCATAAAAATAAAGATATCTGAAAAAACCGAGTCAGTCGCTAGTCTAATAACTCCAGCATGTTAACAAAACGCAAGGTCTATCAAAAATATTGCCGATGCATGGAACGGTACATGTGGTAATACATGACATACATTATCGTCGTGTGCTCGTACTTGATCTTTCTGCGACTTCAACATGGCGAATTATGTAGCGGATATAAAATACATATGTATTGACTCAAGAACTGAAGATAACCTCAGACAGCATACATTATTCATATATAGATACATGCATTGACGTGGCTTTGGAGAGATTTGACGTATTTGGAACGACTAAAATCCACAAACCTTCACAACCGTCTAAAGAATCACAAAAAAAAATATTGTTCGGTGTGGATTTTGCTGCAGAAGTATCATCAGGTTCTATTTCTCCCAAAAATTGCACGGAACTGCATTCACTGGGTATTGATAGTTATCATAATTCATACGTGGTTTCAACAAGGCGGCGCCACTTGTCACAATGGACTGTCTGCACAATAAGTTAGCAACATGTTGCAAGTTGCTGAAATCAACTGTCGATCGCTATCGTATGATCTAACGCCCTTAGACTCATAAGGTTATGTTAAATCCCTAGTGTATGTAAATAAATCAATCGCAAGCAATTGATGCCTTCAAGGCTAACATCCCCGTGTTATTAATGTAATCAAGCCCGATTTTATTTTATTTTTTTAAACGTAGCCCCGCACTAGTATTTCTCCTGTGTCGTGGGTGCGTACAACTACCTGCATATTTGTTCCGTGCGGGAATAGAACTCACGACCTGGAGCTCAGCAGCCGACTGTATCAGCCACTGCACCAACCGTGCCGTCAACGATAGAATTATCTAAAATTAGATCTCTGCGCGTACTGCCAATCAACGGCAGCATTTACGTGATATTATAATCCATTAATATTAATTTCGACTGATGTAACAAGTCAAAGCCAAATACTTTTATTTCAAATAAACTAATTACTGGCACCAATGAAACGTCAGAATTCAAGTTGCACGGTTGTAATTTGTAGAGATGGACTCTGCGGAATGGAGAAGAGCCGGCATGAAACTTTATGGATACTCTTTTAATTATTAGAGTTTACATTGTTGATTGACACAAATGATGATATAACATATAACGAGAAAATTGAAGGTTAATTTGTACAAAACTTCATACTACAATAGTATAATAATAACAATTAATTTACCATGGTAGTTATCAGTAGACCAGTCCGACGATCTGAACTAAGTACCTTGGACCGCTCTGCTAGCATAGCTACTACCGATACTACTGCTGGCAGAGAAAAATATTGCACAGTCCGGTTGACCAGAACGCACCATTCGGACTCTCACGCGGGGCACTTATCATTGCAGAATGGTGACTAAAGATCCAGCGCTTTTAGCGTTGCTACATCTATTTTTAATATGGTATTTAGCTCAGTAAATTGGGTAGTTATCCCGCACTCCGTTAGTCGTCACAGTGAAATTAATTTTGCACAAAAATTGGATCATGATTACAAATAAAAACACAATGTAAAACATAATAACAAAACACATTTCACATTTTTCACTGCGTTGTTTAATGCTCCTTGTATGACGCTGGTTGTTAGAAAGAAGCATACAAGAATATTATACCGTTTCACTGATCCTTCGACAGATATATTGAGGTCAACATTTGTCCCAGAAAGAGGTGTCTCAAGATAATATTATGTTTGAGTATTCATCTCTAGATGGTATTAGCAGTCCTCAGTTTTCATTTATCAAGTAACTACTTATTTATCTCTATCTCGGTATAGAACCTGGTGTTAGTCGGCACGCATGGCGGAAGAAAGTATAATAGAACATCTTTCTTTCAAAGATAGTAATTTTTATAATAATGTTTTAGGTTTTCGCGAATATTACACATTATAATAAAACACTTTTAAACGGATTCTATCGCGTATATTTAAGATTTTTGTTTTTCCCGACGGTTTCGTTTGTTATTTATCTTGTATTTCTGTGAATGTGACGCATTGAATGTTATATATATATTGGAGTTTTTTTAACTCGGACATTCTTTGGCTGATATGATGATGATGAGAATATGTTACTTAAGAGAATATATTTTTGGGGTCCTGTTGTGACTTCCAATGAAGTTTGTAACGCTTGCCTCAAAAGACCAGAAGTAATCCAAGGCTTAATTATTCTCTTCATGTGTGGTGGCACTTTAATTAATGTGCTGTGTTCTTTTACTAATATTGATCAAGAATGTTACTTAAATCTGTTTACTACAAGAGAATTGATTACGTGCACATTCGAGCGTAGCGTTGGGCAGATTCGAGCGTAGCGTCAGGCACATTCGAGCGTAGCGTCAGGCACATTCGAGCGTAGCATCAGGCACATTCGAGCGTAGCGTTAGGCACATTCGAGCGTAGCGTCAGGTACATTCGCGCGTAGCGTCAGGCACATTTGAGTGTAGCATCAGGCACATTCGAGCGTAGTGTCACGCACTTTCGTTTTTTAAACAGATGACACAGTTTCAGTACAGACCATTACTAGCGCATGATCTGTAATGCAAGTCATGCACAAGGGTTGTAAGTACCTATGTTTGTTTTGAATAAGGCGTGATCCAAACAGTTGTGGGAAAGTTGTGAGATGGCAGAAGACCGCGAATAGCAGCCAAAGTCAGATAATTTTCAGAGTGCGGGTCGCTATTGCTGGGCATAATATTATTGGTTATGTCTCCAACTGCCATCACCGTGTTTACTTCTGAAAGGGCCTCAGATCCCTGTTATTTCGGTATTTTAAAAACCTTTCCACCTTTTTCATTTATCGTGACCGATAAGTTTGCGATTGCTGTATTTGTGTTTAATTGCAGAATGAGACAGTTTGCTTCTTGAAAAGTAATCTCATTAATTTTATAAACCAGTGTGCTCATCTTATTGTCGAGTCGATGGCAAATATTGTCAGATTTTTTGGCCAGGTGTGCCGCAACATTCACTGCATTGGTTGGCAGTCATTAGTCCCTCACGCGTGTAGGTGTCAGGGTACATGGAACAGGACAGCAGGTGAGTCATTGTTTGCAGAGTGACGCCACACTCACACTGGACCTTCACACACATCCACATTATTGGAGATTATCTTTACTTCTGCCAACTTGGATTCGAAGTCTATTTAAGGATTTCCAAGTTGACTACGGGAGCGCACATCGAGTGAAAGCGTTTCTGAAGGTTTAAAATAATTCAAGTAGTTCAGACGTTTGTTGCCAGAGATCACACCAATCGATCGTACCAACAATTCTACGAAATGTTTAGTACTACCAAACCAAATTTGCAAACATTGTAAACGTACAAAATCAGGGTATAGGACCCAACAATTTATTTGCACCCTGATCCCGGCAGTGCGGATACAAATTAGATATATTCATATCTCTCTAATCCCGCTCACTTAGTTAGCCTAATCTCAGTGAATCGTTGGTAAATGTAAATCTATTGTGCGTGAATAGTTGGTAGTTAATCTGTAGTATTAAACCTCAGGGGTCGCGAGTGAAATATTGCTGCTTTATGAGGTAGGGTAAGTTAAGCAGACATGTTTATGCAAGGAATATGGAGGGTGCTTGCATAATTAAAACAAGTAGTTCGTACTTATAAAAACATTTCTAAGCTATTAAAAGACATCGCAAATAAGAAACAGGTTGAAATTTATTCCCATCTTCTACAAGGATGAACCCGGTCTTTTGATAGGCTTACGCGGGGACGTAAGTCCAACGTTAGAGGATTTTAATATAAAATGTAATGCGATATAAAGTCGTGCTCATACCGAGCGATCCCTGGCAACACGGCAGCACACACGTGGTCACGTGCCGCCGTGTGCGCAGCACAGCGCACAGCGAAGCTTAGGGGGATCTTTTACAATCCTTCCCGAGAAGTGTCTGGGGTGCGACCTTTTTACAGTCGCCTTCCCTCTGTTAGAGGGGGTGACCGCTTTACAGTAATTCCCTTCTAAGATGCACCTAAAGGAGTGGCATCAATAGGCGGATCTAGTCTGCTCTTACTAGGACCTGGAGTCCCCTTTCGGTGGGCGCTCCATTGGCTTTCCCAGGGCGGAGGAAGTACATGATGTATTTCCACCAAATCAATAAAAAAAGTACTATCGTATGAGATGGAAGCTATGGCGAAAAGGTATATTAGAACGTGTTATATTTTTTGAATAACAAATGGGAGGACGTGATGCAAGCAAAGGAGGCGGCACCAACATCTCTGATCCCCGCTGCAGAAAACGCACCAGGTGCGGCTGCCGACGCAGGGTACTGAACGATATCCGGCCCCCATGAGAAGCGGCCTACAGGCGACGACCTAAGGGTAGTCCGTCGCCCGAACAGAAACAGGCCGAGACGGCGGTGCGTGTGTTCTGCGCGCCTTTCTGAAGATAAATGCGGCCAGCCAGGTCGGATAGAGAGGGGGCTCGTTAAACAGTGATGGGTCGATACTTGCCGGGGGTGCGGTCTAATGCTGACAGAACGTGCTCCTCACTATCAGCCAGAGGTAAGTAGAAGGACACCGTGAGGTTTAGCCGGTAAGTTTCCGGCATGCCCCTCCGCAGTTCTCAAGGCGGAGGAAGTCCATGATGGTTTCCCCACGACAAAAAAGGATATAACCTCTACCCATTTTTTTGTCACCGAATACATATTCGAAAGTCTTACTCAAGTCAAAGAAACTAAGGTCTAGTGATTGAAGTAGTTTTTCACAGCGTGTTTAGCATTCACTATGGTGGCATCCGTTAAATTGAAATAGCTTACGATAAATACGTGCAGCATCCTTACATGCCATATACATACATGCAAAGCGCAACTCATGCAAAAATATATGAAATCATTATATTAATACGTGAACAGCAAACATTTGAACACCCAGTTTCTAATATTTGCCTGGATTCTGTTTCGGAGTCGTGGGAATTTAATCATCTGTTGAATATGATAAAATCTCAATAATGAAAATAATGAAATCTCGTAGAGTTGGGAGTTAGATAGCGAGTTGGGAGTACGAAATTAAGCGTCATAATATACATCTCAAATATGAGAGTACATATAACAAAAAGATGTCATCCATTTCACATCACGAATATACTACGCCGGAAATAGATATTCCTACATTCAGCGGGAGCTATTATCAGTGGACATCTTTTAAGGATGAGGTCGTCTGTCCACCTCGTTGGAGGTCGTCCCGCGCTGCGTTTGCCCTGCCCATTGCCACTTCAGTTTATTAATCCTTTCATCTATGTCGACAACTTTAGTTCTTCTACGGATCTCCTCATTTTTTATTCGATCTCGTAGAGAAATACTAAGCATAGCTCTCTCCATAGCTCGCTGAGTGACCTTGAGCTTTCTTATGAGGCCTATTGTGAGTGACCACGTCTCTGTTCATATGTCATCACTGGTAACACACACTGGTTAAAGACTTGCGTCTTGAAGCATTGCGGTATTGTTGACGAAAAGATGTTGCGAAGTTTCCCAAACGCTGCCCAGCCGAGTCGGATTCGACGATTGATCTCTTTCTCGAAGTTGGACCTACCTAACTGGACAGTTTGTCCCAGGTAGACATACTCGTCAACAACTTCGAGAACAGAGCCAACGGACGAACAACTACGGGTTTTTACAACACTATATAAGTAAAATATTTGTTGACGTATCAAGAAGGTTGTATCAGCACTATTATTTTGTAACTTTCTGTCTGTATTGTTTGATATGTATGCTGTTGGTATACCAGTAAATAAATATAAATAAATAAATAAATAAAATAAAAATAATAAACCCGCACTCCTGAAAATGAGCGATCTTAGAAGACATTGGACATAATTACCATGCTTAGCAGATGGTTTGGTGACCGCATTTCTTTTTAACAAACAGCAGGATTCTACTGTTCATCCTCTTGATATCAACATTTGTCGCCTTCTACGATATTGGTGGAGAGGCGTGGTGTATTCTATGTCGGAAACGACACAGAATATTTTACAAGTCTTACCCTATACTATAATAGGGTTCAAACTCTTTGGGGAAAAAACATAGCCACATAGAATTTAAACATTTGAAATAAATGTCTGAGAATATTTTGACGGATAGGAAAATTGTATGACCTTCTGAGCAATAAATATATTAAGAAGTAAGTATAATAATTGAAATCCCAAAGTTAAATGCGGGTCCTTACCACGTACCAGCCTACCAAGATATAGCTCGCCCACCCAGCTAGTCGTCACAATACATACCGATTGTAATACAGCCAGATAAAATCTAGCGCAACGTTTCATAGTTGTACCATGTAATAATATGTCAAATTTGGTGTAACTTCCCATGATAGTCTAAAATCGCCATCGGTTATAAATTTAAATGGGCCTAGAATAAAGCCCTACAGAACTCCAGTTGCGACCACCGACTTTGGAGATCACTTTCAATTAACGTTCAGTAATCCAATGACTAGTTTTACTAACTCATTACTGACGCAATTTCTTGACCATTTTTTCGTAAAAATGCAATCGAAAGCCTTTAACCAAAAACTACCTAATGCATCATGTAAATCTGCCTAGACATCAAAAGCTCTATACAGATAATGATTATTTCAAATTAATTTATAATTAATTAGTTACAGCAATACCATAAGGGACCGTGTGATAAACGTAAAAAACCAAAATCCTCTAGAAATCAGCTTACTACAGCCTATTACTACTTAGGCCAGCACTACAGGCGACAGAGAGCAAAACTGGCGTGAGAGGCTCAGGGTATCACGAGTGCGGCACCGGTTTCACCATCGTGCGTCTCGAAGACTCGGAGCGTGTTTCCCCGTTATTGCACCTACACGGGGCGGGAGCATATCAAAGTCAAAGTTTTTTATTTCAAATAAACAAAATATTGGCAATTATGAAACATCAGAATCTAAGTTGCACGGTTCCAAATAGTTGACCTCGTGAAGAACAGCCAGCAAGAAACTCCATGGATACTCTTTTAAAATAATTGAGATTACAATGTTGATTGATACAAATTATTATAAAACAAATACCGAGAAAAATATAGGTCAATGTGTAAAGATGGAACATACCACAATAATATATTAATAATAAATTATTTGCCATGGCAGTGAACGGCTGACCAGTCCCAACAGACGGCACCCGTTCACGAGCATGACGCATGCATCAGCATCGCTTGTGACGAAGTCATCCTTCATCTTCATTTCAATCAACCTCTTTCATGACTTCCTACCGTTTATCTCCATCACTGTCCACTTCATGATTCATTCTTTATTTAAATCAAAATTCGAATTTAGTATTGTTGTGTCGAATCGTTCATATTTTGATTATTATCATTACACATTCGATTCTGAACGCTAGTGGTTCGACACACAGCTGTCGCTCTGACGAATAGTCTCCTGCAAAATTCCAATTACTTATTTTTAAACTAGCTTAAATATTGTGATAATAAGCTATTTTTGAAATATGTAAACGTCAACATGAAGATGAAGTGTTGAAGTTGTGAATATCAATATACCTATATAACATATATGCTATGTTTCATTGATCTCGTTAACTGATCTCCGTTACTTGCTGCCGTGGAGAGAGCCTCCTAGTTGAGCTAACCGGGAAGGAAACACGGAGGGAGATACTCCGCGACACGCTTAGCTCAACCGTATTGTAGGGAACCGATCGACCCGATATACAATGCCACCGCCAGCAAGACATTTTAGTGAGCATGACAGACCGATACTACCAGGCAAAAGACAATCAATGTTAGTACTAAAAATAAAATCAATGGCTACATGATTTTCATTCATTTACAGTTTCGTATGAATATTATAATTTGAGGTTACAAGAACAATATTAAAAATAACTAATAGTCAATGTCATGATATTAAATGTAAGAAACTACCAGAAAAAAAATAGTTCTGGTGGCCCCCGTCTGATTAGTTAACTAAGGCAAGTCAAAGTTTGAAAGTCCTGCGGGCACTCATAGAGTTCCGCTCCAGCCAACCAATAAAGGTAAGCTGGAGACGAGACCCCAATCGACTCTCTGGGGCACTCGGGTACACAGCGTCGCCACTCACATTGCACGACATCGACACGAGCTGCCCTGTATTCTGTAAGCTTCTGCATAGTTTCCATAAGATAAACTTTTTGTATCAAAATCTGCAGGTTATCCTATGGTGAGATAACGAATACCCACAGTGGTTATACTGTGATTATTATTAAACGATTATTTTTCTTTCACACACATATAGATCCTTTACAGAGGTGCATGAAATTTATACTCATTACTTCTTCAAAAACACAGATTATATATTAGAAAAAATGCACAGATGCTCTGTGTGCTGTGTGCTTATAATTTATTTATAGTATAATATGGGCTGATAATATGATAACGAGCACACTTAAATATATATGAATGAACTCGATTTATTTTTGAAAAACCTTTCAAATGCCAATAAAATAACCATTGGGTAATGGGTTGTCTCTAGCGGTATTACTATAAATCTGAAGTTTGCTATTTATTTTATTCTAAGGAAGTTAATGATGGACAATAATAAACCTCTATTTATGTAACACTGCTGAATTAAAAAAAAAATGACATTGAAAATGTGGCTACAGCATAAATGCCCAATTTATTACTTATAATGTGTATGGAATATATCATATATAATGAAGGAGAACGGATATAAAAATTATTAAAACTATTTTAGTAGGTAAAATTTCGTTCGGCCCTTTATCTATATTCCGTAATTATTTATAATCACCTGATTTAGAATTAGTTGTATTGTAGCACAGACTAAACGATACTAAGAGGTAGAATATCGTTCAAACACAAACACGTTTTGTGTTTATTGGTGGTGTAGTAAATATAAATTCAAATCAATGGATCTAAAGTACTTCTTCTTACTATTTTATTTGTATTATTATTTTGATAAGTCCAACACTGAAAGCGTAAGTAATTATGATTTTTTGCGGTGTATCTTTCATATCATCTGACTTTCCTACCAATTTAGAGTTTTAGAGTATTTAAGACTGAAACCTCAAACCAAATTATTATTATTTATGCAAAGAAACAGTCCTAGCCGGTTAGGAGGATCCGCAATTTACATTTACAATCAATATTTTACCTAAATGTGTTTTACTCGCTGCCATGTTGCAACATAATACAATATTTGTCATTAAATGGTGTAAAATCATGATAATAATAAGTAAAAAAGCGTTTCATAATAATAATAACAAGAAAATCAGGAGAATCTCTAGTAAAAAATGGGAATGCCTCAAGGCTCACTTCAGGGTCCTTTTTTGTTCTTTGGTTATATCAATGATCTGCCATACATGATGACTGCTGACTCTAAAGCCTAGGTGGTTTAGTCGATCCACACGAATGGTCTGTTCGACCAGCTGATCGAATTCGAGTGAAATACGCCTCATACAATGTACATAATATTCTTTTGTATTTGCAGATTACTTACATTAGTACCGAGCACCCCGTTATCCGTTGGTTCGACAAGAAATATTTTAAAAATATAACTTTGTACAGTCGCCGGGTCAGCCGTCAGGATCCTAGGCACTATGTTGAGCTATACATTTATACCCTTATCACATTAGGAAATAATATTAAGGTAAGAAAACTTGATGTAGCGCAATTTTGGAAAGGCCTATGTCCAGCAGTGGACTGCGATAGACTGATTTGATTAATTGAAGAAAACTTGAGCGATTCTGAGACCGGTTTGGTTGGTTTTCAAGAAAATGTTTTATCGTAGTAGGACGAGCTTTATTTTTCATAGAAATAGATAGATACCGTAAGAAATTGATCAAGCCAGATTGCGCGGTCGCCCTCCTGGCCTTTTGGGGATATACTTAGGTATTATGGCTCGTATCGCTCTTTTCGGAAACCCAAATTGCAACAAGTAGGAAGTCGTCGTACAAATGTTGGTGAGTCATTTTAAAAAACACTGTATCAAAGTGGAAATGGTAGTGCGATAGTGAATGAATCCTCATTACGTACATTCATTTCGCTCATTCCTTTACTCTAAACGACGGTTAATTTGATAGGAATAGCGCCAGCTGGCGTTAAAGGCGCTTAGCGCATTGTTATGCTAAAGCAATACCTGCTTTAGCATAACAATGCGCTAAGCGCCTTTGACATGTTGAGGGCCAAACCTTAATACCCAAATACGTTCGCGGGCCGCGTTTTAAAAGTACTTCATCATTTCGGCCGAATGAAGTCCACTGCTGGACACAGGCCTCCCCCAAAGATCACCACAACGACTGATATGGGTGTGTTGTGGGCTCATTGGGGGGTTTTGCCATAATCGCCACGCTTGGCAGACGGGTTGGCGATCGCAGTTGATTTGTTAATGTAATCGAAGGAAGCTGCTGCCCATCCTCCGGCTAATCCCATAGTCGACTTTTACGACACCCACGGGAGGAAATGGGGTGGTGGTATTCTGAACCGGCACCACACGGCTGCCTTAACAAAAGTACTTAATGCATTTTAAAGTAGTGATAATATTTTTTGCGATAGATATTAGACATGAAATAATACGACAATGTTATTATAGTACAATTTATTAAAACAACAAAATGAAATTGAAAAAAATGGTACATTATAATCAAATCATTAAATTAATATTTTTGATATAGATTGTATGATGTTTTAATATTTTTATATCGTGTAGGGTTTTTGAAGTCGGTATTTTTTTTTGTATACCTTTGTATACACCTCTGCGTAACCCATCTGCTATATCAGTCATAAAAGTAATGGTCAGTGTATTATTATGTACATATGTTACAGCTGGACTACAGCTTCTACCAGTTCCTGACAAACAGATATCGTCCCAGTTTTGTTGAAATGCATTTTAGAATTTGTGATATGGTGAAAAGAGACGCATTTTTTGGATATTCGCTGAGAAAAGCGCTTGAAAACAGAACGTGTCCTTATGCTCCGGCAAGTATTTATATTTGATCCTATACCAAGCTCTGTCCCAGCCGATGCAGCAAAGCCTGGTCGCAGCTCGGTGGATTAATAATTAATATTAACGACCGATATGGATGTGTTGTGGGTTCATTGGGGGGTTTTGCCATAATCGCCACGCTTGGCAGACGGGTGGGCAATCGAAGTTGACTTGTTAATGTACTCGAAGGACGCTGCTGCCCATCCTCCGCCTGATCTCTTAGTCAACTTTTACGACACCCATGGGAGGAGATGGGGTGGTGGCATTCTGAGCCGCACCACACGGCAATTTTTACACATACATTACATACATTTACATTACATTTTTACAAATACATTAAATAAGACGGTCAAAGGACTGCTAGATGTTGGGGCAACGGGTCCTTGAGTGTAGATCGCGTATCGGAAAACTTAAACAGCAGTGCACTGCAATATCTCTGACGGCACAAAAAATACTGCTGAGTTGAGCTGACATTGAATAAGAATATATTCAAGTCAAATATAGATTCACTGGGCGATGGCCGTGCAGCGGTTTAGTGACACAAGGTTGTGTTTTTATTTATCTATCGCCATCGTATGTCTTTGGGTGTAGCATACATTTTATTTGACGAGGCGACTCGGGGCCACACCCTGGTCGCCGTCTTTCTGGAGGTATGAGCACATAGATTCCCTAACCGACACGCTCGCGACAGACATACAGCGGCAGCAGGAGATTCAGGTGTGTTGGATTTAGGCACTGAGGCAGTTGTTATTCCGACACCCTCCTCTCTTTCTCAGGGCGGGATCGGCTCAATCCCGATTCCACCACGTAACTCCTAACATAATATGATAATGATACCTTAAATCTTGTAAAATTACGGATCATTGTAGGGTTTAATGCCATCAACTTTGAGATATTTAATAGATATAGTGTTGCAGGGCGAATACGATATGAAAAATATGACAATATCGTATGTTCCGAAAGGCTTCCCGTTTACCAAAGGCCGCATCTACTGTAATGCGACAATCGATGAAGGTGGTGTGACCAAAACCATAGTGGAAGGATTCATTGATATGGAAGTAAAAGTGAGTAAAATTCAGAAAAATTAACGTAGTCTACCCAATAATCTGTTATAAAATCAAATTTAATAGACAAAATAAAATCATTAATCATAATAATAAAAAATATTAATCCTAATTTTATGTAACAAATATAATAAAGTGGTATTCGTCTGAAAACCCTGATTTAATTAATTTATTTTAATGTTTGTTTTATTTTTCCATATTTTATTTTATTTTATATATCGTCTCGTAAAAGTCGAGCAAGAAAACTAAATCGGCTAAGACATAATCATGTGCGACAAATGACTGATCTGATTGTAAGCGTTTTATCAGACCAATGAACATCTAAGTATCTTCTGTTCCAATAATAGTGTCAATGACCATGCCAGTTTAAAAACTTATATTTATAACTATATATGGTTATTTATTACATTTAGAGCTAGACACTGTCACGTTATATATAAAAGTAATCAGGGATTAAATACGAGAGATGCACGTTACAAGGACTGCTAGATGCCTTTAGGGAAACCTAAACCATAACACGTAACAGCATATGACTATAACATGAATACACACTTCAACACTACCTAGGGATATTTTAAGTCTATTAGTATAAAAAAAGTACTGGCCATTTAAACAGATTTTAAGGTCGGTTGTTTCTGGCACGTATTCTTCTGTATTCTAAATTAAAAATAAAAACAAAAGTATGACGGATGCGGTAAAATACACATTCCAACCTTCTCTGTTTGTCTTTAAGACTACAATTGTAATGATATTTTTTTTTACAAGTTTGTTAACTTACATTACACGGGTAATTTTTTCTATACCATGCAACGCCGACGTACAACTAGAGACAGACATATTTTTTTAAATCTTATTTATTACAGGACTTTTATCCATGTGGATATGTCAGGCCTATTGTGACAAAAATTATTAAATTTTGTCTACTTACATTAAACTTCAGAAAAAACTGTTACCGGCTGCTATGATTCCGTTCACATTCCATCAAGTAACGTTGGACATCATCAACTATCCTCCAAATTTCACAATTTGGTGAATCAGATTTTTTCATCATGTGTCCAAAATTCCTTGATGGAACATGACCGGTTCGCAACCGTAACGCCATAACAACTGTGGTTCTATTCAAAAGAGTATCAGGAAAGCAAGGGCCACGAGGAAGCTCACTTTGAACAGTTTTGTACCAAATTTCTTTTTCTTTTGAACTTCGGTCAAAATATTCCTTCCAAATATCATGGCAATATTTTTTGTGAATGCTTAATAGTTCGGAGTAAAAGGGCAAGATTTCAAAATGATTTCCTTGGTAAGACCCTAATTTTGCTAATCTGACTGCTTCTTCGTTGCCCTTCAGACCAAGATGAGATGGAACCCACTGCAACCTCAGAGCCATACTTTTACCAGTTAAGTTATTAATTTTGTTATAATTTTATATGAGAGAAGAGATGTTGAGAGCAACAGGCATGCTGAAAGCGGGCACGATCCAGTGCAATGTTGCTGATTCTGTTGGTACTAATGTTCCAAAATGTCCTTCAAGATTAGTCTCGCTACCAGGACACTCGCGGGGTGGCTGAGTGGCACACAGGAAATAATCGGGTTACACCGTAAGACAAGACTGATTTTTACAAATTATGGGTTGAAGTCTGAAATGAAATTTTTGACCTCTGAGAAGAGACGCCGAAACAAACACAAAGGTTTCTGTTTTAAAGTCCAGACATATAATTATAGATACAAAATTGTTAGTGAATAATGTAGGGCAATGGTCTTTTGAAAAATGATTCATAGCCGTTCTGGGATAACCTGTCCTGTCAGACGGCAAGCATGAATCAGACATCGTGTAGCTCAACCATATTTTAGGGATTTTGATTTGAGGCAGTTCAACGATCCGTCGCTCACAACATTACCATTAGTATGACATTCGTGTAAGCCACATGAGCCCATATTGGTCAATCTAGTTACTATAGTACCATTTATTTTGTACTGGAAGTTGATTGAATGTCGCATACAAAAGTCATCAGAAAGCATTTTGTAGTATTTACCTTCATCTTATTGGTGATTGCCTATTCATGTCGGCATCACGGCGTCTATGTGATTTTGAGTAGCTTCGCAATGCAATATGGTATTGAAACTAGCATACAACTTCAGATCATCTGCGTAAAGGAGACACTCTGCATATCTGGGAACTGTCGGTAAGTCATTTATCAGCACTAGGAATGATAAAGATCCAAGTATTGAGCCTTCACTTACGCCAGAGCCTGTATAAGTAAGCCTGTGTAATTTAGTTCGTACAATATTTGAGACTGCACGTAATGACATATTAGACGGTATTAATCAGTTTCATTATGCAAAACGCACTCATGACTGAGTCAATACACGCACAAATATTCCTTCCTTTATATAAAAATAAAACTACTAATACCATAACCATTCCTCTCTGAAGATCTTCGTATACAGCTTGTCGAAACGCTGGTTTTGTCAAAGCTAAACTATGCTGATACTGTATATGGTCCGCGCTTACTTGCTCGTTCTGATAAATTAATTCAAAGAATTCAAAATGCATGCACTCGGTTTTGTTTCCAAGTGCCCCCACGCGGTCACGTCACACCGTTTCTAAATAAACACTTCATATTAAAAATGAAATCGCGACGCAAGTTCCATTTAGCCTGTCTTTTGTTTGGTGTAATTAAATTTAAAACCCCAACATATTTGTATAATAAGCTTTGTTGGGTTTCAAGTAGAAGAGAATGTTCGATTAGGCTGTGCACCCAGCAGCTATCAGTCCAACAGCACAGAACAGCAGCATTTAGGGGTAGCTTCCGGTATGCCGCAACTAAATGTTGGAATAACATTCCGCCACCGATTAGAAACTCTAACACTCTGTTTGGCTTTCGATACCGCTTACGGAAACATCTAATTGATGCTCAGACGGAGCTGGGTAGTATAAATATTAATGTTTCTCTAATATAATAATAACCCATATAAGCGAGAAGTCTGTCCATGCACCACTAATCTGGAGACCCTCGAAGTTCCTCAAATACGTATGACGACATTCCGAAAAGCTTGTATTGCGAGGACACATGAAGGGGTTTCTTTTTAAGTACCTGTAACCAAAATTATATCTCATGTTAGTGAGATCAATTATATCTTTAACTTACAAAAACTCAGCCTGGTCGTGGCTATGTACTGTTGCTGCTTTTCATTTTAATTTCATTTTTAACAGGCGCACTTTGTGGTATTTGAAAATTAATTTAATATAACATGTTTGATTTCTATACATACCTTCTTTTTACTCACATCACTCACTGCGGTAGATGTCTTAATTTCTTCGTATTGAGTTATTAAGTACATTTTATACACCCACTACACATTTTTAAACCATAACAATAATAATTTTACACAGCATATTATGTCTTTAGTTCGTACAATATTTGAGACTGCACGTAATGACATATTAGACGGTATTAATCAGTTTCATTATGCAAAACGCACTCATGACTGAGTCAATACACGCACAAATATTCCTTCCTTTATATAAAAATAAAACTACTAATACATTATACCCTTAATCTTAAAAAATCATAAACATTATAATCACGTTTACGTATAATTGTTATCAATAGAGTAAAGCCAAATTTCACTGTCAATTTTAAAATATTTTATTATTTAGCTTTATATTGTACCTATTTTTTTACTGGTTGGCATCCGTATGTCACCATGGGCTCCAGCTGAAAATCAGCGCCGGGCATTACTGCTGCTTGGCATTATGCTGAGCTGGATACCAGTTTGACACGGACATGAGACACACAATGATAGTATGTATTCTTAAGATATAGTTGCATAATTAAATCATAAGGCAAGTCATATTTATTTATATTTAGAACTATGTTAATGTAAACAACATCCTAATGGTGTCACATGTATCTGTAGTCAAATAAATGTATTTTCTTTCTTTCTTTCTTTCTTTCTTATAATAAGGATTCAAATCGTAAAAACCTAGCCTTACAAATTGTTGACGATCGTGGAGATGGTCGGCTAAGACACGTGACAGGTTGGGATAGAAACCAATGGCGCTGAGCTACAAAAGCAAGACACCATTATTAACTCGGCCAAAAGCCTTACAAAAATCAAAATATATCACGTCTACTTGTCACTTCTTGTCAAGTTGTTGAGATACATGTATATTCCGTTAGTGTGAGTAAGTTAGTATTTACTGATGACTTGCGTCTAATCCAACCATGTTGGATATCATTCTGATTGTTTTTCTACGTGGGAAAATGTAAGCTTATGAAGAGCATTCTCAAATATTTCGGCTGGGGGCGATAAAATTGTAATGGGCCGATATCCTTCACCAGATATTTTTTGGAACTTCTGGGTTTTTAATTAATCAATGCTGTCTATGACGCCATCATCATCATCATCATGATCACATCAACCATTTATACGTCCACTGCCGAACTGAACATAGCTTCCCTTATAGACCTCCACAATTGTGTCGTAATTCCAGGGGGTTTTGCCAATACTCACCACGCTTGGCAAGCGGGTTAGTGAGCTCAGTATGCCTACTGTTTCACAGAAGGGACGATGCTGCTCATCCCTCTGCTTTCATCATCATCATCATTTCGGCCGAATGAAGTCCACTGCTGAACACAGGCCTCCCCCAAATATCACCACAACCACCGATATGGATGTGTTGTGGGCTCATTGGGGGGTATTGCCATAATCGCCACGCTTGGCAGGCGGGTTGGCGATCGCAGTTGAGTTGTTAATGTACTCGAAGGACGCTGCTGCCCATCCTCCGGCTAATCCCTTAGTCGACTTTTACGACACTCATGGGAGGAGATGGGGTGGTGGAATTCTGAGCCGGCACCACCCTCTGCTTTAGCGTCCCTTATTCGCCTTTTAGGACATCCACGGAAGGGGATGGAGTGGTGCTATATTCTTAATCCGGACACCATACGGACGATGACGTCATCACATGTAAATTTCAATATGTTATGTAGTTGCTTGCCGTGTGGTGCCGGCTAAGTATACCACCACCCCATCTCATTCCGTGGGTGTCGTAAAAGCGACTATGGGAGTAGCCGGAGGATGGGCAGCAGCGTCCTACGAGTACATTTACAACTTAACTGCGATCGCCAACCCGTCTGCCAAGCGTGGCGACTATGGCAAACCTCCCCAATGGGCCAACAACACGAAACCATACCAGTTGGTGAGGCAATCTTTAGGGGAGGCTTCTGTCCAGCAATGGACGTTTATTGGCTGAAATGATAAAATTGCAATTGTAGACAGTGTCACAACTGTTAGTATATGCGGCATTTAATTGCTGGGTTCCAGCCAAAAATACGCTTGTGAAAAATTTGGAATAAGAATGTAATTTTGATATTATATTTCACGCGTCTTATGAATTCATCGTGCTTGAGCAACAAGCCGGCTCAGAATACCACCACCCCATCTCCTCCCATGGGTGTCGTAAAAGTCGACTAAGGGATAAGCTGGAGGATGGGCAGCAGCGTCCTTCGATTTCATTAACAACTCAACTGCGATCGCCAACCCGTCCGCCAAGCGTGGCGATTATGGCAAAACCCCCCAATGATCCCACAACACACCCATATCGGTCGTTGTCGTGATCTTTGGGGGAGGCTTGTGTCCAGCAGTGGACTTCATTCGGCCGAAAATGATGATGAGCAACACGATGTTTTAAGAAGTATCTGAGATCTGAGGAAGACTTGTAGTCGTCATAACAGTTGAAGTGTTTCCAGATTGCATGTTTATTCTGGTGGCTTTACTATGCTTTGTTTGCCCTATGTATGACAATCCACACTCACAGTCAATCTTGCAGACCCCTGCATTCTGTAAAGGAATGTGTCACTTCACCGGTTTAAGAAGTTGGCTGATCTTCTTATGCGGCTTGAAGTAGGTTTTAATGGAAGTAATAAAATGAAGCTAAGGGCTCTTGTCTTTCGCCTGTATTTTATTTTTTATCTAAAGAGAAAGGGTATTTAAAGATGTACTTGTTTCTTGTGAAACTAGTACAACAGCATGTTGAGTTGAAATTTATTATTTTTTCAGTATTTAGATAATCTATTAAGGTCATCTTGGAAGAGGACATCGATCGAAGTAACTAGTTCACTTGATTCGTCCCCTTCATTAGCAGAGTCATTGCTTAAACAATATTTTACTAAAGATATTCCAACTTTAAAATTCCGACATGTCAATTTATTTACAGTTATTAAATCTTTTATGTGTTTAAATATGAAAAGTACTGAAGACTTATGCTTACACACATACTACACATATACTTTATATCCGCTAAAGTGATAGGGTCTATCATCGATAACATCGCCCCATTTCTTACAAAACTTTTCAATGATTGTATCGACAGTGGAACATTCCCTGGAGCAACAAAAGCAGTGTTTGTTCAATGACCACTCAATGATAGTTCAATGGCAAAAAGTCATTGAGAGACGATTGTCAGAAATGTCAAATAACGAGTAGAATACCGTAGCTTTAACCATTGTCATTATGTTGATAAACTATTGAAGTACGGAATACCAAATATTTCAATTGCAACTGAATGACAGTTCATTGAAAAGTCAGTGGAAAGCCACTGGTCTTATTTAACTAGCAGAATACCAAATGTGTAAAACCAATCCGACGACATGCTATCGACACGCCATTGAAGCGTTTGTAAATTAGCAGACTTGCGGCCCTGATTTAATGAAACATAGTAAAGTTATCCCAATTTTTAAATCAGGCTGTAAGCATAATCCCTCTAACTATAGACCTGTTTCTGTGCTTCCAACATTAAGTAAATTTTTTGAAAAAATTATGCTTAAATGTACTATCATCTGGATGGTACATTTTAATAAAAACGAGATTTTGCATGATCGGCAGTTTGGCTTCACAAAGGGTCGATCGACCACGGACGCGGGTGCGAAACTAATCAATCATATACTAGAAGCCTGGGAGGGCTCACAGGATGCCCTTGGTATCTTCTGTGATCTTTCCAAGGCTTTTGATTGCGTTGATCACAATACGCCCGTTTGTAAATTGGGTCACTACGAAATTCGTGGACCAGCTCTAGACCTTGTATTATCATACCTTTCCAAACGACAGCTAAAAGTAGGTATAAATGGTATAACATCATCAGGGTCTCTGGATTTGTAAAAAAAAAAGATCAACCAATACTAACCTAGTAACTTTTATGATATTTGTTAAAATGGACCCTTGCGTACAAGTGGATTGCATAAATATAGATTTTCGGAAGGCATTTGACAAGGTCGATCATGTAATACTTTTGGAGAAAATTGTGTGCTACGGTATACCGACCGTACCGTATTATTACGTACGTATTATATCCGTACCGTAGCAGTATGTAGTATAGTATTACATGATCGACCTTGATCGAATTTTTAAATAGTCCGGATATGATTTCGTGTTACTAGATTTTAGAGCGAGATTGGATTTATCAATACTTAGTACAATAGGTCTGTTTTGTAGGATTCTAAGACTAATGTGATTTGATGTAATGTTGAGGGGAGATTCGGTTTTGTTATAAAATGGTTTTACATTTATTTATTTATTTTACTTTAATTACAACGGTCTTGGACCAATTACAATAATTAAAGATAGACAACATAGCTATAACACAAGACAATGAACATAAAACAGCAAGGTACTCATCTTTCATAAATTCCTCTCAAAATGCTTCTGACATACTAACAATATCTTCTTCCAATCATCCGCAAACAAATCACAACTCGGATGAGAATCCAAGAGTTCATTGAGTACAGCGAGAGTGCGAGGTATTGGCGAATTAGCTCGCGCTACCGTGCGGCATGGAGGAACAGCAAAGAGCTTGTGTTTCCTGTTGCGGCGGTAATTGTCTGGAGCGAAAAATCTAGCCAGTTCGTTATGCAGATCCGGTGCATTAATATACCCACGAAGAGTCTTGCAAACGGTTGTAATTTGGGCACATGCTCTCCTTACCTCAAGCGAGTTGTAACCTAGGCACCCGAGAAGAAACTTAGTTGGGTAGAGGTATGGATAATATCCGTTTACGCGTTTATAAAGATACCTCAGGAAAGCTTTTTGAATCTTTTCTAACATGAGCGTGTAGGTACTTTCATGAGGATTCCAGACACATGAACTAGACTCGAGTTTGCTGCGAACCAATGCATTAAATAAGGACTTACTGACATCTGCATTGTGGAATTCACTTGAATTCCGCATAACGAAGCCCAATCGTCGGTATGATTCCTTAGCCGTCAGCAGAATGTGGTCATGGAATGTGAGCTTTCGGTCGAATGTGACTCCCAAATCTTTCATTGCCGGAGTTTTACCGATCGTGTTATGGCTTAACTTGTATTCGAAATCTATTGGGAGCCGCATTCGACCGAAGGTCATAGCATAGCATTTGGCACAATTGAATTCCATTCTGTTGTCCATGCTCCACCTATAAATCGCATTTATGTCCTGCTGAAGTGCTCTACAGTCCCCTTCATGTGTTTATTCCGACCGTGAGATGCTTGAAGGTCAAATATTCCTCACGCAGGGGGTCAGTACTGTTTGGGCATATGTCAATATTAGGTCCCCGACAAGAACCGTGTTATTAGTTCCTAACTAACTGTAAACATCGTTAAAACTATTTATGAAATTAATAAATTTACCTCTGGTTTTTAAAGACGGAGAACGATATATGGCCGGAATAACAATTCTATTTCCGGTTTTGCCTGTTTGACAGACCAGCGATTTCCGTCACTGAAATCAGGTTTGCTTATTTTAAATGTTAATTTTATGCTTGTATAGGTTATTATACCGCCATTTTGGTTAAGTGTGATCCTTGTAGAGTGTGCAATATACACATCCAACGTAGGTAACTTATTCACCTTACAATGCTAGCACTCTGTCAAAACAATAACATCAAACTTTACATTCGTCCGTGATAGTTTAATACGAAGTTGGTCAATGTTCTTGTTTACGCTGCGGATATTCATATGAATGAATATTTTTATTAGGATACTTAAGGTACCTACAGCAGTCTTCAGCAAACCTTTGAGTTTATCGATTCAAGGGAATCCAAATCGGTGTTTATGTGGTATATTATTATTAGAATAAACTGTTTATCCGTGAACATGGCGCTTGCAACAGCGCCGAAATGTCGGGAACTCAAAACAAATAAAACACATGGTAAATATCCCGTTTTCAGTTCTAATAATAGTGTCAGTGACCATGCAGTTTAAAAACTTATATGTGGTATCTGTTAAAAACACAAATCGTGAAACTTAGAGTTTGATATGCTCCAAAGAGGGCGAAGATTAGCATACAGCACGGTACAGCTGTAGTGAAGGTGTATTGAGGAGAGTCAGTAGAGTAGAGTAGCTGTATGATATAATAGTGTATATGTGAGTGCATGGGTTGTGTGATTGAGTATGGTGTGCGGATGTACTGACCTCTAAAATTTACATTTACAAAATTAATTTAGTTTAGTTTTTAGTTTTAGGTATGATTTCGGCCATTCATACGTCCACTGCTGAACAAAGGCCTCCCCCATATATTTTCACAACTGTGTCATCATTTTGGGGGGTATTTGCCAATACTCACCACGCTTGGCAGGCGGGTTGATGAGCGCAGTATGGCTACCGTTTCACAGAAGGCACGCTGCTGCCCATCCCTCTGGTTTAGATTCCCTTAGTCGCCTGTTGCGACATCCATGGGAGGAGATGGAGTGGTGCTATATTCTTAATCTGGACAGCACAGGGATACCATTCAGATTTAAGAGAAGTAAAACATATTTGACCAAAATATGGCAAAAAGGGGGCTATGCTGTTGATTATATATGCGATTTCGCAGTACGGATTCTCTGCGATCACGATTCGCACTGCGTGTAAGTCTCTGAGGTCTGTGATGCAGCATTGCGCTTCCAATCGCTTGCAAGACGTGCTTCAGGTCCTTCATTACTTTGTTGTGATCGAGAGGCAGCGGTGACAACTCGTTTGGCGTCTAACCGTGACTGCGTGCTGCTTTCTGCATTTAAAAGTCGGTACACGTTTAGTATCTAACTGAGCTTCATGATCATCAGCAATTTTGAGAAATCGAGCTAGCCTTTGCATCTAAGAAGCCCATGAGTTATCGAAAGATATTCGTCCGCTTTCTAGGAGGCATGTAGAATTCTTTTTTATACTTTTGAATTCGATATCAATAACAACCAAATCAAAGAAAATGAATCGACACCGGTTCGTAAGAATTGCCAATTGATCAGTAAGACAGGTATAAATAAAATATCGTAGATAAGGTTAGTAAGTTGTGTATAAAAGTTTAAGACAATCTAAGAATTCGAAGCCGTTACCTTTACTGTCTTTGTGTTTGCACTTTAAACACAAAGACAATAAAGGTAACGGCCTTGCGTGGAAACAGTGATAATCGACATAGGTAGCGGTGCTACTGTGATCGTATGAGGACCTGGAGCCTCCCCTTCGATTCCCCTTATAACCCTTAATACTAAGTATGTAAGGGACAGTCTGATCAATGCTATAAGTCAATATGGACGTTTAACATAATACACACATATTACAAAAATATTCGTTATGTTACAGATATATGCATGTATCTTTTTCCCATAAGTGTTGGGTACAATTTTGCATAATTGAAATAGCTGAAAATCTGATAGCGAGCACGCATACAATTTTACTAATAAACGGGCTCGACTTATGTTGAAAACATTTCTAACAAAACAACAACAGTTTGGTTACCTGTCTCTAGCAAAGTTTTAACTAAACTAAACTTTTAACTTGCTCTTTATATTTTAGAATTAATGAATATGAATAATGATGTAGTTAGTAGAATATTGCAGGAAATGCATAAAAAATCCGGACAACTACAAAATTGAGACCCTTACAATAAGCCCTTCCATTTAATATGTTACATGGTACAGTTTGCATAACTTTATTTTTCAATTTGACTAATTTGCCTCCCAAAATTCATTTATTTATGCAACTAACTGCAAGTGGAACTGGGGTGCAGAAATTCATATGTGTACCAAATTTCAACTTAATTGGTCCAGTGCGTTCGGAGAAAATTGGCTGTGAGAGACGGACAGACAGACAGAATCACGAGTGAATCATAAGGGTTCCACCGTTTTGTTTATACGGACGCACGGAATTTTTTAGAACGAATAAATTAAATATTGCTGCAAAATATAAATTGCCCAATTTATTACTTATAATGTGTATAGACCATATCATATTTAATGAAGTAGGATGGATATTAAAATTACCATGACATGAACATGACAATGAAAATTTCACCGGACTGAACGCTTTATCTATAATTATATATAATAATCTCTAGAATTCTTTGCATTTATAGCACAGATTAAATGGTGTTAAGAGGTACAATATCATTCAAACACAACACAACAACAATACACCTGGTATTGTGTCTGCAGATATTCTAGTAAATTTATAAACTAATAATAATGGATCCCAAGTACGTTTTCTTCGTCCTTTATTTGTATTACTATTTTGAAACGTCTAATGCTGAAAGCGTAAGTAATTGTTTCTTATCTATCTTTATTGATTTTCTGTCAAATTACTTCCCGCCAATCGCGAGTTCGGCCATACGCTATAAAATTTTAGAGATATTTAAAAATAACAAATTTACATTTGGCTTTTATTTTAATTTAGTAATATTATTTTGGCAGCATATTTAAATATAGCCTTGGTCCTTCAATCATATTACTGGAAGCAGCCACAGCAAACAATTTGATAATACATATTGTGCAGAAAACGTTCACTTTTTGAATATGGCGTTAGACGACTTATCCTTGTTTCAAGCCTCACTGTCCTTTTGTTAGGTTGTACTTGATGTCCACAAAATGTCAACTGTAAATTTTCCCGTTCCGGGTTCTATTCACAGTTCTGATAAGTTAAGTAGATTTTTTGTATCATTCGCACTAATTTTAAGCTTGACTGATGCAATGAACGCCTAGAACTGAGCTTAGCCCGTCAATTGACTCGCTAAATGCCTATGTTTAGGTACTTTTTGTGGTGCTCCTCCATCCATAGCTGTCACTGTGGTGAAGCTGTCAACAGCTTCGGACACCATGGTCTGTCTTGCAGTAAAAGTGCAGATCGCTTAGCACAGCAGGCCAATATCATGCACATGCCTCATACATAAATGCATTTATTTTTACAGATTACTTACATTAGTACCGAGCGACCCGTCATCCGTTGGTTTGACAAGAAATATTTAAAAAATATAACTTTGTACAGTCGAAGGCTTAGCCGTGAGGACCCTAGACACTACGTTGAGCTGTACATGAATTCTCTTATCACAATAGGAAATAATATTAAGGTAAGAAAACATGAACGATCGTTAAGTTTCTGTCTCCGATCTGTAAATCCAGAATGCCAGTCTTCTTTTCTCAAATTGGTACTAGGGATATTTTACATAGAAATTGCTCATAGCGTGGTGAAAAGAATAGCCAATCTGCGTGGTCACTCAGGGTGCTTATGGGCTTGAAGATCGCGCAGTTCCGCGCGGTCTGCTTTGCATCCCGCTGTCGGTACCAACGAAGTCGACGAAGGTGTAGTGCTACATCCGGAGAGACTACGGAGGCCTACTGGGCTCACCGAGCACCCACAATGCCACTGTAACGCGTCGTCGCCGTGAGCGCATCGAGCATCGGAGCCAGCTTCTGGAGGGATTGGACAGGGATCCGTGCGTGAGACCGTAACCGAAACCATCGCCACGGATTTGCTGTAAGAAGTACTTTCTATGCTCTTTCCAGTGGTCCGGGACTTGAAGGCTCCGACCCACTTGAAGGCTCCCACGTACTTGAAGGCTCGCAGCACCATGCCCGGATGGTATTCCGGGCCGATCGAGGGTGTATGTACTGCAGTCTCTGGGAGACTATTTGAGGTGTATGTTTGCCAGCTGCCGACATCACAACATGTTCCCGACCGGTTGGAAGGATTGGAGGATCAGGAAAAAAGGAAGGGCCATGGAGTCTTCCTTTGGGTATCTCCTATTTGCCTGCTTGAAGAGGCTTCGAAGCTATTTGAGAGAATAATTTCCCGAAGATTCGTTGAGCACCCGTTGCGAGGCGAGGAGCACCTCACCTGGCTAACAGCCAGTATGGCTTTTGGCAGCAGCGGCCCGCTATTAATGCGATTTTTCGTGTCTGCTCGCTGTCGGAGCATATAGTGTCCCGGTGGTGCGGTGGCTGTCAGTCTGGGTATCATCAACACCTTCAACTCTATCCCGTGGGGCGTGATATGGAGGACGTACATCATTGGTGTCCCCCACCTGAAAGGCATCATAGGAGCCTAACTGCGATATAAACACGTTCGTTAAGTGGGCAGCGATGGTGGCATAAAGCAGAGAGAGATAAAGCGGGTTTCAAAGTCACCATGTTATCGTCGTGGTGGGGCTTGAATGTCTCGATAGTCATTGAGGCTATACCAGTAGATTTACTCATCAGATAGGCCTAAAGAGAGACTAGGCTCTAAGAGGGATCAGCGGTGAAGTCCAGTGTGGACTGCTGTGGCCGATTGGGTGTTGTCTGAATTTCGCTCCTTGGATTACTCTGTTCCGAAGAAAATACTGAGGATGCGGAGCTAAGATGGGTTTCGTCAGTCGTGGACACGATTGATGGACTGGCAGCAATACCAAAGTCTCTAAATCATAATCCTGAGATATGCTGAGTACCAAAAACTATATTAATGTAGGGTTTGGGAACAGACTATATGTCAGTGAAGAGATCGCAGAGTGGCCCAGTTAAAGATGCATTTGCCTATGCCAGCTGTGCGTTTGACAAAGCCACGCGGGAAGCTGGTGCTCCCACACCCAGCTACATCGGTTTGTGGTGGGACTAAGAGTGAAGTTGTGCCAGGGCCGAAAAGGATGACGGTCCAGAGCGGGTCTTCTAACATCAGTGGGGAGGACGTGGACCCAGAGCTGCCAGGGCCTCTATCAAGAACTTGGGCTGGACAGGGATTACCTCAGCCAGAGGAACGCGATCGCGTAGCAGATGCAGGCGCATGTTGGTGCATCAAAGAACAGCTGGAAGCCGTGGAAAACGTTGCGGGTAAGTCCCACAACCTCAAGCCATTTGACCGCAGCCTCAAAATGGCCGCGCGTACGGTGTAGGCTGCAGTAGATGAAATGGCCCAGCACACCGCTACTGGGACAAATATTAGGCCTTTACCTATGAAGTTTCCGTTTTCTACAAAATAAAGCATAGGATTTTTCTTTCTATCTTTTTATTCTTTTTGTTCAATGTATTCACCCATACATGCAATCAATGCACTTTGTCAACGCACTGGCCAGTTTATCTAAACACTTCTTGAAGAAACCAGATAGACGGGAGGCGACAAACTGTTCAAAGGCATTTTGTACTGCTTCACAGGCATTGATTTATATTCCCGCTAAAAAGGTATCCAAATTCTGAATAAAGTAGAAATCTGTAGACGCAAGGTCGGTTGAGTACGGTGGACGACGGAGAGCTTCCAACCCCAGCTCTTGTAACTTTGAGATCTTCTTGTGCAATATGGGGTCGCGCATTGTCTTGCAGGAGCAGCGGGGACGAGCGATTGGTCGAAGCTAGTTGCAGATGTACGAGCTTCTCCATCATAGCGTTCAATTGTTCACAGTACACGTCTGCACTAATGCTAATCCCGTTTGGTAAGAAGCTGTGAGGAATCACAGCGGCACAAGATTACCAAACTGTGACCATCACTTTTCTGGAGGTCATTTTTCTTTTAGGGCATTGATTAGGTGTAATATAATAACTATGTGATTATTTCATACTGTCTGTTGGCTCTTCTCGCCTGAAACACATTATTTATTTCAGGCAAATTTGTTATATGCATCTAAGAAACTTTGTACTTGTTAGTTTATGTTATGTTGACACGGTATTAACTGGTCACAGTTGTTTTAGTGCCTACCTTCACGAATAGAAAGCGAGATCACGGCACGGTGCTACCGGCGTGATAGCAATCAAGATACCACACTGCACACTCTTGAGGAGTGCCCTGCGTAGGCTACCAAGCGTTGGAAGCGTGAGATCCTGGTCGATCGCACCGAGCAAGGTCTCTCTCGACCGGCAGTAGTTACCAGCTACATTGGCAAAGAAGAAAAATTGTAAAGTGGTCTTGTACTATGAGAGCATCATTCTCCAGAAGGAGACCGCAGAGTGGGATTGGGAGAGAGCTGATCCCACCCGAAGAAGAAGAACATGGCGCCGGTGTAACAACCTCCAACACACCTGAGCCTATCTTCGTAACATGACGGGAACCCTAGGAGAATCTCTGTGCTTATGGATATAAGTAATCAGATACAGATCCAGAACCAAACTGCATGGCCGGCAGCGCAAAGTGGCTATACGGATCGCACGAGGATACCGAACCGTGTCCTCTAAGGCGGCAACTGTCCTGGCGCATTTTTCGCCTTTCAACATCCTTGCGGAGACGAATGTGTGGGTCTACGTAAAGACACGCTCCTTCCGCCAAACCGGCGAAAGCGTGCCTCCAGGGGCGTTCATCAGGCTGAGGCAGCTAGCTCGTCAGCGCGCACTTGGAAAGTGGTGTCATTACTTGCGGATGCAGTTTGCGACCAAACGCATTGTTGAGGCCATCCTGCCACTTTTCGGCACCTGGCTCAGAAGGAGCGAGCGTGTCACCTACCGTCTGACGCAGGTGTTCACCGGGCACGGTAGTTTCATTGCGTACCTGTACAGGATAGGATGCGAGACCACGGCACAATGCCACCATTGTGATAGCGATCAGGATACCGCACAGCACATGCTCGTGGCGTGCTCTGCATGGGCAGCCGAGCGACGGATCCTGGTTGATCGGGTCGGGCAAGATCTCTCTCTACCAGCAGCAGTGTGGCTATGTTGGCAGAGCATGAAAACTGGAATACAGTGGTCTGTGAGAGCGTCATACAAACATATACTTCTGAATTTTGAAATTGAATGTAATTTTATTTTGTTTACGATACGGAAATCATTGGAATGGGTGTTGACCTTTTACTAGAGTTATTTGCGAGAGACCGATATTAGTCCCATATTCTCTAATATCTGTTAGGCTCACTTCTAGGATTTAATACATTCAAGTGTCCCGTAGTATAACACTACGTATTTCGTCTGCAGGATCAGTCGTAATGGTAATTTTAAGTATATATGTTCATATGTTACAGCTGGATTTCAGCTTCTACCAGTTCCTGACAAACAGATATCGTCCCAGTTTTGTTGAAATGCATTTTAGAGCTTGTGATTTGATGAAAAGTGACGTCTTCTTTGGAGACGCACTCAGACAAGCGTTTGGAAATAAAACGTGCCCTTATGCTCCGGTAAGTAATAACCTTTTACCCTATACCAAGCTCTGTCTAAAGGCTCGCTCACGTGCCCATGACCCGCAAGACCTCTGCCATATAGTGACGGCACAGGTTAGAAACAGGCACTGTGGCGGTAGTTACGCCAGCGCCTACTCTTTATCCAAACCTAAGATAATGTGGATTTTGGGGTTTTATTCCATCAACTTTGAAATATTTAATAGATGTAGTGTTTCAGGGGGAATACGATCTGAAAAACATGACGGTATCGTACGTACCAAAAGGCTTTCCTTTTACCAAAGGCCGCATATACTGTAACGCGACAGTCAACGAAGATGGTGCGACTAAAACCGCAGTCGAAGGGTTTATTGATATGGAATTAAAAGTGGGCAAAATAAAGAAAAATGGATAAATTCAAACTGCTCGATACGTGTAACGCTTTCCTAATATCCCAAACAACATTTCAGAACTTATGATTGTAAAATAAAATCATCAATATAATATAACAAAAAACAACAACAAAAAGAATTGTGGTATTCGTCCCTAAGCCACAAAATAATTTCTATTTTAATATTTGTTTTATTTATCCTGTTTTTTTTTTCATTTCTCGTCGCTGAGCGGCTATAACACAGTAACATGCGTCGTGCGACAGGTGATAGTATGAAACGCCGTAGAGTTAAGCGGATTTTGTGACGCGTCGACAGTTGGTTATAAATTGTGGTTTCTAGATCAAAGAGATCTAGAAAGCCCAATCATTACCATTCATCTATTGAAATACTATTATCATGTTTAGGGTTCCGAACATCTGAAGGAAAAACGCCGGAACCCTTATAGGATCACTCAATTCTCTCGTGTGTCTGCCCGTCTGTTATAGCCAATTTACTTCCAATCTCCAGTAGACTGACTAAGTTGAAATTTGGTACACATAGGGATTACTGCAACCTAAACATGAACTTGTAACGTAAATAAATGAATTTTTAATATGGGCACTTGTTGGGGACAACATAGAAAATTAAAGAATAAAGTTTTGCAAACTATACCGTGTAATAATAAAACACTTTTAAACGGATTCTATCGCGTATATTTTGATTTTTGATTTTCCTGACGTTTCGAATACTTTGCAGCATTCGTGGTCGCAGGATGACTAGGATGACCACGAATGCTGCAAAGTATTCGAAACGTCAGGAAAATCAAAAATCAAAATATACGCGATAGAATCCGTTTAAAAGTGTTTTATTATAATGTGTAATAATCGCGAAAATCTAAGACATTACTATATACCGTGTAACATATGAAATGAAAGGGCTTGTTGTAAGGGCTTCAAACGTATTTATATTATAACTAGAAATAAAATATATGTTTTTATGTATCGAAGTTTAAGTGGGATTTGTTCCAAGTGGGAATCGAACCCGCTAGACCATTATAGACGACATTTTATTGACTAAATTCATTAGTCATTACAAATTAAATTAGTATTTAAAAAAATGCATATTATTTACTAATTACTATTATTGTAACGGTTACACAAGTAAGTAAAAGTAATGTATTTTGATAGGTATTAACAGATACATATTTATCCAAAGGTAATTTAAGTAAACTACGATTCTTTAAAAAAAAAACATTTTCCAAATTTTCCTGAATCCTTATTATGAGGTCCTTAGTCGATTTATATATGCCATCCACTGTGGCATTTTTAACAACATTTTCAGGCACATATCAGCTTTATATTTACACATGCACTCTTATTGATATTATATTTACTAGGAGGGATCAAAAAGTAGTGAGAACGACATAGTCCTTGGTAAGAAAAAAAAATACTGCCTGCTTGAAAAGAAAATATCTTCGATTCTCTTTTGTTTTTTTCTGAATGTAGTCATTTGTTTGCTTCGTGTCAGAACGTGTTCTCGAAAATGGAGAAAAATGAAGTGCGAGCCGTTATTAAATACCTCTGTTTAAAAAGTTAACGACGCAAGTGATTCATTGCAATTTGGAGGTAACATTAGGAGAGTCTGCTCCGCCGTATTCCACTGTCGCAAGGTGGGCTTCTCAATTTCGAGTAGGGAGAACGAGCACGGAAGACGAACATCGTTGCGGCCGTCCATCGACGTCAGTCACCCAAGAAAATGTTGCGAAAGTCGAGAAAATTGCATGGAGCGATCGAAGAGTTACCATCCGATACTTAATTCAAGAAACGGACATTTTATATGGAAGTATTCAATCCATATTGAAACAATCATTTAATATGAGAAAAGTCTCCGCAAGATGGGTGCCGAGAATGTTAACCGACAGTCAGAAACAAAATGAACTTGATATTTCGAAGATATTGTTGGACAAGTTTCAAGAAGATTCTGAAAACTTTTTGTCTCGTTTCGTTACAATGGACGAAACATGGGTCCATCATTTTGATCCCGAGACAAAACAGCAATCTTCGCAATGGAAACGGCCATCATCACTGACCCCGAAGAAGTTTCGTGTCGTGGCATCGGCTGGCAAAGTTATGGCCTCAATATTTTGGGACTCAGAAGGGATATTGTTGATTGATTACCTGGAGCGTGGAACCACTATTACAGGCCAATATTATGCAGCTTTAATTCCCAAGTTGAGGAATGCCACCAAAGAGAAAAGGAGAGGGAAACTTCGAATGGGTGTGCTGGTTCATCACGACAACGCACCCGCGCACAGTTGCGATGGCTGCCATTCAGCAAGCTGGCTTATTCACCAGATCTGGCGGCTAGCGATTTTTATCTGTTCCCCAAATTGAAAAAAATACTAAAGGGAAAACAGGTACGAAGACGATAACGAGGTGATGGATGCCGTGGAGAGCTTTTTGCAGGACAAAGACAAAACTTTTTTTGTGAAAGGGATTGAAGCCTTGGAAAAGCGCTGGACTCGGTGTGTAGAGAGACTCGGAAACTATGTAGAAAAAGAAATTATTAAGTTATCAATAGTCATGATATTCTATCTCATTCTCCCTCCTTTTTTATCCCTCTTCGTACAAATATTCTGGCTCTGAAGTAATGATGGGCGTGCCCAGGGTTCGATACTAGGTCCTTTCTTATTTCTAGTGTACATTAATGACTTGCCTTATATGATTCAGGATACATCCAGGGTGGTGTTATTTGCTGATGATACTTCTTTGATTTTTAAAATTGATAGACGTTTACCAAATCTTGACGATGCTAATAACGCTCTTCTTAAGGTCCATGAATGGTTCACAGTTAATAATTTAGTATTAAACGGGCAGAAACTAAATGCATAAAGTTTACTTTGCCAAATGTTTTAAGTAGGGATTTCGATATCATAATAGATAACGAGAAACATGAATTTGTCGATCAAACAGTTTTCTTAGGAATCACGCTTGATTCAAAACTTCAATGGGGTCCCCATATTACATCTCTAGCAGGACGGTTGAGTTCGGCTGCTTATGCTGTTAGAAAAATCAGACACCTTACAGATGTAGCTACTGCAAGACTGGTTTACTTTAGCTACTTTATAGCATAATGTCCTATGGTATTTTACTTTGGGGTCGGGCTGCCGATATAGAATTAATTTTTATATTGCAGAAGAGAGCTATCAAGGCTATTTACAACCTTGGTAGTCGTGATTCCTTGAGAGAACTGTTTAAAAACATTAACATAATGACAGTGCCTTGTCAGTATATTTATGAAAATATAATGTACGTTAGGAAAAACATACATCTTTTTACAAAAAAAATGTGATCGGCATAACTATCTATAATACAAGATATAAATGTAAACTAGTACAGCCAGAATTTCGCTTAGCTAAAGTCCTTACTTCTTTTATGGGTTATCGTATAAAATTTTATAATAAAATACCGGTGACCGTGCTGCAATGACCGCAAAATAAATTTAAAATATTTTTAAATAATACTCTATGCAAACAAGCATATTATACATTAGAGGATTACCTTAGAGATATAAATGTTTGGCAAAGTTCTTGTCCAGCTCCGCAAGACCACTATAAGAAATGATTCAATTTTTTCATTTTTGACTTATTGACATGCCATCCTGTTGTTGCATGTTTTGTGACATCAATTTATTAAGATTTACTTTTCTGACATTTCAATTATTATTTTTTGACATGACATTATTATTATTAATTATTTACACCTGAATTAATTATTGTATAATTTTTTATATTCAACTGGTTTATGATTTGATATTGACACTTTTAAGAGGTTTAGACTTCACTATGTTTAATGTAGGAACATTGTCTTTATATAACCTGAATTTTCGAGAACATTGTACACATAAATATTGTAACATGATTTTAAAAGAGTAACCATGGAGTTTCTTGCCCGTTCTTCTCCATAGAAAATCTACATCTTGGAACGTGGCAACTAAAGTCTTGACAATTCATAAGTGCTATTAATGGTTTTAATGAATAAAAATCTTTTTATCTTTATCTTATCTTATCTATTAAATCTTGCTCTGTATCTGTGGAAGCCATACCAGACCTGGGACCCGACTTTAAGGGAAATAAAATTTTAACGAGAGCAATCACTTATCGTCCCTTAAAGGACGTAACGAAAGAGTTATAAGTAAGAGACCTAGAGCTGGTTAACTGGAGTGAGATAACAATACTGCGCGATGCTGAAGATATGGTATACCGATTCAACACAAATTTAATTTGTTTGATATTCATGCACCTAAGAGAACATGTGTTATTAAAGAGCGGCCTCACTCCTGGATTACTAATAATAGGAAGTCGGTGCTACGTTTAAGAAATCTGGCTTTAGAACTATATCTCAAACATAGACTAGAAGTAAAAAATATATTATAAGGATTTGAAAACGCTTACTCTCACTCACTATTTCACGCAAAGATAGTAGACCCCAAGGCACAGTGGAAAAATTTAAAATCTACTCTTATCCTCCCAAAAAATATTCTGAAATGCCATCACACTTTGACAACCCGAAAAAAATGTATGCAAGTTTTTTTAAATATACCAGGAAATAACGAAGTCAATATTTCTGATTTAACTTATTATGAGTTCAACAGACATAACTGCTCAACATTCTGTCTAAAAACTACAACACAGAAAGGTATCGCAAATTATATCTTAACCAGCATTAAAACTAATGCAGAGGGTTATGACTGTATTATTGTAAATATGGTACTACTAACATTACAACATTACCGTGTGGTGCCGGCTCAGAATATCACCACCCCATCTCCTCCCATGGGTGTCGTGAAAGTTGACTGAGGGATAAGCCGGAGGATGGGCAGCAGCTTCCATCGATTACATTAACAACTCAACTGCGATCGCTAACCCGTCTGCCAAGTGTGGCGATTATGGCAAAACCCCCCAATGAGCCCACAACACACCCATATCGGTCATTGTCGTGAGATCTTGGGGGGAGGCCTGTGTGGACTTCATTCGGCCGAAATGGTGATGAACATTACCACGAACGTTGGACGCTTTAACTGCAATCGTGAACACGTCGATTAAGTCGGTATCGTACCCAGAGACATTGAAAGTTGCCAAAATTCGGCCATTGCCAATCAAAACTAACGCAATGGACATCAAAGATCTGAGGTTCATTAGCATACTATCTGTACTTTCTAAGGTTTTAGAGAAAGTAGTATGCTCACAACTAGTTGAATACTTAGAGAATAACAATATCCTCCCTGATGTCCAATATGGTCGAAAGCGCGTGAAAAATCGAGTAATACCAACAGCGTACACCTCCAAGCGACTTTCTAAAGTCCCGTGGTACTATTATCGCACTATTGGATGTAACTGACAATATTTTGTCCGCTCAGGACGCTTGGAGGTGTACGCTGTTGGTATTACTCGATTTTTCACGCGCTTTCGACTGCATACATATTTCATTACTGCTCTCTAAAATTTTATGGGTTTGACATAAATACCTTAAAATGGTTTGATAGCTACTTGACCGCGTGTACGCAAGTTGTTGAGATACAGCGGGCCAATAGCTCTACCGTCTCAACCAGCCATCGGTCAGTAAGATCAGGAGTTACTCAGGGCTCAAATCTGGGACCAATATTGTTTGTTATGTATTATGCTGATATAGCTATTATATTAAAAAATTGCAACTATCACATGTATGCTGATGATACACAAGTTTATGTATCTTTTAAGGCGAATGACTATAATAAAGTCATAAAAGAATTTAATGAGGAATTGGAACATTTAGTGCAATGGTCAAAACGTAACTGTCTTGTTCTGAAACCAGTAAAAACCAAGTTCATCTTTTTTGGAACTAAAACACATATGACAACGATTAAGTGCAACCCGTGTATAACTATAATGGTGAACAAATATATCGTGTATTCGAAGCCGCAACCTAGGGCTCGTTATGGATGCGGAGCTGCATTTACAAAAACACTTATCCTTTCGAAACTGCTTCCGTTTTTCTGCTACCAATAGATATAGCTCATATCAGAGCCTGGAGTCGAAATGTAGAAAATTGCATTTGAGTAGTGGACCTATTTCTAAATATACCAGGGATACCTTGAGGTAAGCCTTTTCAGGCTGTTAGAATATAATAGTCAGGGAAACTGTTTTTTTTTATGATATAGCGTATGCCTTAATTATTAAAATTGTATTGTATATTGTATTGTCGCGAAACGCTTCGTCTCGTTCGTGGCTTTTAGGATAGATTAGATTAACGCCAGTTTACTCATGTGTATAGTATGGTGACTTTTAAAAGGTTTGTTAGTGAGAAGACAGTGCGCCCATTTCATATTACTGCGGTTGGCCAGACTTTTTTTATTTATTTTTACTTGACCCAGGGGAAATACACCATGTACTTCTTACATCCGGGGAAATACGGAGGGGCATGCCGGATCCCTATTGGAAAAAACTGGTCATCTTCGTCACCGCATGCATTTAGGCATATCTCGGAGAGTATGACTTTACAGCGGTCACTGCCTCTAGCGGAGGGGAGGCTACTGTAAAGAGGCCACTCCCCAAAGACATCTCGGAGAGGATTGTAAAGGATCTCCCAGAAACCACGCAGTGCAGACGGTGCTACGTGACCACGTGCGCACGTCATCTTTTCGCGATGATTGCCTAGCCTCATGATGATGCTTTCATGGGTATCGTAAAAGGTAATAAGTTGATATCGAATATATTCCCATGTGAAATAACAATATACTGCGATCCATCTGCCACATGGGGTGATTACGCCAATATCTTCCCAATGTAGTGATCATTAGGATGCTCATGTTCAGCAGTGGATATTTACGGACTGATGTATGTGTATGTAAATACATACTAGCCAAAACATTCACAACAGTAGTATAAATAAAACAATCAATTTCTACACAACAGTTTAATTTTTCACGTTGTTCTTAATTTTTCAGGTTGTTCTTTATTTTAGTTACTTTTACTTCCATATCAATATGGCCGCTACCTATAAGTTTAGCCACTTGGTTTCTTCCAGTAATTAATGAGATATTACAGTAGATACGGCCTTTAGTAAACGGAAACCCTTTTGGTACATACGATATTGACATGTTTTGAAGAACGTATTCGCCCTGAAATTATATTTATCTTGTATGTATATATTTTTGTCCGTGTGGTGCCGGCTCAGAATGCCACCACCCCATCTCCTCCCATGGGTGTCGTAAAAGTCGACTAAGGGATTAGCCGGAGGATGGGCAGCAGCGTCCTTCGAGTACATTAACAACTCAACTGCGATCGCCAACCCGCCTGCCAAGCGTGGCGATTATGGCAAAACCCCCCAGTGAGCCCACAACACATCCATATCGGTGGTTGTGGTGATCTTTGGGGGAGGCCTTTGTCCAGCAGTGGACTTCATTTGGCCGAAATGATGAAGTTACAAAAAAGGTAATTGGCTGTTTCATCATATATTTTTAATAGACTTTTCTGACCAGCGGCCTTATCCGCTATGACACGCGGAATGATTTCGACCAGAAACCACGAGTACGGAATGAAATTTATGCGAAATGCGATCCGCTAAGCCACTGTCAAAATTAGCTTGGTGAACGATTCATCGTATTGGATATGAAAAATTGTACGGTACGGTTTGATTGTGGAATGACGTCACACGGATATGTGGATTTTTTGTGGCATAGCGGATAAGGCCCCTGATACGGCTGAGTATTAGTATGTTTTCACGGAGCGAATATACCTTTGAAACCTAATTTGGTTAAACGATATCCTTAGGTTTACACAAGTTTGTCGGTACTACGGGCTTCTGAGTCCCCTTAACGACTTTCATAGATATTCGTATGACAGCTGGGATATTTGAACTCGTGTTAGAAATAATGGTCAACCATCCAAAGCTTGGCCGTGGCAAGCGCAGCTAAATTTAGCCGCAGATAGACCTTTATGTATGACAGTCATTAAGTCATAAGTCCCTATATCTCAAGAAGATGTTGTTGTATCAGCCGAAGATCGTCCACTGCTGGATATAGGCCTCCTCCAAAGATCACCACATCGACCGTATATGGGTTTGTGTTGTATACTCATTGGGGGATTCGCCATAATCGCCACGCTTGGAAGGCGGGTGCGATCGTAGTTGAGTTGTAAACGTACTCGAAGGACGCTGCTGCCCATCCTTCGGCTAATCCCATAGTTGCCTGTCATTCTTAGCCGGCACTACACGGATGACATGGGTAAAAGTTTCTCCAACCCAATTATGTATGGCTGTTTAAAGAGAATATTACGAGAATTTGAAAGATTGCTGAACGACTATGTCAAAAGACAAACGATTTTACCTTGAAATAAAAATATGATATTTACCGGAGGTAAAGGGCATTTATCTTGGAGAGCCTTCTTCATTGCGATCCCAAAGAATGTGTCAGTTAGCAACATATCGCAAAATAGAAAATGCATTTCAACAAAACTAGGACGATATCTGTTTGTCAGAAAGTAAAGGTAGGCAGCAGTGTATAACAATATCCACACTAGCAGTACACCGACGTCGTTATTGGATCACATGTGATTTAGTAACAGTTTACTGCCACGAATCGGATGCAATTTAAACCTGGAACTTACTAATTAAGGCAAACCTAAAATCAATTCAATTCTTTATTAGCGTGAAATCGGTACATAAGATGGTATAAATTGTAACATGGTACATAATATTCCGCCTAAAACAGGGTATGCAAAATGTTCTGATATAGGTAACAGTCTAAAATCTATACGAGCATAAGGTGTAATTGTAATTTATACTTATACTTACCTATCTGTGATTATTATATTGTCACTTATCATTTACATAATTATCTTATTGGTTCTGTTTTTTAACATAAGTTATTTATTAAATTTAATATGCTGACATCCATTTTGTGCACGACACAGAACCATAAGTAAATTATTAGTTTTTGATTTTTATTTATTTTCCCATGTCATGAGGCGATGTTACTCACAAGTCAAGTCACCTCACACACCCATTCCACGTCCCACTATTTGCAGCGCGTTTGGCTAATACTGAATTCATCATAGGTAGTGGGTCAAATCTTAAGGTAGGGGGCGTTACATCAAGCCAACAACCGGTCGCTGGTCGAGTCTCTGCTGGGCATTCCCTGGGTGACCTGGGGTTCTACCTGGTAGGGCCTGATCACCCAGTTTGTCGTGAAAAGCTTCGGACGCCCCTACTATGTACATAATTCACAAATATTCATCGTTGTGTGGCGAGTTATCATGTCTTGCCGCACGCCATACCTGTTAGCGATATTGCCTTCTAGGGATGTATAGACATTTATCCATTGTCCAAGTAAAAGAGAAGGTGAAATAGTATTGAAGAAATAAAAGAGGCTTATAATTTAGTAAGTCGTTTAAATTCTAGTTTGGAAAAGTAAGAGATTTTAAGAGTTACATAGAAAGACGAATGTTTAAAATTTGATATCATCATATCAGCCAAAAGATGTCCACTGCTGAAGAAAGGCCTCCCCCACAGATTTCCACAACGAGCGATTACATGCTACCCGCACCAATGGCTCTCAACGACTTTTACCAGGTCGTCTGTCCACCTCGTTGGAGGTCGTTTCACGCTGAGATTTCCGGTGCGCGGTCTCCACTCGAGAACCTTTTTACCCCAACGGCCATCAGTTCCAGGAGCAATTTGCCCCGCCCATTGCCACTTTAGTTTACTAATCCTTTCAGCTATGTCAGCAACTTTAGTTCTTCTACGGATCTCCTCATTTTTGATTCGATCTCGTAGAGAAATACCAAGCATAGATCTCTCCATAGCTCGCTTGACCGTGAGCTTTTTTATGAGGCCCATTGTGAGTGACCACATCTCCGTTCCATGTGTCATCACTGGTAACACACACTGGTTAAAGACTTTCGTCTTTAGGCATTGCGGTATTGTTGACGAAAAGACGTTGCGAAGTCTCCCGAACGCTGCCCAGCCGAGTCGGATTCGACGATTGACCTCTTTCTCGAAGTTGGATCTACCTAACTGGACAGTTTGTCCCAGGTAGACATACTCGTCAACAACTTCGAGAACCGAGCTCCCAACGGATATTGGGATGGGCACGACATGGGCATTTGACATAACTTTTGTCTTGCCCATGTTCATTTTAAGGCCCACCTGTTGGGAAACTCCGTTGAGATCATCGAGCATTGTGCTGAGCTCTTGCAGCGATTCTGCCATGACTACGATGTTGTCGGCAAATCGAAGGTGAGTGATATACTCGCCATTGATGTTAATGCTGAATCCTTTCCACTCCCGTAGCTTGAAGGCATCTTCCATTGCAGCGGTGAACAGTTTCGGGGAAATTTCGTCCCCCTGTCTCACACCTCTGCAATGGAATTGCCCCCATGCTCTGTTCCTGTACTCGGACCGACATGGTGGCGTTTCTGTATAAGCACTTTAACACTTCAATGTACCGATAGTCAATCTGGCACCGCTGCAGATATTGCAGCACTGCCCAGGTTTAGATCGAATCGAAGGCTTTCTCATAGTTCACAAACGCCAAGCATAGTGGCAGATTATACTCCTCGGTCTTCTGTATAACCTGCCGCAGCGTAAGGATGTGGTCTATGGTACTGAAAACTTTTCGGAAACCTAGGCTTGTTCAGAAGGCTGGAAGTCATCAAACCTGCCCTCGAGACGATTCGTGATGACCCTTGAAAACAGAAGCGAGATGGGTCTGTAATACTTCAATAGGGTGTTATCACCCTTTTTGAAGAAGAGCACCACCTCACCTCTGTTCCACGCTTCCGGCGTTGTGTCCTCAAGTAAGACGGAATTAAATAGCTTCTAAAGGACTTTAAGTACCGGTGTGCCACCCACTTTCAGAAGCTCTGTCGTAATTCCGTTCCCACCCGGCGGCGCCTTGTTGTTTCTAAGCTGGTTCAAAGCCATCCTAATCTCGTACAGGCTGATGTTGACGGCACGGTTGGTGCAGTGGCTGATATAGTCGGCTGCTGCGCAACGGGTCGTGGGTTCGATTCCCGCACGGAACAAATATTTGTACGATCTGCAGGTAGTGGTTCCGGGTCTGGGTGTATTGTGTGTGGAATTTGTGTTTGTAAATGCACCCACGACACAGGAGAAATCCTAGTGTGGGGCAACGTTTTTTGAAGAAACAAAAAAAAAAGATGTCCAGATATGATCGCGCAGATATGACCAGATGACATCCTACAGGTCGGTGGATTGTAGCATGCTCTACGGTAATCTTATAATCTGCTGGACGCTGGAGAAGCAGTATTCGCTCGCGCATTCACCGCACTCAAATTAATAAGCATACAACAAACAAATACTTGTAGTCTTCATCATTTCACCCGAAAAACGTCCACTGCTGGACAGAAGCCTCCCTAAAAATTGCCACAATGACCGGGTTGGGTATGGAACCCATAGGTGTGTGCTGTGTGATTAGGGGGTTTTGCCGTAATCGCCACGGTTGACAGATGGTTTGGCGATAGCAGTTGTGTTATAAATGTACTCGAATGATGCTGTTGCCCATCCTCCGGAGAATCTCACAGTCGCCTTTACGACACCCACAGGATGAGATGGGCTGGTGGTATTCTTAGCCCGCACCATACGGCCTTGTTGTCTTACCTTTATATTATTATTTAATTGGACGAGAATATATAAGTATAACTGAACATAGTGCCTAGGATCCTGACGGTTGTGTCGTCGACTGGACAAGGTCAAATTACTGAAATATTTCGTGTCAAACCAAGTGACTGCAGGGCGTTCAGTACTTATGTAAGTTATCTGCAAAATAAAAACCAACATTCGTGACTGGCATAAGAGACAATGCTTCTCGAGCCGCTTCCGGAATCAGCAACATTTATGCACCTACATAGTAACTTACCCGCTATTCATGAAACGCATTGAGTTCCAATAAAGAGTGAATACATGAGTGGGCTAATAACTACATACTGCGATGTACCTGCCTGCTAACGTAGTGATCATCCCAATAGACATTGTATTATGTTCTATGACGGATGATCGCACTCGATGATGACGTGGACGTGGAGAGAATAACTTGAGTTTTAAATATTAAATAGTTCTAAATTAACTTACGCTTTCAGTATTACACTTTTCGAACTGGTAATACAAATAAAATAGTATACCAAGTAAACAATGCCTAAAATCCATGGTATATGATGTATTATCAACGACCACCTTCAAATACAATACTCCTGCGATTAAATTACACACAACTAGTATCTATCCATTTAAAACTATGGTCGTTAAGCTCCGCAAAATATAGTAATATAGTAATTCATAAGCTCATTATATATCAACTTATGAATTACTATAATTACTCGAAGGGCGGGTAAAGGGTTAGAACAGGCTTTGCTTGCTTCCTGTGACTTTGTTAAATTTTTTTTTTTTTTGGTGTCCAATGGAAATTCTAAATGAACTTCCTTCGCCCTGGGGAAGGGCAAAGGAGTATAGTTTTATCCGGACTCCTACCGGCTAAAACAACTCGAGCGGTCATCTTCGGCACCGAAAAAAGGCTCCAGGTCCTTGCAAGATCACACTAGAGCCGCCCATTGGTGCCACACCTTTAGGCATATCTCGGATGGGAAGACTGTAAAGTGGTCATCCCCTGTAGCGGAGGGCAGGCGGCTGTAAAAAGGTCACCTCCAGGCACTTCTCGGGGAGGATTGTAAAGGATCACCCCAATTCTCGCTGTGCGTTGTGCTACGCACACGGTGACTCGTGATTACGTAGCAAATAAGGCGCTCATATCCAAAACTCCGAGAGCTTTCAACTCGAACTCCAAAAGCGCTTACAGTGCCTGGATCATTGCGTATCTGTGGATGATTTAAATGGCCTAAAAAACCTTTAAATCCAACGTAAATGTAGACCAAAAAGACGAGCCATGACGCTTCAGTCCTCCGGTGATGCTGAAGCATACTGACTGCTCAATAGAGAGATATGGAAGTCCTTGCGTCACGATACATGTTCCTTTAACACCAATGGTGTTAAAGAGATCTAGTCGAGAGTCGAGTCTATTGGGCAAAGCCGTATTATTAGGCTGAAGTCGAGCCGAGGGCGGCAGTGTAGCGTCGACTAAGCCAGAGGTTTTGAGCGAGTTTGAGAAGTTCTACCTATAGTACATACATACATCTCGGTAACTATACCGACCATTGGCTCTGATAAAGACGCACAAGCCAAAATAACCCGACACTATACCGAAGATACTTTTTGAATTCGCTGGAATCCTTATTGATAATTACTGGCATGGTTAAGATAATAAATAGTACGTATTATATGTAGTATATTGTAAACTAATGTATTTGACCGTATCTATAGTATGTACATTTTTATGTATGTATAACTTTTTATTAAAAATATTCTCATATATATGTATATATACATAGGCTGCACTAAAAGTATCGGGAATGGAATATTTCCACTGTTCCTGTCATATTAAAATCTTTTTAATTGAAAACTCCTTGGTTTTACAAATCGAATACCATTTATTTATTTAAAAAAAGATTCACGGTCTTGTCACAAGGTTTTGTCAAACTTGTTTAGTCGTTGAGAAAATGGAATTGACTCGAGAAAATTCAAGAGCGATGATTTATTATGACTTTCGAAGTGGTTTAACACAAAAACAGTGTGTTGACCGGATGATTTCTGCATTTGGTGATAAAGCCCCACCCAAAACCACAATTTATCGCTGGTTTGCTGAATTTCAACGTGGACGTGTCAAGCTCAGTGATGATCCTCGTCAAGGTCGTCCAAAAACTGCAGTCACCCAAGAAAACGTTGATGCTGTGCGAAAGCTGATTGAGGAAGATCGACATGTGACATACCGCGAAATTCAGGCAACTTTAGACATTGGCATGAGTCAAATACAAATAATCTTGCATGAACAATTAGGTGTAAAAAAGTTGTTTTCCCGATGGATACCGCATTTGCTATGTGAAGAGCAAAAAGCGACTCGCGTTACTTGGTGCGTCAGAACTCTCGAAAGATTCCACGCAGGATCCTCAAATGCTGTATACAACATCGTATCAGGTGACGAATCCTGGATATATGCGTACGAACCCGAAACAAAAAACCAGTCACGAGTTGGGTGTTCGAAAATGAGTTAAAGCCAACAAAAATTGTTCGTTCACGGAGTGTTGCAAAAAAAATGGTGGCCACGTCTGTCTCCGAAACCGGCCATGTTACGACTATTCCTCTTGAGGGACAAAGAACGGTTAATGCAGAATGGTATGCTAGCATTTGTTTGCCACAGGTCGTTTCTGAACTCCGTAGAGAACTGCAACCGCCGCATCATCCTCCATCACGACAATGCGAGTTCTCACACCGCGCACAGAACAAAAGAGTTTTTAGAGCAAGAAAACATAGAATTATTAGACCATCCGCCGTACAGCCCCGACCTAAGCCCTAATGATTTCTATACTTTCCCTAAAATAAAGAATAAATTGCGTGGACAGAGATTTTCATCACCTAAAGAAGCTGTGGACGCCTACAAAACGGCCATTTTGGAGACCCCAACTTCCGAATGGAATGGTTGCTTCAAGGATTGGTTCCATCGTATGGAAAAATGTGTCAAATTTCGCGGAGAATACTTCGAAAAGCAATAAATACATTTTTAAATAGTAATGTTGTGTCACTTCCTTGATTCCCGAAATTTTCAGTGCCGCCCTCGTATAATCTTTTTTGTAACTCTTTTCGATGCATTTTTTTTAACACAAAGGTTGACTGGTAGAGAATGGCATATGGCACATTGTACATAAAAGTATAAATATATAAGATATCCCGGACAGGCGCCGGTTGGTAACGGATTTACGATAGAGCTTCTTAAAAGCGGGTGGCACACCGGTACTTTAAGTCCCTCAGAAGCTATTCAATTCCGTCTTACTCGAAGGCTCAACGCCGGAAGCATGGAAAAGAGGCGAGATGGTACTCTTCTTTAAAAAAGGTAACAACAAATAAATAAAAATAACACCCTGATGAAGAATTATAGACCCATCTCGCTTCTGAGCCATGGTTATATGCTGTTGTCAAGGGTCATCACGAATCGTCTTGAGTGCAGAATTGGTGAATTCCAACCTCCCGAACAAACCAGTTTCCGGAAAGGTTTTGGCACCATGGACCACATCTAAAAGCTGTGACAGGTTATACAGAAGGCCAAGGAGTATAATCTGCCAATATTTTTATCGTTTGAGGACTATGAGAAAGCCTTAGATTCGATTGAAATCTAGACAGTGCTGCAATTTCTGCAGCGGTGCCATATTGACTATCGGTACATTGAAGTGTTAAAGTGCTTGTACAGAAACACCACCATGGCAGTCCGAGTACATGAATATTGCACGGGGGCAATTCCATTGCAGATAGCTGTGAGACAGTGGGACGTCATTTCCCGGAGAAAGAGGTCAATCATCGAATCTGACTTAGCCGGGTAACGTATGGAAAACTTTGCAAGTCTTCGTCAACAATATCGCAATTCTTCGAGACGAGAGTTTTTAATCAGTGTGTGCTACCAGTGATAATATATGGGACAGATACGTGTTCACTCACTATGAGCCCCATAAGAAAGCTCAAGGTCACTGAGCGAGCTATTGAGAGACCTATGCTTGGTATTGCGAGATATGAGCGATGCAGAAATGAGGAGATCCGTAGAAGAACTAAAGTTGCCGACATAGCTGAAAGGATCAGTAAACTGAAGTGGCAATGGGCGGGGCAAATTGCTCGTAGAACTGATGGCCGTTAAAAAGGTTCTCAAATGGAGACCGTGCACCAGAAAACTCAGCGTGAGACGACTTCCAACGAGGTGCACAGACGACCTGGTGAAGGTTGCTGGGAGTCGATGGATGTGGGTGGCATAACCTGGCCTTTGGTCAGCTGCAGACCTTCCTTCCTCTCTGACATGATTATGAGAGGTATATTTAGAGTTTACCATTTACTAGCTGGGACCAGCGGTTCATCATCATCATATCGGCCATTTATACGTCCACTGCTGAACAAAGGCCTTCCCCATAGATTTCACAACTGTGTCAGCATTTTGGAGGGTATTTGCCAATACTCACCACGCTTGGCAGGCGGGTTGGTGAGCGCAGTATGGCTATCGGTTCACAAAAGGGACGCTGCTGCCCATCCCCCTGGTTTAGATTCCCTTAGACGCCTTTTACGACATCCACGGGAGGAGATGGAGTGGTGCTATATTCTTAATCCGGACACCCGCCGTTTAATTGAATAAATTGGATTATTTATAAACTAGCTGGGACCCGCGGTTCCACCTGCGTTTAATTTAAAAGGAATTTAGAGTACTTCAACATAGACCCTTGACATAAAATATATATATTGGATTTCAAAGGATTTTATTTTTTTGTGCGCAACCCTAATTATTTTTTCTTAAATTAAAGTACCCTAAGTTATTCCTTATAACATCAGCTATCTGCCCGTGAAAGTCCCGTCAAAATCGGTCTAGCCGTTTCGGAGATTACCCAGAACAAACAGACAGACAGACAGACAAAAAATTTAAAAATTGTTTTTTTGTTGTAGGTATCGTATATACTTTCATATGCATTTAGTAAAAAGCTGTTATTTTGACATTACAAACAGACACTTCAATTTTATTTATTTGTATAGATAATTTAGAGTACTTCGGTATAGGCACTTGACATAGTATAAATATTGGATTTCATGGCCCTAATTATTTTTCTGAAATAAAAGTAGCCTTAATTATTCCTTATAACATCAGCCATCTGCCAGAGAAAGTCCCGTAGAAATCGGTAGAGCCGTTTCGGAGATTAGCGGGAACAAACAGACAGACAAAAAATTAAAATAGCTTTTTTGTTGTAGGTACCGTATATACTTTCATATGCTTATTTGTATGTATAGATTAGATCAATTCGTACTAATCTGTACCTACCCATTCTGAGCATTTTTCCATTAGAAGGAAAAAGGAAATTGGGTTTTACCAAAAAAATTTATAAACTAGATCTCAATCATATTATGGTCAATTACGGACAGACAATGAATTACCAAATGGCTTCATTTAGAATTGATGACATAATATATGGTAGTTATCGAACAAGTGATTATACGGAGTTCTAAATGGACAGCATTCTGATGATGAGGGCACTTTACTCTTTTTCCATTTTTATCAAATTATAGTATTAAGAATTGATTATTACATCTGGAATAATCATAGGACAATATGAGTTCATATTTAACTAATAATCATTGCGTCATTAATTGTTGTATCATGTAATTGAGCTACTGAGTACTATCCGAGCATTTTTACTTTGTGCTTAGTGTTCAAAGGTGGACTTTAAATATGAATCTAAAATACTTTTCGTTCAGTTTATTTTTTATCCTTCTATGCCTACTGGACACTTATATCGCAGAGAGGGTGAGATAATCTTATATCTATACTAGCTGGGACGCGTGGTTTCACCCGCGGTTAATTTAAAAGAAAATTAGAGTACTTGGATTTAGACACTTGACATAGAATATATGTATTGGATTTCAAGGGTTTTATTTTTTTGCGCTGAACCCTAGTTATTTTTCTAAAATAAAAGTAGCCGCAGTTATTCCTTATAACATCAGCTATCTGCCAGTGAAAGTCCCGTCAAAATCGGTCCAGCCGTTTCGGAGATTACCCGGAACGAACAGACAGACAGACAAAAAATCCCACGGATGGCAATCGAATCAGCCCATTTGTATTCTCGAGCCGGTTTATATACGCTTGATGACGTAGATCCTTATGCTTCATTGGTGTCTCCTAACAATATATATTGGATTTCAGGGGTTTTTTTTTTGTTGCGCGGAACCCTTATTATTTTTCTAAAATAAAAGTAGCCTAAGTTATTCCTTATAATATCAGCTATCTGCCAGTGAAAGTCCCGTCGAAATTGGTCCAGCCGTTTCAGAGATTACCCGGAACAAACAGACAGACAGACAGACAGACAAAAAACTTAAAAATTTATTTTTTGATCAATGTACCATATATACTTTCATATGCATTTAGTAAAAAGCTGTTATTTTGACATTACAAACAGACACTTCAATTTTATTTATATGTATAGATAATTCTTCTGTACGTGTGTATGTCACTGAACTCCTCCTAAACGGCTGGACCGATTTTGATGAAGTTTTGTGTGTATGTTTGAGTGGGTCCTTGGATGGTTTAGATTCACACTTGGACCCGGTAGGTGGTACTGCAATCAGGTTTGCATGTACCTGCCTGTGCGAAGCTGGGGCGGGCAGTTAGTATTAAGATATGTGTTACTTCATGGTTAGCGTTGTTTCTGAAAGTTTTCTTTTTCTTGAAAAAAAACCTTGCCCCACACTAGGATTTCTCCTGTGTCGTGGGTGCGTTTACAGACATAAATTCCACATACAATACACCCAGACCCGGAACAACTACCTGCAGATCATACAAATATTTGTTCCGTGTGGGAATCGAACCCACGACCCGGAGCGCAGCAGCTGACTGTATCAGCCACTGCACCAACCGTGCCGTTTATATATAAAACGAGGTCCAATGTTCATTTCACGTTAAACAACTCAAGTACATAATAAACAATTATATAGACGAGGTTGATACGTTAATACAGACAGTCTAATATACTCGTATATTAACTAGCTGTCGCCCGCGAACCGCGGTTTCATCTGCATTACAAAAATAACGGATAATCCATACAAACTTTCACCCTGTCTTTTACAGGGGGTAAAGTGTAAAATGACGGGGGTTTTATACAACCTTTCAACCCCTATTTTACCACCTTAGGGCTGGAATTCCTAAAATTCCTTCCTTAGTGGATGCCTACGTTATTAAAGGCATCATCTGCCAAAATTACAAGCCCCAGCGGTTTAGGCTCTCCGTTGATTAATCAGTCAGTCAGTACAAGTAGTTATACAGAATTTTTGGGAGATGGGTGCAAAGCCTGAAGGGCATGATATCTTAGACCAATATTAAGCTAAACCTGCCTTAGGCGAAGGCCGTTCCTATTTATTATTTTTGAAACTTAGGTGTTTAACCCTTCAGGCTTTGCACCCATCTTCCAAATAACCTGTATATGTTCAAACTAACATTTATCTATACAAATAAATAAAATTGAAGTGTCTGTTTGTAATGTCAAAATAACAGCTTTTTACTTAATGCATATGAAAGTATGTACGTTACATATAACAAAAACACTATTTTTACATTTTTTGTCTGTCTGTCTGTCCGTCTGTCTGTCTGTCTGTCTGTTTGTTCCGGGTAATCTCCGAAACGGCTGGACCGATTTTGACGGGACCTTCACTGGCAGATAGCTGATGTTATAAGGAATAACTTAGGCTACTTTTATTTTAGAAAAATAATTAGGGTTCCGCGTAAAAAAATAAAACCCTCGAAATCCAATATATATATTCTATGTCAAGTTTCTATGTCGAAGTACTCTTAATTTCTTTTAAATTAAACGCGGGTGAAACCGCGGGACCCAGCTAGTATAGCAATATAAATCTATTAATAATATTTTTGCAGGTATCTTATATAATTACTGAGCGTCCGAAAGTGGTGTACTTTGACAAGAAGTTTATAAAAAATGTAACCATTTTGAGTCGACGATACAACCGCAAGGACCCCTTATACTACATTAATATGTACGTGGAATCACTTATGACTATTGGAAATAACGCTTCGGTAAGTATATCCTTTTTTTATTGGTGCCCAGTGGAAATTCTTCGTGAATTTCCTCTGCCGCGGGAAAAGTCGGAGGTGTATGCCGGACTCCTACCGGCTAAAACCACTGGGGCGGTCACCTTCGGCACCTAAGGGGGGCTCCAGGTCCTCGTACGATCACACCCACCTTATTTTACATTGCCCCGCACTAGTATTTCTCCTGTTGTGGGTACAGTTCACAGACATCAATCTCACATGCGCAAGCACCCAGACCCGAAACAACTATTCATAGATCATAAACATATTTGCTCCGTGCTGAGATTGACCCTGCGACATGCAGCGCAACAATCCAATCGCTAAGCCGCTGCGTCAACCGTACAACCAACTTCTACAAAAAGTCGTATGTTCTAATATTTTTCGCATTCCAGTGATCTTGAGAGTTTTCTTTGTTACAGATTGACTTGTTCTTCTACGAGTTGCAAGCCAACATATACTTGCGCACTTTTATTGAGATGCATTCCAAATTATGTGATTTCATGTTTACCAGCACATTTTTTGGGAACTCACTGAAAAAGGCGGTCTCGCATAACCCCTGCCCTTTCCAGGCTGTAAGCGTTACATTTTACGTTACTTTATTATTTTACTTTGTACCGTGTAGCGCCAGCTACGGAAAACACCTATCTCATGCCGTGGGTGTCGTAAAAGGCGACTAATTAGGATTAACTGAAGGAGCGCAGCAACGTCCTTGGAATACATGGACAACTCTCCTTCTGGAGTATGATGCTCTCGCAGAAGGAGACGGGCTGACGACCTGAAGAAGGCTGCTGGCGTAAATTGGATGAGGACGGCGGAGAATCAGGTGTTGTTATGTAGCTTGGGAAAGGCCTGTGTGCAGCAGTACTGGCTGCTGTTAAGCTGAGTTGACAGATAGTAGAATGTTAGTGACAACTTATCATCTTTACCAAGGACCAAGATAACAATGGATGTGTTTCAGTTTTTTTCAACCTGATAGACTGATTCCGTATTTTCCGTGTGGTATCCGGATTAAGAATATAGCACCACTCCATCTCTTCCCGCAGATATCGTTAAAGGTGGCTAAGAGGCTCTAAACCAGAGGGATGGGCAGCGGCGTTCCTCCTGTGGAATAGTAGCCGTACTGCGCTCACCAACCCGCCTGCCAAGCGTGGTGAGTACTAGCCAATTTCCCCTCAAAATGAGGACACATTTGTGGAAATCCATGTAGGAGGCTTTTGTTCAGCAGTGGTATACCTATGGCTGATATGATGATGATGATGATGAGACGTAAGCTGAACCTGTTTTTGACCAGTATGAAAATAAATGCCACCACATTTCATCCTGAGGGTGTCGTAAAAGTCGACTGAGGGATTAACCGGAGGATGGGCAGCAGCGTCCTTCGTGCACACAACAACTCAACTGCGATCGCCAACCCGCCTGCCAAGCGTGGCGATTATGGCAAGACCCCCCACTGAGCACACTGCACACCCATATCGGTTGTTGTGGTGATCTTTAGGGGAGGCCTGTCCAGCAGTGGACTTTATTCGGCTGAAATTATGATACACATTAAAACTAATAACACTACATATTACAATATGTTATATACTATAAGACAAAATATCTATATAAAAATAAGGTATCTATATAAAAAGGCAAAATAAAGAATATTCAAATGACACCTAAGCGTCAAAATACTCCTCCGCATCGCTGTCGTCTGGTAACGTACCCAGGAGGCTGGCAGCATTACCACGTTGGATGGCAATGCTAATTCTTTGTCCAAAGAATAGGCCAGCCCTCTGGTCACGTGAAGAGTCGACCAAGCGTCTAGCAATGTCTTTAAAAAGGAGACGTGACGACGTAGACGACTCTAGCGTTTCGACCCCAAACGGCTCAAACACGTAATTTCCAACGAGGTATTTGCGCCGTTTGAGAGTCTCTGCAGCGGCAGTTTCAGCGCCAGCACAGCCCGCCGAACTGGAAAGATGAGAAGGAGCAAGGGTGTCGACACAGGTTGCATCCCACACCAGAGGCCTTCCCTTCCCTTCCATTCATTATTTGTAAATGTTTCAGGGTCATCACCATTTTCCAAATTTGACTATACCACTCAAGTCTATACCTAAAAGCTTTCCGTACATGCAAGGACGTCTATTCTTCAATGTTAGTATCGATCATGGCGGCTTAACCTCGCGGTTAGGAGAAGCTTACATTGACCTCGAAGTAAAAGTTGCAAGCGGCAATAAAATCATCAAACTACAATAAATGATTGTAGAACTATCTTTGGTTGTTTTTTGTGTATACTGTAGTATTGGCGTTTTATTCTAACAATATTTAAAGGATAACCACCTTCTTAACCGAACATACCGTGTGGTGTCCGGATTAAGAATATAGCACCACTCCATCTCTTCCCGTGGATGTCGTAAAAGGTGACTAAGGGAATCTAAACCAGAGGGATGGGCAGCAGCGTCCCTTCTGTGCAACGGTAGCCATACTGCGCTCACCAACCCGCCTGCCAAGCGTGGTGAGTATTGGCAAATACCCTCCAAAATGATGACAAAGTTGTGGAAATCTATGGGGGAGGCCTGTGTTCAGCAGTGGACGTATAAATGGTCGATATGATCACCTTCATAACTTCTGAAATCATATGAGCAAAATGTTAACCATTCATTTCTAATGAAATCAGTTTGACTATAAAATTATGTTACTGGTACGATGAGTAAACACATAATGGTTACAAATGCAGGCGTACGCTCTCACATTATAACCTAGTGAGTAGTTAAATCAAATGTCAACTAATTGTTTGTATATTGTTACATTTTAAGGCAAATCTTTCTCGACTGTAAATGGACAAAACAATATGAACCCTGCACCGGTCAGCTGATCAAGTCGACCAAGCTACGATAATGGACTTTATTCAATTTCAAAGCGTTTCTTTTATTTATGTAGACTCCCAGCAGGCACTTACGAAGAGTCAGAATTCAATAATCAGTTGCACGATTGCAAGTCGTTGGTCCTTTGCAGAAGAACCGGCAAGAAACTCCATGGAAACTTAACATTGGTGGAAATCATCATATCGGCCATTTATACGTCCACTGCTGAACAAAGACCTCCCCCATAGATTTTCACAACTGTGTCATCATTTTGGGGGGTATTTGCCAATACTCACCACGCTTGGCAGGCGGGTTGGTGAGCGCAGTATGGCTACCGTTTCACAGAAGGGATGCTGCTGCCCATCCCTCTGGTTTAGATTCCCTTAGTCGCCTTTTACGACATCCACGGGAGGAGATGGAGTGGTGCTATATTCTTAATCCGGACACCACACGGATCATCCGGACACCACACGGATTGGTGGAAATGTTTCATTCTTATTATTCTAGCACTAGCACATGTGTGAGATAAATACACACAATCTATATCAGTACTAGCAAACGATCTGTATTCTAGCAAAATATTTTACCATTCTTGTCTTTACGCATACGTAGCGAAAAATTGTAAATGATTTTTTAATTTTACTTAACCAACTGCAAACTTAGCAGTAATATCACTTTACAATTAATTTTGAATGTAGACATAACCTCTGCTCGATAAAGAGCTAATGTACAGAACATTCTAAACATAAGAAATTAACTCAAACGCGCAGCAACACGCGCCATCATGAAAATCTTAACTCCCCACTCAAAACATAAGCAAACAATGACTTGAGGGAAGCCAGGAATTCAGGTAGAAAAGAATAGAATAAATGGAATATATGAACTCTTCGCTACTGATGAAAGCATACCTGAACAGTCAGTCAAGCCGATAATGATTGCAGAAGAATTGCAAAGTACTGGCCGCTTCCAACATTCAACTTAGACCACACTCCATGCCTGACAACCATTCGTCATTGTGACAGAGTCCTAAATAAATGAGAATTGTTATCAGGCCTTTTAGTTGCGACAACCGATAATGCTATTTGCGAAATTGGACAACCGTTTGTTAACTTGACAAGTTTGGACTTCGGTAGAATTTGTTACGATGTTATCGGGTTTACCGATGTAAGAGTTGAAGTTGAAGAGTTTGGGGTCACAGTTTAAAAGGCTTACTTTTGTATCCTACCAACAAACGCTATTCGCATTTGCAGTTTCGGAAATATTTTGGTTGCAAGTAACGATCCTAGCTAGCCCCACCTGTTTTGTAAAGGCTGTTTATATTTTACTTTATGAGAATACCAAGGTTTGTCCGCTTAAAAAAGGCACATTACAGTTTCTTATATATTTGAATAGAATAGAATACATACAATACTACAACATTTCCTTTACTTCACTACAGGGACTGAATAACCGAAAAATATCGGTAGTTTCATATAGCGGTAATCATGATGACCTACATAATGCATCTTAGCCAACGCTCACCGACATTAAATAATAATATTGACATAAATTATATACTATTGATATTAGTAATACTATTGACGCAGTTGACAATACGAGGTTTTTAGGGTTAATAATTGACAGGAAGCTAAATTGGAAGGCACTCATAGAGACAATCTGTCATGACATGATATTGTCTCGAATCCTTAATATAGATGTGATTCTTTCTGGATATTACGGTCTTATCGAATCCATCCTTAGATACGGTGTTATTTTTTGGGGAAATTCGACAGCCAAGGAATTAGTATTCAAGTCACAAAAGAGATGCATCCGAGGAATGTTTAAATTAAAACCTACAGAGAGCTGTAAGCCATACTTCGAAAAATATAAAATACAAACATTTCCTTCTATATACCTCTTAGAAACTGCTATGTTTGTAAAGTTCAATTCAAACCTATTTCTTCGATTAGCGGACGTAGCTCCATGTAACAAAAAAACTATTTTTAAGTTTTTTGTCTGTCTATCTGTCTGTCTGTTTGTTCCGGGTAATCTCCGAAACGGCTTGACCAATTTCGACGGGACTTTCACTGGCAGATGGCTGATATTATAAGGAATAACTTAGACTACTTTTATTTTAGAAAAATAATAAGGGTTCCGCGCAACAAAAAAAAACCCCGGAATCCAATATATATTTGTTTTTTTTTAAAAATTGTTTTTTTGTTATATGTCCCGTATATACTTTCATATGCATTAAGTAAAAAGCTGTTATTTTGACATTACAAACAGACACTTCAATTTTATTTATTTGTATAGATTAAACGTGGGTGAAACCGCGGTTCCCAGCTAGTCTACAATAAAATACCTAAGAATTGCAAAGCAACGAAGCTTTTAAAAGAAAGTTTAGCATTTTTTTGTAGACAAAGCTTATTGTAGAGTCTCGGATTTTTGTGACGACATATTTTAATAGCCTGAAAGACTCAAGATTGAAAATATTTATTTGACATTGCTTAATACCTACTTTTTTTTTATTGTTACAATTAATTTATATTGTGACATAGATTTATATTGTTATCCCTATTTTAATCCATATTGAATATTTGTACGTAACTCTATGATATTATAAATTAAAAAGAAGTAGATATGTTACATGCGTGCCAAAAGTAATAACCTAAGCTCCCCCAATTGAAGCACCTTGCAATCAATTCGCCTAGATCTCTTTTACTCTTGTAGTTTTTGTATCATCTTTCTAACGACATAGGTATGCAGGCGAGGCTGTATTTTGCGCGCCATTTAATATGGACGTAACATATCTATGGTATAATATCATTGACGTAACTACAATTGTTACATCTTGCACGCAATGATCTGTATGACATAATCATGTTTCATCATCATCATTTCGGCCAAATGAAGTCCACTGCTGGACACGGGCCTCCCCCAAAGATCAACACAACGACCGATATGGGTGTGTCGTGGGCTCATTGGGGGGTTTTGCCATAATCGCCACGCTTGGCAGGCGGGTTGGCGATCGCAGTTCAGTTGTTAATGTACTCGAAGGACGCTGCTGCCCATCCTCCGGCCAATCCCTTAGTCGACTTTTACGACACCCACGGGCGGAGAGGGGGTGGTGGCATTCTGAGCCGGCACCACACGGCAACAAATCAAATTTATCGTATCTTATCATATCGTTTTAATAACGGTACCGAAATATAAGTCTATATTTATAAAAATCTTCAATAATATTTCGGTACCGGTTTACAGGTATGATTACAGGTTGTATTTCGCTATCGCTATAATAAATATTTTACTGATATAAATTAAGTACCTCTATGGTGTGACGCAGGTTTTTAGTTCTTAGATGGTGTATATACGAACATATACGTGTGAATATACATGCATATACAGGATGTCCAGTAAATAGCACGACATACTGCAGGGGGTGAGAGCTTGGGTCAACACCTACCTAGAAAACACAATATATGTTCAGCGAAATCTTACGGATTTACAGTAGTACAAAATTTTCCGAAATATCGAAAAATCTCTACCTACACAGATTTTTAAGCATCTCGTAATGAAAAATTCCTTTTCTAGTTTTTTTTTTTTTTACCTCAAATTATTTGTGAATAGTTACTCAAATTATTTGTGAATTGTTACTTTACTCATTGATAAGTCTTCATTCTATTAAAAACTAAAATGTTTTCAAGAAATACAATTTTTATTTAAAATTTCTAATTTTTCGATATTTCGGAAAATGTTGTACTACTGTAAATCCGTAAGATTTTGCTGAACATATACTGTGTTTTTTTGGTAGGTATTGACCCAACGTCTCACCCCCTGCAGTATGTCGTGCTATTTACTGGACACCTTGTATATGGTGTAATTATTATGTTCTACGAACTTTCCCCCTTTACGCCGCTTTTTGTCGCCGATATTTGCGGTATCTGTACTAAAGTTGATTGTCTATACACCATTGTACACAATTATTAAGGTAAAATGCACAAAGCTAGCTAACATAATACATTTTTTGCTCTATGAGCGTGCGGAAAGAAATGAGGTGAAAATAAATAAATTAAAAAAAACTTTAACGGACCGACTCGGCGGCGGATAGATACACTTTACACTCGGACGCCCTGCCTGTGGTGTGTTTTCAGTACCTAAATTGAAAAGCGGTTAAATAAAGGTGCAGGTTCAAATTCTTGTACCTCTTCTGTACTGGTATGATAGTGGTGGTTTGTACCGGTATTGTCTACCGCTTTCAATCCCTACTTCACCAATTAAGAAATAATAATAATAATAATAAAACCCCTCTGGGCAAACGTTATCTCACCATGGGATAAGGTAATCCTGGAGGGCAGATTAAAGTAGCTGCTTGATTTCTTCATACCTTATGATAAAAAGAAAAAGTATGTCATAAGAAAAAAAAAAAGTATATTAAGTAGCTTACAGAACGCAGGGCAGTTTGTGGCGAGCTGAATGTGAGTGGCGACACTGCGTACCCGAATGCTCCAGAGAGTCGGTCAGGGCCTCGTCTCCGCTTGCCTTTATTGGTTGGTTGGAGTGGAACCCCATGAGTGCCCGCAGGATTTTCAACTCTGGCTTGCCTTAGTTGGCCGATCAGAGGGGGGCCGCCAGAGCTATATGCTCGGGGGTGGAAGTGTCTAATGGCGTAATAACGGGGAAACCCGCTCCGAGTCTTCGAGACGCGCGATGGTGAAACCGGTGCCGCACCTCTCTACACCCCTAGCCGCTTACACCGGTGTTGCTCCTTGTCGCCTGTAGTGGTGGCCATTTTGGGGGCCCATCTTGTGAGTGGCGAGTCACCGTCTGCCACAGAATTTCACGATCAAAGTTGAAAGGCAGACGCCGTTGTTCCCGTATTTATTAGTCTTTTTATTCCATGTAACACCCATTGCAATAGACCTTATCGTTATAGTTTCCATCTCATACAATAGCCTTACACCACCGGGGACAATCCATGACTTCATTTTATAGTGCAGCTATGGAGAGTCCCCGGTTGGTGTCCCATTACATTTTAGATTAAAATTCTCTAAAGGGCCTCTGCGTGTTGGACCTATGTCCCCGCGTAAGCCTGTCAAAAGACCGGGTTCCCCCTTACAGGGGATATAAACCCGTGAAAAGAGAGACATGTAGATAATAATAATAAATTATTTATTTCGATCAACAAAGGATCATACATGGAAAAATAAATCAAAAGACAATAAAATTAAAATGCTATATATCCTACCTACAGTTTTTTATTACTCAGTGCATGAATCATATAGAAATGACTCCATATTATAGAAGTAAAGTAAAGAACAAGGCAAGATTTTATACGTGTAGTTTTCAAGTGTTAATAAATCATTGCTGCAGCGGTCGGCAGATGTTGCGTTTAAGAACTTTTGTTGATATTCCTTAATGTTTTTATGATACGAAAAAATGAATAAAAGTTTTTAGTAATAGTTTTATTTGTAAGTACTTACAATAAGTTTGTATTCTAAACAAGTTACAAGAAAATAATCATAAAATATCAAATTGCAGCGTGTTTTGTAGATAAGTGTCAGACGTTGCGTTGAACTTGACGGAACTTTTCAACAAAGAATGCTGAATGTTCTTGTGATATCATCAAAATTAAGTAAAATAAAAATAGAACATTATTATTTGCAAGAAGCTCATAAGGAAGGTAATGTTTTGATAAATCTATTGGTGGACTAATAACAATTAATGGAGAGCCACTGCAATATACAGATAAGTACATCTATCTAGGCAAGCAAATCAGTTTTGACAGAAAAAATAACGAACATGAAGCCGAAAGATGAGTACAACAAACATGGAAAAAATACTGGAGTTTAAAAGAAATATTTAAGCTTTAATTTTACTTTGACGTACGGATGCCAGACGTGAAAGTTCACCTCAAAACTGAAAAATAAAATTACAACCTGCCAATAAGGACTAGAGCGCAGCATGCTTAAAATAAAACAATTATATAAAATACGACACACAAAAATAAGGTCAATAACCAAAGCAACAAATGCATTGAGTTATGCACAAAATCATATGCACGAAATGGGCGAGGCATGTCGCAAGGCTTAAGGATCAGTGATGAACCCTAAATGTGACATTTTGGAAAGGTCCTCCAGGTAAAAGGAGTAGAGGAAGACCGGTGACCCGTTGGATGAAGAGATTGTAAGGACAGCCGGCTCAAACTGGAAACAGACCGCACAGGACAGAGACTAATGGGCATATTTGGAGGAGGCCTTCACCCAATATGGGGTTCCTACAGACATTGCTATATAACACAAATTAAATCTTTTATTTAAATAGCTTCTAGGTAAAAATTAAGAAACTTAAAATAAATGTATGAATACGATAATAACCTAATTAAAAATCCACAGTAAATAAAATGCTTAATGCTTAGCATTTTATTTACTACTAGCTGGAACCCGCGGTTTCACCCGCGTTTAATTTAAAAGAAATTTAGAGTACTTCGACATAGACACTTGACATAGAATATATATATTGGATTTCAAGGGTTTTATTTTTTTGCGCGGAACCCTAATTATTTTTCCAAAATAAAAGTAGCCTAAGTTATTCCTTATAACATCAGCTATCTGCCAGTGAAAGTCCCGTCAAAATCGGTCCAGCCGTTTCGGAGATTACCCGGAACAAACAGACAGACAGACAGACAGACAGACAAAAAAATTAAAAATAGATTTTTTGTTATATGTACCGTATATACTTTCATATGCATTTATTAAAAAGCTGTTATTTTGATATTACAATCAGACACTTCAATTTTATTTATTTGTATAGATATAAAAATAAATTATGTTAGGCTATATTATAATGATATTTCAAATACGTGATAAGTTAACAAGTAAAGCAGAAATGTAAACAAACTAGTTAAGCGTGTTCTAAAGAAGTACATGTTCAATCTCTTGGATCACGGGTCTCTTCCTCCAGTGGTGTATGATTGTGTGCCTATAACCTTTTCCAGGAGTGCTAAGAGCCTAGGTGTTTTTCTGGACTCTAACCTCTCTTGGAATGTTCACATTGCGGAAGTAAGCAGGAGGGTGTATTGTTCGTTTCAGTCCCTGAAACGTCTTCAAAAGTTTCTGCCTTTTAAAACTAAAATAACTCTTGCCCAGTCTTTACTTTTACCTCTTCTAGATTATGCAGATGTCTGCTACCTTGACGCAACTGAGGAACTTCTCAATAAACTCGAACGTTTGCAGAATTTATCAATCCGATTTATCTTCGGCCTTCGAAAATATGACCATGTGTCGGAATTCCGAGCGAAACTGGGGTGGTTGCCTATTCGGCAACGTCATGACTCTCACATTCTTTCTCTTCTCTATTCTATTCTTCACAACCCTAAGTCTCCTATTTACCTTAGAGAGCGCTTTGAGTATCTTGTGCCCAGGGGTACCGCCTGTCGTACATCCACTTCTCTTCTCCTTCGTACTCCCCATCACACCTCCAGCCGTTACGATGGATCATTCACAATACGCGGAGTTCGTCTCTGGAATTCTCTTCCACACTCACTACGCGACAGCCCTTCTCTGGATGTTTTTAAGAAAGGAATCAAAAAACATTTCCTCTCAGTATGACTTATAAGTATGTATGTATTGTTATGTATTTATTTAAGTATATATTGTGTTCATGCTGTATTATTGTGTATTTTAGTAATAGCACCTCTAAATCTGTTGTTTTCATTATTCTTAACTACATAATATTGTTTTCTCTCTATTTGTATACTTGATACTGTCCTCTTTTCGTTTCTATCTTCTATCATTCTAGGGTTTGCTGGTAGAAAACTCAATGTTGAGTTAAGCTCGCCTTTGTACATTTACTTTATTTTATATTCTATGTATCGTTTTATGTTTGTACAATAAAGAATAAGAATGAATAGAATAACTAATCAATCAAAAGTAAATAATAATCCTAGAAAACTTACAAAATTTAATATATGCTTAAAGCTGAAATATGATGAAAACTATAATGATATATACGTAAAATATGTAACTGAAAGTCTAGGTCTAAACGTTTATGTACTTAGTCTGTGCTGTGGAGCAATATTGTTAGTAGCGTGAAGGGTCAGGCCGGGAATTTAATATACCACACAACGGGGGTAAGCTTTATTGCAGCATTGTTGGGTTGAGACCCGAGATCGTGGACGATATAAAATGTATTTACTGAATAGTAACAAAATACTTGTATAAAAAATTAAGCAACATTTAGTAGTGAAAAACATTTCACTAATAATATTTCCTAGGAGCTTTAATTTTAAATGTTATGGATAAGCTTCTTCATGATCATCATATCAGCCAGGCCAGGCTTAGCTCTTAGATTTCCACAACGAGCGGTTGCATGCCGCTCTCATCCAACTACTCCCGGCGACCTTCGCCAGGTCGTCTGTCTCCCCCGGGAAGACGGTGGCGCGCACGTGTCCATGTGCCGCCATGTGCGCAGCACAGCGCACAGCGAGACTTGGGGGGATCCTTTACAATCCTCCCTGAGAAGTGCCTAGGAGGCGGCCTTTTTACAGCCGCCTGCCTTCCGCTAGAGGGGGTGTCCGCTTTACAGTCATCCCCTCCGAGATGTGCCTAAAGGCGTGGCACCAATGGGCAGCTCTAGTGTGATCTTACGAGGACCTGGAGCCCCCCTTCGGTGCCGAAGATGACCGCTTCAGTGGTTTTAGCCGGCAGGAGTCCGGCATACCCCTTCGCCCTTCCCCGGGGCGAAGGAAGTTCATGCAGAATATCCACTGGGCACCAATATAAAAAAAAAAGTTTTAACATGTGAATATATTAAGAAAAACCATTTTGATTGAAAGTATGAAAAAGAAGACTTACAACTCGACTTATGTTGGACAATAACATATTTTCTATTGATTGAAATAGAGCTTTAAAATGTTATTAGTTACAAAAAAGATAACTAAAATTCGGTGTCTTTTGAGTGTAGGCACTTGAAAGATAAAGACATAAAGCAACTAACTCACAAAAAGTAATCCTGCAGTAAAGCTGTTTCCGCTACTAAAATACAGGCTACTTTTGAAGCAATAAATTGCCTATTGTGCCCCCAATATGAGATCGGGGTGACGTTGTGTAGTGTTGCCAACATTCTCGATAATATCGGGAACTTACAATTATTATAGATACGATTATTTTCAGATTTTTATTTGCATAAGGAACGCAACGGAGCACCTTATATAGAGAAAGAAAGAAAGAAAGAAAAAGTTTTATTTATGACTCGTACACAATGACAATGAAAACGTAATATTAATAATATAAAAGTATATGGCTTAGTAGTGCTGTATGAGGCCAAAAATACCTATATCTGACCAGATATGTTTTCCTTAAACCAGTCGAGTGTTATTTTTTGTCAAAAACTGACATACATTTGTTTAGGTTACTTGTAACCGTGTAACTCCGGTCACGAATAGGGCAACCCCGTCTCCTCCCGTGGGTGTCGTAGAATACAGCTAAGGAAGTTTGGAACCCGGTGCGTACCATTAAGTAGTTTAGATTGCCCGCAGGTTCCGTGTAAACCACCAAAACTAGCATACCCAAGGAGGGTTTCCGTGTGGTGCCGGCTCAGAATACCACCACCCCATTTCCTCCCGTGGGCGTCGTAAAAGTCGACTAAGGGATTAGCCGGAGGATGGGCAGCAGTGTCCTTCGAGTACATTAACAACTCAACTGCGATCGCCAATCCGTCTGCCAAGCGTGGCGATAATGGCAAAACCCCCCAATGAGCCCACAACACATCCATATTGATCATTGTGGTGATCTTTGGGGGAGGTCCATGGACTTCATTTGGCCGAAATGAAAAGGAGAGTTGATTTCAGGTAGGCGGTCGACTGTATAAGCCTTTTGCCAAAACCTTGGCAATCTTCCATATTGCGCCATCCTTAAGTAATTTGAGACCAGGGTAGGAAGAAGAAGATGTCCAATTACTGTCCGACTACTGAGCACGGGCCTTTTCTCACGATGAGAGGTATTAGGCCTTAGTCCACCACGCTGACCTAATGCAGGTTAGCGGACTATACACACCGTTGAGAACATTTTGGAGCCCCCTCAGGAGTGCAGGTTTTTGCACGATGTTTTCCTTCACCGTTAATGCAAGTGATAATCAAATTCTTGATTCGCTCATTAATCCGTAAACTCAGAGGTGCGGCCGGGATTTAGCTGTATGGAAGGCAAGTGTTTAACCTATCACTTACTGGATTTAACGATCCCAAATGTTAAATTGTTCAGGATTATACATATAATACGGCACGGTTGGTGCAGTGGCTGGTACAGTGGGCTGCTGCGCTCCGGGTCGTGGGTTCGATTCCCGCACGGAACAAATATTTGTATGATCTGCAGGTAGTTGTTCCGGGTCTGGGTGTATTGTATGTGAAATTCATGTCTGTGAACGAACCCACGACACAGGAGAAATCCTAGTGTGGGTTGCTCCATACACGAGTTTTAAAAAAATTGTTCAGGAGTATTCTTAAAATGATGTAGTAAAAAGAGTTTTATTAATTTAAACCATTTACAGGCACTTGTGAATCATCATTTCGGCCGAATGAAGTCCACTGCTGGACACAGGCCTCCCCCAAAGATCACCACAACGACCGATATGGATATGTTGTGGGTTAATTGGGGGGTTTTGCCATAATCACCACGCTTGGCAGGTGGGTTGGCGATCGCAGTTAAGTTGTTAATTTACTCGAAGGACGCTGCTGCCCATCCTCCGGCTAATCCCTTGATCGACTTTTACGACACCCATGGGAGGAGACGGGGTGGTGGCATTCTGCACTTTAGTTGCCGCGTTCCTAGATGTTGATTTCCTATGGAGAAAATCGGGCAAGAAATTCCGTATTTTTTTTTAAATCATATGCGTCAAATATTTGCGCGTACATTATTCCTCGAAATTAAGGTTAAGCTAATGTTATAAGGCGAAAATTAAACAAAAATTAGGGTTCCGCGAAATGAAATTAAAACCCATGAAATCCAATATATATATACTCTATATGTCAATGGTCTATGCCGAAATCTATCTGATTTCTTTTAAATTATACAATAAAAAATAATATCAGGACAATTCCGCAAAAGTCGGTTAGCATGGCGTCGCTACTGTCGATCGCCCGCATCGGTAGAACGGCTCGGAAATGAGCTATTCGGTGGCGGAGCCCTGCAGGAAATTGTAGGCTTTACTGGCCTCAGCGCTCCGACAGCCAGTCGGCCCTACGCGCTCTCTCATTACAATGAAGTTGATTTCCAACAGAAGCTGCGTAGTCTTTGTAAATCCGTGATTTAGGACTGAAAAAATCGGTCATGTGCGTGTCGGACGGCACGGCTGGTGCAGTGGCTGATACATTCTACATATCTATTATATCTTGTTACCTTGCTTTTTTTTAAAAAAAAGCCCCACACTCGTATTTCTCCTGTGTCGTGGGTACGTTTACAAATGCACATTCCACACACAATACACCCAGACCCGGAACAACTACCTGCAGATCGTACAAATATTTGTTCCGTGCGGGAATCGAACCCACGACCCGGTGCGCAGCAGCTGACTGTATCAGCCACTGCACCAACCGTGCCCAATATAGTAATACAACAATATATAATAATGCAATAATACCCAATCTCTTCATAAAATTAAATAAAGAGATGAAACGCTTAGAATCTTTGGGGAAATGAGAATGAAATCAGAGGTACCATCCTTTTATTACGGATTAAGTGAAGATTCGGGGATTTGAATTTATGATTGGCGAAATATAAGGTACGATCAATCAGCTTTTGTTCTTAATAATTGAATTGGAAATGTTAAGGCAGTCCTTACCTTTCATTCGAGAGAATCTTATTGTGGAATCTAAGTGACATTTTTGGCTAAACATTGGTTTTAAACTTTTATCATATCATCATCATATCGGCCATTTATACGTCCACTGCTGAACAAAGGCCTCCCCCATAGATTTTCACAACTGTGTTCACATCATTTTGGGGTGTATTTGCCAGTACTCACCACGCTTGGCAGGCGGGTTGGTGAGCGCAGTATGGCTACCGTTGCACAGAAGGGACGCTGCTGCCCATCCCTCTTGTTTAGATTCCCTTAGTCGCCTTCTACGACATCCACGGGAGGAGATGGAGTGGTGCTATATTCTTAATCCGGACACCACACGGAAGAAAACTTTTAGTACGGTTATAATTATAAAAGCTGTGTAGTGCCGGCTACGCACCAACTCATCTCATCCCTTGGGTGTCGTAAAAGGTGACTATCGGATTAGCCGGAAAATGGGCAGCAGCATCCTTCGAGTACATTAACAACTCAACTGCGGTCGCCAACCCGTGTGCCAAGCGTGGCGAAACCCCCGAATGAGCCCACAACACAAACCCATACCGGTCGTTGTGGCAATCTTTGGGGGAGGCTTATGTCCAGCAGTAGAGGTTTTTCGGCTGAAATGATTACTGTTTCGCAGAAGGAACTGTGGTGCCACACAGCGAAACAGTATTATCGCAAATATAAGCTCCTCTCCAGGCCTCCGTAATCTTGTTCCGTGTCCACTAAACGGGCCCGAGGATGCGGCGAGTTTTGTTTCTGGCACGATATACAAAGATGGGTTCAGAAAACAACATTATTCCCCCTTCAATGACTCCAACACATGTAGGAGCATTGTGTTTTAGCTGGAAGACATCGTCACAAAAAAGTGCTCAAGTCTTCTTAACGCTATATATTATATTTATATTTTTTACTTAGTTCATTTATTGTGGTGTCCGGATTAAGAATATAGCGCCACTCAATCAGCTCCCGTGGATGTCGTAAAAGGAAACGAAGGGACTCTAAACCAGAGGGATGGGTAGTAGCATCCCTTCTGTAGAACAAATGCCATTTTGCACTCGCCAACCCGCCTGCTAAGTGTGGTTAGTGAGCCAGTACTGGAAAATTCCGCTCAAAATGACAACACAAGTATGGAAATCTATGGGGAAGGCCTTGTACAGCAGTAGACGTCGTTTGGCTTGGATGAGACTCTTTTACACATCACATTGAAACAACAGAGGGCCGAAAGAAGATGGCTCATGACCAGTATTATAAGTAAAAACCCACACCAGTAATACTATTACATACACTGGTAGGCATAGCCTTACCGAGTGTGATGTCGCATGCTCATCTGCAAAATCTAAGCCGGAATCAGACTATTGGCGTCCTTTACGGGCTATAATACAGATCTTAGCCGACTGAGAGCCTCAAGTTTCCTTAGTTTTCCTTGCAACTAAGGAAACTTGACTCTTGCTCTACAGACTGATCACCAAAAAAAATACGTTATCTTTGACAAAACATGTACCTCCTCCATGGAATAACAATAACCCGTTGGGAAATCTTTCCCGACTCCGAACGCAAGTGGGGTAGGGTCAATGTAAATTTAAACAAGTATAGTTGTGCTGGACTAATGCCCTGTTAATTGCAACGTTGCTGTCCCTGTCAGATAATGCTGTCCATATAAGACTGTCCTCCTTATCCTGGCTCGTGTGCTAGAGCTGCTCATACCCTTTTTAATGTCAAAACTATTTAATCGAACCCAAAATAGTTCGAAACAATGAACAATTTAAATGAAAAGTGAGAAAGAAAAAGGTTACTTCATACATATAAACTCACTAATGACAGGATAGATACAATAGCCCTACACACGTATTTTTTTTTTTTTTTATTGATTTCCAGTGGAAATTCTACATGGAACTTCCTTCACCCCGGGGAAGGGCGAAGGGGTATGCCGGACTCCTACCGGCTAAAACCACTGGAGCGGTCATCTTCGGCACCGAAGGGGGGCTCCAGGTCCTCGTAAGATCACACTAGAGCCGCCCATTGGTGCCACGACTTTAGGCACATCACGGAGGGGATGACTGTAAAGCAGTCACCCCCTCTAGCGGAAGGAAGGCGACTGTAAAAAGGTCGCCCCCCCCAGGCACTTCTCGGGGAGGGTTGTAAAGGATCCCCCCAAGCCTCGCTTTGCGCTGTGCAGCGCACACGGCGGCACGTGACCACGTGCGCGCCACCGTCTTCCCGGGGGTCACTCGGTGTGAGCACGCAGACTCCCCAATCTGCGCGCCCGTGACCCCCGAGGCCCCCCACCATGTAGTGACGGCAGGGGACTCAGGCGTGTTGGACTTGGGAGCCGGGACGGTTGTTGCCCCGGCGCCGTCTCGTCCTTCTCCGTGCGGGATCGGCCCTCTCCCGATCCCGCTCTGCAGTCTCCTTCTGGAGCATGACGCTCTCGCAGAAGGAGACCACTGCACTCCAATTTTCATGCTCTGCCAACATAGCCGACACTACCGCCGGCAGAGAGAGATCTTGCCCGATCCGATCGACCAGGATCCGCCGCTCGGCCGCCCACGCCGGGCACTCCTCGAGCGTGTGCTGTGCGGTATCCTTTTTTTTTTTATTGATCCGGTGGGAATACCTCATGTACTTCCTTCGCCCCGGGAAAAGGCGAAGGGGCATGCCGGACTCCTACCGGCTAAAACCACCGGAGTGATCATCGTCGGCACCGAAGGGAGGCTCCAGGAACTCGAAAGATCTCCATCTAGAGCCACCCATTGGTGTCACGCCTTTAGGCACGTCTCGGAGGGGATGACTGTAAAGTGGTCATCCCCTCTAGTGGAGGGAAGGCGACTGTAAAGAGGCCACCCCCCCAGGCATCTCTCGAGGGGATTGTAAAAGATTCCCCCGAGGCCTCACTATGCGCACACAGCGGTACGTGACCACATGCGCACCGCTGTCTTCCCGGGGGTCGCTCGGTATGAGCACGCATATTTCCCAATAAGCGCGCTCGCGACCCCCAAGGCCCCCCGCCATATAAAGTCGACAGGGGGCTCAGGCGTGTTGGACACGGGCGCCGCGGCGGTTGTTAGCCCGGCCCAGTGTCCTCCTCCTCCGAGCGGGATCGGCCCTCTCCCGATCCCGCTCTGCGACCTCCTTCTGGAGCATTACGCTCTCACAGAAGGAGACCACAGCACTCCAATTTTCATGCTCTGCCAGCATGGCCGACACTACTGCTGGCAAAGAGAGATCTTGCCCGATCCGATCGACCAGGATCCGCCGCTCGGCAGTCCACGCAGGGCACTCTCCGAGCGTGTGCTGTGCGGTATCCTGTTCGTCTCCACAGTGGTGGCACTGTGCCGTGACCTCGCGTCCTATCCTGTGCAAGTACGCACCGAAACAACCGTGTCCGGTGAATACCTGCGTCAGGCGGAATGTGACGCGCTCGCTCCTTTGGAGCCAGGCTCCGAAGAGCGGCAAGACAGCCTCGACGACGCGCTTTTGCGCGTACTGTGGCAGCATAAGCCGCTCGCGCCATAGCTCGAGGGCACGCCGCCGAGCCTGCTGCCTCAAACGTTCGAGCGCCCCTGAAGGCACGCCTTCCCCGCTCTGGCGGAGCTGTGCGGTATCCTGGTCGCTTCCACAATGGTGGCACTGTGCCGTGACCTCGCGTCCTATTCTGTGCAGGTACGCACCGAAACAACCGTGACCGGTGAATACCTGCGTCAGACGGTAGGTGACGTGCTCAGCCCTACACACCTAGAGACAATCTGTGACTTCATTTTATAGTGGAGCCATGGAGAGTTTCCGCTGACTCATTACACTTTAGAAAGAAAAATCTCTAAATGGGTTCTGAGTGTGTGTCCTAGCGGACAAAGGCCGGCTGACTGTAAAAAGGCCACCCCCAGGTAGGGGCGATTGTAGAGGATCGCTCCGAAGCGTTGCTGTAGGCTGTGATGCGCACACGGTGGCACGTGACCACATGCACTCGACCGACTTCTCGGGGATCACCTAAACTCTACAAAGCCTGTCCCCGATCCCTCAAAGGAAGGAATAGCAACGTCATTAAAAAAAATACGCGAAAGTGTAAAGAAAACATCACATTAATCACAAAGGAAACCCGTTTGAAATAGACTCAGTCTTCCAAAGACGCACAGCCCTCAAATTTTAAGGAAACGTAACAATAAACCAGCGCCCCCTTACTTTTTCGCTCGGGAAACTTTTCTTTTGTGTGTTGAACACATTTGGAGGAATTCAAAAGATATTTACGTATAAAAAAACTCATATTAAAGTCTGTAACGGCATCTTTAGGTCACATGACGGTAAGGGTGGTCACAGATTGGCGATTTGTCTTGGAATATTGTTTTTATTGATACGGACAAATGTTTAAATTTATATCATTATGTCCGTGTGGTTCCCGGCAATGGATAGACCAACCTTCTTAACCCGTGGGTGTCATATAAAGTGACTTACGGCTGAAATTAATAATCAATCTAATCTGTAGATTTAAGATTTTCAACTTGACATATCCGTAATCCGAAATCCAAATATTTTGGATTAGATTGTTTATTAATTTCGGCCGTAAAAGTTGCTATCAAGTAGATCATATTCCCGGGTGATAATAAAAACATACAGCGATATTCTTCTCTTAGCGATAATCACACTAGGATTTTTCCTGTGTCGTGGGTGCGTTTACAGACATGAATTCCACATACAATGTACATATTTTACTTTATGATTAACAATTTAACTTTGATTAAATGGCTATGGCAGCATTAGGTTGACCAGTTTCAACAGAGGGCACTCGTTCACGAGCATGACGCAATGCATATAACATTTTATTACCAACCTTTAGATTGAAGATCTATAACATATTTCTTTAATTTGCGAGGAAAAAATAACATTAAACTTATGAAAAGATCCTTAGTACAGTATATAATTTTCTTTCGCGCCATTTCAACCACGCGCGGTCTTGCTCTTTTTTTAACCGTTTGCAAGAAATGCGCATTCAGCCTTTAAAATCATAAATATTGGGTACCTTCATCCATCCTTGTTTCAGTCGCAAATGCAGAAATAGGAAATAAGGAGAAGTGGTACGGGGGCGTAACCGCACCACCGCGATAGAAGCAATTTGGGCCATCCGGAAAATAAGGCCGTATTATAACATCAGTTGAGATTCGATCACGTAAGTGAAACTTTGTTAAATTGTCGTGTTGTTCTGGGATAACATGCAAAAACCGAATCGAAAATAATAACTTTATTTAGAAGGGAATCGTATACATTAAGCAATTGAAGGAATTTTCTTGTATTTGTCTATAAAAAGAATAAATTCAAAATTATTGGTTTCTTTATTATGTTACATTTGGATTGATGGAGCAGAACGACATTATTATTTTTGTACAAATGTAATGCTTCTTATCTACCACTTTTTACCAGCAATCGGTGAATAACAAACGCAGTGAATAGAACAGCGAATGGTACTCCCAACAAACTTACGCGTTGCGTGGTACGGCTGTCGTTTGCGGTCTGTACGCTCGGTATGATTGGCTACCTACAAAGTCGTGGGTGTGTTTTAGTATGAGAAGCCAATTATAATGTTGTGTTTATTAAGTTCATTGGATGAGACCTTGTAACTGTGTGCATTAGTGTGCTTTTATGAAGAATGGTAGTGGGAAAATTGATTTCTAGGCTCGCATACATTTTTATCTACATGGCATATCTCCTTTCTTCCAATATCTTTGGTCACAAACGTTCAAAGATCACCACAACGACCTGCCTGGGTGTGGTTTCTGTGCCGTGTGCCTTAAAGCAATAAAACGATTTAACTTAAATTACTGAGGTATCTACGTAACCAGGATCTTGCAATATGAGACCTACCACCAGTAAATGTGTTCCTTGAGCGATCCGGAGGTAGCCACAATGGAGGGATATATCCCCAAAGATAGCCAGAATGACCTGCCTGGGTTAGCTTTGTGTGCTCATTGGGGGTTCTGGCATAATTGTGTGCCTTAAAACAATAAAAAGTATTAACATTACTGCGGTATCTACGTAGCCGGAATCTTCCAATATGAGACCTTGACCAGTAAAATTTATAATGCATTCCTTGATTGTCAACTCACTATCAGTTGTTTCGGTTAACAAGCCAAAATAGATATGACCCGTACAAAAAATCGCACTGCCCTTGAACCGAAATCGACTATCTGTCCTTACCCTTCTAGCAGCTGTCGTAACACCCTTTTGCATGAGTTATGGACGGTACAAACATTGTGCGTAAGAGATCACCGTATTGTGTATTACACGGCTCGAATGATTGCCACAATGGGACGCCGAGTAATCTTCGGGCAAATATAGGTATCCCGTACGGGTCGCGGTTATAGATGTTGTTTATTATGTAAGGAATAATTGGCAGTGTACCTCACCGTTAACAAAAGATACCTTGTAAACGTGGGTTCCAGTTTAGCTACCAAACATATAGTCTGTATATGTCTGTACTGTTTGGTCCTTTAGGAATTGTAACACAAATTTAACTTTACCGCAGACGATATCGAATCACGTAGGAGCTGCGGCGGAACTCGTCAACAAACGCCACGGACTTGACAAAGGTTCACATAAACTAAGCTAGTTTTGAACTAAGACGTGATTGATGGCTTTCATTGGTTTGGTTTTGGTCACAAAGTCGATGATGCTCTGTACTATTTTGATCATGTTAATAAGTATGCGTATGACCGTATGGGATCGATGGGACTGTACGATGCGTGGACGCTGGGACGTTGGGACGCTGACACACAGGAACGATGGATCGCTGGGACAAAGAAACATTTAAATTTAAAGAAACATTTTTTCACATTCACTCGTCAATTAATTTGGATCCAGCTGGCATTTCTTACTGAGCGCTTTTAAGAAGAAATGCCGAAACAAACTCAAAGATTTCTGTTTTAAAGTCCAGACCTATTTAGGTATAATATTAAATGAGATAAATGTAGGGCAATATCTAGACTCGGGGGTCGCGGGCGCGCAGATTGGGGAATCTACGTGCTCACACCGAGCGACCCCCGGGAAGACGGTGGCGCGCACGTGGTCACGTGCCGCCGTGTGCGCAGCACAGCGCAAAGCGAGGCTTGGGGGGATCCTTTACAATCCTCCCCGAGAAGTGCCTGGGGGGGCGACCTTTTTACAGTCGCCTTCCCTCCGCTAGAGGGGGTGACCGCTTTACAGTCATCCCTTCCGAGATGTGCCTAAAGGCGTGGCACCAATGGGCGGCTCTAGTGTGATCTTACGAGGACCTGGAGCCCCCCTTCGGTGCCGAAGATGACCGCTCCAGTGGTTTTAGCCGGTAGGAGTCCGGCATACCCCTTCGCCCTTCCCCGGGGTGAAGGAAGTTCCATGTAGAATTTCCACTGGACATCAATAAAAAAAAAAAAAAAAAAAAAAAAAAAAAAAAAAGGGCAATATCTAGAATGGTCTGGTATCCATGGGTACCGTTACCTATTATCAGGCATTTTCATTTACTGTGCTAGTCATATTGAAAAAATAAACAAGTTACATATACTTATGGAATATATTTCTCAAACACCTCATGATAAATGATAATATATATAATTCTATTTCTATAAATAAATATCATAATGGATAATTCCACGTTACATAAAACACACCTTAAAAATAACCTAACGCATCCCCCAATTTACAACACCACACAAAGAGCAGCAACGTCAAAACAGCATAATATTCAAAGGAAGATTCCAAATTCGCATTACGGGTTCCACAATCGCTTGCCGCGGAACAAACTGAATACGGCCGAGGGCTCGGACGTCCGTCGCGTTTAACAATAAAGATTTGGGGCAATACACAGAGAAACAAGAAGTTAAAGAACTTTTAAATGATTTCCAAGATTTAATGGCAATATGGACAAAAGAATTCTCCTATATGAAACATGGATATATGCATCATCACTTCAGCCAGTGAACCACTGCAAAGCCTCCACAACCGGTCACATGCCATTTGTCATTTTGGGGGAATTTACCAATACTCACCACGATTGGTAGGCGGGTTGGTAAGCGCAGTATGGCAGCTTTTAGCCCTCTGGTTTTGAGCATTTTTGTCGCCTTTTACAAAAGCTACGCCAGGAGATGAAGCAGTGCTATATTCTTGTAATAAAATGAAATGATCATTTATTCAAAATAGACTAAGAAATTAGTTATTTTTGAACGTCAACAAAAGACAGCACCCCATAAGTCCACCTTTTACCGCTTCCTAATGTTTAAGTGGGGCAGAAGAAACAGCGCAACAAACTCCCCGGCAATCCATCTTAGACCGGACATCACATAAATGGATGTATTTCATAACTGATGATTTACACGTGTGCAGTTTTTACACGAGTGAGAGTCCCAATTTCAATAATTAAGTGTCTCAAGTATGGTAAACTGTCTCTCGACTTAATATTAATTACTAAACCAGCTGTTAACATGGTTCGAGTAACTAAAATCTCTTACTTCACTGAGTCCGCCTTGTGTACCATCATTGTGCATCATTTCGGCCGAATGAAGTCCACTGCTGGACACAGGCCTCCCCCAAAGATCACCACAACCACCGATATGGATGTATTGTGGGCTCATTGGGGGGTTTTGCCATAACCGCCACGCTTGGCAGGCGGGTTGGCGATCGCAGTTGAGTTGTTAATGTACTCGAAGAACGCTGCTGCCCATCCTCCGGCTAATCCCTTAGTCGACTTTTACGACACCCATAGGAGGAGATGGGGTGGTGGCATTCTGAGCCGGCACCATTGTGCATAAAAGTATAATTAATAAATACTGGGGGCGTATTGCTACGCTCTACCCGAGTTGAACTTCTACAATTTGTTTTACAAACTGCGTCATCTTCTATTCAGCCTGAGGGGAAAATTCGGGATCAAACGCAGTCCTTGTCCCGTTACCGCATGTTATAAAAAATGACAAATAAATTGTTCCCGCCGTGACGCGTGAAGGGAGCGAGTTCCAGGGAGGTGGATGTTTTGTAGTTCCTGATCACGCTTAGGGGATTTTGATTGGATGGTAGGGTGTAGCGATTTCTGTATATCATTGTTGCTTTACGAGATATGTGCCTTTTTTTTTTTTTTTTTTTTTTTATTGATCCGGTGGAAATACCTCATGTACTTCCTTCGCCCCGGGAAAGGGCGAAGGGGCATGCCGGACTCCTACCGGCTAAAACCACCGGAGTGATCATCGTCGGCACCGAAGGGAGGCTCCAGGAACTCGAAAGATCTCCATCTAGAGACGAGATATGTGCCTAGCTCATTGCCACTTCAGTTTACTAATCCTTTCAGCTATGTCGACAACTGTAGTTCTTCTACGCTTGCTCGTAGAACTGATGGGCGTTGGAGCGAACGACCGTGGCTGCTATGATTGTTGCTTTTTCATTTCTCGATCCTGTTTGGATTTTCGGTCTGGGCTATTAAACGAATACTTGAATATCTGACAACCTACAATTGGTCTGACAACCAACCTAATAACATTCATATATCAATACTTGAATGACTTGACTGATTGGCTGATTTGACTGACTTGACTGAGTTGACGGACTTGACTGACTTGATTGACTTGACTGAAGACTGACTGTCATAGTCACTCCATGTATAGTACTAAGATTTGTATATACGAGCAAGACGGTGCAGTGACTAAGCGATTAGATTTTTGTGCTACGTGTAGTGGGTTCGTAGCACAAAACAAATATTTGTATGATCTACAGATAGTTGTTTCGGGTGTTTGAGCATTTGAAATGTGTCTTAAAACATTAGGCACTTATGATAAAATATTACCTATACTAATTATAGTGTGGGGTTGGTTTGAGAAATAATAATATAATGGGTGCAAGTGACTCCGTAACGAAAACGATACCATGGATTCTAGTACATAATTCTGGAACCCTCAGCTTAAGAATTTTCCATCGGGCATTTCATGAAATTTCAGATTCCTGTTTTTAGGGTTCCGTGCGTCCGAATGATAAAATGGCGGTATCCTTATAGGATCACTCGTGTGTCTATCTGTATGTCCATCTATCACAGACAATTTGCTCCAGATCTAGTAGACTGATCCAGTTGAAATTTGGTACACATATGAATTTCTGCGACCTTTACAGGTGATATGACTGAATACGGTTATATTACATTCCGTAATTACCACCCATGGAATCATTTTACGAAGCCCACGGGGGCAACGAAGCGATTTTTTGTTGGGAGCGGTATCACTCAGCCAATTGATTTCCTAGTTTTTTTTTCACCGGAAAGTCGCCGAGTACCTGAGGTGTGGTCCCAGAGAAATGAATAACTATCTTGGAACCCGCAACGAAATTAATCAGAAAATAATAAGGAGTAGTAGGAGAGAAGATGCGTTGACTTCCCCCTATAGCAGGCGAAACAAAACTTCCTGGAATGTTATTTGAGTACATCCTGGAATGTTATTTGAGTACATCATGCCTGTCTATTTTCAAATTGCTTTGAGTTTTTGTCCATCATTGATTTACGCATATGTTGGTATATTCGCTCGACTAAATGTCAATGCTCGAACTCTGTACTATAATTCAGTTTCGCCCCATTTTTCCGCTTTCATTATACGACTGTTTATTTACTTTTCCAAACTACAGTTACAACGCATTTCGAGAAACGTTCAGAATGAGAAGATTACGCGACAATCCCATCAATATCCTACACAACACGTCCGGACCGTGCAACCGACGGCCACAGAATAAACATTTAATTCAATTCCAACTTTTTGTGACAGGGATTAAATGGAAACGTTTTTGTTATTACTTTTATGAAATGATATCACAGTCACAATCATTATTGTTATTCGTTGCTGTGATTTTAAGATTGTTGTTATTTCGATTTTAAAGTTAATGCTACGCTAGATGTCTTAATGATATTCTGTGGGATGATGAATCTATTATTTGTAATAAATAATTTCACAGGGACGTCATGCTTTGGCAGTTATGTGCGTATTATCTGGAGACAACTCCGGTACTCCAGTTAGAAATTTAGCAGTCTCCCGTTGGATTAGAAACATCGAATTTTTACATCAAATTCCACCTGAAGAAGAATTTGCTATCGTCCAACTCACAGGCGCTCGCCAATGAAATGAATAACTTCTACGTGAGAAAATTGCGTAACTACTGCGATGCCTAAAATAAATAACCAAACGGATTAACTCTTAACGAGTGTAATTAAAACAGACGAAAAATTACCCCTCTTAAAAACCGTTACATATCAGACACTATCTTACCGAACCAATTCCAAATCTAGATTGCATTAATCAAAAATGAAATAGGTCCAGGATTTATCGACCGAATATTGAAACGCCAGTTAACATTAATTTCCTCTTTAACGATTGGTACTGAAAACAGGTTAGTTAAAGCGGGATTTAGTATTAACTGGCGTTTCAATAATCAGCCGTATGTTTAATTACTTCAATCTCGACTCGAGTGAGATCTTGAGTTTTGATTTTCATTCGATAACACGGGCCTCAGAATTTCGTTTTTCCTGAACATTCTGTCCTTTATAACAACGTTGGATAAATTGTTTTTATGACAAGCTATATGTAACATACATTGTACAGTGTAGATAAACTTGAGACTAACTGGCCAAAATTGGTCCCAAATTGACCAGTCTCGACAGATGGTAAGCCTGGTACTTACCGGTAAAATAGTGAAATGGTAATGGGTATGACGAGTTGACGGATAACTGTAAAAAAACATTTCAGCAATCGAAATAAATAAAATAATTTTACTTCTAAACACCAAAGAGACGCGCTTAATAATAAATAACAAAGAAGTTTAAATGTTTGCAATGCAATACATACATGGCCAAAGGACTTGGGATCCAGGCTATCGTTAATAAAAAAAAGCAATACAGTACTGCTAAGTGCTTGAATGTTGGCAAAATATTTAAAATTCTATTAAAGCAACTTAATGTTAATTAATCAAACTTGTAAAACTATGATTAAACTAAAATAATTGTGCGCCGCAAGTGTGCAGAAAATGGCTGACATCAGCATAATACTAGAGCTAGAGTTAAAATCAACACCAACAGCGGTGGTTTTCAGTATCAGCCTCCTAACCTAAATTATGTCATGGCGTCTGCATTCCGGTCTTATGTTATCTAAAATCCGAATCTTGTTTGTGTGAAAAGCAAAACACCCTACATATTATGTGTAAATATATCAAAAATAAATTTCTAAATAGTATTAAATGTAAATCATCAATTATTAGTAGCAGAAAAAGGGCTCGGCCGCTATTTCTTCTGCCGGAAGTCAACGACAATTACAATTTACTTACTTAACCTTCAGCATGATATTGCTTTCCGAAACGCTTTGTAAGATAAAATTACACATACATTTTATAGCATTTTCTATAAAATACATGATAAAGTTAACATATGTAATACTAATATACTTCCCCAAAGATTTAAATATTTGGTCAGTACGCTAGGGAGCGTCGTTATTTAGTGATTGTTAGTTAGTCGTTTTATCCCAGAATCCCCAAAAGCGTATCAAACTTTTTAATTTTACGGTGACCTGTAAAGGAATTATATCATTGCTACAAACTTAATCCTTTTTTATCACTGCTTGATAAGCTCAATATAAAAAAACTGACTTACAATAATTAATAGCAAAATACTTTACGTCTTATAATTTTTTTTCACTCTAAAATTACCTAGCTCTTTTATAAAACTAGCCCGCTTCACGTTAATCCAACCACAGTTCTATACAATTTCATTTTTTAGGTAGCACGAATAGCTACAGCATTGTTTACAACCTCGTTGCTGTGGCAACCAGTTAATTACGTTCCTCGACGTTGGGGCATCGATTTTTGCTAGGAACTCACCGAATGCAATATTTATTTTCCCCTATTTTGTAAAAGATTTCAATCTCCAATGTGAAAGGGTTGTTTTGAGTTTATTTAGCTAATAATTTAACGACAGAACTCATAGCTCTATGCGGGGAGGGCTTAGTTCAGCTGTGGATGTCCTTTGGTCGATATGACGATACTGATTCATAGTTCCGTGGACGGAAAGATTTTGAGGAGATAATATATATCGGTCATTAAGAAATGATGATGTATTTTTTGTCGGTGAAGCATGTTTATTACAATTGAATATTGACGTGATTTATTTTCGGTTCATATGTAGCCTTGGCTTGATTTATAAATGGAGGAATGTGGACCGGCTTTGACCTAGCTCATGGGTCTTGGGATCTAATACTATTACCATATTCAGCGAGTTATGGGTATAATAGCTGTCTGTGCTGACTGGAGAATGAAATCGAGAAATACAGGCGCGACGGAGAAGAATATTGTTACCATGATTTTGAAGCTGGTCTCCAACGCATAGGCACAACTAAGCTCGTAATTATCTACTCCCTCGATACGATAGAAACTGGAATGCAGTGGTCTCCTTCAGTGATAGCGTTATGCTCCAGAAGGAGACCGAAGAGCGGGATCGGGAGCATGCCGATCCTGCTTGAAGAAGGAGGAGACGGCGCCAGGGTAAGAACTGCCCTAGCGCAAAATTTCCATACGCCTGAGACCGCTTTTATATTTTTTTATTGTTGTCCAGTGGAAATTCTACACGGAACTTCCTTCACCCCGGGGAAGGGCGAAGGGGTATGCCGGACTCCTTTTTTTATTTTTTTTATTCGTGCCCAGTGGAAATTCTTCATGAACTTCCTTCGCCCCGGGGAAGGGCGAAGGGGTATGCCGGACTCCTACCGGCTAAAACCACTGGAGTGGTCATCTTCGGCACCGAAGGGGGGCTCCACGTCCTCGTAAGATCACACTAGAGAACGCCTGAGACCCCTTTTTTTTTGGTGTCCAGTGGAAATTCTACACGGAACTTCCTTCACCCCGGGGAAGGGCGAAGGGGTATGCCGGACTCCTACCGGCTAAAACGACTGGAGTGGTCATCTTCGTCACCGAAAGGGGTCGTCTCCAGGTCCTCGTAAGATCACACTAGCCGTCGATATAGGTCGGGGGGCCTTTGGGTTCACGAGTGCATAGTGTTTTACAGTCACCCTTTAGGCGCCTATAGGCGTGGCACCAGTGGGCGGCTCTAGTGTGATCATACGAGGACCTAGAGCCTCCCTTAGGTACCGAAGATGACCGCTCCAGTGGTTTTAGCCGGTAGCCATACCCCTTCGCCCTTCCCCGGGGCGAAGGAAGTTCATGAAGCTTTTCTACTGGGCACCAATAAAAAAAAAAGGTGCTGAAGATGACCACCCTAGTGGTTTTAGCCAGTAGAAGTCCGCCATTGCCCTTCGACCTTCCCCGGGGCGGAGGAAGTACATGATGAATTTCCACTGGGATAAATAAAAAAAGGTATGTACGTTGCCTTGAGCCGTAGCCATGTTCGGGCTGTATTGACGATATGTGCCACGTGACAAGACTATCTTCTAGCACCACTGATTATAATGATGTAAACTTGATATTATTCTGTGGCACAAGTAACAGACTATGTTAAAATACTACGGCAGAATTTTGCCTGCCCCTTTTGACATTGCTAGCGTGATAGTTCAGAAGCGATCAGACGGTTGTCCCGGTCAAGGACTACGATTATGCAACGCTATATGAATTCACGTGATCGCGTGCATCAATGTTAGAGTAAGCGCCAGCAAACCAAGGCATTTAATGTTCTTATGGATATGATTTTTATAGCAAACCTTTAAAACGTTTTCTTTTTGTATATCAAATACCACCACTACCTCCCTTGATGTTAAGCTATGATGGGGTAAACGATGAAGCACGCTTCAATAAAAGTGACCTATTCATAGTATGTCTATGTCTCATGTCTTAGGTTTTGGCGATTATTACCCACATTACTGCGACCACGAACCCTACGAAGTGATCAAAACGTAAGGAAAAACAACAAAATAAAATAAAATACACGCTGTAATTCAGTTTAAAACGGTATTTTTATAATAAGTAGCCTATTCATTCATGTCAGGAAGACTTCCAGGTTGTAATTATGCTGCGTGCATGGGCACGTCTTCTGGTGGGTCGCTAGGTATGGACCTAGCGACCCACCAGAAGACGGTGGCGCGCATGTGATCACGTACTGCCTTATGACGCAGCATAGCACAGTGCATAGTGAGGCTTCGGGGGATCCTTTACAATCTTCCCGGGGAGGGTGACCGGCTCAGTCACCCTTCCCGAGATGTGCCTATAAGCGTGGCACTAGCGGGTGGGGGGACCTGCTCACACCGAGGGGCCATGCTGCTGTGTGCGTAGAACAGCGCACAGCGAGGTTTGGGGGATCCTTTACAATCCTCCCCGAGAAGTGCCTGGGGGGCGGCCTTTTTACAGCCACCTGCCCTCCGCTAGTGGGGGTGGTCGCCTTACTGCCATTCCCTCCAAGATGAAAAGGTGTGGTACTAATGAGTGGCTCTAGTGTGATCTTACGAGGACCTGGAGCCCCCTTTCGATGCTGAAGATGACCGCTCCAGTGGTTTTAGCCGGTAGGAGTCCGGCTTACCCCTTCGCCCTTCCCCGGGGTGAAGGAAGTTCCATGTAGAATTTCCACTGGACACCAACAAAAATAAAATTAAAAAAGGAGGCCGGCATGCCCCTTCGTCCTTTCTTCTTAAGTTTGCATAACTCTTTTTCGTACATTTTTTTCCGTACAGAAAAGGCAAAGTGCTTATACAGCCATGAACGTGATCAAAATGCTTTAATTTGATTGGATAAGCGTTTTGTATGGAAAAGTCATGTGTGTAGGTTTACTTTATTTTCCCTCGCGTGTTAATTGCCGGCAGCCGTGTAGATACAATAGATTTTTAATTGTCTCATTCTACGACACGCAATGAGTACGGCAACATATATATTATATATGTGTTCCATTTTTTGTGCACATCTATGGCACTTCATCATCATCATCATCATATCGGCCATTTATATGTCCACTGCTGAACAGAGTGTAACAGACCGTGGGTAAATCAAACTCGGTTTCACAATTATATTTGCAGGTGTATTTTAGAGCAGAGTTTCCACCTCACACTACTCGTTTACAGAATGATCCTTGGTAATGCAATGCTTCTACTTTTATACAGTTCAGAAGCCGTTACAATACAATTTTAAAATAAAACTTAAGGTAAGTACATTTTAAAATGCATGCGGTGTTATTTGAAAACTAAAAATGCTTAAACTATTTGTAAAAGCATTAAATATTCAAATTGGAATTATAATGTATTAACCAAGTTATTTAACTGATTATTTTATACACAGTCTTTTAATATCCGTCTCCGATCTCATATGACGTCACTACTGGTAAACTTAAATAGGTGGACAATGAATGTAAATTATATTAGTGTATAATGAATAGGAGATGCCGATTTAGAAAATTAATAAGAAATATTATAAGGTCCCAAATAATTATTATCCATAATCAAAATATAAATCAGTATTGGGATATGACGTAGTGATGGCTTCAGAAGGGGCGTTTATTAGTCGCTAACAAAAGGCTCCCCATAAATTTCCACAACTGTGTTATCATTTTGGAGGGTATTTGCCAATACTCACCACGCTTGGCAGGCGGGTTGGTGAACGCAGTATGGCTACTGTTTCACAAAAAGGATGCTGCTGCCCTTTATCCCCATAGTCGCCTTTTACGACATCCACGAGAGGAGATGGAGTGGTGCTATATTCTTAATCCGGACTTCTTCACATCTTTCCAATTACACAAGTTTTATACCTCTCCTTTTATTTCGAATACAAACAAAGGTACTTAAATTAGTATGATGTATGTAAATTAGAACCATATAAGTACTTTATTACGTTTTTATATTTGAGAAGGCCTAGATAGTACAATACATTTGTTATGCTGACAGTACAAAGATTCCGAATTTAGGTTAATTGTGAAGATTTCACTGACCTTGAAAAATATCTTAGTAAAAATCTCAATCGTAATTGTGCATAACTTATATATGTACACTCAATTTACTGAAAATATAATGAAGTCTACCCAATTACATTTTATTATTATCTCAAACTCTGGAGAATAATACACCACTACCCACACAGAAGAGACGGCGAGGAGGCGGTGCGGACGCGATTTTCTAACCTTTATGAATAAGAAGGAAATAGACGAGAGCGCGGACCAGATGCGGACGCAATTACTACTGACTATATATAACTATTTGTTTATTGCTTCTTATGTACTAGTCATTCTAAGATGCCTAAGGTGCCTGTTGAAATGATCACAAACATTTTAATAGAATATATACAGGAAATATCTTCATTGTCTCTTACAGCGTTACAGAGTCAGTCAGTCAGTGATCAGCGTCAACTGTATTTGAACACAAAGAACGAGAAAAATTAATAAATTTCACACTGTTATATATATTCTATAATAGTAATACAAAATGTCTTTGTTATCTATTTCGTATTATATTCTAATTAAATCGTTATTTCAAATCGTTCTTTTAATTACTTGAACATTAGCAACTCATTACGATGTACAAAAACATGTCGATGTTCGTATTATTCCACTTGATGATAATAAAACGTTTTAGTATCCTCAAAGTGGAAAATACAAATAGAGACAGACAGAAGTATAAGGCAACGTCGTACGGTATTTAGATTGATAAATCTTTACATATTCATAAAATATTTCTCTTCTTCTTCTTCTCTTTGGTTATGGCTTCTGTAGAGTATCTTCCACAATTTCGCCAATGTCAAGTATAAAGGCAACGTTGTACGGTGTTCAGAATAACCAATCCCTACATATCCATAAAATAATTCACAAAAATGAACAAATTCTAAAAAATATGTCGGCAACGTCGTACGGTTCCCTTGAGAAAAAAAAAACAAAAACTATTTCTATTATATATAATATTATTGGCAAATATAATAACTTGTCAAAGTCGTGGCATATTGTCTGTTTTGTTTCTGTCATTTCTTGTTGACAGATCTTCGGAGAGAGAGCTCGTGGGAAGTCATCGCCTTCTTGTGCGAGGAGGTGATGTAGGCAAAAAAGGAGGTGATATAGGCAAAAAAGGAGGTGGAAAGGGAGAGCGAGGTGACTACATCTCTTCCTTCCTACAACATACGTACCGGACCGTGGAGCCCTCCCCACGCATTGTTTCCTCCATGAGTTCCGGCTGCAGACGGCTATCTGGGGCAGTTGGTCACCAGATCCGGGGCAGTCCTTAGACGGCTGCGACGTATTCCACACGCGCCTCTCCATATTATTGTACGGCTTGTCAGGGCGCACAGGGTGATGGGGATCCAACAGGAAGAGTAGCGAGACAAGACCATTTTTGTTTTTTAATGTTTTTTAATGGTCCCAGTGGAATTTCATCGTGAACTTCCTCCGCCCCGGAAGGAAAAAGTGGCATGACAGACTCCTACCGACTAAAGCCGCTGGGGCGGTCATCTTCGGCTCCTAAGGGGGGCTCTAGGTCCTCGTATGATCACACTAGAGCAGCGGATCGAGACTTACTGGGGGTGCGGTAAATGTTCGAGCGATTCCCACAACCCCTTTGATAGCTCGAACTAACACCGTGGTGGTTTCCGCCGGCAAGAGTCCGTTATGCCTTCTCCGGGTGGGGGACATTGATTATTTATTATTAAAAAGCTACACGCGTGTTGACTTTGGTATCTTTGTTTGTAGTTGAAATTGTCATGTTTGTTCGAAACCATTCTCAGCTATGTACAAGGGCTAGTGATGATCATCCATACAAATACATAAAATTGAAGTATGTGTTTGTAAAGCCACAATAACAGCTTTTAACTAAATGCATATGAATGTATATACGCTACTTATTACAAAAAAACGCTTTATAACATTTTCTGTCTATATGTCTGTTTGTTCCAATTCATCTCGGACCAATTATGATCGGATTTTTACTGACAGATAGTTGATATTAAAATGATAATCTAATTTATTTAACAAAAATAAAAAGGTAAAATTAGGGTTCCGCGTAAAAAAGAAAACCCATGAAATCCAATATATACTATTAAACTAATCTGGTTTCTTTTAAATTAGGTTGTAAATAAATGCTAAGGGATCCTACAAAATTGAAAATGGAAAGATCTACAAGCACTTTCCATAAAGAAATTGCCACTTAAATATATAACCAAGAGAGTTTCGAGAGCTACCATTGCATAAATATTAAACTTTACTCAAGTTTTAGTAACTTAAAAATGCTCCTACATTAAAGAATCATCATCATTTCGGCGAAATGAAGTCCTCTGCTGGACACAGGCCTCCCCCAAAGATCACCACAAAGACCGGTATGGGTGTGTTGTGGGCTCATTGGGGGGTTTTGCCATAATCGCCACGCTTGGCAGGCGGGTTGGAGATCGCAGTCGAGTTAGTTGTTAATGTACTTGAAGGACGCTGCTGCCCATCCTCCGGTTAATCCCATAGTCGCCTTTTGCACCCACCCACCCATGAGATGGGTTGGTGCTATTCGTAGCCGGCACCACACATTACATGAAAGAATACTTCTTTGTAAATTATATTACATCGTATAATGACTTACATACATGTATTAGTTACTTACATAAGGTTAAGATTTCGCATGCCCACTGAGTGCGAGATGTGCTGGAAACTACAGAAAATATTTATTTTGTAACTTATGTGAACCATATCTCTAACGAATAAAGATTTATTATATACTAGCTGCCCACCCCAGATTCACACAGGCGCCACCTACCGGGTCCAATTGTGAATCTTAACCATCCAGGGACAGGGAAAGCTATTGTTTTCGGGGACATCTGGATCGGTATTATCTCATTTGAATTAGGGGACATTTAAAACTACAGACAAGGCGCGGGCCGGCGCGAGCAATAGACTGGGGGGGAGAAGTAATTTGAACGGAAGATGACGCGGCGATAGGCCTCCGTGACGTTGGCGAGACGGGCATCCTCGGTGGCGAGGGCGGTAAACCGGTCGGGTGTTGAGTGAATGAGCCTACGCGAGTCTCTTTATGTGATCTAACGTGATTTTATCGTCTGGATAGACCAGAACGTGCCTCGGGCGGCATACTCTACTAATACGGGAGGGTTGGTAATCGGCGGCTGATACCACAAGGGGATTTGCGTGGGACAGGGCAGAATCGAAATAGCGTTTGGACGGTCGTTTCATAAATTGCCTGATGGTCGGCAAATTAAGAATTTCGCATGTACCAAGGCGCTCCGGTGGCCCTGCGAATGAAACGGTTTTGGAGGGTTTGAAATTTATAGAGTGGGGCGGATTCAGCGTGTGCCAACGCTGTGCTGGCATAGGTCATGATGGGTCGAATGCACGTGGTGTAAATTCTCACCTTATTTCTAAGGAATAATTTACTACGAGCGTTCAGGAGATAGTGAAGGCGACCGAGCACAAAGGCGGCGGGGGCACGCACCGTCTTTGTATGGGGTATGAATGTCAGTTTTTTGTCTAGGGTGACTCCAAGATACTTGGCGTGCAGTTCCTAAGGGACCGATTGGCCTAACATCGAGATCTCCCTGAAGCGCGGGTGGTCGTCGCCTAATTTGGCTGTGGCTTCGAGGATCTTAGTTATGCTATCGGGAACGTAACCGGAGTAGAAAATGGTCGTGTCATTGCGTCGTATTAGCAGGTCGTTTAGGGATGTCACTGGTGTACAGTGTGAACAATAGTGGGGCTAGTACGGATCCTTGAGGGACTCCGGCTCTAATGGGGTGGGGGGAGCGCCCGCAACCCCCAAGGCGCCCCGCCAAATAGCGGCGACAATGGCTCAGGCGTGTTGGACCTGGGCGCCGGGGCGGTTGTTACCCCGGCGCCGTCTCGTCCTTCTCCGTGCGGGATCGGCTCTCTCCCGATTCCTCAAGCAGTGATAGCCTAGTGATCAAACGCTTGCCCTCCATACATATGGTCTGAGTTCGATCCTAGTCTGCGAGTTTTCGGATTCACATGCGGATCAGAATTTGATTATCACTTGCATTGACGGTGAAGGAAATACATCGTGAGGAAACTTGCACACCTGAGGGAGCTTATAAAATGTTATTAATGGTGTGTGTAGTCTGCCAAGCTACACTAGGCCAGCATGGTGGACTAAGGCATTACCCTTCTCATCGTGAGAAATGGGCCGTGCCCAACAGTGGGACAGTAATGGGCTGATTATGTATGCTACGGTAAAGTGCAAAGTGTGTCATAAACTTAATAACTATAACTTTTCCACGGCTTACTTTGAACTCCATTACATAAGACTTTCCATACGACGCAGATGAGCATCTGCACGATAAACATATACCACAAACCCGCTATTAAACAGCAACACATGAATCAGTTGCATAATTACTACCATATTAGTTAAATAACATATCATTTAATATCTTATCTCAGTTTGTATCAAAATCCAACCTATAATTAAGACCTTATTTTCTAAACATAAAGTTTAAAATGTGTACGTTCTTGTCGTGCAGTTATGACATTTTGCAGTTGAGAAGCGATTGGTTCGTGATCATGCTGCATTGCATAGTTCGAGATGACCTTCAAACACTCACGAGCAGTTTGTACAGTCGTGGCCAAAAGTTTTGGTTTATTATTTAAACGTGTCTCAGTGACGCCGGCCAGCTCTGCAAACCCGATCCCGATTGATAGGTTTCCAGCAAATCAGGATATCCTTGATAGGTACGACGAATTAGGCTCTAGTGTGATGATACGATGACCTAAAGCCCCCTTAGGTGCCGAAGATGACCACCCCAGAGGTTTTTAAAGGAAGGACTCCGGCATTCCCTCTCGTCCTTCCCCGGGGCAGAAGAATTTTATGACGGATTTCCACAGGGACCAATAAAAAAGAGGCGGGACGTATTTATATTTATTTATTTACTAGCTGGTACCCGCGATTTCACCCCCTTAATTAAAAAGAAAGTGGATTATTTATATATAATTTAGAGTATTTCTGCATAGACACTTGACATAGAGTATATATATTTATTGGATTTCATGGGTTTCATTTTTTTGCAGGGAGGCCTAATTTTTCTAAAATAAAAGTAGCCTAAATTATTCCTTATAACATCAGCTATCTGCCAGTGAAAGTCCAAGACTTTTTCTCAGCAGTTGATGTATAAAAATATGGCTGATATGATGATGATGACGAAACGATAACAATCTATTTATATTCTCAATGAGAATTTGTGTCATTTGTAACTGAATGTAGGCATGAAATGTGAATTTCGATGACATCTATCATATGAAACAATTTCAATTTATTCGTAAATTATGTTTCTGATTGAATTATTAACTGTCTTGATTTTCATGTCGTTAAAGTTTTACTGAAGTAGAAAAACTTCACAAACCAATACAACTTCTCGATTAACTTTATGTGTGTGGCCTCAAGCATTAGTATATTCCATCAAAGTTTCAATTTTGGTTCGGCTTAATAGTGAGTGCTACTTGGCTAGCACAACTTTCGAGAACTCATAGCCATGAAGTTACAAAGTTAATACGAAGATGGCTGAGTGTGCTGCCCTACCTGGATTTAGAGATGCGTTAATATATAGCTTTAATTTTTGAGTACGTGGTAATAAAAATAAACTATGTGTAATGAAGATTATTCTGTTCTATGCTAATCTATTTCATTGCGTGATTTTCAATGTTAAAAAGATTATCTGATGCGTTTTCATGTTTGATTAGCCGTAAGAATGAAAATAGCGGTATGACGGCAATAAATACTATAATGTAAACTCTTGCCTACTAAGGGTTATAAACTGGGATTTACTAAGGTTGTATATATACTTTTTCTTTCTCGTAACACGAACAATAATTAGAGTGAGACGAGAAATGGCGGGGGCATTTTTCAAACATGTGTAATATAACCAAAAAATACCCACTATCAAATTAATAAATAAAGAAATCTACACAAATAAATAAAATTGAAATGTTTGTTTGTAATGTCAAAATAACAGCTTTTTACTAAATGCATATGAAAGTATATACGGTACCTACAACTAATAAACTATTGTTTTTCTCTATCTGTCGGTCGGTCTGTCTGTCTGTTTGTTCCCGCTAATCTCCGAAACGGCTGGACCGATTTCTACGGGACTTCCACTGGCAGATAGCTGATGCTATAAGGAACAATAAAAACTACTTCTATTTTAGAAAAATAATAAGGGTTCCGCGCAAAATAATTAAAACCCATGAAATCCAATATATGTACTCTATGTCAAATATCTATGCCGAAGTACTCTAAATTATTTATAACAATCCAGTTTCTTTCAAATTTAACGGCGGGTGAAACCGCGCATCCCTGCTAGTCATACATATACAGGAACAACCTGTATTGAATTCCAATACTTTCCACCACTACTGTCATTCAACCGTACAGTGCGGTTACCGATGTTCGCTCATTAATATGCCCATAATTATTATTTGGCACTACCTTCATTATTGTATCATATACTAAACATACATTTTATACTTTGCTATGTTTTGGTTTCTTTAATGTAGAGTCAATGATACTGGATGTACGGTAAAACTCGAATGAGTTTATATCTTTAGAATGCTATTTTAATTGTATAGTTAGATAAATAAATAGGCCAGGTATAAAATATAACTTCTCTTTGGTCTGCATGAACCATGGTTGGGGCATACCTGGCCCCGCCCGACATCATAAAGTTTTTTTTTGTTTCAGTGCTTTTAATATTTTTATATCGTGTAGGGGTATTGAAGTCGGTATTTCTTTTGTTAAATAGTTTTATTTGTTTCTTTTTAGTGTAACTAAATGTAAGAACTTTTTAAAATTTGGTTCAGTATTTAACACTAAAAATAAGAATGACTCAAATGGGTTCTCTGAACTGAGAGGAATCGAAAACCATTAAGACATCATCTAGATAAGCGCCGTCAAATTAACCTGTTTATTGAAGCTGGTTAAAAAACTACCCAATCAAATTTATATGGGACCAACTCAAAAGCATTCTGCACCAGTTAAAAAAAGAATTGCTCAATTCGGTCCAAAAATCTCGGAGTAACCGGTGTACAAAAAAATAATACTCATCGCATTGATAACCTCCACCTTTTCGAAGTCGGTAATAATTTCTGTTTATCCAAATTTCCGTGTGGTGCCGGCTCAGAATACCACCACTCCATTTCCTCCCGTGGGTGTCGTAAAAGTCGACTAAGGGATTAGCCGGAGGATGGGCATCAGCGTCATTCGAGTACATTAACAACTCAACTGCGATCGCCAACCCGTCTGCCAAGCGTGGCGATTATGGCAAAACCCCCCAAAGCGCCCTCAACACACCCATATCAGTTATGATGTGGTGATCTTTCGGGGAGGCCTTTGTCCAGCAGTGGACTTCATTCGGCCGTAATTATATCCAAATTTCACATAGCTTTGAGTCTAAAGGATAATATGTTGGCTTTGTTCACAGTTATACGTAAACAGATAAGAGGCACGCGGCTAACCTTTGCAAGATTGAATCAAATTGGTGGAATTAAATAATTGTCGCTAAAGCATTCAATGATTCTGTATTACGTAGCGCACTCAATCATTCAGTTAACGCTTTTATCTAGACGCTTCTGTATTCTGGATTGTTCTCCACTTAACCTGTTAGCAGTCGCCTCTAGTGTTTCAACCTCCCAAGTTTTGCAAACTCAAGCTTTCTTTATATAATGTAAAGTTATATAACATGGTTATCTTAAAGCTATAAACTGATTTACCATACCAGGCTTCTCGAAATTAAGATTTTTAGGTATAATGTCGTGGGCGCGCAGATTGGGGAGTCTGCGTGCTCATAACGAGCGGCCCCGGGAAGACGGTGGCGCGCTCGTGGTCACGTGCTACCGTGTCCACAGCACAGTGCACAGCAAGACTCGGGGGGATCCTTTACAATCCTCCCCGAGAAGTGCCTGGGGTTGGCTTTTTTACAGGCTCTTTTCTTGCGCTAGAGGGGGTGACCACTACAGTTATCCCCTCCGAAATTCGCCAAAAGGCGTGGCGCCAATAGGAGGCTCTAGTATGATCTTACAAGGATCTGGCCCTCTTTGGTGCCGAAGATGACCGTTCCAGTGGTTTCAGCCGGTAGGAATCTGGCATGCCCCATTTCCCTTTCCGGGGGTGGAGGAAGTTCACGATGAATTTCCACTGGGAACCAAAAAGCTATGATCTCTTGGTATACGTATATTAGTTACAGCTTATTACACTCACATGCTTGTCTTCACTGAAGTATTTGACAAAGGTGGATATAGATACTCCAATGTTTTACCAATGATGATATTGTCCCATTAAAATGTCTATGTTCAGACAGTCTAAACTCCAGGCAGCTACTGAGAATTTTCTGACAGAAATTTGATAGCAATTTGCTGACCTGGCACTTGCAACCGACAGACAAATTACCATAATCATCATCATCATCATATCAGCCAAAGAACGTCCACTGCTGAACAAAAGCCTCCCCACAGATGTCCACAACGATCGGTTACATGCCGCTCTTATTCAACAACTCCCAGTGACCCTCACCAGGTCGTCTGTTCAGCTCGTTGGAGGCCGTCCCACGCTGCGTTTTTCGGTGCGCGGTTTCTATTCGAGAACCTTTTTGCCCCAACGGCCATCAGTTCTACGAGCAATGTGCCCCGCCCATTGCCACTTCAGTTTACTAATACTTTCAGCTATATCAGCAACTTTAATTCTTCTACGGACCTATTTCTGGTTCGATCTCATAGAGAAATACCAAGTATAGCTCTCTCCATAGCTCACTTGCAAATGACCGTCAGCTTAAAAAACATTGCTGTTAACTACAAGGAGTTATGATTATATTGTTGGGTTGGTAAAACTCTGATCGCACCAACTAATCATATTTGTTTGTTGTTGTTTGCTGTATCCTGTATATTAATCGGTTGGTACGCATAATATACGTTTTTGTGTTAAAAATGTGGCAGCTATCAAACTTAATTTTTTTAATGTAATTTCTTAGCAACGTGTTCTCGGCTGAGCACAATACGGCCTTTTCAAATTAAACATCCTTTCTCCTGCGCAATATACTTATTGACTAAGCTGTAGTATTATTACTGTCATATTTTTGTATATGATTAAATTACTAAACAAATACACGCATGTAACACGCAACATTTTTTATGAGTAACAGCATAATAATTTTTGATTTATTCCACGTCACATGTTCTATGGTGGGACAGTGGCCTAGTGGGGGAGTGATCGTGTGTTAAATTTACTTGAACTTCTCTACACTGAACGCGCCGTATGAACCAATCTCCGACAGACTGCAGGTTAATACGTTTACAAGAGGAAAATACAGTAGTTAGTTTTGGTGTTCGTGTTCGTATATTTTAAACTCAACAGTAAGGAATAGACAATTTTCCAAACTCGTTTCTTCATAGTAAGTAAATTTAAGATATACTTTCACAGGCATACTTTTCTTTTTAAATATCACAACAATGCACAGGTAGGCCTTCTTCACACATACAGAATATTATATATTTGTATGAATACCCCATTACGCTAGTTCCGAGTAATATTGTGTGTTGTGGGTATTGGCAGTAAATAAAATTGGCTGGCAACTTTTTGTCACTCACTATTTTTATAAAGGAATACTTAGAATCTTAACAAAATTTAAAAGACGTTTTTAGGCCCTTTGGAATATTAGTCTGTACCTTGTATGATTCACTATATAATGTTTAATGTTTATTTGCATACAAAAATGTTAATATATATTTATAAACACTTTTTGACTTATAAATTGTAACATATTTGAGTGTGTCGTTACCAACATCCGTGCTAAGTTATAAAAATAACTTGTATTAAAGATGTATGTTTTAAATACAAACGCTTAGAATACTATTGTTACATTATACATTATGAGAAACAAAACTATATGCATTTAGGTCACAGTTATATGTGGCCCCATTTCCCTAACAAACAAATTGTCTCCACATAAAATTAGCCTCAATAATTATGGAACTAAATGTGTACCTCATCCGGCTCAAAGGACCAAAATCTTTCACAAACATATTTATGTAAAGAGAGTGTGAGATTTTCATAGCAACACTTGGATGTATTTATTTATCTGATGATGAATGATTAATATTTATTTATATGGCCATGTTCCAGGTCTGGATATTTGTGCATGTGATATTTATATCCGCGATCTGTACCCACGACACAGAAAAAATCCTAGTGAACAGTTTTATATGTAATAATGTCTTAGGTTTTCGCGAGTATTACACATTATAATAAAACACTTTTGTCATAGATAGGGCAAACAAAGCGTAGCATAGCCACCCGAATAAAAGAACATATAGCTGACGTCAAGCATAGACGCTCCACAAAGTCTGCAGTGTGTGAACATGCCTTAGGCAAACCCAACCACTATCTTCGTTTTGATCAACCTCAAGTCCTCGCGAAAGAGAACCGATATGTACCTAGAATGTTTCGTGAGGCTATTGAAATTAAAAAACATACTAATTTTAATAGAGAAGATGGTTGGCAGGTACCACCTGTTTAGAATACAGTAATTAAAATAATAAAGTCCCAAACAACATCATCATTTTCATCATCATTTCGGCCGGATGAAGTCCATTGCTGGACACAGGCCTCCCCCAAAGATCACCACAACCACCGATATGGATGTGTTGTGGGCTCATTGGGGGGTTTTGCCATAATCGCCACGCTTGGCAGGCGGGTTGGCGATCGCAGTTGAATTCATAATGTACTCGAAGGACGCTGCTGCCCATCCTCCGGCTAATCCCTTAGTCGACTTTTACGACACCCATGGGAGGAGATGGGGTGGTGGCATTCTGAGCCGGCACCACACGGCCAAACAACATACCGCACTAAAAAACATCAAGACACTGTGAGTGATTACTGCGTGCATCGAAACTAATTTTTTGATTAAAATTGTACGGTAGATAAAATAAAATCACTTTTTAAAATCTGTAACGACGCCTGTCACCTTAGTCATCCTGCGACCACGAATGCTGCAAAGCATTCGAAACGTCAGGAAAAACAAAAATCTAAAATATACGCGATAGAATCCGTTTAAAAGTGTTTTATTATAAAGTTTTATATGTATACATAAAACACACAAGTCAAAATAATCAGACTGTTCTGCGGTTGTCTGTTCTAATGTGCGGAGATTCTAATAAAACCACTTTGTTCCTATAAAATTTATGTAATCTCTACACACTTCCTAACATTCATTTACAGTACATTCTTCCTAAGGTACATATATCTGCGCGATCAGCAGCCTCCGTTTCTTGTTCAAAGTAACAAAGTTAAACTTTTGCGCTTGATTGTACCTGTTGGTCGGCTTTGTAAGTTAGATGTCAAGTACAGTCACCCGCTTATGTAAGTGCAAAGTAATCTTTGTTTACGTGCTGTGTTGGGTGCTTTTGTGTTTTGCTTTTATCTTTAAAACCATAGATCTTCTCTTTTTAAATAATCATGTTGGTATTCCCTGTGTCATGGGAATATTCAGACTAAGTGGATAACTATTTGCCCAGGCTAGGTAAAACACGCTTTCTCGAACTGGGAATGGAACCAGTTACTTGACTTTGACTGTGGAAATTCCACTGCAATACTTAGATTTTTATAATGTCTTATTATAGAACACATTAGTCTTATTACACACATGCACCATTGTTTACTCTATATTTTTAGTCAAATAATAACTTTCAAAAATATTTTTTGTCTGCAAAAGGTACACCCGAATAACCATACTAATGAAAATAAAAAACCAACCATGGAGAGAGCAATGCTTGGTATTTCTCTACGAGGTCGAATCAGAAATGCTTTTTTTTCGACAGATTTTCATCATTGATTTGAGATTTGTTACAATACTTAAACAGTTTTGACAAACAACTTCAAATGTTCGCCATAATATCCGTAGCAGTCCTGACTGCCTACTACGGGACCCACGCCACCCTATAAAAAATACAAAGCTAAACCGGAGTTCTTGGTCCGCTTAAAGAACGGCAATTACTTAACTTGGTAGATTGGTGATCGCTGTGTTTTTTAAGAGTGAGGTTATTAAACAGTAAACTATGACCTCAATATTTAATTTAATTTAATTTTTTTTTTAAAAACGTTGCCCCACACTAGGATTTCTCCTGTGTCGTGGGTGCGTTTACAGACATAAATTCCACATACAATACACCCAGACCCGGAACAACTACCTGCAGATCATACAAATATTTGTTCCGTGCGGGAATCGAACCCACGACCCGGAGCGCAGCAGTCAACTGTATCAACCACTACACCAACCGTGCCGTCATATAATATAATATGCTACTAATTGTAGTTTTGATAAGTGACAGTTTGTCAGTGTTTACTTAAAATAAAGCGAAGCGCATTGCCACAGGCGTCTTTTTTAGGGTTATTCGCAGACATTTCCGAGAAATGTGGCCAGGCGAATCTGGCGGAACTAGCCAGGCTTATTTTAACACGCTTTTATTAGCTTGGTATATTATATCTATGAATCAATGTATATATGTAACGGAATTATTGAACTCGATTTTTATACGGAATTACTGCCACTAAGTGCGGCTCCTGCGGGACTCGAATATTGGCTTAAGACGTTGCTGGGGGGTGCAAATTATAGGGGCTGCTGGATCTGTACTATTGGAATTTATGTCTGTAAACACACCCACGAAACAGGAGAAATCCCAGTGTGGGGGCAACGTATAAAAAAAAGTGGGATAATTTTAAACTACAGGCTCGGGGCTTCGAGGCTTCGGGTGCTGAGGGGGGAGATGATTGATCGTGGTGACAGGCCTCCGCGGCATTGCTTGTCATTGAGGCAGAGATCCACCGGCGTCATATCGTCATAGCGTTATATGCCTTTGCGTATTTGCACATGCATCTGCATATTTTGGCTATTTCTTCACGTTATTGCATATTTTAGCCTATTCTAGCCTTGAATCAGGTTCCTAACTAGAAAAAAAACGATATTGTACATGTACATAATATAATATATAAGTAGGTACATTTTATTATGGACCAGTATGTACTTGATTGTGAAGCTTTCCAAATTAAAAAATAAATATAAATATATTAAATAAAGTTGTCTTTGTATTTATTTATGCTGCATATTTTGGTCCTTTTTGGCGATGGATTGATGCATATTTTGAGTGCTTATGATGCATATTTCGACCTGACAGTGGCTGATACAGTCGACTGCTGCGCTCCGGGTCGTGGGTTCGATTCCCACACGGAACAAATATTTGTATGATCTGCAGATAGTTGTTCCGGGTCTGGGTGTATTGTATGTGGAATTCATGTCTGTAAACGCATCCACGACACAGGAGAAATCCTAGTGTGGGGCAACGTTTAAAAAAAAAATTGCATATAATCTGGTTTCTCATCATCAACATCAATTTAGCCGAATAAAGGCCACTGCTGGACACTGGCCTCTCCCAAAGATGGCAACAATGACCGGTCTAGATCTGGTGTGTATTTATTGGGGAATTTTGCCATAATTGCCCAGCTTGAGAGTGTTGTGAGTGTTGTAAATGTATTCGAAGGACGCTACTGCCCATCCTTCGGGTAATCCCATAAACACTTTTTACGACATCCACGGGATGAGATGGGTTGGTGCTATTCGAAGCCGGCACCACACGGCCGGTCTATAGTCCTGAATAACTCAAAAATTATAATAGATGTACGATTTATGTTCAACATAATGTGAGATATAATTTGATCCTCAAATCATAGAAACAGAGTTATTAAATTAAGTACGCCAAAAAGCACGTTACTTTTAAAACAGTGACGTGCTAAATGAATACAGTCAATATTTTATTTACGACGTTTAATGATTCCGTACTCCACAAAACACAACTAAAACTATTGATAAATAATAACAAAGGAACTATCAAACTCCAGTACCAACTTGATTTACTGTACCTAGCTCACTGTAGTGAGGGCTCACCTGAGTGCACGTGACGACGCACATGAGATAAAAACAAAAGAAGTGACGCCATTCGTTTTTGCTGGCCAGTGCCTGGCAGTGCCACAAACAACATCCTCCTTGGACCATGACACATCTATACAAATAAATAAAATTGAAGTGTCTGTTTGTAATATCAAAATAACAGCTTTTTAATAAATGCATATGAAAGTATATACGGCACATATAACAAAAACCAATTTTTAATTTTTTTGTCTGTCTGTCTGTCGGTCTGTCTGTCTGTTTGTTCCGGGTAATCTCCGAAACGGCTGGATCGATTTTGACGGGACGTTCACTGTCATATAGCTGATGTTATAAGGAATAACTTAGGCTACTTTTATTTTAGAAAAATAATTAGGGTTCCGCGCAAAAAATATAAAACCCTTGAAATCTAATATATATATTCTATGTCAAGTGTCTATGTCGAAGTACTCTAAATTTCTTTTAAATTAAACGCGAGTGAAACCGCGGGTCCCAGCTAGTCTAATTATATAATATTAACTTTATATATGTATACAGTTTGAAGATTTCAGAAACCAATACGAAGTCGTGTGGTGAGGATGAATTATAAGAGGTGAAAATAATTGAAACTTCAACATAGATTGCAATTTCTAACAGACGTTGTAGACCAGTGGCATAGATGTATGGGTTGCATAATTTAAAAAACTACTGTAATTCGCTTTCCCTCTGCTATGGACTGCACTTCGTTGGCCATGTGTACTGCACTTAAAGTGCAATATAGTCCATACAGTACACGATACACTATACACAACACACAAATTACAACGCAAAATGCACACGTATCTACGGTAAGGCTGTATGCTCTGTTTGACGTCCGTGTGTCATCTTCAAAGCGGGTTCCAGCTGAAAACCAGCGCCTGGCACTAGCTGCCTGGCACATGCTGAACTAGACACCTATTTGGTGCAACCGTAAGATACATACTATTCTATAACTTCACTAATAATTACTACCTACCTAATCTATTGTGTCTTATGTTTTGCAACAAATAAATGTTTCTTTCTTTCTTTTTTTCTTTCAGTGGTCGCAGAGGTCCTAGAATCGTGCAGCCCACGGCATATTTTTTATAAGATCTATCTAGTAATTCGAAGTCAAAGTCAAAGTCAAATTGTTTTTATTCATGTAAACCATTTGCTGGCACTTACAAATAGTCAGAATTTAAATAGTTGCACGGTTCCAAGTCGTTGATCCTATGAAGAAGAACCGGCAAGAAACTCCATGGACATACTCTTTTGAAATAATATTTGAAAGTATTACAGTCTTCAATATAATCGTTAAATTTATGTGAGGATAATGCATGCCAATGTGTGGGATAAACAGGGAACTTAGCCACCTAACACATAACGCTACCTTCAACAAGACATTTTAGTGAGCATGACAGACTCATACTGCCAGGCAACAAGCTGGTGTATATGTTATTACATTAGTGGCTACATAATGCTCACATTCACGATAATAAAAGAGTAAATTATTATACATGCAATATAAAATTAATATCATATATACTAAAATTATTAAACAGTATCAAATTAAGCTATAATACTTCTAGCGCAAACAAAAGTGAAAAAAGAAACAACAACACCGCATACTCCAGCAAATCCCACAGCAAACACCCATAAAATCAATAATCGTAGACATAAAAAACTACTAACCCATAAGTACCAGTATGTACTCGACAAAAAATGATTTTAACGTAACTTCCTTCCTATGCTAACATAGCAAATCTTTATTTCCAAAGTGATAAGTTCCATTTGAGCACAGAAAAATCTTTGCATGTACAAAGAGTCACCGACCCTTCTTCCGTAAAAAAATACATTAAAACATACATAATAATTATGAACAGACTTATCGTCTCACGAATTCGCTACGGATAATGTGTGAATTTTGACATTTAACAAATTACCTATAAAACTAAAAACAGTGATGAATTGGTAAAGTCAAGGCTAAAACTGCATATTTGCAAAATAACAAATGTAAATAAAAATATATAACCAATTTTATTTTTGAGAAAAATGTAGTGCCTCACATTAAACTTAAACCGTTATTTTACCCAATACAGTTATTGTAATGTGCGTCTTTGGTGTCGGAAGCCAATTGACTGTCAGTGAGTAGGGTTGGTGAGATAGGTTATTTAATCACCCCGAGATGTAAATGGGGTTAACGATGTTTTTAAAGCGTGGCCCCAATGAGCAGCCCTAGTATGATTGTATCGAGGACCTAGAGCCCCATTTGATGCCGAAGATGACTGCTCCAGTGGTATTAGAGATATTCCCGCCCTTCTACCCATCCCCCGGCCGGAGGAAGAACATGATGCAATTCCAACTGGTTAATAAAAAAAGACTATTTAATCAACTTTTCATATTTTATGCTGGTATTTATTTAAATACACATATATTAGTTGCTTCGAATCATTAAGCGTGTTTTATTCAGTTGGACGATGGAATTTTTGCAGTTGGCTCAGGGATCTATTGTTGCTTAACCAGACAAGCTGGAGAAGCTGAAAAGGCCTTCAACTAGGTGTTAACTAATATACTAAGCCACGCAGATAATGACATATTCTAGTGGTACCGGGCCTCGGCTTATGGCATTGTTGGGTGGGTAAAGCTTGGGAGCTGGAACAGAGTGATGATTTGGTTTTTAGAAATTGGCATTTTTGAGCTACGGCTTGGGATGGGCACGGCAGACGGGACGAGCTAGAGTAGGGTGGGGATGGAATGAGCCATCACGATGGTTTAATTTTATTGAACTATGCGCCTAGGGGGAGTGGCTAGAGATTGGAGGTGACGAGTCATCTTATGTCCAGTCTGTGTTTTGGGATGTCACTGGTACACCAGTACACCAAGCATGAGTAGGAGAGGGGCAAGCAAGGATACTTTAGGGAGTTCGGCTCTAATGGGATAAGGGGACAGGAGTGCGACCTGCATGCGAAGCGATGGCTGAGATACGAGAAAAAGTTTCAATTAACGAGCATGAGTCGGTCACCCACGCCGGACTAATACAGCTTATATAATAAGCTATTGTACCAGACCTCGTCGAAGGCTTTTACCACGTCAAAGAAGAACATTTCCATTATGAAATTGTGCTCGAAGCCGGCGTTTATGTGTAACCATGCAGTGAACTATTATTCAAGAATTTATGGTTTGAAAACCAAACAGCTTGCCAAGAGGAAGCTTTTCTGGATTTGGCATAATCCCTTTATGTTTATAGACGACCCGCTCATAGATTGTTGCAAGGACATTTAGAATACTTATGGGGTGATACCTATACGGCTGCGACTTCCTTTGCCGGGTTTCGGAAAAGGTCGCTTCTTCCCCCGGTTGTGAGAAAAGATTGCTGTTTCATTCCTCACTGAATATGCTGGTGATTAAGACAATGAGAGGGGGAAAATTTTGTGTCATAAGATTCCTCAAATATAAAAATAGTTCTTCCAGCTTCCGCAACTACCACAATACGCTAGCTAATAGTAGGTTGTACCACGTTACAACACACTGCTTGGCTAAAGATGTAGATCTTAAAGGGATTGGTAAATAAAATTAACAGAGTGAACAAAAGCACCACACTGAGCTAAATTTTTTTCTATTTGTATTAGCTTGACCTGTATATATGTAACTGTGCATTATTGTAATGGAATCTTATAATTCAATTTTCACACAATTTAAGTCGTCCGATTGACTTGAAATTTTGCACAAATATCCAGAATAGATGATATTTATAAGTGTATATGCGTTGCCCGGGCTCTACGATGGTCACATGAAAGCAAGGTAATTGCCCGGCACTTATTAGTTTTAGTCACGCACCGATCAGTGTCCGTGGATCATAAGCGTAATTCAGTAACGTAAATCGATATTGTTACTAAAAAATTGTATTTTTTATTACGCTGTCTAATGGCGGCCGGCGTGCTGTTTTTTAGTACAATAATGTTCGTGTATGGCGCGTCTATATGTAAAATGTCATTGGTTACCATAATTTGAAAGGAATATGACCTGGTGCCGTCATCAGAATTATCAGATCGGATTAAGAACATAGCACCACTCCATTTCCTCCCATAGAAGTCATAAAAGGCGACTAAGGGGCTCTGAACCAGAGGAATGGTCAAGCGCTCACCAACTCACTTGCCAAGCGTGGTGAGTATTGGCAAATTCCCCCCAAATTGATGACACAATGCTGGAAATCTATGGGGGAGGCTTTTGTTCAGCAGTGGACGTTCTATGGCTGGTATGATGATGATAAAGAATATAGTTTAAAAACTAACAAAATCACTTTTAGTGAAATATGAATTAAACGCAGAATATTTTCTGTGTAAAATAAGCGTGTGGTCTTCTCTACTTACATTCTTATAATTATTCCACCTATGATCTCGAGAACTCCACGCTTTTGTTATGTATACAATAATAAAAAAAACTACTTAGTCTTTTTATTGAGACGAAAATATACAGTCTGTATCAATAAAGCACAAAAAGCAATATATTAAAATGTGTACAAATAAGTTCGGAGGACCATATTTAATAAACAATGCACCGTAAACATTGAGTGCTTTCAGTCTCGTTTGCGATGCTGTTTTAAAAGCTATTATCGGCAAGTTATAATACAATCGAGTTAATATAAAATAACGTGTGACTTATTGTGACCTCCTATGACCTCGGGAAAGGTAAACAAGACTATTAGTTTGCAAATTGAATTCTTATCTGATTTTCAATATTTATCTACGGAAGAGTTTATTAGAGTCAAATAGAAAGATGGTTGTGAATTTTTTTCACAGTTAATAATCTTATAGATACACGAGAATATTGCCTTATAGTCGAATATCGGAGTAGGTCGTAAAATCCGTCAACTATGTGTATAGTGTGCTTACTACTGACAGATGTAGTAGACCCAAAATGGTCTCGTGCCGGCTTCAGAGGAAGTCCTCCCGCGGACCCACAAGTTCAAGTTGTGGAATCAGCTCCCTACCGAGGTTTACAAACTTTGTAATATATATATATGTTTCATTAAAGTTAGTAACTATAACTAAGATATTTATTTTTTAAACTGTGGATTATCATGTAAAACGTATGATGGGTTGACATGTCCTTAATGGATAAAAACCCCTAAAATAAAATAAGGTTAAAAAAAATAATTATATATATAAATACATGTAATTACTGACATCTATACAAATAAATAAAATTGAAGTGTCTGTTACAAACAGATATGTGATGTGTGTGTGTATGATATGTCAAAATAACAGCTTTTTACTTAATGCATATTCAAGTATATACGGTACATATAACAAAACACCATTTTTAAATTTTTTGTCTATCGGTCTGTCTGTCTGTCTGTTTGTTCCGGGTAATCTCCGAAACGGCTGGACCGATTTTGAAGGGACTTTGACTGGCAGATAGCTGATGTTATAAGGAATAACTTAGGCTACTATTATTTCAGAAAAATAATTAGGATACCGCGCAAAAATATTAATACCCTTGAAATACAATATAAGTATTCTATGTCAAGTGTCTATGTCGAAGTACACCAAATTTGTTTTAAATTAAACGCGGGTCCCAGCTAGGTATTTATAAAAATCAATTTAAAATTAGTTTACATAGTTATGGCTTTTGACATTATTTGAATGATCAGCAATGCCTAATATGTCTTAAGTAATTGAGGCAGCCGAGCGTCGCCGACAGCTGCATCTCTACTATGTTAAAGAGGGTACCACTATTGCACAAGTAGCTGACTATTTGAAAATTATATGTGGCGGTAATGTATGCGGGATTGAAGCACTTAAAACGCGAGGAAATTATGCGTCATTTAAGTTGGATGTCCCCTCTAAGTTAGTGGATGTCATCATGTCCCCCTTAAACTGGACCCAAGATTTTTGCTTGAAGCCCTGACGGCAGTCCTTTCGCTCCAAAAGTAAAGAAGTTCAGCCACAGTAGCAGCACAAAAAATATAAAAGTTTATTATCAGAATGTCAGGGGTCTGAGAAGCAAAACTATGGCATTCTACAACAGCGTTTCATCCAGCTGTTCAAGTGATATCGTAACCCTCACGGAGACTTTTCTGAATAGTTCAGTATCAGATGCGGAGTTGTTCCCTCCGGGGTACATAGTACTACGCAAGGATCGTATGGGTGATATCGGCTGGGGAGGAGTGCTATTGGCAGTGAGAGGTAATTTTTCGGCTCAATTGATTACCGATGTTGACGGGTTATCAGAAGATAAAGAAATATTGTTGGCAAAAATAATGTGCAAAAGTATAAAGTTTTTAATCTGCGTGGTATATCTACCGCCTAGTTATAGTGATAAGCAATATTTAAATGTTTTATCATGTTTAGAGAATATAGTTTGTGAATATTCAGCACTAGATATTTTAATAGTTGGAGATTTCAATCTGAAATCTTGTAGTGTTAATGTAAGGTTACAATTTGATTTTTTTCTTGAGTTTTGTAAATTAGGTCAATACAATAATATTTTAAATACTTATGGCGGCATGTTGGACCTTGTGTTGACAAGTCTAAAGTCGGTGACCATATCTGAAGACGTAGAGCCACTGACGCCGCCTGACGTTTATCACCCGCCGTTTGAGGTGTCTCTATCGATTCCGCACGGTGCAGTTGATAACTTTCTTACACGCTTAGTCGCCCAGTCAATGGCCGATCTTATGCTCCGGACTGGGATTTTCGCAAAGCGAATTTCAGTTTGTTGTACATTGATATGGCCGCTATTGATTGGACAGATGTACTAAACCTAAAGGATGTTGACTTGGCTACAGATTTGTTATATAATAAACTCAACGAAGTCGTGAATAATCGCGTACCTATTAAGAAGCAAAGTTACCATCTGCGGAGCCGACATTATCCACCATGGTACACTTCGGAAATCATTCGGAAACTAAAAGTCAAATATTTTCATCTACGTAAATATAAGGAGCTGGGTTTACAATTCAATCAGGAGGTGTTCAAGTACTATAGAAGTCATATAAAGGTATTAGTAGACGATGCGTATCGCCAGTATATGGCGTCGGCTGGATCCAATATAAGACGAGATCCTTCTCAATTTTGGAAGCATGTCAATAGTAGGCGTAAAAATAGGAGTCAGACAAACGAATATACGCTGGATGGAGAGATAGTCGTGGGACAAGAAGCTGCTGTAGCTTTCGCTAAATATTTCAGCTCGGTTTTTTTCAGTGATGTCCCCGCACTGGATGCATCGGCGGCGGCTGTGGAGAGCGCGCAGATTGCCGGCTCAGGAGACTCGCGGAATGTGAGCGTAAACAGCGTCACCGTGGCCGATGTGCGCCGCGCCGTACGTCACCTTAAGGCATCATCGGCGGCTGGCCCTGATACTATTCCTCCATTCCTAGTCAAGGATTGTGTGTCCGTATTAGTGAAGCCATTGTTGCACTTGTTCAATCTGTCGCTACAAACTTGTCGCTATCCAGCTGTGTGGAAGATCTCCAGAGTTACACCTGTTCCCAAGACTAGCTCATCGACAGACGTCACGACCATTAGGCCTATAGCTGTGTTAAACGTATTTAGTAAAATTTTTGAGTCCATAATAAATTCATACCTAACTCAGCAAATTGAAGCCAGTTTTGACGATTCGCAGCATGGTTTTCGCGTCACTCGCTCGACAACTACGAATCACATCACCTTCGTGGATTACGTATCTTCTAACATGGACGCCAGCCGACAGATTGATGCTGTATTTCTCGATTTTAGGCGGGCATTTGATATGGTGGATAATGACGTGTTATTGGTAAAGCTCTCATCGCTCGGGGCCTCTCCTGGGCTACTTAAATTTATTGCTTACTACCTAAAAGACCGGAGACAATATGTCCAGCTAAAAAGATATAAATCAGACGAGTTCTACACGAGGTCGGGAGTAAGTCAGGGCAGTACACTTGGGCCGACACTCTTTTTAGCTATGATTAATGATTTGCCCAAAGTCCTTAACGAGTCACAATGTTTGATGTTTGCCGATGACTTGAAACTCTTTAAGTCTGTGAGTCAAGTTTCTGACTGTGTTGCATTGCAGCGGGATATCAAATCGGTCGAAGATTGGAGTCGCTCTAACAAACTAGCATTTAATGTCACTAAATGTAAAGTGATCACCTTCTCCAGGTTACAATTGCCTCTAACGACAGTATATACGTTGGAAGGATTACCATTGGAGAGGGTAAATGAGATCCGTGATCTGGGACTCGTCATGGATACACGTCTCAACATCCGAGAACACTTCTTACATATCTGTAAAAATGCGAACAAGACGTTGGGTTTCATAATGAGAACTGCGTCACAATTCCGTGATGTAAGCGTAGCAATTTTGTTGTACAATGCCTTCGTTCGTAGCAAGCTGGAGTATGGTGCAATAGTTTGGAACCCGCGCGAGGCAAAATACAGTATGATGATAGAGAGGCTCCAACGCAAATTTGCCAGATACATCTACAAGCGAATGTACGGCTATTACCCCTATCTTTTTCCTTCTCTATTCGTTTCAGGGATGATTGGGTTCTATACATTAGAATTAAGACGGGAGTTACAGCTCATCATCCATTACTGTCTGCTGCTGCGCAATAAGGTAAACAATCCTAATGTACTGGGTGGCATGGGACTGTTGGTCCCTAACGGATACGTGCGTGCGGGTCGGCGACGGCATCGGCTGTTTGCGTGTCCTGTGCCGCGAACTCAACACGCGCGCAACGCGCCAACGTTGAGGGCGCTCTCTCTTTTAAATGCATTTGTCCACGAGTTCCAACATGTCGACATTTTCAATGATTATTTAGGTACTATTGAACTTTCTGTAAAATTATATTTAAGTCATAAATTAAGATAGTAAGCGTTTTGGCGTATGCTGTAAGAAGACTATTATAACTGAATTGTAAATAAATAAATAAATAAATTGATTAATGACTTGGAATTTTATTACGTATCTACTGATTGCACACCATTGTAGAATGTACGATCAAATTATTAATTACTAAGACCACTATGTACTACATTCTTGCAATGAATATATCTTTATCTTTAATACCGATATTAAATTAATAATATTGATTAATATTAAAATTCAGGCAACTCGTGACCGCAGTCAATGTAACTTGATCGAAACGTCGAGGTTAGTCAAAATATTGAACAACTTTATAATATTTATATACACATAATATTTATATACACATAATATTTATATACACACTAGCTGGGACCCGCGGTTTCATCATTCCGGCCGAATGAAGTCCACTGCTGGACACAGGCCTCCCCCAAAGATCACCACAACCACCGATTATGGATGTGTTGTGAGCTCATTGGGGGGTTTTGCCATAATCGCCACGCTTGGCAGGCGGGTTGGCGATCGCAGTTGAGTTGTTAATGTACTCGAAGGACGCTGCTGCCCATCCTCCGGCTAATCCCTTAGTCGACTTTTACGACACCCATGGGAGGAGATGGGGTGGTGGCATTCTGAGCCGGCACCACACGGCGGTTTCACCCGCGTTTAATTTAAAACAAATTTCTACTCCAAATTTTGACATAGACACTTGGCATAGAATATATATATTGGATTTCAAGGGTTTTTGTTTTGCGCGGAACCCTAATTACTTTTCTAAAATAATAGTAGCCTAAGTTATTCCTTATAACATCAGCTATCTGCCAGTCAAAGTCCCTTCAAAATCGGTCCAGCCGTTTTGGAGATTAACCGGAACAAACAGACAAACAGACAGACCGACAGACAAAAAAATTAAAAATGGTTTTTTGTTATATGTACCGTATATACTTGAATATGCATTAAGTAAAAAGCTGTTATTTTGACATTACAAACAGACACTTCAATTTTATTTATTTGTATAGATTAGAACTAAATATATATACACTATTTATGATTAAACTAAATATTATAAAATACATATAAAAGTGGCACATGATAATGTTCACAAAACAGCTGTCAGCTGATAATGTTCCCAGAAGACTGGCAGTATTTCCACGTTGAATGGCAATGCTTATTCTGTGGCCAAAGAAAAGGCCACCCCACCGATCACGCGAAGTTTCCACCAACCGTCTCGCTATCAGGATAATGGTTTTAATGTTATCAAAGAAAAGAAAAATAAATTTATGGGCACAATCAGTAACTACACAAAAACAAAATACAAAGACTATAAAACTTAATAAAAGGAAACCTTGAAGGTAAACTTATTTATGTTCAACCATTACTTTCCTTCTACACAGATACAAATTTACAGCGCCTAAGGGGCCACATCTCAGCGTAACGTTAGGAGGTAGTTATCTTCATCATCATATCAGCCATAAGACATCCACTGCTGAACAAAGGCCTCCGCCATAGATGTCAACAATTGTGTCATCATTTTGGGGGAAATTTGGCAGTACTCACCACGCTGGGCAGGCGGGTTGGTGAGCGCAGTATGGCTGATGTTCCAATGAAGGGACGCTGCTGCCCATCCCTCTGGTTTAGAATCCCTTAGACGCCTTTTACGACATCCACGGGAGGAGATGGAGTGGTGCTATATTCTTAATCCGGATACCACACGGTCACGGTCATACTCAGCTGTAATCAATGAACTTTTACACGTAGACGTGCCATGCAGGAACATTATTTGCACTACAAAACGGCATTAGACCGCGTAATAAAAAATAAAACAGAAAACTATTTTTATGTACAATATCGATTTACGTTACGTATTTATGAAATTAAACGTCATTTTCTCTCATAGTAACAGTATACTTCGTGCATCGTCTATAAACACAGGATGGCATTACTTTTTCGTAATATGTTGTTGAATTACGCTAATGATTCACGTTGAGCCGCAACACTGGTCGGTGCGTGACTAAGTAAACTCCGGGCAATTACCTTGCTTTCATGTGACCATCGTATAGCGCAGGCAACGTATCTACACTTATAACAACATCTTAGGCTGTAACTCACTATTATATTCATCATTTCATCATTTCAGACAAATAAAGCCACTTCTGGACACAGCCTCCCTCAACCGCCACAACGACCGATCCGGGTTTGTCTTGTGTGCTCATTGGGCGTTTTTCATTATTATATTATCATGGTATAATTTTCTCTAGTTCCTTCTATTTCACACCTGACAGTTTTTTTGCGATTTCGAAACTAGTCCGAATGCCGAGTGCCCTAAATCTCAACTTGACCGTGGCATTACGAATGATTTTATGAAAAAACTGGGTGTCCTCGGCTGTAACTAGCATTGTTTTTTTACCATTGGTTATTATATTATTCAAGTTATTGGTATATACACATAGAAGTAGTTATTATGTTACGGTTCTATAAATATCTATTCATCTATTAGTACATTAATATATATATAAAATGTAGTACTTAATAATAACGAATAGACGTTTAATTGAATTAATAGTAATTAACAAATAATATATATAAACTTAATACATTGATTATAAATTATTATCCAATATATGAACTGTGACTTAAATTAAAATTAAAGAACTCAATAATAGTGATAATTAAGCCCTCTGGGCAAACGTTATCTCACCATGGGATAAGGTAATCCTGGAGGGCAGATTAAAGTAGCTGCTTGTTTTCTTCCTACCTTCTGACAAAAAAAAAGTATATCATAAGAAGAAAAAGAAAAGTATATTAAGTAGCTTACAGAACGCAGGGCAGTTTGTGGCGAGCTGAATGTGAGTGGCGACACTGCGTGCCTGAATGCTCCAGAGAGTCGGTCGGGGCCTCGTCTCCGGCTTGCCTTTATTGGTTGGTTGGAGTGGTACCCCATGAGTGCCCGTAGGATTTTCAACTCTGGCTTGCCTTAGTTGGCCGATCAGAGGGGGGCAGCCAGAGCTATATGCTCGGGGGTGGAAGTGTGTAATGGCGTAATAACGGGGAAACCCGCTCCGAGTCTTGGAGACGCGCGATGGTGAAACCGGTGCTGCACCTCTCTACACCCCTAGCCGCTCATACCGGTGTTGCTCCTTGTCGCCTGTAGTGGTGGCCATTTAGGGGGCCCATCTTGTGAGTGGCAAGTCACCGTCTGCCACAGAATTTCACTTTAAAGGTTGAAAGGCAGACGCCGGTTTTTCCGGTTTTTCTTAGTATTAAATCCATTTAGCACCCATTGCAATAGACCTCATACTTGTAGTTTCCATTTCATAAAATAGTTTTATACCTCCGGGGACAATCCGAGACTGCATTTTATAATGCAGTCATGGAGAGTCCCCGGTTAGTGTCCCATTACATTTTAGATTAAAATTCTCTAAAGGGCCTCTGCGTGTTGGACCCATGTCACCGCGTAAGCCTATCAAAGGACCGGGTTCCCCCTTACAGGGGATATAAACCCGTTTAATAGAGAGACATGATAATTATATGGTTGGATCAAGGACAAATATTTGATTTAAATAACAGTATTACATATAATAACTACGATACAATATTAAATAGGTATAACAGAATAGATATAAATATCTAAAATGAAACTTACTAATATCTTATATCTTTAAATGAGCAATTCTTGTATATATATATAATTGGAATCTCGGAATCGGCTCCAACGATTTTCATAAAATTAAGTATATAGGGGGTTTCGGGGGCGATAAATCGATCTAGCTAGGAATCATTTTTAGAAAATGTCATTTTATAGGCGTTTGAGTAGTCTCAACTGAAAAATATGACTCTTCCTGACATCTATTGGCGAATAATAATACTATTTTTTGTGAGCAACTAATTGCTTTAACGACACAATAGCAGATGGCGTTGTTAAGTAACACGAAAATACCGAGCAAAGCTCGGTCATCCAGGTATTATACTTACTAGATGTTTGACCGAGCTTTGCTCGGTATTTTTTTGTTTTTAAATTGTGTTTTCTGGAAATTATATTTAAGTACGAATTACTAATAAAATAATGAAATATGAATAATATTTTTCGATCTTACCGATAGAATAATAAAAAATATGAACTGGTTATTTAAAGAAAAAAATCATGAGTGCAATTAGTTTAATCTTATATTAGAAACAAATACTTAATTTTTTACAGTTTATCAATCAATTGCGTAAGTATATATATATAGTATTATTATTCGCCAATAGATGTCTGGAAGAGTCATATTTTTCAGTTGAGACTACTCAAATTTAAAGATATAAGATTAAGAAAACTTGAACTTCAATATTTTGAGTTTAGCGCCATCTATGCGGCAGTAGTGGTACCACTAAGCACTCCATTGTCTCAGAATTAGACTACATAGCTAACCTCATAAAATAGTTCTTAGAGTATGTAACAGATGCTACTTCTCCAAATTAATTTTTTTGGACAAAGTATTTAATATTGAATGTCAGTGGTACCTAAACAAAATTATAATACTTCCATTATAATTAACTTTTATACTATAATGTGAAATAATACTTGACATTATAGTATAAAATGAACATGGTGTTATGCTCGATTATTAATATACCTGGATGACCGAGCTTTGCTCGGTATTTTCGTGTTACTTAACAACGCCATCTGCTGTTGTGTCGTTAAAGCAATTAGTTGCTCACAAAAAATAGTATTATTATTCGCCAATAGATGTCAGGAAGAGTCATATTTTTCAGTTGAGACTACTCAAACGCCTATAAAATCAAACGCCTATAAAATGACATTTTCTAAAAATGATTCCTAGCTAGATCGATTTATCGCCCCCGAAACCCCCTATATACAAAATTTTATGAAAATCGTTGGAGCCGATTCCGAGATTCTAATTACAAGAATTGCTCATTTAAAGAGATAAGATTTAGCAAAAAATGTATTAATGTGCAGCTATGATAGAAAATTAATATCTAAGTTTATTGTAATTGAGTATGACATTCTTATTATGAAAATCGAAATGATAAAAAAGACTCTCCTCTCTCCTACCTCTTTGCCGTGCCTGATAGGGCCCACATTTGATTCCTATGCTTTACTGTAACCCCTAAGTAACTTGTGGAGTGCAATAAATGTGTTGAGTATTAATACATATTTCACTTTAAAATATTGTAATTAATTAACAAATAACATAAAATTAAATTACAAAACATTAAGAATATAAAAACCGGTCAAGTGCGAGTTGAACTCGCGTGGAGAAGGTTTCGAAAAAGCGGAATATGTTTTCTATTATTGGATTTGGTCTTGTACCAATAACTTCCCAAGATCAAACTTAGCATTGTAATAGAAAAACATGTTTTCCCATACATTCCAACCGCAAACGTAAGTTTGTACGCACAATATTGAAAGATTTACCATGTTATTTTTTAGATCATAGACTTCTTCTAACTTTTCCTGTAATATATAGGTAAAGAGCTATTACCTACATTTATTTCAAAATTTTATGCTCAGTAGTTTCGGAGATAAATTGGGAATGGTAAACATTTCGTCTATTTTCTTAAATAAATTTCATTATTTCGGCCAAATGAAGTCTACTGCTGGACACAGGCCTCCCCAAAGATCACCACAACGATCGATATGGGTGTGTTGTGAGCTCAGTAGGGGGTTTTGCCCTAATCGCCACGCTTGGCAGACAGGTTGGCGATCGCAGTTGCGTTGTTAATGTACTCGAAGGACGCTGCTGCCCATCCTCCAGCTAATCCCTTAGTCGACTTTTACAACACCGACGGGAGGAAATGGGGTGGTGGTATTCTGAGCCGGCTCGCGGCTCTCTCACGGCTAAATAAAATTAACACAATATATTTAAAAAAAATAACATAAACAAATTTGAGTCCCTCACAACAAGCCCTTCCATTCCATATGTTACACGGTACAGTTTGCAAAACTTTATACTTTAATTTTCTATATTGCCCCCAAAAAGGACCCCAGACGAACAGACAGACACACGAATGATCCTATAAGGGTTCCGCCGTTTTTCCTTCTGACTTTCGGAACCCTAATAATAGATATACCTATAATAAATATAATATTATAACAATACCTTGTGGTGCCGGCTAAGAATACCAGCACCCCATCTCCTCCCGTGGATGTCGTAAAAGACGACAAAGGGACTCTAAAACAGAGGGATGGGCAGAAGTATCCATTCTGTGGCACAGTAGCCATACTGCGTGTACAGCCCACCTGGTGACTACGGGCAAATTATCCCCAACATGACGACACAATTGTGGTAATCTATAGGAGAAGCCTCTCTTCAGCAGTGGATGTCATCTGGGTGATGTGTAATATGGAAGCACTATCTAGGTCAAAACGATCGCGCTAACACCTCTACTCATGTTGACGATACTGTATTTAATATACCACCATCGATATAGATCTTGCTATAACCACGAGAACGAAACCAGGTGTTAAATTCTATGTTGGAGACTACCCAGAATTATTACCGTAATGTCCACAGAACAAAAGTCTACCACGGAAAAGACGGCACGGTTGGTGCAGTGGTTGATACAGTCGACTGCTGCGCTCCGGCGCTCCGGGTCATGGGTTCGATTCCCGCACGGAACAAATATTTGTACGATCTGCAGGTAGTTGTTCCGGGTCTGGGTGTATTGTGTGTGGAATTCATGTCTGTAAACGCACCCACGACACAGGAGAAATCCTGCTGTGGGGCAAAGTCTTAAAAAAAAAAAAAAAACACTTTGTCACACATTGCGTGTTACTGTGTCAGTAGGTAAAGGTTGTACACGAGTATTAAGACGAATATAGCAAAACACGCGGCACTCTAGCGTCTATAGTACACCAGACTGTCCAGCTGCATCGATCTCTGTCTTTATGAAATTAATGCTTTAATAGTGGTAGGATGATTTTCAGTATTCACGCCCAATTAAGACTTGAAAGAATTTTAACTATAACAATTCTTTGCGTACAAATTCGCTTGTGTAATGGGCAACTGGGCCTTCTTCACATAATCTCACGACGAAAACAAGCTTGCAACCTTGAACAAAATTGCCACACCCTACGCTTGTTAGCATTTGAATATTGTTCTAAAACACAGTCTTTCTTTGACCACGGAAATGTATGTCCTAACACAGTACATAGATCGTGTACATTTATTGCCAACGCCGCACCCCACGTACTTAACTATCAGTGTTAGTAGGTAAAGTTTGAGGTTACTAGACAACCTGTCACTTACACAATGAGGTACTTAATAGGAAGTTATGTGTTAAGCAACTTAAGGTAGATTCCTCCATAAAATAGATAAGCCTCTCCCTTCCCATGCATGTTGTTTGTGTTCATATATTTAGCATTTCAACATCTTCAGTCTTATTACAAAAATCTTGTTAGACTCAGGTTTAAACCAGAACTATGAAGTCTGGACTTAGTACGGAACTAACGTTAGTACCGTGGTTTAAACCCGTCCGTATTACAAATATCAAAATAAGTCAGGACTAGATAGTACCTGACTTTAGTTCTCGCTTAAATTATTTCCACAGATTATACACGGAATTCCTTGGAAACATTCATTCAATCAGATAGCATTCGGTTACATCGTTTCGTTTACCCAAATGCTGAATATTTCTGTATTTTTTTAATATTAATGGTATTGATATTTTAACATATATAATAGGGTATTTAATGACGATAACTATTAGAAACTAATTGTTGTTCTTGTTTCAATAAATGCCATTTAGTTTCTTTCTGAGGAATACTTTTATGACATTTATTTCATGTCCGAAATATGTACTTTCAAACAACACTAATAGTCCAGGGTAAGAAGCCTTTAAAAATAATGAAAAGTGAAAAGAAATTATAGTAGGATGAAACCCATTAGAAAAGGAGGGAAATATTATAAAAATGAAAGGAAAAATAATTTACGGGCGATCTGAGGTTAGGAAGGGGATGGGGGTGAGTTTTTAAGGGTAAAAAACGGTTTTTCTCGATTTCCGGCAAAACTAAAAGTCCTATCGAAAAAAGTCAAATGGCAAAGTTGTAGATAATAAAAAGATCTAAAACTTTTGTATTTACACTTTTTTCACATAACCTCAAAATTTATGTGAAAAATTCAAAAAACCAAGTTTTCGGTTTTTTATTTTTATCTTTTACAAAAAAAATTTTTTTTAACGAAAATTTGTGAAATCTTACCTTTTTATGTCCCAAATACGCTGTAATTTATTTGATTAAAAATATTTATTTTTTCACCTTATTTTGAATTAATATCGAAAAAACACCCTAATTTTCAATCGAAAATTCACCCGTCAAAATATCAGCTTTTTTCAAAAAGTTGTTATGGTTTCTGTTCGTTGAAATCTCTACTTGCCGATGGTGAAAAGAAAAATATATGTTACTACGGCAAATCTTCTCAGAAAATGCAAAAATTAAAAAAACTCAACTATACGATTTATTTGTGAGTGCGAATGGACCAACGCTTTCTGACGGTGTAGTGCATGTCGTTGACGGTGGATTTTTACTGCACAAAGTAATTTGGCAAAAAAATGATACGGTAGAAGAGATAATGAATAAATATTTGCGCTATGTAGAAAAACATTACGCAGTAAGCAGCTATATTGTCTTTGATGGGTATCCCGAAATTTAAAAATCAGTTAGTGTCACAACAGTACCAGCAGCTACTTCAACTAAAAGAGGAGAACGTAGTCGTAGAAAAACCTCAGACAATATTCCAGAGTTCGATTATCAAAATCATACCAAAATACTTTTTTTGCAAGAAATTTTTTTATCTAACGAGAAAAATAAGGATAAAATAATAAAAACTTTGATGAAAAGATTACAGTCACGAGGATTTTCCTGTAACCAAGTAGAAGAAGATGCTGATGCTGACATAATTGAAACCGCGATAAAAGTTGCAATGAGTACTAATAAAACTGTAATTGTTGTGGGCCAAGATATTGATCTTTTGGTCCTTTTAAAGCAGTTAAATTCATATAATCATGACATTTATTTTCTCAAACCAGGTTCTGGAAATGTAAAAGACCTATTTTTCACGTCTAATAGTTTCAAACATGAATCCTTAAGAAACATTGTTGCATTTCTGCATTGTTTTTCTGGTTGCGATACAACATCTGGATTTGCCGGAAAGGGAAAGAAAAGTATCGTCAATTCATTATTAGACGCTAAAAATTTGTCAAATTTGGCCAATGTTTTTTACAAGAAAGATGCAAGTAACGAAGAAATAAAAAACAATGGGTTACAACTAATCAAATCTATTTATAAATGTAAAAATGAAAAAATTACACTGAATCAATTAAGGTTTAAAAAATATCAATTGGCAAAAATTAAATCATCTTTCGTTTTGGCAAACCTCCCACCCACAGAAGGAGCAGCAGAACAACATTGTTACAGGGCATATTATCAGCTTCAAACTTGGTTGGGTAACGAACTAACAGCAACAGATTGGGGCTGGAAGCAATTTCAACGTGGAATTATGCCCAAATTTACACAAAAAGAATTAATTCCGGAAATATTGCTCAAAACTATTTGCTGCAGCTGTGAAACTGGATGTAACAGTTTAAAATGTGGTTGCCGAAAACATGGTTTAAAATGCACAAATTTATGTTCAAACTGTCATGGTTCTGAAAATTGCTCCAATATTGAAGAAGAAACCTATGAGGAAGTTAATGATTCAGAAGAAATTGTGGACGAAGAACCAACGCAGTCTAGAAATAATGTTGGAGAGGAAGAAGATGATAGTCATGAAGATTTCGAAGATCTACTAGAATCGGAGATGTTTGACGAATCTAACGATGAAGAAATGCCATCAAAAAGACAAAAACTAATGGATAAGTGATTAGAATTGAAGATAAGGTATTTATGAATGATAAGATTAATGTGTTTAAAAATATTGTAATGAATAACGTAATGAGAATAAAGCATCTACATTTAATAGTACGATTTACATTTATATTTATCTATAATGAGATTTTCTATGACATGAATGTAATTAGCATTAAATAAATCAACTTTTTAATTGAAACAAATTGCAGCAATCACATTTTTTAGATGAAATTATTTATAATAATTAAAAAAATTTTTTCGAATTCAAGTTTTTTTTTAATTTTTGCATTTTCTGAGAAGATTTACCGTAGTAACATATATTTTTTTTTTCACCATCGGAAAGTAGAGATTTCAACGAACAGAAACCATACCAACTTTTTGAAAAAAGCTGATATTTTGACGGGTGAATTTTCGATTGAAAATTAGGGTGTTTTTTCGATATTAATTCAAAATAAGGTGAAAAAATAAATATTTTTAATCAAATAAATTACAGCGTATTTGGGACATAAAAAGGTAAGTTTTCACAAAATTCCGTTAAACAAAAATTTTTTGTAAAAGATAAAAATAAAAAACCAAAAACTTGGTTTTTTGAATTTTTCACATAAATTTTGAGGTTATGTGCTAAAAGTGTAAATACAAAAGTTTTAGATCTTTTTATTATCTACAACTTTGCCATTTGACTTTTTTCGATAGGACTTTTAGTTTTGCCGGAAATCGAGAAAAACCGTTTTTTACCCTTAAAAACTCACCCCCATCCCCTTCCCAACCTCAGATTGCCCGTAAATTATTTTTCCTTTCATTTTTATAATATTTCCCTCCTTTTCTAATGGGTTTCATCCTACTATGATTTTATTTGGTTTTAAAAATTATCGACCCTGGTCTATAATGCGTAACGGAATGTCTATATCGCGCGGAAATCTTTAAACATAGGTACAACTATTCTGAGATTTGGACGTTTCTTCGTACTGATTATTGATAAGAAGTTAGGGAATAATATTATTAAAATAGAACAACAGAAAAAACGAAGAAGTGAAAACTGGAATTCTGAAGAAAAAGTTAGTATTTGCCTACAATTACTGTAATTACGGTACATTACTATCTTTAGGACAACGCAAATTTAAACTATTTCAGGAAATATTACAAATGTATGTTATATACAAAAGAAACCAAATCTAACCTCAAAACAATGAATTTGACGTATATTTGTGACTTAAACCAAAGGTTTATAGAGTTAAACTAGGTCCCCATCAGGTTTATCTTTAGTACCATAGATAGTCCAAGACTAAGAGTTAAACCACTTTTTGTAATAAGAAATTTTATTAAACCACACTTTTAGTCCCAGACTATCGATAAACCATGTTTTGTACTAAGACGGCTTGTCGCGCAACGCACCCTAATCTTCCAATTTTGAAATATGTGTATACAAATACATTGACATACATTCCAGATGCTTCTCCGGTATGTCTCTTCGAGGTTCTTCTTAAGCTCATTCTTCTTGTGTTCTTCTTATTTTGGGCATGCTTGGACATGTGCAATCGTCTGCTGCTGGACACCGACCCACAAAAGATCACTGCAATGACTGGTCTGGGTTTGAGTTGTGTGCTCTTGGGGAGTTTTGCCATAATCGCCACGTTTGGCGGGCAAGTTGATGATCGCAGTTGTAAATATACTTGAAGGACGCTGCTGCCCATCTTCTAGATAATCCCTACCCACAGATTAAAATGGGGTAGTGGCATTCTTAGCCCCACACGGGCAGGCGCAGCAACTAAGACGATATAGCGGTCGGGTATTAAAATTTAACAATCAATGAGTCCACGTATACATGTATCAATTGCTTGCATTTTAAAACTGCAGCCTTTTGCCAAGGTGAAGAGGCATCAAAGTGGTAATGCATGTCAGCTTCCCGTATCGTGGTCTTTAGAGTTCCTACTGGTCCCTGACCTACACTTCAGTTACAGAACTTCGTACAAAGGAACCTTGTCTGGTGCCGAGTCTAAATGGTGAAATGCATTTGTTTTTTTATATTGTGCAATTATGACGACCAATTAGCTGACCTATATTAGCCACGACTGCATCCAGTAGGAAATAGGGTTGCTGGAGTTGTTTTGAGAATGTGTTCGCTGAAGGCTATTGTCAATATTCGTTAAATAATTGCAGTTTTGATGTGGGCACGTTAATACACCGTCAACACACTTGTATGCAATAGCCGGTGTCGGTTTGATTTTAAGGTCTAACGTAATGTTTCTGTTCTTGGAAGTCAAGTGTACGGTCAGATAACGCAATATCCAATACGTGAGAATATTGTCGTCTTCACGTTGTTTATTCTCTAGTAACCGTTCATTGTTTTGATGAGCATAATATTGATAATATTTGAAAATGCATTTGACTTTTCATTTTAATATTTTGTCGTCATATATGAATGCAGAAAACTGTAATTACGAATATAGTGTACTTTAATTTATTTATTTGTATTGGTGTCCAGGGGAAATTCTACATAGACTTCTACCGGCTAAAACCACTGGAGCGATCATCTTCGGCACCGAAGGGGGCTCCAGGTCCTCGTGAGATCACACTAGAGCCGCCCATTGGTACCACGACTTTAGGCACATCTCGGAGGGGATGACTGTAAAGCGGTCACCCCCTGTAGCGGACGGCAGGCAGCTGTAAAATGGCTGCCCCCCAGGCACTTCTAGGGGAGGATTGTAAAGGATACCCCCAAGTGACACATGACACGTGCGCGCTACCGTCTTCCTAGGAAATACGGACATTTGTTCCGTGCGAGGAGAAAGACAATCGCTTATCGACTAATCGACGGCTCGGTTGGTGCAGTGGCTGATACAGTCGGCTACTACTACATTAATATTTTATTATTAATATTTGTACTACCATTTCATACAATTTATAAAGTACATAAATAAATACGGCAAATGTGTGTATCATGTAGCCTACATCTATGTATTATAAATGCCTCTTGTTTGGCAGTATGAGTCTGTCATGCTCACTAAAACGTCTTGCTGATGGTGGCGTCGTGTGTCGGGCCGTTAAGTTCCCTGCAATATGGTTGAGCTGAGCGACGCCAATGCATGCGTCAAGCTCGTAAACGGGTGCCGTCATGTGGGACTGGTCAGTCCTTACTGCCATCTAATCTTGTTTAATGAAGTTATTTTACTTCATCTAGGTATTTTATTATTATTTTACTTCATCTATTTCACACTGGCATTACACTAGTAGCAGTACATTATTCTCACATAACTTTATGCTACTATATTGCAATGTATGTAACATTTTAAAATTGTTTTAAAAGAGTGTCTATGGAGTTTCTTGCCGGTTCTTCTCCATAGGACCAACTTCTTGAAACCGTGCAACTATATTCTGACTATTCATAAGCGCCCGTAAATGGATTATATGAATAAAAATCTTTTAAATTTGAATTTGAATTTACTGTGTCACGGGTTCGATTTCCGCACGGAACGAATATTTGTATGATCTACACACAGTTGGATAGCTGTTTCGGGTCTAAATGTTTTAGCATGTGAGATTGATGTCTGTAAACTGAACCCACGACAGGAGAAACACTAGTGCGGCGCAACGTTATTAAAAAAAAGCTTACGGTTTGAGCCAACCGTGTCATCAAAATAAAATAGATTATGATAAAATACTTTTTAAAAACGGATTCTATCGCGTTTATTTTCTAAGGCATTACTAAAATAAAAGAGTATAAAATCAAGATTTTTGCGACCAATAATAACATCTGTACAGAAAACACGATTCAACATAAAATAAATCATCGGCTAGTGCTTTTCATAATTCAATGAACCAAATGTATAAGTTTATTCGATTATTCGCTTACGTTCGCTTCGACTTCCGAATACCAATGCGATGTCGATAAAGTACTTGGTTCCGAACCATCAAGCGGACGCGTGTTGAATATCGTACTTGCCAAGTATGGCGCTAACTCGATACAACTGCAGCAGATGAAAGTAAAAACAAATCATTCAATAATTTTTCCTAATTTTATTTTTTTAATGGGGTCCAGATTATAATAAAACTCCACAGGGTTATTCCAGTTACAGTTCTGTATTTCTGTTCCACAGGCAGATTACACACACAATACTTTTATTATAAAAATGGTTAATCTTAATCGATCTGCTGTGTCTTTGCTCGACGAACGCCAGTAACGCAATCCGCTTCAAACTCACTCCCGCCACTCATAACTTTTCAAAATGACTTCTGACAGTTACGTTCACGTCAGTATTGCAAGCACAAAGAATCGATTGAGTCAATTAATCAAATACATTTAATAATCGTCCTTAAATAACAATAATTTTCATAAAATGATCGGTAAACATATTGTGCCGTGTGGTGCCGGCTCAGAATGCCACCACCCCATTTCCTCTCATGGGTGTCGTAAAAGTCGACTAAGGGATTAGCTGGAGGATGGGCAGCAGCGTCCTTCGAGTACATTAACAACTCAACTGCGATCGCCAACCCGCCTGCCAAGCGTGGCGATTATGGCAAAACCCCCCAATGTGCTCACAACACATCCATATCGGTGGTTGTGGTGATCTTTGGGGGAGGCCTGTGTCCAGCAGTGGACTTCATTCGGCCGAAATGAAACATATTAAAACCTTACAAGATTATAGAATAATAATGAAAGACAACTCGTGACTCAATTCGTTCATCGTTTCAGCCCAATAAAATCCACTGCTGAACACGAGACTCCACCAGAGATCGCCAAAACGACCTTTCTGGGTTTTTTGTGTGCTCATTGGGGGGTTTTGCCATAATCGCCACGCTTGAAAGGCAGGTTGGCGATCGCAGGTGAGTTGTTAATATACTCGAAGGACGCTGCTGTCCATCCTCCGGTTAATCCCATAGTTACCTTTTACAACACCCACGGGATAAGATGGGTTCGTGCTATTCGTAGCCGGCAACGGACTAAATTAATAATGAGCATGAGAAATGAAAAAAAAAAACAATTAATTGATATTAAAAATAACAAATCATAATAGAATATTCTTCACATACAAATCTTATCAATACCTCAGTCCCAAAAAGTCTCTGAATTTCAGACAACAAGTCTGAAAGGAATATGAGAAATTGCTTCATATATGATTACCCACCATTTCCAAAAAGACACAAGTTGATAAGTTTAATTTTCGTTACCGATTTTTTTTTATACGTTTTCGTTTCGTACAGTTGATCAAAATAACAATACTAACGATAAATAAAATAAAAATATCATGAAAAGAAAAAGACTTAGTTAACCTTAGCGTTAAGATATTTTAAAAGTGGGTACGCAAATAGTAACATTTTTAACTATTTTCTTACAGAACGACGGCGACGCCGTATGGAGAGGAGCGAAAACAGTGGTTCTATTCTATCAAAAAGTAATCGAGGAATACTTACATTTGAGTTAGCGTACTCAATATTTATGTAACATTATCATATCAATTTATTATCTTCTTCTTATTAGTTCTTACTGATTGGCCTCCTTGTGTTACTATGGGCTCCAGCTGAAAATCAGCGCCCGGCAACACTGCCCGGCATTATGCTGAGTTGGATACCTATTTGATACGTACTGGTGTGTCCCGTCACCATGAAATATGTAAAATATAAGTGGATTTAAGGTATACACAATTAAATTATAAGGCAAGTTACATTTTATTTAGATCTATTATGATTTTAAATAACTTAATTGTGTCACATGTCTCTGTGGTCAAATAAATGTCTTTTATCTTTATTTTATTTGTATCTACTAATAAATTATTATAATCACTTAATTATACAAATTTAAAAACGTGAGATTTAAATATTGTTAGCTATGTTATTTACAGAATAAATTCTGAGGAGAAGGAATTTGTTCGCGAATGGTGCACCACAATTACCACGAAGAGTCAGAAATTGATGAAGTCATTTCAGCCGGGTCCAACGAATTTTACATTCCTGAGTCCTCTGATATATCAACAGATGAAATTCCAGGCGCTCCACCTGAAGCTGTAGCTAGTATCACATAATTAAGTATGGGGCAAGATGATGCAACAATTATTAATCCAGTGAAATCTAAAGAACGGCTTCGTAGGCCTTAGACTTGCTTGAAATAAAATAAAATAAAAACTTATCTCAAACTCAACTTAAAGGCAATCTTACACAAACAGCTTGGGTAAAGAGATTCCTGCTAGTAAAGTATAAAGTAGCTGAATTGAGACCTGTAGACTAAAATATTCATCAAAAATCTTTATAAGATATTGAAAAACAACGCGAGTTTTTCGAAAGATATTTAAAAAGAATTCAGCTAGATATACAATGATCAAACCTGGAAGTAAGAGAGCATACAATACGTACGGAAAGCAGGCCTATTATTTGTCATGATTTAAATTACTTGATATGCAAAAACTTACACAATGCCTAATTGCATTTTCGTTTAGCGTAGTTATTTAATTAGCGAATTGTTTTGCTACTGCAACTTCATCACCTATTGATTAATTCGCCACACATTACAATACAAAATGTCAACTTAATCGATTTTCTAGTTAGCAATCGAATGTAATCGATGTTGTTACATCACCATTTGATGCCATTAGTAAAAAATAACGGGAATTCCTACTATACAAAAATGCCTGTACCTACACGATTTAAAAATGAGTTTGTAAGAGTAGCCTCTTTTTTGTACCGAGCCAGTACAATGTCCCACTTTAAATGAGGCGAGGCGCCATGACATGAAGCTTGGCGTCATGACATGAAGCTTGGCGGTACATTTGAAAGAACGAGTATTTCATGTACTGTTGCTGTATTTGTACTGCCCTGTCTTACAAAGTGTGATTGACGTAATACTTAAAGAAAAGTAATAAGAAGCGATTGATTATAGACAAATGACAATTGTATCGAGGTTTTATTTATTAGCCACTGTAATATTATTGTGCATGCGACTTATTTGTAAAACACGATTTTGATTTAAAATATACCTAATACACAGACATAAACAGCAACACAAGCAAAACAAATAGGTATTTATCAGGCATTCATGAAATTTGAAGTGGTACATGTTATAATGTTGAGCCGCTCTTACAATATTGTGTCATGTACGGGACAAATGTACTGCCTCTTGTATGTCCTACTCAACACTACCTGTACCTAGGATAGAACTATTCAGGCGCAGTTGCGTATATATGGCACCACTCATATATAATTCACTACCTAATTGTATAACTGACCTACCGTACAAAAAATTCTGCTGTGTTCTTAAAAAGTGGTTGATTGGTAATGGTTTTTACTCAATTAGCGAATTTCTTAAAAAACATTCATGTCAGTCCTATCATTTCAGGAATGCATTAGGCTCACGATATACATAACTACATATTACAACGTAACTGAATTGTATATTTTCTGTAGGGTAATATATGCCAGAAATAAATGCTTTTCAGTGTGTATACTTACTTATCTGATAATTGTTAATACAATTTTATAGTTTATAATTATTTAATTTGTAATGTTATAATTGTTGGCAATAGAATTTAGAATAATTGTAAATTTGCACACCAATTATTGGTTGATTATGGTAGATCTATTATGATTACTAAATAAGAACTATTATGTACCCATTTTCAAGCAAATAAATGAATTGAATTGAATTGAATTGAATCATATAATTAACCGCATAGTTTATTAACTATAAGGACAAATTAAGTTTGATGGAACATGTTGAAATTTAGTTCGGAGTCACATTTGACCGTCAAGGAAGAAGAGGAGTTGACCTATTGTTTGCTGGAAATCAGATAACGTTTACCAATTACAAATTGAGTAAAGTATAAGCCTTGGAAATAATAGGTTAAAGTTGTTGTCATTTTTGAGCACGCAATGTATCATTCACAACGCGATCAAAACCCACGTGATTATTGTACTATGATATGATATGACCTCATCCGTGAAGCAAAACAACAGCCGCTTAGTTTTAATTTACATTGCAGTTTTGTGTGAAAATAAATAAATAGTTTACTGTGTTTTATTCAAAATAGTGTCAGGATAGATGGAAACAATTATTGTATACTGAAATCGGTTAAAGAGATTGGAAATAAACTGAAACTTCATGAATAGACCGACGCAACATTCTAACGCTGAGGGTTCCACATTCGTGTACTGATTTCATAGTATCAGTTTTCGTTAAAATGTTACTTACATCCATTCTAAATTCTCTCGATCTTTAATGTACTCGAAGGACGCTGCTGCCCATCCTGCAGCGAATACCATAGTCGTTTTTTACGATACTCAAGGGATGAGATGGGTTGGTGCAATTCGTAGCCGGCATCACACGGCTAATTGCCATAATTTTTGGTACAATATTACTACTTTTTATTGGTAAGTGTCCGGATTAAGAATATAGCACCACTCCATCTCCTCCAATGGATGTCGTAAAAGGCATCTAAGGGATTCTAAACCAGAGGGATGGGCAGCAGCGTCCCTTCTTTGGAAATCTGGCCATACTGCGTTCACCAACCCGCCTGCCAAGCGTGGTGAGTACCGGTAAATTCCCCCATGATATATATGATGATATATATAATGATGACACAGTCTTATGGGGGAGGCCTTTATTCAGCAGTGGATGTCTTATGGCTGATATAATATATCGCTGTTCGCTGTGCTACGCATACGGCAGCACGTGACCATGTGCGTGCCACCGTCTTTCCGGGGGTCGCTCGGTGTGAGCACGCAGACTCTCCAATCTGGGTGCCCGCGACCCCCGAGGCCCCCCACCATGTATCGACGGTAGGGGGCTAAAAACATGCGCAATAAATATTCTTCTCCTTCTTCTTCTCTTAGATCATGGCTTCTGTAGAGTATCTTCTGTGTCTACGTTCTACGGTGTTCAGATTAATCAAACTTTACATATGCATAAAATGAAAAAATCTACAATAATATGTCGGAAACGTCGTACGGTTCAATTGTTGTTGTGATAAACACATGCATGACAGATAGTTATTAATTATATTTATAGTTTCAACACGCATAAAATAAGGCAAAGGAAACGATAAAACAGGCTGTTAATCAATCGATATTCGGTTCCTAAAATGCTGTGAAACGGAACGCTTTTTCTTTAATACTGTACGTATTTACTAGACAGGCTGCGAGTAGTAAAAAAAAGAATCATTCGATGTTCATACAATTGCTGAATATTTACTGTGTATTCCTTATTATGTAATACGTACTAGAGGAGACACCGTACTTCACTACGACGTCTCAATCAATTGCGACGATATCGCCGCACCTCACAATTTTTTTTTCATGATTTATTTCGGCGTTTATATCCACATGGATACGTCAACCCTATCATGCCTTATACAATCTATATTAAACAAATACTAGGTCTAGTTACTATTCAAGGAAAGGTCTCCATCAATGAAGTATACCAACTGACATAATCTTTTTGCAACATCTGATTTTGGTTGTGCTAAAATGGTTTGAACTGACCCTGCGCGTAACATATTTAATTTAAATCCATTGATTAAAATTTGCCTTTCATTTTGGTTTCTAACACAGTCCATCAGCAAATGATGTACATCCTCAACCACATTGCAAGTATTACAGTTAGGTGAATTTGTTTTCTTCATCAGGAATGCAAACTTGGCCGAAAGATAGTGTCCGGAACGCAATCTTAAAGCTAACTTTACAAATCTTCTACTCAACCTACTACTGTCAACTAAAAATCTTTAGATTTAAGATTCTGAACTTCATCCGTTTTTGTGTTAAGATTATTATTAACACCAAAAACAGACAAATTCTTAATCTCAAATCCATAGATTTTGGATTAGATTGATTATTAGTTTCCGCCGTTGGTGAAGTGTGGCGATATCGCCGCAATTGTATGGAACATCGTAATGAAGTGCGGTGCCTGCTCTAGTACGTAATACATAATAGCTCAATGACAAGACTTAGTATTGCATATTGAGTTTGCTTACACGCATCAGTTGACAGGTAGAGACGGTTCTAGGGGGGGTGACGGCTTTACAGTCATCCCCTCCGAGATGTGCCTAAAGCCGTGGCACCAATGGGCGGCTCTAGTGTGATCTTACGAGGACCTGGAGCCCTGCCCTTCGGTACCGAAGATGACTACTCCAGTGGTTTTAGCCGGTATGAGTCCGGCATACCCCTTCGCCCTTCCCCGGGGCGAAGGAAGTTCATGTAGAATTTCCACTAGACACCAATAAAAAAGAATAAAATAAAAAAGCTAGGTTGAATGCTTGTCTTCCATACAGGAGGTTATGAGTTCGATCGCGGCCCGCACCTGTAGTTGAGTTCCCGGCAATGGTTGAGCTGAGCGACGCCGATGCATGCGTCTTACTCGTGAACGGGTGCTGTCATGTGGGACTGGTCAGTCCTTACTGCCATGCAATATTGTTAAATGGCGCATCATTATTATTTTACTGGTTTTCACGCTGGCAGTGACATGACTCTCACGTACGTTAATTCTTTTTGCAAATATCAACAACGTAATGTAACATTTTTTAATTATTTTAACAGTGTCTATGGAGTTTCTTGCCGGTTCTTCTCCATAGAACAAACTTCTTGGAACCGCGCGACTGTATTCTGACTATTTATAAGTTCCTGCAAATGGTTTATATGAATGAAAATATTTTGAATTTGAATTTGCTTAGTTAAGACACCACTGAATTTAAGTGAAGGAAAACATCATGATGAAACCGGGATCGAAACTATAATACGTGAACATCAACAATTTAAATACCTTTCGTAGTACTTATTAATGAAACATTTCTACTGTATCCACGATGAAATGTATAATATCAAAGATGTATCTACTTATTTTTCCATTAGTGCACAATTCTGACGATGTCAATCTAGACGGCATGGTTGGTACAGTGGCTGATACTGTCGGCTGCTGCGCTCCAGGGGTGCAATTCCTTAAGCTCAAACATCCATACATCCTTGAATACGGAATCGAAATAACGGTGTAAAACCAATTTGTTATTAGCTAAGACATGATTGAAGCTATTCAAGGATACTTTACTGACAGTAAGTCATGAGGACCAGTCTTAGCGAATACCAAATTGGGTTATCACTGTTATTTCGATAATGTATTTATGGATGTATGAATGTTTGAGCTTAGTGAATTGCACCCCAGGTCGCGGATTCGATTCCCGCACGGAACTAATATTTGTATGATCTGCTAAGTTGTTTAGGGGTTGGGTGTATTGTGTGTAGAATTTGTGTCTGTAAACGCACCCACGACACAGCGAAATTCCAGTGTGGGGCAACTATCACCGATCTATCATACCGGTCCCCACTATACTGTGGGTAGAGTTTATGAATAAAGAAAGAAAGAAAAAAGATTTCGTGGGGCAGACGTTGATGATAATTATAACAATACAAAGAAATTTTAAACACAAAGCAATAAGTAATTTTTTTAACAAACTAAATTATTGCATTTGTCTTGCAATTGCTCTCAGCAGGCCTCCAGTTCAGCACATGCTAGACAACTGGGATTCAGCGCAGACTAATAACATTTGCCTACCCATAGATATAATGCAGTTATCTATGACAGGCGGATGTCAGTTTATGTTTTGTGTTGATGAGTATATTATATTGATTATGTATTCACGCTTATAGCCAGTTGCACTTATTGATCGGTAAACGATCGGAGAGGTTAAGCAACACTTGGCGCGGTCAGTATATGGATGGGTGACCATAGTGGTATTTGAACTGAGAGTCTCCGTACTTCGGAGGGCGCGTAAAATCGTCGGTCATTAGACGGCAGCCGTTAAGCCAAGTTGAAGGCCTTTGGGTGGGATGAATAACTCTGACACAAGATTGGCTACTAGCCATACGAAAAGAAAGAAAGAAAACAAGAAAGAAAGATTATGTATCCGACTTTTCCGTGTTTATAATTAGGACATCATTTATATTCCGCATTGGGTCTGCGATTGTAACCAAACTATGATATTGATAAGCTGAATCAAACATAACATATAATTTTGCAAGTTTTTCATAATGAACATCAATTAGCTTAATAAGTAACTACTCTAATTACTACAAAGAATGCAACCTCAAAACTTGCGCAACTTGCGAACGTTAACGAACCATGGGTAAGTCGCTAGAGTAGTTAGCACCTCTGGCAATGAATAGCGAGTGAAATCGATACGCGTCACGGCTACGAACAACAGAGTCGATACATCAGTGATTCGGTTCATGGCGCTTGGTTTTTGTTGAAGGCTTCGACTCGAATCGCGTTTTATGTCTAGGGTATTGTATTTTCCTTAAAGTAAATTTAGGATAGAACCGGGTGGCGCCGGCTACGAATAGCACCAACCCATCTCATTCCGTGGGTGTAGTAAAAGGCGGCTATGGGATTAGCCATAGATCGGCAGCATTCGAGTACATTAACAACTGAACTGCGAATGTCAACCCGCCTGCCAAGTGTGACGATTATGGCAAAACCAAGCACACAACAGAGCCATATAGGCCTGGTTCTTTGGAGTGGCCTGTATTCAGCTGTGGACTTAGTTCGGCCGAAATGATGATGATGGTGATGATGAAATGTAGGATTGAAATTCATATATTTAATACAATTTTCGCTGAAAATCAGCGTTGCTGTTAAACTGCAGCAAATGCTAAGCTGAAGATTTTTTATTTAACCTAATAACGAGACGAGTATGTCATTCACCTGGCAATAAGACCACGCCGGCCAATGAAGTAACATTGGCCGGCGTGGTAACGCTACTTAGGGCTAGTCCTGCATGGTACCACGCTGCGCTCAGCACCTCGGTACATTAGTTATTGAGTCTTTGATGCCCAGTAATTTAACTAGCTACAGTACCCGTTAATCCGGAACCAGTAATGTTTAAACATTACCGCTTGGCAGCAATATATCCAACACTACGATGTCTTATGTGTCGTGGGTGCGTTTACAGACAAATTCCACACACCGCACACCCATACCCGGTACAAGTTCCTTGTTTTTTTATTTCATTTTTATTGGTGCCCTGTGGAAATTCTTCATGAATTTCTTTCGCCCCGGGGAAGGGTGAAGGGGTATGCCGGGGGGATTGTGAAGGATCCCACAAAGCGTCCCACGGCAGCGCGTGACCAAATGCGTGCTACCGTGTTGTCTTGGGTCGCTTGGTGTGAGCACGCAGATTCCCCAATCTACGCACCCGCGAACCCAGAGGTCCCCCGCCTTGTAGCAACGGCGGTACAAGTACCTGCAGATCATACAAATAATTTTTCCGTTCGGGGATCGAACCCGCGACCCGGAGCGCAGCAGCCGAAAGTATCAGCCACTACACCAACCGTGCCATCGTGCCGTCACGTTAGTTAAATATCAAAATAAGATTCCCATAATAAAACGCATTAAGTCAAAATAAATATGCGTCAATCGGAATCATCGTGCGTCGAGCACAAATATTAGTTGGCCATAATACTGGTTGCACTCCACATTATGTTGAACCAAATATTGTCACAGTAGGTTAAGGTGTGGCTAGGGCGGCCCTTGCCACACCAAAAATTATTTCTTGGTTCTAATTATTTGAATAGTACAAAATAACAAATACTTCATCGACGCTATTTGGTGAGCATTTATCCGCTTAGATAGGGTTTTGATATTTTTTGTTAGTACGCACAGCTACTTTTGAGCTATAGATAAGATAAGATAAAGATAAAAATATTTTTATTCATGTAAAACCATTTATAGGCACTTATGAATAGTCAAGACTTTAGTTGCCTTGTTCCAATGTGTAGATTTCCCATGGAGAAGAACGGGCAAGAAACAAGAAACTCCATGTACTCTTTTTAAATCATATTGGTACAATGTTCTCGAAATTATGGTAATGTGAGGACAATGCAGGAGAAAAGAGTCTAAACTTCTTAAAAAGTCTACACTAAACAAGCTTGATTTTAATATTTACCAGAGTTTTTGGTTCAATTGTCATGACAGCATTAAGATGACCAATCCCAACAGACGGCACTCGGCACTCGACTATACATTTCCAGTAAAAGCTGATCTTGCATTGCATAGGCTTACAGTGCGATGAGAGATCAACGTAAACTGAATATGATATGTAGCCGTGTGTACATTTGACAAAGTCTAGCACAACAACTTATTATAAAGTTGCACCAACTCCGAGTGCTTGACCGTCTCGTTCTCATCAATCGAGATTACTTGTCAAATCACAGTTTCCGATATCGGATCACGGGTGCACTCTCATCCCCTTATCCCATCAGAGCTGGAGTCCCACAAGGATAGCGATAGGATAGGCTAGCCCCCTATTGTTCTCACTGTACACCAGTGAAATTCCTAAACGACCCGTTGGTTCGTCCAAACTAGCACTCTTCGCTGATGACAGGTCCATCTTTTACTGCGGTACCAGTCCCGATAATATAGCTAAGGTCCTCCGAGTCACGGCCAACGTCTACGGCTATACTGCAAGTCAGGAGGCGAGCATGCTCGCATCGGTCAGATCACGATGTTAGGCCAATTGATTCCCCTGGAAACCGCATGCCAAATATCATGGAGTCACTTTTGACAAAAACCTATCCTTCCATGAGCATACAAAAGCGGCGCGGCTATGTCCCCTAAAACATATTAAATAATACCAATCCAGCTGTCCCCATAACGATAGCTTGTTATCCCCAGTAACGCCCTAACCCGAGGTCCGTGTCCCGCAGGGGCGCCCCCTGCGGGACACGGACCTCGGGACCTTAGTGCAAGTTGCTTAGTTTTTATTATTAATTTCAAGCCTAGCTGAAATCCTCTTTTGTCTTCGCCAGAAATGACTGGTTAAGCAACCACATTTCCAAGAAATGGATGCCGGAAGCCCAACAAAAACAAAGCCGTGTGTACTTTTCTGGTAAGCGTTTAAATACAAGCCCACCAATACTTTTAGCCTTACAAATAACACATCGAGCGCGCTAATGTCTTATTTTTCTTTCTTTATACAAACAGACACTTCAATTTTGTTTATTTGTACAGATGTATTTCTTTCTTATGTATAAAGGTTTTTCGTATGAGTTTTCGCCAAGGTCATTGTGGACATACCAAGTCGGCATGATGATGATGGCCGATTCCATTGCGAAGATTGCTGTTTTGTCTCGGGATCAAAATGGACGAAACATGGGTGATGGACACCCATGTTTCGTTCATTGTTACGAAACGAGACAAAAAGTTTTCAGAATCTTCTTGAAACTTGTCCAACAATATCTTCGAAATGTCAAGCCGATTTTGTTTCTGACTGTCGGTTAACATTCTCGGCACCCATCTCGCGGAGACTTTTCTCATATTCAAAGATTGTTTCAATATGGATTGAATACTTCCATATGAAATGCCCGTTTCTTGAATTAAGTATCGGATGGTAACTCTTCGATCGCTCAATACAATTTTTTCGACTTTCGAAACATTTTCTTGGGTGACTGACGTCGATGGACGGTCGCAACGGTGTTCGTCTTCCGTGCTCGTTCTCCCTCCTCGAAATTGAGAAGCCCACCTTGCGACAGTGGAATACGGCGGAGCAGACTCACCTAATGTTGCCCCCAAATCGCAATGAATCTCTTGCGTCGTTAACTTTTTAAACAGGTATTTAAGAACGGCTCGTACTTCGTTGTTCTCCATTTTCTAGAACACGATACGACACGAAGCAAACAAATGACTACATTCAGAAAAACACAAAAGAGAATCGAAGATTTTTTTCTTTATTAATATAGCAAATATGTATCTAGTGATAGGAGTATGTCGTTCTCAAGGAGTATGTCGTTCTCACTACTTTTTGATCCCGCATAGTACTACTGGATTTGCATTACTCGGAATCGTGTACACATACCGAAATATCCTCGACCCATATCTGAATAACCTTGAATATAAATCCAGTTATGTGATAAATATTGCTTGACTGGTTGAAAACTTATGTTGAAACTCTATCAAACCTTGTATCTCGATAAAAATGTGTCAAATAAACTTAACACCAAACGGCCTTCATTTAAAGGTCATTATCAATAAATGCTGTTGACACAAAAGTGTAAATTAAGACAAAATTCACGCTTATCACTGTGTAAGAAGGCTGAGTAGGCTTTAACAATCAATTCTGCCCCCTGGGTCTGTTACCAGATGGCAGCGATGCGGAGGAATATTTTGACGTTTAGGTGTCTTTTATATTCGAGGGTCGCGGGCGCGCAGCTTGAGCAGTCTGTGTGCTCATAGGCTCATAGCGAGCGACCCCTGGGAAGATGGCGGGGCGCACATGGCTACGTGCGTATGTTCGCAGCACGGCACGCATCGAGGCTTCGGGGCGACCCTTTACAATCCACAAGTGCCTGAATGGTGGCCTTTTTGCATCGTCCGCTAAACGGGGAGACCACTTTACAGTCATCCCCTATGAGATGTGCCTAAAGACGTGGCACCGATGGGCCGCTCTAGTCTGATCTTATAAAGGACCTGGACCTTAGTGCCGAAGATAACCGCTCCGGTGGTTTGAGCCGGTAGGGGCCCGGTACACCTCTCCTTCCTGCCCTGGGATGGAGGAAGTAATTGAGGTAATTCCACCCGGTGACCAATAAAAAGGTGTCTTTGTATAATTTCATTTTCATTATTTTTATACAGGTATATTTTAGGTGACGGCATGGTTGGTGCAGTGGCTGATACAGTTGGCTGCTGCGCTCCGGGGAGTTCGATTCCCGCACGTAACAAATATTTGTATGATCTGAAGTTAATTCTTCCGGGTGTGTTGAATTCGTGCCTGTAAAAGTCGTGGGTGTCACAAAAAAAAAAGTGTGGTGCGGTGTCAAAAAAAATGGCACCATATTTTTACACCGGTATTTTGTATACAATAAAAATATTGGAGTAATAAAAAGAAAATTAAAAAAATAGTGTTAACTTGAATGTAAATACCAAATTAAATGTTGATTGGCACTACGCATGAATATGACTTATTTATAAAAAGTTTGAATGCTATTAGTAAAACGCCATAGCCAAGATCAGTGAGGTTAAGCAATGCTCGGCGAGTTCATGCCATGGATGGGTGACCTAGTAGTGGTATTTGAACTGAGCGTCTCTGCTCGCGTCCGGGTTGTCGTTATCATACGGCAGTTGTTAAGCCAAGTCCTGGCCTTCGGGCTTGAACAACTCTGCGACAAGGCAGGTTAATAAACAAACAAAAACATTTGAGCTGAGACCTGTAAGTCGAAACATGATTATACTTTCATAAGTGAAAATAAATCGAATGCAATTGTTGAGAAGCCTGTCGCGATTATTAAGCAAGTCTGCGTTTATGTCATAATAGCACACGTTATCATAGTCGATTAAAGGAAATATTAAACACAAGCACCGTTATATATCTTATGAGGCCCATTGTGAGTGACCACGTCTCTGTTCCATATGTCATCACTGGTAACACACACTGGTTAAACTTTCGTCTTTAGGCATTGCGGTATTGTTGACGAAACGACGTTGCGAAGTTTCCCGAACGCTGCCCAGCCGAGTCGGATTCGACGATTGACCTCTTTCTCGAAGTTGGACCTACCTAACTGGACAGTTTGTCCTAGGTAGACATACTCGTCAACAACTTCGAGAACAGAGCTCCCAACGGATTGGGGTGGGCACGACATGGACATTTGACATGACTTTTGTCTTGCCCATGTTCATTTTAAGGCCCACCTGTTGGGAAACTCTGTTGAGATCATCGAGCATTGTGTTGAGCTCTTGCAGCGATTCTGCCATGACTACGATGTCATCGGCAAATCGAAGGTGAGTGATATACTCGCCATTGATGTTAATGCCGAATCCTTTCCACTCCAGTAGCTTGAAGGCATCCTCCATTGCAGCGGTGAACAGTTTCGGGGAAATGACGTCCCCCTGTCTCACACCTCTCTGCAATGGAATTGCCCCCGTGCTCTGTTCATGTACTCGGACCGACATGGTGGCGTTTCTGTATAAGCACTTCAACACTTCAATGTACCGATAGTCAATGTGGCACCGCTGCAGAGATTGCAGCACTGCCCAGGTTTCGATCGAATCGAAGGCTTTCTCATAGTCCACAAACGCCAAGCATAGTGGCAGATTATACTCCTCGGTCTTCTGTATAACCTGCCGCAGCGTATGGATGTGGTCTATGGTACTGAAACCTTTTCGGAAACCGGCTTGTTCGGGAGGCTGGAAGTCATCAAACCTGCGCTCGAGACGATTCGTGATGACCCTTGAAAACAGCTTATAAACATGGCTCAGAAGTGAGATGGGTCTGTAATTCTTCAATAGGGTGTTATCACCCTTTTTGAAGAAGAGCACCACCTCACCTCTGTTCCACGCTTCCGGCGTTGTGCCCTCGAGTAAGACGGAATTGAATAGCTTCTGAAGGACTTTAAGTACCGGTATGCCACCCGCTTTCAGAAGCTCTGTCGTAATTCCGTCCCCACCCGGCGCCTTGTTATTTTTAAGCTGTTTCAAGGCCATCCTAATCTCGTACAGGCTGATGTCCGGGATATCCTCGGTATAGTGTCGGGTTAGTTTGGCTCGCGGGTCTTTGTCAGAGCCAATGGTAGGTATAGTTACCGAGGTGTATAACTGCCGGTAGAACTTCTCAATCTCTCTCAAAACCTCTGGCTTAGTCGACGCTACACTGCCGTCCTCGGTCTTCAGCTTCATAATACGACTTTGCCCAATAGACTTGTCTCTTGCGAACACTTTGGAGCCTTGATTCCGCTCAATCGCCTCTTTAACACCGTTGGTGTTAAAGGTGCGGATATCGTGACGCAAGGACTTCCATATCCGTCTATTGAGCAGTCGGTATGCTTCAGCATCACCGGAGGACTGCAGCGTCATGGCGCGTCTTTCTGCCATGAGGTCGAGAGTGTGATCGGAGAACTTTTTTGGTCTACCTTTACGGTGGGTTTTAAAGAACTTAGACCCAACCGCTTGGACAGTTTCTACAAACCTACCATTTAAATCGTCCACAGATACGCAATGTTCTAGGCACTCGAAGCGGTTTTGGAGTTCGAGTTGAAAGCTCTCGGGGTTTTGGATATGAGCACTAGAGGGCCGGAGCGTAGACCTCATCAGACGAGACCTCTCAACTTTGAGATTAATATTCAATGTGTCTCTTACCATTCGGTGATCACTACCGGTTTTCACCCTGTGGATCACAGAGACATCATTGAATATTTGCCTCCTATTGGTCATGATGAAGTCAATCTCATTCCTCGTGGAACCATCGGGACTCATCCAGGTCCATTTGCTGTGAGGCGGCTTTTGGAAAAAGGAGTTCATCACGAAGAGTCCCTCCTTTTCCAAAAAGTCGGCCAGCCTCTGTCCCCTGGGGTTCCGTTGCCCATATCCAAATTGCCCCACTCTCAACTCACCATCGCATCGAGTGCCCAGCTTCGCGTTGAAGTCCCCCATCACAACAATGAAGTGTGTCTTCGAGGTATGTATGGCCCTACTTACGTCCTCATACATACTCTCTACTTCATCATCTGGGTGTGTCGAGGTCGGTGCGTAGACCTGTATGACCTTCAATGAATACCTCTTGGATATTCTGAGTATAAGGTAAGCTACCCTGCTCGACACGCTTTCGATGGCCACTATGTTGTTAATGAGGGACCTGCGGACGAGAAACCCGACACCACCTTGAGACAGATGTTCGCCTTCCCGGTAGTAGAATAAGTTGCCAGATTTCAGGGTTATCGTGTCCTCGCCCTCTCTTCGGACTTCTGATAGACCCATGATATCCCAGTGCAACTTATCTATTTCTTCTTCCAGCTCAACAATCTTTTCGTCTGCCCTCAGTGTGCGTGTGTTATAGGTTACCAGGACCAGTTTTCGTTTGGGGTGGTAGCCGGATCCCGTCCGGTGATTCTTAGCACCCTCTGCCCCGCCGTTACCGTGGCCGCTACCATGACCAGGAATAGCGGGGCTGCCGGGAACTGGGGGCCGGTGCATTAGTCGTGTCGTCATTTTGGGGGGAATTTGCCGATACTCACCACGCTTGGCAGGCGGGTTGGTGAGCGCAGTAATGCTTCTGTTCAGCAAAGGGACGCTGCTGCCCATCCCTTTGGTTAAGAGTCCCTTAGTCGACTTTTACGACCTCCACAGGAGGAGACGGAGTGGTGCTATATTCTTAATCCAGACACCACACGAAATCCGGACATGCGTTTACAGACACGAATTCCACATACAATACACCCAGACCCCGAACAACTACATACAAATATTTGTTCCGTGCGGGAATCGAACCCACAACCCCCGGCGCAGCAGTCGACTGCACCAACCGTGCCGTCAAAATTTAATTAATATAACTTCAAAAAATTTATGTAAGACATTTGACGTAGCCATATAATGAATAAAAGTTTAACTAACAAATGAGCGTGGGGAAGACCTATGGGCCCGGAGACAAAGACTTATTAAGTCGTTGCCTCGGGCCCATACGTTCTAATAAGTCGTTGTCTTACCTCCTACACTTTTAGACTTTCCAATTGTTGTCGTATACGGTTATTAGGTTACAATCGTGCGTGGAATTATTTCACACACAACATTAATAGAGCGAGTAACAACCCTGACGTTGGTTGAAAATCGTTGAATTATTACTATATAGCCAGAAACTCTGAAAGTAACGGACCTTCATATATATTTATTTTGTAATTCTAACTACATATTTTAGAGGTTCGAAGTCTAAACTTGGATGTACGATAATTGTTACTGTAACAAATTCAGGGTTATGTATATAAATGTAAAATACTTTGACATTATAAACAGGAAGTCGAATGTCTATAAGGATTGCAACAAACAGCGTTGTTATTTTGCTAGATTCAGGGTTCCAAACGTCCGAAGGAAAATACGGCGGTACCCTTATAGGATCACTCGTGTGTCTGTCTGTCTGTCCGTCTGTCGCGGCCAATTTTCTCCAAATCTACTTGACCAATTAAGTTGAAATTTGGTACAGATATGGTCTTCTGCAACCCAAACACGGACATGTAACGTAAATAAATGAATTTTGAATACGGGGTTCACTTTTGGGGGGTAATATAGAATGTTTCAGAATAAAGTTTGGAAACTGTATCGTGTAACATATAAAACAAATCCGCTTGTTCTGAGGGTCTCAAATATATTTATTTTTAAATTAATAGGTTTAGAGTTATTTAAGAAAACAGGCGAAAATTTACCATTCCACTACACACCACGCCATTTTCTCCCGTAGATGTAGTAAAAGGCGACTAAGGGACTTTTAACTAGACGGATGGGCAACAACGTCCTTTCTGTGTCGGTCCACGTACTGCACTCACCAACCCACTTGCTAAGCGTAGTTAGTACAAGCAAAGACTGTAAAGCGGTCACCCCATCAAGCGGAGGGCAGGTAGGTGGCTGTATAAAGGCCGCTGCCCAGGTACTTCTCGGGAAGGACTGTAAAGAATCCCCCCAAACCTCACTGTGGGCTGTACTGTGCACACGGTGGCACATCACCTCGTGCACGTCGCCGCCCGACTTCATAGTAAAAGTATTTTTTTCCTATTCAGTGATTTTAATATTTTTATATATTGTAGGGTTTTTGAAGTCGGTAATTATTTGTAAAAAAAAAAATTGTTTATTTTTAGTGAAAACAAATGTGAGAACTTTTCCAATTATGTATCAGTATTTAACACTAAAAATAAGAATGACTCAAATCGGTTCTCCGATCTGAAAGGAATCGAAACTATTAAGACATCATCTAGATAAGCGCAGTCAATTAACAGCTGATTAAAAAACAACTAAATCAAATGTAATGAAATTTATATGGAACAAACTCGAAAGGATTTTGCACCAGTTTAAAAAATAATCTCTCAAATCGGTTTACAAACCTTGGAGTAATATGTTATAGGTAGGTTAATACATAAAAAAAGAAATACGCATCGAATTAAGAACCTCCTCCTTTTTGAAGTCGGTTGCAAAGTTATATTCAAGAGCATTTCGCTTCAATCGGTTTATATTTCTTATCTATATTGAAAGTAGAAACTTCATGGTTCCTGTATCGAATATCGGCAATGTATCGTTGGCGGATCTATTACAATTATCAAGTTAACCTCTCTCCTACATCGAACATTTCACGCCTCGTAGTCGCTATCGTGGCTACCTCTATACCATACCATCGGGTAGATAGTTTTCACTCGACTTAGTCGCTCAATACATCCTGAATTCAGAGAGGATATAGCCTCAAAGTATATATTTTTAGCATCTGTGATAGAGTCACAGGATAGTATTTTCAAAATGATTCTGTTGTAATATTATCTGATGTAATACTACTCTGTCAAGAAAGTAACGGGAAAAGATCAATAATACACAAAATTTTGGTTATTCATCCAAATTTATTTTATCACCTTCAAAGTAAAATTTGCTCCTTCAGAAATGATACACTTACGCCAACGAATAATCCAATCATCAAAACATTTTTTAAATGCTGTTTCCGGCATTGAGTTCAGTTCTCGCCGCGAATTCTCCTTTATGTATTCTACCGATTGAAAACGGGTGCTACGAAGTGGTAATTTGAGTTTAGGAAAAAGAAAGAAGTCGGCTGGAGCCATATCTGGTGAATATGGTGGTTGCTCGATGGTATTTGTTGAGTGTTTGGTCAAAAATTCGTTCACAACGATGGCCGTGTGTGAAGGCGCATTATCGTGGTGCAAAATCCAAGAATTTTCTTTCCACAAATCTGGCCTTTTTCTCCGAATTTGCTCTCTTAAATGCCACATAACGTTCAAATAATATTCTTTATTTACCGTTTGACCTTCCGGCAAGAATTCCGAGTGCACAACACCGCGATAGTCAAAGAAAACAGTCAACATGACTTTGACTTTTGATCGACTTTGGCGTGGTTTTTTCGGTTTCGGTTCAGTTGGAAGGCGCCACTCCGAAGCTTGTTGACTAGTTTGCATGTCAAACTCGTAAACCCACGTCTCGTCACCAGTAACAATGCGTTTCATGAATGTTGGGTCGGAATTGACTCGTTCTAGCATGTCCTCAGCGACTCTCATGCGACTGAGTTTATGAAGAAAATTCAGGTCTTTTGGGACTAGCCGAGCGGTAACATGTTTCATACCCAAATGATTAGTTAAAATGGTACGGATTGACTCGTGAGATACATAAAGTTCGGCGGCTATCTCTCTCAAAGTTAAATGAGGATTTTCAGTCACTATTTCCTTCACTTTTGCGATGTTAACTTCAGTTGCAGACGTTGATGGCCTACCAGAGCGAGGCAAATCTTCCATCACATCTACCGCTTTTGAATGCTTTGTACCACTCATAAGTACGTGTTTTTGATAAAGTAGATTCACTGTAAGCCTTCTGTAACGTTTTCAGTGACTTCGAACACGAAATTCCATTGGCGATGCAAAATTTAAGACAAAATCTTTGTTCGGTGTTTTTGTCCGTAATGAAATTCGCTATACACACTAGATATGATAGAACTAAAAACAGCACTAACTTAAACTCCGCGCTAAAATGGAAAACAGTTGTGCCAATCTAACAACAACAAAAACCAACATTTGAATTTGGAACCATAAACAAATCATCCATTCCCGATACTTTTTTGGCTGAATGTATGTGTCATCATTTAGGGGTATTTTAACTTTACAAATGGTAGGTGTCGTAGGCCGGTTAGGTAGGTTATCTGACGATGTATTTTGTAGAGGATTTCGGAGTGCTAAAATGTGAGTCTAACCAGTATTTTTAATAATATTCCTTTTTTCTTTTTGGCGCTTCATGAATCGCGTCACCCGCTTGTTTTTGCACTCTTGTGGAGTTTCCCATAGGGGTGCCAAAATAAATAAGGATCATCGAGTTGGACGAGAAGCGCGTTCAACCAGATACCTACATTGGGCTGGATATCGACCCTGTGGGTGTGTGGACCGTCGGAGTTTGCATGGCTTACTCGACAAAATGTTAGGTGGAGAAGGCCACAAGCGGGCCCTATCGAAGGCGTCTGTGGGATCGTCACCCGAAGCCAAAAGCGGTTGGAAGCGAGTAGGTACTCGCAACAGGTGCTCAACGAGTCTTCGGGTAATTATTCTTTCGAATAACTTCGAAGCCTCGTCGATCAGGCAAATGGGAAGCTGAGAAACAGCCACCTCAAGCACTCCCCCAGAGACTGCAATGCAAATACCCACGCGCGGCCCGGTGCGGTGTTGTGAGCGTTCAAGTAGCCAACCGCAAGGTAGGGACCTCCCTACCTTGCCGATAGCCAGTATGGCTTTCGGCAGTGACGGTCATCGGCATCCACTCGCTGTCAGAGCTGGCAGTGTTCCAGCAGGTGGAGTAGCGTTGGCCGTGAGTTTAGACACATTCAATGCTTTCAATTCCACCCCGTAGGATAGTAACCCGTAGATTAGGGAGGCACTTGTCCATCAGTGCTCCCCCTACCTGCAGGGCATCATAGGGGCCTATATACGCGATAGGCACGTCCGCTACATGGAATGGGATGGTAGCGGTAGGATATAACGTGTGGGGTTCCACAGGGGTCAGTTCTTGGCCCCCTTTTATGGAACCTCACCTACGACGTGGTCCGGTATGTTTTTCTCCCGCTGGCGTCAGTGTGGTCTGCTGACGACACTTTTGTGTTGGCCTGCGGGGAGTCCTTTGAGGAAACCATCCGGCTTGCCGAGCAAGGAGTGGCAATTGTCGTGGCCAAAATCCTCGATCTGCGGGTAGGTAGCGACTCACAAAACCGAGCAAGCATTCGTGGAAACACCTACGACACTCACGGGAGGAAATGGGGTGGTGGTATTGTGAACCGGCACCACACGGCAAGAAGTTTATACCTTACTCCCATTATTATGGATTACTAAAACTGATTGAGTTTTAATTCGCAACCTTTGCTGAGCTTTGCTGCCCTTGCATATGACTTTTCAACTTTAACCTTTAGGTTAGAATTATTACGTTTATTGAAATATCTGCAGTCATTAAATATTGATACGTTGTATATGGTCGGATTTCCTCAGTAATATAAACAAGTCGTCTTTGTATAATGTACTATAACCTTTTTCTTGGTCCCCAGTGGAAATTCTTCATGAACTTCCTTCGCCCCGGGGAAGAGCGAACGGGGATGGCGGACTTCTACCAGCTAAAAGCACTGGAGTGTTTATCTTCGGCACTGAAAGGGGGCGTCATAAGATCATACTAGGGCCATCTAAGAAAACACGCCTTTAGGCACATATCGTTGGGGATGACTATAAAGCGATCGGTAGCATAGGGAAGGCGATTGTAAAAAGATCGCCAGTCAGGCGCTTTACGGGGAGGATTACAAAGGATCTCCCCAAGCCCAACTGTGCACTGTGGTGGCGTGGGTGGCGGCTCGTGACGTGGTTTGTAGTACCAGTCGAAAAACTCAAAAAACACTATTAGGCGACTGCGGGTTCCAGTACTTCCTAGTCCCGGTCTAGAGTTCGAAAATGGGCTGGCTTGACTGGCCGTCACTGAATACGTGAAGTAGCAATGTTGCTAGGGTTTCGTACGGTGAGTGACGAATATCGGTAGCCCAACACCCAATAATATGGCAGCATACGACATCCACCTTCAACGTAAAGTCTGTGTCTTGCTTAAATGTCAGCTACACATCAGAACACTTCTGCTGTGCGTGTTGCGGATCTTCATGCGCGGCGGTGATGGCTTAGGCGAACCGCATTCTCATATGCTACATTATAAATATAAAAACAGATATCATCAACAAAATACAATTCCCTTTACGAATATTTTCTTCTTTTATTGAGTACTAGCTGTGCTACGCGGTTTCACCCGCCGTTGAATTTAAAGAAAATCGGATTATCTTTACAAATAAATAAAATTAAAGTGTCTGTTTGTAATGTCAAAATAACAGCTTTTTACTAATCGCATATGAAAGTATATGCGGTACCTACAACAAAAAATCTTTTTTTTTCGTCTGTCTATCTGTTTGTTTTCGATAATCTCCAAAACTGCTGGACCGATTTCTACGGGACTTTGACAGCAGATAGCTGATATTATAAGAATTAACTTAGGCTACTTTAATCTTCGAAAAATAATTAGGGTACCGCGCAAAATAATTAAAACCCATGAAATCCAATACATATATACTCCTATGTCAAGTGTCTATGCCGAAGTACTCTAAATTATTTATAATAATCCAATTTCTTTGAAATTAAATGGCGGGTGAAACGGCTGGTCCCAGCTAGTTTATAAATAATTTAGAGTACTGCGGCATAGACAGTTGACAGAGAGTATTTATACATTGCATTTCATTGGTTTTTTTTGTTGCGTGGATCTCATTTTATTTTTCTAAAATAAAAGTAGCCTATGTTATCCCTTATAACATCAGCTATCTGCCAGTGAAAGCCCCGTCAAAACAGTCCAGCCGTTTCAGAGATTAGCTGGAACAAACAGGAAGACAGACAAAACAATTTGTTATTTTGGTAATGTCTTAGGTTTTCGCAATTATTACTCATTATAATAAAACACTTTTAAACGGATTACATCGCGTATATTACAGATTTTTGTTTTTCCTGACGTTCGAACACTTTGCGTTTCATGCAGCAAACAACGAGTACCCCCATCTCCGTTCCCTCGCTCCCACCCTCTTAATAGGTTGGTAACGCTTCAGCGACTCCTTTAGTGCCGCAGATGTTAATTGGTGGTAGTGATTGTTTACCTTTAGGTACCATACATACTTGATGCGCTACACTAATACTGCCAGACATACCTATATATAGTATATATACATATATATTTTTGGTCTGTCATGCTCACTAAAATGTCTTGCTGGCGGTGGCGTTGTGTATCGGGTCGTTCGGTTCCCTACAATATGGTTGAGCTAAGCGATGCTGATGCATGCGTCATGCTCGTGAACGGGTGCCGTCTGTTGGGACTGGTCAGCCGTTAACTGCCACGGCAAATAATTTATTATTATAATATTATTGTGATATGTTCCATCTTTACACAGTGTCCTATGTTTTTCTCGGTATTTAGATGTATTACAATAATTTGTATCAATCAACATTGTAATCTCAATTATTTTAAAAGAGTATCTATGGAGTTTCTTGCCGGCTCTTCTCCGCGAGAGCAACTATTTGGAACCGTGCAACTTAGATTCTGACGTTTCATAAGTGCCGATATTTGGTTTATTTGAAATAAAAAACTTTGACTTTGATTTTGATATGGTATTTGTCTCGAATGAGAAAACATTGGGTCCGGCACCTATTTGTGGACTTTAGCTCACTTCAGTTCAGCTTATCACAGTTACCTCTGTCTGTATTTCAAATAAGTTATTGAAAGCTTATTCATTACAGATGTGTGTCATCTATGCAATCAAATGTGTTTATTCATTGGGGGGTTTTGCCATAATCGTCATGCTTGGAAGGCAGGTTGGCGATCGCAGTTATGTTATAATTTTACTCGAAGTACCCTGCTGTCCATCCTTCGGCTTATCCCATAGTCGCCTTTTGCGACACCCACGGGATGAGATGGTATTCTTAGCCGGCACCACACGGCACTATTAATGTGTGATTGTTTTTTTTTTGTTTTTTTTTTAAAACGTTGGCCCACACTAGGATTTCTCCTGTGTCGTGGGTGCGTTTACAGACATGAATTTCACATACAACACACCCAGACCCGGAACAACTACCTGCAGATCATACAAATGTTTGTTCCGTGCGGGAATCGAACCCGCGACCCAGTGCACAGCAGCCGACTGTATCAGCCACTGCACCAACCGTGCCGTTGTGTGATGTGTTTAGTATCTATTATAACTGAACACTTTTAGCGGATTAGGGCTAAGTTACAATGTGGTGCCGGCTAAGAACACTGCACAACTAGCTTACCATGTAGACTAGTTTTACATACTAACACTTAATATCTGTCTGTTGGTTTTGGGGTATTTCATATGGTCTACACAAATGTCATGCTGATGGTATTGGAAAATAGGGTTGAGCTACACGATCACTGATTCATGCTTGCCGCCTGTCAGGACAGGTCATCCCAAAACGGCTATTGATCTTTCTTCAAAAGGCCTTTCCAGAGGTTGGTCTACATTTTTTCACGTAATTATTGTATCTAAATATGTCTGGACCTTAAAATAGAAACCTTAGAGTATGTTTCGGCGTTTCTTCTTAGAGGCAGTCAGTAGAAAATACTGGTTTCATCCTTTATGAGTGAAAATATTTCTTGAAACCTACTTGCTAAAATAAAATAAAAATTAAAAAGAAACTGCATCGATTGCAGCTTCCTCAACATAGTCATTCCTCTTTCATAAAGATAATTATACCTCTCAACTGGCACAAGCCGTGGGCTGACACAATAGCTTTTTAATGTATCTGTGATCGTGAGTTGAACGGTATAAAGATAAACTAATGGGCAATTGACAGCCAAGAGGTTATATTAATTATTCCTATATTCGTTGTTTATTCCGTCTGATGTCCGAGTTAGGAATCCACCGCTCCATCCTCCTCCCGTGGATGTCGTCAAAAGGTGACTCAGGGACTAGAAACCGGAGGGATGGGCAGTAGTGTCCCTTCTGTGGGAACAGCAGCCATTTCGCGCTCACCAACCTGCCTGCCAAGCATGATGGGTACTGGCAAATTCTCCCAAAAATGAATACACGTGGCAAGTATACAAGTCGTTGTGGAAATCTATGGGGGAGGACTTTGTTCAGCAGTGGACCACATAGGAGCATCTGTAGCTGAACTAGGACGAGTCCTGTATCTCGGCGTCCAGCGCCAGACCCCCCGGAAACAATATATATAGAGAATATTAGCCCATATTGAAAATAAAATAAAAAAATATAATTCATCAATAAAACAAAGTGATTCTAAACTAATATACTTATGGTGAACATGGTGCGGTGTTCCTCCATAGAAAAGGGAGGATCCTCCAGCCAGGCGGATGGTATGCCTGGCGGGCCGAAGCCCAACGGTTGATGTTGGGTGACTGTATATATGCTGCGTTGCGCGACTTCATTAATAGCATGATTCAAGATTCTTTTGACGTCATCGGAGAGTTGCAATTTATATTCATGTAGATGTCGTTGTAAGTTGTAGTTATGCTGGCGATGTAGGTATCGCCACATACTGCTACAAATGTTAAGTGTGACTTTGTGTGTGTGGGGGGGGGGGGGGGGGATTGCACGCGCGTACGTGCGTGAGTGTGTGCGCGTACGTGCGTGCAACTGCTGTGTGTTTGCGTGTGTGTATCAGGGTGTATGCGATGTGAATGTACGTCATAAGTTGAAAAACAGCAATTAGTTTATGATATACTATCATCATGTTAATAAGTTCTCAGTTTCATCATCAGAAAGGCTGAGTAGGTATGATGATAACAGTATCTATTTTTTTTTCTTCTCTTTATTAAGGGCTTAATCACAACATGATTATGTCGCCCTGATAATAAACCATTACAGTAGTAGCTATTAACGAGAAATATACACACCACAGTAAAGTAAATGATTTACCTAATTAGGCTGATCCGAGGAGAAAATTAAATTGTATCTATTTTTTTAAATGATCCAAACCGTCTGTAGCTACATAATCAGCTCCTAGAACAAGAGAGTACTCCTATGAATTCTACCCATTCAATACAATATGGCTGTCAATCATCCCTCACGTTCCAGCTAAAGGAAACTGCTGATTAAATTGTTCATAATAGACTGCTGAACTATTTAAGAAAAGCTTTCCGTAAAGACCGCTAAAACTAATTAAGTAAACCCATGTCCCAATATGCCTTAATCCCCATTGCTGGCTTACAAATAAAAGAGACCATGACGCTAACTGATTGATCGTAGATTTATTGTATCCAGTCTAAAGACTAGATTAGAATAGAAGATAATTATTAATTAATTAATTAAGTCCTAACAGATACTTTTACAAGTTATATTGAAACAACGGAGAGCATGTTCCTGAAAGAAATTTCGAGCTTGGTGTATTTACCACGGTTTTATTAGCTTCACTTGTAATTGTGTAAACAAATCTTGGAAGTCAATTTAAACCTACTACTAATTGTCGTACCGAATTGAAACTTTGTATGTATATGTAATTCGGATGACAATACAATAATCTGGTACCATAAAACTGAGCTGATGATGGAGCCGGGAGGTAAACAGTCATCACCATCATATCAGCCAAAGGACGTCCACTGAAGAACAAAGGCCTCCCCAACACAGATTTCCACTAGGAGCGGTTACATGCCGCTCTCATCCATCTACTCCCAGCGACCTTCACCAGGTCATATGTCCACCACTTTGGAGATCGTCAGACGCTGCGTTTTTTCGGTGCGCGGTCTCCACTCAAGAACGGGAGGATGAATAGTGGAATTCTTCGATGGCTACTAGTAAACCTCTCGAGTTTAGCCTTTTTATTTGTTTTAGTCCCATACATTACACTTGTTGATGTGGGTCTGATGATGGAGCCAGGAGACGCAAAGTTGAACAAAGTGTATTTTTAGTTATTATAATATTACTAGCTGGGACCCGCGGTTTCACCCACGTTTAATTTAAAAGAAATTTAGAGTACTTCGACATAGACACTTGATCAGCTATCTGCCATTGAAGGTCCCGTCAAAATCGGTTCAGCCGTTTCGGAGATTACCCGGAACAAACAGACAGACGGACAGACAGACAGACAAAAAAAATTAAAATAGTGTTTTTGTTATATGTAACGTACATACTTTCATATGCATTTAGTAAAAAGCTGTTATTTTGACATTACAAACAGACACTTCAATTTTATTTATTTGTATAGATAATATTTGATATTATTATTATTATATATGGATGTAAATTTATATGTATATACATATTTGTAATATATTACTGCTTTTAAAACGTTATCCCAACTTTCATTTATTACATTTTTCTTTGTTAACGGCTCACAGTTATACTATTAGTGCACCCGCCATGTTTTGTCTGCATCACTCTAAGGTCGACTGGTAGAAAATGCCTAATGGCATTATGTCCGCCTCTGTACAAATTGTGCGTAAAGTATTAAATAAATAATTCATAATTTAATTACTTTGCATTCTTAAATTTTGTACGTGCATTAATGTTTTGATACTTGAAATTACCTCTATATCATTTATAGAGCCTCATCATATCGGCCATTTATAGTCCACTGCTGAACAAAGGCCTCCCTCATAGATTTTCACAACTGTGTAATCATTTTGGGGGGTATTTGCCAATACTCACCACGCTTGACAGGCGGGTTGGTGAGCGCAGTATGGCTACCGTTTCCCAGAAGGGACGCTGCTGCCCATCCTTCTGGTTTAGATTCCCTTAGTCGCCTTTTACGACATCCATGGGAGGAGATGGAGTGGTGCTAATTCTTAATAATATTTTCCATTATCTAAGTAAGACCCTATATTTCTATAGAAATTTGAGTTATCATCATCATTATCATATCAAAAGAAAGACTTCCACTGCTGAGCAAAGACCTCCCCCATAGATTTCCAACTAGCGGTAACATGGCATCCGCATCCTATGGCTGCCAGCTACCTCCACCGGGGCGTCGTAAGTTGAGTACCTTTTGTAGGGTTTCAGACGTCCGAAAGAAAAGACGGCGGGTTCCTTATAGGATCACTCGTGTGTCTGTCTGTCCGTCTGTCACAGCCAATTTGCTCCGAATGTACTGAACCTAACACACACATATTTACACACACGGATTTCTGTGACCCAAGTATGGACATGTAACGTAAATAAATGGTTTTTAATATGGGGGTCCCTTATGGGCAAAATTTAGAAAACTGAAGTATAAAGTTTTGCAAACTGTACCGTGTAACATATGAAATGGAAGTTGTTGTGAGGTCCTCAAATATATTGGTTTTGTAATTTTAAAATATAATATAATAATAAATAAAAAAATAATAAAATACACGAAAATTTAGCATTCCCTCCCTTATCTCTGAAACTACTGAGACTAAAATTTTGATAAATATATTGCATAATAATAATAATGTAATAGCCTTTTACCTATAGATTACAGGTTATAGATTACCTATAAGATGTCTATGGTCTTAAAATAACACGGTGAATCTTTCAATGTTGTGCGTACAAACTTAAGTTTGCAGTTGGAATGTATAGGAGAACATGTTTTTCAACTACGATGTTAAGTTTTTTCTTGGGATAAGTTATTGATACAAGACCGAATTCAATAATAAACAATATATTTAGATATAACACACAAATATGAGTCAAATTAAAAAAAAAACATCGGGATCACATATTCATCGCACGGAAACCACACAGCAATTTAACTCACACTCACTCCGGTTTTTATTTATTTTATTGGTCCCCAGTGGAAATTATTCATGAACTTCCCCCGCCCCGGAAAAGGGTGATGGGACATGCTGACTCCTACCGACTAAAACCACTGGAGCGGTCATCTTCGGCACCGAAGGGGGGCTCCAGGTCCTCGTAAAACACACCAGAAAGTTAAGTACCTAATATATTTTTTTTATAAAGAAGAGACGAAAAGAATTTCCTTCAGGCGTTCAAGTACATAATCTAAATATTGCTCTCGTATATTAGTAAACGAATTGCAATCCCCTATCCAATATATTTTATCTATACATATATGAATACAAGAGGCACCCCGCGAATGGAGTTAGGGGATAAAATAACCCCTTGAGGGAAGAGAGAGGGGCGCATAAATTCGACATGTTTCCCCGAAAATATTCAAAGATAAAGGCCATTTACGGTACTTTGAAGATTGTGTTTTTATTTGGCTTTGTCTGTACAACAGCTCGATACCCCAATTATTTATAATAATTTTGATTACTATTATTGGAACTTGCGGGTGGTGCTCTTAAACATCCACCCGCAAAAACTTTAGTTTATCCGTGAACATGGCGCTTGCAACAGCGCCGAAATATCGGGAACTCAAAACAAATAAAACACATGGTAAATATCCCGTTTTCAGTTCCAATAATAGTGTCAGTGACCATGTCAGTTTAAAAACTTATAATTTTGATAAAGAATAAGGAAGTGCACCCCCTTTTTTTTTACGAGGACCTGGAGCCCCCCTTCGGTGCCGAAGATGACCGCTCCAGTGGTTTTAGCCGGTAGGAGTCCGGCATACCCCTCAGCCGTTCCCCAGGGTGAAGGAAGTTCCATGTAGAATTTCGACTGGACATCAATAAAAAAAAAAAATGGGGTTGCACTTCCTTATTCTCCAACATCCATACATCCTCGAATACAGAATTTAAATAAAGGTGACAACCCAACTTAGCATTCCCTAAGACTCGTCTTGAATAGCTTCAATAATGTCTTAGCGTATGCTGAATTGGTTTTTCACCGTCATTTTAATTCTGTATTGAAGGATGTATCGATGGAAATGCACCGTATACAGCAATTTAGAAGTCAGGCCATCTAATTAAGACTGAGGCATCCGTACAAAATATGTTGGATGCCTATTCGTCCAATCCGTCTCTATAACTGCGTTTCGACTAGAGCAGGGCAGATAGACCCCGCGACACCATGGTGCTGGCTACTTTGAAAGCTTTGATTATTAGCATCCAAGAGGATACTGATGTCTGCCCCTTGACAGTGAAAATGTTCACTTGTCTGAATTTTTCATAATATTCACTGTAAAACAAAACGTTGTAGACATATTGTTATACTACTCACCTCCCATATACAAAAGCGTTCGTTTCAGCCGTAAAAACGTCCACTACTGGACAGAAGCCTCCCCAAAAGCTAGCCACAACGACCGGAACGGGTTTGTGTTTGGTACTCATTGGGGGATATTGCCATAATCGCCACGCTTGACAGACGAGTTGGCGATTGCAGTTGAGTTATAAATATACTCGAAGGACGCTGCTGCTATTCTTCGGCTAATCCAATAGTCGCCTTTTACGACACCCACGGGATGAGATGGGGTGGTGGTATTCTTAGCCGGCACCACACGGTAACAATATCAAAAGCGTTATGATCTGTATTCTTAATCCCTTCTTGGAGAGTAAAGGACATTGTTGCCAAATTTCAACTAATTCTATGCTGTAGTTTTAGCGTTCGCTCACTTAGCTCACGTAGCTTCGTTCACTCGCCTCATTCTGTCGAACTCCCCTAAAGGCACGCTTTCGCCGCTTCGTTGGAGGGAACGTGTCTGATCATAGACCCACGCATTCATCTCTGCCTGGATGTCAAAACGCGGAAAGCGCGCTAGGAGAATTGCCGCCGTTTTCCGACGATCTTAGATATCTGTTATGTGTGTCATGAAAGAAAACGTTCTTTAAGATAAGAGGGGGTTGAGGGATTAAACAGAACACTGTAAAGTAAGGACAATATATGAGAATTCCTGCGCAAGCGAATTGGAAGCCACTTGAGCCTTATGCGAAATTCTGATACATGGTCATATTTACGCAAGCCAAATATGAACCTTATACAGAAATTTTGAAGTCGCTCTGTTTAAACATAAACGTCACCGAGCACATCAAGCAGTAAATACTATCAGATTTGCTGGCGAAATCATGACCGCTGAATACACTAAACTAAAGCCTTAAAATATCCGTATTACTGCTCGCACAAAATGGCCTCCCTACCAAATTATAATTACTCACACTATTGATATTTTTCCGATATTCAAAATGTTTTTTTAAGAATAAGTAATGGCTGAACCTCTTATGGATGGAGGATGGGCAGCAGCTTCCTTCGAGTACATTAACAACTCAACTGCGATCGCCAACCCGTCTGCGAAGCGTGGCGATTATGGCAAAACCCCCAATGAGCCCACAACACACCCATATCGGTCGTTGTGGTGAGCTTGGCGGGAGGCCTGTGTCCAGCAGTGGACTTCATTCGGCCGAAATTATGAACCTCTTATAAAATATTTACCGCTCTATATGTTTTAAAGTAGAAATAATTTAAGACGGAAAAAAGGGGATATTTTAAATACCTACTCTAAAACAAGAAATAAACGACACGAGCAATATAAAAACGATTTTTCTTTGTATTTTCCTATTATTTTTGCGGTCACATCCAAAATAACCCTCTCATACCGAGTGACATTGAAACTGCACTAACGAATCCAATTAGTAAAAAAAAGCGATCGAAGCGCCCATTTCGGTCGACCTTGTGTCTTCTTGTAACATCGCTTCAACCGCTGTCAAATACTGTGAATAAAGTTACCTTTGTTAATTATGATATAAACAAATCATTGTTTTATGTGTGCAGAGCGCTACCCGAAGCTTCGTCGACCAGTCGTCACGCGTCGCCCGTACGGCGCGGACTGTTTACCCGAGAATACTACAGATCGTCTACCGCAAATACGTCGCGAGTGACTACTTGTGTTTTATAAATTTTTATTTTTTATCTGTGATTTGTGTGAGGATTTTATTTACAAGCCAGGTTTGTATTCTTTTTATTTTTTATTGGTGTTGGTGTCGTTAGGCATTATTTTAATTGTGGCAAAGTAAGTGTAAAAATTGTGCGGGGTTTCCTCATGATCAGACAAAAGGCATTGCAGTATAATGAGGCATTAATCGAAGAATAAGACACTACATACTTTGATAATATTTGAATTGATACGATGTTTGACACGTCATTTTTAAGGGATTATCTTAGAGTGACAATTAATACACTGAAATTATATCTTCTAATAATCTAATATGTTGCGTTATTATTTTATAAATCTTAAATACAGTAAGAATATTAAACAATATGTTGTTTACATTTATTTAGATTATTTCTTAAAACAGAATAGCCACATTTGCACATTTTTAGTGTTTGCTGCTAAAATACCTGCCATTTAAAATATATATTTTTCTTTTAAAGGTCAAAATAATGCGCTATCAAAACCAGTTTTTAAGTTATTATCTATAAGCTAGTTTTGTGTCGCTAATGTTTAGATTTTTTTACTTATTTTTATAATTGCTAATTTCAACTGTAAATATTCATGCATATTCTGGAACTCATAAACAAAAAGAGTGATTTAGTTTTTTAATACCACACGAGTGATTAGAGTTTACATAGGAAAACGGGCCATAGTGGCGCTGATTAGCAAATTTCTAACGGAACAGGTATTATGTTGAGCACAATTTTATTGTGTTCGTCTAGCCTTTTCCCAACTGTATTCCATTTTTTTTTTTTTTTAATATAACCTCTCGAGGGACTAGAGCGGTGTAGTACCACGCAGGATTACTTCTGGGTAGCATTACAATTTTTATAAACAGGCATGGCGCTTACGAAGGGTTTGCTCGTCTCGTCACAGTATAAAAAAACTATGTTCAGTCCATTTTCAGACAAACTGGATGCGACTCAACATTAATACCTTGTAAGAAGCGAATGCTATGTGACTTCTGCAACCCAATTTCTGGGGATACTGATATTTTTAGGGTCTACTATATTTTTGAGGCATGGATGGTGTCTCGATGTTTATAGAACGGTCAGGTCACCAATACAAAATTAAAAATGTACTGAACATATAAGACTAAAGTACCTGGATGACCGAGCTTTGCTCGGTATTTTCGTGTTACTTAACAACGCCACCTGCTGTTGTGTCGTTAAAGCAATTAGTTGCTCACAAAAAATAGTATTATTATTCGCCAATAGATGTCAGGAAGAGTCATATTTTTTAGTTGAGACTACTCAAACGCCTATTAAATGACATTTTCTAAAAATGATTCCTAGCTAGATCGATTTATCGCCCCCGAAACCCCCTATATACTAAATTTTATGAAAATCGTTGGAGCCGATTCCGAGATTCCAATTATATATATACAAGAATTGCTCATTTAAAGATATAAGATAAGTAAAAAGAAGAAAATTTATTCATGGCCAAAAAGACAGCGTACTATTTAAAAATAATACAAATGATGACGTGATTATAAAATAACAATATCAATGCAGCTGGCAACCTCTCTTAACAATTCTGTCTACTATAAAACAGATCAGGTACGAACTTGACAAATATTATATAAGCAAAACTAGAAAAAGCAAGGAAAAACAAACGAATATTCGGAACAAATAAAAAAAAAACTAATGCCTCAAGGTGACTAGTGCAATGTGGTGTAACGCCCTAAGTCAAGGCACGTGTACCGCAGGGGGCACCCTTAGTGCAATGTGGTGTAACGCCCTAAGTCGAGGCACGTGTCCCGCAGGGGGCGCCCTTAGCACAAGTTGCTTAGTAAATATTAAGCATGGCTGGAGGCTACTTTTGGCTTTGCCAAAAATGTCCAGTTGTTCGGTTGAGCAACTAGCTACATTTCCAGGAAATGTTTGCGTGCGTGCTCGTTTCGTCACTGGGTTCTATACAAAATCAAGGTATTACCGTAGCAAGTGCGGCTTAACCTCGAATATCGTCGTATATCCATACCACCTAGGTACGAGGATTTAGGAGGTCTGCTAGAGGGGCTGACCGCTTTACAATCAGCTCTTCTAAGATGTGTCTAAAGACGTGGCACCAATGTGCGGCTCTAATGTGATCTTACGAAGACTTGGAGGCCCCATTCAGTGCCGAAGATGGCCGCTCCAGTGGTTTTAGCCGGTAGGAGTCCGAAATGCCCCTTTGCTCTTACCCGGAACGCAGGAAGCTCATGATGAATTTCCACTGGGGACCAATAGAAAAGGTACGAGGATCATCATTCGGCAAAATTGAGCCCAAAAATAATACCAAGAAAGTAATGCTAGAAATGTCTGCTCTTATACACGCGACAAATGAAATGTATACCCAGAATCAATAGCCCTTATTTTATTTCTCCAGAAAACGCCACAAATCAATTCAGACTAAATCTTCGCTTAAGTTACATACACAGTCGTGAAGACAACTTTAACTTAACTCCACGCTTTAAAAGTTAATAACATGGAAAGCCGAGCGCTGTTATTTTTCCAGGCAGTGTCGGCTAAATTGGAAAAACGGGGCACTTATTACATTGACTCTGTCTTTGCGACATAGTCGGTTTACTTGACTTTTATACAAAAGAAACAGCAGATTCTTGTTGTAGTTTTAACATATTTTTTTAGCGTGTTCATCATAACCGTGCGTAACATGTCAGAGCACCAGCAGTAGAACAAATTACTATTTTGACTGCTTTTAATATTTAGTTCATCATAATCAGCCCATTACTGTCCCACTGCTGGGCACGGGCCTTTTCTCACGATGGGAAAGTTGGGCCTTAGTCCACCATGCGGGCTCAGTGCGGGTTGGCGGAATACACACACTAATGAGAACATTTTGGAGCCTCTTAGGTGTGCATGTTTCTTCACGATGTTTTTGCTTCACCGTTAACGCAAGTGATATTCAAATTGAGCACATGAATCCGAAAAGTCAGAGGTGCAGGCCAGGATCGAGCTCAGACCCTCCTGTATAGAAGGCAAATGTTCAAACACTAGGCTAATTTAGTTCACCCCCGGGAAGACGGTGGCGCGCACGTGATCACGTGCCGCCGTGTGCGTAGCACAGCGCACAGCGAGGCTTAGGGGGATCCTTTACAATCCTCCCCAAGAAATGCCTGGGGGGTGACCTTTTTACAGTCGCCTTCCCTCCGCTAGAGGGGGTGACCGCTTTACATTCCCCTCCGAGATGTGCTTAAGGCGTGGCATCACTGGGGGGGGCTCTAGTGCGATCTTAAGATAACCGGTTTTAGCCGGTAGGAGTCCGGCATACCCCTTCGCCCTTCCCCGGGGTGAAGGATCATGAAGAAATTCCACTGGATATCAATTTAAAAAAAAACGAGTATCCAGAAATGTCTCGATAATAGCCGACACTAGCATTAAGTACACTTTGAGCGCTGTCGGCTATTATCGACTGCGGCGGTCAAAGGGTTAATAATATATAACATCATTGCGTCTACGTCATTGCTTATGTTAGATGTTTCTTTTTTTGTAACATATATGGTTCTCATAGTATGGGTCGTATGTCTACTGTTACATTACGCTTGCATTCCTAAAGGGGTTGGCTGAAGTACAGTAGGGTCTACGGCTATACAACTACCTTTTGTTGATGACAGTTAACTCATATAGAGATTGTGCACAACGAGGTTTATTACCGATGTAACTGGCCACTTTAACCAGACCCGTGAGACATTTAAATAAAGAATAGAGTCAAGGCTATTGGCGTGTGGCCGTGTGGCCGTGTGGTGCCGGTTCAGAATGCCACCACCACATTTCCCCCAGCTGGGCACCAGCGTCTTTCGAGTACATTAACAACTCAACTGCGATCGCCAACCCGTCTGCCAAGCGTGGCGATTATGGCAAGACCCCCCAAAGAGCACACAACATACCCATATCGGTCGTTGTGGATCTTTGGGGGAGGCCTGTGTCCAGCAGTGGACTTCATTCGGCCGAAATAATAATAAAAATAAAAAATATTGGCGTGAATCCTGGACTATTACTGTGAATTTCCTATCAATGAAAATCTACTTATACTGCCCGACCTGGCAATCAAATCCAGTCTTCCTCAGTCTTTGTCTTTGGACAGTCACATTTTCAACTTATGGATCAATGAAGGCGATTTGCCATCATATCGGATTGTTAAAAGTACATAGTGCGTCATACTTCAGGAGTTACGAAAACAGTCTTATTTAAATACAATGTTATGGAAAGCTCAGATCTTTTACTGGTTTATGCATTTCAGATAATAAAGCAGATAATAAATACCTTATAAACCTTATATAAAAACTAAATTTGGACGCTTGGACTTGGATGTTTCGGTCGTGCTTCCCTGAATCATCTGAATACCACTCCTGTTTGTAACTGTTGTTTTTTACTTGTGGTCTCTTACTGCAAGAATTCGGCAAGGTTGGTAGGTACCACCACTCCCCCTGGGGGGGTGACCGCTTTACAGTCACCCTCTCCGAGATGTGCCAATAGGCGTGGCACCAGTGGGCGGCTCTAGTGTGATCATACGAGGACCTGGAGCCTCCCTTAGGTGCCGAAGATGACCGCTCCAGTGGTTTTAGTCGGTAGGAGTCCGGCATACCCCTTCGTCCTTCCCCGGGGCGAAGGAAGTTCATGATGAATTTCCAAAAAAAAATAAAAAAAATGGTACCACCACTCCGCCAAAGCGGCAAAAGCGTGCCAGGGCGTTTGACAGACTGAGGGGGCTGGCTCTACGGCGTGCACTCGAGATGTGGCGAAACCGCCTACAGTTGCAGTTGGTGACCAAGAACGTCTTCTAGGCTATCCTGCAGCGAGTGCGTCACCTACCACCTGACGCAGTTATTCACCGGTCACGGTTGTTTCAGTACGTACTTGCAGCCATTGTGAAAGCGACCACGATATCACACAGCACACGCTCGAGGAGTGTCTTGCGCGGGCTTCTGAGCCGCGGATCTTGGTCGATCGGATAGGGCAAGACCTCTCTCTGCCGGCAGTAGTATCTGCTATGTCGGCAGAGTATAAAAATTGGAGTGTAGCGGTCTCATTCTGCGAGAGCGTCATAGTCCAGAAGGAGATAGAGTGGGATCGGAAGAGGGCCGATCCCGGCACGAAGAAGGACGAGACGGCGCCGGGGTAATAATCGCCCCGGATCTCAGGTCCAACACGCCTGAGACCCTCGGGAGTCCAGGGCGCACGGATTGGGGAGTCTTCGTGCTCATACCGAGAAGACGGCAGCGCACAACGAGGCTTGGGGAGATGTGTCTGGGGTAACCTTTTTACCGTCTCCGCAGGAGAGGGTGACCGCCTTACAGTCATCCCCTCCGAGATGTGTTTACAGGCGTGGCATCAATGGGGGGCTCTAGTGTGATATTACGAGGACCTGGAGCCCCCCTTCGTTACCGGAGATGACCGCTCCAGTGGTTTTAGCTGTTAGGAGTACGGCTTGTCTATTCACCCTTCCCCGGGGCGAAGGAAGTTTATGTAGAATTTTCACTGGACACCAATAAAAAAAAAAACACTCGTTACGCTTACATCTATGGGAATGACTTCTCGATCAAACCCGACTGGTAGTTTCAGAGATTAATGCGTTCACAAACAAACTCTTCAGCTTTATTATATTAGTATAGATAAAACATACTCTAACAAAATATATATAAATAAGATACTACGAGTAAAATGTTTGCTGTTGAATATTCATTTAACTGGTTTAATTATCCTTAAAAACATTAAAATTTAATTCAGATATTTTTATTCATTTAAAATTCGAAACCATTTAGAGGCACTTAATAAATATAAATAGACTAAATTATAGTCTTTAATTAAACATCTTTTGCTGCATGGTCGTCTCGACAAGGCCTTTCCAATCTCTACTCGATAAGTCTTATGTAGAATTCTAATCTTATGCAGTCTCCACTCGAGAACCCAGCGACCATCAGCTCTACGAGCTACGTGCGCTATATACTACTATTGTGAAGTGTTAAAACGGTTCCCCATACTAGGATTTCTCCACTGTCTTGGATGTGTTTACAGACACAAATTCCACACGCAATACACCCAGACCTGGAACTACCTGCAGATCAATCATATAAATATTTGTTCTGTCCGGGAATCGAACCCGCGACAGCCGACTGTATCATTGCACAACTGTTTTATGAAAAACTACCCCGGATACCAAAGATGAAGGCGCTTGAAGAAGCTCATTATCAGGCCTACAATGGGCAGTTTCAAGATCGGTATTGACATATTTTTCATTTTAGTCGAGTCCATACATCATCATTTCGGCCGAATGAAGTCCACTGCTGGACACAGGCCTCCCTCAAAGATCACAACACATCACAACAACCGATAAAATGTGTTGTGGGCTCATTGGGGGGTTTTGCCAATCAATCGCCACGCTTGGCAGGTGGGTTGGCGATCGTAGTTGAATTGTTAATGTACTCGAAGGACGCTGCTGCCCATCCTCCGGCTAATCCCTTAGTAGACTTTTCCGACACCCATGGGAGGAGATGGGGTGGTGGCATTCTGAGCCGGCACCACACGGCAGTCGGAGTCCATTCATAGAGTTACTAAACTTTAGTAATTAGATCTAGTTAGACAACGATTGTAGTCAACTGTAGTCAAGTTGTCGTTCACACGAGTCAAGACACAAAGTTTTAGTAACTGAGAGTCCATAATGTGGAAAAAAGTAAACTGCACTCAAGAGATGAAAAATGACGTAAAAGACAGATTTTCCATGTTCTTGAATAGTTTTTTATCGCGAGACTTGTTTATAGTAATGGTATTTGCTATATAATTTGCCTTGTGTGTGACCGCGTGATGTCATGTCTATTGTTTGTTTTGATTGTAGTGGTGTGTATTTTTTGTGTTTATTTATTTTTAATGTACAAAGGCGGTCTTAATGCCATAGGAATTTTCTGCCAGACAACCTTTGGGTGATGCGGAGACAACTCGGTAAATGCAACACCTAAGCTAAATGTTGTTTCAAGCGATGAAACCGACAATAAATCGGCAGCCCAAAGCACTGCTGATCACAAACCAACAAAACATTGGCGATATCATATGGATATAGGAGATAAAGCAATAACATGCACATTTGTGAGGATCATCATATCATCATATCGGCCGAATAAAGTCCACTGCTGGACACAGGCCTCCCCCAAAGATCACCACAACGACCGATATGGATGTGTTGTGGGCTCATTGGGGGGATTTGCCATAATCGCCACGCGTGGCAGACGGGTTGGCGATCGCAGTTGAATTGTTAATGTACTCGAAGGACGCTGCTGCCCATCCTCCGTATAATCCCTTAGTCGACTTCTACGACACCCACGGGAGGAGATGGGGTGGTGGTATTCTGAGCCGGCACCACACGGCATTGTGAGGATAAGAAGGTCTTATCAACACTTAACAATTTGGTAGATGCAACTCGTGCTCTAGTGTGATCATACGAGGACCTGGAGCTTCCCTTAGGTGCTTAGGTGCCGAAGATGACGGCTCCAGTGGTTTTAGCCAGTAGGAGTCCGGCATACCCCTTAGCCCTTCCACGGGGCGAAGGAAGTTCATGAAGAATTTCCACAGGGCACCAACAAAAAAAAAGATACATCTTGTGTCAATACCCTTGCTCCATCCCGTCTTTCAATCTCAGTGGGTGGCACTGCCATTTTAGCTGTAGAAATTTCGGACGGAGCAAATATAGAAATATCAGCATTATAGTGATATATTTGAGTCCTTTGAAACATACATGGTCTAGTTGAAAACCTGCACCATTTCGTATTCAGCACAACCGTGAGGCACACTATCATATGTTTAGTTTTTGAGCCTTATTATTGCGGATAAATAACTGTTTGTAAATGTGTCTTTCTTTTTTCTTTCTTTTTGGGTGAGCGAGAGCGAGCTCGTCTCCTTTTCCGAGGAATTCTTGAACGGCTGGTTGGTACGTGTAGACTAAAGAGAGCAAGCTTATCTTTGGGTTAAAGAGTTTGCATTACCATTTAATGTAGCATTACTGCTAATTTTTTGGGCATGGTAACCGGTGGCGCTGTGGAAATTTTCGATTACCAAGTGTTCTTATTCTATAACTACATTTTTTATCTGCCACAAGTTTTGTATATAGGTGTATTTTACATCATATTATGTTATTATCTCAATTTTATGTGGGAATAAAGTAGTTTACCTTTGTAGTTATAGAGGCAATGTCACCTACTTCCGACCATTGTGTGGTAGTTGAGAAGCCATGGATATTTACGTAATGTTTTTTAAGTATATATGCTATGAACGCAATATACATAGTTTGGATAATTGTCATCATCATGTCGGCCATTTATATGTCCACTGCTGAACAAAGACCTCCCCTATAGATTCAACAACCAGATGTGTCATCATTTTGGGGGCCAAGCGTAGTGAGTATTTGCCAATACTCACTACGCTTGGCAAGCGGGTTGGTGAGCGCAGTATGGCTACCGCTTCACAGAAGCGACGCTGCTGCCCATCCCTCTGGTTTATATTCCCTTAGTCGCCTTTTACGACATCCACGGGAGGAGATGGAGTGGTGCTATATTCTTAATCCAGACACCACACGGATTACCTATCATAGTATTAAATTTTAAATGTTTTTATTAAACTACCTAGCTTTTAATACATTTTAAATTGTGCAAACAAGGTATTGAATATTATAATAAAACACTTTTAAACGGATTCTATCGCGTATATTTTAGTTTTTTTTTTTGTTTCGTTTCGAATACTTTGCAGCATTCGTGGTTGCAGGATGACTAAGGTGGTTAAGCTCCCCTGCCAGGCCGACCACCTGAGCTGAGCTTAAGCATGTGAAGCAAGTTCTTCAAAATAACAATTTGAAATCATCCCAGTCGCAGAAGCCGCCCGTAAGCCACCACGGTTGATCGACGACCCGCTGTTTTATCATTTATTAAGGGACAAAATTGGTCAGATCATGAAGCGTGCTTCTATAAAAACCTACTTCAAGCCGCATAAGAAGATCAGCCAACTTTTAAAACCGGTGAAATGTCACATACCTTTACAAGATGCAGGGATCTACAAGATTGACTGTGATTGTGATTTGTCATACATAGGGCAAACAAAGCGTAGCATAGCCACCCGAATAAAAGAACATATAGCTGACGTCAAGCATAGACGCTCTACAAAGTCTGCAGTGTGTGAACATGCCTTAGGCAAACCTAACCATTATCTTCGTTTTGATCAACCTCAAGTCCTCGCGAAAGAGAACCGATATGTACCTAGAATGTGTCGTGAGGCTATTGAAATTAAAAAACATCCTAATTTTAATAGAGAAGGTAGTTGGCAGGTACCATCTGTTTGGATTCCAGTTATTAAAGTAATAAAGTCCCAAACAAGATACCGCACTAAGAAACATCAAGACACTGTGAGTGATTACTGCGTGCATCGAAACTAATTTTTTGATTAAAATTGTACGGTAGATAAAATAAAATAACTTTTTAAAATCTGTAACGACGCCTGTCACCTTAGTCATCCTGTGACCACGAATGCTGCAAAATATTCGAAACGACAGGAAAAAAAAATATACGCGATAGAATCCGTTTAAAAGTGTTTTATTATAATGTGTAATAATCGCGAAAATCTAAGACATTACTAAGGTATTGAATAACTTGACACTGATAAATATATATTTTTCTCGTTAGCATTATCTGCGTGAAAATCATAAAATTATATACAAATTTAATTTTAGTGCTGTATCATTAATATTTTATTCTCACGGAAGCTGCGCATTCGGCTTCCTAGTAGTTATTAAAATATCTGTTAATATGAGTTCAAAACATCTTTAATGTCTTTGAGATGTTCGTTATTGGAGGTATTATGAGTGTATTTCTACTGATGTACGCCTGTCTACCTTTTTTATTGGTCCCCACTGGAAATAATCATGGACTTCCTTCGTCCCGAGCGAAGAGCTATAGACTCCTTTTTTATTCTTTTTTATTGTTGCCCAGTGGAAATTCTTCTTGGACTTCCTTCGCCCTGGGGAAGGGCGAAGGGGTATGCCGGACTCCTACCGGCTTTCTTTATTTCAATATTCAATTATAACAATATTTCAGAGATTGATTCGTGGATTTAGGACCAGACACGCTCCCTCTGCCAGAGTGGCAAAAGCGCGCCCTCATGGCCATCCGAGAAGCTAAGGCTGCTGCCTTATTCCTATATCCTTATTCTTAAACAAATATTAGTATGATTTGCAGATTGTTGTTTGGGGTGTTTGTATATGTGAGATTTATGTCTGTAAACTGTACCCACAGGAGAAAGAAATAGAAATGGTCTCAAAATTGATCCTTGAGGTACTCGATGGCGTGCACTTGAGATATGAGCTTTGGTTGCAAGACGTGACAAAGCGCGTCATTGCGACCGTATAACCGCTGCGAGGAGCGAGCGCGCCACTTTTCACCTGACGTAGGTATACACTGAGCATGGTGAGATGAGCCTGAGATGTGCCTATAGGCGTGACACTAATGTTGTATCCGGATAGTTCGTTCTGGCGATTCCGGAACCCTCTTCAGTGCCAAAGATGACACGTGTGAAACGTGGTGGTTTTAGGAGGACACCCACGTGGTTTTAAGAGGTAAGAGTCAGGAGATAACCTTCGCCTGTCTCCCCAGGGACGTTAGAAGATTTTAACTCAGTCTGCCCGTGACCATGAAAACTGTAAAGGGATCAAAACGTCGGGAAATTAAGAACTAATTATTTATTGTATAAAAGCATGTGCTCGTATGGATTTTCCGCACGTATGTTCAAATTAGGTAACACGAAAAGTTTAATTCTGTTCTACGCTTTTTCTGAAGCCAGAACTAATTCATACTGAATGTCTTTGTTGCATCTAGAATTTACTGCCAGTAATAAAATAATGTCAGTTGATACTGGTTATATAGAGACAAAAAAGGAGTTTGTGGCGTAACTAAATCTATTTACACTGATGATGATCAAAGTTTGACGTCAGATAGATTCCCATAATGATCAATAGTTCAGTAGTGTTTATTAGAAAAATATGACAATATAATATTTTCAATTTATTTATTTACTAGCTGGGACCCGCGGTTTCAACCGCGTTTAATTTAAAAGAAATTTAGAGTACTTCGACATAGACACTTGACATAGAATATATATGTTGGATTTCAAGGGTTTTATTGTTTTCGCGCGGAACCCTAAATATTTTTCTAGAATAAAAGTAGCCTAAGTTATTCCTTATAACGTCAGCTACCTGCCAGTGAAAGTCCCGTCAAAATCGGTCCAGCCGTTTCGGAGATTACCCGGAACAAACAGACAGACAGACAGACAGACAAAAAATGTAAAAAATATTTTTTTGTTATAGGTACCGTATATACTTTCATATGCATTTAGTAAAAAGCTGTTATTTTGACATTACAAACAGACACTTCAATTTTATTTATTTGTATAGATAATAGAGACGTGGTCACTAACTATGAGCCTCATAAGAATGCTCAAGGTGACTCAGCGAGCTATGTGTATGAGTGTTTGCTTCCTAAATTTTCCGCTAGTTATGGCGCCACCGTATACGTGCACATCACCGAATATAAAAATCTATAAAAGATGGAAACACCATTTATTTTTGCAAACAATACTAAATTTATATTATAGTGAGGGCCCAGGGGACTGGCGTAATCTACTTGGTATTTGATAACATAGTCTTCATGGCATGACCAGATTCCAAGCAATGAGACACTTGCAACAGTTGCTTGAGGCTCTTAGCCAAGGTACTGCTACAATGAGCATAATATTACCACATTGCAGACCAAAAATGTTTACTCTTTGATACTATTAATCTTAATATATACAATTATTCTGTACGTGTTGAACTCCTCCTAAACGGCTGGATAGATTTAGGTGTTTATTTTTGTGTATGTTTGAGTTGGTCCCTGTATGGTTTCGATTCAAAATTTGACCAGGTACGAGGCGCTGCAATCGGGTTTGCATGTACCTAGTATACTAAATACTTATTCATTTTTGATTTCATTACTCAGGTTGACTTGTATGGCAACAAAACACAGTGACTTACCTCCTATGATAGACAGCCATCTTGTTCTGTCATTTAGACCACCACTTATTATTTGTTTGGTGAGAAAAGTGAGTAAAAAGCAAATGAAACGAGAAATCAGTTCATTGTTTACGAACAGAAAAACGTTGGAACAAAAATTATCAACGTTTACAAACATTGGGCCAACATCTATATACTGTTTGTACAGTCGGACCAATATATCAATGCACTATTGTTCGGTACCATTGTTCCGGTGGTCGCGCGGTGCAGTGAAATTTTGCGGAATGACGCTGTCATTTTTGACGTATGATGAGTCATATGGTTTATTTAATTTACTTAGCATTGTTTTCGACATGTATTGATTTTAGTTATTAATATTAAAACAATTTTTAAACGGATTAGATCGCGTATATTGTAGATTTTGTTTTTCATGACGTTTCGAATACTTTGCAGCATTCGTGGTCGCACTTTTAACTTTTTTTAAATCTGTAACGACGCCTTTCACCTTAGTCATCCTGCGACCACGAATGCTGCAAAGTATTCGAAACGTCAGGAAAAACAAAATCTACAGCCTGCAGCTTTAAATCGGAGGCCTTTGGGCAGCTTGAACATCTTTTGGTGAAAGATTGGCCACTAACCACATGAAAATAAAAAACAATAAACAGTACGCAGACACAATAGTAGGTAAAAGTAATTCTCGGGGTTCGCGGGCGCGCAAGTTGGGGAGTCTACGTGCTCACACCGAGCGACCCCCGGGAAGATGGTGGCGCGCATGTGGTTATGTGCCGCCGTGTGCATAGCACAGCGCACAGCGAGGCTTGGGGGGCTCCTTTACAATCCTCCCCGAGAAGTGCCTGGGGGGTGACCTTTTCACAGTCGCCTTCCCTCCGCTAGAGGGGGTGACCGCCTTACAGTCGTCCTCTCCGTGATTACTCCAAAGGCGTGGCACCAATGGGCAGCTCTAGTGTGATCTTACGAGGGCCTTGAGCCCCCCTTCGGTACCGGAGATGACCACTCCGGTGGCTTTAGCCGGTAGGAGTCCGGCATACCCCTTCGCCCATCCCCAGGGCGAAGGAACTTCATGTAGAATTTCCACTGAACACCAATAAAAATAAAAATAAAAGAGAGGGTATAAAATATATAAATAAATAGTAATTAGTTTCCATATATAGACATTTTACCTTTGCTTTAGTTGACTTCAAACACATTTAGAAATATGTTTTTTTCGACAAACACAAATCAATTATAGATCATCCTTATATTTTGCGAACTTGCACACAACAACTCAAATAAATATTGCAGAATACAACTAAAACTAACCAAAACTACGAGAACGTTCTTCGCGTTAACTGGCCTTTTTGCTAACATCGCCTGACCTTACCAACAAAAAACTAAAGTCGATATTTTTTTTGTGCAGACTGTACTTTTTATTGTGTTTCTCATTAGCATGGCATTGAAGTGTTGGCAATGGAAGTTAGTGTAAACGATTTTTAAATATTTACTGCATGTTATATTAACATTGTGTAATGTTAAAAATTTGAGTATTTTATGAGAGTAACTTTGTATGTTGGTATGTTTTATCTGCAGAGATGACTTTTTTAGTGTACATGTATAATTACGAATCTACACGAGAATTATTCACTACTTGTACTTACCAAAAGTCTACTTTTTATTTATATATATTATTCTAATTGGTGTATAATAAAGAGAATAATAATAAGCTCGGGGGTGGAAGTGTCTAATGGCGTAATAACGGGGAAACCCGCTCCGAGTCTTCGAGACGCGCGATGGTGAAACCGGTGCCTCACCTCTCGACACCCCTAGCCGCTCACACTGGTGTTGCTCCCTGTCGCCTGTAGTGGTGGCCATTTAGGGGCCCATCTTGTGAGTGGCAAGTCACCGTTTGCCACAGAATTTCACATTAAAAGTTGAAAGGCAGACAGACAGTTCCCGTTTTTCATAGCATTTAATCCATTAATTAAGCACCCGTTGCAATATACCTTGTAATTGTAGTTTCCATTTCATACAATAGTTTTATACCTTCGGGGACAATCCGAGACTGCATTTTATAGTGCAGCCATGGAGAGTCCCCGGTTAGTGTCCCATTACATTTTAGAATAAAATTCTCTAAAGGGCCTCTGCGTGTTAGACCCACCACTCCGCGTAAGCCTATCAAAAGACCGGGTTCCCCCTTACAGGGGATACAAGCCCGCGAATAGAGAAACATGTAGAGAGTAATAATAATAAAATTAAAACATATTATTTACATACAAAAATACAACATTTAAAACAAAAAAAATAGAGACCAATCGGCAACGGGTAAAGGCCAACCGGCAACGGGCACAGGCCAACCGGCAACGGGCACAGGCCAACCGGCAACGGGCACAGGCCAACCGGCAACGGGCACAGGCCAATCGACAACGGGCAGGCACAGACAAACCGGCAACGGGTACAGGATAATAATAACGCCGGTATTGCTCCCTGCCGCCTATGAATTCAGAAACTTAAACTTGCATAAACCTAATTAACCCAAATGTATTTCCGAGGTAGAGTTATGTAGAGCAATGTCTGTTACAGTCTAATGAGAAACTCATTACATAATCTTTAGTACACATAATTATCCTGTGTTTAAAACGACGCCTGAATGTCTCTTCAGAGAGCAGCAGTGTCATTTTATGCATTATAACAACAAACTGCGATCATTATTTTACCTGCCAAGCGTGGTGATTCATGTAGGGAGAACTTCTCACCATGTTTGGCCATTCACTGGTAAGACCATATTTAGCAGTCTTTATTTACAGGCTATGAAATATATCTAGACTAAGAATAGCACCAACCCATCTCATAGTGTGGGTGTCGTAAATGCGATTAGTCATTGAATGGGCAGCAGCGTCCTTCGAGTACATTTACAATCATGACGATTATGGCAAAACCACCCAACAAGCACACAACACAATCCTAAACCGATGGTTGTGGCGATATTTGGGTGAGGCCTGGAAGATGTCCAGCAGTGGACGTTTCGGTTGAAATGATTATGATGAAACTCATAGCCAGTTGCACTCACTGATCGGTAAACAATCAGTGAGGTTAAGCAACGCTCGGCTCGGTCAGCCTGTGGATGAGTGACCACGTAATTGTTGTTGAACTGAACGTCAATGCGCTTCGGAGGGTACGTAAAATCATCAGGTCTGGTTGTTATCATCATGTGGCAGTCAATTTGGTCAGATTTTCGAATATTCAATTATCGTATAGAATTCCTGTTTTAGTGTGCTAGCTGGCAATGAGAGTCTGACTTGACTAACAATGTGACTGAAATTGCATATTATTATGCGGTGATTGTCTAATAGTTACAGAGTAACCGAATGTAATTCCTTTACGAAAACGGCGATAACATTCATCCAAGGATGGGCAGCAGCTTCCTTCGATTACATTAACAAATCAACTGCGATTGCCAACCCGTCTGCCAAGCGTGGCGATTATGGCAAAACCCCCCAATGAGCCCACAACACACCCATATCGGTCGTTGTGGTGATCTTTGGGGGAGGCCTGTGTCCAGCAGTGGACTTCATTCGGCCGAAATGATGATGACACATATTCCCAAAGAAAAGAGGACAAGACTGTCGGAAAGATGTGCATCTATCTCGTTAACCTAAATGTGTTGAGTCGCTGAGCGTCCGTTGCACAATTCAAGATAAGACGACAGAAGGTTCACTGCATACATCCACGATTATATGAACGGCTCGTTTCTCGTTTCTTGACTATAGGCTGTGGACAGGAGCTTAAAGCAACGCGGGGCTGCCGGTTGCCGTGTTGCTCTAAGGGTATGAGTATGAGAGTCACCGTACCTGTGAATGAGTTATGTTTTTAAATTTTGCACTCATCAATAAAGTCGGCTTACAGTTTGGGTCTACTGGTTTTATCCTCCCACGAAACCAATATTTGTATAGTCTATAGATAATTGTTCTGTCAATACGAGCTACTAGAAACCTGTGAGTATGAGAGATTATCTCATTCTGCACACATTAATAAAATCGGCCTTACGCAGTCGCTGGACGGGTCGCAATTTATGTCCACCTCACCACAAGTCATGGTTTTTATCCTCGCATGTAATCAATATTTGTATAGCCTCTAGAAAATTGTTCTGAGTATGAGAGCCACTGGGAGTCTGTGAATATGACAATTCATTTCTTTCCGCACACATTAATAAAATCGGCGTCAATATTTGTATATCTTACAGATAGTTATTCCGAGTTAGGAGCCACTGGGAGCTCAAGATTATGAGATTAATGTTTTTTTTAAATTACTTATACTTTAAATCGTCTATGCGTGATCCCTGGACAGGATTCATGATCTCATAGACTCATTCGCTTCAATGCTCGTCGATCACTTCAGTTTGTAAATTTTCTTGTTCTCCCCGTATGTTGTGTGCGGAGTGGAACTTCTGTTGGTACCTTTATATTTTGTGTCCGTCATCGACTAATTGCAACTGATGACGTAATCTTGTAGCCGTTAGTCTTTATGGACTGTGATGTCGCAGGAAAAGTGAAAACCTTCTTTACTTTGAGTCGAAACCTTTTTGAAGTTTAAAGAGAAGTGGCAACGTTTGAGTTTTGATCAAATAAATACACACACACATCGGCCCGTAGAAGTCCACTGCAGAACATAGGCCTCCCGAAAATCACTACAATGAGCGGTCATAGGAGATATTGGCATAATCACCACGTTTGGCAGGCGGATTGGTGATGGCAGTATGTTTTTAGTACCACAAAGGAGGATGCTGCTGCCTATCCTCGTAATATCAATCCTTAGTAGCCTTTTAAGACACCCATGAGTGGAGTGGTCTACTTTAGAACCACATGAAGCAGGAGGGGGGATAAAACAAAAGTAATTAACAAGACGACGTCATCGGCAGTAGCTCCCGTTAGATTTACAGGGCTATTATGTAGGTACTAAGGAAGCCACTTGGAATAAAAATAAGATAATGTTTATCTAGTTTACGAGTTTCTTTTTCTTTTTCACTCTTACTCTGCACCGTCTTATGACGTCACAGAAAAAGCGAGAAGGCTTGTTTCGTACCTGTTTTAATTATCTAATTTTATGTGTCATAAGTAGGGTTGCCATAAACGTTGCCGACCGGGACATTTGGAATAGAATTACGGTATACGAGTAGCCCCATGGATAATACAAAAACTTGCCGAATTGGTCGAGCCATTCTCGAGTTATACGCTTAGAAACATTCATTTTTATTTAAATATATTTTAGGTTAGGAAGTTATATTTTAGAACTTGAAGTTTTTGGTATATATTTGGAAACAAAAATAATTTTATTTTTACAAGACATCTATTCTATGTATCGAAAAATCTAGCATAATTTTCTTAGGCTTGCTCCTCGTCCTCGGTGCCATTATTCTTTCCACAGCCATATTATTCGGAAGTTTTTGTCAAGTAACTTCTTTTCACCATCAATATAATAATAGAAAGAAAGAAAAGAAAGAAAGAAGATTATACGTCACACGGGACAAATGATTTACTGACCGGGACACGGAGACAACGCTTAAGACCGGGCAATGTCCCGGTGTACGTTTGGTAGCCCTAGCTTTAAGGGAATTTGATGTCGTAAAATATTTCGTGTTTTTAATGAGTCATTTTAAGTTACTTATTGCGTCTAGTAAATTATTAAATGGTGCGAATGCTGGTTGCCGTGTGGTGTCGGCTCAGAATGCCACCACCCCATCTCTTCCCATGGGTGTCGTAAAAGTCGACTAAGGGATTACACTGAGGATGGGCAGCAGCGTCCTTCGAGTGCATTAACAACTCAACTGCGATCGCCAACCCGCCTGCCAAGCGTGGCGATTATGGCAAGACCCCCCAATGAGCCCACAACACATCCATATCGGTGGTTGTGGTGATCTTTGGGGGAGGCCTGTGTCCAGCAGTGGACTGCATTCGGCCGAAATGATGAATGCTGGTTTAAACTTTAATAGTATGCGCGTCTTGTGACTACTTAGTTTTTCTTGACATCAGAGTTATAAAAAGGGAAGTTTACATTAGACAAAACTGTGAAAGTCTTCTTCTTCTTCTTCTCTTAGATTATGGCTTCTGTGGAGTATCTTCCACAATTTCGCCAATGTCAAGTATAAGGCAACGTCCTACGGTGTTTAGAATAATGAATCTTTACATAGTCATAAAAATGTCAAAAATGAAAAAATTCTATAAAATATGTGGGCAACGTCGTACGGTTTTCAATTGTTCGTTAAAATGATTATCCGTGATAGTCTTCAGTAAGACGTACATTATGCTGTCACCATCATCATCATTTCCACCATAAGACGTCCACTGCTGAACAACGGCCTCCCCATAGATTTTTACAATTCTGTAGTCATATTGGGAGGAAAGTGCCTATACTCACCAGGCTTGGCAGGCGGGTCGGTAAGCGCCGTATGGCTACTGCTACGCCGAAGGCACGCTGCTGCCTATCCCTCTGGTTAGGAGTCCCTTTTACGATATCCACGGGAAAAGATGGATTGGTACTATATTCTTAATCTGCACACCACATGGACAAATTATGTTGTCATTACACTTAAAAATAGTAGTCATCATTTCGGCCGAACGAAGTCCACTGCTGGACACAGGCCTCCCCCAAAGATCACTACAACGACCGATATGGGTGTTGTGGACTCATTTGAGGGTTTTGCCGTAATCGCCACGCTTGGCAGATGGGTTGGCGATCGCAGTTGAGTTGTTAATGTACTCGAAGGACGCTGCTGCCCATCCTCCAACTAATCCCTTAGTCGATTTTTACGACACCCACGGGAGGAGATGGGGTGGTGGTATTTCGAGCCGGCATCACACGGTAAGCCGGCACCACACGGTAAAAATAGTAGTACTCGTATTAAACGAAATATCATCTGCATTTATAGTAATTACGTGTCTTTGGTGAGATGCACATTTATTCTAGTAATGGTTCTCTGCATGGGCGTATGAAGCTTTTGGCCTAGAGGGAAGTAAACGTGTAGAGAACGTATCCAGCTTTTGGCCTAAGGGGCAAACGTGTAGTAAAATAATTCAACATAGAGAATTATTGATTTATTAGGTGGCAGGCCAGATCCACGGAGGGCAGCATTCCCTGGCCTATTCCTCATACTGGGTACGCCTATGGCTCTCTGTAGGGTAAATGGTTAGACTGTAAAATCGATATTCCCTTCAGTTTCGACAGTGAGAGCGTGAATATGCAAGCTGTTGCAGTGAGTTTGATCTGACTCACTTGGTCACGTCATTTTTTGCAATGGAACAAGTTTTAGCAGAGATTCAACAAAAAACTGTTTATCATAAATATTTTAATGGATTACATCATGAGAATAATAGGTTTGGATCATTCATTCAAAGTCTTACTAATAATATACTATAGGTTTGACTACGATTATAAATCATGTCAAAATGGAAGTAGTAATTATGACATAAGCGGTTTTCGATCGCTTGATCGAAACTACATTAAAAATGGCCAGTACCTGCCTATTTCCTAACTTCTGATAGTAGTGAATCACCGCGTGGTGCCAGTTAAGAATCGCCCCATCCCATTTCATCCAGTGGGTGGCGTAAAAGGTGACAATGGGATTAGCCGGATGATGAGCAGAGCGTCCTTCGAGTACATTAATAGCAACACATCTGTCGTGAAACCGCCTGCCAAGCGTGTTGATAATGGGAATGCTGGGGATGTTCTTAGCCGGCACCACACGGCACATTGATCTGTCATACTTAACATTAAATCTTAAATGTTTTTATTTACATTATCTGTGGTTGTTGGTTTTGTTGATGATCCCTTCTTGTCCTGTACCTTTCATATATAAAATTAACGTACGCCAATTTAACCTGTGAACACGCTGTACAAGTTTTATTTTAGGTAAGATATGCAATCAAAAGTGCCTGCCGAGTGAAAGCATTCCTAACATTATTAATTATTAGTCTAGATTGTTTTATATTAATGATTAAATATCATATATAATATGATTATACACCTTCGCCCTTCCCCGAGGAAATTACTCCTGTGTCGTGGGTAGTAAACGTACCCACGACACAGGAGTAATTTCCTCGGGGAAGGGCGAAGGTGTATGCCTGACTCTTACCGGCTAAAACCACTGGAGCGGTCATCTTCAGCTCCGAAGGGGGGCTCCAGGTCCTCGTAAGATCACACTAGAGCACAGAAGAAATCCTAGGTTGTGCAACGTTTCAAATATTTGCCAGTACTTACCACGCTTGGCAGGCAGGATGGTGAGCCCAGTATGGCTAGTGTTTCACAGGAGAGACGCTGCTGCCCATCCCTCTGGTTTAGAGTCCCTTACTTACCTCTTACGTCATCCACGGGAAGAGATGGCGGGGTGCTATGTTCTTAATCCGGACAAGACACGAAGACGCACGGTTGGTATCCCATCCCAACGTAATATACATAGTTATATTTACATAACAGTCGTAAGGTTTATCGCACGAGAAGTGGTACGGGGCAACCCTGCCACTGGGACATGCATAATCCCGGCCATTAGGAAAAATGGCCGTTTTATAACATCCGTTGAGATTCGATAGCGTCAGTGAAACTATGTTAAATTGTCGTGTTGTTCGGAGGTAACATACAAAAACCGAAGCTAAAACATTAACTTTATCAAGGAAAGAATCATATACAATATGCAAGTTAAGGAATTTTTCTTGTATGTGTCTATAAAAATAATAAATTAAAAGTTATTGTTTTCTTTATTATGTTACATTTGGATTGATAGAGCAGAACGACATCATTATTTTTGTACAAAATACTATGCTACTTATCTACCACTTTTAACTAGCTATCGGTGAACAACAAACGCAGTGAATAGAACAGCGAATGGTACTCCCAATAAACTTACGCGTTGCGTGGTACGGCTGTTGCGTGCAGCCAGTATGCTCTTGGCTACCTACAAAGTCGTGGGTGTTTTAGTACGAGTAGCCAATTATAATTATTATCTTTTCAGTTTATTCAGTTCATTGGACGAGAACTTATAACTGCGTGCATTAGTGTGCTTTTATGAAGAATGGTAGTGGGAAAACTGGATTTCTAGGCTCGCATACATTTTGAACTACATGGCATCCATAAAAATTTCCATCACACCACACTGGGTTCCATCTCTAACACCGATAGTAACTTCTCCACAATAATTTTAACGCAACGTATGCTTTGTAATCGCATAATTGGTTTAACCTTGCCTGTTTTTCGTTCTGGCAATAATAGCAAGCGCCGATCTTTTGTTTGCGACACGAAAATTGGATTTATACATATCAATTGTCTGGTTTTGAAGGTTAGCAATTGGATGTAAATTTCGCTGATGCGTTCGATTCAGCTACTTAAATATCGATTAGTTGGTTGTTTTAGATTGATCTGGATTGATGTTGTTTCTAGCCCATATTGCGGGATCAAATTGTGTCGGTTCTAATAGTCGTAAGTTTGGTAGCAGATTTTATGGTTCTCAGTCAATCCGCTGGCAGAATGTTTTTTATCTACATCATTGATAACGTTCACCTATAGTTTCTTCCGTGTAGTGTCTGGGTTATGAATATAGCACCACTCCATCTCCTCCAGTGGATGTTGTAAAAGGCGACTGAAATACTCTAAGCCAGAGGGATGCGCAGCAGCGTCCCTTCTCCTTAAACAGTAGCCATACTGCGCTCACCAATCGCCTGCCGAGCGTGATAAGTATTTGCCCCAAACTTACAATACAATTGTGGAAATATATGGGGAGGCCTTTCTTGAGCAGTGAACGCTTGTTGACTGTTATGATGATGATGATGATATAATACTTCAATATAAACTTAAGTGATGATACGTCTGGTGCATTGGCTAGTCGCTGGGCTTTCTGCACTACATGCCGCATGTTCGGTCCCTGCACGGAACAAATATTTGTAAGGCATAAAAAAATGGTACAAATAAACAGAGAAACTCTTATTTCTCTGTTTATTCCGCTTTCTCCGCTTATCATAAAAACACAAGATCATATTTGTGTGCCCCACTGCTGTGATTAACATCTCCGGCCACCATGAGGAGCGGCCTGCGGGCGACGAATCAGGGGCGGTCCGTCGCCCGAACAGAAACAGGCCTAAGATGGCGGCGCGCGTGTTCCGTGCGCGCCTCTCCGAAGGATAGGTGCGGCCAAAGAGGCCGCACACAGAAGGCGTCAATCATTATTTTCACATTACAAATAGACACTTAAATTTTATTTATTTGTATAGATTTAATTTAGCGCTAAATTAAATCTATACAAATAAATAAAATTTAAGTGTCTATTTGTAATGTGAAAATAACAGCTTTTTACTAAATGCTTAAGAAAGTATGTACGTTTCATGTAACAAAAAAAAACATTAAAATTTTTTTTGTCTGTTTGTTCCGGGTAATCTCCAAAACGGCTGAACTGATTTTGACGGGACCTTCACTGGCAGATAGCTGATGTTATAAGGAATAACTTAGGGTATTTTTATTTTAGAAAAATAATTTGCATGCCGCGTAAAAAAAAAAACCCTTGAAATCCAATATATTTATTCTATGTCAAGTGTCTATGTCGAAGTTCTCTAATTTTTTTAAAATTAAACGCGGGTGAAACCGCGGCTCCCAGCTAGTATTTAATATAACAGAAACTAGACCAATTAACAGATGTCAGGAACGCACTCTCTCAGCGGATAATATTTACATAAATAATAGGCATTGTACTAATACTTTTACCTAACAATAGCTTATTGTCTCCTCGCAGTTAACCCCAGTATAAAATCGTTTAAGTCTAAACGAGGCACGTGCCAAACAAACTCTCACGTAATTGTTCATCTATAATGAAGTTAAGGGCAGAACAATACCCCACTTATTTACATAACTTTCTCGATTCTTCTATCGAGACAATTCTATAACGTAATTGCTATTAAAAGCGTTGTATTAACAACTGTATATATTATTGTTGTATTGAAATACCCATCTGGAAAACGACTTTTTTAACATCCTTGGAAAATCGTCATCATCATATGAACCTGTGGCGACACCTTCATCGCCAGCAACACAACTACAACTTACAACGACATCTATGCACCTATGCATGTCACATTAATCGCAACTCTCCGATGACGTCGAACAATCCTAAATCACGCTATTAAAGTATTCGCGCAACGTAGCATATATACAGTCGCCCAACATTAATCGTTGGGCTTCGGCCGGCCAGGCATACCATCCGCCTGGCTGGAGGATCCTCCTTTTTCTATGGAAGAACACCACACCTTGTTCTCCATAAACCGAAGGAGGTCCACTGCAAAGCAAAGACTCAAAAGACAATATTTTAAGCATGAACAAACGCCATTAGGTGGTATCCTATAATTGTACGCCCACAACTGACCTGAGAATATTACGTCCCGTGTTACAATGAGGCTCTTGCGGTTCTCCAGGCTCAAATAACTTTAAGTGCTGCTCTACATTATGATTTCTTCTGTATCGTGAGTATAACTTACAAACAAATCTCACATGCACAAACTAGAAGCAAAACAACTTTTTTTTAACGTAGGGAAATCCTCTTGGACTTCCTCCGCCTTGGGAAGTGCAGAGGGGCATGCCGGGATCAAACCGGCTAAAACCCTACGGTGTCCTTCTTACCTCTAGCCGGGGGTGAGTTGTACGCTTTTCTGCATTAGACCGCTCCCCCGGCGGGTATCGGCCCGTCAATGATTGACGCCTTCTGTGTGCGGCCTCTTTGGCCGCACCTATCCTTCGGAGAGGCGCGCACGGAACACGCGCGCCGCCATCTTAGGCCTGTTTCTGTTCGGGCGACGGACCGCCCCTGATTCGTCGCCCGCAGGCCGCTCCTCATGGTGGCCGGAGATGTTAATCACAGCAGTGGGGCACACAAAAATGATCTTGTGTTTTTATGATAAGCGGAGAAAGCGGAATAAACAGAGAAATAAGAGTTTCTCTGTTTATTTGTACCATTTTTTTATGCCTTACAAATATTTGTTCCGTGCAGGGACCGAACATGCGGCATGTAGTGCAGAAAGCCCAGCGACTAGCCAATGCACCAGACGTATCATCACTTAAGTTTATATTGAAGTATTATATCATCATCATCATCATAACAGTCAACAAGCGTTCACTGCTCAAGAAAGGCCTCCCCATATATTTCCACAATTGTATTGTAAGTTTGGGGCAAATACTTACCACGCTCGGCAGGCGATTGGTGAGCGCAGTATGGCTACTGTTTAAGGAGAAGGGACGCTGCTGCGCATCCCTCTGGCTTAGAGTATTTCAGTCGCCTTTTACAACATCCACTGGAGGAGATGGAGTGGTGCTATATTCATAACCCAGACACTACACGGAAGAAACTATAGGTGAACGTTATCAATGATGTAGATAAAAAACATTCTGCCAGCGGATTGACTGAGAACCATAAAATCTGCTACCAAACTTACGACTATTAGAACCGACACAATTTGATCCCGCAATATGGGCTAGAAACAACATCAATCCAGATCAATCTAAAACAACCAACTAATCGATATTTAAGTAGCTGAATCGAACGCATCAGCGAAATTTACATCCAATTGCTAACCTTCAAAACCAGACAATTGATATGTATAAATCCAATTTTCGTGTCGCAAACAAAAGATCGGCGCTTGCTATTATTGCCAGAACGAAAAACAGGCAAGGTTAAACCAATTATGCGATTACAAAGCATACGTTGCGTTAAAATTATTGTGGAGAAGTTACTATCGGTGTTAGAGATGGAACCCAGTGTGGTGTGATGGAAATTTTTATGGATGCCATGTAGTTCAAAATGTATGCGAGCCTAGAAATCCAGTTTTCCCACTACCATTCTTCATAAAAGCACACTAATGCACGCAGTTATAAGTTCTCGTCCAATGAACTGAATAAACTGAAAAGATAATAATTATAATTGGCTACTCGTACTAAAACACCCACGACTTTGTAGGTAGCCAAGAGCATACTGGCTGCACGCAACAGCCGTACCACGCAACGCGTAAGTTTATTGGGAGTACCATTCGCTGTTCTATTCACTGCGTTTGTTGTTCACCGATAGCTAGTTAAAAGTGGTAGATAAGTAGCATAGTATTTTGTACAAAAATAATGATGTCGTTCTGCTCTATCAATCCAAATGTAACATAATAAAGAAAACAATAACTTTTAATTTATTATTTTTATAGACACATACAAGAAAAATTCCTTAACTTGCATATTGTATATGATTCTTTCCTTGATAAAGTTAATGTTTTAGCTTCGGTTTTTGTATGTTACCTCCGAACAACACGACAATTTAACAAAGTTTCACTCGATCGAATCTCAACTACTGTGTGGTGCCGGCTACGAATAGCACCAACCCATCTCATCCCTTGGGTGTCGTAAAAGGCGACTATGGGATTAGCCGGAGGATGGGCAGCAGCGTCCTTCGAGTACATTAATAACTCAACTGCGATCGCCAACCCGCCTGCCAAGCGCGCCACGCATTATGGCAAAAGCCCCCAATAAGCACACAGCACACCCATATCGATCGTTGTGGTGATCTTTGGGGGAGGCCTGTGTCCAGCAGTGGACATTATTCGGCCGAAATGAAAAAAAATATGAATCTCAACTGATGTTATAAAACGGCCATTTTTCCTAATGGCCCGGATTGTGCATGTCGCGGTGGCAGGGTCGCCCCGTACCACTTCTCCTTATTTCCTATTTCTGTGGGATAAACCTTACGACTGTTATGTATATATAACTATGTATATTACGTTGGGATGGGATACCAACCGTCCGTCTTCGTGTGTTGTCCGGATTAAGAACATAGCACCCCGCCATCTCTTCCCGTGGATGACGTAAGAGGTAAGTAAGGGACTCTAAACCAGAGGGATGGGCAGCAGCGTCTCTCCTGTGAAACAGTAGCCATACTGGGCTCACCATCCTGCCTGCCAAGCGTGGTAAGTACTGGCAAATATTTAAAACGTTGCACAACCTAGGATTTCTTCTGTGCTCTAGTGTGATCTTACGAGGACCTGGAGCCCCCCTTCGGAACCGAAGATGACCGCTCCAGTGGTTTTAGCCGGTAAGAGTCAGGCATACACCTTCGCCCTTCCCCGAGGAAATTACTCCTGTGTCGTGGGTACGTTTACAGACACAAATTTCACACACAATACACCCAGACCCGGAACAAATACCTGCAGGTCATACAAATATTTGCCCTTCACCTGTGTTAGTAGAGAGACCAGGGTCGATCATCAAACCGTTCGATGACATCAAGTTATTGAATTGTCATCTGGACTACATTACATATACTTGCAAAGTTTCAAATTGATACGATCAGAAGTATTTAGATTTGTTTACATAGTTCCTTAGTTAGTTACAAGTGAAGTGAGTTTCAGTGAACTCTGCTGATACTAAAATTCCGATTTCCACAATATTTCCTTCGACCGATCATTATAGCGGTCATAACATACGCTAGACAGTGGATGTTGCCACCAGCCACCAGCTGCTGTTATGATGTTATGACGATTTGGTTGCACTATAGTATAAACAGATGAGCCGGTTGGCTGTTACAAATTAGCAGTTGGAGCCTGAAATTGGACCTATGACCTACCACTGACAGCATCACCCTTCATTATGACAAATCCTTGGCAATCCTCCAAGATGCTCAGGCAAAATTATGTAACAACTAGCTGGGACCCGCGGTTTCACCCGCGTTTTATTTAAAAGAAACTTATAGTACTTCGACATAGACACTTGGCATAGAATATAAATATTGGATTTCAAGGGTTTTTTATTTTTTGCGCAGAACCCTAATGATTTTTCTAAAAGAAAAGTAGCCTAAATTATTCCTTATAACATCAGCTATCTGCCAGTGAAAGTCCCGTCAAAATCGGTCCAGCCGTTTCGGAGATTACCCGGAACAAACAGACAGACAGACAGACAAAAAAATTAAAAACGTTTTTTTTGTTATAGGTACCGTATATACTTTCATATGCACTTAGTAAAAAGCTGTTATTTAGACATTACAAACAGACACTTCAATTTTATTTATTTGTATAGATTAAACCTATCAGTATACTGCTAGACAAATTATCAACATCGGGAACGTTTTATAACATAGAAATAGGCACATAAGTAAATTCGAGAACTTCGGCACCACGCGGGGAAATTGTTAATTTAGCACAAAAAACTTGCTTCGCTCCATTTCATTATGAAAACGCACACAAGTTAACAAACCATGTGATGCCGGTTAAGAATAGCACCACCCCATCTCTGCCAGTGGGTGTTGTAAAAGGCTACTATTTGATTAGCCGGAGGATGATAGCAACGTCCTTTGAGTAAATTTAAACTTCGCGATCGCCAAGCGCGAACACACTGCCAAGCGTGGCTTATTATACATTTAAGCACACAATATATACCCAGACCGATCGTTGTTGCGATCTTTGAAGGAGAACTATGTCCAGCAGTGGACGTTTTTCAGCTGGAATAATGATGTTGATGAAATGAAGAACACGCCTCTACAATAATACACTGACAAAATATATCGTCACCTATAATTGACCCGGACGACGAAATCACGACAGATAACATGAAGAGACTCGCCTTGTCTCATTTACTAAACACCCGATCGTTATACCGCCCTCACCGCCGAGGATGCCCGCCTCACCGACGTCGCGGAGGCCGATCGTCGCGACAACACCATTCCGTTCAAGTAGTAAATACTTCCCTTCCCCGTACCTTGTTCGCGCCGGCCCGTGCCGAGCTTGTAGATTTAAACATCCCTTATTACAAATGACATAATATCGATACAGCTGTGCCAGAAACAAATAGTTTGCACACTTCAGCAATGCTCTAAACCGAAGTCCGAAGAACCGAAGCGCAAGTTGCTTAGAATATATTAATTTTAAACCAGGCTGGAGGCCTCTTTTGGCTTCGCCAGAAATGCCCGGTTGAACAGCTACATCAAAATAAAAAAAATCATCACATATTTTTGTAGTACCCAATATATCTATTTCCTAACTTGCCACGTTAGGTATCTTCTTTCATTTTTTGTAGTTAGTGGCCAATCGTGTGCCAGAGTTGTTCAACCCGCCCAAAGGTATCCAACTTGGCTTACCGACTGCAATTTAATGTCAGTCCACAGAAACCGGGTCGACTACTTTAGGTGCCCTCCGAAGCACGGAGACGCTCAGTTCAGATACCACTATTGGGTCACCTATCCATAGGACTGACTGCGCCAAGTGTTGCTTAACCTCACTGATCTTTAACAGATCGATGAGTGCAACTGATTATGAGCGTTTCGTTAGTGCAGTTCACTAACTCCAAAAAAAGACATTTCTAATACTCAAAACAGTATCAACAATGGTTTAAATAAGTTATTTATACAGAAATTAGAGAAACACTAGGGATATTTTTCCAGGATCGTGATGAGACTAAAAACATACTATTTGTGGTCAATACTACTTTTGTTTTATGCTTGGTCATCATATTAACAGCCTTGCAATTAGATTTCCGCAATTGTGTCGTTATTTTGTTTCGCCAAGGCTGGCAGGCGACTTGGTAAGCGCAGAATGGCTGCTGATCCACAGAAGAGACGCTACTGTCCATCCATTTGTTTGAGTACCTCAGTTGCCTTTTACGACACCCACGGGAGGAGATGGAGTGGTGCTATATTCTTAATTCGGACATCACCCGAAATTATTCCATACCAACCATCATTGGTCATTTCATCCTTAACGCAGAAAGAAAACCGCTTAGCCATTGCATCACTGAACTAGTCACACACGACGATCTGAAGGCCAATTCTCGTAATTTAAAAATGTTCAAAATATAGTTCCGATCTACTCTCAGTGTCATAAATGTCACAAATGGTATTCTCCTAAACTAACAAACAACGTCAAACGTGAACTTACACTGTGATGAGATCGAAAATGGATCGAAAGTTCATCGAAGTCAAAACGGTATTCTGCTAACATTTCGAACTGTCACATGTACTAAATTGTCATTAGATAAACGTCAAAATTGAGATCGAAATGAGACTGGACCGAGATTATACCGAAATCAGATTGAACTTTAAGAGTAGCAGAATACCATTTTTTTGGTCAATTCATAATTTAATCTCAGTTCGGTCAAGTTTCAGTCATAGTGTCAATTAATTACGAAAATTGGCCCTCTGGTCTCATATTACTAATTCCCGAACATCAGTGCCAATACGCATATATCCACTATTGTTTATTAGCATATCATGTAGTAGAACGCGGCCGCATAATTGCTAAACGAACAAGTGGAGCAGTTGCGACAACACGGTCGTATGTTTGTAGCATACTTACTGCTAGGTCACACGCGAACTATACTGCTGTCTAGCCCATGGCGTAAAAATAGATGGAGCGCTATGTGCGGGCAAGACTCACCCAACTTTGTTATTAGCTGTAAGTAAATAAGTAGGTAGGAATTCTGTGTGGTTTCCGGATTAAGAATATAGCGTCACTTCATCTCCAGACTCTAAATAGGAGGAATGGACAGCAGCGTCCCTTCTGGAGAATAGCAGATATCCAACGCTCACCATCCTGGCTATCAAAAGTATTGAGTTCCGGCAAATCGCCCCTAAAATGACGACATGTCTAAATCTACGGGAAGGTTTGTTCAACAGTGGATATTATTTGGTGATATGATGATGAAATAGGTCGTTGTACCGATCGTAAATCTGATACTATCGACATTCTAGGTGTAGGACCTCTTACAACTAATGTTATGACGCGATAATCTAATGAAAGACGTCTATGTCGCGTCTCATAATATGTTTGAGCTGAGCGGTACCGACGCATGAGTCATGCTCGTGAACAAGTGCCTTCTGTCAGAACAATATTATTGTAAGACATATTATTAATTACTTTCGTAATTATGTGTATTATTTCACAAATTAACATTTGTAAGCTCTGTGATGAAAAAACACATTGTAATAAGTATATATTATTTAGAAAGAGTTTCCATGGAGTTTCTTGCCGGCTCTTCTCCATAAGACCTACAAATTGAAACCGTGTATCTTTCATTATTCACGTGTGATTTTTGCTACAGAGACGACTCCGTTTCAATTACTTTGTGTTTCTACTGTATCAGAATTGTCTAATCAGCTGATAACAGTCAGCTGGCACAAACGTTTCATTTCATTCATACTTCATACTTGACCAGAAAAGACAAGATTCATGTTTTGAAACAACTTTTTCGATATTCACGTTTTAGTCTTGATCTGAAACGAAAACTTACTTTCAATGTTACATCGTATTGCTTTATGGACTAGTCAAAATTATAGAAGAAAGGTAACGTAGGAAATCTAGAAGGTAATTGTTACCTTCGAGTACGCGACCTTACCTACCTTGGCCAAAGTGGCCTGAGCTCATATCAGTTAATTACCAGCTGCAATTATAACATATTAAAACTTAGCTCGGTTTTGATTCCCAGCCCAACCTTAAACAATTCCTTCAATTCAAGCACGTGAATATCATAGTTTATATTGGTATTATGTTACAACAAAACATCTTCCACATTAACCTCTAATTCCAGACATTTTTAAACAATAACAACGGCTCTATACGCTCAACTTTTCTAAAAGAATACTAGCTATTAAATGCGAGAATAAAATTTGTTAGAAATGTTGCAGAGCTCGTGCAGCGGCGCGGACTTTTTCATTTTGTACCGCATTGTTAACGCGCGGAGCGACTATATAGTAATACCCCCAAGTATGGTTCACGTTACAGGAGTTACAGTTGTTAATATTCAGGTGAACCCCAATCAACAGCTTTTGCGTGTAAAGTTGATTCGTCAAATCAAATATTCATCAACATCAATCAATCAGGCAAAGGAAATCCACTACTTTTTATGTTACTTTAGTATGTTATTGTTTGTGATGTCTCACTTTGTCGCTGAATAATTGCTTTCTTTCTTACTGAACTAAGGCTTCGTAGGAATACAAAAATCAAGTACTCACCATGCCTGGCATACGGGTACTGAGCGCAGTATGACTGTTCCGAGCCCCTTACGGCCAAACAAACAAACGTTTTAACCATTTGAGCCACCCGGTTTCCTACAGAAAGCAGGTTTCTCGAATAGTTAAAGCGGAACTTAATCGAAAAACTGGCGTTTCAGTACTGAGCCGTTAATCGCTTTTCACGACATCCACCGGAGGGAATAGAGTGTTGCTATCCTTAATCTGGACACCACACGGATTTAACTGTAGTTAAGTACGTGTAAGTTTAAGTCTATAACTTTTTGCAACCCATCAACTGCTAAATAACGTAAACGTCCACTGCTGGACACGCATCCCAATAATCACTACAACGAGCGTCATATGGAATATTCCAATAATCACCACGCTTGGCTGGTGGATTGGTGATCGCAGTGTGTTGTTCGTTTACGGTATTGTCCGTGTGGTGTCCGGATTAAGAATATACACCACTCCATCTCCTCCCGTGGCTGTCGTAAAAGGTGAATAGAGACTCTTAACCAGAGGGATGGGCAGTAGCGTCCCTTCTGTTAACAGCAGGCATTCTGTGCTCTCAAACCCACCTGCCAAGCGCCTGGCAAATTCCCCCAAAAGCCCGACACACGACATATAACCGGTCGAAATCTATTGGAAAAGCCTTTATTCGGCAGTGGACGTTCTTTGGCTGATATGATGATGATATGAGTGTGTTATTAGCACACGTGAGGGATGGAGGTAAGCGGGAGGACTCCGTGGGGTTTTAGTCAGTAAGAGTCCAGCATGCCCTTCCCAAGGCGTAGGAAGTTGGTGAGGATTTTCCATGCTACTGCCCATTCTCTTGACACGACACTTATGACTTTTACGATACCCATGAGGGGTAGTCTATCTTTGCTGGGAACATCATGACAGTTCAGCGTATTGCAAGTCTCAGGCCTCTATTTCAATTACTTTCTGTTTCTACTGTACAGAATTGTCTAATCAGCTGCTAACAGTCAACAAAAGTTTCATTTCGTTAAATATATTTCATACTTGACCAGAAACAAGACCTTCATGTTTTGAAACAACTTCTGGATATTAACGTTAAGGATATTACATGGGCCACACGTCAAAGATAGACTACTATCTTTGCTGGGAACATCATGACAGTTCACCTTATTGCATGTCTCAGGCCTCCATTTCAGTTACTTTGTGTTTCTACTGTACAGAATTGTCTAATCAGCTGCTAACAGTCAACAAACGTTTCATTTCATTAAATATATTTCATACTTGACCAGAAAAGACAAGACCTTTATATTTTGAAACAACTTTTTCGACATTCACGTTAAGATCATTACTTGGGCCATACGTCAAAGATGCAAAAAACGTATTCATTTTAATTTGTCCTCGAGAGGATTTGTGTCCCCGAGTCTTTGGACTTGATTTATGACTGCCCCTAGATGTCTAGGCCTAGGCTTATTTGACGTATGCGCACGTCATACAATTCTTTTCCATTTACTTCGCATAAAGATATTTAAGGATAACGTTTTATATCCTTGCATAATACCTATGTTTTGCGAAGATGCAACGCACAATTTCCTTAAGACCGTAACTTATGTAACCCTGTACCCTGTATTGTAGGCATTGTTTTTTTTTTTGTATTTTCGACCACAGACAAAAATGTGTACTCTTTGGTAAAAAATATTGTTGTTATATTTTGACTGGATACCAAGTCTTTTGGCCATTTTTATTATAACGGTGTGGCCAGCGCGGATACGCGTTTGGTTTCATGAAGTGTTAGTTTTTAAGCGTATCATTATTGTAGTATGTAGTATCGATTTTAGCTATGTCGTTAGTAATGCCTTATGTAGAATTTTTACGTTTGAATCTGTACTTGTGCGTCGACGTTCGCCGCAAAAATAAACTGTTTTTCTTTCTTTCTAATATGGGAATGATGGAGGGTTTCCGGATATCACCTGTTTGTCGTTGTGTGTTAACCAGGGGATCAAGAAGCTTGGGCTTGCGAGGAAAATAAGAATCGTTCGTTTTGAAGGGGTCTTTCTTATTTATTTATTTTATTTCATCATTTCGGCCGAATAAAGTCCACTGCGGGACACAGGCCTCCCTCAAAGACCACCACAATGACCGATATCGGAGTGTTGTGTGTTCATTGGAGTGTTTTGCAATAATCGCCACGCTTGGCAGGCGTGTTGGCGATCGCAGTTGAACTGTAAATGTATTCGAAGGACGCTGCTGCCCATCCTCCGTCTAATCCCTTAGTCGCCTTTTACGACACCCACGGGATGAGATGGGTTGGTGCTATTCGTAGCCGGCACCACACAGCTATGGCCAGTATAGTGGTTATCTAAAATTGTGTCGATTACCGAACGTAGTGTGCTAAATACAGACAAATAAGAGAGCTGTTTGGTACAAAGTTATCGGCATTTTCTCTTTTATTGTCTTATTTACCTAAAGATAAAGATAAGATAAAAATATTTTTTATTCACATCAACGTCGTAAACTTTAGTTGCCATCAAAGATATTTGAAGAAAGGAGATATGCCATGTAGTTTCAAATGTATGCAAGCCTAGAAATACACGCCACAACACGCTCATATCTTTGGGGGAGGCCTGTGTCCAGCAGTGGACTTTATTTGGCCGAAATGATGATGATGGATACTGGCCATAAACATGTCACTATATGGCTGACATGAACCATATCAAGTGATCCTTACCAAGGAAGCCCGTGCAACTATACAGCAAAATCATAACGACACATAACGATCCACTAAACTGCTTAAACAATATCATTCACTAATAACATTACTAATGTTAATAGCCTGCCACTTCGTTACGGGACACTAAACTGACATGTAACGGCCTCAATTTCGGCCGTTACTCTGATGGCCTGATCATCGCGCGGCCTTATCTTGGGGGCCAGGCCTTTGTGCGGCACCGCGCATAAATTTGCAAAGTGATCGATTTAGCGTCAGCCGAGCGGTTTTGTTATGTTTCCAACGGTGTTGATAGATGGAAGTCTTTTATTTCTGACTTTAAGGTTATCGAAAAAGGTTTTATTTTTGAGCAAACGTTGTAATGGTTTTGGAATCTTTTTATGTGTTTGTTTGTAATCATTCGATTGTGTGTATCCTGGTTTTATGCGGAAGTGGTTTCGTCGCGTTCGTGTGTTGTCTGGTTTAAGAATATAGCACCACCCCATCTCATTTCGTGGATGTCGTAAAAGGCGACTAAGGGAGTCTTAACCAGAGGGATGACCAGCAGCGTGCCTTCAGTGAAACAGCAGCTACATACACTGCACTCAATAACTAGATTGCCAAGCGTGGCGAGTACTGGCAAATTCCCCTAAAACTACGACAAACGGCATATAATCGGTCGTTTATGGGGGAGGCATGTTCAGCAGTAGACGTCTTTCGATTGAAATGATGATGATGATTCCGTGTGGTGCCGGCTCAGAATACCACCCCATCTCTTCCCGTGGGTGTCGTAAAAGTCGACTAAGGGATTGGTCGGAGGATGGGCAGCAGCGTCCTTCGAGTTCATTAACAACTCAACTGCTATCGCCAACCCGTCTGCCAAGCGTGGCGATTATGGCAAAACCCCCCTTTGAGCCCACAACACACCCACATCGGTCGTTGTGGTGATCTATGGAGGAGGCCTGTGACCAGCAGTGGACTTCATTCGGCCGAAATGATGATGATGATAATCTCCCTCTGAATCCAATCTCTAGTTAATCCTTTGTCTTGTTTTATCATATCATTGAAGATCAACAAATGTCTAACAAAAAATATGGTCATGTAAACATTTTCTTTTAAATTATAGAGAGCCATAAGCTGTAAGCTATTCTAAATAGTATAGTAGAGTTAAATCACTGTAACTCAATGGTAACAATCATGCGGGTTCAAAATCCTTAGTTTTAGGTCCCTATAGCAACAAGGAACTCTTATAATTCCGTAATGCAAGGACGGCACGGTTGGTGCAGTGGCTGATACAGTCGGCTGCTGCATCCCGGGTGCTGCATCGTGGGTTCGATTCTCGCACGGAACCAATATATCGATACGAGTCTGGGTGTATTGTGTTTGGAATTCATGTCTGTAAAACACACTCACGACACAGGAGAAATCCTAGTGTGGGGCAACGTTTTTTAAAAAACAAATAAAAAAACAACATAAAAATTGATGTACTGTTGTTTGTCACAGCGTATGCCAAAAACTGCGACGCCATGATGGTTTTACTTTTTAAAAAGTATATGGAACAAAAGTCAGCACTGTGGACAGCCGCATCCTCCACCATCCACTAACGTTTGCCAACGAGCTATTAAGGGCAATTTCCACGTGCTATTGCCTTCTATAAAGCGGCCGATATTTAACAGAGGAGGTTTCAAGCTGATAATAGGACCCCTCTCTTATCACGTAATAGAGGAACATTTGAAGCTATAGATAGTGTCTTCGCAGGACCTATCCTACGTGTGTATTGTCTCGTTCAGAGCAGAATTACGCATTGTCTCAAGATTGGCACAAAGAACAATTACACTTAATTCGATAGCAGTTATCATTAAAGACCTTTGTCTTAACTATCTGTGTGAATGTTAAGATGAGTTTCATATACCTACGTAGGTGTGTAGGCCTTGGGGAGTTACGTAGAGTATTGTATATAGGTACTTTAATACAATTCTGCTTGCATTTGAACATATTATTTTCAGTGAACTGGACATTAAATAGAAAATATATATATATATTTACATTATTTTTTTCTTTACAATAAACGTTGCCCCTCACTAGGATTGCTCCTGTGTCGTGGGTGCGTTTACAGACATGAATTCCACATACAATACACCCAGACCCGGAACAACTACCTGCAGATCATACAAATATTTGTTCCGTGCGGGAATCGAACCCACGACCCGGGGCACAGCAGTCGACTGTATCAGCCACTGCACTAACCGTGCCGTCATATGTCAATATGAATTAAAGACGATGAAATGACACGTGTACTGCCTGGATTAAGAATATAGCAAGACTCCATCTCCTTCCCGTGGATGTCCTGATAGGCGACTAGGGACTCTAAACCAGAGGCATGGGCAGCATTTTGTGGAGCAACATTCATTCTACGCTCACCAATCCAGTGCTAAACATGGGGAGTAGTGCCGAATTTCCCCCAAAATGACGATAAAATTGTGGAAATCCATAGGGAGGCCTTTGTTCAGCAGTGAACGTCCATTGACTGATATGATGAAGATGAAATAAAAGTGTGACGTACGTGTTATTTGACAAACTGGGCTAAGGCATTTTTGCTTTGAAAAATTCCTTCAGTCAAACAATACAAAAAAAAACACACGAGGCCTAACAATACACACAAGTCGGTTTTAAAAGTCTCAAAGATTCTCTCCCATAAATAACAGTGGTACGTTTCACAAAAGACTCCAATGATCACAGTTAGATGTCGCTAGAGGCGCCCTCTACCAAGTTTAATCCCATTATCCTCCAGTGTTAAAGGACATTACAAGAAAATACGTTTTAATACCAAATTCGCATCTATTTAACCTGTCACGGCTTAAATGTTAGGTTCGGTTACAGTTATAAGCAAAGCGACTTGGAAATGTCTTAGGAATTATTTTCAGTAAATAAATAATAATTTTCATCTATTGACGCCCGTTTGACGCCGTGGCTATCACTTGGCTTTCTGCTGTCCTCGTACAGAGCAAATATTAGTCTGGCCTACAGGTAATGGTGGTAAAGGTGTGGTGTCCGGAGTCCGTGTGGTGTCCGGAGTCCGTGTGGTGTCCGGATTAAGAATATAGCACCACTCCATCTCATCCCGTGGATGTCGTAAAAGGCGACTAAGGGAATCTAAACCAGAGGGACGGGCAGCAGCGTCCCTTCTGTGAAACGGTAGCCATACTGCGCTCACCAACCCGCTTGCCAAGCGTGGTGAGTATTGGCAAGTTCCCCCCAAAACGATGATACAATTGTGGAAGTCTATGGGGGAGGCCTTTGTTCAGCAGTGGACGTATAAATGGCTGATATGATGACAGGTAATTGTTCCGGGGTTAAGCGTTCCTGCATGTGAGTTTTCTGTCTGTAAACAAAGGCATAGTAAAACAAGTGTGGGACATAGTATAAAAATCGAGCCTAATGCAGCCTTCCGCTTGACATAAACATTGTTTACCACGGCAACATCGATATATTTACGTTTTTTTTACCACACTAGTATTTCTCCTGTGTCGTGGCTATGTTTATAACTGCAGATCATACAAATCGCGAATCGAACCCACGACCCAGTGCGCAGCAGCCGACTGTATCAGCCAGTGCACCAATCACCCGTTTCCAATCTTCATATTCGATTCTACTGTAAAATCGCTTCTCGCGTCTATGCTCACAACCTAACCCTCTCTAGCGCTACCAGACGCGTATTAACAAAACCGTCATGCGGCTAAGCCCTTAAGTGCGCGGCCGTCAGTTAATACATAACGTTTACACGCACTCGGGCTACGTACTTGAACTTACATAATATATCTACGAGGCCCTTTAATAAAAGCTATTTCTAGGTCGGTATTTGGTTGTAAGCTCAAGAATAGCATAGAAATACGTTCAAGAATCAATTTCTATATCTAAGTTGGGTAACTATTACACCGAAATATTTTCATTCATTTGGTGCCGGCTCAGAATGCCATTACCCCATTTCATACCGTGGGTATCGTAAAAGTCGACTAAAGGATTAACCGGAGGATGGGCAGCAGCGTCCTTCGTTTTACAACTCAACTGCGATCGCCAACCCGTCCGCCAAGCGTGGCGATTATGGCAAGACCCCCCAATGAGCACACAGCACACCCATATCGGTCGTTGTGGTGATCTTTGGGGGAGACCTGTGTCCAGCAGTGGACTACATTCGGCCAAAATGATGATTTTCACGATGACTGTGGTAATAAAAATCCGAGTAATTGTTCATTCAGCGAAATATGGAGAGAGCTATGCTTGGTATTTCTCTACGAGATCGAATGAGGAGATCCGTGGAAGAATGAAAGTTGCCGATATAGCTGAAAGGATTAGCAAATTGAAGTGGCAATAGTCAGGGCACATAGCACGTAGAACTGATGGCCGTTGGGGAAAAAAGGTTCTCGAGTGGAGACCACGTACTGAAAAACGCAGTGTGGGGCGACCTCAAACGAGGTGGACAGACGACCTGGTGAAGGATGCTGGAAGTAATCGGATGAGGGTGTCACGTAACCGCTCGCTGTGGAAATCTAAGGGGGAGGCCTTTGTTCAGCAGTGGACGTTCTGTGGCTGATATGATGATGATGAAGATGATGATTTATTTATTCTTTATATAAAGTAACCAAGTTCTTATACACACACATATCAGCCCGTAAATGATCAATGATCATATCAGACAAAGGTCGTCCACTGCTGAACAATGGCCTCCCCCATAGATTTCCACAATTGTGTTTTGGGGGGATTAGCCAATACTCACCATGTTTGGCTGGCAGGTTGGTGAGCGCAGTAAGGCTACTATTCCACAGAAAGTATGCTGCTGCCCATCCCTCTAGTTAGTGTCTTAGTCGCCTCCTACGACATCCACGGGAGGAGATGAAGTAGTGCTATATTCTTAATCCGGACACAATGTGGAATAACCGGTGCAGAACACGATTACTACAATGAGTGGTCATATTGCTTTAATCACCACGTTAGGTAGGCGGATTGGTTTCTTATTTTGATTTTTTATTGATGTAGCATTTGTTTTATATATATTACAATCCAGGCTAAAAACTAATTAATAATTTAAAAGTGTCTACATAGTTAATGTTCCAAGGTGTACTTTAGCACTTTTCTTAGTTCTTAATTAATGCGAAGACACTTTATTAATGTGTTCTTTGTAAATAGCACTTATTGTACCCTCTCACTAACTCGATTGAATATTCTTTTGCGTTTCTAATTAATTATCAATTGGTCTAGTGGTTGAACGCTTGCCTCCTTCGGAATCATGTGCGAATCAAAATTTGCATATCACTTGCGTTAACGGTGAAGGAAAACATCGGGAGGAAACCTGCACATCTGAGAGGGCTCCGAAATGTTCTCAATGGTGTGTGTAGTCAACCAACCTAAACTTTTTCATCGTGAGAAAAACCCCGTGCACAGCAGTGGGACAGTAATGCACTGATTATGTAATCCCTAAAACCGCAATTTTGCCGTGTGGTGCCGGCACGAATAGCACCAACCCATCTCATCCCGTGGGTGTCGTAAAAGCCGACTAAGGTATTAGACGGAGGATGGGCAGCAGCGTCCTTCGAATACATTAACAACTCAACTGCGATCGCCAACCCGCCTGCCAAGCGTGGTGATTATAGCAAAAACCCACAATACACCGATATCGGTCGTTGTGATCTTTGAGGGAGGCCTATGTCCAGCAGTGGACTTAATTGGGCTGAAATGATGGATTATGAAAACCGCAAAGCTCGATCATTAGCTGTCCCCGGTTAGTGTCCCATTATATTTTGGATTTAATTTTCTACAGGGTATTTGCGTATCGGACTATGTCCCCGTCTTTAAAAAGACCAGGTTCCTTCTTGCATCTTGGGGGTCGCGGGTACGCAGATTGAGGAGTCTGCGTCCTCACACCGAGCGACCCCCGGGAAGACGGTGGCACGCACGAGCTCACGTGCCGCCCTGGGCGCAGCACAGCGCAAATCGAGGCTTGGGGGAATCCTTTACAATCCTCCCCGAGAAGTGCCTGGGGGGCGACCTTTTTACAGTCGCCTTCCCTCCGCTAGAGTCACCGCTTTACAGTCATCCCCCCCGTGATGTGCCTAAAGGCGTGGCACCAATGGGCGGCTCTAGTGTGATCTTACGAGGACCTGGAGCCCCCTTCGGTGCCGAAGATGACCGCTCCAGTGGTTTTAGCCGGTAGGAGTCAGGCATACCCCTTCGCACTTCCCCGGGGTGAAGGAAGTTCCATGTAGAATATCCACTGGACATCAATAAAAAAAAGGTTCCTTCTTGCAGAAGATTTCAACCCGTATAGAAAGATTAATATTATTATTACAAAACGATTTCATTCAACAATTATAGTCATCATTTCGGCCGAATGAAGTCCACTGCTGGACACAGGCCACCCCCAAAGACCTATACCAAAACTATAAAAATAAAACTATAACGCGCTTAATAATAAATACCAAGGAAGTTTAAAACATGTTTTTGTGTTTTTTCCTGCAACACTCATGCAATGCAATACAGTACCTGGCCAAAGGACTTGGGATCCAGTCTATCGTTAATAACAAAAAGAAAAACAATACAGTACTGCTAAGTGCTTGAATGTTGGCAAAATATTTAAATTTCTATGAAAGCATCATCATCATCATTTCGGCCAAATGAAGTCCACTGCTGGACACAGGCCTCCCCCAAGATCACCACATCGACCGATATGGGTGTGTTGTGGGGTTTTGCCATAATCGCCACGCTTGGCAAACGGGTTGGAGATCGCCGTTGAGTTGTTAATGTACTCGAAGGACGCTGCTGCCCATCTCCGGCCAATCCCTTAGTCGACTTTTACGACAACCACGGGAGGAGATGGGGTGGTGGCATTCTAAGCCGGCACCACACGGTACACTTATAACAATTATAGTAAGTTCTCCTAACTCACCCCTTATAAACTCAAACATCCCTCTCAAGTAAACACACGTGACGTTGATATTCAAATTCGTTATTGTAAAATGCAAATCTGTTACCAACGTTGAGATATAACGCGAGCACGTGGCGGGGACCAAATCAAATTGTGTGTGACACTAAACGTGCCTATATGAATATAATGGCATTTGAATATTGCATATTTGGAATTGTAGTTTTGTAGGATGAGTACGCTTTATCTGAATTTAAAAATTTCCGTGGGGTGTCCGGATTAAGAATAGAAATAGAAAAAGAAATAATTTATTATTATCACACGACACAGGTGTACAAAATATGATAATTTAAATAAATAAATGATAAAAGCGTCTTATTCATAACATAACATAACATAACAACGTTTATTTCACCAAAAAATTATACAAAAATGTATTGCAAAGACAAAGAATGTAGCAACACTCCGTCTCCTCCCGTGGATGTCGTAAAAGGCGACTAAGGGAATCTAGACCGGAGGGATGGGCAGCAGCGTCCCTTCTGTGAAACGGTAGCAATGCTGCGCCTGCCAAGCGTGGTGAGTATTGGCAAATACCCCTCAAAATTATGACACAGTTGAAAATCCATGGGGGAGGCCTTTGTTCAGCAGTGGACGTATAAATGGCCGATATGATGATGACGATATGAATATTTAAAAAAATATAAATATATAAATTGACGCGAAATACTTTCGTATATGTATACAGCTTTTTCTTATAAGCCGGCATCGATACTACCTACTTTTTTTCTCTCATATTTTTGCCTCCGTGTAACCCTATGAAGACATCATCAACATCATCATTTCAGCCGAAAAACGTCCACTGCTGGACAGAAGCCTCCCTCGTATGTTGCTATAACGACCAGTATCAGTTTATTTTGTGTGTTTATTTTTTTTAAATTTCGCCCCACACTAGTATTTCTCCTGTGTCGTGGGTGCGTTTACAGACATAAACTCCACGCACAATACACCCAGACCCGGAACAACTACCTGCATATCATACAAATATTTGATCCGTGCGAGAATCGAACCCGCGATCCGGAGCGCAGCAGCCGACTGTGTCAGCCACTGCACCAACCGTACCGTCTAATTGGAGGGTATGAATTACATTTCCAAAATTCATTGTTTATAATTCACTAAAGTCACCTCAAATATTACTAATCATATTATTTGTTTTATTTAAACATTTCCTGTATCTACAGACGCAAGCCTACAATCGACTGACCCTGTCATTATGAATGAGTCAGACGATGGTATGCACCCCATCTGAAATATTAAGCCCACCACATCAATTTCTTCTTTTCAAGTCACTCAAAAGCAAAGCAATAGTACTTGGATCAACTATTATGAGATCTTAAGCAGAGGTTTCGGCTAAAATGGGCCTTTGAATGACCGATCATTGAAGAAGCCGGGACCTCATAATTAGGCAATAAATAGAAATGGAAAACAGTGGGTGCTAGGAGTTACATTTTTCACGTAATTGAAAACAAACATGACACAAAATTATTGAGTAAAGAATATTCTAGTTTTGTCGGGCAACATTAGACACGGAGTAGACCAAACCGTCAAAATACCCTTTTTTAACTATTAAAATGCCTAACATAACAGACAATATAACATAACAACAACAACAGTTTTCTTAAAACTATTTACAAAACAACAAATTATTGAGATAACACCCCGCACACCTTTTTCGGTAGAAATAAAACAATTTGCCTAGGTTTTGACATTCGGGAAGCTCATTTGGGCAGACAAATTGTTGGGGTCCCTACAATTTATTTCCCCGCTGTTTCACTGAGAATTTCGTTTGTAATAGTATTTTTTTATCGTCTTGACTGTATTATGATATGGAGAACAGCGAAATGTGGCGTGTGAGCCATTTTTAAGTTGTAAAATACACATATGTACACGGCTTAAAGATTTAGCACCAATAAGGTTTAAAGTATGAGTAGTTCTTACAATCTGACTTAATACTGAAATCGAAGAAAGCGTGTATGGGCTTTTAGGCGTAGATCTTAAAATACTAAAAAATAATTAAAAAAAAAAAAATTAACATTATAAAAGAGTCTATGCAGATTAATAGGCTTTGTACATTGAATTGTTTTTGTTTCTAAATCACTTACACAATCCTGTATTTCAAGCTTACTAGGGATTCAATGAACGCCTTGTACAAATCTGTTTTGTTTTTCTTCTAAGGTTGGATTCGCACGATGTAAATACGCATGGACTTATTCAGTGCCCATTTTTCTCTGTTTCATAGTTTCAACTTGACCTAGTCCACAGTGTTTTTTGTGACACGTTAGTTTTGTTGTATATATTACCTTTTTATTGGGCCCAGTGGAAATTTTACATGAACTTCCTCCGCCCCGGGTAAGGAAGAAGGAGCATGCCGGACTCCTACCTGCTAAAACCACCGGGGCAGTAATTATCGGCACCTAAGGGGGGCTCCAGGTCCCCGTATGATCACAGTAGAGCTGTATATATCACCTAGAACTGGGAACTACTAGGCAAATTCTAGTCATTTGTATGTATGTATGTATGTATTTGTTTTGTAGTATGCTTTACGCTAGCTCATAACAATTGTAATGCCAGGACTAGTCCTATGTAGTCTTCTGATGACTGACGTAGTGATGATGATGATGATGATGATGACAGATTACTGATTGACAAATACTACAGACGCGTGAATTCTATAAACAATTGTACTTATCAACGTATCATTTGTAACAGCTAGTGCTGACAATTCTATAATCGATTTTTAGAGACCGAGTCATAACTTTAAAGCAATATATGTAATTCCATTTTTCTCTTGTATAATAAACATGTTTCAGTTTCCTTAGAAAACATATAGGTATTCTTTTTTTACCGTATATAACATACGTTAACAAAAGCATACCAAAATACTATTCAATATACACTATTATTGGCTTAACTTCAACAGCCATTACATCATTAACAGGAATGCCATCAATAACACCACACGTTCCTACTTTTGATACACAATCAATCTCAGGTACCTAACCGGATTCCTGCCACCCACAATCTGATGGTAATCCTACTCTATATAATGGATATTGGCTGTATTGACAGTAACTACGTGATATAATTGAGAACGCCTGCCGGAGACACTTATTGATGCACGATATTAATGGCATTCCTCAATTTGGTATCGAGTTTGGATACTAGTACATAATTACTGAAAAATTACTGAAGGAAGCTGTGAAATTGTATTATTAATAAAGGGTTAAAGTTAAGTTGCAACTTTGATACTACAACTTTTAGAAATAATAAGAAAACATCGGTGCTTTGTGGTGCCGGCTACGAATAACACCTACCCATCTCATCCCGTGGGTGTCGTGAAAGGCGACTATGGGTTTAATGGGAGGATGGGCAGCAGTGTCCTTCGAGTAAATTAACAACTCAATTGCGATCGTCAACCCGCCCGCCAAGCGTAGCGATTATGGAAAAAACCCCCAATGAGCACACAACTCACCTAGGCCGGTCGTTGTGGCGATCTTTGGGGAGGCTTGTGTCCAGCAGTGCACTAAATTTGGCTGAAACGAACAAACGAAGAAGAAAACATCATGTAACAATACCCATTTTATAATTTGTATGCCGAATGGTAATTTTTTAAATGAAGAATTTATAAATTTCATAACAATTTTAAACGGACGTCACGTATATTATAGATTTTTGTTTTTCCTGTTATTCCGAACACTTTGCAGGGTTCGTGGTCACAGGGTATAATATTGTAGTCTTTGGTCACAGGATGACTGAGGTGACAGGCATCGTTACAGATTTTAAATAGCTTTTTTTATTTTATCTACCGTACAATTCTAACCAAAAAATGTTTCGTTGCACGCAGTAATCACTCACCGTGTCTTGGTGTTTTTAGTGTGATATTTAATTTGTGAATTTATTATTTTAATAACAGTATTCCACACTGATGTTACCTGCCAGCTATCTTCTTTATTAAAATTATGAATTAAAATAACTATAATGTTATTTTCATTTCAATATAATAAAATACCCAAGGAAGTAAAAGAGTTAAACATAATTTTGTTTAAAAGACGGCTAAAGGATTTACTAATACGCAAGTGTTACTATAATGTCTCCGACTTCCTAAATGACAAAAGTGTCTACCTAACCTCATATCTGTTTGTGTTTATTTAACAAATATGACATTAATATATTTTTTGACATTATCTCTATCCCAAGTGACGACCATATTTAATAAATTAATTAATGATTTATTGTCTTCTATAATAAAATAAATTACGATTTGTGTATGTACCCAAAAATATTTGCATGCCATATGGTAGAATATAGTGAACTGCATTAATATGAGATGTAACACCAATTTATTTACCTATATTCAGCGAATAAAGATTATTACTCATTACTCATTACTCAATAGCCTCACGAAACATTCTTCGTAAACATCGGTTCTCTTTCGCGAGGGCTTGAGGTGGATCAAAACGAAGAAAAGTTTGGGTTTGTCTAAGGCATGTTCGCACACTGCAGACTTTGTGGAGCGTTTATGCTTGAAGTCATCTATGTGTTCTGTTCGAAACGCCAGAAAAAAAAAAACAAATATCTAGAGTATACGCTATGTAATCCATTTAAAATTGTTTTATTATAATGAATAATCGCGAAAACCTTAGACATAACAATATACATTTAATTTAAAAAAGTCGCAGAATTGAATTTTTCTTAGTTGTAATGACAAATATTCATGTCTAAGAGATTTAAGGTTTTTTTAAATTAGCCGAGTATAAGTGATGTAGGTACCTAATGAGAATGTCATTGGATAAAATTATATGCGCTCGGATTCGGGGCAGAAGTTGATTATACTACTGGAAAAAATGTAATTAGATTTAATTTTTTTCGTACCTTAAGCAATGTCAATGTCAGTCAATGATGTGCCTGATATGGATCTTATTACTTCCAAACTTGTTCACTCATTCTTTAATTGAGCGTGTTGTAACCACGTCCGCTCTCGTCCTTTGCTTGCACCATCAAGGTACCTCTTACTCTTTGATTGGACATAACGGTCCCACAGGATGTGCCCATTGCCACATACTCGCTCCTTTATGATCTCCAATACAGTAGAAATCCCTCGGCTATTGTTGCCGAGATTACGTCCATCTCATTCTGACAATAACGCATAACTCAAGTAAGAAAGAGATGAAAAGACGGATAAAATGGTTATGCGTGTAATGTGATATGGTTATGATACGGAATATACTTGAGATATTGATTTATTGGTTTTGTCCGTTATTGTGTCTGATAATATAAGACGTGGAGGTATATTTGGCAATGAATAGCCCTTTTATGATACACACCGTTGTCACTGAAGGAAACTTGAGAGAGATAAGTAAATCTTACTATTATATGAGCGCTTCGCTTATTAATATAATTGATGAATGCCGTAATCAAAATTCTGTGATAGAGGGAAATCGTGTACTATTAGAAATACAGTAATATGCCTGGTAATAATTAAGCGTGCATCCAGTGTCATTACAAACTTTAAAATTGGAACATTCGTATCTAGAAAAACTTTCAAATGTATTTGTTTTCTTAAATGTGTTATTTATGTATCCAATCTAAAAAACGGATAGAATAAATATAAATTAGCATATATCGTACATGTTTTATATTGAAATTCAATACCTGGGAATATTTAAAGAGTGTTTTCAATCATTGCTACAAACATCATAATAGTCATCCAGAAGAAAAAAAAAACGTTTATTTTATAACTAATCACAATATGCAACGAGCTTCCCCTTGATATAAAGAAAGCACCAAGTAAATTTTCTTTCAATTGCAAAGTTGCAAATCAGTCATATCATCATAGTATATTTTAAACCTATTATTTGACCTTATCTATACTATGTATATTTTTATGTATGTATATCTTATTATAAAATGTTGTACCTTTTTGGATGCATTTCTTTTAACCTAAAGGTCGACTGGTAGAGTATTCCATATGGCATTAAGTCCGCCTTGTGTATCATCATTGTGCATAAAAGTATCAATATATAAATAACCCTTATCACTTCTGTCCTTTTTATAACTGGATATATTCTTAATATCAACGACAAATGGTTTGAGGTTTCATTTAAGAAATAATTAGTTAACATTTTGCCGCATGTGAATAGAGAATTTTAGTTTCATCACATCGGCCATTTATACGTCCACTGCTGAACAAAGGCCTTCCCCATAGATACCAAAATTGTGTCATCATTTTGGGGGGTATTTGCCAATACTCACCGCACTTGGCAGGCGGTTTGGTGAGTGCAGAATGGCTAGTGTACCACAGAAATAACGTTGTGGCACTAGGATTCTGGCTTAGAATCCCTAAGTCTCCTTTTACGACATCCACGGGAGGAGATGGAGTGGTGCTATATTCTTAATCCGGACACCACACGGACATTTTAGTTTAGTTTCTAACATCATCATATCAGCCATACGACATGCACTGCTGAGTAAAAGCCTCCCCCATAGGTTTCCACCATTGTTTCATAATTAAGAGGGCATTCGCCAGCACTTGCCGCGCTTGTCAGGCGGTTTGGTGAGTGCAGAATGGCTAGTGTTCCACAGAAATAACGTTGTGGCACTAGGATTCTGGCTTAGAATCCCTAAGTCACCTTTTACGACATCCACGGGAGGAGATGGAGTGGTGCTATATTATGAATCCGGACAACACAACGAAAATTTATAACGCATTATGCAAATGAAATCAAAACTCATTTTTGTTTTATTGTACGTTCTCTTTTAATCCACTTTTTACTTCTATTTTAGAAACAGTGAGGTCTAATTGCTTCATATTTATTTTCGTGTATAAAGTATACTCTACTCTACATTTTTTCTCATAACCAAGAACACTGTAAATGATAATGTAGTTTGTTTAGTGTAGACTTTAAAAAAAAAAGGTTTAGACTCTTTTCTCCTGCATCGTCCTCACATTACCATCATTTCGAGAACATTGTAGAACATTGATCATACCAATATGATTTAAAAAGAGTAACCGTGGCGTTTCTTGCCCGTTCTTCTCCATAGGAAATCTACACCTTGGAACGAGGCAACTAAAGTCTTGACTATTCATAAGGGTCTTCATAAATGGTTTTACATGATAAGAATATTTTTATCTTATCTTAATAGATGTATCAATTATCTCTTTCGAAGTTGTTGTGATTGCCACCTGACCTCCACTTTATGGAAACAAATTTTTCGCAATAATGTTAACAGTCTCAACTCAGCCTATCACACGGTCTACTAGTTGACATAAATCTGTCAAAATTGCGTCATAACAGGTGCTCCAAATATTCATGGATTCTGCTGCTGTTTCAAAAGATGAACTCATAGTGGCCTCGTACGACGACTTAATAATGTTATATAATAATACTGTACATACACCTGTCTAGTCATAAAGTGCTATGATAGAGTTCAAACTCTTTGGGAGAAAAATCCTAGCCACATAGAATAAAATCATTATTTGAAATAATAATATGAAAACATTTTGACAGGGAAAATAAAAGAGGAGAATAAATTCGGGCTGCCGTCAGCACGGTTGTCGATTGTAAAAAAAGCGAATTGTATTGTCTTCTATATAAATAAATGTATATAGAAATAACTAGAGTTTCATAATTCCAAGATCATACATAAGTTCCTTCCCGTACCTATACCAATACGCTGACCCAAGTTTAATGATTACAGTACCGTTAACTTTGGGAAAAGGTTACACTTAGGCCTATAATAAAAAGAGGAAAGCCATTGCACTCGAAAATATAGGTTACAGTTTTTGAAATTTTTGAGCACGCAGTGTATCGTTAACAATGCGATCAAAACGCTACGTGATTATTGTACTGTATATGTTATTAATACACTACTTTTAGCAATAACCTCATTTGTGAACGGTAGCGAAACAACGGCCATTTAGTTTTTATTTACATTGCAGTTTCATGTGTTTTAATTCAAATTAGCGTTAAGATAGACGAAAACAATTATTTCATATTGAAATTTGTCAAATAATATGGATAAGAATCTGAAAACTAACGCAATGATCGACGCAAAATTGTGACGATGAGGGTTCAAGAATCATGTACTGAGTCCATTGTGTCGGTTTTCGTAAAGGCGTCATCGACGCCCGTTATATTATAATCTACTATATCAACTTACTCTGGAACTCAATTTTCTCTTCTCCTGTCGACACGAGCTAAACTTCAAATGAGAATGAATAGTTCCGTGGAGAAAATATTTTCTGAATAGGTACTTTTATAACATACGCTGCAAAATCTTAGGTATCATCATCATCATCATCGTTTCAGCCGAATAAAGTCCACTGCTGGACACAGGCCTCCCCCAAAGATGACGATAACGATCGGTCTGGTTGTATGCTCATTGCGGGGTTTTACCATAATCGCGCCGCTTGTTGTTGTTAATGTACTCGAAGAATGCTGCTGCCCATCCTCCAGCTAATACCATTTTCGCCTTTTATGACACCCACGGGATGAGATGGGTTGGTGCTATATTCTTAAGCCGGACACCACACGGATAACTCTTGAATGCAGCTGGCATATTAATAGCCAGTAACCACACGGCATATCTTAGATATCGTTACTCATGAAGTCGATCGTCTTTTCATGCACCCAATACTATGACTAAAAATGATATCCTCGTGAGTCCCAACGACCTTTTAAAAAGACTATATTATTTTCCCCCTCAAAACCAGAACCAATTTTGGCTTTATACTCATTACCGCCCAAGGTCCTATTAGTAGAACTAAAGTTTAAATTTCCTGCGGTCCCAAGGTCCTATCTGTAGAACTGGCCCGATTCATTTTTTTTTCTTTCGAAAATTAAACTTTAGAATACTAGGATACACATATATTCGAAGAGTTTCTCAAAAAAGAAAAATCAATAAAATAATCACAATTTTATGTCTCGGCCTGAGGCTATAGTGATAATTGGTCCTTCTGATATGCCTATCAGAAGGACTATAAAATGGAATATAAACCTTGGGCTGTTACGAATAACATGTAAAAAAACAATTGGGCCTTAGGAGGTTATGGCGCTTTGAAAATACTTCAATCATAGGTAACAAATTTTCGACGAAAACTTTCCCCCATTAACAAGTCAATACAGAAATAATATTCATATTCTTCGTGTTTCAAAATAATTATCGTTCAAACTCAACGCCTATTAAAACGCTTCCTAAATGTTTCATTGGCGAAGTTCACGACTTATACAACTTTCCTTTTAAGGATTTTAGAATAAGTCTTTGGAACTTCGGTAGTAACTGAATCGGCTGTCGCATTATTTTCATTTCTAAGGCTTTTGTTGAAATTTTGTTCAGTGTATTTGAAAATTCTCTTGACAAGCGTCTGTGAAATTGTTCGCATTCAAAAGATTTGGCTATAGATTCTATTTTTACGTCAATTTCCTCATCGACAGGTAATGTTATACGCCCTTTTAAATTTACGAATTTCGGCAACACACGACGGCGATGCTTATGAATAAGCATCGCCGTCGTATAATATATATATGCAACTATCAATATAAAACATATAGAGCGATATTGCCAAAGAGTATAGTAACTTGGATACTGCTCTAGATTGAATAACCATATTTTGTCTCACCACGATTGTCACCCATTGTTACATGGGAATAATTGTTATAAAAATTCTCATGTAAGAGAATCTTCAATACACGTTGATTAAATAAACATCACAGACGACATACTTTCTGTACAACTGGCAGACATACGTTCGACAGTAGAACCGGCAAATGGGCCAGCTGTCAGTCAGCTGTAATATTTTTAAAGGACTTATTTCTGTGGTTCCTAAGACCAAGTGTCCTTTATCTTTGTGTGGTTTCTATTCTTTGACGTCCAGATCAAAATTCTGTTCTATTGTGACTTACAAAATTCTGGCCAACAACTGTATCGTTTCGAAATGAAGTTCACTGCTGGACACAGGCCTCCTCCAAAGATCACCACAATGACTGATATGGGTGTGTTGTGGGCTCAAAGGGGGGTTTTGCCATAATCGCCACGCTGAGCCGGCACCGATTGTATGCTATCTATGTTATATCTTATTTTATAAGGGTGGTAAGCCATTGCACAAAATATATCTTTGTCAATGTACATTTATCAAAGAAATGTGGTTATTTCATCTAATGAACTGGCGACATTATTAATTTGATCAAAGATTGTCATAATCTTTTAGTATATTCAAACAACTAAATGGTATGAAAGCAATATTTATATGCATATAACACAATCAGCCCATTACTGTCCCACTGCTGGGCATGAGCCTTTTCTCACGATGAGAAAAAGTAGGCCTTAGTCCACTGCGCTGGCCTAGTGCGTGTTGGCGGACTACACACACCACAGATAGCTTTTTTTAAACTTTTTATAAAACATGGCATCGTATAAAAATAAAATAATGCACTTAGAATTGAATATGGCACTTTCAAGCATTACATTTTGGACGAAGACCTTGGATAAGTACACGCTGTGTCGTGTACTTACTTACTGTACTTCAAAGAAATTGGATCAAATATTGGACAAATTTATTGGATGAGTGGCATGACATAGTCTTCAAAGAAATTTGATCATATATTGGAAAAATACATTGGATGAGTGGCATGACACAGTCTTGAAGAAATTTGATCAAATATTGGACACAGATATTGGATGAGTGGCATGACATCTTCAAAGAAATTTGATCAAATATTGGACAAAAATGTACGATGAGTGGCATGACACAGTCTTCAAAGAAATTTCAATCAATTATTGGACATACCTCCATACCATTCTTGGCATTAAATGTACAGAACACTACGCCAATGACATTGGTAGCCCACAGATGTATGTGTGTCCATGCCGTTTTTCTTTTATCAGCTATCGAAATACAAAACGGTGCCACTCGCAGTACATTACCCCAAGAAAACACGTATAATAGTAATAGATATCAATTTCGCAGCGGTAGTTCATTTGTATTTATTGAGATGCAGCGCCATACCCTCTCTTTTCAGGGGCCTATATTAAACATTGGATTGCTGTCGAATAACAGAAGTTTAGCATGGTAGTTAAATGGGGAAACTCTAGATAAAAATGAAAATCAAATTGTATTTTAAATCATCATGATATCCGCCATTTATACGTGTGGTGCCGGCTCAGAATGCCACCACCCCATCTCTCCCCATGGGTGTCGTAAAAGTCGACTAAGGGATTACACGGAGGATGGGCAGCAGCGTCCTTCGAGTACATTAACAACTCAACTGCGATCGCCAACCCGCCTGCCAAGCGTGGCGATTATGGCAAGACCCCCCAATGAGCCCACAACACATCCATATCGGTGGTTGTGGTGATCTTTGGGGGAGGCCTGTGTCCAGCAGTGGACTTCATTCGGCCGAAATGATGATACGTCCACTGCTGAACAAAGGCCACGCCCATAGATTTCCAGAATTTTGTCATGATACTGTATTTTTTATATTTTTTATAAACGATGCCCCACACTTGGATTTCTCCTGTGTCGTGGACGCTGACGCTGCTGCCCATCCCTCTGGTTAAGAAGCCCTTAGTCGCCTTTTATGACATCCACGGGGGAAGAGGGTGTGGTGCTGTAGGTATTCTTAATCCGAACATCGCACGTGCCTGGTGTCGTTTACCAGGTGATGTAATGCATCAAAATATAGAAACATTTCTATTAAGTACCAAGGGTTAGCATAGATACCATAAGTAAAGATATCTTCGAGTATTGTACATGTAAGGTCAAGACATTTAGCAGTACTATATGAAATCTCTTTTTATAGTTCCTTTTTGGTACAAAAGCGGCTGGAAAAGTTCTGTTATCATCAAATTTAAGGAAACTTGAGCCGGTTATAAGGATTACGAAACATTCTTTGTTAAATTCCTTATCCCATATTTAGCGACGGAATTGTTTCGCATATCAGACAATGTAAGGATGCCTTTGCTGTTTTAGTACATAAACATAATACATATCACGGTGCTCTTTATGCATTACAAAGGCACACGAGGCCACGCGCTGTGTTTGAAGATCATAAACTGTGCAATTATGCAACAATATAACTATGACCTCACAACTTGGAACAGATTATTAAGGTGTGAATACTTAAGCTTGAAAGTAGCTCAGAAACATTACTAAGTAAATAAGCTAGCAGTTTTAACACATGTACGTAAATTGAAAAAGTTATCTATGGTGTCCGAATTAAGAAAATAGCATTACTCCACCTTCTTCCGTGGATTTCGTAAAGGCCAGTAAGGGACTCTATACCAGAGCGATGGCAGCAGCATTCCTTTTGTAGAACACATTCTGCGCTCACCAACCGAACGGTACACTGCCGAATTCTGACAAATTTCCTACAAATAACGGCATTATTTTGAAAATCTATGGAGAAGGCTAGAAGATATGTCGATGATTGAAAAACATAGGAATTTGTTTGAAAAAAGCGTGCTTCTGAATCGCGAGCAATAGCTCGCATAATAGTGCAACTGCATGACTAAGCGATGTGGTGCGGATGAGATGGGGGCTTTTTGGCAACAAGAGCCATCGATCACTTTCATAAACGCTTGCTTGCTTGGTAGATGTGTCGGTGATTGCAATGATATAATAATAACTACTCACCTTCAAAGTAGTAGCAGATTCTCCATCTTCTGGATGCGTTCGATACATCGTACACTTCATCCATCGCTTTCCAGCAGGCAAGATAAAAATGAAGAGTGTAATAAAAAAAGTATAAGCTAATAGTAGAATCTTGCTCATCTTGATATGTTTCTTAGTAGCCTACACCACTAATTTTTCTTTTTCATTTATTATGGGCTTTGGACGAACCATCAACCCAACAAAATTCTACACCACCAAAGGGCTGAGAGGGATTGCTTCTTTCTTTCTTCACTACTGATATCGATTAAATACCATACCAAATAAATTACTATTGTAGTCAATGTAGTATGAAGTTATTTACACATTTCTGGGTCTGGGTGTATTGTATGTGGAATTCATGTCTGTAAATGCTTCCACGACACAGGAGAAATCCTAGTGTGGGGAAAAGTTTAAAGGGCAAAGTATAAAATTATACTCTTATTGTTTCACCATCTCTTTTTTTTAAGAGTATCCATTGAGTTTGTGCCCTGCCTCCATAGGATCGACTAATTGGAACTGTGCAACTTAAATTCTGACGTTTCATAAGTGGCGGTAATTGGTTTATTTGAAATAAAAATATATGACTTTGACTTTTACTTTGAAACATTATCATCAACGTGATTATGTTATTAAATTTACAAATAACAAATTAATTCATTAAATATGTGAAATGAAATATGAATTGAACGCTAATGAAAGGTTCTATCCATTCACTGAAATAAAATCAGACAACATTTATTTAGAAACGCTAATTAAAGGTTTATTTAAAACACATACACTGACATTTCTTAATTTTAGACGGCAGGCAGGATATGTAATGATATTAAACTCTATTGTTATAAAATTAAGTGTTATATATATAATGTGCTAATTTATAATTATCCTTGGATATTATGGTGAACAGTAAAACTATAACCAAAATTGAGTTGCTCTGAAAAGAGAACATTTTATTTTATTATATAAACTAACAACTTTACAAAACATTCATTAATCACAAATTTTACCTGAAAAGAGAAACAACATTTAAAGCTATTGTTTCACCAGTTCTTATTAATATTTAAGTATTCAAATTACAATATAATTCTCACTTATTTAACCTAACATAACCTCTATATTATAATGCTGTCTCAATCATCCAATATGACAGACGGCTCCATAGAATCAAACAGTTCACAGATAAATTATACATCATAGTTATTACGCGGCAAATTCAAACTGTATAAACTAAATGAAGTGTCAAGCACTTTGTTTACATCTCCCCCTCCCCCCCTTCCAAATTACAAAATTTTACTGTTTTACTCTACTACTGGAATAAGTTTTGTAATATGGAAGAGGTTTGACTCAGTTTTTTTGTGACCCGTGTTTACTTTGTAAATTGAATTGGATATTTTGTCTACAATTTGATAAGGTCCTATTTTCAATTCATCTAATTTTTTTCGGTTTAACCGGTTACCGTTTTCAACATATACAAAATCTCCGACTTTTAGTTCATAATGTTTTCTGTTTTTATCAAATCTTTGTTTATTATAATTATGGGATTTTATACTATTTTCTAAGGCAATTTTTCGGTCTCGCAATAGATGATTATGTGTTATATTTTGTTTCAATTCATCTGGTAGAATGTCAACATTCTTTCCCTCCAATAAATATTTTGGAGAGAACCCTGTTACACTATGTTCAGTTTCGTTATATTTTTCAGTGCATTCGTGAGCAATAGTTGTCCAAGCAATTTTGTCCCTCCTTTCATTAATTTTGCAACGAATTTTATTAACCAACGTTTGGTTTAACCTTTCGTTCAATCCATTTGAAAATGGCGCATTTACTGCAGTGAAAACTATGGGTATACCTTCTTTTTCTAAAAAAAATTTGAAATCCTTTGAGTTTATGCCTGGATATTGATCTGATAGAATCAAGTCAATTTTATAATCTGGTGTCACTTTCTGGACAAGTTTTATAAATTCATTCGCACTCTGGTTTTTGGATGTCAAAATATAGGCGTAACGAGTGAAATGATCTACTAGAAGATGCAAATATGTTTTGGTTGAACGAGCACCACCAAATCCCCCTATGGTGTCTATAGACACTATTTCGAAAGGATAGGTAGCAGGACCTAAGTGAGACATTAGTCCAAACTTGTATTTTCCTCTAGATTTATTTTTTATACAGACATCACAGGTATCGCAATTTTTTTTTATATTATCCAATAAATTTTTAGCTTGATAAAAGGGTTTAATCTTGTTTTCCATTTGTTGTCTTCCTATGTGACAGTAGTAGTGATGTACATGTTTTATAATATTTTTACTAAACTCCTCAGTTAGTACAATCTTTTCATTTTTTCCTATCTTTTTATAATATATATTATGTTTGAAAATAAGTTTATTTATATTTTGTTTTATATCTTCATTTTTATCTTGATCATTTCGTATGTCTTCTAATTTAACAAAATTCACTACTTTTAAACTACTATCTAGATTTTCATACGATTCTAGCACAGGGTTTCTGCTTAAAGTATCTGCCTCTATATTATATTTTCCCGGAGAATATATTATTTGAAAATTGAACTGCGACAAATAATACGTTAAATCTCCCAGTTCTTCGTCCGTTCTGGCTTTAATATTCATTTTTTCTAAAGGTTTGTGATCTGAAAAAACCGTGAATGTTTTTCCTATAAGCCAGTGTTGCCAGTATTTTACCGCCTCTTTTATTGCCAAACACTCAAGGTATATGGCTTTTTTCTTTTTTTGGGAGTCATTTAATTTTTTTGAAAAATATGCACAAGGTTTTTCATCACCGTTGGGTTGAATTTGTTTTAATATCGCACCTATACCTTGTATGCTAGCATCTGTATAAATATGTATTGGCAAGTCTGGATCAAAGATGGCTAGAATAGGTTTTGAGCAAAGTAGTTTTTTTATAGTATCAAAGGATTCCTGACATTTATCGGACCAAATGAATTTTTCTCCTTTTCTTAATAAGTTATGTAAAGGATCCAGTATAATTGAAATATTTGGCACATATTTACCATAGAAATTAATTTTTCCTAAAAATTGTCGTACGTTTTTTTGTGTTTTTGGAATTGGAAATTCTTTTATGGCAATCAAATTATCTTTTAATGGAGTGACAGTATTGTTTTTTATTATGTGCCCTAGATATTTTACAGAGTCCTGTGCAAAGCTACATTTTGTGAATTTTAATTTAAAACCTTCTTTTAAAATTGCTTCCAATAACAAAGATAAATGCTCAATGTGTTTTTCGAACGTTTCAGAAAATACTAAAATATCGTCGATGTAATTGACAGTAAAATTCGAGAGTTTATGCTTTCTTATAATGCTACTCAATATTCTCTGAAAAATAGCGGGAGAAGTTTTTAAACCAAAAGGTAAACAAGTCCATTGAAAGTGTGCCTCTTGAGTAACGAATGCAGTTTTGTGTCTATCTTCAATTTTAAGAGGTATGGACCAGAACGCTGAATTTACATCGAATGTTGAAAAAAATTTACATTTCCTTGTTTTAACCATTAGATCCTCGATTAGCGGAAATGGTTGCGATTGGGGGACTACAATTTTATTTAATTCGCGAAAATCTATACAAAGCCTTGATCTCCTTCCATCTTCTTTTTTAAATGCTAGTGTTACCGGAGCGGCAAACGGGCTATATGACTCCTCAATTAAATTATTTTTTAGTAATTTTGATATTTGATGTTCAATTTCTTTCATATCCTCAATAGAGCACCTATATGGTCTTTTACTACAGTATTTATCTATCAACAAATCAATATGGGCTTCATAACCTTTTACAGTACCTATATCATATTTGTCTTTAGCAAAGATTGAATTATATTTGCATATCAATTTATCAATATCAGATTTTTCCTGATGATCTAAATTATTTACTGAAATATCAAAATTATCGACTATTATATTTTCATTAAAGTTTATTTTATACTCATTAAAGATAGTTTCTTTTTTATATTTCTTTGTAATATCCACACCTTTTTTTCCATAATATATACCTTGTTTATTCCCTATGTCACTACCTGAACTGCCAGGAATTTCTTTAGTGTTTATAGGTTGCTTTTCTTTATTTATTTTGTAGTCTTTATTATTATAGCTCAAGACATTTTGGGTGATATTTAAATTCTCATTTTGAGTTAAATGAAATTGTTGTATACAGTCTAACCCAACTAGGAAATCATAGTCGAAGTTCGTTTCATCTACAACAAAAATATTAACATATTTCTCCATTTCGAAAATTTTAATTTTTAAAGTTACTATTCCTATTGATTTTTTTACGCCATTAATTGTTTTTAAACCTGCATTTTTATCATAAGTAGGTATTTTTTTAAAAGATAATAACCTTGAATTTATTAAGGACACATTAGATCCTGAATCATAGATTCCTGATGTTTTCAAAGTGTCATTTATTAGTAATTTAATTTTTATTAATGGCGGTACTATTAGTTTTTTGGATCAATTTCATTTAATTCTGTCTCTAATTCAGAATTGTTAACACTCCTTATTTGATCTTTTTTTGACTTATCATTATTTTTAATTTTGAACCAACATTGGGATTCAGGGTGGTAACGTATACCTTTATTCTCTTGTTCACAAATTTTACACGGACTAACCAAGGGCTTCACATTTTTCTCTTTAATTTTACTTTCGGAAATTCCTATCTTTTTATCAAACGTTTTTTTGTTTACCATATGCTCTAAACTTCTTAAATTATTAAATATGTCTTCAGTTTCTTTTAAACTATTCCTATCAATCTTATCTGCAATAAAATTCGGTAATCCAGTGGCAATCAGATCAATTAGAGTGAGTTTATCTATGGACTTATTTATCTCCAATAGTAGTCTCTCTTTCTTTAACGCATAGTCCAGTAATGAGCCCTGTCTGTATTTAAATAACATTGCATACCTGATTGGTGACCAACCCTTATCTGCATATGTTTCACAAAAGTTCTTTTTCCACATTGCCCATTCTGAATTTATTGTATGCTTTATAAGCATGGAACTATACCAGTCTAAACAAGAATCTTCTATGAATAACCTAAAAATTTCAATTTTTTTGTCGTCTTCTATATACGGATATACTATACGGATACATTCCGCCTCAAAGGTAGTCATCCCCTGGGACACGTTAGTAATCTTGCTATTGAATTTTTTTATGACAAATTTTTCTACCATTTTCCCCATATTAAAAGGTTTTGATGAATCTTTCTTTATTTCAGTGAAGCTTTCCATGATTCTTGCTAGAGATTCTTCTGAAATTCCTGTTGTAGAAGTTTGTGGTTTTGTTTGTTCCTCTAATAGGTATCCCCTAAATTGTTTATTTCCATCTTCATCACAATAAACTGCCTTCAACTCCGGGTTCATGGATATCCACACCTGTCGTTTCTCATGCCGTTTTTGTAATGTAGCCTTTACTTTCTGAAAGATTTGGGTCTGCACTATTCCATCATGTAATTTTACAGGTTGTAACTTATCTGGGATCGCAAAGGTTCGGCCATCTAAATCCGTGATTGTCGTTACACAAATAATATTTGTTTTCACATCTTCACTGGCTTTGACCATGAACTCGAATCTTAATTTTTCCATTATTCCTGATAACTAGCTGTAGGAATGTTGTTTTATAATGTGCTAATTTATAATTATCCTTGGATATTATGGTGAACAGTAAAACTATAACCAAAATTGAGTTGCTCTGAAAAGAGAACATTTTATTTTATTATATAAACTAACAACTTTACAAAACATTCATTAATCACAAATTTTACCTGAAAAGAGAAACAACATTTAAAGCTATTGTTTCACCAGTTCTTATTAATATTTAAGTATTCAAATTACAATATAATTCTCACTTATTTAACCTAACATAACCTCTATATTATAATGCTGTCTCAATCATCCAATATGACAGACGGCTCCATAGAATCAAACAGTTCACAGATAAATTATACATCATAGTTATTACGCGGCAAATTCAAACTGTATAAACTAAATGAAGTGTCAAGCACTTTGTTTACATATATATAACAGCATTCATTCAATTATTTAATTGAATCAATTGAACTATTTGAGAGCTGCATTTTTTTTTTATACAACGTGGTGAAAAGACTTGCTAGTCATTCTCCTGGTGGTAGCCGTCATGCCTCGTCATCATCATATCAGCCAAAGGACGTCCACTATTACACAAAGGCCTCCCCCTTAGATTTCCACAACGAGCGGTTACATGCCGCTCTCATCCAACGACTCCCAGCGACCTTCACCAGGTTGTCTGTCCACCTCATTGGAGGTTGTCCCACGCTGCGTTTTCCAGTGCGCGGTCTCCATGCCTGCCCACAACAAATGGTTTGGTGACACGGTTGGTGCAGTGGCTGATACAGTCGACTGCTGCGCTCCGGGTCGCGGGTTCGATTCCCGCACGGAACAAATATTTGTATGATCTGCAGATAGTTGTTCCGGGTCTGGGTGTATTGTGTGTGAAATGTATGTCTGTAAACGCTCCCATGGCACAGGAGAAATACAAGTATGGGGCAACATAAAGAAATAATAGAAAAAAATTGCACTGCACTCGTCACCTCGAGACATTATTTACTTAGTCTCTTATGCCCAGTAATTTCACCAGCTACAGTGCTCTTCTAAACGGAAAACAGTAATGACTAAAGTTTAAACACTTCTGCTTTGCGGTTGATATCAGGCACTGGGGTGGTACCTATGTACATAGCCGGCAACTTGTAATAAGAGATCTACCATCAGTAAAAATAGCGTTCATAATTCATAAAAGAGAGAGGATGAATTTGATTGTCCCCTTACGTCCCTAACTGAGTCGTATCGATGACGTAATGTCGCAAATAACACAGACAACAAATGGAGTATATAAAACAAAAATTCTTATTTCCACTAACACTAGCAACCCAAAGCCTTACTTTGCATAGGTAGCACTAATTATTTATAGCCAGGTGACTTATATGAAAAAATTGCCAAAAATCAGAAAATGATCAGACCAAACTTCACAAGATCACTTGCTGTGCTAATCTAAAGATTGCCTGAAAATTTCATCAAAATCGGTCTAGCCGTTTTAGAGTCCATACGGAACATACAAACACATATCGATATTTATGTACGTAGATTATGTACGGCAAAAAATCTTTCGTGACATGGTATATATTTAAAACATATACGTCAAACTTAAAGGCACTTTAATTTGGGTGATGGCTTTTTGTAATAAGGTCCTATTCGAAACAGCATGTTCACAAAGCATTTGCAGAGATTCGCAGCGTGGTTGTCGTGCTGTAAAGCGCTGCGAACCATGTATGGATTAGGAAATGCGCATGTACAGTGTATTAATTGCATCTGTCGGGCTGCAATCTGTCGCGGAAAGAGTCTGTGACGCGTAATATTTAATTTATGACATGACACAACGTAACCCACGTCAAACTTCACTGTTCGACGTTATCAAATTTTTTCTACACCACCCTTGATTTATTACTCTGTCCACCCTTTCACAGGGGTGGCAACTAGTCGGCTTAACGACCCCTTCAAAATTCCTTAGTGTAATTAAAAATACTGGAGTCTAGAATTTAAATTCTTTGGTGACGGGAATTTCTTTTATGTGACGCATGAAGTTATACGACGGGGATATTAAAATGTGGGTCGAAGGCATTTGTTGTGAAAGCATTTGTTTACATTTAGTGGAGTTTATATAAACCTGATGTTCAATATTTTTAATAAATAATACAATTAAGAATATAGAATTTGATCATCACTTGAGTCAACGGTTAAGGAAAATATCGTGAGGAAACCTGCACACCTGAGAGGGCTTCAAAATGTCCTCAATGGTGTGTGTAGTCCGTGCAACCGCACTAGGCCAGCTGTTGCCCTTGCTCTAGTGTGATCTTACGAGGACCTGGAGCCCCCCTTCGGTGCCGAAGATGACCGCTCCAGTGGTTTTAGCCGGTAGGAGTCCGGCATACCCCTTCACCCTTCCCCGGGGCGAAGGAAGTTCCATGTAGAATTTCCACTGGACATCAATAAAAAAAAAAGACCAGCTGCTGCCCATCCTTATGTTTTAGAGTCTCTTCATCGTCTTTTTTAACATCCACGTCAGGAGATGGAGTGGCGCTATATTCTATATGACACCACCTGCTTCTATACCTGCAGCTTGCATATTGTTACTTTTTGCGACTTTATAAACGATATATTTTCATGATTCTTAGGTATAATCTAGTTCATTTGTATTTTTCACGTTTTTAATATGTACGTTTTGTTCTTTTCAGGTAATGCCGATCATCGTGTTTAAGATTTGAAATAAGGCGGTGAGACCTCTAGTTTGAAATATTGCAAGTGTATGATAGAATAATTTTCTAAATTCAATAAGAACCTCTAAATAATAAGAACAAAATATTCTCAATCCTTGCATAGTTTAAATTTATCGTTATTGATTTAATTAACGACAAAGATCCAATAAGTTTAGCCCAAAAAAAGCACCCATATAAGCCCACCCTTCACCGCTTCCTAGTGTGTAAGAAACAGCGCAACAAACTCCCCAGCAACACGTACGTCATTTAGAATATTTTTAATTACATGTATACAAAACAATACAGGTCCGTGTGGTGTCCGGATTAAGAATATAGCACCACTCCATCTCCTCCCGTGGATGTCGTAAGAGGCGACTAAGGGATTCTAAACCAGAGGGATGGGCAGCAGCGTCCCTTCTGTGAAACGGTAGTCATACTGCGCTCACCAACCCGGCTGCCAAGCGTGGTAAGTATTGGCAAATACCCCCCAAAATGATGACACAGTTGTGTATAAATGGCCGATATGAAAACAATACAAAAATATACTTAGTGTCAAAAAATTATGTAAATTAAATGTCACAAATATGTTTTAAAAGTGTATAAATAAAACGTAAAAATAATAATATAAATCACATTTTAAAAAAACAGTAGATATAAATTCAATTTTAATAAAAGGTGTATAAAATAAAAGATGTCAGCTTATGCATAAAATAATTACAACGTTGACTGTACCTAGCGAGCAGCTCAGTCCCAAGCTTTTTTATTCTCGACTCCGAATCCGAAATGTGTGAAAATGAAGCCACCCAATGATATTAAATATTAAAAAGAAGTAGATATGTTACATGCGCGCCGAAAGTAAGAACCAAAACTCCCCCAATTGTAGCACCTTGCTTGCAATAGTTCGCCTAGATAGCTATCTCTTTTACTCGTGTAGTTTTTGTGTCTTCTTTCTTACGACATAAGTGAGCAGGCGAGACTGAATTTTGCGCTCCATTTCATATGGACGTAAAATATCTATGGTATAATATCATTGCCACCCACCGTAAAGTCTTGAAAATCGAAATAACAAATCTTACATACTTGCGCTTACCACCAGGTGAATGAGTATTGAATGGCCCATCTGGTACACTAGGTTCTATTATTAGAACTGGAAACGGGATATTGACCATGTTTTTAATTTATTTTCTTCCCGATATTTCGGCGCTGTTACAAGCGCCATGTTCACGGATAAAGTTTATCCGTAAACATCCCGTTTCCAGTTCTAATAATAGTGTCGTGACCATGTCAGTTTAAACACTAGGTTCTATTTTTTATTTTTATTTCAATTAAACGGTTGAATGGGTTCTAATGAAATTTGGCAAAGAGATCATAACGGCCATTTATACGTCCACTGCTGAACAAAGGCCTCCCCCATAGATTTTCACAACTGTGTCATCATTTTGGGGGGTATTTGCCAATACTCACCACGCTTGGCAGGCGGGTTGATGAGCGCAGTATTGCTACCGTTTCACAGAAGGGACGCTGCTGCCCTTCCCTCTGGTTTAGATTCCCTTAGTCGCCTTTTACGACATCCACGGGAGGAGATGGAGTGGTGCTATATTCTTAATCCGGACACCACACGGAATAAAGAAAGAGATAATGTCGTGGAATAGAAAGGAAACTTTTTATTCGAAGTATAAATATTACATTATTAACGGCATGGTTGGTGCAGTGGCTGATACAGTCGGCTGCTGCATCCCGGGTCGTGGGTTCGATTTCCGCTCGGAACAAATATTTGTATGATCTGCAGGTAGTTGTTCCGGATCTGGGTGTATTGTGTGTGGAATTCATGTCTGTAAACGCACCCACCACAGGAGAAATCCTAGTGTGGGGCAACGTTTTAAAAACAACTGAACTGCGATCGCCAACCGGCCTGCCAATCGTTGCGATTATGGTAAACCCACCAATGAGCACACAACACACCCAGACTGCGTTCTTGCGTGCGATCTTTGCCTCCCCGACCTGTGTCCAGCAGTAGACTCTATTCCGCTGAAATGATGAAAATAAAATATCAATTGTCACAATTTTAATTTATGCATAGTGGGACGTGTGTGTAGTGACAAGTTTTTAGTCAAGTGCAACTGCAACAGAACCGCACACCAGTTATCTGGTTCAAACTAGATTTGAGCTGAAGACGTTTCAAACAGTCATTCACTTTGTACAAAAACAGAGATGTTTTTTAAGTGTTTTCTGGAACTTTTAAAGAAACTAAATACGAAAAAAAAGAACATTATTTTCAGACGTTTGACGTGCGCGTTTCTCGCAACTTTTTGTCTGCCTGACCTCACCTATGTCATTGTGTTAAGTATCGCAAATTGTTTATTTAAATATTCTTAGTGCATCTATTTAGTATCCTGATGACTTTGTACGTACCAACGTAACCTTACTTTGCACGTCCGTGTAATTCTCAGCAAAGAATAGACCACCGCTCTCCGAAACGATCGGCGAGGTTAAGCAACGCTTGGTGCGGTCAGCCTATAGATGGGTGATTGCATAGTGGTATTAGAATTGAGCATCTCCATGCTTTGGAGGGCACGTAAAATAGCCAATCCTAGCTGTTGTCATCAGAGGGCTATCGTTAATACAAGTCAGAGGCCTTTGTGTGGTTTAAACAACTCTGACACAACACTGGCCAACTACACGAAAAAGAGAAGGAGAAGAAGAGTTGATATCAAGAGGATGGGCAGCAGCGTCTTCCTATGCGATAATAACAACATACTGCGTTCACCAATCTGATAAGAGTAGTGATTATGGCAACATCGCCTAAGTCCGCTCGTTGTAGTGATTATTAGAAAGCCCATCCCTTCGTTCTCTGGAACACATGAGATCCGCGTTTGTGTAAGTAGGAATTGGCTCGCACGATTAAGAAGGTTTCTTTATTTTGTATTTTTTTAACGTTGCCCCACACTAGGATTTCTCCTGTGTCGTGGGTGCATTTACAGACACAAATTCCTCACACAATACACCCAGACCCGGAAAAACTACCTGCAGATCATCAAGTATTTTTTCCGTGCGGGAATCGAACCCACGACTCGGGGCGCAGCAGCCGACTGTATCAGCCACTGCACCAACCGTGCCGACTAAGGTTTCCTTTGATAGGCTTGTATAAGACCTGATATTACAAGCAGAGATGCTGTTAACAAAGGCCCTCTCTTGCTTAGAAGAAAGCTGGTCAGGCGTGACTTGATGAATCGGTCCTGGACTATAATCATTGGGAAACACATAATCTGGCTCCGGATTTTTTTTTGGTTTTTATTATTGGCTTCAGTGCAAATTCATGATGAACTTCCTCGCCCCAGGGTAGGGCGAAGGGGCATGCCGGACTCTTACCGGCTAAAACCACTGGAACGGTCATCTTCGGCACCGAAGGGGGGCTCCAGGTCCTCATAAGATCACACTATAGCCATCCATTGGTGCCATGCCATCACGAAGGGGATGACTGAACTGTACATTTCTGGGGGAGGTTTGTAAAGGATCCTCGCCAAGCCTCGCTGTGCGCTGTGATGCGCACACTGTGGCACGTGACCACCACCCGAGGTCACTGGGTATGAGCACGCAGACTCCCCAAGGTGCTCGCGTGTGTACGTTCCTTCTGGTAAACCATTTATGATCGTTATGTTGTATCCTTTTATTGCGTTGTAAAACTAATATGTGAACATTGTATTTTTATGCTGTTTTGATGGCCAGTCTGCTAGTTATTGTGTCTGTGGCCATAAACACGAAGCCAATTCAATTACTCTTCGGGTAATAAACGGTGGAAAATGAGACGAGACGATGATTGAGAACGGATAGTGTTAGGAATCTCTGGAGAAATTGTCTTTGTTTTGCGCCGTATTGTGGCCGTGTGGTGCCGGGTACGAATAGCACCAACCCATCTTATCCCATGGGTGTCGTTAAAGGCGATTATGGTACTAGCCGGAGGATGGGTAGCAGCGTGTTTGGAATACATTAACAACTCGAATACGATCACTAACCCGCCCTACAAGCGTGGCGATTATGGCTACTATCCGATGAGTGTAAAACACACCCAGACTGCTCTTTCTGGTGATTTCTGGAGGAGGCCTGTGTCTAATAGTTGAGTTTATTCGGCTGAAATGATGATGATGACGATGTTGCGCTGATGTTTTCATATGCTGTTTTGTATTTATACGCAATATGATACGGCAAAATAACTGGGTTACGCTCTTTCCTCTAGAGTGTTGCTAAAGTATGAGTATTGTATATCTGATGAATCTTGCTGAATGCTGCCCAACCTAAACGTATCTCTCTATCGGCTTCTCTGTCAATGTTATATTTACCCAACTGGAGCCAATTATAATATAATGTCGATAAATCTACTTAACGTGCCCCGTGTCGTAATGTAGGTACAATTTCCATTTGGGTTCGCGGGTGCGTAGATTGGGGATCTGCGTGCCCACACCAAGCGGCCCAAGAGAAGACGGTAGCACGCATGTGGTCACGCGCTGCCGTGGGATGCTTTGGGGGATCCTTCACAATCCCCCCAGAGAGTCTGGTCTGGGATACCCCTTCGCCCTTCCCCAGGGCGAAGGAAGTTCCTGAAGAATGGCCACTGGGCACCAATAAAAAAAAAACCCTCACTGTGGTGATGGCTGATCTTTGCGTCATATTTGTGAGTCGGTGCTGCCCGCAGAGACTGGTTGTCCTGCGGTGATTTATTTGTACTTTATTTACTTTTACTTGCGAACCACGACACTTGAGGTCATAATTAGAAATACCATGTACATGCGGCTACGTAAGTATCTAGCTATAATTATCCAGTTTATGCTGATCTCTCGTCGGAAGCAAAACCTACACAATGGGAGATCTGTAGCCGTGTTCACTGGTGTACATGTTTTAGTCCAGCATGGATCACACTGCGCTCGTCATTACGAGACATTACTTAATTAGTCTCGTATGCCCAGTATGATAGGGGACCGTGCGGGTTGGGGGCCCGAAGATTAGGGAAAGCAAAAAGGAAACAGGAAAGCGTGTGCGATGCACAGCGCACAGCGGTTTAGGGGCTCATTTACAATCTCCCCCCAGCTGAGCATGGGGGGCGGCCTTAGTACGATCGCCCTGCACTAGAGAAGGTGTCTTTACAGTTTTCTCCTCTAGGTCGGCTCTAGATAGAGATTTAACGAGTTCCTGGTGCCCCACTTCGGTGCTGAAAATGTCCACTCCGGTGGCCGGCCCCTTCGCTCTTCCCCGGGGCGGAGGTAGTATGATGATGATGTATTTCCACCGGAATAAATGGATAAAAAGGCTTGACCAGGCGAATGACTTGCTCCCCTTGTCAAATTGTATATAAAAACAAAACATTTACCTACACGTACTACATCAACAAAAAGGGCAGCTCGGACTACAATCGTCTATATGGCTTGGCTTCGAGCCAGCAAGTGTTTCAATAGGTGATTTCGTTTATCCTTAATGCTTTTTTATGACCTCATTAGGTTAGTTTAGAGCACAATAGACCATTAGACGTCTATTTGTACGTGAGGAAATTCTCCTGCACTTCCCGCGCTCTGGGTAAGGCGGAGAACCGTCCTTTGACGAGATAAAACTACACAGTATTACTTCGATATACCTATCGCCGGGAGTCCAAGATTTGTCCCCGCATTCGCCACACCAATACGGCTATAAGCCTGCCTTTTTTTTCTTTATTTGTGTCCAGTGGAAATTCTTCAATTATTTAACCTTGATACATTAGTTATTTAGTTCTTCAAACTGGAACACAGTAATGTCAAAAGTTTAAGCACTACCTACTGCTTGGCGTATAATATCTGGTACAGGTGGTATCTACGAGTACCTTCCTAGCGGAACTCTAGCAATGAGAAGAGAGCTACCACCAATAAATATGAAACAATTCTTTGCTTTTTTTACCGCTTTTAAAGTGAAATACTTTTATATGTGGTGCCAGCTAAGAATACCACTACCCCATCTCATCCCATGAGTGTCGTAAAAACCGACTATGGGATTAGCCGGAGGATGGACAGCAGCGTCCTTCGAGCATATTTATAACTCAACTGCGATCGCCAACCCACAAACACACAACACAAACCCATACCGGTTGTGGTGGCAATCTTGTGAGGAGGCTTCTGTCCAGCGGTGGACGTTTTTGCAGCTGAAACGATGACGATGACTTTTATGTGAAGTATCAGGCTTGTGATATGACAATATGACGCATAAATGGTCTTTGACTGGAAGTCCACCACCTATGACATGAACAACACAAGAGCAGCCACTGATACGTGACCGACTTATTAGGGGAGAGAGGGTAAAGAGGGGTCGTGCCGGTGCTTGTTACTCGCCATAGGAAACGAAGCAATTAAATATTACCACGCTACGCCGGTTTTTTCTGCAAGTATGGTACTTCCTGGTAGAGCCAGACCGTTTTTTAATATAACCTAGTGTACTAGACTAGTATGTCATACACCTTATCAGATATGAAAAATTGAAAATGCATTTTAATAAATCCTCAATATTATGTGTATCAAAGCCATAAGATACACATTTTATTAAAACAGCGAGTTTATTGTTATATCAAGATGTTGCCTGCAGCGAAAGTGCGCATTTATGGGATGCAAGATGATAACTGGGTCATAAAGGCCAAAATCAACCAGTATCGGGGCCTGATAAAGTTATATCAACGTATTGGAGAGTGTTCATCAAGAGAACTTTAACAAGAGGAAACAACTTGATAGAATCAGACACACAAAGAAGAACAAAATGGAAATTGCTTAGCACAGTTTATGAAAGAGGTGACCTGAAACACAGGCTTCAGCCTAGCTTAGGCACCAGCCTCCTACAATAAATTTGAATGATACTTTAACTAGCTAATATTGTAGTTTGTTGCAACTCTTTCATTATTATGGTGAGAAAATAAATTACTTACTTACCTGGTAGTAAGTGAGACATTCGTTATTTAGTCTCTTATGGCCAGTAATTCCACAGTGCCATTTAAAGCGCAACCACAGTAATCTTTAAAGTTTAAACACTCTAAATCCGGTACTGGGGTAGTATCTACCTTTTTGTTTTTTATTGGTCGCCCAGTGGAAATTCGTCATGAATTTTCTCCACCCCGGGGAAGGGCGAAGAGATATGCCGAGCTCCTACAGCTTGAAACTGGAATGGTCATCTTGAGCACCGAAAGCGGGATCCAGATCTTTGTAAGGTCATACTAGAGTCGCCCACTGGTACCACGCACACACACTAGGCACATCTCGGAGGGGGCTGTAAAGCAGTTAAGGCGCCCATCGGGTGGATTGTAAAGGATCCCCCTGATGCCGTCTTCTCAGGGTTCGCTTGGTATGAGCTCGCTGATTATCCAATAAGTGCACCCGAAATTCCAAACGCCCCCCACCATAAAGTGACAGCAGGGATTTCAAGTCTATAGTGAATAGAGTGGTTGTTACCCCAGCACAGTCTCCCCCTCCGTGCGGGATTGGTCCTGTCCCGATCCCGCTCTGCGGTCTCCTTCTGGAGCGTAATGATCTCATAGAAGGAGGGTGGTACCTACCTATCCGGTCTCTTACAATAAGAGACCTTACCTCCAACCGAAAGGCGTCCGACCCCAACAACTTTCTACCTATTATATAGACTTTCCGATTACAAAAAAAAAACTGTCGACCCTGAGATAGACGCTCAGCTCTGCGTCATTTAGGTCGTCGAACTTGTTTGCTTACTGTGTAATAATTCCGTTTTCGTTGAAGATTAGAAAACCACAAGACAGCTAACAGCGACCACATAATAGATGGGTCTTATGCTGCAGCTAGGAATGCCAAGGGTGTCTTACTAAATTTAGCTCACAAGTGGGGTAACGTGTTTTCTCTTGTGGTATCTGAGCGATGCTTATTAGTATTTTGAAATTGTAACGCAACTTTTATTAGCGACTTACAGTTGGATTTAGACATCATCATTAATATATAAGACTAGCTGGGACCCGCGGTTTCACCCGCGTTTAATTTAAAAGCAATTTAGAGTCCTTCGACATAGACACTTGACATAAAATATATATATTGGATTTCAAGGGTTTTAATTTTTTGCGCTGAACCCTAATTATTTTTCTAAAATAAAAGTAGCCTAAGTTATTCCTTATAATATCAGCTATCTGCCAGTGAAAGTCCCGTCGAAATCGGTCCAGCCGTTTCGGAGTTTACCCGGAACAAACAGACAGACAGACAGACAGACAGACAAAAAAATTCAAATTTGTTTTTTTGTTATATGTACCGTATATACTTTCATATGCATTTAGTAAAAAGCTGTTATTTTGACATTACAAACAGACACTTCAATTTTATTTATTTGTATAGATTAATGTCGTCGCCGTTTAGGCTGCAGTGTGCCAAAGAAATAGACATACATACACTCTAAAGACATCATCATCCTTCTGGGACAATCGGTTAAAAAGAATAAAAATCTCTGCTGGCAGAGAGAGATCTTGCCCGATCCGATCGACCAGGATCTGCCGCTCGGCTGCCCACGCAGGGCACGCCTCGAGCGTGTGTTGTGCGGTATCCTGGTCGCTATCACAATGGTGGCACTGTGCCGTGGCCTCGCGACCTATCCTGTGCAGTTACGCACCGAAACAACCGTGCCCGGTGAATACCTGCGTCAGGCGGTAGGTGACGCGCTCGCTCCATCTGAGCCAGGCTCCGAAGAGCTGCCGCTCGATTTCAATTATTTTTGATACGCGTCCACTTTATTATACTATTGATTCGCCCTCGCTCCGCTCACATAATAAACATAGCCCTTGGCCAACAAATTTCATATTTGGTCCAGATGTTTCCGAAATTACCTCCCACGTATAAACAAACGGTTTAATATACATATTTTGATATATTTCATTATTTGTAAGAAATTAAACTATTGAGGTACTTAAGGAAAATTAAGAAAAAAATATTTCTGTTTATTAGATAATCTTACTATGGAATTAATATTTTATATGTGAAATTTTGTATGTATGGATATCTGTATCTCAATCACGCTAAAACTGTTGAATGGATTCAAGTGAAATTTGGCAGAGAAACATATTGTGTTATAGAATAGGACATAGGAAAAGTTTTATTGCATTTTGAATTCTCTTAAACAGTTTATATGAGTTCCCTCGCAGGGGAAGTCGTGAGTAACAGTTTGTTAAGTTTATAATACCTCGTTTATACCTGTCTCTTTTTGTTTTTATTCTGTGTCGTAGGTACAGATAGCAAACATAGATATAGCCAGACTCGACAGAACTATCTGTAGATTATACAAATATTTATTCGGTGTGGGGATCGAACTCGCGACAGGTAGTGCAGAAAGCCAATGGCTTAGCCTCTGCGCTAACCTTGCCAGCCTCGTTTACACTCGGCTCACGTCCGCGCCAGTGAGCAGGGAAGTGGGCAGGAAAGTGATTAGAGGCGACGGCAGGGACATAGAAAGCGTCGGTTTACTCCCTGGCTCTGCCCACTTCCCTGCTGACGGCCCTGTTCACTGCCGCGGATGTGAGCTGAGTGTTGTACTCGTTTACACTCAGCGTCAGCTGTGTGTAATGGTGCCTCGCTTAAGGTCGCAATTTATAAACGATAAGTAGCTTTTCTTTAAAATGCTACTTACCAAAATCTATTATAATGTCAACGAATACCTACAAGACAGAATAATAATATAATATTTTTTATTTTATTTAATTTACTTACTATTGACATTCTAATTCTTCATGACATTACTTTGACATTCTAGTAGTGTATCTAAACAACACTTCATCTAATTCTAATAACAAAATATGAGATATCCCATTAAATGTGTTTACATGCGATAATGACGGCACGGTTGGTGCAGTGGTTGATTCAGTCGAATGCTGCGCTCCGGGTCGTGGGTGCGATTCCCGCACGGAACAAATATTTGTACGATCTGCAGGTAGTTGTTCCGGGTCTGGGTGTATTGTGTGTGGGATTTGTGTTTTTAAACGCACTCACGACACAGTAGAAATCCTAGTGAGGGGCAACGTTTTCATAAAAAGCAAAAAACAAATATATTGACAGAATATTGTTAGTTTCAAACCTGGTAATTCTCATATTCTAGTAAATAAATATGTTGATTGATTGACATTCTAACGGACTACTTTTGTCGATTTAGTTATTCACTATTGCGATTTTAATTCTAACACGTAACACGGTATTTTAAGTGCGTGTTTTGTCACTATGTTTTCCCTTACGTGACAAAACTTTAAAGGCTCCAAGCACCCATATTATACGACGTTGTGGAGCAATTTGTGACGTCACGTTTGGTGACTAAGCAATTGGCTGTCTGCCCTCCGTGTCGTGGGTTCGATCCCCGCACTAAACAAATATTTAAATGATCTATAGATAGTAGTTCTGGGTATGTGAGATTTAAGTTTTTTTTTTATATACCACCAAGGTGGCAAACAAGCATACGGCGCACCTGATGGTAAGCAGTTATCGTAACCCATGGTCCAGGTCCCGCTGGTATCCCATGTAGAGCTGTCATATATGTAAACAAACTGATAAGCGGGAAACTAACAACCTCTATTAATGATTGCCTTAAATCTGGCTGTTTTCCTAATGGCCGAATACTCAAACGCCATTTAACGTTAAGTCCCCGCTTAAACAATTTGATCTGCCCGGTTTCGTACCAAAAACAGGTTTCTCGAACAGTTAAAGTGGGGACTTAACGTTAAATAGCGTTGGAGTATTCGGCCGTAAATCACCCAAGATAGCCAAAGGTGAAATACTAAAAGTTTGACTCAGGTAATTACAGATCTATCTCGGTGTAGACCGTAATATATAAAGTAAAAAAAAAACAACTGTCGTTTGGACATATTTCTAAGTTTTATTTTTAATTATAATTTGTATTTTTTATATCACTAAGGTGGCAAACAAGCATACGGCCATGAACGCTTGCAACACCAGAGGTATTACTCGCCGACCCCGTAAAACGGCGGGTGAAACCGCGGGTCCCAGCTAGTATAGAATAATTTTGTTGCAACTATGACTACGATGTTGTTCAAAGCAATGTTTTTCTTTTTTAAATTGTGACAAGGCCAAAATGAATTTTCCTCTTGTTTTACATAAACAAGATTAATGTAATAGCATAAGAAAAAAACAGAGCAACGGTGTGGTGTCCGGATTAAGAATACAGCGCCACTCTATCTCCTGCCGCGGATGTCGTAACAGCCGGCTAAGGGATTCTAAACCAGAGGGATGGGCAGCAGAGTCCCTCCTGTAGAAGAGTAACCATATCTGAAGGACGCAACAACCGCTACTGCTGAACAAAGGCCTCCCGCAGAGATTTCCAGAATTGTGTCATCATTTAGGAGAGAATTTTCCAGTACTTACCACGCTTCCCAGACGGGTTGTTAAACGCAGTATGGCTAGTGGTCCACAGAAGGGACGCTACTGCCTTCCCTGGTATAGAGGCCTTTAATCGCCTTTTACGACATCCACAGAAGGGATGGAGTGGTGATATATTCTCAATCCGGAAACCACACGGGGAACGCCTACTACTCTGAAATATAATCACTAAAATGTCTTGCTGGTGGTGGCGTTGTGTATCGGGTCGTTCGGTTCCCTACAATATGGTTAAGCTAAGCGATGCTGATGCGTGCGTCAAGCTCGTGAACGGGTGCCGTCTGTTGGGACTGGTCAGCCATTAACTGCCACGGCAGATTATTATTGTGGTATGTTCCATATTTACACATTGTCCTACATTTTTCTCAGTATATGTTTTACAATAATTTGTAACAATCAACATTGTAATGCTGCCGTGTGGTGCCGGCTCAGAATACCACCACCCCATCTCTTCCCGTGGGTGTCGGAAATGTCGACTAAGGGATTAGCCGGAGGATGGGCAGCAGCGTCCTTCGAGTATATTAACAACTCAACTGCGACCGCCAACTCGCCTGCCAAGCGTGGCGACTATGGCAAAACCCCCCAATGTGCCCACAACACACCCATACCGGTAATTATGGTGATCTTTGGAGGAGGCCTGTGTCCAGCAGTGGACTTCATTCGGCCGAAATGATGATGATGAACATTGTAATCTCAAATATTTTAAAAGAGTATCCATGGAGTTTCTAGCTAGCTCTTCTCCACGTGCAACTTAGATTCTGACGTTTCATAAGTGCCAATATTTTGTTTATTAGAAATAAAATTCTTTGACTTTGACTTTATAAAAAAAGCTCATACCTACAGTAAAAACTCCCACATATTTTTTTACGTTCTAGAAATTTCTATACTTCGAACACACAACCATACATTACCCACGGAATCTCAACGCAACTACACACGAGATTGTATCTCGAGATGCAATGTCGTATAAATGAAGTTGATGAGCCCGCCTCTGCAGCCGACATAATCACATCCTCAATTTAATGAAACGTTACAATTGGAATGAGGTCGGAGAACATTCTTATTATTGTTAGGTTACGAAAGGATTTCTATGCAAAGTTCACACAGTTACTTTTAACCCTTTGTATATACATCATGTACTTCCAGACTATGACAGGCTCTTAGCATCTTACTGGCTAAACGACCTGAGTGTTCATCGTCGGCACCGGAAGGCTCCAGGATCTCGAGAACAATCATATTGGAGCCTTCTACTGCGCCTTGTAGGCACATCTCGGAGGGAATTTTAAAGGTTCCCCTCGAACTCCCATATCGCATTAGATAGCGGTGTGCGGTCGTGCAGGGGGTCGTTTGGTATAAGCATGCAGATTCCCCATCTTCGCGCCCGTGACCCCCGAGGCCACACAGTTACTCTACTACTCTTGGATGAATCGAGTAATCTTCTAAAGTATCGATCGAAGAAATACAATATCACTATTTGTGTTTATAGATTTTTATTACTACTTCTTGTCTGTAGACCTAAAAATATAACAACACAATATTTTTAGTTTTTTGTGACTCCCGGAAAAAATTTGATGGATTTCGAGAGGATGGGCAGCATACTCCTGTGTGCTAATAACAGCATACAGCGATCACCAATCATCCCGCCAAGCGTGGTGATAATGGCTATATATAAAATTGTTTCAAATTTCAAATTGTACAATGTCTTGATATTTTTAGTATGCTATGAAGTTTGCGAATTTATTACATTATTTTAATAACAAAATTCCAAACTGGTATCTGCCAACCGTCTCTATTAAAACTAGGATGTTATCTTAAAATTTCAATAGCCTCACGAAACATTCTTAGCACTTGCTTCCATGGCTTTCTGCACTACATTTCTAGGGTTCGATCGTTCGATCCCTTATACGATTAGTTGTTTATGCATGTGAGATTTATGTCTGTAAACTGTACTTATGATACAGAAGAAATAGTAAAAAGTACAGTCTCGAGAATAGTAAAAAACTCGGCCTATATCTTCTATATAGGCCGTGTGTTGCCAGCTACGAATACTTACCCATCTCATACCGTGGATTTCGGAAAAGGCTTCTAAGGGACTAGCCTGGTGATGGGGGCAGCGTCCTTCAAGTACATTTAACATTAACCCACGTGCCAAGCGTGATGATTATGGCAAAACCTCCCAATGAGCATTCAAAACACCCGAATCGGTCGTGTGGTGATCTTTGAGGGAAGCTTGTGCCCAGCAGTGGACTTTGTTCGGCTGAAATGATGATGATTCTACATATCTACATTTATTTATTTTCATATTTGCTTGCATTCAATTTATTTATACCTTTATGCAGTGTCTACTTTGCATTTTTATCGAACATTCCTCTTGCAGATCTGCTGAAAGAAACTTCTTCAGAAATAAAGAATACCTTTGTACGTTAGTAAATTTTATATATAAAAAAATGTTAAATGTGTGTGTATTAGTGTACACACGTAAGAAGTGAAACTTCTCTATGACATCATTTTTCGAAAAATGATATACTATTTACAACTTTACAGAAATTGATTAAATAAAGCTAAATTAGATAAAGTTTAAGCAAAAGGCTTTTAGAACTATTACTATTATTGTTCTATTTTCCGTGTGGTGTCCGGATTAAGAATAAAGCACCACTCCATCTCCTCCCGTGGATGTCGTAAAAGGCGACTAAGGGAATCTAAACCAGAGGGAAGGGCAGCAGCGTCCCTTCTGTGAAACGGTAGCCATACTGCGCTCACCAACCCGCCTGCCAAGCGTGGTGAGTATTGGCAAATACCCCCCAAAATGATGACACAGTTGTGAAAATCTATGGGGGAGGCCTTTGTTCAGCAGTGGACGTATAAATGGCCGATATGACTATTATTGTTATCGTTATTGTATATTTTTGTAATTAATGGCTTATGGTAACTGAAATATGAAATATATGGTTTATATTCCACGGAATTTAGTGACCGAGTAAAAACTCCATTAATTGTAGTGCCGGCTCTTGTTGTTGATGTTTGACGACTGTTTCAAATCAATATGGTGCATAACGGAAAAATGTGACTTAGAAATAAAGATGGCGCGTAACAGAAAAACGTTACATTGCTATAAAATGTCTCCCATACGTAGATAAAGAAGTTTCACTTTAAAAACCACAAACAAATAATGTTTAACGAAAACACATCTAAGCGTTTGAAGCAAAACGTCAAAAAACCTACGCTCAGACTTGTAGTCTACATATGTTTGCAGAACTGACGTGCCTATCAAACCGTCAACCCTTTCTAGTTCATACTTCAGTATCCTTGGCAACGCAAATACTCGCGAGATTCGTGCGTTATCTGGATCTGTTGTAACGAGGTTGTACGGGATGACGGGCGTAACAACAGTAATGGAGGATTAGCTGCGAACTTGTGAATGTTGTGATGCTGTGAGTGAAGTGTAAGGGTTATGTTGTGAGGGTTAATCGTGGAAATATGTTACATTACTTTCATACAATATATAAGCAGGTGCCTTGTCTATCACACACGGGTTTGTGGTTCCATGCGGTTCACACTGGCACAAATATAAAGCTCCCACAAATATTGTGAACATTATTTCAAGTAAGGTAGGTTATACGGATTGCGTATATTAAAACACAATTCATAATTTCCATTACTTTGTTACTAAAATAAATTTTATAGCGGCATGTGTTCTTTATTTATAATAAAATGTATCAACAAAAATTACAATAAAATAATTGGAAATTACAGCTTGTTTTTAGGGTTCTGAACGTCCGATAATTGTAGTTCTTGAAAACATTTTAGTTTATAATAGAATAAAGACTTATCAATGAGTAAAGTAGAAAAGGAATTTTTCGTTACGAGATGCTTAAAAATCTGTGTTAAGGTAGAGATTTTTCGATATTTCAGAAATTTTTGTACTACTGTAAATCCGTGATTTTGCTGAACATATATTGTATTTTTTTGGTAGGTATTGACCCAAGCTCTCACCCCCTGCAGTATGTCGTGCTATTCACTGGACACCCTGTATATTCTATGTCAAGTGTCTATGCTTCGTACTCTACATACATCGTTTCGAACTATGCAGTAACACGTTCTGAACCTGCACAGGGTCGCGCTTCATCGTCAGCAATCCAAACGATACACGCACGCGAGCCTACATCAATTCGCGCTTCGCCAGCTGACAGTCTACCGGATATTGTTCGCTTCCTTTGTAGTACTCGTCACTACCGCATATGTTGAAAGACGCATGAATATGGAAAATGCTATTAAATATGAAATGAAAAAGTTTATTTCAAAACTAGCTGGGACCCGCGGTTACACCCGTGTTTAATTTAAAAGTAGAGTACTTCGACATAGTCACTTGACATAGAATATATATATATGATTTCGAAAGTTTTTTTTTTGCGCGGAACCCTAATTATTTAAAAAATATTAAAGTAGGCTAAGTTATTCCTTATAACATCAGCTATCTGCCAGTGAAAGTCCCGTCAAAATCGGTCCAGCCGTTTCGAAGATTGCCCGGAACAAACAGACAGACAGACCGACAGACAGACAGAAAAGTTAAAAATAGACTTTTTGATGTAGGTACCGTATATACTTTCATATGCATTTGGTAAAAAGCTGTTATTTATTTGTACAGAGTATAGATAGACACATACATTTTGAACATCAACATTATACAAAACAGCCTCCAAAAACGTCCACCCGTCACCACTTTCTAGTGTTTACGCTGGGAAGAAGCGGCACAACAAATTCCCCAGCAGCACGTCTATTGCTGTCATAAATGTTTTTATTAGTATATCACATACATTTTAATTACAGTTTTATATAAAAACAAATACACAAACATTACGGGCTGATATGTATGTGCACGTGTGTGTGTGCTTGTGTATGCGTGTGTCTGACTGCGTGTGTGTGGGTGTGTGTGTGTTCGTTAGCGTGTGTGCTGGCCCCATAAATGTTATGAGGAAATATTTCCTCATCCTCTAGACCCACGTAAAGAGAAGGCCTGCCCTATTCCGTGCCATCTACACCACCAGTAGGTACTTACATTCTGCTCTAGTGTGATCTTACGAGGACCTAAAGCCCCCCTACGGTATCAAAGATGACCGCTCCAGTGGTTTTAGCCGGTAGGAGTCCGCCGATACTCCTTCGCCCTTCCCGAAGCGAAACAAGTTCATGTAGAATTTCCAGTGGACGCCAATAAAAAAATTAAAAATTGTTAAAAACATTCTATTCGCAAACCATTTTAAAAATATGCGCATACAAATAATAGCGCATTTGCGCGCATAAAAATTAAAAGCCCGCGCGAAATCGCGGGCAGTACCTAGTTATGCCAAACAACAGAAACACTATTCGAATACCGGTCTGCGATGATCGCGCGGCTATTGCACAACCGCCGTAACTGGTTACATATCTTGATATTGAATACACCGGTCTTTGAACTTGTTTTACTGATGGGGAATTATGTTGATCATGTAGAACTGGAGGTAATAGAACAGGGTGTCGAACTGTTTACGGGGTCGTTGGTTCTAGTTTTCGACATGTGACGAGGAATATGATTATGTATATTATGTTTGATCTTATAAAGATGAAAGAAATACTGGTGACGTCCGCTGATAATCATGCGTATAGATCACTACCAATGATTTTTGCTATTAGGGCGTTGCATAATTATCACGTTCACGTGAAGTCAATTTCATATTGATTTAAAAAGAGATATTCGTTATTTAGCCGCTTAATCCCAGTAATTTCACAAGCATAGAACACTATTCTCACCATTGTCATCATTTCATCCGAAAAATGTCCACTGCTGGACATAGCACTCCCCCAAAGATCGCCACAATGACCGGTGTGGGTTTATGTTGAGTGTTCATTGGGGTGCCGTGTGATGCCGGCTACGAATAGCACCAACCCATCTCATCCCGTGGGTGTCGTAAAAGCCGACTAAGGGATTAGACGGAGGAGGGGCAGTAGCGTCCTTCGAATACATTAACAACTCGACTGCGATCGCCAACCCGCGTGCCAATCATGGCGATTATGGCAAAACCCCCCAATAAGCACACAACACGTCGATGTCGGTCATTGTGGTAATCTTTGAGGGCCTATGTCCAGCAGTAGACTTTGTTCGGCCGAAATGAAGAAGTTAATTGGGGAGTTTTGCCATGTTCGCCACGCTTGGCAGACGGGTTAGCGATCGCAGTTGAATTGTTAATGTACTCGAAGGACGCTACTGCCCATCCTCCGGTTAATCCCTTAGTCGACTTTTACGAAACCCACGGGATGAAATGGGGTGGTGGCATTCTGAGCCCGGCACCACACGGCAACAAACGATGTGACTGATGAAAATGACGTGAAGAGACACAGACAAAAATACTAGGGGATTAATTGTTAACATGCGCCAAACGCCTAATTTTTACAATAATTTCGTCTTCCCAATTTAACTGAAAGGTTACAGAGGGCACTCTAAAAGAACGCCACAACTCCGTCCCTTTTATCCGCAATGATTCAAAACGGAAAATACAAATACACAGACTAACGATTTTCCAACACACATCAATCTAACCTTCCTTTTTTCTGTTTTCAGGTAAACATCACCATCCGGATTTGCGTACTTTTTGTCAAAGTAAGTGGCCGTAGATTCAAAGCCCAATTACGATACGTCACGCGTCCCTGTTTGCCTGATGAAAGCTTTACACTCGAACTTGTACTGTGTAACGCGCTCGTTTCAACATTTTCAGAATGTGTAAATAACATTGACGCGCCGCCACTAGTTACTAAGAAAATGTCGTGTCAAACACGCAATGGATTGGGGGTCATTCGATAAATTCTTATTTTGTTTATGGGGTTTTAGTACGCTTCGCTTACGTTTTCTTTTACGGGGAAAGTGAAACGTATGGCCATAATAACGTATCAAGCGTGTAAATAATGCCGTGCGCAAGTACATTACCGTAAACCACAATACTTTCGCTTCGCATTCAACCCTTGAGATACGCAATGGAATACGAAATAAAATATGAAAATGAAGTACTGCACCACCAGTAAATGGAGTAGCTGGCAACCAAAAACTAGAAATTCATATCCTTTTGAAGAATTTTTGTATAGTCCTTTTACATACACATAAAAGTGTACGTAATTTCTTACTTTAGGTAAACGGTGTTTTGTCCGTGTGGTGTCCGGATTAAGAATAAGGCATCACTCCATCTCCTCCAGTGGATGTAGTAAAAAGTAACTAAAGGACTAAACCAGAGGTTGGTTGATTGGTACCCACCTGCCAAGCGTAGTGAATACTGACAAACTCCCCCCAAAATGACGAGACAATCGTGGAGATCTATGTGGGAGGCCTATGTTCAGCAGTTTACTTTACTATACTCCCCACGTTTGGTCGGCGAATTGGTAAGCGCAGTATGGCTGCTGTTCCAAAGAACGGATGCTGCTGCCCGTCCCTCTGGTTTAGAGTCCCTTAGTAGTCTTTTACGACATCCAACGGAGGAAATGGACTGGTGCTATATTCTTAATCCGGACACAATACGGAAGTTTAGATAAGGTGATTAAAATTATTTTAATAAGTAAATATTTCGTGTCGTAAAGGAAACACGTTTATAAATCATATAATTAATAAGTCCTTTGGTAAAAGGCGACGGTATTTCTTGAAGCTTTCAAATTATTTCTCAGAAATTGATTCAAAGAAAATTGTCTACATATTGGATACATTTTCTTATACCTTTACGACAGAAAAATATTATTCCTTGGAACTAGCATCTAATTTCCATCAAATAAGCCGTAAATGGATTCCGATAAATATTTTATATCCTCACAACCTAAGCGACGAAATTAATTCCTTAATACACTTTAATAAATAGAATTTTCATTCATTCCTTTAAAACTAAAACTGTAGCACGTGGACCTAAAGAAGTAGTGGACTGTATGAGGAACTTTTGAAGACTTTAGAATTACGATATTATGACTACAGTTCAGATCCTCGTCTAGAATAAAGCAATCTCAACCACTAACCTTAAGCTTCTCCCTTATCCTGGATCGAATCAGACCTGCAGAGACAGCTCGCTTCCTCGTGGAAGTATGTGACGTCACTATAGGTTTCTAGAAAAGTCTCACGGAATCCAAATCGTGGGCACACACATTCGAATGTCAAGGTTTGTACTGATACGATCAGAAAGCACTAATCACTGGGTGAAGAAAAGTACTGTCCGATAGTCGAACGTCAACTCAATCATGCCAAAATGGTTGCTCATCGCCGTCACTTCACCAAAAGTGAGGGTAGAAGGCATAATATAAATAGAGCTTAAAACTACCTTAAACTAGACAAGGATCGAACAAAAACAGTAGTAGTATACGGGGTGTCCACTGTGTCCAGTAAATAGCAAGACATACTGCAGGGGGTGAGAGCTTGGGTCAATACCTACCAAAAAGACACAATATATGTTCAGCAAATCTTACGGATTTACAGTAGTACAAAATTTTCCGAAATATCGAAAAATCTCTACCTTGACACAGATTTTTAAGCACCTCGTAATGAAAAATTCCTTTTCTAGTTTTTTTTTACCTCAAATTATTTGTGAATATTATATATTGTATATATTTGCCGTGTGGTGCCGGCTCAGAATGGCACCACCCCATCTCCTCCTATGGGTGTCGTAAAAGTCGACTAAGGGATTAGCCGGAGGATGGGCAGCAGCGTTCTTCGAGTACATTAACAACTCAACTGCGATCGCCAACCCGCCTGCCAAGCGTGGTGATTATGGCAAAACCCCGCAATGAGCCCAAAACACATCCATATCGGTGGTTGTGGTGATATTTGGGGGAGGCCTGTGTCCAGCAGTGGACTTCATTCGCCCGAAATGATGATTTGTGAATAGTTACTTTACTCATTGATAAGTCTCTATTCTATTAAAAACTAAAATGTTTTCAAGAAATACAATTTTTATTTAAATTTTCACGGTACAATTTTCTTATCTTATAATTTTGTACTACTGTGTATTGTGTTTTTTTTTGGTAGGTATTGACCCAAGCTCTCACCTCCTGTAGTATGTCGTGCTATTTACTGGACATTCTGTATACTCCACGATAGGTTATATTTTATATTACGTTTCCAGGACGGACCTTTCTCGACTTTAAAAGCTTTAGGTCAACCTTTTGAAAAACCTTTTGACAGATACCTGTGAAAACATTTGACGTGTTACTTAGAAGGCCTAATTGTGAAGGTGAAACGAACAATAGTGTCACAATGTGTTACATAATCAAAGTAACAAATTTTGACATTTCGAAATGTTACAATTTAAAAACAAGGTCTGCAGTTTTATCTAGATCTAGTTCGAATTGAGATTAATGTTTTGTTTAGTTTAGACGAATAATGCGTGAAATATATATGATTTACCTTTGTAATTTTTACTAATCAAGAACATCTCTAAATATGCTTGTGAGTGAAACCTCCACTCATTCTCACCTCAGTGAGTGACATTCATATTTATGAGTGGCTACTCATCAAGGTGAAGGAATTAATGAATGCCCCTCACTAAAGTTAAATATAAAACTATACTATTCGGCTGGATTTCAAATACCTTTTAATCTCGGCTAGCTGACTTTGTTTTAGATATTTGATGCGTGAGAGTTCCTTTAAACCATTGTTATTCCTCAAGTCACCTCTGATGAAACTACATCTATTCTTAAATGAAACCAAATGACCTGTAGCATCGCAAGTAGTGTCATAATATTAATTAGCAATTTGTGTGTGTTCTCAATGTATCATGACATATGTATGGAATTTCATAGATTAAAGGAGAGTGTTTTATGAAATTTGTTTGAAATTTGATCCAGTTACACATTTATAGTATCACCGCATAGGTTCTGTTAGGGTCCCGGCAAAAAAATGGACAACCCGTCTCCACCTGTGGGTGTCGTAAAACGCGATTAAGGGTTGATATTAAGAACAGGTAGAAATATCCTCCGTGTGCTGGCAATAAAGAAAGAAAGAAAGAAAACGTATTATTCTAGACAATGACTATGACAATAAGAACATATTATTAATAAAATAATATTTATGACTGCAGTACTGATGTACGAGGCCAAAATAAGTCCCTATCTCTGAACAGCGCTGGGTTTTTCAGATCTGCTAACCGTGGTGATTATTGCAATCCCCTACAATCAGTAGTGATCATTGGGAGATCCATGTTCAACAGTGGCCTTTCACGGGTTATATGTATTTGTAGAGAACTACAAGGCTTTAGTGGGTATAACAAACAAATTATTTTACAGTGCTGGGTTATATAGATACACAAATAGAAGAAGCCTACTATAAGATTAAAAACTATGTTGACGATAGGGACATATAGCGTTAGCTCATTTCTGCACATGTGGCTTCCCTGGAAACCAAATATATCGGAAGTGCTATTTGTACTGTATAGCTGCTATATTTATTTTTCATCAATATATTGATAAAGTTTTAATATCTTGTTCAACATTCTGATTTAAAGTATTTTAAAACAGTATCCTTGGAGTATTTTGCCGTTTCTTCTCCATAGGATCAACTAATTGGAACCGTGCAACTTAAATTCTGACGTTTCATGAGTGCCGGTAATTGGTTTATCTATACAAATAAATAAAATTGAGGTGTCTGTTTGTAATGTCAAAATAACAGCTTTTTACCAAATGCATATGAAAGTATATACGGTACCTACATCAAAAAATCTATTTTTTACTTTTTTGTCTGTCTGTCTGTTTGTTCCGGGCAATCTCCAAAACGGCTGGACCGATTTTGACGAGACTTTCACTGGCAGATAGCTGATGTTATAAGGAATAACTTAGGCTACTTTAATTTTACAAAAATAATTAGGGTTCCGCGCAAAAAAAATTAAACTCTTGAAATCCAATATATATATTCTGTGTCTATGTCGAAGTACTCTAAATTTCTTTTAAATTAAACGCGGGTGATACCGCGGGTCTCAGCTAGTTTGAAATAAAAATATGTGTGACTTTGAAGAGATTCCAACTATCCTAATTTCATCCAAATTCGTAGCTACAGATCAAACGGCTGTAATTCGAACCCGATTTCAGCCCCTCCTGAGTGACCCCTTTGTAAACCAACACGATGATGTGGCGCGTTTGAAAACTAGCCCCCGCTATTTTTTACAAAGGTAATTGCAAAATTTCTCACCTTTTGTTGATAAGAACTTAATGTTTCGGATATGATTATAAAAATTCCGTGTTTATTACGATATCCACGGGAGGAGATAGAATGTTGCTGTATTCTTAATCTAGACACTACACGGAGTATCCCATAACATATTGTAATGTTATGGGATACTCCGTGTGGTGTGTCCGTGTGGTGTGTCCGTGTGGTGTGTCCGTGCGGTGTGTCCGTGCGGTGTGTCCGTGTGGTGTGTCCGTGTAAATATTTTATATCCTCACAACCTAAGCGACGAAATTAATTCCTAAATACACTTTAATGAATAGAATTTTCATTCAGTCCTTTAAAACTAAAACTGTAGCACGTGGACCTAAAGAACTGTATGAGGAACTTTTGAAGACTTTAGAATTACGATATTATGACTACAGTTCAGATCCTCGTCAAGAATAAAGCAATCTCAACCACTAACCTTAAGCTTCTCCCTTATCTTGATCGGATCAGACCTGCAGAGACAGCTCGCTTCCTCGTGGAAGGGTGTGACGTCATTATAGGTTTCTAGAAAAGTCTCACGGAATCCAAATCGTGGGCACACACATTCGAATGTTAAGGTTTGTTCTGATACGATCAGAAAGCACTAATCACTGGGTGAAGAAGGTGTGGTTTTTTTAATTTATTTTATTATATAATCTTGATGACTTGTCATACAAAGTTTTTTGAAGTTAACTTCTTTTGGAATGGTATGAATTGGACTTTATGAAACGAAATTGTGTAGTTCTCTCTCTCTCTCTCTCTGATCCGTGTGGGGATCGAACCCACGATAGCCGAAAGGTAATCCGCTTAGCCACTATGCGAACCGTGCCCACAATTAGTGTAAAACATGAAATCACTTTACAGATTTTTATAAGTTTAGAAATATGTTTATAATCAGTGGTGCAATTATGTGTTTTTTTTTTGTTTTTTTTTTTTAAACGTTGCCCCACACTAGGATTTCTACTGTGTCATGGGTGCGTTTACAGACATGAATTCCCCATACAATACACCCAGACCCGGAACAACTACCTGCAGATCATACAAATATTTGTTCCGTGTGGGAATCGAACACTCGACCCGGAGCGTAGCAGCCGACTGTATCAGCCACTGCACCAACCGTGCCGTCATTTGCCGTTATTTTTTTGAGGAAATCAGCAATGTTCACGCTTGTTGAGTTTTATTATATTGCGTGTAAATATATCTCTTCATAATGTGTAAGTTGTTTGATTTTTTAATACCGTTACTAGTTACTAAGGAAGTGACTCAAGTGAAGTTCAAAACAATCATACTCGGTATTTTTGGATCTCAAAACACTTTTTTTAATTTTATCTGAAATTCCCTTTTTATAAGCTAAGAAATACCAATATTTACCCAACCTAATGTATGTATACTAAGCGGGATTAATAAATCCATACTTGAGTGGGCTACAACCGTTTAAATTTAGAAACCATTTTATGTGTTTGAAGAAAGGTAAAATGTGTGTAATATTTTAGATATTTCAATCACTTTTCCTTTGATGTTCTCTTTTGAATTTCATACATATTTTAGCTAAGGTAGATGTGAATGAGAAGGCAGAGGACCGGGTCATCATTTCAGCTAAAAATCGTCCACTACTGGACGGAGGCCTTCCCCAAAGTGAGACAACGACCGGTATGGATTTGTTGTGTGCTCATTGGGGGGTTTTGCCATAATCGCCACGCTTGGCAGACGGGTTGGCGATCGCAGTTGAGATATAAATATACCCGAAGGATGCTGCTGCCCATACTCCGGCTAATCCCATAGTCGCCTTTTACGACACCCGCGAGATGAGATGGGGTGGTGGTATTCTTAGCCGGCACCACATGGCAAAGTAGAATTATTAAAAAAAAACTTAAGCGTTTCAAGACGATAATTATATGTATACATTATCATTCATCAGTCCGTGTGGTGTCCGGATTAAGAATATAGCACCACTCCATCTCCTCCCGTTGATGTCGTAAAAGGCGTCTATGGGAATCTAAACCAGAGGGACGGGCAGCAGCGTCCCTTCTGTGAAGCGGTAGCCATACTGCGCTCACCAGCCCGCCTGCCAAGCGTGGTGAGTATTGGCAAATACCCCCCAAAATGATGACACAGTTGTGGAATCAATGGGGGAGGCATTTGTTCAGAGGGCTAATTCTCGTAATTTAAAAATGTTCAGAATATAGTTCCGATCTAGTCTCAGTGTCATAAATGTTACAAATGGTATTCTCCTAAACTAACAAACAAGTAAAGAATTTGGTAAGTCCAACATGTTTTACCGTGATCGGCGTACAAAAATAGAAACAGGTGTCATGCCTGGTCATGAATTCAAAATTATATAACAAAATTATTAATTTAGATGTCAAAGTATACATATATCTGTTGCAATTAACATTACAATTTAAGTCCAGAGCTGATTATCAATGTTAATCAATCAATCAATAAAATTCAACATTTATCCGTAAGGAAGTCCGTAACATTGTAATAACATTTTTCAATTAATAATGTTTTAAATTTTAGCTTAAATAAATTTACATTCAATTGTTTATAACTTTCTGGAATTTTATTGTAGATAAAGGAGCCATACGTATTACACTTTTGTGTAGTAATGCTGTTTTAGCAGGCCGCAAACAAAGTCTGTCATTTCGGCGACTTCGGATTACAAACTCAGATAAACGTGAAAATAGGCGGGGATTGTTTCTAACAAATAATGCGACTTCAATTATATATAACGACGGAAGTGTAAGAATCTTATGCTTTACAAACAGTGGCTTACATACAAAAGATTATATGAGTAGATAGAATTTTGATAAAGCTATTTTTTCTTTACATATATGTATATTAAATTTAATTAAGCAATATGTAAGATGTAGAACACGTATAGGTAAGTTACAAGATAATTATTTTATTGTAAATTGAAATTAATCTTTTGCACATCTACTTATCAGTGAAATATGATGTACCATAAGAACTATCTGTGACCAGGTTTCTGGAACATGAATATTTCATTTACTTATTATTTTCAAAAAAGAACTATTGCGGAGGTCATAGAATTCACTCTAATAATCTATCCCTCGTTCTTAATAATGCAGCTTCTTGATATAGATCAGAATTATTACTGCTCGACATAGCTATCCATGATTTATGGTACTCGATATAATTTAAGCATTTAACTGAATTATAAGATTATCGACTATGCCATGTTAAAGAAATGAAGTACAAAGCAATCTAACAGCGTAGTTAATATAAATAATATGTAGATAAAACCAGCTATTTCCATTAATTCCGTTAGTAGAAAAAAATATTCTCCACATCTCTTACCCCCTTAGATTTCCACAACGAGCGGTCACATGCCGCTCTCATCTAACGACTCCCAGCGACCTTCACCGGGTCGTCTGTCCACCTCGTTGGAGGTCGTCCCACGCTGCGTTTTCCGGTGCGCGGTCTCCATTCGAGAACCTTTGTGCCCCAACGGCCATCAGTTCTACGAGCAATGTGCCCCGCCCATTGCCACTTCAGTTTACTAATCCTTTCAGTTATGTCGACAAATTTAGTTCTTCTACGGATCTCCTCATTTCTGATTGGTCTTGCAAGGTAAGGTCACCATCACATCAGCCCAAATATCCACCGCTGAAAATGGTCTTAATGTCTCCAAATCATATAATTTCCTTACACGTCGAACCAATTAGCTCTAACAATAGGGTGCGTGATATACGAAACCCGACATTGTTACGTCACGGTACAGTAGAGCTAATAATGTTTTATGAATGCTCAGAGCGTGTCCACACTAGAATATGGAAGTACCACGTGCGACATGCCGACCGACTGGAACACTTTCTTTGGACTTGTAACCAGACGGTCGGCTTGAGGCCCAGGCGTTAGCGGGTTTCTTTATATTGATATTCACGATTGGTCCAGTGGCTGATACAGTCGGCTGCTGCGCTCCGGGTCGTGGGTTCGATTCCCGCACGGAACAAATATTTGTATGATCTGCAGGTAGTTGTTCCGGGTCTGGATGTTTTTATGTGGAATTCATGTCTGTAAACGCACCGCACAGGAAAAATCCTAGAGTGCGGCAATGTTTTTTTATTTAAAATAATAAGTTGGTTGGACTCAACTGTGTGTCGCTAACTAATTTTTTTATTTATTTATTTATTGCAAAGCCGGAGGATATCAGCAGCGTCCTCGAGTTAATTAACAACTCAACTGCGATCACCTATGGTGGTGATTATGGCAAAATCGAGGCCAATGAGTACACAACCCACCCTGACCGGCCGTAGCGGCGATCTTTGGGGGAAAGCTTGTGTGATGATGATGATGATTAATCGCAACAGCTTGAACGCTTCCGCCTATAAATTGTACCACAACATCAATCAGTAGTATCGACTACTGCGAGTAACGGCAGGTTTGGTAACACAGGTAACACGCAATGTTATGTAAGAAGAAAGAAATTCGCGCGTACCCGCAACGAATGCTTATTCTGTACAATGTTACGATCTTGCGTTCACGGTTGAAGTAAGCGAATCGCCTTCCGACTGGCAAAGTGATTGTTATTATGTCGGAAGATATCTTGTGTCGGATGTATGTAAGCATCGTCTAAAATGACGTTTTAAATTAAGCTTTTACAAGAGTATCGTGTTCCGGTATGCAAAACTATAAAGGGTTGTACTCAGTGGCATCTGTATACTAATTAAATGCGCTCTGAAGAGCTATTCTAAACGCTATTGAAAACTTACCGTGTCGAGAACATGTCTACACGTATAAGTATAAAATATACCAATTATGATTGAGGCTTATGAAACTATACTTTTTATAATCATCAAAGTGTAAAACTAGTATTTTTTTTTATCTCAAATTATTTTCTAGCCGTGTGGTACCGGCTAAGAATACCACCACCTCATCTCATCCCATAGGTGTCGTAAAATACGGCTATGGGATTAGCCGGAGTATAGGTAGCAGCTATATTTTTGGTGGTCCTTCAGCCAGGTTTAAAATTAATATTATATACTAAGCAACTTGCTAATGGCGCCCCTTGCGGGACTTGGCCTCGGCTTAGGGCTTTGCTGAGAATAACAAGCTATTGGTTTGGGGACAGCTGGATCTGTCCAACCATTTTACCGCCCTCGCCGCCGAGGACGCCCGCCTCACCGACGACGCGAAGGCCTGACGCCGCGTCACCTTCCCGTTCGAGTTAGTACTTCTCCCCCTCCCGTCTCTTAGTGGCGCCGTCCAGTGCCGAGCCTGTAGTTTTAAATGTCCCCTAATACATTTTATATAATACCGATCCAGCTGTTCCCAAAGCAATAGCTTGTTATCCCCAGCAACGCCCTAAGTTGAGGTCCGTGTCCCGCAGGGGGCGCCCTTAGCGAAAGTTGCTTAGTTTTTAGTGTTAATTTAAAGCCTGGCTGGGGGCCTCTTTTGGCTTCGCCAGAAATGACCGCAACCACATTTCCAAGAAATGTATGCGAGAAGCCCAACAAAAAAAATCTACAGGCTCGGCATGGGCTGGCGCGAGCAAGACACTGGGGGCGGTAGAAGTATTTACTACTTGAATGGAGTGGTGTAGTCGCGACGTTGGTGAGGCGGGCATCCTCGTCGGCGAGGGCGGTAAACCCGACCCGACCGGTGTTGAGTGAACGAGACAGCGCGAGTCTCTTCATGTTATCTATCGTGATTTTGTCGTCCCGCAGAAATAGCGACAGCAGCTATCGCGCAGCCAAGGATTCACCGGTGGCAAATCGCCTGAAATTGAAAGGCGAGGATGCAATTTTTGTTCATTGGTCATCCGACAAAGTATGCGTCAGAGATATTCGCATGTTTTTTTTCTTCTTTTTTTCTTCTTACGCCTATTGCAAACCCTCTGCGACTTACGCTATCCCCCGCAGGTCAACCAGTGCGTGCCTCAGACGGCGAACACTACTGATACGTGAGGGTTAGTAATCGGTATGTGCAGCAGCGTTCTTCGAGTACATTTATAAACTAACTGCGGTCGCCAACCCGTCTGCCAATCGTGGCGATTATGGAAAAACCCCCCAATGAGCACACAACACAAACTCATACCGGTCAGACCTCGGACGTTTTTTAGCTGAAATGGTGATTTATTTCTAGCTTTATATTATTGGTAGGTTTTAATACCGATCTCTGTAAACATGTTCTCGATGCTGAAAGTTTTTACGCGTTTAGAAGAAGCTCCACTGGAAACTATTGTTTCCGAGAACAGTCCGATGTGTTCCACAAAACAGCAATCAATCAATCATGTCGGCTATATAACGTCCACTACTGAACAAAGGCCTCCTCCATAGATTTCCACAACTGTGTCATCATATTGGAGGGAATTTGCCAGTACTCACCACGCTTCGCAGGCGGGTTGGTGAGCGCAGAATGGCTACTGTTCCATAGAAAGGACGCTGCTGCCCATCCCTCTGGCTTAGAGTCCCTTAGTCGCCTTTTACGACATCCACGGGAGGAGATGGAGTAGTGCTGTATTCTTAATCCGGACACCACACGGACATTGTTATCCCTATTCCTACGTACTGATATCAAATTTTTTTTTCATGGCAACTGGGGAGCAAGTTTTTTTTTTCACATTTTGCCAGTGTGGGAGCAAGGTTCCGATACTAGACAAGCTATTCAAAATCAGAACAAACATTTTCTCACGTCAGAAAAGTATGAACGTCAAGGATGGTTCGAAATTTGAACTCATTTATGGTGTCTTGTCTATAACTAATTCTCATAAATGTATGTAATTGTCATTGGTTGTATGCTTCAAAAAGTTCTCGTCTTGCCCGATATACTAAACAATACAATCGATCTCTGCCTACACCGGTAGCTGCAGTAAACGTCAACAACACAATAAGTCAAAATCGGTTCGTGATTTACAAATGGAGCAAGAAATCGTAATGGCATCTGTTGATGGAATGTAACTTTATAACGATTTAATAATCAGGGCTTGCACGAACTGTGATATTATTGTGTAAGATATATGTATTATGGATTATTGAGTAGTGTATTGTTGTGACGCGAAATTGTCTCATAATTTATTGAGTAAAAACCGCGAAACATAAGAAAATAAGAGTGGCGATAGATAATAAAAAAAAATGGTACTTACAAACTTGTATTTGTGAGAACAATTTAATAATCACAATTTTACATTAGTGAATTATCTCACTTGCGCTGCACTGCTTCATCATTTCGGCCGAATGCAGTCCTTTGCTGGACACAGGCCTCCCCCAAAGGTTACCACAACCACCGATATGGATGTGTTGTGGGCTCATTGGGGGGTTTTGCCATAATCGCCGCGCTTGGCAGGCGGGTTGGCGATCGCAGTTGAGTTGTTAATGTACACGAAGGACGCTGCTGCCCATCCTCCGGCTAATCCCTTAGTCGAATTTTACAACACCCATAGGAAGAGATGGGGTGGTGGCATTCTGAGCCGGCACCACCTGCACTGCTTTGGTTTTTGTATTTCCTACCACTTTTACTCACCGTCTTTATAGTGTAAACAAACAAAATTCACAATACTCGTAATCACTATTTGTCGCAACTCCCATTATATGTTACAATAGCTTGTTATTCTCCGTTACACCTCAGTTTCGATAGTATCGGAACCGGAGTCCGATTCGAAGTAAAGATTTGCACCCGAGGTTCCGACATATCGGATTCGGAGTCGAAGCTCTGTAACATCCCTATTCTATAAGTATAATTAAAAAAAGAGTTTCTATCAGCAAAAGAAAAAAAAACAACATGTCGCCACATTTACCTCAACGGTGACGTCACTATTGTAGTATTCCACGAACTACAACAGAGATAACAAGAAATGGTTCCCATTTCCTCCCGCCAAACATACACAGTTCTCCAATTTCCGAAGTCGATGTGTTGTGTACGTCTTGTAACTAAGTATTAGTTGCGGTTTTGCTCGTCAAGACAATGAATAAAGTATTTGGTAAAGTGGAATGTACGAAATTGTAGAAGTAACTGTACGTTTTCATAATTAGCCTATCGTACACCCACCTATGTGCAGGTCTATGTAGTTTCATAAGACCACCATAAAATGCAGCTGAATATATGTATTTACATTGAGCAACTGGAATCTGACCTCATTACCCCAACCAGGGTAGTACATAGGGGTGACCGCTTTACAGTCTTCCTCCTGGGGGTGACCGCCTTACAGTCTCCCTCTCCGAGATGTTCCTATAGGCGTGGCACCAGTAGGCGGCTCTAGTGTGATCATACGAGGACCTGGAGCCTCCCTTAAGTGCCGAATATGACCGCTCCACTGGTTTTAGCCGGTAGGAGACCCCTTCGCCTTTCCCCGGGGCGAAGGAAGTTCATGAAGAATTTCCACTGGGCATCAATAAAAATAATAATTGTAGTACATCTGGTATGTCACTTGTTCACGATTTGATAATTTTTTATTAATTAGGGTTGGCTTCATGAAGCAAATATAAAGTAGCTTTCCTCTAAACTAGATACGGCAGAATGTTTTGAAAAACAAAAAGATCTAAACACCCACTCAGAACAAGTACCCAATATAGACGGTTTATTGAATAACGTGCTTCATAAACGTAACGGAGCGGAATAACAGTTACATTTAACACATGTTCAGTTATATTACACGTTCAAACGTTAGTACGTTTGAGTACTTCACTAAATAGCGTACTGGAAATGTATTTGTTTGTGTTCATGTGATTTATGAAGCTTTCGACAATGTGAACTTGTGTGATCTATGTTTACACTTATCTCAAATATATTATTTAACATCACGCCTTTCGAAAAGAATTAAAAAGGCAGGGGTCTACCGTTGTGTACCTAAAATTCGCCAATATATACAATAATATACAATACATACATGATAGAACAAAAAGTACCATTATTGGGACTCGACTTTTTCATTTAACATATTCAGCCCGTTTCTGTCCCACTGCTGAGCACGGGCCTTTTCTCATGATGAGAAATTTATTTTTGATTTATCCCGTTGGATACACGTCACGTATCTTCGCTCCAGGGAAGTTCTGAGGGGCATGCCAAACTCCTATAGGCTAAAACCACTGGAGTGGTCATCTTCGGCACGGAAGGAGGCTCCAGGAATTCTAAAAATCCCTACCTAGAGCTGCTCATTGCTGCAACGTCTTTAGGCACATCTCGAAGGGGGTAATTGCAAAGGGAGTGCCCTTCTAGAGGGCAGGCAAACGTAAAAAGACCGCCCTCTGCCTTTCTGTGCGCTGTACTGCGCACACTGCAGCACGTGACATCACTGCCCGACATGGGGATTAAACGCCTGATCTCATCCCTGGAAGCCGCTGTTGAAACCACTAGCACAGATTATCTAATAGTTACCACATAAATCATGAGCTGGGTGATTACCTAGAGACGAACTAAGCACGATATATCTGGAAAGCACATGACAGCACGGTCTAAGCGATTGGCTTTCTACGCAGCGTGTTACAGTTTCGATCCTCGTAAGGAACAAATATTTGTATGATACACAGATAGTTGTTCCGGGTTGTTTGTGCAGGGGTCATTTGTGGCTGTGGGCTATACCCACAATGAGGTATCGATTTTTAAAACAATTACTATAGCAAAATCTTTCATACATCGTCTTAGTTATCTTAATTTCTAGACCAAATATGAACCCAGAAACCATCCAAAGAAAATTGACTTTAATAAATTCCAACACTTACAAAAGTAAATTTGTACACGACACAATGGGACACAACATACATAATGGTGACATACAGAATAATGATGACCAGACAAGAAATCAAAATCCGGGCAAACAGAGTTGAACTTCAGTGGAGAGGGTTCTATACGATGAATATGTTATCCACCATGTTTTTTCAGATAAAAAAACCCAGAATTTTTTGTCGTAACTAAAAAAAGTATGCATGGTATAAGATTGTGGATAGAAATTGCTGAATAGATTATCTATTGTTGAATTCGGTCTTGTAGGTACCAATAACGTATCCCAAGAAAAACATAACACCGTAGTTGAAAAAAAAAATCTCCCATACATTCCAACTGCAAACGTAAGTTTTTACCCACAATAAATACTTGCCATGTTATTTTAACACCGTTACCTGCAGTTTTTTCAAAATTTTAGGCTCTGTTGTTTCGGAGATAATGGGGTTTTCCGCAGCTTTTTCCTTCGGACGTTTTGAACCCTAAAAAAGAAAATCTCATGTAGGTATCGCCTTTATTAGCATAGTTATAAACCGAATTTAAATACACATAATTATTATTTCAAATAAATGTATCTAATATCCAAAGCTATATAACCTTCCAGTTAATGGTGTAAACACAAGCTATGACACTCAAGTGTTCTCAACTGCGGACGTTTGGCATCCACTCTGTAAACAGGTGTGGACAATGTCGCGAGTGGCCTACAACGATGGGGTTAACTGCCGTCTTGACGGTGTGTTTAGTGGGGTAATAATTGGACACATGCGGACATAATATTATCGTCTAATTTTTGGAGGGTTAATAAGAGTTGCTGGCTAGGTAGGTGCCACCCTAGTGCCAAATATTCACCACTAAGTAGTATTGTTTAAACTTTAGACATAAGACATGACTGTGCCCGATTTGTGCCCACACCAAGCGACCCAAGAGAAGACGGTAGTTTGCATGTGGTCACGCGCTGCCGTGGGACGCTTTGGGGGATCCTTTACAATCCCCCTGGGGGGGTGACCGCTTTACAGTCACCCTCTCCGAGATGTGCCAATAGGCGTGGCACCAGTGGGCGGCTCTAGTGTGATCATACGAGGACCTGGAGCCTCCCTTAGGTGCCGAAGATGACCGCTCCAGTGGTTTTAGCCGGTAGGAGTCCGGCATACCCCTTTATCCTTCCCCGGGGCGAAGGAAGTTCATGAAGAATTTCCACTGGGCACCAATAAAAGTGCCAAATATTCACCGCTAAGTAGTATTGTTTATACTTTAGACATAAGACATAACTGTGCCCGGTTAGGGCACTGTAACTAGTGAAGTTACTGGGCATAAGACACTAAATAACTTTAGGTCTCGAGGTGAAGATCACAGTGCGATACCGCGCAAGACAAGCCCTAGGTAGCATTCTAATTGTCATGAATATAAATATAATACACCCTCCTGTATGCAAGGCAAGCGTTCAACCACTAGGCTATCACCGCATTGGGGGTCGCGACCGCGCTTATTGGGAAATCTGCGCGCTCATACCGAGCGACCCCCGGGAAGACAGCGGTGTGCATGTGTTCACGTACCGCTGTGTGCGCAGTGCATAGTGTGGCTTCGGGGGAATCTTACAATCCCCTCGAGAGATGCCTGGGGGGTGGCCTCTTTACAGTCGCCTTCCCTCCACTAGAGGGGATGACCGCTTTACAGTCATCCCCTCCGAGATGTGCCTAAAGGCGTGGCACCAATGGGTGGCTCTAGATGGAGATCTTTCGAGTTCCTGGAGCCTCCCTTCGGTGCCGACGATGATCACTCCGGTGGTTTTAGCCGGTAGGAGTCCGGCATGCCCCTTCGCCCTTTCCCAGGGCGAAGGAAGTACATGAGGTATTTCCACCGGATCAATAAAAAAAAAAAAAAAAAAAAGGTAGCATTCTAATTGTCATGAACAGGCATGTCGTTTACTACCAGGTAAATGACGTGCTCGCCCCGTCACAAATTTGTATATAAATATAAGTAGAGACGAACTTGGAGTTACAATAGTTTTGTTATAACCTACCAAGGATTCTCTGCGTCACCCTAAGGTAAACTTATATGAAGCCACAGTAATTTCGTTATGAACCTACCAGGATTAGTCTCCGCATCACCCTAAGGTAAACTGATATGAAGCTTAGGTATTAAGTCCGCTTCTATTCATGTATGTGCATAAAAAAGAAATCAATTAGACTTGGTTTTTTTGTAAACGTTGCCCCACACTAGGATTTCTCCTGTGTCGTGGGTGCGTTTACAGACATGAATTCCACATACAACACACCCAGACCCGGAACAACTACCTGCAGATCATACAATTATTTGTTTCGTGCGGGAATCGAGACCACGACCCGAAGCGCAGCACCCGACTGCATCAGCCACTGCACCAACCGTGTCGTTTTTAGTTTTTTATTGATCCAGTGGAAATTCTTCGTGAACATCCTCTCCCCGGGAAAAATAAGATAGGGTATGCCAGTCTCCTGCCGGCTAAAACCATTGGAGCGGCCATCTTTGGCACGGCACAATTTTTGTTTCGAACAATTTGCAGCGTTCGTGGCCATTGCTGAAAAGTGATCGAAGCAGCAATAACAAAAATCGATAATATACGCGATTTAATCCGTTTTAGTATTTTATTATAATGTAGTGTAGTACTAAGAATTAGGGATGAAACGGAGCTTCTATTCCGAGTCTGATATGACGGAATCTTCAATTCAAATCTCTCCGAATCCGAATCTGGTTCCATTAATATCAAAATCTCTTCTAAGTTCACCGAAGAACGAAAAAGTCAAGCGTCATGAAAGTTTCTACAAGTTACAATTGCGACTGCGTTTTTGTTTACAATATAAAGCCGAGTGAGTGAAAGAGATGACGAATATTTTTAAAAGCGTTTTTTTATATGATGTAATAATCGCGAAAACTTAAGACATTACCATTACACCACTACATTTCAGGGTGTCCAATTTTAGCTATAGATACGTAATTCATAGTCAGGTCTCTTAAAAAGCATCATTACTCATGTAAGTTTGTTGTGGTACTGATCTCCAGGCAGCTGGCTAGCTTCAGCAGATCCATATCCATTAGCAAGTTTAGTAGATAACAAGATTATCCACTTAATGGTTTAGATTAATTATGTAGGAATCTTACAGGTTTACTGTACGACGATTAAGATAATCTGGAAATAGCATACCGGTGCACACTAAGCTAGTTATTTTTTTTAACAAGAGTTTAATTCTTTCCGAAGGAAACCTTGCAGTTAGGCATTATGACACACTAACAGGGGATAGTAGAAATATGGCATAATATACCGTGTGGTGCCGGCTAATCCGTGTGGTGCCGGCTCAGAATGCCACCACCCCATCTCCTCCCATGGGTGTCGTAAAAGTCGACTAAGGGATTAGTCGGAGGGTAGGCAGCAGCGTCCTTCGAGTACATTATCAACTCAACTGCGATCGCCAACCCACCTGCCAAGCGTGGCGATTATGGCAAAACCCCCCAATGAGCTCAAAACACATCCATATCGGTGGTTGTGATGATCTTTGGGGGAGGCCTGTGTCCAACAGTGGACTTCATTAGGCCGAAATGATGATAATATACCTAGAATCACCATATTGGTGATATTTTAGGTTATTTGTGTTCGATGGTCGAATAATTAAAGCCATATTGGTGATATTGCAGTCTACTACGACTTAAATTCTGACGTTTCAGAAGTGCCAACTATTGGTTTATTTGAAACTACATGTGCCCCGCGATTCCACCCGCCATTTAATTTAAAAGGTATCGAATCGTATGCAAGTACGTGCCCGACTTCTCAAGAATGACCAGGCCACGTTTTACGGATATTAATCTGTCATCACAGACAGGAAAAGCGCCGATTAAAAAAAATCTTTAAACAATACATTAAAAGTAATCTATATATACATATATACAACCATATACTATACTTTATACAATACAATATAAATAATCCATCATCCATTTTCTTACTGCATCACATTCAAAACAAAATTTAAACACGAGTTATGTTCCTAACTTGAATGAACCAAAATTAACTGGATTGAACCAGACCAAGCATTGAAGGAGCGTGCACAGGAAGCAGCGGTTTAGGCCCACGTGAACAACCAATGTCCATTAAAATTGACGTCATTATACGACCAGCGGTTCTTGACCGGGGATAGTGTAAGCGAACTTTGTACCAGGATAAGATCAAGGCTTTGCCGTGTGGTGCCGGCTACGAATAGCACCAACCCATCTCATCCCGTGGGTGTCGTAAAAGCCGACTAAGGGATTATATGGAGGATGGGCAGCAGCGTACTTCGAATACATTAACAAGTCAACTGCGATCGCCAACCCGTCTGCCAAGCGTGGCGATTATGGCAAAACCCTCCAATGAGCCCACAACACACCCATATCGGTCGTTGTGGTGATCTTTGGGGGTGGCCTGTGTCCAGCAGTGGACTTCATTGGGCCGAAATGATGTAAATGGTTTACATGAATAAAATTGTTTAGAATTTCCATTTAATTTTTTATTCATATGAAAGCTGTCCCATTTTGTTTTTGGTTCTTCCAAACCTTACCGACGCGATCATTGTCATTTAAACCCAAAACTTAACTAGGGTTTCGTTCGATAACAGTTATATCATGCTTCAAAGCAAGTAATGATCACAAAGGCTTGAAAATTTCCAGCAACTTTGCTTTAAAGACTAAATGGGTCTATCCTTTAAGCTCAATAGCGGACGTTAAATTTAGTTGTCGGCTCCAAACTACGCCATTATGACCTAAAAAGGATATATTTTAGTGACATCGATAATGGTTGAGAGACTTCATTTTTCAAAAAAAAAATTCAATCCTTCTCTTACTTGGACAAACATACAACTAAATGATTAAAAAATCGTGAAAATAAAAACTACTTCAAGTAAACACAGTTATCACTTATAACGGTTGGTGCAGTGGCTGATACAGTCGGCTGCTGCACTACGGGTTGTGGGTTCGATTCCCGCAAGGAACGAATATTTGTATGATCTGCAGGTAGTTGTTCCGGGTCTGGGTGTATTGTATGTGGAATTCATGTCTGTAAACGCACCCCCGACACAGGAGAAATCTTAGTCCCACACTAGGATTTCTCTGGTGACGATTAAAAAAAAAAGACCGATCTATAAATCTGTACATTACAATAAGAATCTACATAGATTACCCGCTCAAAGAAAAAAAAAACCGGTTCAATAGTTTCTGCAAAATTCTCGCAGATACAAATATATGATGAAAAGTGAAGTGAAATTCGCCGCCCGAGGCACGTTCTGGTCGATCCAGACGCAAAAATCACATAAAGAGACTCGCGTTATCTCGTTCACTCAACACCCGACCGTTGTACCGCCCTCGCCGCTGAGGATGCCCGCCTCACCGACGTCGCGAAGACCTATCACCGCGTCACCTTCCCGTTCAATTTAGCACTTCTCCCTCCCGTCCTTTGCTCGCGCCGGCCCGTGCCGAGCCTGTAGCTTTGAATGTCCCCTAATACAATTTAAATAATACCGATCCAGCTGTCCCCAAAACAATAGCTTGTTATCCCAAGCAACGCCCTAAGCCGAGGTCCGTGTCCCGCAGGGGGCGCCCTTAGCGAAAGTTGCTGAGTTTTTAATATTCAACTTAAGCCTGGCTGGAGGCCTCTTTTGGCTTCGCCAGAAAATGACCGGTTAAGCAAACCACATTTCCCTGAAATGTACGCGAGAAGCCCATCATAAAAAAATTGAAATTGGCTAATTGACACTATTAACAGCATTTAGGTAGGGCAACACAATATGAAGTCGATCTGTTGGCACAGATAACAGCATACAAGTACCGCTATCTAACAAATTGAAGTAATAAATTCAAAAATCTTTTTAAAAACATCTACAACTTGCTGAAGATACGAACACGTCATTCCTGTGCTGCTTAATGTCACGCCTACCTATAACAATTGTAATGCTACCCAGGACTACCACCTAGGTCTCTGACCATGTAGGTCAGAAAAAAAAACAATTCAGGAGTATTTATCGATTTTTCACTCTTCTCTTCTTTAACAGTAAGCAGAACATTTGTATCTGATACGCTTTCATATTTATTTCTATTTAATTCATTGTGCATAAATAGCCGAAATACATGAAAATACATTACAAAAAAAATGCAGGTTGTATCCTCCACACGTATTCACCAGTACTACATGACATTAGGATTTATTATCAGTTATGTCACTTACGGCTTTGCTTGTCCATCGCATATTTCATAAGCAAACGTCAAAAACCGGCCACAAATATCTACAAATCGGCCGTAAACGGTGTTCGGGTAATAAAAAGTGTGTTGCCACGTTATGACGACAAAATTCTCCCCAATTTCCGGGCGGCTGTCGTAAAGCGAGAGTTGGAAGGGGGCAAAACAATTTTATTGCCTGGGCACACTACTATCGGTCTTTATTGCCGCACTATTCTGGCGGCAGCTACTTTTATTGGTTGTTACGCGATGTACACTTGTAAACCTATTGTGGAAACAGAAGGGAGTTATGTTTTTGGTCTTATCCATTGAATTGTCACATTTCAGCGCTATCAAGTTGAAGCGTATTCCGTGTGGTGTCCGGATTAAGAATATAGCACCACTCCATCTCCTCCCGTGGATGTCGTAAAAGGCGACTAAGGGAATCTAAACCAGAGGGATGGGCGGCAGCGTCCTTTCTGTGATACAGTAGCCATTCTGCGCTCACCAACCCGCCTACCAAGCGTGGTGAGTATTGGCAAATACCCCCCAAAATGATGACACAGTTGGGGAATCTATGGGGAGGCCTCCCCATAGATTCCCCAACTGTGTTTATTCAGCAGTGGACATATAAATGGCCGATATGATCAAGTTGAAGCGTGTGTTGGTATAATATAATGTAACAAAATTAAAAATCCTTCAGTTGTTGTACGTTTTTTCGGCTGAAATGAAGTTACGTCGGTACCTAATCTTCGTAAGGGCAAATTACCTCATAGTTATGTACTTCGTAACAGAACAAAACAGTAAACTGCTCAATTTAACGACCGTAATGATCTTGCCGTGTGGTGCCGGCTCAGAATACCACCACTCCATCTCCTCCCGTGGGTGTCGTAAAAGTCGACTAAGGGATTAGCCGGAGGATGGGCAACAGCGTCCTTCGAGTACATTAACAACTCAACTGCGATCGCCAACCCGTCTGCCAAGCGTGGCGATTGTGGCAATACCCCACAACACATCCATATCGGTCATTGTGGTGATCTTTGCGGGAGGCCTGTGTTCAGCAGTGGACTTCATTCGACCGAAATGATGAATGATCTAGAAAGTAAATACTTATAGATTCAAATGCATTATTTACACTTGTGTGGGTGGTGTGTAATAAACCTGTTACTAGGTTTGTATTGGTTAATCATGAGCTGATGATCTTGGGGCAGCACCAGGTCATAGCTATGTCAAATTATTATAGTGTCATCCATACTAAATACGTCTGAAACATTTTAAGTCAATCGGAGATCTAGATGTGCGGGAAAATTTAATAGCATGATTTCATTACATGTAATTGTTACATAGTACCATACGTACAGGTTAAGCTAATACAATGCGTGAATTGTAACGGATGGGACTCGTCAAAACAAATCTTCTTCTTCTCTTAGATTATGGCTTCTGTAGACTTACTTCCACAATTTCGCCAATGTCAAGTATAAGGCAACGTTGTACGGTGTTCAGATATATCAATCTATACATATTCATATTTCCCAAAAATGAAAAAAATCTAAAAAATATGTCGGTACTTGTTTTTCCCAAAAACAAATCAAACGAGCTTAAACTCAATATTCATTTGATAAAAGAATGTCAAGAAGACACGTTTTAAATGTAAAATGGAATTACAATTTTAACGACAGACTGTTGAACCGAAATTCTGTTTGCGCAGTCAAAAAATCTTGATTACATATTTTGAATTATATGACGTGATATTGTTTCGCCATGTGGAGTCCGGATTAAAAATATAGCACCATTTCCATCTCCTGTCGTGGATTTTGCAACGCCAACCGTGGGACTATACACCAGGATGGGCAGCTCGTCCCTTCTGAGTAGAGCATTAGCCATACTGCGCTCACCTACCCACCTGCCAAGCGAAGCGAGTACTGAAAAAATCCTTAAAAACTACGAGATCATTTTGGAAATATATGGGGGAGGCTTTTGTTCAACAGTGGACTTCCTCTGACTGATATGATGATGATGATAATGACATTGAAATTTTTAGAGTAAACGAAAATATTATCACAAAATATTATCAGCTAAAAGTAATGCGCATTTAACTGAAATTGAGCTTGCCGTCACTGGTACGTAGCCGCGAAATTGCCGACATCCGGTTTATGCGCCATTGTTCCTCTGATGAGCACTTCCGGCCGACATCACGTGATCAGTTAATGTCAAGGTTTGCGATTAATCGATAGATAGCATTTGGTATTTTTTTTGTTGTGCTCGATTAAAACTATTGTAATAGATAAAAAATACATTTTTATGTTGGAAGTTTCCTTAAACAAAACTACGTGACGTCATCGTCAATAATAACGTATTTTATATTTTCTTCTCCTTTTCCCGTTATATTTGATTTTTATTAGTATATTTTATCATCGTTTTATATATATAATATTTATTGCATGTATTGTTATGTATTTTATATTATTATGTCTAAGTAATATTGTGTATGATATATTGTACACTTGACAGCCCAATATCTCTCTCTCTCCTTTCTTCCTTTCCATCCAAAGGTTGTCTGGAAGAGATCGCCCTGTGCGATAAGACCGCCCATTGTACATGTATTAAAATATTTATCTCTTTGTATTATGTGGTGTACAATAAAGAGTATATAAATAAATAAATAAAACGTAGGTTCCGCTTGAAAGTAAAGATTTAATAATTTTAATCGATAGGATGGCAATACACAAATAGTTTGGCGTGTTAAAACAGAGACCCATAAACATAATGCAGAACATAATTCAGAAAAAAGTAAAACACATTAACACCCGAATAAGTATCACAATTGAAACTAAGTAACACTGTTTTCTACTTTCCGGCTAAATAGAGAAATTTCAGGCAACTCAATGATGGTATTACAAACGCTTCGAAGTCCTGTAGGAAGATGGAACCACGAAAGAAAGGACTTAAAAAAGGTGATTTCCATAAGAAGTATAAGCTCATGAAATCATAGATGCCGAACGAGGGCGAAGTTAATATAACTGAGGCTATAGTAATATTTAACCTTAATGTACCTTTCACTGTTGATGAATTTGAACTAGTAGTGAAAATTATAGTAAATTTATATAACAAGAATTTTGGTCTGTTTTGTCACGTAAGTCTATTTTATTATGAAGTTTTCAATAGATGCTATTATTTTTGTCTGTTATATCATTAAGTTCTACCAATTACTGTATAGAGCGGGCGAAGCACAACACCACGATGCGTATTCATTATTGTAATTAGACTCGAGCCCTCTGTATGTTTTTGTGCTACAAACCAATAGAATTTCTCAGAACATACCAAACAATTGAATTGAAATAGCTTACGGAAATATATCGCGTTTAATTCAGAAAGAAAAATGTTTTTATCGGCACAAACAGTACATGCAATAAAAATAAACTTGTAACAGCCATAAAACTAAATAAAACACACATAGCACATACCGTGCACAGTGGCAAAATTAAAGTGCCAAAGGGCCAAAAGTTCAGCATAATGTTAGGCGGCAGTGATACTGACCACGTAACGCTGATTTTCAGCTGTAACTCACATTCATTCATTCTAAATACTTACGTACAGCATCTATACGTGCAACGTGCAGCCCTAGCACATACAATTATTATAATATCAATACACAAATAAATGAAATACAAAATGAAATAATACAATATTTTATTGTTCTACCCCATATACTCACATTTGTTCATAATAATACCTGAAAAATCATACGTGTAATACACAATTAAGCAACACCTTTGTATAGTGGAACATAAATGCATGCACGATAAATATATAAAATAAAATACTACTCTTAATTCGCTCGACGTTTCGAACACTTTGCATCGTCCGTGGCTACGAGCAGACTTCAGAAAATATTACATACTTAACAACTTCAATTAAAACCTACCATGAAATCTTAGTTACAATAACAAAAACTATGTTATTGTTAGCGATACATGTTTACAATCCATAGCAAGCTAAGAACGGCAGGTGTCCAATGATTTTATAGGGAAATAATCGAATGTTATGTAAACAATACAAAGATCCGCTTCAGTGGGAAGAATCCAAAATGAGATACGAGATGTTTAATGTTAATGTTTTCGGATCAACCATTTTATTGTTTTGCGTTATCGGATTCTACTAGTATTATCGATTATGTTTACGTCATTCGCCTTCTTACAAGATTCTCATTGTGATCCTTGCATGGTTGGTTTGGGTTTAGTTGTCTTTTACGACAACCGCGGGAGGAGATGGTGTGCTGCTGTATTCTTAATTCGGACAACACTCATTCTGCCCTATTCTAGGCTATTTTAATATGTAGTTTTCTTGTGACAACAGTCATGCAACTTGGCCGAATCGTCGAGGTACGTCCAAATTTTTATGGAGTTGTTTCCCGCCTCTTTATCATTACATGTATTGCGAACAAGCAAAGCCCTACCTAATGATAAGTGACAACCATACCCATAGACATCTGCAATCTAGTGATTGTAGATCTGTTGCCAACCTAAGACTTCATGGAACGCCTTGTGTTCCGACCGAAAATTATCTGACTGTTTCTACCCTTCACCGGGATCATTACACAACCATGCAGGACTGTAGTGCCCCAGGTGAGGTCTTCACACAAAACTCTACTACCACTAAATATGTGGCTTTATCTTCCTTCTGCGACTCACAGGTCGGCTTCTCTGCTTATCCTTTCGATTTAAAAGTAAGTATTCAAGGCATTACTGTTTCGAAATATGCCGCCCGCATTACATTTATAAAATAGTGCTACTTATACAATCGATTCCATTTAGACAGAAATGTATCGCCGGGTATCGATTTGCGTAGTTTGGAGGAGTGGTTCCTGAATTATTAAGTACTTCCAAGTTAAACTTATCGCAGCGCCATTAGGTACTCACACTCGGCTATAAAGTAAAACGTTGCTTTGAAAACATACATAATTTGTGGCTTTGAGTTATTAATAACCATAAGGGGAGGATATTTACGTGTACAACATGTTGTTATATAGACGAACAAAATGTGCGAGCGAGAATATAATCCCTTTTAACAATGTATCGCTATCTCTTTTTTCAAAGACGACTGGTTTACTAGTACTTGACGCCTTTGTTAACGAATTTTTATAACAATTCGTCATAATTGTTTTGTTTTTAATTATATCAGAGAATGAACAAGGGAAATACGTAAAATCGAAAACGAAACGTCTTCGAAAAAGGTTACCTATACTCATGAATTCTGTACAGCTAGTGTGTAATTTCAGCCTCTAAGCTCTTGAGAGGTTAGATTTTTATTTTTTATTTGATGGAAGATTCCGAAACTGGCATCAACGTCCTCAGAATGCTTCCTTGATAAAAGCCGAATAATTTATGATTTAGAATATCGTAGGGTTATACTCAACAGCAGCCGTATTTTGCAGTCCGAGAGAATAATTTTGAATTACGCGACTCCGAAAAATAAACGTGTGTAAAACCCCACAGACATTTGAACATGCAAACTATGTACCTATTCAGGAAATTTACAATTTATATACCATCACGCATGAATTCCTCGGTAGGTTTGCCACTTACCGGACACGATTCCAAATTCCGGAAGAATTTCCTAACAGATAAATACAATAAAACTGCCTGAAATAAGAATAATCAAACCTAGGAGATCAAGGTCGGGTAGTCGCATTTACTAACACTAAACCACAAAGGAAGTAATAAACATAAGTGGGTTACCGCTGAAAGTCAGCGATAGGTGATCAGTACTACTGCCTCCTAACATTATGCTGAGCTGCAGCCCCTTTGGCACTAGGTATAATTTTGTATCGATGTATGGTGTAAACCTTTTTCGTTGTATTTTTTGTGTGTACTCTTTGTACCCTCCAATAGAGTTTTCTAAAAATATATATCATAATATACAATAAATCCTACAAAATTCTAAGTGACCCTCTTATAGTGTCTGTTATGTTCCTACCGATCGTCAAAACCAAATAAAGGTCTCGCTAGATGCCGGAAAACAGCGCATCGCGTGCCGGCGGACGGCGGGTTGTTCCTGGTTGCACTGCCAAGTAAAACATTTCAGGGTTTACTGTGAATACTAATGTTATGTTGTGGATTTTATGTTAATAATGTGTGTATACAAACATGAAGATACACATGAATATTTTTTATTCATGTAAAACTATATACAGGCACTTATGAATAGTCAGACTTTAGTTGCCGCGTTTCAAGACGTAGGGTTCCAATGGAGAATAACAGGCAACAGACTCTATAGTTACTATTTTTAAATCATATGTGACATATTTTTTTACTACTCTGTCCTCAAAATAAAGGTTATGTGAGGACAATGTAGGAGAAAAGAGTCTAAACGTCATAAACAGTCTACACTATATAAGCCTGAATCCTATATTTATTCAAGTTTATGATTCATTTGTCATGGCAGCATTGAGCTGACCAATTCCAACAGACGGCACTCGGTCACGTGCATGATGCATGCATGCATCAACGTCGCTCAGCTCAACCATCTTTTCCGGCGACTTAGCAACCCAATACACGACACCACCATCAGCGGGACGCTTGAGTGAGCATAACATATCTGAAGCATATTTATGATTCTGATACTGACGATTTACATTAGAAATTACAAAATGGCTACTTAATCTCTGGCCATTAATGTGACTTCTAATGTGAATCGTATTATGATTCACCTAAAGCGGCCTTTTTAGGCCCCCAGAGCCGCACTTTATGTTATATCTTGTTTTATATGTAGCGTTTTGCTTTTTTATTCTGTCTATTCACAGATGAATAGACTACTTAATACGTTACTTATTATAAGATTTTTTTTGTTATGACATGTAGGTCAGCCAAAGTATGTCCACTGCTGAACAAAGGCCTCCCCCGTAGATTTACACAACGGCCGGTTACATGCCGTGTGTAGTGATTTTGGGGGACTTTGTCAGTACTCACCACGCTCCGCAGGCGGGACTGTGAGCGCAGAATGGCTACTGTTCCACAGAAAGGTCGCTGCTGCCCAGTCCTCTGGGTTAGAGACTTACGGCCGAGATTAATTATCAATCTAATCCAAAATATTTGGATTTCAGATTACGCATATGACTGTTTTTTGTATTAAAGTGACCTTTGTAACATTACAATGGATGAATTTCAAAATCTTGGAAGATTTTGGATTAGATTGATTTTTAATTACTCATCCACGAGAGAACATGGAGTGGTGCTATATTATTAATCTGAACACCACCTAAGATGTTTTTATAAATGTAGATGCTTTACCCGCGCTCTGCGATGGACATATGAAAGCAAGGTAATTGCCCGGAGTTCACTTACTAACGCACCGACCAGTGTCGCAGCTCGACGGCAACCATGCTGCGAAAAAAGAATGCCATGCCGTGTTTATAGACGATGCACGAAGTATGTATAGCAACTGTGAGAGTAAAAGACGTATGATTTCATAAATAAATACATATGTAACGTAAATCGATATTGTAAATAAAAAATAGCAATTTGTTTTATTTTTTATTACGCGGTCTAATGGCAGCCGGCGCGCGGATCTGTAGCACAACAATGTTTGACAAGTATGGCGATTTGTGAAATGTAATTGGACACCACACGGTTTTTTTAAAGATGATATATAATACTTTTTATTTTATTATGAACATATTTTACTTTGAGGAACATTTTTTTATATAAGTATACGCAAGTTCAATACCAATTTTTTTTTAAATATCAAAATCCCAGTATTCGTCACTATCGGACCGAAACATATTCAAATTTTATTCATAGGCGATTATGACGCAATTTTCTTCAGCAAGTAATTACCTATCGCTTGTAATCCAAGTTTTCAGGTAGATTAATAACCCGTGCTCAGATTACCCGAGTGACGAAGGTTTGACGCAGTCGACGGGTCGGAACGACCCCCGATTGCTTCTAAAACCGTTAAAACAAATTCGATGTTACTAAAAGCAGTGATTAGTATGATAACGATAAGTTTCACTTGTATTTCACGATTAATCAGCCTAAAACGATTCGTCAATGGAGTTTTCAATCGTGATTAAATTAGTCGAAATAAATTAAAACCCCGGAATTTAGTGTATGTAGGAAACCTACATTATATATTGTTTATAGTAATAGTTTTACTGGCAACACTTTTTTTTTTTTTAAACTTTGCCCCACCCTAGGATTTCTCCTGTGTCGTGAGTGCGTTTACAGACATGAATTCCACATACAATACACCCAGACCCGGAACAACAACCTGCAGATCATACAAATCATTGTTCCGTGCGGGAATCGAACCCACGACCCGGAGCGCAGCAGTCGACTGTATCAGCCACTGTACCAACCGTGCCGTCAACACTGTCCAAGTATTTAACATAGAAATAAGGCAGTCCTTCCGTGTTCTCTCTAAAGTATTGTAGAAGTGCCCTTTTTTCCTGTTATGTTTAAATTACTTTAGTTCGATATAGGCGTCAATAAACTTTCCGTACAAACCACAACCACTTTTATTACGAACCACAAATACACAGTCCACGCTCAAACAGTTTATGTAAATTTTAATTTTGAAGTCTATCAAAGGTGTCGTATTAATACGTATGCTTACTGTAAACATAGCCCTATCAAAGATGTTACTTTATTTCTTTTTCTTTTAAAAAAATACGTTTCTCCTGTGTGGTGTGTGTGTTCGTTTACAGACAAATTCCACACACAATACACCTAGACCGGAACAACTACGATAGATGATATACGATCGACAGCGATATAGAACCCAGATTTAAGCCATAGAAAAAAACACTTTGTCAAAAGGATTCTTATTTCATGGCAATAAAAATCTAGAAGTATAACTACACTGAAACCTGGCATTCAATTATTTTATGGCTCACTATGAGATGTTAATCAATTTATTACGAAGAGAGAGATTTCACACGAGAAGAGAGAGGAGAGAAGAAGAGAGAGTTTACACATAATAAATACATGTAGAATCTTATTCGCCGTGTGGTGCCGGCTCAGAATACCACCATCCCATCTCCTCCCGTGGGTGTCGTAAGAGTCGACTAAGGGATTAACCGGACGGAGGATGGGCAGCAGCGACCTTCGAGTACATTAACAACTCAACTGCGATCGCCAACCCGTCTGCCAAGCGTGGCGATTATGGCAAAACCCCCCAATGAGCTCACAACACACCTATATCGATCGTTGTGGTGTTCTTTGGGGGAGGCCTGTGTCCAGCAGTGGACTTCATTCGGCCGAAGTGAGAATCTTATTTATCACTATGAATACCTTCCTCTTTTCAACAACATTTCAGCCAAATGAAGTCCACTGCTGGACACTTCCTCCCCAAAACATCGCCACCACGACCGGTCAGAGTGTGTTGTGTGCTCATAAGGGGTACTTTGCCATAATCCCCACGCTTTGCAAGCGGGTTGGCGATCGCAGTACAGTTATTAATGATCTCGAAGGACGTGCTGCCCATCCTCCGGCTAATCTCATATTCGCCTATTACGACACCCGCGAGATGAGATGGGTTGGTGCTAATCGTAGCCGGCACCACACAGCAATTTTACATTATACCCATGAAAAATCGATAAGTTTTTACACCTTTGAAGATCACATAAGTGTTCTCATAAGTTAAGCTCGTATTTGCAGTACATAAGACTAAAATTTCTTATAAAAACGTGTACCTATCTGGATAAACAAAAACCCTAAATGTGACTTTATCGATATCGATAGGCTCACCTACTCTATTTTTGGATTTTGGGAAATCCTTCTTCGATTTCAGTGAAATTTGGTTGGTAATAAAATATCTGTACAACCCCTCGGGGAATACCAACCTGATAGTGACTGAACTTTATTGAATAATCATCCAGATTTTAAGTAAGAAATAAATAAAACAGAAACGTTGATTTGTTGCAAAACACGAGACAAGTATTAGTACTGAAATATACGAAATCAGAACAATGTATAACTAAGTTATTTTTCCAATTAACTACACCCATTCTCTGTTGCCACTTCACCGATTCTAATTCGATCCAACTTTATAGCCTCCATTAAACCTCAAGTGAAAACTATTTTTCCTTAATCTAGGTCGGCAAGTAACAATCTAACTGAGTTTAAGATTCGCTTTCTAATTAAAGCGTTCAACACCTGTAGTTAATGACAGCCCATCAAGAATGGTCGTTTATACCATTTGTCGGGAAAGACGGTTAACTTGAGTGCCGAATTAGACAGATATTTTGATTGGTATTGACAGAATTGGCAGATTGGAGATACCTTTGCCTGATTTTCATTAATTATAACGATATTTCAATTTTACTGTGTAGTGGGAATAAAATAAAGTGGGAGAGTGATTTTCCTAGTCTTCGGGTGGAATAGGATGGATGTCGTAGAAGGTAACTGGGGCATCAGCAGCAGTGCCCTTCTTACGCTAACAATACAAATACCAAAGCAAAAGGCAAATCCGCCTGCTCTCCATCCGTGGATATCGTAAAAAGTGACTTATGGCCGAATACTCAAACGCCATTTAACGTTAAGTCCCCGCTTAAACAATTTGAGGCGCCCGGTTTTATACCAAAAACAGGTTTTTCGAATTGTTTAATTAAATGGCGTTTGAGTATTCGGCGGTAAGGTACAGCTACATATGAAGCTATGCATTTCCAGTATAAGCTGATCTCCCATTGTATAAAGATACCGCACAATGAGAGGTCAGCTTATACTTGAAATTTATAGCTTGATATGTAGCCGTATCTACTTTAGAATGGACTACAGCGTCCGAGTCCGTCGTCCGTCGAATCCGAACCGATTTGCCAAGTAAAGTGATTATGACAAATACTACAACCCAATAAAAAGTTCATGCTCTATCGATCGATATCAACGCGTCTTTTTGAATATAATTCTTAGAGTATTATTTTTTCGGCTATTTGCTGTCGTATATTACCATGTATATTATGAATATAGCACCACTCCATCTCGCGTGGATGTCGTAAAAGGCGACTAAAGAACTCTAAACCAAAGGGCTGGGCAGCAGCGTCCCTTGTATAATACAGCAATCATTCTGCGCTCACCAACTCGTCTGCCAAACGTACTTTAGGTCTAGCAAAAACCTCCAAAATAAAGATACACGGCATATAACTGGTACTTATGGAAATCTACACCGAATAGTATCAACGCATCTCATGCCGTGGGTGTCGTAAAAGACGATTAACCGGAGTATGGGCAGCAGCATCCTTCGAGTACATTAACAACTCAACTGCGATCGCCATCCCACTTGCCAAGCGTGGCGATTGTGGCAAAACCCCCCAATGAGCACATAACACACCCAGACTGGTCATTGTGGTGATCTTTGGAGGAGGCTTATGTCCAGCAGTTGACTTTATTTGGCTGAAACGAGACGAGTAACGGTGTATATACAATACATATGTATATATTTAGTCCATTAGTATGTACTTTTATATGTTACATAAATTATCAATAACGAATAAAATGTTTAAATATGTAAAACTTTTTAACAAAAAAAAGAATGGCTTAAAAAACCCTACACGATGTAAAAATATTAAAATCACTGAAAAGGAAAAAAAACTTTATGAAGTCGGGTGGGGCCATGTACAAAATTTAACTTCTCGTTGTTGTTTGCCGTGTGGTGCCGGCTCAGAATGCCACCACCCCATCTCCTCCCATGGGTGTCGTAAAAGTCGACTAAGGGATTAGCCGGAGGATGGGCAGCAGCGTCCTTCGAGTACAGTAACAACTCAACTGCGATCGCCAACCCGCCCGCCAAGCGTGGCGGTTATGGCAAAACCCCCAATGAGCCCACAAAACATCCATATCGGTGGTTGTGGTGATCTTTGGGGAGGCCTGTGTCCAGCAGTGGACTTCGTTCAGCCGAAATGATGATGAATGATGATGTTGTAAATAAATTTGAGAACTTTTTCCAATTTGATATCAGTATTTAACATTAAACATAAAAATGACTCAAATCAGAGGGCCAATTCTCGTAATTTAAAAATTTCAAAATATAGTTCCGATCTAGTCTCAGTGTCATGTCACAATTGGTATTCTGCTAAACTAACAAACAACGTCAAACGTGAACTTACACTGTGATGAGATCGAAAATGGATCGAAAGTTGATCGAAGTCAAAACGGTATTCTGCTAACTGCTACTGCTAATTTCGTAATAAACTCAAGTGGTTACCAATACGCCTTCGTCGGAATGCTCATATTCTTTCACTACTCTACAGTATTCTGTTCAATCCTGCTTCCCCCTCTTATCTTAAAGAACGTTTTGAATTCACCTGTGATACACACTCACTATCCCTAAGATCATCAGAAACGTTGAAACTGAAGATGCCCGTGCACACAACAAGATTCTTTGACCATTCATTTACTGTTCAGGCCACACGCTTGTGGAATGCACTACCAGTGTTTATTAGACGGGCTAAAACGCTAGTTACTTTCAAAAAAATGGTAAAGGAATATTACTTGGATTTTTAATTGTTACTGTTCTATATATTATGTATTGTTTTTGTGTATGTATTTTTAATTTATATATTTTGAGAGTTATTGTTTTTTTTGGTATTTATTTGGGAATAAACTATGTATATACATTTTGTTACATTGTTCAATATATGTATTGTTAAATAAAGTATTACTGTTTATAAATATTAGATACAACAGTAGTACACCAACTACCCGTTATTCTCTTCTTTTATGATTTTTGTCCATCCAATGGTTGTCTGGAAGAAATCGCTCTTAGCGATAAGACCGCCAATTGTACTATTATTATGTATGTAAAATTACTTTGTATTTTCTTTTGGTGTACAATAAAGTATACTCTACTCTACTCTAACTGTCACATGTACTAAATTGTCATTAAACAAACGTCAAAATTGAGACTGAAATGTGACTAAATCGAGATCATTACTAATTACGAGAATTGGCCCTGTGTTCTCTGACCTGAGAGGAATCGAAACTATTAAGACGTCATCTAGATAAGTGCAATGTATTAACCTGTTTATTGAAGCTGGTTTAAAAACTACTCAATCAAATGTAATGAAATTTATATGGGATCAATTCGAAAGCATTCTGCGTCAGTTAAAATATGAATTACTCAAATCGGTCTACTAATATTGGAGTAATCGGTGTACACACACAAAAAAAATACGCATTGAATTGAGAACCTTCGAACCTTTTCGAAGTCGGTAAAAATACACAAAGATCTTTCGCCATCTCACACACGGAACAGTATTAAAGCCTGTTTATTTACCGCCATTTTTCCTTCATAAACAATGTATCGATGTTAACCGGTGTACCAAGCAATTATGGCATTGGCAATCGGTCCTTGGCACGTTGCCAGTGTCGTACGGTAGTCAATACCCCTAATGCCAAGCCGCGCAATAGCTCGTAGATGCCGCGGCGGCGGTGTTCTGCCATTCTTAGGGTTTCAGTCCAATTGAGAGGAGGAAGCCAGTCGAATCATTATTTTAAAAAAAACCTTGTGATGGGACGTGGATGTCCTTTGCCTGGTGCTAAGCGTCACTCCTACCCATAACGATTGTAATGCTACCCAGGAGTAATCCTACGTGGCACCATACTGCGGTCGTAAACTTTTTTTTATTTTTAATCTTCACTCAAAATTCATCATGAACTTCCTCCGCCCCGGGGAAGGGCGAAAGTGCATGACAAGGGACTGCGGACCGGATGCCATCATATTCGGTCACGTAAGGGCACATTACTTATTGAGTTTCTTATGTCCAGTATGCCGTGTGGTGCCGGCTCAAAATACCACCACCCCATATCCTCCAGTGGGTGTCGTAAAAGTCGACTAAGGGATTAGCCGGAGGATGGGCAGCAGCGTCGTTTGAGTACATTAACAACTCAACTGCGATCGCCAACCCGTCCGCCAAGCGTAGCGATTATGGCAAATCTCCGAGCCCACAACACACCCATATCGGTCGTTGTGGTGATGTTTGGGGGAGGCCTGTGTCCTGCAGTGGAGTTCATTCGGCTGGAATAATGGAGTCCAGTAAGTACACTAAAACGACACAACTAATTAAACAAATGTCACTTCACCATACTTAATCCTTTCAGTTATGTCGGCAATTTAATTCCTATTTTCAATGGATCTCGTCATCATATCATATCGGCCACACAACGTCCACCACTTAACAAAAGGCTCCCCCATAGATTTCTACAACTATGTCGTGATATTGGGGGAATTTGTCAGTACTCACCACGCTTGGCAGGCGGGTTGGTGAGTGTAGAATGGCTACTGTTCCAAAAAATGGACGCTGCTGTCTATCCGTCTGGTTAAGAGTCCCTTAGTTGCCTTACAATATCCACAGGAAGAGGTGGAGTGGTGCTATATTCTTAATCCGGACACCACACGGAGAACGGAACGGATCGGATCTACGGATGTCCTCAATAAATAATATTCAATCTCTTATAACTTACACCATATAATCGGCTTAGTAATATTTTATCGTGAGGTTCTTTGTTAGGCTTCGCCGCAGGTACCTCGTAATAAGTTGTAAGAAAATTACCCATTGCCATGCGATGTCCTAAGGTCAGAGGCGTCATAGTGCGCCTTATACAGCTTTAACTTACATCTGCACATTTTAAATTATATTGAATAGTATGGTTATACCTATATTGTAAACTAGTAAACTAGTTGTATCCCGCGGTTTCGATTTCGTGGTTCTTTTTTTTTTATCGCGCAATGATTCTTTTATTATGTTTCAATATTCTTTTTTCTAAAATAAAAGTAGCTTAATTTACTCTTTATAATATCAGCTATCTGCCAGTGAAAGTCCCGTCAAAATTGGTCGAGCGGTTTCGGAGTTATGCTGGAACAAAGAACAGACAATAAAATAAAACATTGTTATTTTGTTATATCCAGTATCCACCGTATATACTTTTATATGAATTTAATGAATAGCTGTTATTTTGAAATTACAAACAGACCAGCGGGATCGGGAGGGGGCCGATCCCGCTCGAAGAAGGAGGAGACGGTGCCGGGGTAACAACCGCCCTGGCGCCTAATTCCGATACGCCTGAAAACCCCTGCCGTTGCTATATGGTGGGGGACCTCTGGGTTCGCGGGTGCGTAGATTGGGGAATCTGCGTGCCCACACCAAGCGACCCAAGAGAAGACGGTAGCACGCATGTGGTCACGCGCTGCCGTGGGACGCTTTGGGGGATCCTTTATAATCTCCCCGGGGGGGTGACCGCTTTACAGTCACCCTCTCCGAGATGTGCCAATAGGCGTGGCACCAGTGGGCGGCTCTAGTGTGATCATACGAGGACCTGGAGCCTCCCTTACGTGCCGAAGATGACCGCCCCAGTGGTTTTAGCCGGTAGGAGTCCGGCATACCCCTTCGCCCTTCCCCGGGGTAAAGGAAGTTCATAAAGAATTTCCACTAGGCACCAATAAAAATAAAAATAAAGGTATTGTTTTGGTATCTGCGTGCTCATACCGAGTTGTCTCAGGGAAGATGGCGCTCACGAGGTCACGAACCACCGTGTGCACAGCACAGCGCACAGCGAAGCTTCGGGGGATCCTTTACCATTCCTCCCCGAAATGTACCTGGGGGGCGTAACAGTCAACACTCCTCAAGCTCAAGTCCATGATGTGAAGGCGTGGCGCCAAAGGGTGGCTTTCGATAGATTGTTTGCGAATTTCTGGAACTCCCTTCGGTGCCGAAGGTGACCGCTCTGCTGGTTTGCTGGAGTCCAGCACGACCCCTTTTTTCACCAGGGCTGAGTCTCAGGACCTCATTAAGATCACAATAGAGCCGTGCATTGGCAGGTCGGCACCCATAGTGAGGCCTCGGGGGAATCTTTTACAGTCCCCTCGAGAGATGCCTGGGGGATTGGCCTCTCTACAGTCGCCTTCCCTCCACTAGAGGGGATGACCACTTTACAGTCATCCCCTCCGCGATGTGCCTAAAGGCGTGGTACCAACGGGTGGCGCTAGATGGAGATTATTCGAGTTCCTGTATCCTCCCTTCGGTGCCGACGATGATCACTCCGGTGGTTTTAGCCGGTAGGAGTCCAGCATGCCCCTTCGCCCTTTCCCGGGGCGAAGGAAGTACATGAGGTATTTCCACCGGAACAATAAAAAAAAAATTAAAAAAATCGGCACCCATAAACATATCTCGAGGAGGATTGTAAAGGCTCCCCCCGAAGCCTCGCTGTGCACGCAATAAGAGACATACCACCATTGCTCAGAGTAGTGAGTAGTCATTAGGAGGCCCGTGCTCAGCAGTTGAGGTTTATGGGCTGCTGTGTGTGTGTCCGCCGTGTGGTGCCGGCTAAAAATACCACCACCCCATCTCATCCCGTGGGTGTCATAAAAGGCGACTACGGGATTATCCGGTGGATGGGCAGCAGTATCCTTTGAGTAAATTAAAACTCAATTGCGATCGCCAATCCGTCTGCCAAGCGTGGCGATTATAGCAAAAACCTCCCATACACACAACACAAACCCATACCGATGTTTGATGCCATCTTTGGGGTAGGCTTCTGACCTGCAGTGGACGTTTTTCACCTGAAATGATGAAATGTGTATATGTGAATGGCAGGGATGTCTTACCATCAGGTTAAGCAAATGATGAGATATTATAATATAACATATATTATAATATAATAAGATCTCGTCAGTAGTCTTGTCTCCCAATTCACTTCGTATTGTTCAAGTACTAATTCTATATCTGTATCATACAGTCATAGTAATATTAGTTTGTACATTCTACATGTTATACTGCTGTTACATTTAATACGTATCAATCTCAATTAATTACCTGCTTAATTGATAAACCCGATCTTGTAATGTCGCAGCCTATTTAATTTACATTTCTGTTTAATATTACCATTGAATGCCGTATGTATAATACTGAGAATTATGATTAGTTTGCTATTGCGTTGTAAAATAGATTATTACGAGATACACGTGGTGCCTTGTAGTAATAATTTCTGAGTCAATTAATATTATATTTACATGATTACTGACTGTCTTACTCTGTGGTCGCAGGCACGGTTTCTAAGCGCGAGCGAGGATCGATTCACAGGCATTGAGTTATTATGTAGTACGTTCTAGAAGAGCCGTGTGGTGCCGGCTCAGAATACCACCACCCCATTTCCTCCCATGTGGGTGTCGTAAAAGTCGACTAAGGGATTAGCCGGAGGATGGGCAGCAGCGTCCTCCGAGTACATTAACAACTCAACTGCGATCGCCAACCCGTCTGCCAAGCGTGGCGATTATGGAAAATCCCCCCAATGAGCCCACAACACACCCATATCGATCGTTGTGGGAGGCCTGTGTGTGCAGTGGACTTCATTCGGCCGAAATGATGACTAGAGGAGACACCGCACGTCATTACTATGTCCCATTCATTTGCGGCGATATCGCCGCACTTCAATAACGGCCGAAATGAATAATCAATTCAATCCGGCTAATCCCTTAGTCGACTTTTCCGACACCCACGGGAGGAGATGGGGTGGTGGTATTCTGAGCCGGCACAACACGGAACATATGTTAACATATCGGAAACTCGGAAAGTGATATTATGATTTAAAGAAATAAACAATGACACTAGCATTTCTCCTGTATCATGATTACATTTTACAGACAAATCTGACACGCAAAAACACACAGATCCAGAACAACTACCAAGAGGCTTACCATGAGCTCTTAATACGAGTCAATTGAAGTTTATAGCTTGATATATAGCCGTGTGTACATACAATCAAATCAAATCAGTTGAGGTCTTCAATTAACTCGCATTAAGAGTCATGATAAGACCCTGTTTTTGAAGTAAAAACTTCTTTTAGCGCGGTACGCATATTTTTAGATGAGATAAAATCTCTGGACTCGCGACACCGTTACGAGACGCAGGTATAGTGTGTGAAATATGCATGTACATATAGCAGACCGCGAAAGCGTCTAGATAAATAAAAAAAAATAAGTTTTCACTTCTTTCGGCACTCCCGGAGTGCAACCCGTATTTTTATTTTGGTGTCCAGTGGAAATTCTACATGAACTTCCTTCACCCCGGGGAAGAGCGAAGGGGTATGCCGGACTCCTACCGGCTATAACCCCTGGAGCCGTCATGTTCGGCTACGAAGGGGGGCTCCAGGTCCTCGTAAGATCCCACTAGAGCCGCCCATTGATGCCACGCGTTTTGCCACTTCTTGGGAAGGATTGTAAAGGGTCTCCCCAAGTGGGGTAGTACCTACCTAGCACCCTCTTGTATTAAGGGACCTAATAACAGTGAACCTTTCTTTCCCAGGACGACGGAAACAAAACGTAAGATCAGCCAACTCATCCACTTTGTTATGTCTAAGAGTGTCCACTTTTAAGTACTTACATTCCCCGAAACTTTGCCTATGAACATTTGGCGAAAGAAAGACATTTTTCACAGAATATTTGGCAATAAAACATGGGTCACTGCTTGTCCATTAAAACTGCCACGGTAAATTTATGTCGCCAATAACAGTGTCTTATTTCGTACTTTTTCAACCAATTTGGACGAAAACGACCCTAACGAGATAGTATAAATTATTTATATGGACATCGTTTATGTTACACGTAGAGTTATAGTTTTCTCGGAATCAATTTCTTTTCACAGACTTTGTAGAGCGAGCGATTGGTTCTGGACCTTGCTGATTTCAGCTGACACCTGTACGGTGTGGCCAGCCGCACAACTCTAGAGAGGCGCACGTGGAATGACACGTCACCGTCTAGGGTCTGTCTCTGATCGGGCGTTGGACTACCCCAAGACTGCCACCCGCATGTCGCACGCCCTGGAATATGGAGATCAGCAGTCGCTCAATCAAATTCAAATATCTATCTATCTGTACCTCACAGATTTGCCCGAGTTTGTAGATCTACAAGACCTGGACCGTGGATGTCGTAAAAGGCGACTAAGTAACTCTAAGCCAGATGGATAGGCAGCACCCTCCCTTCTGTGCCACAGTCACTATACTGCGCTCACCAACTCGCCTACCAAGCGTGGTGTGTACTGACGAATTCCCCAAAAATAAAAGCACAATTTACTGTGGAAATATCCGGGGCCTTTAGTGAGCGCAGAATGGCTACTGTTGAAAAATGCACAGAAGAGACGGTGCTGCCTATCCCTATAGTTAAGAGTCCTTTCGTTTCCGTGTGGTGTCCGGATTAAGAACACAGCACCACTCCATCTCCTCCCGTGGATGTCGTAAAAGGCGACTAAGGGAATCTAAACCAGAGGGATGGGCAGCAGCGTCCCTTCTGTGAAACGGTAGCCATACTGCGCTCACCAACCCGCCTGCTAAGCGTGGTGAGTATCCCCCCCAAATACCCCCCAAAATGATGACACAGTTGTGAAAGTCTATGGGGGAGGCCTTTGTTCAGCAGTGGACGTATGAATGGCCGATATGAATATGAATGAAGTCATCTTTTACGTAATCCACGGGATGAGATGGAGCGGTGCTAAATTCTTAATACTACGGTCACCACCCAGAAAGTTCGACATACGCAATACTCTAATAGGTCTTAAAGAATTGCTTGTTAAATTTTCATACATTCGGTTTTTCCGCGTTAGCACCTTCATTATCACCTAATGTTATGGTGATATACTTTGTCACTAACATAATAATAAAAAGTATATTTATGGAAACGAATGCTAGGAAGTAGTTGGCACGTGTATATGACGCGAGTTAGCGCGACCACATGTTCAGATGTACCTGCAGTGAGACATGCACCATAAGAGTGTTATTTTATTCCATACCAGCTGGGGCCCGCGGTTTCACCCGCGGTTCAATTTAAAATAAATTCGATTATTTAAAAATAAAGAGTACTTCGGCATAGACACTTGACATAGAGTATACATATTGGATTTCATACGTTGAATTTTTTTGCGGAACCTTATTATTTTTTTAATATAAAATGTATAATTGAAGTAGCCTAAGTTATTCCTTATAATATCAGCTATCTGCCAGTGAAAGTCCCATAGAAATCGGTCCAGCCGTTTCGGAGATTAGCGGGAACAAACAGACAGACAGACAGACCGACAGACAGACAGATAAACAAAAAAAAGTATTATATACCTGTTATTTTGATATCGCAGACAGACACTTCAATTTTATTTATTTGTAGTATAGATTATAAGATGCGGCAATATCCTGCGGGAATCGCTACGTAGACAATTGATATATCACCTGAAATCTCTCTCAAATGAAAGGAATTCGTTTGTTTTTGAATAAACGAAAATATTAACTAATGTTTATAAAAAGTGACTGCTCTTCATATTCACTAGCTTACTTTAATATATTATATTAGTCAGTAATTGTCTTAATGCGGGGTAAAACCCTCTGCTCATAGAGAGAAGTTACGAGCATATTACCACGCTCACTCATCGCATGTTGGCGATTTCAGACCATTAGACAGATTCCCTAAAGATGTAATCCTACACTTTTTTTTTAAATCTATGTACACCGTTTACTGACGGCACGGTTGGTTCAGTGGCTGATACAGTCGGCTGCTGCGCTCCGGATCGTGGGTTCGATTCCCGCACGGAACAAATATTTGTATGATCTGCAGGTAGTTGTTCCGGGTCTGGGTGTATTGTGTGTGGAATTCATGTCTGTAAACGCACCCACGACACAGAAGAAATCCTAGTGTGGGGCAACGTTTTTTAAAAAACAAAAACAAAAACAAACAAAAACAGCTGCGAGATTTGTAAACCGATTTAAGCTATTCTTTATTAATAGGTGTAAAATTCTTTCGAATTGGTCCCATATAAATTTCATTACATTTGATTGCGTAGTTTTTTAATCAACATCAAATAAGCAGGTTAATTTCACTGCGCTTATCTAGATCAGGGGGGTGAAAGTCTCATACAAATGATGGCTACGAAAAGTTGCATAGAAACTAGAGCCATCTTCTGCCAACGGTCGGCATATTTCATCTTAGTTTCATTCGTTATATAACTAGATGGCAGTAGTATGTAGTACATTAATCAACAAATGGCAAAATAAAATTATTTATGATAATAATTAATGTGAATACATTGTTAATTACAATCTGTTTTTATGTGTAAATGGATAAAACGCTATATTTTATTTTATGTCGACAAACCATAACATCTTTATTATTAAAATTGCAACACTTCACAAATTGTTAAATAGAAAAGTTTTTAATTACTACCTTCCTACTTTTTACAAGTTTGAAAACTTTATTTCGTGTTTACGTGTTTTAATATTGGATTGAATTATTATACGACTGCGCTCATTTTACGAATTCCGAGTTTCCAGCACTTATCAGACAACAAGCTGGTTAAATGGCAAGCATATGATTATTAGATGAAAAGGGAAATAAAAAAAACAATAAACTGTTTCCCTTGTTTATTTTTTGTAGAACTATTCTAGTTTCGAGAAATTATTAGGTCGGTTTAAATTGCAAAACTTTTTTCAATATATTATATATGGTCTGCGGCGCAATTTAATTATACGATCTTGTGATTTTTTCATACAATGAACAAATTTTATTAAAAGTACGTTTGGAGAGGCGCGCCACCTGCAGGATTGTTTCGGTACTAAATGCAAACGTAGCGCCATCTGGTAGTGAAGGTCGCATATTTGATGATTGTGGTCTCAGAGTTGCGCATCTATGTCAGTATTAGTGTATAGTCTATGATCTAGATGATGTCTTAATAGTTTCGATTCCTCTCAGATCAGAGAACCGATTTGAGTCATTCTTATTTTTAGTGTTAAATACTGATATAAAATTGGGAAAAGTTCTTACATTTATTTACACTAAAGATAAACAAATAATACTTTTAAACAAAAAAAATAGCGACTTCAAAAACCTTACACGATATAAAAATATTAAGACCACTGAAAAGAAAAAGAAACTTTATTTATGAAGTCGGGCGAGGCCAGGTGTGGCCCGACATTGGTTCATGCAGACCAACGAAAAGTTACATTTAATACCTGTCCCCCGCCCGACTTTATAAATAAAGTTATTTTTTTCTTTTTCGGTGGTCTTAATATTTCTATATCGTGTAGGCTTTTTGAAGATACCTTATTATTTTAGATTACATTTTTTGTTAAAACGTTTTATAGTATAGTAGTGTAGTGATGTTGTAGATTAACTAAAAAAGTACATCACTTCAAAAGGGGATAACGTTGGTTGGTACATGCTTATACATAAATACTCGCTTTTTGTGGTGAATAAATTAATTAATAGATATCCTTTCATACTTGATCGATCTATTGGTAGGTCGATGTGCTTGGTCAGTGGCTGGATGCATCGGTTACAAGTGAGATTGATCCACGCTAGCTGAATTTTATTTACACACACACATCGGCCTGTAAATTTCCACTGCTCAACATGGGTCTCCCAATGCTCACTTCAATGAGCGGTCATAAGGGAAATCGCCGTAATCACCACGTTTGGCAAGCGGATTGGTGAAAGCAGTATGTTGTTATTAGCCAGGAGGATGCTGCTGCCCGTCCTCCTGATATCAACCCTAAGTTGTGTTGCGTGTGGAGCGGGGTGGTCTATTCTTTGCCAAGAACCAATTTCCTAATAACCCAAGGCTTAAAGATACCACAATAATAGACTTTGAGAAGTAATATAGCACGCTCGATGGCTGGGTACGCACGGCTACACATTAAGTTATACAGTACCAGTATAAGCTGATCTAGCATTATATGAACTTTCTGTACAATGAGAGGTCAAGTCTAAACTGGATTATTGTAGCATAATATGTAGCCGTGAGTACTCATTTTACACCGTCTTCCGTATTGCGTAAATACTGCGTAGTTACGCTTATTAGCATAAATGAAGGTGTAGAATAATCAAACATGTTATAATTATATTGTCATAACAGCCAAAGGCTGTCCACTGCTGAACAAAGGCCTCTCCCATAGATTCCCACAATTGTGCCGTCATTTTAGGGGGAATCTGCAGAAGTAGTAGTTGGCAGAAGTGTTGGTGAGCAAAGAATAGCTGCCGTTGTGTGGAAGGGACGCCAATATACCCATCACTCTGATTTAGAGTCTCTTACGGCCGAAATTAATAGTCGATATAATCGTAATTCCTACTCCTCCATTTTCTTTTCTGATTAATTTCGTTGCGGGTTCCAAGACAGTTCTTCATTTCTCTGGGACACACCGACCTTCATTGGTCGGTGTTCTTTTCGGTGGTCGCCATTGTAGATCCTGGATTACAGGATTTGCAGTGGTTGGGAATGTGTGGCGGGCTTGTCCCATAAAAAAAAAGTCGATATAATCGCAAATCTTCAGATTTAAAATTTTGAAATTCATACGTTGTTGTGTTATGACCACATTTAACACAAAAAACAGACCTATTCATATTAATTTATTTCGTAAGGCCAATTTACATGACAATCACAATACATAATCAATTATGATAAATAATAATTGCGGTAATACATTCATGTTAATAAAGTCAAGTATTCCGAAAATTTGTCTATATCAATCACAATACACAGTCATAGAAAGAAAGAAAGAAAGAAAAAAATTATTTGCTTAAACATGTGTCAGTCACAATACATACAAATGCATGATGGGTGTAAAGAATTTGGCAAGTCCAACATGTTTTACCGTGATCGGCGTACAAAAATAGAAACAGGTGTCATGCCTGGTCATGAATTCAAAATTATACAACAAAATTATTAATTTAGATGTCAAAGTATACATATATCTGTTGCAATTAACATTACAATTTAAGTCCAGAGCTGATTATCAATGTTAATCAATCAATCAATAAAAATTCAACATTTATCCGTAAGGAAGTCCATAACATTGTAATAACATTTTTCAATTAATAATGTTTTAAATTTTAGTGTAAATAAATTTATATTCAATTGTTTTTTTCTGGAATTTTATTGTCGATTAAAGGAGCCATACATACTACCCTTTGTGTAGTAATGCTGTTTTAGCTGGCTGCAAACAAAGTCTGTCATTTCGGCGATTTCGGATTACAAAGTCAGATAAACGTGGAAATAGGTGGGGATTGTTTCTAACAAATAATGCGACTTCAATTATATATAACGACGGAAGTGTAAGAATCTTATGCTTTACAAACAGTGACTTACAGCTTTCGATAGGTTTCATCCCAAACATTGCGCGTATGCAGCGTTTTTGCATTGTAAAGACCACATCGTTGTTGGTAGAGTTACCCCAAAGAATTATTCCATATCTGAGTACAGACTCAACAGTACCGTAATATGCCGTAAGTAATGCATCTTGGTTTATAATTGAGGCAGGTTTGTTTTGTTTGTGTTGTGTTTGTTTTTACTCGGTACTTCTACTTGGTTTTTCCAATAAAGTTTTTTTATCTATAACTAATTTTAATGAATTCACATAATTAATAATACAAGTAACAAGTACATTTTATGTCAATTATTTAAAAATTCCTCGTAACTGTAAAATATTTGCTCGATAAGCCAACGTTTCAGGCGATACTTGAAGCTAGACAAATTTGGAGCCGCGGTGATATTTTCCAGTAACTTGTTGTATACGGCCGGACCCATCACATGCGTGAGCTTACAGGATTTTGTGAGTGTATGCTTTATGGATGTGAGTTTATTCGCATTCCGTGTATTGTACGAATGTACGCTGTTATGCGTAGTATAGCAAGCTAAGTTTACTCTGACGTACATTTCTACTTGCAAGATGAGAATGGAACATATCCGTAATCCAAAGATTTTGGATTAGATCGATTATTGATTTCGGCCGTTATTGGCCTTTTACGCTACGGGATGAGATAGAGTGGTGCTATATTCTTAATCCGGATACCACACGGAAATATATACGAGTATGTACTTATATATTCAACCCACATGAACATTGATTATGTTTTTATTTTTTGCAGAGTAGCAGTGAATCGCCTAGTACACTGTAAGTAGTTACAAATATTTATGTTAATTGTTTGTTATGATTAAACGTCGATACAAAGCGATGTGGGCGTGGGACAAAATAATAACCAGTGTTACCTGTGCGTTAATAAATTATTAATTTCTGATTGTGTATTACAGAAGCAATAGTGTGTGTATGTATTTCACGTATAGTCCACTTTGTTTTCACATACCTGACGTGTTAAATTGTACTATCACATTTTTTAAAGAGTGTCTAAGCTAGCTGTGAATAGCACCAACCCATCTCATCCCTTGGGTGTCGTAAAAGGCGACTATGGGATTAGCCGGAGGATAGGGCAGCAGCGTCCTTCAAGTACATTAACAACGCAACTGCGATCGCCGGCCGATCCGCCTGCCAAGCGTGGCGATTATGGCCCAATGAGCACACAAAACACCCATGCCTGTCGTTGTAGTGATCTTTGGGGGAGGCCTGTGTCTAGCAGTGGACTTTGTTCGGCCGGAATGATGATGATAAGCAAGCAAATGTTGTTACTGTTGTAAGAGAACTCCTATAATAGAATAGAATAGAATTTGACGGCATAAATGGTGTGGTGGCTGAGCGATTGCGCACTTTGTCGCGGATATGAACCAATCATCATCATCTTTATCATATGAGCCATAGGACGTCCACTGCCTCGATGCCGAAGATGACCGATCCAGTGCTCTTAGCGGGTATTCCGGCACACCCCTTGGCCCATCCGCGGGGCGAAGGAAGTTCATGTAGGATTTCCACAGGACAACAATAATAAAATACTGACCACGCTTGGCAGGTAGGTTGGTGAGCGCAGTACTACTGTTCCACAGATGGGACGCTGCTGCTTATCCCTCAGACTTAGAGTTCCTTGGTTGCCTTTTACGACACCGACGGGAAGAGATGGAGTGGTGTTATGTTCTTAATCCGGACATGTATTTTTAATCCATGATATATACTATGACTATTTAAACAAATGATTGGGCTGTTTCGTTACTCTATGAATATTCTTTTTAACCTATGTATTGATCACAAAAAAGTTTATATGTATCAGTGTTTTGGCGCGAATCGCAATTACCTGGTCGGGCAACAAGCGTGGATAATTTGGTTTCTCGGATGGAATAATATTCAAATCACTCCTGGTTAGTTACGGTGCACGGAAAATTTTCATCTCCAGTGTGACCTTACTGTCTATTCGTTCAGGTACTTCATAATAACAGCTGCAAAACATCCACTGCTGGACAGAAGCCTCCCCCAAAGATTGCCACAACGACCGGTATGGGTTTGTGTTGTGTGCTCATTGGGGGGTTATGCCATTATTGCCACGCTTGGCAGACGGGTTGGCGATCGCAGTTTAGTTAAAAAGTACTCGAAGGACGCTGCTGCCCATCCTCGTATTTATGAATTGATTCCATAGTCGCTTTTTACGGCACCCACGGAATGAAATAGGGTGGTGGTATTCTTAGCCGTCACCACACGGTTCAAATACTTAACTTCATGTAAACAAACATTTGTCTTCCTTTTATATAAAACTCTTGAAACAAAATACCATTAACACAAGTGATGATAATTGAAAAGACGGTAGTGGCTTATTTACATCTAGTAAATTCTAGAACGGTACACGGGAGGAGATGGTAAGGGATTAGCCGGAGGATGGGCAGCAGCGTCCTTCGAGTATATTAACAACTCAACTGCGATCGCCAACCCGTCTGCCAAGCGCCCACACACAACACACCCATATCGGTCGTTGTGATGATATTTGGAAGAGGCCTGTGTCCAGCAGTGGACTTCATCCGGCCGAAATGATGATGATGATGAACTAGGGATGTTGACACAAAAGATGTTATAATTTGCAAACAGCATTCAGAGCATACAACCTAAACAGCTGTAACATCCTTGTAATTACAACAATGGTCGACAGAAAGGTACGTGTGTGTTATGTGTATAATATGTGAACATTTATTAAGACAATATGTGACCTTAGAGTGCGACATTGACAATCTGTCATACGTATTAAATCACAACTTTTGGAGGCCAAGCATTGTTGCTATACAAAACAATATTTGCATATTTTTACGGCTGTTAACACCTCGTTGGTTTTTAAATCATCATGTGTTCATTAGAGTGCTATTTTTGTTTACTCTTTAGGAGAACGATTTTAGCGTTAATTATATCTTGTCGTCTTCTGTGGGACATTCTGGAGTATGTTGCTTAATGATTGAAAGAATGGAGCATAAATAAGTTTAATCATAATTATAATCATTTAAATAATAGATCATACATTCTACCGTGTCAATGGTGTGAAACCCGTTAGCAAAACCTTTAATAAATTAAGAATTAAACATATCAAAGGTATTTAAAGCAATTTCAATGTCAAATAATAATAACATACGGTACAATGAAATTATATATTAACAGAAGTAGATATGTTACATGCACGCCGAAAGTAAGAACCAAAACTCCCCCAATTGTAGCACCTTGCAATCAGTTCACCCAAGACAGGACAACGAGCACACACTGTCACTGCATTGTTTTATTAATTAAGTAAAGTCACAATAACGTCGTGCGTATAGAAAATGCACAAACTATCAAGCAAAAATAAATAAAGAACAAGGGCTCTCATACTACACGTGAGTAACAAACTAAATAAAATATTTTAGTAAAAATACTATTCAAATTATATAAAAAAATATTATTAAAAAAAGGCGAGTAAACGTGTTGTCATTTTTGATAGCTATCTCTTTTACCCTCGTAGTTTTTGTAGCTTCTTTCTTACAGCATAGATGTGCTGCATCCATATACAAATAACAAAATATTCATGTTCTTTATGGGTCATATATTCATTTAAGTCCTAAGAACGCTTATCTAGAAGCCATTCTGTCAGTAATTGTCTTTTAAATATGTTTAAATATAAAACTTTTAAATATAATAAGCTACCCAAAATGTCTACAGAATTACTCTTTAGACATTGGGTAGTATATTATAAATCTTGATGACGTTCATATCATCATCATCATTTCGGCCGGATGAATTCCACTGCTGGACACAGGCCTCTCCCAAAAATCACCACATCGACCGATATGGGTGTTGTGTGCTCATTGGGGGGTTTTCATATACATTTATTTTAAATATATCTAATTTGCAAAGTGGTGTGTACAGCTTTTTATTTGCGGTATTAAGCTCCTCCTGATTGCTTGTGAAGGCATGCTGAAGCAACCACACTTGACAAAAACCACATATTTCTCTAATGTAAAACAAATCAAGGGCAGGATGTGAAATCTCTTGAAGAGAGGTTTACAACTATCTGTACGTGATACATCATCATTTCGGCCGAATGAAGTCCACTGCTGGACACAGGCTCTTTTCGGGAGGCCTGTGTCCAGCAGTGGACTTCATTTGGCCGAAATGATGAATTAGAGCCAAAAACAAGCTAAAATCATTAACTAAATAAATAAATGACTTAAATAATTATTGAAAATATTGTCCGAACAAATAAGACAAATGATGGACGGAAATAAATATACATAATGTGTCTAACAGTCATTAAGCTAAGTATTATAGTGATCATAGATATAAGATGTCTCACCTTTAATGGCTGTTTCTGGAAAACTACTTTTTGCGCTTAACGGCCTTCTAGTTGAAGGACGGCAGTTTTATTTTTATTACAACCAAATTCTACAGTAGTTTTATTTAACCTCCCCCAAAGAGCACCACAACGACTGATATGGGTGTATTGTGGGTTCATTGGGGGGTTTTGCCAGAATCGCCACGCTTGGCAGACGGGTTGGCGATCGCAGTTGAGTTGTTAATGTACTCCAAGGACGCTGCTGCCCATCCTCCGGCTACGTGATACGTGATTGAAATGAATTAGGCGATCACAGATGCAGTAACAATGTTTATTGTAGCTTTACAGAGAACAGAATGTGAGTCCACCCCCGTTTTGGTTTGATTTTATATCCTCCTTAACAATCCAGAGTTGCCACCATAATTAAATACAACAAAAACAGTAATACTAAATAATCATAGCTAAATATCTTTTACATAAAATATTATAAATCAGAATATAAAAATGATATACGACGATTTGACGGCACGGCTGGTGCAGTGGCTGATACAGTCGGCTGCTGCGCTCTGGGTTGTGGGTTCGATTCTCGCACGGAACAAATATTTATATGATCTGCAGGTAGTTGTTCCGGGTCTGGGTGTATTGTATGTGGAATTCATGTCTGTAAACGCACCCACGACACAGGAGAAATCCTAGTGTGGGGCAAAGTTATAAAAAAAAAAAACAAAGATTAAAGAGATTAAAAGATTAAATATAACGTATTACTGTCGTGGATGCCGCGATGACGTGTCACATATCCTATAACTGGGAGACAATAAAAAAGTGTTGGCCTATAAAGACCTTTGTCTATAAAGAGAATGAAATATGTTTGTAAAATTCAGTGTTGTAATCGGCTTCATTGAGTTTCGAGTTTCTATACAACTGGTTCGTAAAAATATTTTTAATAGGTATCGATAGTATTGCATGCTCTAATTGTTTCTCTTTTATAACAATTTTATCGTAACTACAACAATAGAGGTTTACACATATTGCTAGTGCAGTAAATCATTTCAATTCATAAATTCATTACTCTTCGGATGGTATAAGATGTAAGAAATTTCTTACGGTAGCCATGAAATTAAATCATCTCCGGGCACCTTTCGTAAACACACAGTTGAAGAGTCACAATGGGGATACCCGTGGATTAAGAATATAGTACCACTGCATTTCCTCTCTCTGCTGACTTCAACTGACACCTGTGCGGCCTGGCCAGCCGCACAACTCTAGAGAGGCGCACGTGAAACTTGACACGTCATTGTCTAGGGTCTGCCTCTGATCGGGCGTTGGACTGCCCTGAGACAGCCGCGACTTGCCGTCAAACTCAAACATCTACAAGACCTGGACAGTGGATGTCGTAAAAGGCGACTAAGGGACCATAAACCAGAAGGATTGGCAGCAGCTTCCCTTCTGTGGAACAGCAGCCTTCTGCGCTCATCAATCCACCTGCCAAGTGTGGTGAGTACAGGCCGTTTTCCCCCAAAATATTTACAGGGTTGTGGGGCCTTTGTTCAGCAGTGGACGTACTTTTGGGTGACACAATGATGATAATCATGAATGACGAACACTATTTTGTAATCTGATAGACATGACGGAACTCTTGTTGTACCACAATATCTTTAACCTCCGGACAAATTAATTAAATATCACAAGTTATTCCGTCAATGTATAAAAGAATGAAGTGTGATGGGGACAATTATGGACGCTCTAGTGCGATCATACGAGGACCTAGAGCCCCCTTTAGGTGCCAAAGAGGACCGCCCCAGCGGTTCTAGCAGGTAGGAGTATGGCATGCCCTTCCGTCCTTCCCCGGGGCGGAGAAAGTTCATGTAGAATCTCTACTGGGCCCAATATAAAATAAAAAAAGCGACAATTATGGACAAAGCTGGTAAGATTTCCTTCAATAAAATCCATGTCATATCCGCTAATGAAATGCAGCTCCATGACGGTCAACCGGTCTTTGAAGACGAGCTAGCCTTAACACCAATTCAGCTGTCATCATAAAATCTGCATTCAAATCGGCCGCCGCTTTGTGGTATATTGTTTAGTTTATACGCATTATTTGTGGTAGTTATTAAGTCTTTGTTGGATAAATATGGGTGCGTTCCATTAATTATTAAAACACTTACAAAGCCATTTACATGTTTCTAGTCTTTATTAAGATATGCAAAATGGACGAAGGCTTACCTTTTTTTTCGTGGCGAAACCCTCATGGACTTCCTCCGCCTTGAGAAGGAGTTTCTTCCACCTCGGGAAGGGTGGAATGGCATGCCGACTCTTACCGGCTAAAACTGCTGACGGCACGGTTGGTGCAGTGGGCTGCTGCGCACCGGGTCGCGGGTTCGATTTCCGCACGGAACAAATATTTGTATGATCTGCAGGTAGTTGTTTCGGGTCTGGGTGTATTGTGTGTGGAATTTGTATCTAAACGCACCCACAACACAGGAGAAATCCTAGTTTGGGGCAAAGATTTTTAACAGAAATAAAAAGGAAAAAAATCGGCTTTCATAATTTTGACCGGAAAAGTCCACTGCAGGTTATAGGCCTCGGACACAGATCACCACAACGGCCAGTCTGGGTTTGTATTGCGTGCTCATTGGGGAGTTTTATCATAATCGCCACGCTTGGCAGCTGGATTGACGATCGCAGTTAAGACGGAAAGGACGCTGCTGCCCATCTTCTGGCTAATTCCATCGTCGCCACTTAGTATCCCCACGTGATGAGATGAGGTGATGATATTCTAAGCCGGCATCACATAGATAATAAAATATAGCATATAGAAATAATAAACAAATACAATCACAGTTTACACTTTTTTGGTGTCAATTATATATACCTTTGAATTGGCTTGTTTCTGTTTTACTTTTACAAAAACACTAAATTTAATTTGTTTGCGTCGTCGAAAATATATCTTTATTTTTTGTCTTTTCTTGAGTTTTACTAGAGGAAACATATTCCGTGTGGTGTTCGGATTAAGAATATAGCACCACTCCATCTCTTCACGTAGGTGTCGTAATAGGCGACTTAGGGACTAAACCAGAGGGATGGGCAGCAGTGTCCGTCCTGTGGAACTTTAGCCATTCTGCGCTCACCAACCTGCCAGTCAAGCATGGTGAGTACTGGCAAATTCCCCCCAAAGTAACGCCACATGGCATGTAATCGTCCATTGTGGAAATGTATAGGGTGTTTAGAAGTGGATGTCCTTTTGATATGTACAGATTGACATTGAAATAACTCGCATAGATTAATTATAAAAACGACCATAAAATTAAGCAGACAACAATTATCTCCCGTTTTTTATCTATCCTCCAAAAGACCTATCATGAAAATAAATAAATAAAAATTTTATATCAATGCAAAATTGAAAAAAGTGCCTTTTTTAATAGTGCATCAATACAACATTGTATTTTGTTATTCTATTGGAACGTATGTCACGTCTGTTAAAGGTCACATCTGCGTCGACCTCTGCGGTGCCATTGACCTTTCTGTCGTTTTATAATGACCTCAGATTCTTAGGTTGGTGTTATCTATTTTTGATCAAACTAGATTTTGGTAAATTAATTCAACGGATTCCGGCAGGTTTTCTATTTGGATTCCATGTTCCTCGGGGGGAATAAAAAAATTGTTATTGAAGAATCATTATTACGGATTTTATTGAAATATTCCTAATAATATTTCTCTAATATCTTCATGTGCGCTGTGTGGTGCCGGCTCAGAATACCACCACCCCATCTCCTCCCGTGGGTGTCGTAAAAGTCGACTAAGGGATTAGCCGGAGGATGGGTAGCAGCGTCCTTCGAGTACATTAACAACTCAACTGCGATTGCCAACCTGTCTGCCAAGCGTGGCGATTATGGCAAAACCCCCCAATGAGCCCACAACACATCCATATTGGTCATTGTGGTGATCTTTGGGGGAGGCCTGTGTCCAGCAGTAGACTAAATTCGGCTGAAATGATGAAAATAAAAAGATGAATATCTTCATCTTAAATACTTATCCGTCTAATATGATTAGTCCGTGTGGTGTCCGGATAAAGAATATAGCATCACTCCATCTCCTCCCGTGGATATCGTAAAAGGCGACTTAGAGACTCTAAGCCAGAGGGATGGGCAGCAGCGTCCCTTCTGTGGAACAGTAGCCAGACTGCGCTCACCAACCCGCCTGCCAAGCGTGGTGAATATCGGCAAACATCCCCCAAAATGATGAAACGATTATTAACATCTATGGGGGAGGCCTTTGTTCAGCAGTGGTTGCATAAATGGGTAAAATGATGATGATGAAAAAAACTAATGATGTTGAAAAATACTTATCTGAAATAACTGGATTCATAACTGGACTGAACTGGATTCTTTCGCAGTGTGGTAGAACATTGTAATGCTAGGCAGGACTAGTCCTGGGTAGCAGTACAATTGTTAACAGCAGGCTTGATGCTTACCACCAGGCGAATGACATGTAATGTAAGAAATCTCCTCACATAGTAGTGTATTTTAAAAAACTTTTGCCCTAGACTAGGATTTCTCCTGTGTCGTGGGTGCGTTTACATACATGAATTCCACACACAATACACCCAGACCCGGAACAACTACCTGCAGATCATACAAATATTTGTTCCGTGCGGGAATCGAACCCACGACCCGGAGCGCAGCAGCCGACTGTATCAGCCACTGCACCAACCAAATTTAACCAAGCTACTTTCTTACTGCACCCACCTGATGGCACGGGTCGCAGGTTCGATTCCCGCACGGAACAAATATTTGTATGATCTGCAGGTAGTTGTTCCGGGTCTGGGTGTATTGTGTGTGGAATTTGTATCTGTAAAAGCACCCACGACACAGGAGAAATCCTAGTGTGGGGCAACGTTTTTAAGAAGAAAAAAAAGTAAAGGAAATAACAAATAAAAATACGCAGAGTGCGATAAGGATTCCCATTCTACAGATTTTTGTATCTTTAACTAACTGGTGTACCTACTACGAGGGTGAGTCAAAGATTTTATGTATTTTTAGAAACAGTTATAACCTTAGATGAATGTTAAGAAAGAGGAATACTAAAAAAGATAAGAATATAAGTGATTCCTTTAGCTACACCGCTTTACATTTTCAAAATAGAATCCCGCAATTATAATAATAAATGCAGGCGCCATTTTCTTTTCTACTTTAGTTCACTGAACCTTAAACCATCTTAGTTATCGTATTTTACATATTTCTTACATTTACGAGGGCCAATCAAAATCTTTAGTGCCTTTTTGTAAATCTAATGTGGTTAAAAATACTAATGTGTTGGACATAAGTTACCAAGAAAGCCCACGAAAGCCTACAAAAGCCTGGCTTTTCGTTGCGGAGCATTTAGCCTGTAAAGAGCGATAAACTAAAATGAGATTCGAATTAGGTATTCCTTTTGACCTTACAGCACATCACTTTATCCATTTACGAAGTTGGCAAAAAGTTATCATGTAAAGGGTTATGTATAGTACTATTCAGGCTTTCAACGAAACGCAAGTCATCAACCACACTCCTAAAATATCTTATCTTCTTGACTTCTACCAAGCTTGCTACGAAAGTAACATTTTTCAACCCTTGTCAGTCCTACATCACCCGAAAATAGATTGAATGCGTTGATGACGTCATCGCTATCAAACGTCATAACATTCATGAGATAATGGTTATAAACGAGCGCACATCGGAAGCTCACCTATCTGATATTACCGAAGCAATTTGGGTGTAAGCGAAAATGAACCTTAAGTGAAGGTTATAAAGTTCAGACAATACATAAATGTAGCGGTCAGTGCGTAGGTAATGGAAGCCTATTTATCTTTACAGGAAATTGAACCATATTTCTGATTATGTAAAAGTGTTATTGATGTAGCAGAAATAAGGAAGGTACAGTTCATACTCTAAGGACGACTGCGTTTTTTTAAAATCACGCAGAGATTATACATATTTAAAGTTTTATGACGATGATTACTAATCACTTTGCTATAGATAAGGTCGTGAAGCAAGATCACGCATAAATCGATATGTCACGGACGATTAATTGCATAGCTAATTAATGTTGTCTATGTTTAGCAAACATATCCTCGTGTTATGTAACCGTGTATTCATTGCATTAAATTGAAACTAGTTAGTTATATGTAAATAAATAAATGTAAGTAAATCATAATAAAGTCCAGTAATACATTATAAAGAATTTGCAATGTTACGTGTGACGAATTGTGTAATGATAATTATACTTAAAAGTAATCTCTAAAATCTCTATTGTCATAACCATCGACGTCACGTCCTATGAAGTCTTGTTGCATGAGCACACAGCACTGATCGATAAAATAGTGTCAAGCGACGAAGCTACACGCATTTTTTATCGATACTAAAAGCGAAGAAAAATATTTATGGTGACTTTGATGACATACAACGTCAAATAAGTTAGCTATTTGGGCGACCAATATATACCTAGTTAGGTATATCTGTTTTGGAATTGTTGGGAATCGAACCAACACACATACGCACGGGAGGAGACGTGCGGGATTGAATACGTACGCGCTGCAAGCGTCGACACCGCTACGCTTATCAGACCGATGACCACTCGCGGTTTTGGATAGCACGGACGATAGACTACACTTATTGTACTAGCTTGTTTGACTGGGAACTATGGGTAGATTTTTTGTTTAAAACTTTTCAATGTAAATAAATGAACTGTAGACTACTAAAGGTAAGGTAAGACTAAAAAAATATTGGTTTGAATTTTAAAATTAACATCAAATCTCAAACTACCATTGTTATTTGTCAGTATAATCTCCTTTTATTTAAATTAATACTTTTTTATGGGTAGATAAAAAATACTAAGTTCGCTACTCGTAAGGGTGTCAAAAATTTGTATCGCTGATAAACTTAACCAAACTCAACGTAAACAACATAATAATGGAACAAAAACAAACGCGGCGACAATAATTTCCGAAGTGAAAATTGCAACAAAGTTTTTTTTTTAAGTGAACATAATTATGTTTTTACTTTCACGCTTTTGAAAGAGTTCCCTGATTGGCGGAAGCAAACTATGGGCGTCCTGCAGTATCGAAGCCGCGCAAAAGATATTGTAGGTGTACTACCGCCGAAGTCCGCGATTGTACCTTTTATAGTTTCCGCAAAAATATATTTGTTTATTTAATACTAAATAGTAATATTACATGAATTTAATAATAAGGCGTCTGTTATAAAACGCTATCAAATTTCCGTGATGGCCTCTAACTATAAATAAATCTAACCTAATTAGTCTCAAACGGTACTCATAGGAACCTTGAAGCCAAACAATGTAATGATTCAAGGGCATTGTTTTATTTTTTATTTCCGCGTCAAACGAATACTTTTAATATTTCAACATACATCACACGCCGTCAAACCTTCGACCTTAAGAAGATCGCACATCAATTCATCGAATGTTGCATGCGGAAGCATGTACAGGTATTACCTCAATGTTCCTGAATGTAACTTCAATTCGAAATAAACCTTATTTCTCAAGCAATAAAGTTAACATTTGAAAACTGTTTAAACGCTTAGTGAACTTATTTAATTCGTTCCAAATCGCGTTTTGTATCCATGAATTTAATTAAAAATTTAAAACGTTAGGGAATTTCGGGTAGATTTTACCAAAATTAGTAGTTTTATGTGTAATCATTTCAAATGTTCGTGTCTTTCCCAGTAAACAATATTATATCGCATGGGCTATGGCCGGGGCACATTACTCGTAGAACTGATGGCTGTTGGGGCAAGAATATCAGCCAATGGATGTCCACTGCTGAACAAAGGCCTCCCCTTAGATTCCCACAATGAGCGGTTACATGCCGCCCGCATCCAACGACTTGTAGTGACCTTCACCAGGTCGTCTGTCCACCTCGTTGGAGGTCGTCCCACGCTGCGTTTACCGGGGCGGTCTCCACTCGAGAACCTTTTTACCCCATCTACGAGGAAACCTCATCATCATCATTTTGGCCGAATGAAGTCCACTGTTGGACCGATATGGGTGTGTTGTGGGCTCATTGGGGGGATTTGCCATAATCGCCACGCTTGGCAGACGGGTTAGCGATCGCAGTTGAGTTGTCAATGTACTCGAAGGACGCTGCTGCCCATCCTCCGGCTAATCCCTTAGTCGACTTTCACGACACCCACGGGAGGAGATAGAGTGGTGGTGGTGGTATTCTGAGCCGGCACCACACGGCACGAGGAAGCCTGATCAATGCTTATTCCTTCTTTGTATGAGATGAGCCCTTTGCCCTTCATTAGGACAGGTTGATATTATGATTATTATTTAATAGAACACTTTTCGTTTTAGCCCACGGGCATTAAAACTGCTTTCAAACTCTACCACATGATATCTATGCCGTCTATTGATGGTATTAATTGTTATGCGGACTACAGTACTGGGGATACTCAGTATATTAGTATATAAAGTGCTGACGGCACGGTTGGTGCAGTAGCTGATACAGTCGGCTGCTGCGCCCCGGGTCGTGGATTCGATTGCCACACGAAACAAAAATTTGTACGATCTGCAGGTAGTTGTTCCGGGTCTGGGTGTATTGTATGTGGAATTTGTGTTTGTAAACGCACCCACAACACAGGAGAAATCATAGTGTGGAGCAAGTTTAAAAAAAATAAAAATAATAAATATGGCCTGTGTTAACATACCTCGACCCGTAGTGGCAGAAAGCTGTAGACTTGGATGATTACTACAGTGGATAGGCTTGTTTGTGCCCGATGAGTACATACAACGGAGACGTAGGCCGAGCTTGTTCACGGCACCGCGTGGTAGAACTAAATAGTTAGACAACATCTCTCTCACGTGAACAATGCACACACTTAATTTGGTTGCTAATAAATTAGATTTATTCTCATGTTCACTGAGCGAGTTTGCAAGAGTAACATTACATACATTATGTTAATTTTAACTGGTACATAAGGTTATGGCCTTTTTTTCGTAACTGTTGATTGTTAACTATTTTATTCATTGTTATTTAAGTTAGTAACTACACTATCGTATTAGGGTTTTCCTGTAATGGTACCCATACCATGTAAATGTGAATAAAGAAATAAATTTGTAAACTTTCGTGTATTGAATTCATGATTTTAAGATAATATCGGGTCTATTCGCGCACACATTATCATATCAGCCACAGGATGTCCACTGTTGAACAAAGGCCTCCCCCTTAGATTTCCACAACGAGCGGTCACATGTCGCTCTCCTCCAACGACTCCCAGCGACCTTCACCAGATCGTCTGTCCACCTCGTTGGAGGTCGTCCCACGCTGCGTTTTTCGGTGCGCTGTCTCTATTCGAGAACCTTTGTGCCCCAACGGCTATCAGTTCTACGAGCAATGTGCCCCGCCCATTGCCAGTTCAGTTTACTAATCCTTTCAGCTATGTCGACAACATTAATTAGTTCTTCTACAGATCTCCTCATTTCTGATTCGATCTCGTAGATTAATATCAAAATAATATTTTGACTAACCTCGACGTTTCGATCAAATTGTATTGACCATGGTCACGAGTAGACTCAAAAGAGAAACGTTGAGGTTAGTCAAAATATTATTTTGATATTAATCTGTGCGCGAATAGACCCGATATTATCTTAAAATCATAAATAATCTTGTGTCTGAAATCGAGAGTACTCTAAATAGAGTCTCCGATTGGGGACGACTACACTTATCCTCTTTAATCCCATCAAGACAAATCTGCACGTTGACCGCTAAGAAGTCCCTATTTACTGTAGCTCCACAATTCAAGAACACGTCTCTTAACAATGGCAATAGCATTGGGATCATTGGTGTCGACTTTTCCAGTAGCGTCCTGTTTCGTAAGCACTTGGATGATAAGGTCAAGCAGGTGTCCAAAAAAGGCTACTTTATAAGTCGCAAGTCTGGCCCCATATCGAATACTGCTGTAATTTTAGGGCAAGACCACCTTGCTTGATAGTCAAGCTGCAAGCTTGAAGCTGATGCTTGGACCTTTTGACTCAGCTCAGACATTTGCAGTTAGGTTGTTGATGATCTCTAGCTGACAACTGAACACCTAAGTCTAACGAGATACTTTTCCTTAATGTGAATGTTCTACTCTAGTACAACAGTCAGTGTTCTAAGCAGTTGTTTGATATTTAGCCAAGGATTAGTTTCTACTATCGCAGGAGTTCGTCCGCATAATCTAGAACAACAAAAATAGTCTCGTACCGTACGGTTTCGTTTTATTCTGAGCCGTGTGGTGCCGGTTCAGAATACCACAACCCCATCTCCACCTGTGGGTCTCGTAAAAGTCGACTAAAGGATTAGCCGGAGGATGGGCAGCAGCGTCCTACGAGTAAATTAACAACTCAACTGCGATCGCCAACCTGTCTGCCAAGCGTGGCGATTATGGAAAAACCCCCCAATGAGCCCACAACACACCCATATCGGTCGTTGTGGGGATCTTTGGGGGAGGCCCGTGTCCAGCAGTGGACTTCATATGGCCGAAATGGAATGAAAATGATGATGTACGGTTTCAGAAGGACTACCTCCCGCAGACTCCTAGGTTATGAAATCAGGTGCGAGCGAGGTTTCCCCAAAAGACTACAATATGACGTTCGGCAAAAAAGGAATAAATACATTTTTAAGGGTTCGGCTACGCGTGAGTTTACCTCTGGGAGTTAAGTTCATAGGTTATGATAACCGTCTACAATCAGGCGGGACGTATGCTTGTTTGCCACATAAGTGGTATAAAAAAAAACTTTTGATAATATCGGCAAATCATTTTTCAACGAAAATTTTAATACTTTTTTTAACAATCAAGTCCACTGGATATTTTAAAAGTTATATTCAAAAACAGTTCTACGGTTCAACGCGCCCATAAAAAATAAGCTCATTCCAAACAATTATAAATCACAAACTTTTGAATATCACCCAAACTAGTTTAAATAACGAGGTTATAGACCTATCATCAATGTCTTTACATATTTACAATATAAAAAAAACTAAGAAAATTTATGTAATAATAGCGAGTGAAGCATTTATTGATTATTATTTATCTCTCAGGTTAACATCCTCTCAGGTTAACATCCTCTGCTATAAGGTCACAGTCAGTGTAGTAAGTTGCGGCCCTAAAAAAACGGGAGTTTCAGTCTGCTTGTTAGCACGATCGATGCATCTTCTACACGTCAAGCTATTCAAAGGTAACTTCGCCTTGAATCCCGTCTTCTGTATATATAATTATGACCCATTGCGTTAATTAGATTTATCATTGTAGCTTCCATCTTAATTATTCGACAACCCTGGGGATATTCGTGTAGTGTCCGGATTAAGAATATAGCACCACTCCATCTCCTCCTGTGGATGTTATAAAAGGTGACTTAGGATCTCTAAACCAGAAGGATGGGTAGCAGCGTCTCTTCTGTGGAACAGTAGCCGTACCGCACTCTACCCACCTGCCAAGCGTGGTGAGTATTGGCAAATATCCCCCAAAATGATGACACAATTGTAGAAATCGATGGGGGAGGCTTTTTTCGGCAGTGGACATATAAATGGCTGATATGATGATGATGATAATTCTGTGACTGTCTTTCTGCAATGCAGTCATGAAAAGACCCGGTTATGGCAGGTATATCGCGTCCGTTTCATTCATTCTTTATGCCCTCGCGCAGAATCCATACGTGTGCATACCCCATAGCTGCATTGTAGAAACGTAATCTCAGATTATCTCCAAGATTATAATCTTGAGTATGGATATGGATATGGACTAGTGGGATAGAAGCTACAATAGTAAGGTTAATTGCAATATTTTGTGGAATACTGGATCTATAATTATTATAGCTTTATACTGTTCTCAATTCGTCATTATACAAGTGTATAAAGTAATTATAATTGGCAAGGTTTCAAAATATACTTTCGAAACCTTGAAGAATCATCAATTATACTTTTTAGCTTCATAATATTAGCCAAAGGACTGTATCGACATTTTTGGAAGAATTTGTCATTACTCACTGCGCTTGGCTCGTGGGTTGTTGGGCGCAGTAGGACTGATGTTTCAAAGTGCACTGCTGCGCATCACTCTGGTTTGGAGTCCCTTAGTCATAATTTACGACATCCACGGGAGGAGATGGGGTGGTGCTATATTCTTAATCCGGACCCCACACGTAAGGCGACTTTACTACTTTGCTTTCCTTAGTAAACACCCTTGCATTCGCACGAACAGTTCATGTCAACCTGCGCATGTCTAGTTCATTATTAGTGACACGACCACACTAACTACTTGACGAGACCGCCATTTTTGTCATGAAACCAATAAAAACAACTGTAATTGAACAATGACTACATAATTAAAGTTACAGGGAAACTGCTGAATTAATTGTGTATAACTGCGACGTAGGAAGCTGTTTGGTACCTTGTTTAATTATGGTGGTTATGATCGTGTCATGGTTTTTCTTATGGACTGAGAGATCTTCAATTGTTATTGTCGTTTGTACTAAACAAAATCCATGAAGAAATGACAAGTTTGTATATTATTTGTAACCGTGTGGTGCCGGCTGAGAATACCACCACTCCATCTCATTTTATGGGTGTCGTGTGTTGTGTGCTCATTGGTGGGTGTTGCCATAATCGCCACGCTTGGCAGGCGGGTTGGCGATCGCACTTGAGTTGTTAATGTATTCGAAGGACGCTGCTGCCCATCCTTCGTCTAATCCCTTAGTCGGCTTTTACGACACCCACGGGATGAGATGGGTTGGTGCTATTCGTAGCCGGCACCAAACTAAACACACAACTCAAATAAATTAACACACTAGATACTAAAACAAGCCATGTGATGGCGTAAGAATACCACCACCTCAACTCATCCCGTGGGTTTCGTAAAAGGCGACTGTGGGATTAGACAGAGGGTGAGCAGCTACGTCCTTCGAGTACATTTCTAACTCAACTGCGATCGCCAACCCGTCTGCCAAGCGTGGCGAGTATGGCAAATCCCCCCAATGGGCCCACAATAAAAAACTACATAAATATGTCGGCAACTTCGTACGGGTTTCAATTGTTTTTTCCTGGAGACTTCTAGATTATCTGCTACCATAAAGCAATTAGACATAGCTGCCAATAAACCTGAAGATGATATCCAATACACGTCACACACAATCATACCTAATACATTATTATAAAACATCGCAACCTCCATTGTCTTAGCACATTTTCCTCGGACAGGCAACCTCCTTGACCCCAACTTAATGACTGCTATAATCATTTGCAATAACAATTAATAAATCTATTCTTATTTAAGTTTATAATAACTTCTGTAACCTCGACTGACGATAGTGTAGATTCAAACAGCCATGTCGGCCTTTAGAAAGCGTAAGTAGCGATTTAGTTTGCCAAATTCAGACTATATTCCTAGGAAGAATTATTATTGAGTCATCATCATCATCATATCATTCCACTGCTGCTGCACTGCTGATTAAAGGCCTCCCCCTTAGATTTCCACAACGAGCGGTTACATGCCGTCCTCATCCAACGACTCCCAGCGACCTTCACCAGGTCGTATGTCCACCTCGTTGGAGGTCGTCCCACGCTGCGTTTTCGGGTGCGTGGTCTTCACTCGAGAACGTCTTTACCCCAACGGCCACCAGTTCTATGAGCGATGTGACCATTGACACTTAAGTTTACTAATCCTTTCAGCTATGTCGGCAAATTTAGTTCTTCTACGGCTCTCCTCATTTCTTATTCGATCTCGTAGAGAAATACCAAGCATAGCTCTCTCTATAGCTCGCCGAGTGACCTTGAGCTTACTAATAGTGTCATTATGATTTCAACCAAAAAACGTCCACTGCTGGACATAGGGTTCCCCAAAGATTGCAACAACAACCGTTCTGGGTTTATATTTCCTTATTGGAGGTTTTGCCATAACTGTCAGGCTTAGCAGGTGGGTTGGCGATCGCAGTTGAGTTGAAATTTACTCGAAACACGCTACTGCTTATCCTCTAGCTAATCCCCTACTCAATTTTTACGACACCTACGGAAAGAGATGGAATGGTATTATTTTTAGCCGGAATCGCACAGTAGTGTGTCTTTGTATGCAAAACTGTTTCCTTACGAATTGAACACTTATCAACACATCATCACAAGCAAGGGAGAGAGGTGTATCTCTGTTCACCCGCGATTCGCTGATGAAGGTATTAAGTTCCATGGAAGTCGGGGCCAATTGACATTTAATGCCAATTCCATTCTCCTCCTTTTATAGTGCCGAGATGACCAAATTAGTCACCTAGTGGTAAGCAAACAATTACAATGTCACCCAGAACTTCTCCATGGTACCACACTGCGCTTGTCACCTCGAGATAGTCGCTAATGTCCAGTAACTAGCTACAGTGCCCTTCAAACCAGAATACAGAGCTGGGCAGCAGAATAACTGGCACTGCGGTGGCACGCTGGCACCTTTTTTTTATTTTTTTTTATTGATGTCCAGTGGAAATTCTACATGGAACTTCCTTCGCCCCGGGGAAGTGTGAAGGGGTATGCCAGACTCCTACCGGCTAAAACCACTGGAGCGGTCATCTTCGGCACCGAAGGGGGGCTCCATGTCCTCGTAAGATCACACTAGAGGCACGCTGGCACATACCTAGCCGGACTCTTGAAATTAGAGACCCACAATTAGTGAATAAAGTAATAATACGCATCCAAATTCCGTCCTCCACTGAGTGTTTCTGTACAAAGAAACGCCTGATCATAGTGCCTGATACGTCTACTTAACGAATAAGTCAAAGCAAGACAGCAATTATAATGATTAATTCATGAAATACTTCAAGGTCCTGGACCTTTATCAATCAATACATTCTACTTATCTTAATTTACTGTTACATATAAGCCCTTCCAACAAGAGCAGACAAGTTGCGACCGTTGTTCCCACGCTGGTTAAAAATGAGTGATCTCTCAAGTACTATTATGGGTTTAAAGTATGCATCTTCACATCAGATCTTTCAAAGGGGTCAACAAGAATGCCAAGCGTTTCAAGACCACGCTTCATTGGGATTGACGCTCACATAGTTCATGCGACGATAAAATAACAATTAACTAATTAATTCTTAGATAACTAAGTACATTAGTGCGATGTTGTTGACCTTGATACTTGCTAGCTCTTGCATACAGATTAGTGGGGGCGACGCGTGCGCATAGCATAGGGTTGTCAGATCATAACACTATTTCTATATGATCATTCTAATTGAAATATTTTTCAGTTGTTTAAAGCAAAATTGTGAATAAAACTAAAGAGGCATTGTATTTAGCGAAGAATTAAATATTCAATAATATTCGTGGTGTTTTTTAATTGAAATATGAATGGTGGATTAAATGACAATGCTTTGATTGCTAAACACAAGCACAAACACATGCGAAGTGTCCTTTTTTGTGAGACAGACAATTATCATCATTTAGACAAACAGTCTCCTCCAGTCTCCTAAACTAGCCTCCCCCAAAATTGGTCACAACGACTGGTATGGGTTTGTATTCTGGGTTGGCGATTGGTTATAAATGTACTCAGAGGACGCTGCTGCCCATCTTCCGGCTAATCCCATAGTCACCTTTTACGACACCCACGGGATGAGATGGGGTGTTGGTATTCTTAGCCATTATTAAATATCTTAAATTTTAATTGTTATCAATTTTCAGCAACTAAATAGTCACCCGTCAACTTTGCAGTTACGTTAGCAGTGTGTGAATACCACAACATGATGTACAATGCAGATAAAACGGTGTACATGGTATTCGACAGCCAGAACAGCTGCCCGGAGCTGCCCCCGCTGAAACTGTACGGCACCGAACTAGTAAAAGTCGATACCATTAAATATTTAGGCCACATAATAACAGCCGACCTATCCGACCACGCTGATATAGAGCGACAGCGACGCGCCACCTCAGTACGTGGCAACATGCTAGGCAGGCGGTTCAGTCGCTGTAGTGACGCCGTAAAGGCACAGCTGTTTACCAGTTACTGCACCAGTGTCTACACAGTCGAGCTGTGGACAAACTACACGAAAGCCGCACTGAGCGACATGCGAGTGCAATATAACGAAGCGTGGCGCGCTCTATATCGACTACCTCGGTACTGCAGCGCGAGCGCGATGTTCGGACGGGCCGCGCGCCCTGCTGGCAGGCGTTGTTGAGGAGCCGCACGGCCGCGGTGCGCACCGCCATATACCACTCCGCCAATTCCTTGGTGGCCGCAGTGCGAGACTGGGACTATAGCCCCTTACATCCAATATGGCAGTCCTACCATACCCCGATTACCTAAAGTCCTAGCGTTGACATATAGATGTACAGATTAATTATTTTGTATATTTATCTTTTGTAATTTTATTTCTGTTTTGGATTTAGTATCTGGAAAATAAACGATTTCATTTCATTTCATTTCATTTGGTAGCGTTTGTCAACCCTGTTGTCAACGACGCACGCGCGTCGCCCTTTTAGGAAGCAAGGACTCCGCGTATAAGGGCAGAATAATTCCTCTGTCTTTTTGTTTTGCTATTATTTTTCATTGTTACAAATTAATTTGGTTTGTAGAAGGCCGAAAAACCGTTATTGTTTATTTGAAAAGGAGACAAACAAACCGACGAACTAATTAAAATCAATGAAGCAACTAATTTAATGTGTTGTTTACTCATGTTTCAAAGATTCGCGGGTAGTCTCAGTAGTTTCTTGTGATATTTTTTCTTGGAAAATCATCGAGTTAGGTACTATGCATAAAAAAGAATCTTTTTAATATAAATCTCTCGAAAAAGCTATCATTAATTAGAACCACTTAATTCTCAGAGAATGCCGGCCGGAAAGGTCCTCGTAAGATCACACTAGAGCCGCCCATTGGTGCCACGCCTTTAGGCACATCACGGAAGGGATGACTGTAAAGCGGTCACCCCCTCTAGCGGAGGGAGGCGACTGTAAAAAGGTCGCCCCCTCAGGCACTTCTCGGGGAGGATTGTAAAGGATCCCCCCAAGCCTCGCTTTGCGCTGTGCTGCGCACACGGCGGCACGTGACCACGTGCGCGCCACCGTCTTCCCGGGGGTCGCTCGGTGTGAGCCCCGTGGCCGCCCACCATGAATTGACGGCAGGGGGCACATCGAACGACTCCTAGCCACTTTAACTAGGTCAACTCCGGAGATCTCCACTCAAGAACCTTTCTGCCCGAACGGCCATCAGTTCTACGAGCTATATGCCCCACCCATTATAACTTCAGTTTGCTGTAGCCCAAGCTCGAACGACTTGCGAAAAAGTATTCGTATCGTAAAGTTAATGTGAGTCAATTTGGAATCGAAAATACAACTATCCTATTTATTTAAATTTACCCTTATTATTTAAATTTATACGACAAACACGATTCGTATCTGATACAGGTATGAATAAAGACTTCAGTTTAAATAAAAAACATGTGCGAATCAAGTATTTTCAATTAAAAACTCGCTCACATTAGAGATACGTTTACGTTACTATACTGAAAAAAATATTCGTGCTAGGCCCTCTGATCCTTTCAGGCTTAGACTTCTATCTAGTTGTTCTCAATTCAAACAGAGAATAGTCATCATTTCGGCCGAAAGAAGTCCACTGCTGGACACAGGCCTCCCCCAAAGATCACCACAACGACCGATATGGGTGTGTTGTGTGCTCATTGGAGGGTTTTGGCATAATCGCCACGCTTGGCAGGCGGGTTGGCGATCGCAGTTGAGTTGTTAAAGTACTCGAAGGACGCTGCTACCCATCCTCCGGTTAATCCCTTAGTCGACTTTTACGACACCCACGGGATGAAATGGGGTGGTGGGGTTCTGAGCCGGCACCACACGGCAAAACAGAGAGACAGAGAATAGTAATAGAAAGAAATATATTATTGTATAGTAACATATATACATCAATGTTATTGTATCCGACCATGCCTAGTATCTACTTGACAATCAGTAGGTATATATAAATAATTAAATAAATGCGATATATTACCGTGAGCTATGTCGATTCAACGGATGCTATTCGCGTAAATGTCAGAAAATATTATAAAGCAACTAGCTGCCCGCCCCAGCTTGGCACAGGCGCCACCTACCGGGTCCAATTGTGAATCTAAACCATCCAAGGACTCATTACACCATACACAAAAAAATTCATCACAATCGGTCCAGTCGTTTAGGAGGAGTTCCGTGACATACACACGTACAGTAGAATTATATCTACAAAGATATTCTATTTAAAAATATATATATATATATATACTCTATTTAAAAAAATTGTCTAACGGGATCTGGTTTAGTTAGCCAGCTTCATCGGTATGAAATCTCACTGTGCATAAACTCTACAGTACGTGTTGTCTTCGTGCATAATAGTTTCGTCTCGTAACAAGCCAGTACTTTGTTTGACCTCAAGAGTGAGAGAATTAGTAGGTTACCCTCTTAGAGTTTTCCATGATGACCAGCAATGTATTCATTTGAAAATAAGATACGGCGATGACAAATCCGCCTAACAAAACAGGTAATAAATGCATTAAAAAATGGTTTATTAAACTAATTCCGTCCATTGTAGCGGTCATAAGGACGCGCATATTCTCGAACTTAATGATATATATTTACCTTTGTCAAAAATAACAATAACAACATAAACAAACACTTGCCAGCGCTTATTCAAGTTGCCCTTGCGCAGTTTTCACAACAGCCCGCTTGGGAGCGCACGCGCCGGTCGTAGTGTGCAAATATCTGTCGCGAAGGTCCGTGTAAATATCGGTCGCGAAGTTCCGTCCGAATTTAAAAGTATATTTGACAATTATTTAGTTGAAGTGACGTGCAGTGCTTCGTGTTTGGCAACAGATAATATTTGTAACAATTTAAAATACTGCAATGAATAAATAAATACACTAATCTGGGCATGAATACAAACAATTTAGACATTATCAGTAAACGTGAATTTCTAGTGGTTCTGTTTTCCACAGTATAATGCTATTCTATATTTAAATGTGGACTTATAGTAAGAGCGACTTAAAAGGTAATTATAATATGATGATATAATATATGCCGTGTGGTGCCGGCTCAGAATACCACCACCCCATTTCCTCCCGTGGATGTCATAAAAGTCGACTAAGGGATTAGCCGGAGGATGGGCAGCAGCGTCCTTCGATTACATTAACAACTCAACTGCGATCGCCAACCCGTCTGCCAAGCGTGGCGATTATGGCAAAACCCCCCAATGAGCCCACAACACACCCATATCGATCGTTGTGGAGATCTTTGGGGAGGCCTGTGTCCTGCAGTGGACCTCATTCGGCCGAAATGATATAATACATGTCAGTGTAGTGACCGAATTAAAAAGCACCACTCCATCTCCTTCCATGGGTGTTATAAAATACGACCAAGGGATTCTTAACCAGAGGGATGGGCCGCAGCGCCCTGCTGTGGTACAGCAGCCATTCCGTCTCACCAATGCTATCTTCAGCTGTGGACTTCTTTTGGCTGATAATATATTGTCGACGACACTTTTCGCACAGCGATTAATCGTCTGTCTTTCCACGCTGCGTGTCGGGGTTCGCTACCCGCACAAAATAAATATTTATGCGAACTACAGATAATTGTTCCGGGGCTGGGTGTTTGTACATGTGTATGTGGAAATCATGTCTTTACTCTTATTTATAACTGTAACCATGACGACGAAACAGAAAGATAATTCTATAATATTAGTAATGTCTTAGGTTTTCACGATTATTACTCACTATAATAAAAACACTTTTAAAATTACCCAGCGTATATTATAGAGATTGGTTTTTCCTGACGTTTCGAACACCTTGCAGGGTTCGAGGACTAAGGTGACAGGCGTCGTTACAGATTTTAAAAGTTATTTTATCTACCGTAAAATTTTAATCAAATATTTTTTTCGATGCACGCAATAATCACTCACAGTATCTTGATGTATTTAGTATAATCTAAGTCGTAAATACAAGTAAATTGGATTGCCTATTTGGAATGACTCATTTTTTGCTGAGGTTCACATAATATTGCAAATGAATTGCTTTTTTTTCCAAATCCTTAACTGGTTTTCAGGTAAATCAAAACAAAAATAAAAGAATTAGGACCAATCCAATCCTTCAGGTCAATAGACACATAAAACTGTAATTTTCCGATTTCCTTTCACCTATTTCATTCTCCATTTTTATTTAAATTACAAATTTTTTGTGAAATAAGAGGATTATATTTTCCACTGAAACAATTGTTCTGGTTACTTTGCAATTTTTTTCGTCAATAAAACCATTTTAGTTTGTCGAATACTTAATCAGTGACTAAATCCAAAATGCAATTTTCTCTACATTTATCTCCGTAGTCAAAAGAAGTCATTTAAATTACAGCACAAAATTAAATAATATATTTTATTAAATCCGTAAACTGCATTGCGAACCCCTCTAAACAAACCAGGTTAACATTTCCTCGTCACGAAACCAAGAAAACGACAAACATGCAAATGGCCGCTCCAGCAATAACACGTTAACATGAAAAACAAGAAACACAAAACCAAATAATGATATTACGTAACGAAAGAAAACCGAACCGCAGACGTTCTCACCTAAGGCGAATCTACGTTACTGCGAAAAATATCTTTATTGTTTCCACGATAGCTCTGTTTTCAGAAATCCCTTTTCAGTCGGTATCCATTATGGGCGCCTTTTTATAGATACGACCATTCACAGCAAGGAATCCTCCAATCCTTTTGTTTTCCGATTCAATGGTAATGTTTTTTTTTTCAACGTATTTTTTTTCTTTTTACGTCGGACATGATTCTCTGTTCCATTTTGAATTTCAAATTTCGAGTGCAGCGTTCCGATAGATTTGAATTCCACATTTTGAGCTTAGGTGTAGATTCTATGAGCCCCTTGCCGTCAATTCGTGGTGGGGGCCTCGGGGGTCACGGGCGCGCAGATTGGGGAGTCTGCGTGCTCATACCAAGTGACCCCGGGCCACATGCCACCGTGTGCGCAGCACAGCGTACAGCGAGACTTGGGGGGATCCTTTACAATCCTCCCCGAGAAGTGCTTGGGGGGCGGCCTTTTTACAGCCGCTTGCCCTCCGCTAGAGAGGGTGACCGCTTTACAGTCGTCCCCTCCAAGATATGCCTAAAAGCGTAGCACCATTAGGCGGCTCTAGTGTGATGTTACGAGGACCTGGAGCCCCCTTCGAAGATGACCGCTCGAGGGGTTTTAGCCGGTAGGAGTCCGGCCATACCCCTTCCCTGGGGTGAAGGAAGTTCCATGTAGAATTTCCACTGGACACAAAAAAAAGGTGTAGGTTCTAAGTAGGTAATAGTGTTAAGTGTACCTTTTTACATGTCACGAACGACAAATTATATCATATTCGTTAGACATGCCATTCCGCGCCATGTGTATCTTTTGCTAATAATTAATCACCATATGATATTAGGTGATCATGGGCCTCTTGCTCACTGTCACAATGAACAGTTATAGGGCATAGTGCGGTTATTTATATAATCACAACACACATTGCTAAACATTATTATAATCGCAGCATCAACAAGAGAATATAATAGTAGTAATAACCTTGTGGTTAACAGCTTGCCGTTATGCCGTATACAGGAAGATCGAGTTCATTTCAACCCGCAGCTCTGGCTTTTCGGATTCATGAGCGAATCACGAGTTGATTATCACTTGCGTTAACGGTGAAGGAAAAACATCATGAAGAACTCGGCACACATGAGTGGGCTCAAAAAATTATGTTTGCAGTGGTGTATGTAGTCTGCCAACGCGCACTAGGTTAGCATGGTGGGAGCCTAGCCTTTCTCATCATCAGAAAAGGCCCATGCTCATCAGAGGGATACTAATGGGCAGATTATGTATATGTATGTTTAACAAGAAAGGAACCTGTTTCATTAGTCGCCTTCTACGACACACTCAGTTAGAGATTATCGTATTCTTCTGGAAACCAAAATAGTGGTGGTATTTGTTATGCACTGGATTGCGGGTTCAAAACATGGTACATAAGAATGTGATTTATTCTATGCCATACGTACATTTATATACCAACTGTGATCACCAACCCGCCTGCCAAGCATAGCGGTTATGACAAAACCCCCCAATGAGAGCACACAACCCAAACCGATACCGCTCGTTGTGGCAATCTTTAGGGGAGGCTTCTGTCCAGCACAGGATTGTTGGCTGAAATGATAATGATGATGATAGATTCTTAGTAAATCTAAGACACTACTGACTTGAACGGTGAAGGAAAACATCACAAAAAACTGCACTCTACTCGTTACCACAGACGCTGTAAAGTGTTCGAAACATCGAGCGAATTAAGAGTACTATTAAATTCAAATACACACATCAATAAAGTCTAAGCAACACATACTGTTTCAAATTATTAATCATTTATTATCATTTCTTACCAAGTAGGTAATACCTATGTAAACTTTTCAAGCCTGATACTAGAAGGGTAAGAGTGTACCGTCGAAATACTGAAAGACTGAGGTGCGTTCAGGAAGTGCATCCATACAACGGCTCAACAGTTAGGTATATGGGCGGGTATTGTGAAGAACAGACGAACTGAGCTCGTTTTTGTAAATGGTAACATGAACGCTGTAAATTACGTTGAGGATGTTCTAAGGCCTTATATCCATTCGCACAAACGCTTGGCTCCGATTTCACGTTGATGCATGACAATGCGCCTTCGCATACAGCTTTGCACACACGGGAGTACTTGGCAAGGGAAAACATCCTGGTATTGCCTTGGCCTGCACAATCGCCAGACCTCAACCCCATCGAGCATGCATGGGACATGCTCCAGAGACGTGTCTTAAAGGACTTGGATGGAGTGACAACAACCCAACATCTGATGGACTTACTAAAATTTCATTAGGAGCAATTGCCGCAGGATAACATTAACAGTCTCATCGATTCTATGAATAATCGGTGCCAGCAAGTTCTCCATAACAGAAGAGGCCACACTTTGTATTAATTTATGCAATTTTTGTACAACCATTTAATTTTAGTTTAAGTTCAGTTGATTAGGCACCTTACTTTGTACTATGTACATATAGTACTTACTTAAAAATAATTTAAAAAAATGTTGTTGTTTAATTTCAAAAAAGCATTAAAAAATAACTTAAATAAGAAAATACTAAGGATTTAATGCGAAAGTACATTATAAAATTGATATTTGTATGTGTTGCTTAGACTTTTTGATGTGTGTATATTTATGTTCCACTATACATATGTGTGCTTGATTATGTATTGCAAGTATGATGTTTCAGGAATTTATTATGAATATATTATTTTGGTTATGATGGCATTTCAACACAAATTATAAAATTTGTTTCTAATAGCATAGCTGGCCCTCTAACCCATATTATTAATGTTAGCATTTTAGCGGGAATATTTCCCGAACGTTTAAAAATCGTTATAGTAAAACCAGTTCATAAAAAAAGTTCTAAAGAAGAAATGACTAACTATAGACCAATTGCGTTGATTCCGGTATTTTCTAAAATAATAGAAAAAGTTATTTACGAGTCAATCTACTCATTTTTAACTAAATTTAATTTACTTTGTGATGAACAATACGGGTTTAGAAAAAATAAAAATATTAATATGGCTGTGTTCGACCTGCTAAATATGATAATGACTAACGTTGACACTAAGACTCCCGTATGCGCTATATATACAGATATGTCAAAGGCCTTCGATTGTGTGAATCATGAGTTACTACTAAAGAAATTAAACGCTTATGGCATCCGAGGTAATATCTTTAATCTGATAAAATCATACCTGATCGGTCGCAAGCAACTTACTGAAATTTCTAGAGTCTGTATCAAATCTAAACGTGAACTTAAATATGTTTCTTCGTATAAAGAAATTAAATTCGGCGTCCCGCAGGGAAGTGTCCTAGGGCCACTTTTATTTATACTCTATATAAACGACCTTCCTTGCCAAATCCGTCATCCTATGGTTTTATTTGCCGACGACAGCACGGCCCTAGTAAAGTGCCTCAACAAAGAAAATTATGAAAATACAATAAACGGCACAATTACAACCGTAATAAACTGGCTGAAAAATAACAACTTACAAATAAATATACAAAAAACTAAAATAATGCACTTTTACCAACGGCTACGCGCTGAAGAGTTAAACATTAATTATAAAAATCAAATAGTAAAAAGAGTAGATGTTACTAGATTTCTAGGTATTCTAATAGATAGTCAATTAACATGGAAGGCTCAAACAGAAGATATATGTAAGAAACTAAGCGCATCGGCTTATGCACTTTTCAGTTTAACAAAAAAAGTTAATAATAAAACTGTACTTGTTGCATATCATGGCCTAGTAGTTTCCATTTTAAGATTTGGAATTATATTTTGGGGCAACTGTAGCGAAAGAGAAAGCATTTTCAAAGCCCAAAAGCGCTGCATAAGAGCAATTTTCAATTTAAAAGTCACAGATAGCTGTGTACGTATTTTTAAAGATCACCGATTATTAACCTTTCCGTGCCTTTATATTTTAGAAATAGCTCTATTTGTCAAAATAAATCTACAACTTTTTACAACATTGACTGAAACTCGACATCGAACTTTATCTATGAGATCTCAGTACCAAAACTTATTATACACAGGCGGATTTAAAACAGCATTATTAAAAAAAAGTGTTACGGTCATGGCACCTGTAATTTATAACAAAATCCCAAACTTGATCAAAGAGCAACCTTTGAGAATCTTTAAAAAGAAACTTATTTCACTTCTAATAGAGAGGTGTTATTACTCTGTTTCAGACTTCCTGTCTGATAAACAGCTTTAATTTTTTTGATTTGTTTATTTACACTGTACATAACTTCATATGTGTTAATTTTCTAGTAGTCTTGAATGTATAACATTTTAATTGTTTCAGTTTAAACTATTTAAATTTAATTAGTATAAGTGCAATTGTTATTAACCCCTAAATGTTTGCATGCCAAAATGGTAGAATGTACAAGGATTCCTATATAAATTTTGTTTTCATCTTATTTTAAACACCTACATTTGCAAATAAATGAATATGAATATGAATATGAAAAGGTGAGTATATAGTATAGAACATAAAAAATATTGTTTATTTTTATTATAATTTATATATTTGTGCATTAATAATACAATACTTGTATGTGCTAGGGTTGCACGCTGTGCACGTATCCATACTGAACGTATAGGTACTGCACGTAGGTATATATAATGAGCTCCAGTGTGATCATACGAGGACCTGGAGCCTCCCTTAGGTGCCGAAGATGACCGCACCGGTGGTTTTAGCCGGTAGGAGTCCGGCATACCCCTTCGCCCTTCCCCGGGGCGAAGGAAGTTCATAAAGAATTTCCACTGGGCATCAATAAAAAAAGGTATATACAGGGCGTCCCACGGCGATGCCACACGGAGGGAAAGTACCTTAAATATTAAAGATAGGATATTTTACTGAAAGAAGACATCGTTTAATTTTTAATAATAAGTAGAACTGCATTCACAGATTTTTTTTAAATCGCCTACCTCAACCGGGAATCGAACCCGCCAAATGTGATAGTAAAATTACATGTATTTTATAATAGCGTTTGAAAGGGCTACTCATAAGCATTATTTTTTCCTAAATAACCTAGCATATTAAATGAAACTAAGATCATAAATAAATTAATTTATCAAATGCTCAAAATGTGATCCGTTCTGTTGTATACAAATTCTCACTCTTTTAATAATTTCTCTCCCTGTCGATTTACTTATTTTTGCATGGTGGATGTTTGAAATAATACGTCTAAGTTCATTTTTTAACTCCTGCACACTGTTGTACCGGTTCCTGTAAACTAAATCTTTTACATAACCCCATAAAAAAAAATCTAGTGGGGTTAGATCTGGGGATCTCGGTGGCCATCTAATTTGTCCAAAAGTGCCGATTGCCGAGAGAAATTATTAAAAGAGTGAGAATTTGTAGACAACAGAACGGATCACATTTTGAGCATTTGATAAATTAATTTATTTATGATCTTAGTTTCATTTAATATGCTAGGTTATTTAGGAAAAAATAATGCTTATGAGTAGCCCTTTCAAACGCTATTATAAAATACATGTAATTTTACTATCACATTTGGCGGGTTCGACTCCCGGTTGAGGTAGGCGATTTTAAAAATATCTGTGAATGCAGTTCTACTTATTATTAAAAATTAAACGATGTCTTCTTTCAGTAAAATATCCTATCTTTAATATTTAAGGTACTTTCCCTCCGTGTGGCATCGCCGTGGGACGCCCGGTATAATGAATGATATAAACGCGATTTTTTCTGTAATCTATTTCAATCCAGTGGATGCTATGCGCGTGAAATACTGAAAATGTTATCACAAAATAACCTCGATCAAATGATTGCTAACGTGCGATGACCAGGCGTGATGATCAACGCTCCTTCCTTCTCTGTATGAGACTTTGTCCTACAGTGAAACAGTTCATCAGTTCATCATCATATCACCCAAAGGACGTCCAGAATAATTAATAATAATGATATTAGATATCAATATTTATATATATTAAATGAATATATACTCGTAATATAAAACTTTGACATCAAACGACATTTGACACACAAATAACTTACGCAAAAAGTGCGCAAGGTAGGCTGAAAAAAGGTAACGCATTTTAGTTAACGCTCGACAAAATTTCACTTCTCATAAATTTTTCATACCGGGGCCTTATATACAAATCGATTTTTAAGGAGTAAACTCCAATAAAGTCGAAAAATTCAAAAACTTTATTAATACTAACTACCTTCGAAGTATGAAGTGCGTTTCTTAAAATACTCACCTCATTTACCTGGTGGCAGGTATCCAAGATCCCCCAGTTCCATAGCTCCGGTCTATTTATTAGAAAAATCCGACCATCAATAAAGTAGAGCTGGCTCTACATCATATGGAACCTAATATAATTGGTGTACTCGGTGACTAGGATAGGTGGTCAATTATGTGGATTGCGTATATAAGTATGTGGATTGCGTAGTCACGGCTTTCGGTACCCTTTATATATATATAAAGACTGTTGTACAGTAGTGTTGCTTAAAATCGATAGTCTATCGATCAATCTATAGGACTCCTAAAACATTCATACTATCGATTGGCCTATCGATATTATTATATAAATTGGACAATACTATCGATACTATTGATAGTATCGATACTATTGATAGTATCGATACTATTGTATAATTACAACTATCGATACTATATAATACAGGCGTCCGGTATTATAGTTTTTTTTTTTTTTGGTAAGTTGCGGTTTGCGCAAAGAAATAAACAGAAAGGAGGAGGACAGAAGTAATTCTATCAGGAGTAAAAGACTGATTTAGGTAACGGAATTGGGAATATTATTGGAACGTATCGGAAAAAATAAAATACCATAAACAAGTATCATAATACGAATTTTATATAGGCACTTACGTGATTATAAATGATCCGGTATAAAAACTGTATGGTAATGTTATTTGTTCTATTTTTAAATGAATATAATGGTATTTGAAAACGTAGTCATATTATGTATAATCATGTTATAATTAAGGTACAGAAATTCGTTATACCGCAATTTAAAACTCGTATTCAACTGCCGACCCACCATATAACAATTGACGTTGGAAATTATTCGCGAAATTTCAATTTTATGAATTCATGCCGGTAGCTTTGGCAAACGGCCAACCACTATTGTTTTCTTTCAAAATCAAACTAATTCGCGTACTACGGGCCCAACTCCACCCTCTCACTAAAGCAGTAGTAAGTCAACGTTAAATATGAAACCAAAAACAGCCGCAAAAAGTAGGAGGTAGATTTATTTCAGTAAAACGGAGCCGCTCCTAAAAATTGCATCAGTTTCTGAATTTCAGTGAACGCAGCGCGACGATTACAAGGAAAGTTTTAAATTTGAAATTCCATTCGCGTCGCGCGACTGAAAATAACTCATCAAAGAAGAGTTGCAGAATGGAAAAACTTAATCACACTAGGTATGCTCGGAGCTTTTATTTTAACGCTGGCAACGTTGGATTTCAAAGTTTGTGCTGTTAACGTGTCTAAATATAGACTTTAAAATTATGCAATTTCGTTGTTAATTTTAACGTCAAAAACGCTATAACTAAGCTAAACACCTAATTAATACAGAATCATGTAATAAAATCAACCGTTGTTGAAATACTGAATAATATCAATTGGAAACAATTGGACTCAATAAAAAAGCTTCTTCTTTCAACCCGGCTTGCGGCTAACCACATTTTGTAAAAAGTCAGGCCTGAAATAGAGCACTCTAGCCTAGGATAAGAAAATCGAACTTTGAATTTGTTTTTAACTTAAGAATATAGAGCTCAGCTCTTTATACACTTACTTTTGCAAAATCTTCAATATCAGAATTTATTTTCTATAAATAAATACAAGGCATTCGTTGCTTCTACCTGTGCTTCTCATAAAAACTAAACAGAGATTCGATTAAAAAATAGCCGCGGACATTTCGAATTTAAAAAATAAAAACGTCATTATAAATTCCCTGATAAAGTAGCGCGCCGTCGTCGTGTCGCGTCCAGTTCCATTTGAATACTTACTTGCAAATTGAGTATTTTTATAACTGGCGCGACACTAGAATGACTGTGCAATATTCTATTTCGATATTGATACAACGATGCGGAAAATGGAACCGTAAAATATTATGTTCGTATTCTTTATGTTCAACTTTATTCGTTGGACAAATTAGTGATGCATTTCTAAATTATTTTCATTCAGGTGGCCAGTATTTGGCTGGTATACTGGTTATTTTAAAAAAGTTGGAAGAAGAGGGTGCGCGTGGGCTTCCTGTACTCATCAAACTGCACTAAACGCAGCAACATAATGTTGCTAGTTTACGCCATGATAAAGATTTCTCCTCCTCCTCGGAATTTCTGTATTTAAATTTGAAATGACTTCTTTCGGCTGAAATAATGATCATAAATCTGACAGCAAGGTATATCTCCATTCAAGATAGCCTATTTTGAAGCTGTAGTCAATGCTGACCACAGGTAGCTAGACGATCAGGGATCTTTTAAAGTGGCTGAACTAAATGCAATCAATATAGGGTTAAGAACTAGTGGTAAAATTAGTTTTACCTAATCGAAATCACTAAATCGAATTCTATCTTTTCATTACAACAAGTCAATCATATAAAAATAAACACAATTAATTATATTAGTATTATATATAATAAGTTTCCATTATGACTGTCGAATAGAAATAGAAATCAAAAGTGAAATTTTGGATTTGCAATATCTAATGGCACGCCTTTATGGGGGCAGGAACGGCTCTTATGAAACGTTGTTCGGCCAGCTTCGTTACTCGTCAGCTGTCTCCACCTCGAGACCTTAACTCTGCGCTCCACGCTCGACTGTTAATTGTGTGTTTTTTTCCATCCATTATTCCATCGCGTAAGTGAAACTTTATTATTGTTTTCTTTATATCTTTATTATCTTTACATTTGGATTGATGGAGCAGAACGACATTATTATTTTTGTACAAAATACAAAGCTTCTTATCTACCACTTTTAACTTGCAATCGGTGAATAACAAACGCAGTGACTAGAACAGCGAATGGTACTCCAATTAAACTTACGCGTTGCGTGGTACGGCTGTCGTTTGCGGTCTGTACGCTTGGTATGATTGGCTACCTACAAAGTCGTGGGTGTGTTTTAGTATGAGAAGCCAATTATAACGTTGTGTTTATTTAGTTCATTGAATGAGAACTTGTAACTGTGCATTAGTGCGCTTTTATGAAGAATGGTAGTGGGAAAATGGATTTCTAGGCTCGCATACATTTTGATCTACATGGCATATCTCCTTTCTTCCAACATCTTTGGTGTACACCGACGTGTATCAGCGTCAATATTGTAGAAATGTATAGGTACTGTTTATATACCTCTACTTATTTACTTTACTTAGTTTACATATTTTCATAAAAATAAAATACTTATCATCATCACCAAATCAGTCAAAGGACTGCCACTGCTGAACAGATGCCTTTCCATAGATTTCCACAACTGTCTTCATTCTGGGGGGAACTTGCCAGTACTCACCACGCTTGGCAGGCGGGCTGGTGCGCGCAGTATGGTTACTCTTTTACAGAAGGTACGCTGCTGCCCATCCCTCTGGCTTAAAGTCCCTTTGTTGCCTTTTACGACATCCACGGGGGGAGCTGGAATGGTGCTATATTCTTAATCCGGACATGGAAAAAAACGATGTTGTACCTACATGTGTCAGGCGACTCGCTTCCGATATTTTTCTATATTTTTGGCTATGATAATAGCATTGTCTCACCTCTATAAACTCTCACACACATTGCTTTAGAGTACCATTGCAAAATAATTGACCTATTGAATTATACTATTGCGAAACTGCCCAGTTAAATGTTGGCACAACTTAAAACCAACGTTTGAGACATAATCCGTGCATGGCATAAAACATGGGTCGTATCGATCAGAGCAGTTTGCAACACCGGGAGATCTGTGTGTAACTGACAACACCCTTGTCATGGCTTAACTCCAACTACAAATAAAGTAAAACACAGATTTGGGATGCGATTTAAACAAACACACATTCATACATTGTACACACAGCTTTAAAATTCAATTACAATGTTTGTTGTTGCCATAGTAACGATTAAGACTGGTTGAGCGCTAGTTTCGTTTTATTCAGATTAATATATCGTGTAAAACAATGGAATAAATAAATCCTTGTTTAATTGAAACTCCAATTTCGGATTCAAAAATCGATTCTTTTGTCATGTGCATTGTGCTTTGTATGTATCACGACAATATTTCCCGAAGGGGTAGGTATGGGGGTTGCCAAAAGACACTGACCATCTCCCACGCGCTACAAGTTCCAAGTTAGTGTCATTTGTTAGATAAATATATCAGCTTATAATCCGCTTAATTTTATTTTGATCGACTGCGGTATAATCAAGATTTAAGGAATTACTACTAGCAAACTTTATGTGTAGATTATGTAAGGCAGCCAAAGTCGTAAAAAAGAATACCTATATATATATGCAAACAATATTTACTTAACGAACGCAATGTTTATTTCGTAGGATATATTTATCAGTTTGGTGTTGAAATGACATTGAGTGTAGTTGCACTTCAACAAATAAAATAAAACATTATTTTATATTTAGCCTATGCAATTCTGTGTCTTTTTTGTATGTGGTTTATCATAAAGTATTTTTCTCACTATTTGGCTTTCTCGTAACACGAAGGCCTAAAATGGACGATATCCTTTTGCTGATGATGAGTCCTGAGTAATAAGAATTGAGTCTATTACTATAATCAAGCACAATCCTAAACTCCGGGTAGCCAGGAAAACTCGATAAAAGGTGCGTGACTTATCAATTGAACCACATAATTCTATGCACAGAATTACATCATCACTGTCGCTTTTATATTTTAGAATTGTTCGAACGTAAAATGTTTTTCCAATAATAACAAATTTAACTATTTCTACACTTACACTTACATTATTATAGATGTTGTTTTCCTAACGTTTCAAACACTTTTCAGTGTTCGTTAACTCTAGCTATTTCTGACAACCAATCTAAGCATTATCTTCTCGCGTGTCAATTGCTGACAGCCGCGTAGACACAATAGATTTTTTCTAATTGTCTCGTTTTACGACACGCAATATGATAAGAAATCGGTTGCATCCAACTACTGGGTTGCCAAGCTTAGATGGTAGTCACTCCCTGTGAAATACTTATATTAATAACATATATTGAGATATATGGTAGAACTGAAGGCTAACTCTAACTCCTAGTTGGAATAAGGCACTTTCTGAATTGAAAAATTCGAGGTAGAAACGGGCTAGTTGAAAATGTAGAGTTGAAAATAACTCCGTCCGTAAAATAGGTCATCATTTCGGCCGAATGAAGTCCATTGCTGGACACAGGCCTCCCCCAAAGATCACCACAACGACCGATATGTGTGTTGTGGGCTCATTGGGGGGTTTTTCCAGAATCGCCACACTTGGCAGACTGGTTGGCGATCGCAGTTGAGTTGGTTAATGTACTCGAAGGACGCTGCTGCCCATCCTCCGGCTAATCCTTTAGTCGACTTTTACGACACCCACGGGAGGAAATGGGGTGGTATTCTGAGCTGGTACCATACGGCAAAATACCACGTAAAATAGGTACTGAAAACAAATTCTGTTACCATGGAGCATGAAAAGTGATAAAATAAAAATCAAAAAATAAATAAGGTAAAATATATCAGTATTTAACTCCTTCTATGTTAAAGGCAAAGCAAAGACACGAAACAGAACAATTATTGTCAGCCCTACACTATATATCCTGCCCCACGTCAACCCTTCCACCCCAAGAGAGCCAAGTGCCTGAAATTTAATCCGGGAAAAACCCAATCGGTACATCTTGACCCGCAAGCTATTCTATGTGAAGGGTTAAGAATGTAATACACTGAGAGTGGGGATTTTCTTTTTATCTATCTGTACGTTGGATATAAAGTGCCTGTATTGTCGTCTTTTAATAATATTTATTTCTTTTGCCGAAAAGCGGCAGGCAAATTCCGGTTAGGCCAATTAAGACGTAGTATCAAATGTAGAACAAAATGTCAGTCTATTAAACAGAAATTCAGATTGATTCATCAAAATTCGTGACACATTTCTTGTTACGGCAATCCGAGATAGAACAATATTTTTAGATATTTGTACCAATAAAAAAATAGCCCAAAATAAAAAAACGAGCATGCCTTATAATAGTCGTATATGATGTGTAACCTCTAATTAATTTGTGATTTTTTATCAAAATTAAAAATATCAATTGAGCAGCTACAGAAATTTACCTCAAAATTTAAAAAAGCTAAATACTGAAATATTTGTTCGATTAATTATTCATTAATTCTCGCTTGTATTTTTTTTATCAATGATCTGCTCTGTGTTCAGACAGTTATTATCAACAGTAAATACATGTATTAATATACATAAAACACTTTATCCATAGCACACTTTATACACAACACTGAAGGTTAAGCGCACAGCTGATAGCTGACAGTACCAACCTCTCGGAAAATGTGTTGGTACCATGTGACGGCTAACTCTAGTATCTAGTAGTGCTCATTGGTCAAATCAAATAGCGCGCGCTTCCTCGGCTTCCTGTTACACACTTCCGTCCCTTTTCACGAAATTACTCCCACAGATTGCAGAAAAGCGAGAGGAAAGATGTTACATATCATTAACATGTTCAAAATATTATGCCAATAAAATAATTATTAAATAACGTACATAAAGAAATATATATCTAACTAGCTGCCTGTCCCAGCTTCGCACAGGCAGATACATGCAAACCCGATTGCAGCGCCACCTACCGGGTCCAATTGTGAATCTAAACCATCACCTACACAGACGACATACAGAAAAAAAACATCAAAGTCGGTCCAGCCGTTTAGGAGCAGTTCAGTGACATACACACGTACAGAAGAATGTATATAAGATATCTTTTACCAATATACATTTCTACAAAATGACGCCGATATACTGCTAACATACACAAAGGGGCAAACGTGAAGCGCCCAGTCTAGGTGGCCGGGCGGAGAGAGCCGACGAGTCACGAGGCAGGCCGAATGACACGTCGTGACGTCTTCGACGAGCCATTCAATTTTCACATCAAAATACACTTAAGAGGGTAAAGAAAGAATACCGAGTCGTATGATAAACTGCTTAAAATTTATTACGTAAACTCGAAGTTCAAGCTAAAAACAGTGCAGGCTAAAATGTCACGAAGGTGTTCGCGTCTGAGTGATCAAAGTGTATTGGGAAGAATAAACGGCGACACACTGATCCATATTAGTAATGATAGTTGGAAAATCCAAAAGTGCACGCCTCATAATCTCATTAATTACAATAAAATTGAGATTATTTGTAAATAATAATTAAACTACATCGAATTATACCGTTAAAAGTAATAGGCTTCTATTCCTCAAAATACTGAAGCCTATAAAAAAAACGAACTCGATATGTGAAGTATTTCGCTCGTTATCGTGACCACAAGATACGGGATCCGGACATACAGACACACGGACGTCCAAGACAGAACTTTTTTAAACAATTTTTTAATTAGTTTAAATAATAAAAAGAGATTTAAAAATACCATGAGTGTTAAAAATAGTGTTTTTTCTCAACATTTCTTTATTTATATTCACTTATAAAAGCAATAAAGAGTAAAAAGTGACATTTTAAGTTGGAGAATCACTCGGTGTGCGTAAACTGACAGTAATACCCACCTCAACGCTTCGCTTATGAGGCGTGCAATACCGCAGTATCCAGTTTTAAATTCGAATGCTCCAAAGTGCCTCTGCGTGTTACTCGTACACCCACGTACATGTATCCCACGTCTGTTTACGAAGAGAGTGATTTTCTTCTAGAGTATTAAAATATGGCAAATCTTATGATGATACTGAATTTTCCTTTTATACAACTAGGGTCCCCTATCTCGATCTGAAAGTGGTCGTGCTTTGCTTATGAGCATATTATCAGTTCCATTCGGTAAAATTTACCCTAGCAGTCGCCACGCTGCCGCACGCTGGGATGAAATAATCATCAAGCTCTCAGTACGCCGACCGCACACTCGGCTCGCGGTCAGATGGTAATAGAAATAAATCGGTACCTACCGTATCTAACCCTTCGTAGCCCGGTCACTCCGACCCCTGGGACGTTTCTCACGAAATTGTTACATTTTCCCGCTGCCCTCAATTGAATGTTCATAGGGTTAAATTGCCTTTAAAAAGTTCCTACACTTTTTCCGGGACAAAGGTATTAAATGATGAGAGCCTACTCACGTATGCCATAGTTTCTTTTTTCTATTTGAGGATTTTTTGGCATCGGATTTTGGTTCATCCTTATAAATAGAACCCTTATTTGAATGGACTATTGAGTTGAGTAGCTATCTTGGAATCGTTGCTGTATTTTTAAGTGTTGGCACAAAGAGGTTCCATCTCGCGAGGAGTAAGGTTATGGTGAAGTTTGTGACTACCGATCAATCGACTGTAGTTAATCCACTTATAACAAAGTGCTAATCTTAGTCTGAACTAAACCCAAATATCTGCGGTGTGGTTCTCGGAGGTCTTATTCAGGTATGATAATCTCTCTCTATAGGTTTCTAAAGACAATTTTAAGTTAATGTTTCTATATATATTATCTCATAGCATCTTAACTATTGACTTTTCTTAAGAGCCTGCTATGGCCTATATGAAATAAAATCTTCCAATTTGATTTCAAATCATTTTACTTAATTTAATATATTAGACGCTTCGCAAGTGGCGGTGCACCAGTATAAAGGATTTTTTTTTTTGTTATGTCGTGGTGATTATTATTTGACTAGTTGCCGCAACATTATCATTATACAAATACTTTACATACAAATTATACTTACTGTATTATATTTAATAGTGTGTTTCAGGGTTGTTTCGTACATTTCTAGCTTTTAACTTTGCATTATACTAGAAATTTATTTGGAAATAAGCCTAATTTCATTTACCTTAGTACTCATTTGATACTACTCTTTTTCTTCTAAATGATTGTTTCTAATGTATTGTGCATAACATAAATAAAGCAAATAACTCATTCAAGATTAACAATACAATATCCTAACAAACAGTGAAGAGATAGTCACCGTATAACTTTGCGGTACTAAGTTAAGCCCATAACTGGTAACTTAGTCCACAACATGAAACATTCTAGGTAGAAAGACGCGCCGTCTTCGCGCCCGAACGCCAATGACACTCCTACACAACAGCGTACTCTGCGTACTAGAAATGCAATTTTGAACGAAGAATGTTCCAAATACTGGCAACAAATAATAAGTAAACAAAAGAAAGTAAGAAACTTCCAATTTTAAAATATATTCTTGAATGATTTGTAATTAGAACTCAAGGGACATTTTTGAGCCACAGAGACTGAAACATAATAATAAAAACTGCGGCATGGAACGGCACGTTTAGTACGTAGAACATTGTAGATATCGTTGCTACAACTTAGAATATTTATTCGATGTGTTTTCACGCTCCATCTATTTTGACGACACAGTTGAGGTTATAAAAGAAAATAGTTTATACTACAGTTGTTAGGATAATGTTAGAAAATGGGTACATACTGTAGACATTTCATTATTTTATTTCTGTTTATTATAGTAACATCGAATTCTAGTTTTATGAAATATAGAGTTTAATTTTTACACTCTAGCAATACTTTCGTATTCACGATACCGTACTATACGTATATCTTTATACATACAAAATTGCTACGATGACTTACGCAATTTTAGATAGTGTGTAAATACATACATTAAAATATTACTGCACACGTATTTGTTATAAGTAAGTCCTAATATGAATAGTAATCAATTGAAAAAAGGAACTAATAATGTATTCTCTAATCACATCACAAATAATAAATAAAAATGTAACATTTCCCGCGCAAACCGCTGTGATCGTTGTAATATTGGAGACATTAATCCTAACGTTTAAAATATTATCAAAAACAGACAATACACCGAGATAGAATCCCACACTTCCGCTAGTAAATAAGAAAAATGTCTGAACAGCTAGCCAGGGAGGTGTAAACAGGCTAAATAGGCGACCGAGACATGATGCCGTGTTAAATATTGTACCCACCGTATGACGTCATCGCCCGTTTATGGTACACGGAAAGTAGCGGGAAAATGAAAATAATGTTATTATGACTATGCGACAGTTTTATTGGGAGAAGATACGAATACGTTAAGTTATACTGTCCATGCGGTGTCCGGATTAAAAATATAGCACCACTCCATCTCCTCCCGTGGATGTCGTAAAAGGCTAATAAGGGAATCTAAACGAGAGGGATGGGCAGCAGCGTCCCTTCTGTGAAACGTCCAACCTGTCTGCCAAACGTGGTTAGTATTGGCAAGTACCCTCCAAAATGATGACACAGTTGTGGAAATCTATGGGGGAGGCAATGATATTATATATTAAAAGAAGTAGATATGTTACATGCGCTCCAAAAGTAAGAACGAAAACTCCCCCAATTGTAGCACCTCGCAATCAGTTCGCCCAAGACACGACAACGAGCACACACTGTCACAATCTGTATTGTTTTATTAATTTAAGTAATAACAATGCCGTCGTGCATATAGGAAACACACACACTAACTAGCAAAAATAAATAAATTACAACGGATATCATACCACACGTGAGTAACAAACTATATTTTAATAAAAATACTATTCAAATTATCAATAGAATAATATTCTCGAACGAAACACAGGCCAAGCAAAGAAAAGAGACACCACATATATACTATCACAGGTGCGACAGAGACATCGAGTATACGTCACGTCATTTTAGATTGCTATCTCTTTTACTCTCGTAGTTTTTGTATCTTCTTTCTTACAGCATAGGTGTGTAGTTTTATAGCTTTATACCTACATACATACAGCGAGACTGAGTTTTGCGCGCCATTTAATATGGACGTAACATATCTATGGTATAATATCATTGGGGGGAGGCCTTTGTTCAGCAGTGGACGTATAAATGGCCGATATATGTATGTTATAGTAAAACATCTGTTTTGTTTTTAATAAAGATAATTTTAATGAGTCCGTTTCATTCCCGAGAGTAAAAATGAATGATTCATTAGTTAAATTATTACGCTAATTTTCTAGTTAGATTATTACGCTAATTTTCTAATAATGAATCTCTCTGTAATTGAGTTCAGAACGTTCTCGATCTAATTTATTTAATTACGCCTCACATTTTCACGTTCAATTTAAACAACCAACTTATTCTAATATAAATAGCGTTTCATACAGCTCAAAAAACTCTTTGTCTTAATTACAATCGAAAATTCTTTTTTAGCCTTAGTGCTTTTTTTCTTATTTTTAAGGGTTATGGTCACTGATGGACTTAATCTTGTGTAACGGACTTCGACTATGGACATTATAAAAAAATACTATTAACAAGAGCTCCACATTTAAGCAGATAAAAATATCTTGATCATTGTTGCTCTCTTTTCTATTAATTCTTTTTTAATTACTGGCTGCGAACCGCGGTTTCATCCGCCGTTTAATTTAAAAGAAATGGGATTATTATAAATAAATTAGAGTACTTCGGCATAAACATTTGACATATGAGTATATATATTGGATTTCATGGGTTTTAATTATTTTGCGCGGAACCCTTCTTCATCATCATCATCCATCTTTAAAATAAAAGTAGCCAAAGTTATTCCGTATAATATCACCTATCTGCCAGTGAAAGTCCTGTAGAAATCAGTCCATCCGTTTAGGAAATCAGCGGGAAAAAACAGACAGACAGACAGACAAAGACAAAAAAATATTTTAATAGATTTTTTGTTCTAGTTACCGTACCTATATACTTCCATATGCATTTAGTAAAAAGCTGTTATTTTGACAATACAAACAGACACTTCAATTCTATTTATTTGTATAGATTGCTTTGATAATAATATACTTGTTTAGAGAACTGCGGCTGCGAATCGCACCAGTCCATCTCATCCCGTGGGTGTCGTAACTGATGAGGTGACTGTAGGATTCACTGGGGGATGGGCAGCAGCTTCCTTCGAGTACATCAGCAACAGAATATTTTATTATACCAGTAGATATTTGCACACCTATGACATTACTATTGTAATTTGAGTTTGCCCATAATAAGTCATTTCACGAAAAAGGTTTTAAATTTCGCGCAAAATTTCACCGAACACAAAAAACACGAAACTCTTTGAGTATCATAGATTTGGCCAATCTAGGTTTGAGCTCAAGAATGTCAATCAAGAAGAAGTACAGAAGATCTTGCAGAGTCTTGTGTCAAATGCGAAGGGTGTTGACGACCTAAGTCTGGATATGCTCAAGCTAACATTACCATCCTCTCTTCAAACTATCGTTTCAATAGTCAATAGGTCGTTGGACACTCATACTTTTCCAGAAGCATGGAAGTGTGCAATTGTGCGCCCTATCCCTAAAAACAACAACCCCACCACTGTCAAAGACCTTCGTCCTGTGAGTATATTGCCCTGCCTATCCAAGGTCTTGGAGAGGGTGGTATACAATCAAATGCTTAAGTACTTAGAGGAGAATAATATGCTTCCTGATCTCCAATCGGGCTTTAGAAAAGGCCGTGGGACGGCGACTGCACTTTCGGATGTAATAGGCAATATGCTTGAGGCAAGAGACAGAGGGGAGGGTTCGATACTGGTCCTACTCGATTTTTCCCGGGCGTTCGACGCAATTAACACCACTCTATTGCTTTCCAAGCTAGCATACTATGGATTTGCAATGGAAACAATAGAGTGGTTTGCAAGTTACTTAGATAATAGGATGCAATATGTTGAGATACGGAAAGAGGATGGAACAATCATGACTTCCCCACCACGAAAGGTATCACGTGGTGTGCCGCAGGGCTCAATTATAGCCCCTCTACTATATATCCTCTACAGTGCAGATGTGGCTAAATCATTCCAACATTGCAAGTATCACATGTATGCTGATGATATTCAACTATACATATCATGTAAACCTACTGAGGCATTGGTAGCTGTGCAGAAAATGAATCAGGATATACAAACAGTAGTCACATGGTCTGAGCAAAACTCATTAGCATTAAATCCCCAAAAATCTAAGTTTATGGTACTTGGAAGTAAGAAAATGATCAGCAACATACAGTCAGCCAAATTAGAAATTATTGTAAATTGCGAAATAATTGAAAGGGTAGAGACAGCATGCAATCTGGGACTCACTATGGACCCTGAACTACATTTTGAGAAGCACATCAGTAACTGCATGAGGAGTTGTTTTTATAGGTTAAAGGTATTATATACATTTAGAGAATATTTAAGTGTTCCTTTGAGAAAACAATTAGTGGACAGCATAATCTTGTCCAAGTTAAACTACTGTGACACTGTGTATGGTCCATGTCTGCTATCAAGAACCGAAAAACTGATACAACGCATTCAGAATGCATGTACACGATTCTGTGTGAACATACCACGTAGAAGCCACGTAACGCCATTCATGAACGCTAACGATATATTAAAAATGTCTGCAAGGAGGAAGTTACATTTGGCAGGCCTGTTGTTTGGTGTCATACTCACACAAAAGCCCCAGTATATATATTCTAAACTCAGTTGGAGGCAAAATAAATATAATACTCACACACGCTATGCAACAAATCCTCTGTCTATACCCAAACACAGAACTATGGCATTCAGGGGGAGCCTCAAATATGCCGCCACTCACTGCTGGAATAACCTGCCTCCACCAATACGAAGCCTGAAAACGAAACAAACTTTCATGTTACAAATGAAACAATATTATATATACAGAAGTCTCTTTAATTTAATCATGATTAGTCTTACCTTAATGCTCATGGCTTGCGAGCAGTGGCACAGGTCATCGGCAGTGAGTATGGATCAGCTTGATACCTCCCCCTCTAAGCACTGATCACTGGGTGTAAACTTTGGTGGCCGCATGTCTGTTATTATTTTGGCAGGTATGTTCACAATGACGGACTTGTGTAGCTTATTCGCAGTCGACTTATTCATTGTTTTTCTGTACATATAAATATGTCACACCTCCGACTAGCGACTCGTCACACACTGGAATAACATAATCAAGGTATAAGTCGTATCCCCCGGCCAGTTACACTGATGTGCATCGCCACGTTAATACGTTCAAATATAGAATAAAAAAGCGTAGTATTTGTTTACTAGATCATATAGGTAGAAACTACGTCACAAACCAAGATTCTTTGTACACTTAGTAACTAGCGGACGCAAGCGTTGTTTACTATTAGACCTATATCGTTACGTCATGCGCCCACGCAATAATAGCTGTCACTTGATTACAAGGACTGTTTCGTTTCTTTTCTTTGACGATCACAATATATATTAGGATTATATAATATTATTATTATAAGTTACACACATTTACTAGATCACATTGTAGTTTATCTCACTAAACAATTTATTTAATCTAAGTAATAACTTTGCACTCACTCGTATTTTTGTAGTTACCGGTGGGACGCCATTACGTCACTCTGAGGTTATTGTTGAAAACCAGCGCTGGTGGCATTAGGTCCGTCCGATGTCACAGTAATAAGCTGAACAATTACCTATTTCTGCGCACATACGACGCACAGCACAGACATGCATATCAGGATTTTATTTATTGTGTAACTTGTCTACTATTGTACTTTTAAAATGACGTGGGTAACTCGATAAAGTGTTGTCGTGATGAAAATGATAATATCGGTCATAGATAATATAAATTATGCTCATCTCATACAAAGTCCATAAAGCACAATCATTCTAAAAAAGGGTTACCTGCCTATTACTGTTTTATTTCTACATTATTCTTTTGTTTGTGCAGTAGTAACATTTTGCTTTTATTTAGTTCTAAATATGTCTCGTCTGTATTGATTGTTTTATGATGGGTGTAGTGTGTTGTCTGGTGCGTAGAAATAAATGTTTCTTTCTTTCTTTCTTTCTTTCATCAATATTTCACGAGATAAAACTTCTAAAAATAACACGGCTACGTCATATCCGTGAAAATAAGGGTCAAAAAAACGTTACTTACATCAATATTGTAAGTCCCAACCTAAGTCCTTACGCAACCCTTAGTTTAGTATTCTGTACTTGGCACAAAGTTAGCCGGGGTCGGCAGTTGACAGGCTACTCCCAAAGGCTAAATATTTGACGGGCGATCGCTCACGCCCTCACAACTCCAGACAGTTTCCCCACGTTTTTTGCTCCTGGCTGGAAACTTGCACAGTATAAAAACGTGATGAAAATTTCTTGTTGATTTTTTTGTTAATCATTTCGGTTGAATACTCTGTGGTTTGTTTATTTTGCTTATGTTGTGTTTAAAAGCCGTTAGTTTAATTTTTAGGGTATAAACAGCAAGTGTAAATCTACGTGTACATAATTCTAATGCAGGTTTTGCTTTGTAAAAAACTTAAACAGATTATTATAATTTGAGTTTAGGTATAAAAAATCTTCAAAAGTTAACCTCTGGCCATGAAAATGAAAATCCATGAAAATCAAACGAAATGAACTGACGCTTGATAGAATATAATATACTACTAATATATATTTACGTTCATATATAACTTGTAGTTTTTATTGTGTTAATTTTGATTGCTAGCTGCACTGTTTTGAAGCTCCAGTTGGTAATTGGGAAAATGTTTTATTTCGTTTTAGTTAGTTTTATTTTAATATAATTTTGTTTCTATCGTCTATGCGGCACGGTTGGTGCAGTGGCTGATATAGTCGGCTGCTGCGCTCCGGGTCGCGGGGTCGTTTCCCGCACGTGACAAATATTTGTATGACCTGCAGGTAGTTGTTCTGGGTGTATTGTGTATGTAATTTGTGTCTGTAAACGCACCCACGACACAGGAGAAATACTAGTGTGGGGTTCTTACTAAGAAAAAAGTAACAAATACCTCTAATAAATTGTCTTCCCAATATATAATATACTAGCTGGGACCCGCGGTTTCACCCGCGTTTAATTTAAAAGAAATTTAGAGTACTTCGCCATAGATACTGGACATAGAATATATCTATTGGATTTCAAGGTTTTCTTTTGCGCGGAACCCTAATTATTTTTCTAAAATAAAAGTAGCCTAAGTTATTCCTTATAACGTCAGTTATCTGCCAGTGAAAGTCCCGTCAAAATCGGTCCAGCCGTTTCGGAGATTACCCGGAACAAACAGACAGACAGACGGACAGACAGACAGACAAAAAAATGTTTTTTTGTTATAGGTACCGTATATACTTTCATATGCATTTAGAAAAAAGCTGTTATTTTGACATTACAAACAGACACTTAAATGTTGAATGAAAATAAACTCAGAATGCCACCATCCCATCTCCTCCCATGGGTGTCGTAAAAGTCGACTAAGGGATTAGCCGGAGGATGGGCAGCAGCGTCCTTCGAGTACATTAACAACTCAACTGCGATCGCCAACCCGCCTGCCAAGCGTGGCGATTATGGCAAAACCCCCCAATAAGCCCACAACACATCCATACCGGTAGTTGTGGTGATCTTTGGGGGAGGCCTGTGTCCAGCGGTGGACTTCATTCGGCCGAAATGATGATGATGACTTCAATTTTATTTATTTGCAATGATTGTTGTGTTCTTAAGCTGCAAAAAATACATTGATTTTCTTCCTTTTTTTCTCATCATTGATTCACTAATTGACTCTGGCACGCTGTAAGATGATTCATTCTTTGAATGCTTCATTATTTTACTATATAAAATCACTCACTAGTAGAATATACTTATGCTCATCACAAAATCACAGTCTCAACCTGTAGCGCTGTAAGAAAAAAGATCTGTATATAAATTTGATTTATATCTTTTATATATTTTATTGAATTGACGGCACGGTTGGTGCAGTGGCTGATACAGTCGGCTGCTGCGCTCCGGGTCGTGGGTTCGATTCCCGCACGGAACAAATATTTGTATGATCTACAGGTAGTTGTTCCGGGTCTGGGTGTATTGTATGTGAAATTCATGTCTGTAAACGCACCCACGACACAGGAGGAATCCTAGTGTGGGGCAACGTCTTGTGTATGTTATGATTTCCACAGGCTCAGGCACTTGTACTAACTAATATATTAAAACTAATTTGATAAGTTTCAGAATATAATTAAGTGGTTTCTTGTTACAGGTTTCGCATGCGACCAGAAAGCTAATTTATAAGAATCCAAAGGGTTCCGAAGCCAAAACCAAAGGTAAGCCACCGCAAAAATTATTATTCCAACGCTAAAATAAATGAAAAAAATGAGAGACACGAGCTCTTAACTGTCGTAACGCGTCTGTGTCCAGCAGTGGACTTCATTCGGCCGAAATGATGATGATGATGAGTTTGTCTATCCAGAATGATTGTACCGTGAAACCAGCATCGAAAGGGCCTAAGTCTATACTTAACCCAGTTTCCCCATAGGTTTTTTTTTTACCTAATAGTATGTTTGGGGGCGCTGCAAATAAACCAGCTAAGTATGTTTAACCCTCGCGTTTCGAAGCTTGTGAGATCATTGTCGGGCCCGGTCTATAGCAAATCAATCAGACGCTAATAAAGTCGGGCGGGGCGATGTTAAAATATAATTTCTCGTTGGTCTGCGTGAACCGGGAGTATTGGCAAATACCCCCCGAAATCCTATGAGTTCAGCAGTGAACGTTTATTGCCGATATGATGAGGATCACCTCTGGATTTACAAAACAAAAAAATAACAGACATACATACAAAAAAAAACATACAGTCGAATTCAGAACCTCCGCCTTTTTTTAAATCGGCTAAAAATATTAAAAACCCCCGAGACAAGTAAAATACATCTAAAAACTAAAAAGGTTACAGGAGAAATCCTAGTGTGGCGCAAATAAAAAAAGGAAACAGCTGATGATCTTCAATCATCTGAACAGATTTTCTTGAGACAAATCTATAACATTCTGGAACTAAATCTAAATCGGTTCATCCGTTTGGGAGTCATGATGCCACAGACAGATACACGCGTTTAACTTATAACACCCGTCTGTTTGCGTCGGAGGTTAAAATCTCTCGCACCAAAATCTAATCAAACGTTTTCCGAAATTCCCATTTCCCGTTATCTCATGTCTCAACAACCCTGAGTCTGCAAAATCGCTACAGTTAATAGTGGATCTGTAGTCTCTATTACAATTTCAAAGAGTAATTACCGGTAAAAGTCATTGTTAAAGGCAAACACAAAATAAATTTCATCATCATCATGTCAGCCAAGATACGTCCACTGCTGAAATAAGGCCTCCCTCATAGATTTGCACAACGACCTGTTACATGCCGTGTGTTGTCACTTGGGGGGGACTTGACAGGTGGGGTTGATGTGCGCCGAACGGCTGCTATTCCTCAGTAGGAATGCTGTTGCACATCCCTCTGGCTTAGATTCACTTAAGGCCGAAATTATTTATCAATCTAATCTAAAATCTTCGGATTTTGAACTTAATCTGTTTTCAAAACCCTTATCCAAAGACTTCGGATGCGATTATTAATTTCGGCCGTTCGTTGCATTTTACAATATCCACCGGAGATTGGATTGGTGGTATATTCTTAATCCGGACACCACACTGAACAAATAAATCTACGACACAATAAATAAATATATTACCGACAAATAAACAAATAAATATCATCCAAATCTATCTTAAGTATCGACCAAAAACACAGCGGTATCGCAATAAATCTATCATGACGTGACGAAGGCTCGAAAGAATAAAATAAAAATAGGAAAAAATCGGTGAGACCAATTTCTATTTATTCACCCCTAAATCGTGGCCACCATATTTCACAGCGATACATCCACACAACTCCTGAATTATTTATACCATTGTGATAGAAATATATTTATTTAATTAGTTATCTTATAAGACGACGGACCGTATCGCATTAATTTTATAAAATGTTGAGGTTTGTTTATGATGTATTGGTTTGCCCGATACGTGCATTGGCTTCAATTTATTTATATTTTTCTAAATAATTATTTATTTTAGAAAAGGTGTCGTTTTTTATGTTTGTTTGTAATTGATAAACACAAAAACTACTAAACCGATTTAAACAATTCTTTCATCAATATAGAGCTACGTTATCAACTAGAAACATAGGCCGTATTTTATTTTCAAAAATTTAGAGATCCCTATGGAAATTGCAATAATATAACCCAAGGTATAAAAAAATGCCTATAATAGTTGTTATTTGGCGTGCGCTGCGAAAACTATTGATGATACATAAAATAATGTAATACATGTTTAACCCGTCTCACCACGTGGGTGTCGTAAAATGCAACTATGGGATTATGCAATTATGGGTACGGTTGGTGCAGTGGCTGATACAGTCGACTGCTATGCTCCGGGTCGCGGGTTCGATTCTCGCACGGAACAAATATTTGTATGATCTGCAGGTATTTGTTCCGGGTCTGGGTGTATTGTTTGTGAAATTTATGTATGTAAACGCATCCACGACACAGGAGAAATACTAGGGCGTGACAACGTTTTAAAAAAAAACCCGGAGAATGGGCAGCAGAGTCCTTCGAGTACATCGACAACTCAACTGCAATCGCCAACCCGCCTGTCAAGCGTACCGATTATGGTAAAACCCGAAAACTCCCCAATAAGCACACAATACACATAGACCGGTCGTTGTGGCAATCTATGGCTTGTGTCCAGCAGTGGACTTAATTCGGCTGAAATGATGATCTTTGTAGTACTCATAATATATATTGAAGTGTTATTTTTGACATAAATTAGGAGGCGACTTGGTTTCTTCACAAAAATTTTTAGGGTTCTAAATCTTTACCACTAATAAACAACCTCGCTCCACCCGTGGGTGTCGTAAAAGGTGACTAAGGGTTCCTATCAAGAGGAGAGGCAGAAGTATTCTCGTGTGCTAATAAAAATATACTGCGATCACTATCAACTGCCAAGCGTGGTGACTATAGCATTATTCCCTATGACCGCTCATTGTAGTAATCATTGGAACGCCCATTTGCAGCGGTAGATGTTTACGGGTCGATGTGTTTGTTTAAGCGACGTTTTCGATAACGGGACACGAAGTGATCAGCAGACCTAGACGATCATGATCATATCTCACGCAATCGTTATCATCGTATAAGCCAAAGGATGTCCAATGCTGAACAAAGGCCTCCCCCATAGAATTCCACAAGAATGGGTTACATAAATATTAAGCGATACTCGACAAAATATCATCGCTAAATAAGCATAGATACGTATACGATTCAAGAATATCCATGTCAATTTTATTGTCTTACCACGGTAGAGTGGGCAATTGCCGCAGGAGACGTACCGTCTGCACATCTGTCTCATTATTCAACTGGTGGTTACAACCATTTTTCTTCTCCAGTTATCACTTACAAGAGAAGTAAAGCAAAAAGGCCATGAGACTATCTTATCCTTGCTTACAAAACTTACTTACTTAATGAATTGTATTATTAGATTTACGGAAACAAAATGGCCTCAATTCGTTTCACAAATTGGTAATTTCATTTGTAATAAGATTATCATATTACACTTTGCTGTAAATTGTTATTTATCGGGTCGTTCAGTTTCATAACTTGATTTATTGTTGAATCTGTGAAGCAAATTGAACGATACATCAAACAGGGTAAAATACAGACTACTTAAATGTATCTATCAGCTACATAGATAAAGTAAAGGAAATATTCGATATTGATATTTGTGTTTACTCCTTGTGGGTTTCATAGGATATTGTTTCATACGTTATTGTCTATATTACCCTCTGAAAGTCGGAAGGCCAAAAGATTGACAACCAATCTAATCGTAAGATAATTGTATGCCCAGAAATTCGGATGCGGCGGTCAGATGGCAGTCTGTGTGATATAAGGGGTACCACTGTGGAACTCCTTACCGGAGTTTGTGTTTCCCCAAGATTACAACCTTTTTTTTAAAGGAAGGCCTATGCTGGGCACCTTTCGTTTATTGGTGTCCAGTGGAAATGCTATATGAACTTCCTTCGCCCCGGGGAAGGGCGAAGGGGTATGCCAGATTCCTACCGGCTAAAACCACTGGAGCGGTCGTCTTCGGCACCGAAGGGAGCCCCCCTTCGGTGCCGAAGACGACCACCCTCGCCAAATCGCCAGTCCTCGTAAGATCACACTAGAGAATAGGAGATCAAGGTAGGAGTGAATAGGTTCAAGGCAAGCGTGGTAAACTGTAACGTGTCGATTTGTGGTGGAGTGATTACGTAGTGTAGCGATTCGCGTAAGGTTTATTAGTGTTAACTACCATAGTGGAGTGTTTTTGAGATGCAGTTATTAGGGTTTCATGTTGGACTGCGTACTTGAAATATTCCCTTTTCAAATAGATTTTCACGCACAAACAAAACCAACGAAACACGAACTCCTCGTCTGAAAACTATATTTATCGTTTGGGACCGATACCATGTCGGCTAAGTACCTGCCCACGATCACATCTCTAAATTCGATAGTATTCCAACGCCATCAGAATACGTAATTGGGAACATTTTTGCTGGCTATTGGGTCGACCAACGGAACTTGAACTTTGGTGTGTAAACAACGTTGTTTACTGGAGAGCTCAAGTTAGTGTTATTGGGGTTGAGATAGCTTATTTTGGTGATTGGATCAAGAACTATTTGTTATTAGACGTATTTATATCGGGTCCTAAAGAAATAGTGAATTTTATTTTAAACATTTTTTGCTAAAATCACCAATAAGGTTTTTCGTGTGGTGTCCGGATCAAGAATATAGCACCACTCCAGCTCCTTCCGTGGATATTCTAAAAGGCAACTAAGGGACTCCAAACCAGAGGGATAACCAGCAGCGTCTCTTCTGTGGAACAGTAGCCATTCTGCGCTCACTAACTCGCCTGTCAAGTGAGTACTGGCAAATTCCTCCCAATATGATGACACGATTGGGGAGGCCCTTTTTCAGTAGTGGACGTTGTATGGCCGATATGATGATGATGATGGCGATCGCGTTTACTATAAAATTAATTGTAATTTACTTTCTTTTAGTGTAATCATACAATGCGATTCTATCAAAGAAAATGGATGCTTTTTACCATTTTATTACGAAAAAACGTACACAAACAATGAACTCGTGCCGGTGTAATAAAATGGTGAAAAAATAAATGTATTTTAATGCTCGAATAGCAACTTTAATTTTAAATACAACAAATTAAAATGTTATCCGTATGACCTATTGATTGACCGCATGAATAAAGTCATACCGCTACTTAAAAAAGAAAAATGCTTTATTATCATCATCATTATCATCAGCCTATATCGGTCCACTGCTGACGTAAGTCTCTCCCAGCGTGCGCCACGTCATCAGCATTCCGCATCCAGCTGGACCCAACAACCTTCTTCAGGTCATCTGTCCATCTGGCTGATGGGCGTCCCACACAACGTTTGCCCATACGTGGTCGCCACTCTAAGACTCGTCTACTTCATTAGCCATCGATAGACGTCAGTCAGTCCTTTAATAAACGTGACTTGCCCACTGCCACTTCAGTTTGATAATTCGGTATGCTATGTCAATCATTTTGGTTCTAAAAGTCAAATATTTTTATTTCAAATAAACCAAATATTGGCACTTATGAAACGTCAGAATCTAAGTTGCACGGTTCCAAATAGTTGATCTATGGAGAAGAGCCGGCAAGAAACTCCATAGATACTCTTTTAAAATAATTGAGATTACAATGTTGATTAATACAAATTAAGGTAAAACATATAACGAGCATTATGTAGGCCAATGTATATAAAAAAAAACCATACTAATGTAATATAATTATTATTCGCCATGGCAGTTAATGGCTGACCAGTCCCAACAGACGGCACTCGTTCACGAGCATGACGCATGCATCAGCATCGCTTAGCTCAACCATATTTTAGGGAATGGAACGGCCCGATACACAACGCCACCCCCAGATGACAGACCGATACTACCAAGTTCTCTTCCGGATATTCTCGTTTCTGATTCTATCCATTAGTGGGACTCCGAGCATAGCACGTTCCATAGCCTGCTAAGTGACTTTAAACTTGTGGACTAGTCCAGCTGGTAGTGTCCACGTTTCGGCTCCGTAGGTCATCACAGGTAGGACGCACTGGTTGAAAACTTTCATTTTCAGACATTGCGGAATACAAGACGACGAGAAAAGCTGATGAATCTTGCTGAATGCTGCCCTTAACGTATCCTTCTGTTGGCTTCTCTACCAATGTTGTATTTACCCAACTGGAGCCAATTATAATATAATGTCGATAATGTAGGTACAATTTCCATTAGTACTCTGGTTTTTTCTATATACTCTATACCTATACTCTCTATGTCTGTTTGTAATATGAAAGTACATATGGTACATACAACAAAAAAACTGTCTGAAAACTTTTTAATTTTTTATCTGTCAATCTGTCTGTTTGTTCTCGCTAATGTCCGAAACGACTGGATCGATTTTTTCACGGGACTTGCACTGGCAGAATTTTATAAGGAATAACTTAGGCTACTTTTATTTTAGAAAAATAATGAGGGTGCCGCGCAAAAAAATTAAAACCCATGAATTCCTATATATACCGTACATCCTCTGTGTCAAGTGTCTATGCCGAAGTACTCTTAATTATTTATTAATAATCCAATTTATTTTTTGCTGTGTGGTGGCTCAGAATTCCACCACCCCATTTCATCCCGTGGGTGTCGTAAAAGTCGACTAAGGGATAAACTGGAGGATGGGCAGCAGCGTCCTTCGAGTATATTAACAACTCAACTGCGATCGCCAACCCGTCTGCCAAGCGTGGCGATTATGGCAAGACCCCCCAATGAGCACAACACACCATATCGGTCGTTGTGGTGATCTTTGGGGGAGGCCTGTGTCCAGCAGTGGATTTCATTCGGCCGAAATGAACGAATGAATGTATTTCTTTTAAATTAAACGGTGGGTGAAACCGCTGGTCCAAGCTAGGCAGATAATATATCTGTAACCTATGCATATAAAAGGGTAGCTAGAGGTGCCGTGTACTCACTTTCCCTGATATGTTTGTTGTTTTCTAATACGTTATGACATAAGGCAACAACATAAAAATAATATACCGTCATACTCGAATCAAATTTATCAATCAACTCATATCGATTTCTATCTATCAAAATTGCTCATCGCTCAGGTAACAAAAGACGCAATGTAATTGAAAACGTAGCAATCATCTTCGTATATTTACCGTGTCCTGATTGAGTTTACGTTAGATATTTGATAGCCTTGTACCAATTCCAATGAATATTTATTAGATTTTTTGTTCGAATTGATAGCGAATTTATGAGTTTGTTTGGAAATAAATATGTAAGTGTTTTCAAATGCAATGGAATGGAACTAACTGGAAAGAAAAATATCGGGATGTAACCTCGGCTTTTCCAGTGACACCTCAGAGTGTAAATATATTTACGAAGGCGTGCCGAAATCGTACCTATTAAGTAATGCCTTAAAAACTTTTTAAAATCTGTAACGACACCTGTCACGTTAGTCATCCTTTTTTTACTGGTGCCCAGTGGAAATTCTTCATGAACTTCCTTCGCCCCGGGGAAGAGCGAAGGGGTATGCCGGACTCCTACCGGCTAAAACCACTGGAGCGGTCATCTTCGGCACGTAAGGGAGGCAGGTCCTCGTATGATTACACTAGAGCCGCCCAATGGTGCCACGCCTATAGGCACATCTCGGAGAGGGTGACTGTAAAGCGGTCGCCCCCCCGGACCTTAGTCATCCTGCGACCACGAATGCTGCAAAGTATTCGAAACGTCAGGAAAAACAAAAATCTAAAATACGAGTATACGCGATATAGTCCGTTTAAAAGTGTTAAAAGTGTGTTGCTTTATAAGCGTACCTATTTATTTATTTGGGATAGACAAACAGTATTTTAGCTAAATAATATGAATTTAAAATAAGAGCCACTCACACCGTTATCCAAAGTTTATACAAAGCACATTATGAAATCTTATGAACTAATACGCAAGTGAGTGGAACAAATATACTAAATATGTTTATTAAAAATTGTCACAAAATTATAAATTCCTGATTGTCTCAATCAAGGCTTCACGAAACCTGCTAGATGATCCAGTAAACAAATCTAAGTCTGTAAAAAGGTGTTAGGGTGAGATTCAGAGCCATGCACGAAAGACCGGCTAAGAACGCTCTAAGCCAAGTAGTGGATCTTCAAAATTCTTATTCAGAGACACAGTCCCTCTCAAACTTACGTCGGTCTTGGCTAAGTTTGAACTCTATTCTCTATGGCAATTTTTGATAAGAGAATGACTATCGATGAGATACAGTTTTTACAAAACTGTGTAGTCAGCCATAAATAAAAATAAAAAAGTATAGCAATATATGAAATGCCATTGGAGTGAGCGAAACAAAATATCGAACACAAATTATGTTGTAAATCGCAGGAATATATGAACATTTTACGAGTAAAAATGACTATTCGAAACTCCACATCCACCATACTAGAAATAAAAATACTAACACAGACTTGAATAAAAAGAAATTTGGGGATTTAGACTGAAATAACAAGGTCATATAATAATCAGATTTAGAGAGTTTACGCTAAGCTTAAGTCGTGTTCCGATCGTCTGTGAATACAATTATGAGCGTAAGTAGTGGATTTTGACAGATGGAAGCCTAAGTTCACGCTTAGACTCGTTTCTGTCTCTCACCCTTAGATTTGTGACTTGAACGAAGTAGAGGACGCACTCCAGCATTGGAGCATGAAGATACGGCGAAAAGTCGACCTGCAAACTACATAGCACAGAGCATAGAGTGGTGCTATATTCTTAATCCGGACACTGCACGCTATTACTACAGACTAGGGAATAACCAACACAAAGTAAAGGTAAAAATCAAAATCATACGTGTGTGTGATGATTTTGTTTTCGTGGATACATTGCATGCATAATTTATTGTGAGTGCTTGTAGTGTTAAAAGTGAGGCAGTATAAGAGATGTGCCGGGTAAGTTACTACGGAGACAGATTCAACGTGAAAAAACGTATTTAAATAATTTCATCTCGCGTCTAAGACACGATTTCACCACCTCGTATTTTGTTTTTTAAACAGTGCCCTTTTCTTGCTTTTCGCCGGTGTGGAAGGTACAGTTTACGGACATAAATCACACTTGAATGAACAACTAGACGCAGAACTACTAACTGTATAGTTCATGCAAATGTTTGTCCGTGCGGGAATCGAACCCGTGACACAGAGCCCCGATCGTTTAGCCACTGCGCCAACGGTGCCGTCGTTATAAATATACAATCACACAATACTAAGAAGGAAAACTAAAACTTTTTCATTGCATTAAATAACTTTTTTATCATTTACCAAATTAATAATTGCAAGTTACCTATTATCATAGTATTAATTAGAATTAAAACCAACACTGATGACAAACTTTATGAAATTACTATATGATGTGTCTGGAATTTAATTATTAAAGTTAATTTGAGGCGCAATTTGCATCTGAATTTTCCAGTACTAATTTAACCAATTATAATGAATACGAAATGCGATTCCAATGTATCGACATCGACATGTAATATGGTTTGGCGGGTTCTCCAAGTAAAACCACAAAAAGTTGGTTAATTTCAGCATACTTATAATAAGGGAGGGAATAATTAAACTTTAATTAAATTTAACAATTTACGCTAGCGTCGTATTTCAGTTTCAGAACGTAGCTATTAATTTGAAAAGTACCTAACTAGCATAAAGGCTTATTCACATTGCCGAGCACGGATTCGCGTTAGCCATATAATCATACAACCAAAAACGTAGGCAACCCAGCTGGCAACGCCAGAAACGACCGGTTAAAAAATTGTAGGCAACTGTATAAAAAACTTTTTCTTTAATCTTTTTAAGACTAGATGCTAAAGCTTGTTGTTATTGTAATTTTGTATGGTTTCAATAGTAATTAACTGTGGTAATTGCTATAAGAATATTCATCTTATATTATTTCATCATTTCGGCCCAAAACAGTCCACTGCTGGACATAGGCCTCCCCTAAAGATCACCACAATGACTGTCTGGGTATGTTGTGAGTCATGTCATGCATGTCATTGGTGGGTTTTGCCATAATCGCCACGCTTGGCTGGCGGGTTGGCGATCACAGTTGATTTGTGAATGTACTAGAAGGACGTTTCTGCCCATCCTCCGGTTAATCCCATAGCCGCCTTCTACGACACCCACGGGATGAGATGGGTTGGTGCTATTCTTAGCCGGCACCACACGGTACAGAGAAGGATAAGAATATTAGTAAGCTTTAATACCTAAAGGTTTAATTTGATGTCTCTGAAATTGACAATGACAACGAACACTTGCGCAGTTTGCAAAGGATATTTATTTATACAAACTGCTGACGTGACCAGCTAGTTATTGGCCCGATGGCAAGCATCTTGCTCAGCCATAAAAATTGTAATGTTACCCAGGACTAGAGTCTTCACCTTTCACTCGATTTCCATAGCCTCCTGCCAGAATACTGCCTCGGAGAAGCAGATCACTGCACTCCAGCAACTTTGAATGCCAATTACCTCCAGAATTACGGCAGTGAAAGTTCTCTATCGACCTTATCGACGGGGGCACCGTGTGGCTCCTCCAACGTATTGTACATCACCATTTGATGTGTCGCCGTGTAGACGTTGTATACGGTGCGGTGATATTTTAGTACCCTACACTATTTCATCATTTCGGCCGAATAAAGTCCACTGCTGGACACAGGCCTCCCTCAAAGATCACCGCAACAACCGATATCGGTACGTTGTGTGCTCATTGGGGGGTTTTGCCATAATCGTCTCGCTTGGCAGGCGGGTTGGCGATCGCAGTTGAGTTGTCAATATATTCTAAGGACGCCCATCCTCCGTCTAATCCTTTAGTCGGCTTTTACGACACCCACGGGATGAGATGGGTTGGTGCTATTCATAGCCACACGGCACTAAACTATTACAAAAACTACACTATTTATTGTTACAATTTACAGTTACATTAATACGACTAGTCCTGCAATAACTGTTAAGGCTCTATATATTTTGTCTTCCTACAGAAGCTCAGCCCTCGCAGTGCACCATATAGTGTCCCTCTTGATCTCACAACATGTACAATGAAACAATAGCTTCAAAGTTCAAACCGTGTTCCCATGTACACCAGCGAGTCAAATGTTTACCTCTGTTGACTCTTGGGACCCGTACCGAATACAGGAACAACCCAACGTAAATGTCCCAATAGGTTGTTGCAATCAAACTAGAACAATCGTCTTTTACTGAACGTGCTTTGTGGTTCCTTTACGAAAGACTACTCATTCATGTAATTACAATTACAGGGGGATATTATCGGCATCAGCATGCAAATAAATAAACATGAAGTCATAAAGAATGTTCGAGATATTGACAAAGTCCCATCCGTATAACAATATTCTCTCAACCGTATATTCTCTCAACCATCAAATGTCAATAATCTGTATGAAAATCCAAGCTAAGCATTGTTTTTTTTGACGATGCTTCACACGGTTGTGGAATTTGTGTTCAGATAATAAAGATTTCTTACTGGGTACTGACATGGATATAAATAATGTATTTATTGCTCAAAAACGTAGTCAATATGCAATATTACTGTAATGTAAATGTAACTTGATGCCCGTATTTTGAACTTTTAAATATACTGCCTTTATTATATTTAGAGTATTTTGAGTAAACAATATTTCTTTTCAGTTAGATACGCGTGGACGATTATATAAGAACTTTCCTGTACTTTATTTTTGACAAATAAATTAATTTTAATTGAGAAGCCAAATCATCATAACATGGACAAATTGTCATATATTATATATCATAAATATTTATAATATATTAAGAGACAATCCGCTAGCAAGGTGTTTGTGTGGAGTGAGCCGCATATTAATTGCATTACAACCATTACACGAACGCCCGCAACGGTTTTATGTGCCGTGACCCGTTATGCCCACACTGATACACATTGAACCTGTTTTATTGTGATGTGTTCAGTTTATGAGCCATGCCGATGTTCGGATTAGGTGGACTTTGTATTCGAATTCGCGCAAACACCGCGGTTAATCGTTCTGTATGCCTGTGCGAGTTCTTAGCAAAGTTGGTTAAAATTGTTTTTCTTATCATTAGCTTTCGTACACTCACACTCATCCACCCGTCAATGTTTACTGCTGAACATGGCCCAAGGTCACGAAGGTCTGGTCAAGGCCACAACGAGCGCTATATTGCCACAATCAACACGCTTGGCAGGCGGATTGGTGATCGGTTGTTTTAGCCGTGTGGTGCCGGCTCAGAATACCACCACCCCAACCCCTTCCGTGGGTGTCGTAAAAGTCGCCTAAGGAATTAGCCAGACGATGGGCAGCAGCGTCCTTCGAGTATATTAACAACTCAACTGCAATAGCCAACCCGTCTGCCAAGCGTGGCGATTATGGCAAAACCCCCCAATGAGCCCAGAATACACCCATATCGGTCGTTGTGGTGATCTTTAGGGGAGACCTGTGTCCAGCAGTGGACTTCATTCGACCGAAATGAGGATCTCATTCCGTGGATGTCGTAAAAGGTGACTATGGAATTAGCCGGAGGATGGGTTGCAGCGTCTTATTAATACATTTATAACTCAACTGCGATCACCAACCCGCCTGCCAAGCATGGTGATTATAGCAAAACCCCCAATGAGCACACAACACAAACCTATACCAGTCGTGCCACATCTTTGGGGAGGCTTCTGTCCGTCAGTGGACGTTTTTCGGCTGAAATGATGATGAGCACACGGGAGGAAGGAAATCCGTGTGGTGTCCGGACTAAGAATAAAGCACCACTCCATCTCCTCCCGTTGGATGTCGTAAAAGGCGACTAAGGGACTCTATAAACGCAGGAAGGGGAGGAAGGGGAGGAAGAGGGTGTCTCGCGCCTCTGCCACACGCGCACCAACTTGGCTTGGCTCGCGCCTCTGCACCGCGCGCTTCGCTGTACTAACGAAATCATGACGTATTATTTGACAACAGATTTATTTTCATGCACCGAAAACAAGTTCGTAACTTCAGCAGGGCGGTATATTGCCCTTACGTGCCGAAGATGACCGCTCCAGTGGTTTTAGCCGGTAGGAGTCCGGCATACCCCTTCGCCCTTCCCCGGGGCGAAGGAAGTTCATGAAGAATTTCCACTGGGCACCAATAAAAAAAAAAGGCCTCAGGCATACTCTTTCGCCCTTCCCCAGAGCGAAGGAATTTCATGAAGAATTTCCACTGGGCATCAATAAAAAAAAAAAAAAAAAAGTGCGGTATATTGAGACGCTGACTACTGGCACCAGTATTACATAATTTTGAAAGTACCTTTGTTTAACTTATTCATTTTATGACTTTATATGATATATTTTTTAACTAACTTATTATTATTTTATTGCGGATGGATTTAGCTGCAAGCAATATAATTTCTGTATAAATAAATAAATAAACAACATACAAAGTAAGTAAAACTCCACCAGTGCGTCAATTAGGTCATCAAAATTCCCCCGTGGTACACCTTACGTAGTTAGAGCCGTCAGCGCACAATACGTAGCGAACTGTGTATAAGCGGCTTGATTACACAACCCTAACTCGCTGTTTATACATGAATAATTAAAGCAAGCGTATCACAATGGCCGTGGCTCCGTATCAAACGAAGCGAAGCTGTGCTTACAAGAGTTAAAGGGTTTGGGATATGAGTTTGACTCACAAGCTTATAAAATGCTTACGACTGCATTTGTTTTATGTCATCATCATCGTATCAGCCACAGGACGTCCACTGCTGAACAAAGGCCTCCCCCTTTCTACAACGATCGGTTACATGCCGCCCTCATCCAACGACTCCCAGCGACCTTCACCAGCTCGTGGTCGTATGTCCACCTAGTTGAAGATCGTCGCACGCTGCGTTTTCCGGTGTGCGGTCTCCACCGACAACGTTTTTGCCCCAACGGCCATCAGTTCTAAGAGCTTTGTGCCCCGCCCATTGCTATTTCAGTTTATGTAGCTTATGAAATTCAGTTAATGTAGCTTATGTAAGTTTATGTAGCTTTTATGTGGCTAATGCGGTTGCGTTTTATTCCTATCGTTATCATCATTTACAGCCTTAAATGACCCACTGCTAACAGAACATCTCATAGATACAATGATGAAGAAATACACACTCATATCAAGACACACACGCACACACACCCCCACATACTGAAATACTCTTGCCCGAATACGCTTATGGATAATTTTCTCTTCACCATCATCATCATAAACATTGCTGATGAATAAAGTTCTCCCCCATAACCGACCAGTTGCATTTGGTATGTCTTAATTTTAGGGGGAATTTGCCTATACGCACCACGCTTTCCAGGCGGGTTAGTGAGCGCAGAATGGCTGCTATGCCACCGAAGGGACGCTGCTGTTCTATCCATCTAGCTTAGAGCCCCTTAGTCACCTTTTATAACATCCACGGGAGGAGATGGAGTGGTGCTATATTTTTTATTTGGACACCACTCGGAACCCAAGTCGCACTATAGGTTTATTAAATCGCACTTCTCGTGCAGAAATTAAAAATTATGTATAATATGCGTTACCATCATCATCATCATTTCATCCGAGCCAAGTCCACTGCTAGACACAAGCCTCCCCTAAAGATTGGTCTGGGTCTGGGTGTGCTCAATAGGGAGTTTTGCCATGATTGCCACGCTTGGCACGCTTGGCACGCGGGCTGGCGATCGCAGTTGAGTTGTTAATGTACTTAAAGGATGCGGTTGCCCATCATCCAGATAGTCCTATAGTCGCCATTTACGACATCTATAATGTGTTACAAATAGGTACATTTAATAACAAAATTTTGACCACTGCGCGACCACTAGTATAAAATTATCTATTTTGCTTGATCAGCTTGATACTACTGGATATAAACCTCACGTCCCTTATGTTATTGTGGCCATTTAAGGGTTAATAAGATAATGAATATTATTCTGGTTCTTAAGATTAGCGTTCTTAAAGCAGTTCTTATAGAAAATATTCGTAGCATGTATATAGCAAAATTAAATGATCATACTTACCCACAATTGCAAGTCTTTACCGATCGTCCGTTCCGTGCGCAGTGGAAACTTTTTAATTGCATCATTACAACCACAGATTGAAACGCGTCATCAAAATTTAACAGGCCATGCTCAAAAGTTAGTGTTCCCAGTGATATAAAACAAAGAAGTCAATTAATATAAAACTGTCGGTTTGCCAGTGAACGCGGTCGGACGCGCAATCATGGCGTAGCTCGTAGCAAAGTAGCAATTACGCTCTCGTAGCGGTCTCGTAGCGCTCTACGAATGCTCCGAATAAATGCTTGCAGAAAATTCTGTAAGTTGAAAACTTGAAAAGCAAGTTTGTGGGCCAAAGAAAATTTCCCGTTGATGCTATCAAAAGGGTTGCCGAGTTATTGGCTTATTACGTTTCTTCGAGAATTCTTTAGGAGCCGAGTGCTAGGGTAAGTAAGATTTATCGGATCATTTGATATCGAAGTATTGTTATAATACGAAATATGGCGAACAAATACACGTATGAAATGTTATGATTGATTTCTATTTACGCTAGCTTTCTAACACAAATTTACCTGTTCGGATTTCCGAAAGTAATATTTGCTTAAATCAACATTTGTAGATAGATATATGTTACCGTTTTTATTACAATAAACATAAAATGAGTAGGTATAACATCACATTTATTAACCTTTCCTTCGTTAAACATTGAATAAAGGTAATCCACCTTTGTAAATACGACTAATTGAAGGGTGGGACGGGGTAAAAGGTAACCCTATATTATTACAATTTAAAATTCGAGTAAACATTTTGGACATTTGACTTATACACTAACTTTAGTGTAAGGCAGGCTGTAAGGCTAAATGGATGTTGATAATAAATCTATACAAATAAATAAAATTGAAGTTTTGGTTTGTAATGTCAAAATAACAGGTTTTTACTCAATGAATATAAATTTATATACGGTACCTACAGCTAAAAAAACGAAACTTTTTTGTCTGTCGGTCGGTCTGTCTGTCAGTTTGCTCCCGCTAATCTCCGAAACGGCTGGACCGATTTCTACGGGACTTTCACTGGCAGACAGTTGATGTTATAAGGAATAACTTAAGCTACTTTTATTAGAAAAATAATTAGTATACCGCGCAAAAAAATTGAAACCCATGAAATCCATTATATATACTCTTATGTCATGTGTCTATGCCGAAGTACTCTAAATTATTTGATAATTAAACAGCGGGTGAAACCGCGGGTGAAATGTAATCATCACAGAGCCGATAAAATAGGTAACATGCACATTCCACCCGCTCAGCTCGTAAACCCCGCGTCTCGTTGCTTTGCACTCCTTTTTTGGACCATATAAAGAAACTCTATGGAGTATTGCCCCATTGTTATGATCTTTATCTTTAGTATTCTTCGCCCAGTCAGTAAATTAACAAATCAAATAGTAATTATTTGTAAATTTGCCTGCTTTACCGTATGGAAACGAGAAACTTAAGAAAAAAATCACAATATCGCAGACTTATAAGTGTGGTAGAATTACATATAAAGGGCCTAACTTGGGATGTACTACATTGCTATCTTTTTCATCCACTAGAACAACTACATAGGCTGCACTAAAAGTATCGGGAATGGAATATTTCCACTGTTCCTGTCATATTAAAATCTTTTTAGTTGAAAACTCCTTGGTTTTACAAATCGAATACCATTTATTTATTTAAAAAAAGATTCACGGTCTTGTCATAAGGTTTTGTCAAACTTGTTTAGTCGTTGAGAAAATGGAATTGACTCGAGAAAATTCAAGAGCGATGATTTATTATGACTTTCGAAGTGGTTTAACACAAAAACAGTGTGTTGACCGGATGATTTCTGCATTTGGTTATGAAGCCCCATCCAAAACCACAATTTATCGCTGGTTTGCTGAATTTCAACGTGGACGTGTCAAGCTCAGTGATGATCCTCGTCAAGGTCGTCCAAAAACTGCAGTCACCCAAGAAAACGTTGATGCTGTGCGTAAGCTGATTGAGGAAGATCGACATGTGACATACCGCGAAATTCAGGCAACTTTAGACATTGGCATGAGTCAAATACAAATAATCTTGCATGAACAATTAGGTGTAAAAAAGTTGTTTTCCCGATGGATACCGCATTTGCTATGTGAAGAGCAAAAAGCGGCTCGCGTTACTTGGTGCGTCAGAACTCTCGAACGATTCCACGCAGGATCGTCAAATGCTGTATACAACATCGTATCAGGTGATGAATCCTGGATATATGCGTACGAACCCGAAACAAAAAACCAGTCACGAGTTTGGGTGTTCGAAAATGAGTTAAAGCCAACAAAAATTGTTCGTTCACGGAGTGTTGCAAAAAAAATGGTGGCCACGTTTGTCTCCAAAACCGGCCATGTTACGACTATTCCTCTTGAGGGACAAAGAACGGTTAATGCAGAATGGTATGCTAGCATTTGTTTGCCACATGTCATTTCTGAACTCCGTAGAGAGAACTGCAACCGCCGCATCATCCTCCATCACGACAATGCGAGTTCTCACACCGCGCACAGAACAAAAGAGTTTTTAGAGCAAGAAAACATAGAATTATTAGACCATCCGCTGTACAGCCCCGACCTAAGCCCTAATGATTTCTATACTTTCCCTAAAATAAAGAATAAATTGCGTGGACAGAGATTTTCATCACCTAAAGAAGCTGTGGACGTCTACAAAACGGCCATTTTGGAGACGCCAACTTCCGAATGGAATGGTTGCTTCAATGATTGGTTCCATCGTATGGAAAAATGTGTCAAATTTCGCGGAGAATACTTCGAAAAGCAATAAATATATTTTTAAATAGTAATGTTGTGTCACTTCCTTGATTCCCGAAATTTTCAGTGCCGCCCTCGTATGTGTGAGCATACTAGTGGTCAAAGGTAGGAAGTGAAAGTTAAATTACCGGAACAAAAGGCAACTAACTTAGGGCTTAAGTCGGTAACGCATCAGTAATCTGGTTTATTTTATTTTATTTATTTAATAGCTGGGACCCGCGGTTTCACCCACGTTAAATTTAAAAGAAATTTAGAGTACTTCGACACAGACACTTGTCATAGAAGATATATATTGGAAGATTTCAAGGGTTTTTTTTTGCGCGGAACTATAATCATTTTTCTAAAATAAAAGTAGCCTAAGTTATTCCTTATAATATCAGCTATTTGCCAGTGAAAGTCCCGTCAAAATCGGTCCAGCCGTTTTGGAGATTACCCGGAACAAACAGACAGACCGACAGACAAAAAATAAAAATAAAATGTTTTTTTGTCATATGTACCGTAAATACTTTCATATGCATTTAGTGAAAAGCTGTTATTTTGACATTACAAACAGACACTTCAATTTTATTTATTTGTAAAGATTTAAACTTTATGTGTTACCGTGTGGTGCCGGCTCAGAATACCACCACCCCATCTTCTTCCGTGGGTGTCGTAAAAGTCGACTAAGGGATTAGCCGGAGGATGGGCAGCAGCGTCCTTCGAGTACATTAACAACTCAAATGCGATCGCCAACCCGCCTGCCAAGCGTGGCGATTATGGCAAAACCCCCCAATGAGCCCACAACACACCCATATCGGTCATTGTGGCGGAGGGTTTGGGGGAGGCCTGTGTCCAGCAGTGGACTTCATTCGGCCGAAATGATTGATTGATTGAAACTTTATGCAACAAATGTACATAGGCGGACTTAATGCCTTAGGCATCCTCTAACAGTCAAAGTCTTAGGGTGATGCAGAGATGACATGGCAGGTTTCTGATGACTACGGGTGCAGTTGCTACTTACCATCAGCTAGGCTGTTGCTAGATTGCCATTCATCATAATCATCATATCAGCGAAGGACGTCCATCATATCAGCCATTGATATGTCCACTGCTGACCAAAGGCCTCCCCCATAGATTTCCACAACTGTGTCATCATTTTGGGGGGTAGTTGCCAATACTACGATATACGAGTTGGTGAGCGCAGTATGGCTACCTGTTCTCAGAAGGGACGCTGCTGCCCATCCCTCTGATTTAGATTACCTTAGTCGCCTTTTAGGGGACGCCTGCGGGAGGAGATGGAGTGGTGCTATATTCTTAATCCGGACACCACACGGAATACGGAACCACAGAAGGACGTCCACTGCTGAACAAATTCCATAGATTTCCACGACAACCGGATACATGCCGCCCGCACCCAATGACTCCCAGTTATCTTCACCTTCTTCCTCTCATTCTCCGGTGCATGTTTTCCACTAGAAAAACCTCAAAGCCCATTAGTTCTTCGAGCCATGTGTTCTGCCCATTTCCATTCGGATCAAATAAAAATATCTAAAACTACGAATTATGCGTGTTGATATTTATTCCAAGCCTGAATGTTTGTCGTTATTTGTATGTATAATGGTGCTCACGAGACAGAGAATCGTAGTCTGGGACGAGTATGAACAGTTTATTCGTTTATTTAGTTTACTCTACAATAGGGGTTGTAATGAAACCATAATAAAAGTCTCTTTCGTTTCAGATGAGAGGGGTGTCGTGGGGGCTGGCGCTTTTTGCGCTTGTCATCGCCACGATAGCAGAGTCCACTGAAGGTATGTAACACATTTGATCCTACATCACCTGTATTATTCATCATCGAAAACACAGAGGCAAGGAATTACTACTTAGCAGCACGCACGAAAAACGGGGAAGCAAAACGTGTCGTTCCTGTGCGTGGAATATTTACCATACTACATAGCGCTATGCCGTTCGTCTGGTTGTGATGGAATGCGCAATTTTTGTTCCCTATATTCAAAAATAATATCAGTTAGTAATTTACTCACTCGGATCGAATCAACCGATTAAAATACCAAAAACAATCACCGCCACGAACACAGAATTAGTTCGAGCCGATTTTCTGTTATGACACCAATTTCATAACAGAACAGTGGGTATCGATATTTCCAAATTGTCATTTTATCCCGTGCGTGTGAAGTGATTCGGAAGGCGCTTCGAGCCGATATATTATTAAACGGGACAGCGCGGTGCCAAAAATAGCTTTCGTTGAATTCAAATGTCGATACTTTTATTCATAAACTAGCTGGAACCCGCGGCTTCACCCGCTGTTTAATTTAATAGAAATTGGATTATATAAATATAATTTAGAGTACTTCGGCATAGACACATGACATAGAGTATGTATATATTGGATCTCATGGGTAAATTGTTTTTTGCGTGGTACCCTAATTATTTTATGCGCGGAATCCTAATTCTTAAAAAAAAAAAAGTAGCCTTAGTTATGGCTTATAATCAGCTATCTGCCAGTGAAAGTCCCGTAGAAATCGGCCCAGCCGTTTCGGAGACTAGCGAGACAGACAGACAAAAAAAATTAAAATCCTTTTTTTGTTGTAGGTAACGTATATACTTTCATATTTATTTAGTAAAAAGCTGTTATTTTGACATTACAAACACACACTTCAATTTTATTAGTACAGATTTAGTGATAGTTAGGAAATTTAGATATGGTGTAATTTTAGGGTAAGATTTACGTAAACAGTCCATTACTGTCCTACTGCTAGGCATGGGCCTAAGAAGGTTAGACCTTAGTCCACCACGCTAGCCCAGTGCGGGTTGGCTATCACCACCTTCACATTCCTTCATTTCCTATCACACACCATCGAGAAGATTTTAGAGCCCTCTCAGGTGTACTGGTTTCCTCACGATGTTTTCCTCCGCGGTTAACGCAAGTGATAATCAAATTCTGATCCGCATATGAATCCAAAAGGGCAGAGGTGCGGGCCCTCAAGAAGGTTATCACTGCTATAGAGTGTTAAATGTCTATAAATCTTGGTTTTCTTTTAAACTAGAATATACCACAATCTTACGTTTTTTCGGCTGAAATGATGATGATGATGATGATGATAACGGATCTGTGTTCTATTCTACCCGCGTCTACCCACTGCTAAGTATAATTGGGTTGAACGCGAAGCCATACTTTTTGGTGCCTTGCCAACGTTTATTTGATTTAATTATTTGTTGCTTACCTAAATAAAAATAAATCAATGACAAAACATATTGCCAAGTGATTAAACAAATGAGAACTTTCGGATTATTCATTTCGGCCCAATAGAGTCCACTGCTGGACACAGGCCTCCCCCAAAGATCACCACACCGACCAATATCGGTGTATTGTGTGCTCATTGGGGGGTTTTGCCATAATCGCCACGCCCGGCAGGCGGGTTGGGGATCACAGTTGAGATGTTAATGTATTCGAAGGACGCTGCTGCCCATCCTCCGTCTAATCCCTTAGTCGCCTTTTACGATACCCACGGGATGAGATGGGTTGGTGCTATTCGTAGCCGGCACCACACGGCAGATAATTCATATTTTATTAAATTGCTATTATATTTAATGATATCGAAAAAGAACAAAAAGTAATATTAGAATAATTCGAATAATAACAAATAGGACCAACGTATAAATACAGACAGCTGTTGCAAATGCAATGCAATAATAAATTTATACTCATAAACTAGTCATAATCCGCCCGCTAGTCGTAAGTTATATATATATATTCATATCTTCTGAATCCTGGCCGAAATCGAAATGGCGTACATACATGAAATGTTTAATTTAAGATTACTGTTTCAATCGTTAAAATTTTCATCAATGGAGTCAAATATACTAGCTTTTTATACGTCCACATATTTCCACAATTGGGCGACATCATTTTGAGGGAATTTCCCAGTACTCACCACTCTTGGCAAGCGGGACGGTGAGCGCAGAATGATGTTGTTCCACAGAAGGGATGCTGCTGCCCATCTCCCTGGCTTAGTGTGCCTTGGTCACCTTTTACGACATCCACGGGAAGAAATGGAGTGGTGTTATATTCTTAATCCGGACATCACATGGATGATGGATTTCCGAGCCCATTCGAGACAAACTTCCAGATAAATAAAAATTCGATAATCAGTCATTTATGATTAAGCAGACAGACAAACGCTTCAGTTTTATTATATTATTAACAAATGGAATGTAATGAGACACTAACGGGGAACTCTCCTTAGAGGCACTATAAATTAAAGTCATGGATTGTCCCCGGTGGTGTAAGGCTAGTGTATGAGATATAGATAAACTATAATGATAAGGTCTATTGCAATGGGTGTTACATGGAATGGAAAGTTTAAGAAATACGGGAATAATGTTTATATTTTACAATATAAACATTAAAACAACAGTTATTTTGTAAAAATACTACATGCCGCCTAAAATTGCCTCATATAAAATTAAAATAGTTTACAGCCTGTATATCTCCCCCATCATCGAATGCAAATTAAAACACTCGTTCATCGGGAAATCCATTTGTATTGCAGGTATTCTTATTTCGACATCCATTTCCGGTTTTCCTCTTTAGACAAACTAAGTTTGAAGCGGTTTTAATACGGAATAATAATGGGAAAGCAATTACATAAACAATATAAAGAGTCATATTTAGGTAAACTCTGGAGACTAATGCGGTAAGAAGAAGGGATATGAACCAACCCTGATAAATTAGTTACGTCAAAGATTTCTTGAATGTAAATCTTAAAAAACGTGCGGTATTTTTTTTTATGTATAAACCTGTATGGAATTAGATTGTAGAAGAGTGAGATTTTTTTTTTGCAAGAATTTGTGTTCGTTGGCAAGGAAGTTATAAATAAATTCCGTCGTACTTTACCAGAATCCGGTGCGAAAAAATATTTCTAGCCGTAATGCAATTATGTATGTATTAATACGTGAAGGAAAAGCTATGTGCCTCTTTTTCAGCATATTGCGGGCCGGAGGAGTGTGAGATTTAGCATAGTTAAAGTACATATAGAAGATAGGTTACAGAAGTTTAAAATGTATGTTCAACATTTGTTACGAAAATATTTCATCATTTCGGCCGAAGGAAGTCCACTGCTGGACACAGGCCTCCCCCAAAGATGTCCACAACGACCGATATGGATGTGTTGTGGGCTCATTGGGGGGTTTTGCCATAATCGCCACGCTTGGCAGACGGGTTGGCGATCGCAGTTCAGTTGTTAATGTACTCGAAGGACGCTGCTGCCCATCCTCCGGCTAATCCCTTAGTCGACTTTTACGACACCCATGGGAGGAGATGGAGTGGTGGCATTCTAAGCCGGCACCACACGGCCCGGTATATATTGGTATCGGTATATATTACATATATATATTAGGTTAAAATTTTGGATAAAAACAAATCATATGTATAACATAAAATATTAGTGGGATGTAAGGCACACATTAAAAAGTAAAAGAATGAATAATCAAAATAAGAATCACCTTACAGCGTGACAGAGTCCGTCCGTGAGTCCATCAGTGAGAGAGCGTAAATATATATTTTAATAATTGCCTAAGTGTCAAATATACCTAACTGTAATGTAGACCTTATCATCATGATGCATTACTGTTGTCAAACGCTTCACCACCATCTATTAAGCTCTGCCAAAATAAGGTTGAATTTGACTTCCAGTGTAACTCAATTGTATTCCGTTTTGTTCATGGCAGAGAATAGACAACCCTCTTCATCTACAGGACTTGTAAAAGGCCAGAATATTTCCCGTTGATTTAAGTGATTTCATGTTCCAACAGTGGACTTTCTAAGGCTAACATATGTGTGTGTGTATCTAAAAGTTACGGCTGAATAACATTTGACACTAAACGACAGCCAACTGACCTCTGCAACCCAATTACCAGGGGCTACCAATATCATAAAGTTAGATCGGCTGGGGTGTCAAACTTTTGGGCTGTTCAGTATCCTTAACGACTATCGTAGGTATTAGAATAACAAACGGGACTAACGGAGGAATTTAGATGTGTAAAGACCGGTCATCCATCCAAGGAATGACCGCAGATACGACTTTATCTTTCAGTTAAATCCATTTGTAAGTTACCCATTAAGATACGAGTCCCTATAAAGGGAACCGATAAAAAAATATTATTAGTAGAGTCTATTATAGCCAGAGGGCTGATTCTTGTAATTAATTTACACCATGATTGTAAGTTTACCGCACTGAGATTAAATTATTAATTGATAAAACAATTGTATTCTGCTACCCTCAAAGTTTAGTCGGATTTCGGTATGATCTCAATCTAGTCTCATTTAAATATCAATTTTGATGTTTATTTAATGACGATTTTAGTAGGTACCTGTGTCAGTTCGAACTTTTTGGCTTCAGTCAACTTTCGATCCATTGTTGATCTCATCATAATGTAAGTCACGTTTGACGTTGTTTGTTAGTTTGGAGAATACCATGTGACTTTGAGGCTATATCGGACCTATATTTTGAACATTTTTAAATTGAAAGAATTGACCCCTTGATCTCTGTAAAAAATAACACGCATTACTTGATATAACAGACATAATAACTGGTCGTAGGTTTACTTATGATCCTGAATGCCCTGCTGATGGGGACGTTGTTTATTAGGTCATTAACTTCCTTGCAATCTAGTTGAGCTGAGCGCCGCTTGCGTCATACTCGTGAACGGGAGTCGTCTTTTGGGACTGGTCAGTCCTTACTGCCATGCAATCTTATTTATTGGCCCATTATTATTATAATACTTCATCCATCTCACACTGGCAATACATAATTCTCACATAATTTAATGATACCCTATTTTTTTTATTTTTTTTTAGTTTTAGAAACGTTGCCCCACACTAGGATTTCTCCTGTGTCGTGGGTGCGTTTACAGACATGAATTCAACAATGTAGCATTTTACAATTATTTAAAAAATGTCTAGGGCGTTTCTTGCCGGTTTTTCTCCATAAAACTACTACTACTACTATTTGGTACCATGCAACTACATTCCGACTTAAGCGCCTGTAAGTGGTATATATGAATAAAAATCTCGTCAATCTTTCTCGTGCCTTTTCTCTTTTACCGTGCGGTGTCGGCTAAGAATAGCATAATCCCACCTCTTCCCGTGGGTGCCGAAAAAGGCGTCTATGGGGTTGGACGTAGGATGGGCAGCATTCCTCCGAGTATATTTACAACTAAACTGCGATTGCCCACTCGCCTGAGACCCCCAGACCGAGTGCTATCGCCACCTTTGGGGAGGCATATGTTCAGCAGTGAACGTTTTTAGCTGAAATACTGATGATTATGACGATTTAACTTCTCTTGAAAATGAAATCTTGAAAGATTTCATATCTAGCAATTTCACTACGGATACTATTCGTCGCTTTTCCGGTGCTTCTCCATAGGACCAACTACTTGGAACCGTACAACGTAAGTGGTTTAAAGTAATAAAAATAATTTAATTTTTTTAAACGGTATTTTAATTTAAAAATGGAAATGGTATTTTTTTATTCAAAAGAATTTGTTTAACATGTACTCAATTAAAACTAAAAATATACATTCTGTACTAATAACTAACCGTTATTGCCGTGTGGTGCCGGCTCAGAATACTGGACCCCATATCCTCTCGCGGGTGTCGTAAAAGTCGACTAAGAGATTAGCCGGAGCATGGGCAGCAGCATCCTTCGAGTAAATTAACAACTTAACTGCGATCGCCAACCCGTCTGCCAAGCGTGGCGATTATGGCAAAACCCCCCAATGAGCCCACAACACACCCATATCGGTCGTTGTGGTGATTTTTGGGGGAGGCCTGTATCCAGCAGTGGACTTCGTTCGGCCGAAATGATGAACTAAACTAACCCAAAAAATATAAAATCTTTTGAATTTGAATTTCGATCAAACATACACACCTTAGTAAACTACCGTTAGCACACTGAAATGAAATACTGTTGAAAATATAACTCTGCTTTTCTACAAAAGTAATTACTTTAATAATGTATCTTTTGAAAGTGACAGTCTAGATGAGAAGTGTGTGATTTGAATTACTTATATCCCGGGGTTCTTCCTCTCATTTCGACAAGAGTCCCTAATCATAACCATACTCATTAAGCCGGGTCGCAGCTTAATTGCATGAATAGCTGATTGTTGAGGGCTCTAATTAAGTCCGACACTAGTTGGGCAACCATTAAATATACACGCAAGTAAAACAGCACACACTTATAACCACCATATCAGCCGAAGGACGTCCACTGCACAAAGGCCTCTCCCATCGATTTCCACAATAGTATCGTCAATTTGGGGCAAATTAATCAGTATCCACCACGCTTGGCAGGCGGGTTGGTTAGAGCAGTATAACTGCTATTCCATAGAAGGGACGCTGCTGCCGATCTCTTTGGTTTAAAGTCCCTTAGTCGCCTTTAAGACATCCACGAGAAGAGGTGCTATATTCTTACTCCGGACACCATCGTCGTTATCATCATCATATCAGTCAAATGGCTGATCGATAAGTCCACTGCTGAACAAAGGCCTCCCGCATAGACCAGAGCCAGCAACCTTCACCAGGCCGTCTGTCCACCTCGTTGGAGGTCGTCCCACGCTGCGTTTTTCGGTGCACGGTCTCCACTCGAGACCCTTTTTACCCCAACTGCCATCAGTTCTACGAGCAATGTGCCCCACCCATTGCCACTTCAATTTACTAATCTCTCCGTTCACCACATAGAAAGTGCAGTGGCTGATACAGTCGACCGCTGCGCCGGGGGTCGTGGGTTCGATTCCCGCACGGAACAAATATTTGTATGATCTGCAGTAGTAGGTAGTTGTTCCGAGTCTGGGTGTATTGTGTGTGGAATTTGTGTCTGTAAACGCACCCACGACACAGGAGAAATGCTAGTGTGGGGCAACGAAAGTGAAAGCAATTATAACGGCTTAAATACTAAGTCTCGAATATCTACATAGTTCCGAAATCCAACATTGAGTTGACGTTATTTACACCAACTTAATATCCAGCCTTACCCGTCGATGTGTAAACACTAAATTCATCCACCGACCGCCAGAGGGCGTGTGAAGCGCCAGATAAAGGTTTAGAGTTTAAACTCGTTTGTTATTCCTGTGAATAGAGGTCAAAGCGACTTTGTTTATTTATTAAAGGCTTTAGAGTAAGTTAAGTAAGTTATATAATTGTGATTATATCTTGTCTGTTGGTTTTCGGTTGAAAAGTTAATGATGATGTATTGTGTATGTAGAACACATGTGCGACAACGCTTTTTGCAGAATTTTGACGTATTCATATGATGAACGATCTTCAGTTTGTTTAATTTGGTCTTAAAGTTGGTTTTCTATATATTTTAACTGAAAACGTACATAATGTGTCAAATAGTATAAGTATGTTGTGTTATCAAGACATTGGCAGTGCCAGATATTTGCTGCCAAGCAGTAGTGATTAAACTTCAAACATTATTGTGTTCCGGTAAGGTGGATACTATAGCTAGTGAAATTACTAGTAATTAGGTCCAGGCATTAGAGACTAAATAACTAATATATCGAGGTGAAAAGCGCATTACGGTGTCATGCCGGACTAGTCCTGCTATACAAATGTTATCGGCAGGCATGACCTGACCGACATGCCGTGTGGTGCCGGCTCAGAATACCACCCCATCTCCTCCCATGGGTGTCCTAAAAGTCGACTAAGGGATTAGCCGGAGGATGGGCAGCAGGGTCCTTCGAGTACATTAACAACTCAACTGTGATCGCGAACCCCTCTGCCAAGCGTGGCGATTATGGCAAAACCTCCCAATGAGCCCACAACACACCCATATCGGTCGTTGTGGTGATCTTTACGGGAGGCCTGTGTCCAGCAGTGGACTTCATTCGGCCGAAATGATAATCATGAGCTGACCACCAAGCGAATGACTTACTCGTATCGTCCCGCTCCCCAAGTCTACAAATACACGTGACATAGTTTCATTATATTGACATCTCGACAGCATACTTTTGTGATATCAATTATTAATAAAAAGAATAATAATTGACATTATGATTGACATTTCTTTAACATTTGTAAAATTGGTATTTCTTTTTTGACATTTATATTATTGGTATTTGTTTTTGACATTAATATTATTATTGATTACATCTGTAATTTATTATTCTATAACTTTATTTATTACTATTGTAAATGTAGCAATTTGAGTCAGATATACACCTATTTTGCAAGAGCCCATTAGTTATAGTTTTCCCATATCTACACGACTCTCACATATATGTTGCCATAAAAACAATGTTTTCATTGACATTGTTAAAACATACACAATTTAAAAAAGACTTCGATGCCTGATTTTCTTTTGGCTTTTCTTCTCAGAGACTATCATGTAGTGAAATGCCCTCTGTCGTTTCAATATGATGAGTAAAAATGTCTGTTATGATCTAATTACTGAATAAACGATTGTGTTCTATTCTATTCTCGTGACAGGGTAAAAAATAAATTGTTGTTACCTGTATTGATTATGAAGGCAAAGACAATTGTACATACAAATATAAGTAGGAACATCAATATAAACATTTACAAAACTCGTTCAATTTAACACTGGACTCGTTAATCTGCCACCAACATTACACAACTCAGAAAATCACAAAACAAATCCATTACAGCGAGGGTAGTATTTAATTATCGTCGCCATTCATACGCTCGACTCAATCAGAGGCTACGACGAAATTTGGTACACCCACCACAATTCGTGAGCTTGTTTTAATAGCTCTTTTGATCATTTTATTGGTACTTTTCCGTCCGTCTAGTGTAAGGATTCCACTCCATCTCCCCTGTGGATGTCAAAAAAGGCGACTAAAGGGTTCTAAACTAGAGAAATAGACAGCAGCCTCCTTTCTGTGGATCAGCAACCATGCTGCGCTCACCAACCTACCGTACCGTACCGTTCGTTGTGCAAATCTATGGGTGAGGCCTTTGTTCAGCAGTGAAACGTTCGACGAAATTATTCTCTCGATTAGCTTTAAAGCCTCGTCGAGCAGGCAAATGGGACGGTACGCAGAGACTCCACGGCCCTTTGTTCCTTCTTCAAGAGAACCAGTCCGGCTTCCTTGCAGCCGAAGGGGAACACACTGTGACGGAGGCAGCTGGTGAACAGCCGTTTCAAGCGGTCCCCAAGAGACTGCAATGCATAAACCCACGTACGACCCGGAATGCCATCCGGGTCGGATTCGGTGTTACGAGCGAGGATAAGATAAGATAATATTCTGATCTTAAACGTATTTTATTCATAAAACACATAGTTTATCATACTTCAAAATATGTCACTCGTGTATCCGTTGCCTCGGCTACTACCAGTCCCGAGCTCTCACATACAATAAGGCGACTTGATATTTTTTGATTATCATGCAAGCGTACATCGCATGAAAGAATATTAATTATGTTTAAAACCTTTTTAATTTCAGTCAAACTACTGATAAGAATAAGAATAAGAATAATTTATTTCCAAGAAACTGTACAATAACCACTTAAAAATGACTGCATAAATATATAAAACATACAACATGACGTATGTGAGTATAGGTTGAACTCTGGTACCCAAGGTAAGATTCAACTTGTGTTATGGGTACCAGCGCTCTCACGTATACAGAGCAGAGAGTTACATTGCATCCGGATGGAACATGGTTTAAATATAATACAGTGATAATAATACAATGATAAAAGTAATACAGTGTAAAGGGTTATTTTTAGTTACCAGACAACTCACGTTTAAGCCCACAATCAAACACACTTGCTCTGTATATTAATAGTATAAAGGACAGACTTTTCATCCAGTTATGCGAAAGAAACGCTAACTCAGCTTCATAAACAAAAACCATTATCATTATCAAAATTAAAATCATTACTTTTGAACATAACATGTTTAAAAGTAATGATTTTAATTTTAAAATATAACATTGTTCAATTTATTTTGATTTGTTACTATACTGGCATAGAACCATGTGGGTTGTATTTTTATTTTGTTTTATTGACGTGATAGTTGTCTGGCAGTTTAGTTATGTCATGCTCACTCAAGTGTTCTGCTGCTGGTGGCGTCGTGTATTGGGTCGCTAAGTTTCCCGACAATATGGTTGAGCTGAGCGACGCTGATGCATGCGTCGTGCTCGTAAACGAATGCCGTCCGTTGGGACCGGTCAGCCAAATGCTGCCATGACAACTGAATCAAAACTTTACAAAATACATTCAGGCTTGTTTAGTAGACTTTCTAAGAAGTTTAGACTCTTTTGTCCTACATTGTTTTCACATAAACTTGATTTTTACAACAATGTGCTCATAAAATATTGTTACATTTAATATGATTCAAAAAGAGTAAACATGAGTTCGTTGCCCGTGCTTCTCCATAGGAAATCCACATCTCTGGAGGGGGTGACCGCTTTATAGTCACCCTCCCCGAGATGTGCCAATAGGCGTGGCACCAGTGGGCGGCTCTAGTGTAATCATACGAGGACCTGGAGCCTCCCTTAGGTGCCGAAGATGACCGCTCCAGTGGTTTTAGTCGGTAGGAGTCCGGCATACCCCTTCGTCCTTCCCCGGGGCGAAGGAAGTTCACGAAGAATTTCCACTGGGCACCAATAAAAAAAAAAAGGAAATCCACATCTTGGAACGCGGCAATTAAAGTCTCGACGATTCATAAGTGCCTGTATATAGTTTACATGAATAAAAATATTTTTATCTTTTATCTTTATCTATCAGAGCAATTGCCTCGATTTTCATCAAAGCAAAAACGAATCATTGGTAATAAATCGAAAAAGTATCAAGTCACTTCGATCCATTGAAAAAACAAAACTGTAAATTCCGACACACAATGGTCTTAAAATGATCATTCTCTCTGCAAAGATCAAAAAGACAAATCTGTGGTTGTAAGAAGGATTTCAGCAAATGAAATCTAGCAACAATACATCATTCCAATCTGCCGATATCTGACCTCTTTCAGTTTGGGGATGTCGGCAAATAAAGTTAATGGATCTACCATTCTTGCGGGACACACTGGTGGATAGTAAGGTGAACAAATCGCTACCGACGAAAAAGTATTGCGCCTTTTGGTAGCCCAGCAAACGTATTTGATTTAATAATTTTTGGATATATCAGTCATTTAGTGCTAGAATTTACATAGATATTTTTTTCCGTGTCCATTTGTCATGTACTTTTGCCGTGTGGTGCCGGCTCAGAATACCACCACCCCATCTCCTCCCGTGGGTGTCGTAAAAGTCGAGTACATTAATAACTTAACTGCGATCGCCAACCCGTCTGCCAAGCGTGGCGATTATGGCTAAACCCCCCCCCCCCCCAATGAGCCCACAACTCACCCATATCGGGCGTTGTGGTGATCTTTTGGGGAGGCCTGTGTCCAGCAGTGGACTTCATTCGACTCGTGTGTCCCCACACCTCGTAAACATTTACCCTTCCATGTCATCAATCTCTATAGTATTAACTGATCATGCCACATCAGCTTTGTTTTTTACTTTGAGTAGAAAGCGCTTTAAGAAATTAATAAGTTATGACAAAAACCCATTTAAACATTTACGAGTGCGGTGTCCGGATTAAGAATATAGCATCACTCCACCTCCTTCCGTGGAGGTCATAAAAGACGACTAAGGGACTCTAAACCAGAGGGATGGGCAGCAGCGTCTTTTCTGTGGAACAGTAGCCATTCTGCGCTCACCAACCCACCTGCCGAGCGTGGTGAGTACTGGCAAATTCCCCCAATATGTTGGCACAGTTGTGGAAATCTATGGGGGAGGCGTTTGTTCAGTAGTAGACGTTGTATGGCCGATGTGATGAATAATAGTGAAAACCCAAGGTATTACTAAAATAATAAGTGTTATTTTTAAACATTTCTTTTTGATGTTAGAGATGCAGAAATTTTCAGAATAGATGCGACGTAGTGTTCACTGTTTTCCACAGTGTTATTCGCTCTAGGCTTATCCGGGGAACCATAAACCACTTTTACTCACAAATTAGTCAACGTGCCGACACCACGATTGCCGCGAGTCTCGACGCCACTTAATAAAAAAATCTTATCACGTACACTAAAATTTCACTTGGGAATTCAATGTAGCGGAATATTGCTGTAATTTTTGTTTCGTGACCAGTTGTTTACGTGGTTTTGCGTTGTTTTATTCCTTTTTTTTTCTAACACTGCTGTGTAGCATACAAAGGTTTTGGGAAAACAACATCGTATAACTGTAGTTGTGCACACATTTAGTATTTCATGTCAATAAAAATATTGTTTTGAATAAGTTTCTAGAGCGAATACATACGCAATAGTAAAGTACTGGAAGATCCGAAATCTATGGGAGCGAGATCTATGGTAGCTGAAATAATAATGATAGGCCGCTCAAGAGATGTATTAAGTTTATTTATTACCAAATAAAAAAACACAAACAAGAATGATTTTCCTCGACCACATATATTAGCTGTCGAACTGACATCGAAAATTTTCAAACCGTTATTTTAAAATAAATTGTGTACATTCTAATTATTAGAATTGAATGAAATGTCTATTGCAATGGAAAGGATTTTCAATGTCTATGTCTACGAAGACAACCGAGTCGGCTCATGCTCGGGAAGAAGAGATATCGAGACGTGTAGAGAGCGCGTTATCTGTCTTTGGAAGGAAAGACTTTGAAATGGTCATGCTACGCCTACAGGAACTCATTTGAGAATGATAAGAAAACGAACGATTTATGCTCGCCCAAAAGATAACCCTCGATTAAAAGCAATACAATTACGAAATTATAAATTAGCACAAGTACACAAAAAAATTGGTTGCCTGTAAAGTCGGTATACGGGCGAAAGTTTTACGTGACAACGACTTTGAGTGGTAAAATAATTTTAATGTGAATATTCATTCGTATAGTAGGAAGAAGGATGAAATTAGGCGGGCTAACTGTGCTCGAGTGGAAGGGACGCGTGCCTTTCACTTTTTATGTCTGTCTCTCTCGCTCTTAGGCGGGCTAACCATGCCCGAGTGGAAGGGACGCGTGCCTCTCACTCGCTCTCATTGTGAGCGCATAACGTGAGCGGAGCGTAACGCAGTTTCTTGAAGTGTCACCCGGCAAACCAATTTATAAGACGTTGTCACGTCAATATCCGGAGACTATTTTGGATGTGATAATAGTTTATCTAGAAAACTCGCAATTAAACGAAATTAAAATATTTTCAAACCAATTTACGTGCATATTACATTTGCCAAACTCCACGTCTGTGTGTATCCGAACAAAGAAAACATAGGAAGCTGCGCTGTCTTCGGCGAAATCTTTCATTTCTTATCGCGAAGACGAACACTCACGAATATCAAAACTACGATATAAGGCACTCTTAATATTCTCCTCTGTTCTGAATCTGTATCTGCCATCTTCAGTTGAACACTCTTTATTTTATCTTTAGGTATTTCTATGCTAATTTTGTAGGAAATTTGTAGGCTTTTGGTGTAAATTTACTAAAGCCAAGTACGAAATTGGTGTTTTTGAAGGTCACGGAATATAATGAGAAGAAATTTGGATGTCATATCTCCTAGGAGTAACTTTAATGTAACTCCATTTCGCTCAAGACTCCGTTCATCATCATCATCATATCAGCCAAAGGAAGGCCATGAATGCTAATGTTGAATACATATTGGTGTTTATGTCAGCCAAAAACAGGTACCAGCTCGACAATTATTACCTACCTATTGAAAACTAGAAAGAAAAAATATCTAATAATCGAAATATGTTTAGGGTTCCGAAGGTCCGAAGGAAAAAACGGCGGAGCCCTTATAGGATCATTCGTGTGTCTGTCTGCCCGTCTGTCACAGCCAGTTTGCTCCGAATCTTTTAAACCGATTAAGTTGAAATCTGGTACACATATGAATTTCTGCGACGCAAATACGGTCGTGTAACGTAATTAAATGAATTTTGAATATGGCGGTCACTTTTGGGGACTAATATATTTTTTTTGTAAATTTGCTAACTGTGACGGGTTACATATGCAATGGATGAGTTTATTGTGAGGGTCCGAAATGAATCTATTTTATAATTTCTAAATGTATTAAACTCTTTTAAGAAAATTTACGAAAATTGACCCCACCCCTTTCATCTCTGAAACTACAGAGCCCTAAAATAAAAAAATAAATAATTGGCCAGTGCTCTTTACCTATAGATTACAGACAACCTATAAGAAGTCTATGGTATTAAAATAACATGGTAAATATTTCAAAATTGTGCGTAAAAAACTTACGTTTGCGGTTGGAATGTATAGGAAAACGTGTTTTTCAACTACGATGATGAGTTTGTTCTTGGGATAAGTTATTGGTACAAGACCGAATTCAACAACAGACAATAAATTCAGCAATTGCGGAGCCTTCTCCCCGCGAGTTCTACTCGCACTGGTTTGGTTTGTTTTTATGTAAAATTACCACGTCGTGCTGGCAGCACTCGTTTGACAATCGTGCCTACTCAAATTACCAAAATAGTAACATATAAACACTAAAAACTTTAAAACTACTATGTCTACTATATCATACAAATATTTGTTCCGTGCGGGGATCAAACACGTACCGCAAAGGCCAATCGCTTAGCTACTGCACCAACCGCGCCATCACTTATGATTAGTTAAATACGTGACTGAAAACTTAATTGCTTAAATAAGCCGTTTACAAAGTAGCGAGGCAAACCAATGAAAAAATTACACGTGGCCACTACATAATTAGCCAATTTACTATCCCACTTCATATTTTCTAATCTAATCAAATTTTGATTTGCACATGAATCCGAAAAGACAAAGGTGCGGGCTGGGATCAAACTCAGACCCTCTTGTATGGAAGGCCAGCGTTCAACCACTAAACACTGCTATATGCTATAACGTGGCCAAGGTTGCTAGTTAATTCACAAACATTTGAAATTTCCTCCCGGAAACATGAGTTAGCCGTGTAAAAATGGCTGCGGGCCCAAGAGTTTTATTAAAGGCTTTAATGAAACCGGAGCTTACTCCATAACTTACATGCGGCGCTCGCGGCGTATAACATGGCAGCTAGTAGATGTGCAATGAATTTTAGCCTACGCAGACTATGTTGTCGTTGTCGCGGAGTGCCTCCCTCCGTGTTTCCTTCCCGGTTAGCTCATCTAGGAGGCTCTCTCCACGGCAGCAAGTACCGGAGTTTGGTTAACGAGATCAATGAAACGTAACATATATATTGTTTTAATGCTATATTGATATTTACAACTTCAACACTTCATCTTCGTGGTGATGTTTATACATTTCAAATATAGTTTATTATCCAATGATATTATATATTAAAAGAAGTAGATATGTTACATACGCGTCAAAAGTAAGAACCAAAACTGCCCCAATTGTAGCACGTCGCAATCAGTCGTCCAATACAGGACAACGAGCACACACTGTCACAACCTGTATTGTTTAATATTATTACGCCGTCGTGCGTATATACAAAATGCACAAACTATCAAGCAAAAATAAATAAAGAACAAGGGATCTTATACCACACGTCAGTAACAAACTATTTAAAAATTTGAGTAAAAATACTATTGAAATCATTTATAGAATAATGTTTTCGAAGAAAACACAGGCCAAGCAAAGAAAAGAGACGACACATATATTCTATCACAGGTGCGACTTAGACATCGAGTACACGTGTTATCATTTTAGATAGCTATCTCTTTTACTCTCTTAGTTTTTGTATCTTCTTTCTTACAGCATAGGTGTGCACTTTTATAAGTTTATACCTACATACAGCGAGACTGAATTATGCGCGCCATTTATTATGGACGTAACATATCTATAGTACAATATCATTGTCACAATGTTTAAGCTAGTTAAAAATAAGTAATTGTAATATTGCAGGAGACTATTTGTCAGAGCGACAACTGTGTGTCAAACCACTAGCGTTCAGAATCGAATGTTTAATGATAATGATCAAAATATGAACGATTCGACATCACAATAGTAAATTCGAATTTTGATGTAAATAAAGAATGAATCATGAAGTGGACAGTAATGGAGATAAAAGGTATGAAGTCATGAAAGAGGTTGATTGAAATGAAGATGAAGGATGACTTCGTCACATAGTTACACTAACTTATATTGAAAACAAATAAATGCGTGGCACCAATGGGTGGCTCTAGATGGAGATTATTCGAGGTCCTGGAGCCTCCATTCGGTCAATAAAAAATCTCTGGGACTCGTTATATGCGGGCGGCATTTACCTATTTCGTTATTTAATTTATAACAAACGTTGCCCCACACTAGGATTTATCCTGTCGTGGGTGCGTTTTACAGACATGAATTCCACATACAATATACAGACCCGAGACAACTACCTGCAGGTCATACAAATATTTGTTCCGTGCGGAAATCGAACCCACGACCAGGAGCGCAGCAGCCGACTGTATCAGCCACTGCACCAACCGCATGTAACAAATATTTCATCAAAATACCTGCTCGGGCTTCTACAGCAATAAACACACATTGCGACACAATAACACCTATTCAGTGTTTAATGAACAAACACAAGTCTTGGCATCAATAAGTCTACACCACCCGAGCCCCGAGTTAATAAGTGTGGAATGCGCTCCATCGTGGAAGATTTACGAGTCGCAGGATTATCTCTACCATCGTCACATGAACAGGTAGCAAGGGGCTTTAGAATTTTATGGATATGGAGCCCCATTATCAGCAATGGAGGCTAAATTACGTGGCTAATGACTGGTGATTATTACACGAAGGAGGTTTAATGTTCTAGAATTGGAGACTATTTTAAGCGATGAAATGTTTTAGTTTGTGTATCTATAGTTTTGTATTTAAAGCGTTTGTATTCGTGCTTTCATTTCGTTTTGCGTCCAGCTTGACTTTTTTTAAGTGTATTTAATTAGTATTCATACATAACTACCTGTAAACATTTATTTTATTAACCATTGCTGTCTATTATACTTTCTGTCCCATCTCATCCTCTGGGTGTCGTAAAAGGCGACTATGGGATTAACCGGAGGATGGGCAGCACCTTCCTTCGAGTACATTAACAACCCAACTGCGATCGCCAACCCACCTGCCAAGCGTGGCGATTATGGCAAAGCCCCCCAAAGAGCACACAACATACCCATGTCGGTCGTTAGGGTGATCTTTAGGGGAGGCCTGTGTCCAGCAGTGGACTTTATTCAGCCGAAATGATGATATTGTCTGTGATACATTTTTACTGATACTATAATATACAATTTATTACTAAGCCATAAAAGGCTTATATCCTGACTTCGGTCTTTTTTTGTATTTTTTTAATACTGTAACAAAGTAGTCATGTATGCATGAGCATGCAACTTTATTTCTTCTATGGATCTCCTCATTTCTGATTCGATTACTATTATTACGTTGACAAAATATTACCATAGATTAATAAATGCGTTTCCAATAAAAACTGATTTGAGTTTATCCGTATTACGGAAAAGTTACAGTGGATTCCACTAGCAGCGAATAGGAAATAAATATTAGATCAATACTATGCGATTTGGTATAAGCATTAATTTGATTCGAAGGCACGTTTGGCGTGGTGGCTAAACTTAAGACTATGTCCGCAACAGGTCGCGGGTTTGATTCCCGCATGGAACAAACATTTGTGTGGCCTGCAGAGAGCTGTTTCCGGTTTGGGTGTTTGTATATGTAAACTTTATAGTGCTAGTGCACGTTGCACAAAGATTTTATTGATACAACTGCAAATCAGGTTACGGGGAACTAACGAACGGGTTAATCTTTTTTGTTTTAAACAATTTAATTTAGTTAGTCTATTGCAGTTCACTGCTGTAATGCTTTGCTTGTTGCCAATGTGTTTGTGCCTGTGAGATTTAAGTCTGGGTCTGGGTGTGTTGTGCCGTGTGGTGCCAGCTACGAATAGCAGCAATCCATCTCTTCCCGTGGGTGTCGTAAAAGGCGTCTAAGGGATTAGTCGGAGGATGGGCAGCAGCGTCCTTCGAATACATTAACAACTCAACTGCGATCGCCAACCCGCCTGCCAAGCGTAGCGATTATGGCAAAACCCTCCAATAAGCACACAACACACCGATATCGGTCGTTGTGGTCATCTTTGAATGAGGTCTGTGTCCAGCAGTGGACTTTACTCGGCCGATATGGTGATGATGGGTGTGTTGTGAGGTGTTGTTGGTTTTGCCATAATCGCCACGCTTCGCAGGTGGGTTGGCAATAGCAGTTAAATTGTAAATATACCTACTCCAAGGACGCAGCTACTCAGCCTCTCGCTAAAAATGTGTTACACCTGTATTTTATATTAAAACTCCAATTTAAACTCTGTAACTATACATGTCACTTGAAACCTGTATAAGCAAACATGTCTTAATTAACTATGTATCTTCTAGCTTAAATATCCGCGCACACGCGATTTCATGTTAGCGTAGCACTTGAGACTAGGCGAGGAGTTGGGAGGACGCCACCCGCAAATTCATTATCACTTCGCGAAGGCGAATATTTGTGAAAATCCCGCCATGCCTCAAGTTGTATATGGAAATACTTTACTGTCTCCTGAACTAATTTGTTCCGATGTGGCTTATAACGATGCAGTATTTCAGTGTCCGCTTTGTGTTGAAAGCTCTGTCAGAGTATTTTTGGTATGAAAGTATTACGTTACATTTGAAAAGTCTGTCCCGTTGTTTTCGGATGTGTAGTGAACACAGAATTCTCGTGAAAAGTGAGAAAAATGTACAACAAACTGAAAAATTTACAACTTTGAATAAGCACACATATACGTGTATCCACTTTAGTAGAATGTATTATACAGGGTGTCCAGTAAATAGCACGACATACTGTGAGAGCTTGGGTCAATACCTACCAAAAAAACACAATATATGTTCAGCAAAATCTTATGGATTTACAGTAGTACAAAATTTTCGATAAGAAAATTTTAGTGTGAAAATTTTAATAAAAATTGTATTCTTGAAAACATTTTAGTTTTTAATAGAATGAAGAGTTATCAATGAGTAAAGTTCACAAATAATTTGAGGTAAAAAAAACTAGAAAAGGAATTTTTCATTACGAGATGCTTAAAAATCTGTGTCAAGGTAGAGATTTTTCGATATTTCGGAAAATTTTGTACTACTGTAAATCCGTAAGATTTTGCTGAACATATATTGTTTTTTTGGTAGGTATTGACCCAATCTCTCACCCCCTGCAGTATGTCGTGCTATTTACTGGACAGCCTGTATAATTACAAACCTTTTGTGACTGCATCTTAATTACTATCACATCAGCTCGTACATCTTCACTTACTGCAAATCCCCAAATTGAATCGAAGCAAAAGATTTGGACCTATTTACATATACACTTAAGAATAGAAATTGTAAGTTGTCTTGTCAACTATGTAACTCAAACTTGTATTGCTCCTTTGACGTTGTTACAGTTTACGGACATACGTCTCACATGCTCAAACACGTAGATTCCCTACCAAGCGTGGTGATTACGGTAATTTCTAAGCGACAGTTAATTGTAGCAGTCATTGGAAGCCCCATTTTCAGCAGTTGATCTTTACGGACTGATGAGATAAGAGAAAAATGCAGTCAAAGGTACTTTAATACAATATGGCCTCGGAACTTAATACTGGACATTAGGAATCGTCTAAAGTAATTTACAGTCCATACTGTTTTCAAACCGCCATTACTATTTATGAACGGCCAAGATCGAATCCTCACCCCTTTGGATTCCATTAAACTGGAATCCAACCCTTGTATGTTCCAAAAAACCTCATATAAATATTTACAAGGGGTGAAACTTACATCAAACAATATTATACTTTACATTTCTAGTTATAAAGTCAATTTTTATTTGCACGTGTTTCAATTTTTTTATTTGGAGTTTTTGTACTTCCACGCTCATGAAAATTTCAGTGCCTCGAATAAGTTATTATGGTAATGTATTGGGTTCACTCTTGAGATATTGTAATATATTTGGTACGACAAGTTGTCAAAACTTTTATGTTGAAACAAATGGGCCAGTGTCCATTGCTGGCGCCCCCCGAAATGTTGCCAAGGATGGCGGCCTGTTTACCGTTACCGTTCCTTCATTAGAGGCGGTGACCGCGTTACAATCATCCCCTCCGAGATGTGCCTAAAAACGTGGCATTTATGGACGGGGCGGCTCTAGAGTGATTGTATTGACCTGGAGCCCCCGTTCGGTGGCGAATATGACCGTTTAGTCGGTAGGAGGAGGGCATGCCTCTTCTCCCATGGATGGAGGAAGTACACGAAGTATTGCCGCAGTGTTAAATAAAAACCGGTACAGATAGGTCAGTGTCATATAGCTTCAATTTTATAACTATGTATTTTTATTTTATAAAAAGTTGCCCCACCCTATGATTTCTCCAGTGTCGTGGGTGCGTTTACAGACACACATTTCACACACAATACACCCAGGTCCGAATCAACTACCTACAGATCATACAAATATTTGTTCCGTGCGGGAATCGAACCCGCGATCCACAGCGCAGCAGTCGACTGTATCAACCACTACACTAACCGTGCCGTCAAGATATAAAAAGTATTTCAATTTATTTGGTTTTGTCAATGATAAATGGCTGCTTATCAATCATACACTTGCTTAAATATGTCGTCATTTTGGAGGGACTTTTCCAGTTCTCACCGCTCTTGGAAGGAAAGAAAGAAAGATTGATAAGCGTAGTGTGGCTACTGTTTTACAAAAGATATGCTAAATAAATTCAATGCAATACGAAACTGTCCTTAATGTCTATTTACTCGTGCCAATTGCCGGCAACCGTGTAGACACAATAGATTTCTTGTCTCGTTTTACGACACGCAATGAGTTATCTTCAGTCTTTGGTTTAAATTTTCCTCGAACTGTATAAACATATCGACTAACTGCAGATTACTAAAATGGTTGTTTACACAGGTACAGGGCCCAGAAATGGACAGTCAAATATAATAAATACGTTTCAATTTTTAGTTTCGTAAATGTGTAAAGTATGAGAAAAGTCCATCAAAAAGAAAATGCACAATATTTGGTATATTTCGAATTACACACCAAGTTCAGAATCCATTGTAAATAAATAAATAAAAACTGGCCTATTGCGTACATGAATAAAATACAAGACAGCAAAACAATATAAATCTTAAACCACACATCCTGTTGGGAAGAGTTGTAACAAAAGGTTGAAACAAAGAGGATTTTAAGCTTGCAGCCAGGATTCCCTTCATAGGGTGAAGGGATCTTGTCGCTATGAGAGCCACTGAGCATCACATAGGTATAAGTGCAACTAGCCTGCGTGCGTCGTGACACATGGATGTTGAGTTTGGAAAATTACATTTAATATTCTGTAGATACAAAATGTTTAAAAACCTGATACAGATTTAGATAACTATAATACCGATATGAAAACGATAATGACACGGTTAGCGCAGTGGCTAAGCGATTGGCTTTCTATGCTACGTGTCACAGGTTCAATCCCCACACGAAACAAATATTTGTATGATTTGCAGATAGTCGTTTTGGGTCTGGGTGTACTAGTTTAAAAATAGAAATATAGCGAATATGCGCATGTATCGTACAATTCGCAAATCGTTGTTTTAACTCTGATTAAAATCTGATATATTATTGTCGTGCAAATGTAACCTAATATATATCCACAGTTTTACTTTTTTATATAATCGTTATATGGCACACTAGTATTTTCCCTGTGCCGTGGGTGTCTTTACATACACAAATTCCACACACAATCCACCCAGACCCGCATCAACTAACTGCAGATCAAACAAATATTTGTTCCTTGCGGGAATCAAACCCGCGACCCGGAGCGCAGCAGCCGACTGTATCAGCCACTGCACCATACCCCTTCACCTTTCCCCGGGGTGAATGAAAACCATGTAGAATTGCCACTGGAGACCAGTAAAAAAGTGACATTCTAACAAAAACTGATACCATGGATTTATTACATGATTCTGGTACTCTCAGCGTTAGAATTTTGCTTCGCTCTTTTCATGAATTTTCCAATTTTTATTTATTTAACTGATTTTAGTACAGAATCATTACTTTTGTATACCCTAACGATATTTTCAATAAAAACACAATAAACTATTCATTTTCATATAAAACTGCAATTTAAATAGAAAATAGACGGCGGCTCAATTCACGGATGAGGTCATCGCTCGCAGTAGCATAATAATATCAGTCCATAGTACAATAATCACGTAGCGTTTTGATCGATTTGTTTACGATACATCGCGTGCTCAAAAATGACAAAAACTGAAACCTATTGTTTTCGAGATAAATGGCGTTCCTATTTTTATTATTAGCCTAAGTGTAATCTTTTCCCATAGTTTTTGACACGTTGTCATTCACAGCCTGTATAATCCATTGCAAAATGTTGTATTAGAATCGAATTATCTATCTATACAAATAAATAAAATTGAAGTGTCTGTGTGTAATGTCAAAATCACAAGTCAAAAGTCAAGTGTCTATGCCGAAGTACCTAAATTATTTATAAATAATCCAAGTTCTTTTAAATTAAACGGCGGGTGAAACCGTGGTTCCCAGCTAGTTTGTTAATAAAAATTCAAACGTAAGAGGTTACTTACTAAGTAAAAGCAAGTAACTTTTTCTAAAAATTGCTACCTTTATTATAAATTCGTACCTTAATACTTGTTTTCAATGACAACCAATATAGCATTATGCCTTCCCGCACTTAGATAAAGATAAAGCTAGAAATCTGTTTTATTCATGTAAAACCATATGCAGGCACTTATGAATAGTCAAGACTTTAGTTGCCGCATTCCAAGATGTTGATTTCCTATGGAGAAGAACGGGCAAGAAACTCCATGGTCACTCTTTTTAAATCATAATATTCGTTACAGTATTTTTGGTTACATTGTTCTCAAAATAAATAATGAGAGGACAATGTAGCAGAAAAAAGCAAACTTCTTAAAAAGTCCACACTAAACAAGCCTGATATTTAGAAAAAAATATTATCTAGAAAGTTTTATCCGTGCCTTTATACACCTACACTTTACTTTGCGCTAGATATACACGTGCAATTTCTTAGCGCACTTTACATAATCGTGGGCTACATACCAACATAAGTACTATACAAATATTTGACTTTACACTCGTCTTCCATGTAACACACAGATAAACTTTCCGTATTCGTCAAAGAGCGCACGCACACATTTGCAACGCTCTCCTATGAAATGTAAAGAGGAATCTACTTAATGAATCTCTGACACTTACTGACTGTCCGTGTGGTGTCTGGTTTAAGAATAAATCACCACTCCATCCCCTCTCGTGGATGTCGTGAAAGACGACTAAGGGATGGGCAGCAGCGTCTCTTCTCTGGAACAGCAGGCATTCCCCCAGACATGACGACATATGGGGTATAACCGGTCATTAATGGGGTCGCCTTTGTTCAGCAGTGGGTGTCATTTGGCTTACATGGTGATGACTGATTGACCGACAGGACAACGCATTCATGTAAACCCATTCGCAAAGATTAGTTAGACTTTAGTTGCTACGTTTCAAAATATATTTTAAAGAAGAACAGGCAATATTTTCCAAGGTTACCTTTGTTAAGCAAAATATGTTGTTTTTATTCATCACATCAGCCCGTAAACGTCGGGGATATAACCATAATCACCACGCTTGGCGTGCGGATTGGTGATCGCACTATATTTTTATTAGCAAACGGGAGGTATATGCTTTCCATCCTCTCTTTCTTGTTTTCGATACCCATGGGTAGAAAGGAAACGAGACTGTAAACAACCCACGACACAGGAGAAATCCTAGTGTGGGATGGTGTTTTGTTAAATAAACAAACCTTTTTCACACAAAAATATCTTTGCCAGGAACTCGTCAGCTAGTCTGATTGCTTTGCTATGCATTCATCAAATCGGCCATACAATGTCCACTGCTGAACAAAGGCCTCCCCCATAGATTTCCACAACTGTGTCATCATATTGGGGGAAATTCGCCAGTACTCACCACGCTTGGCAGGCGGGTTGGTGAGCGCAGAATTGCTACTGTTTTACAGAAGGGACGCTGCTGCCCATCCCTCTGGTTTAGAATCCCTTAGTCGCCTTTTACGACATCCACGGGAGGAGATGGAGTGGTGCTAAATTCTTAATCCGGACACCACACGGATTTGATATGCATTATCACTTAAATATCTGTAATAATCCGATCTCCAAAGAAAAGGTTTTTTTGTTAAGCTTCTCGCTGAGAAGTGTGGTTGCTTAACCAGTCGTTTCTGGCTAAGCCAAAAGAGGCCTCCAGGCAGGCTTAAAATTAATTAAAATCTTAGCAACTTACGCTAAGGGCATCCCCTGCGGGATAACAAGCTTTCGTTTTGGGGACAGCTAGATCGGTATTATTTAAAATGTATTACCAAAGAAAAGTAGTGATTTATCATTTTTATAATCGGTGATTAAAAATGCTGCCTACGTTTTCAATAAATTTAGTTTTCTCGGCTCCATTTGCATGTCAAAGAGAACTGTTTTGCATTGCTCAGATGTTTTTAATCAGGAGTACTAAAATAAAATATTAATTAAAGTGTCCGTGAGTATATACGTGACGTTGTTTATACTAGATGTGTCTTATTTAAAATTTTCCTGTTACGTTCGTTTATAAGTAAGTTCGTTGGTAAGTTCGCCGATTAGTTCTATTGTAAGGGAATAAAAAAAACAATATAAATTAAAACAATGTTATTGTGTATAGGCTTTTGAAAACAGAATAGACATCTATCTCTCGGTGTGCCTAAATATGCTCAGAGTTCTATCTTCTTATCGGCCATTTACACGTCCACTGCTTAACAAAGGCCTCCCCCATAGATTTTCACAACTGTGTCATCATTTTGGGGGGTATTTGCCAATACTCACCATGCTTGGCAGGCGGGTTGGTGAGTGCAGTATGGCTACCGTTTCACAGAAGGGACGCTGCTGCCCATCCCTCTGGTTTAGATTCCCTTAGTCGCCTTTTACGACATCCATGGGAAGAGATGGAGTGGTGCTATATTCTCAATCCGGACACCACACGGTATAGAGTTCAATCGGATGACTATTATTATGGTGGCTTCTCACGACACGTGATATCAAGGGGCCGCTGCTCCAGGCCTGTATATATGTCAATACAGGCACCTATAGGACTGCCTCAACAGGCCGCATGTTCCCGCACATGGCGCGAACTGGCTCGTAACGGCCCTTATTCTTAATTTTTTTGTCGTGGGGAAATCCTTACGGACTTCTTCTGCCCTGCGAAAAGGTGGAGGGCTATGCCGGACTCTAAAACCCCAGTGTTCGTTATACTTACATATTGGTGGGGTGCGGTGTCCGCTAGGCATTGGGCCACATCCCGGCCAGGTATCGGTTCGTCACTTGGTCTGACGAGCCCCGTCTCTGTGCGACCTAGCCAGCCGCACATTCGTTCAGTGAGGTGCGCGCAAAACAAAGACACCGCCTGCTGCAGACTGCCCCAATTTCGTCGCCCGCAAGCCGCAACTCATGGAAGCGGCGCGTTGTGGCCCATAGTCAAACGGAAACGATAGGGAACCAAGGGAAACGACCATTAGACAGATTATGATAGTCTGATGGATGTCAGTGGCTGAGCGAGTGAGGTCTGAGTGAGTTGAGTGAATAGGTTTCTATACTATCGGTCGCAGTTTCGACTTCATTCGCACGAATATTTGTATGGGTTGCAGATAGATAGATATTCTTGTTCTTTCTAGGCCAACCATGGCATCCTAATGTATAATCTGTTTGGCGCAATAGCTAAGCGATTAGCTTTCTGCAGTACGAGTCTCGGGTTTGATTCCCGCACGGAATAAACATCTCGAATCTGGGAGCTTTGCATTTGATATCGATGTATGTAAACTGTACCCAAAATACAGATGAAATACTGTATGATAACAATAATGATGACAAATTAAATTCTTTACACATTGTTTTCATTATATTTATTTATCATCATCTTCATCTCAGCCAAAAAACTCTCACTTTTGGACATTGGCCTTCCTCAAAGATCGCCAGTTTGCCAAAAAGGCCACGCTTTGCAGGTGGGTTGTCGATTGCGGTTGCGTAGTAATTAATGTAAGTAATCAAAAGACGCTGCTGCCCACATTCCGGCTAATCATAGTCGCGTTTACGACACCCACGGTATCAGATAGGATGGTGGTATTCTAAACCTGCAACGTATATGAACGTAATGTTGCTTTAGAGTTCTTTCTTATCATCATAATCCACCCACTTTGCAGCCGAAAAATTATTCAACCTTCATACACCTGCGTGAACTTAACCCTCTAAAACGTACTTCTCCAGCCAATTTCTCTGCTTAAGCCACTCCACGCCAGTTATCATACAGATTGTTTCGTTTCAGAAAAATATGTGGTAAATTGAAGCGTGTGCACGCCCAATTTGCGTTGATTTCTTTATCCGGGGCCCGCCGCGAACGTGACTAGCTCGCGATGAATCCAAATGAGCGGGAGGGTGGGGTCACAGTTGCAGCGGGTTTTTTCTTCTCTCAGCCTGTGTCTGCCAACTACAGAGTGCTTTGTACTATTAAGTGCTTTGCTCTTTTTAGCGTTAGGTTCTCAGTTAATCGAGAAATGGAAAATCTAACGATTCTGCTAGATAGTGCGCGCAATGAAATTTAAATCTACGTCTAAATACGTGTCTACAACAGACTAGAAAATAAAACTTATCAGCACAGACCGATATAATTATACTTGCAATACAAGCCGGCAAGAAAAAAGGAGCTTTAGAATTGGCGGAAAAGTTACTCTCTAGAGACAAATAAATTACCGCGTCAAAATAATATTAACAGCTCGGCAACCAAAGAGGAATGCAATAATAGTATAGTATAGCTACTGTTCCGCAGAACGAACGCTGCTGCCTACCCCTCTGGTTCAGTGGTGCCATATTCCTTATCCAGACACCACACAGAATCTAATAGCATATTCGAAAAAAACGCAATTACACAAATTAAACTACTCAAAGCTGTAACGACGTATACAGTACCATCATGAGAATGTGTGAGAAAAATATAATAAAAAAAAAATACTAATACTTGGATCACACCAGTTAAAAGGATTCATAATTAGCCCATTATTCTCCCACTTCTAAGCAGGGACCTTTTCTCACGATGAGAAATGTTAGGCCTTAGTCTACCACTCTGGCCTAGTGCGGACTGCACACACCATTTAGAGTCCCTTCAGCTGTGCAGGTTTCCTCACGATGTGTTCCTTCACCGTTAACTCAAGTGATAAACAAATTCTGATCCGCATAGGAATCCGAAAGACAGAGGCGCGAGCCAGGATCAAAATTAGATAGGTACTCCTGTATGGAAGGCAATCGTTCAACCACTATACTATCACTGTTAAAATTATTAGGACAAAATTAAGTACATCAAGAAATTATCTTTGCTATGTTGTCCACCCATATGAGGACTCTTGGCAATTACCGTCTTTCTCTTGGCCACCGCAAGTATGTTGCGTTGATCCACCTTTCATGACGTCTTGTTGTCTGATGCTGTTAATTTAGTCTGGTAAGCCATTTAGCTGATTTAGAAGTTGGGCCCGTCATGAAAAATCCTAGAAAGACTTTGAAACAATTGTTTAGTTATAATGTACTTAGATATTATATGGGACCAGCAAACGTTAAGAAGTATTTATATAATGTAAATTAGAAAACCATGCCTCAATTCTCTGAAAGGTCAACGCTTTGAAGAGAAGATCCAATTACGGTGCTATTATTACAAGTATGCTCACTAATCTATAATATAACATGAAAGAAAATAATGTTACGAACAACGATCCATTTAAAACAAATTACGAGTACGACGTAAATTAATAATAGGCATACAAAAATTGGTCCACACACGTTATTTTAATTAGTTTTCCTTTTGCTTTATTTATCATATCAGCCACAGGACGTCCACTATTGAACAAAGTCTATGGGGACATAGACTTTTACAATTGTCTCATCATTTTGGGTACTGACCTACCACGCTTGGTAGGTGGGTTGGTGAACGCCGTATGGCTACTGTTCCACAGAAGGAAAACTGCTGCCCATCCCTCTGGCTTAGAGTCCCTTAGTCACCTTTTACGACATGTATAGGAGGAGTTAGTGATAGTAATCTGCGCGGTAATACACTTCGAATTACACTATTTTCAGACCAAAGTTATTTTTGGGATCAGTAATATATATTCTTTACGAAAAAACCTCCGTCTTCGGATGATTCTAAGAGTAGAACAATATCCTCGTGGGCGTTTTAAACATCAATCTTACATAACAAGTAATTTTGCAAAGCGCGATAATAGAATGAATGGATAAAATTATTACAGCGATTTACTTATTAAGATTAGAAACAGAAATATCGACTATTCATTCGAAATATAAAATTGTTCGTAGCCTCCAATATAATGCAAGTCAGTAATAAACATGAGCTTTATTTTACTGGTCAATATATCTCATGTATGTTTTCGTGTGGATAGTGGCTAACCTTGTGTCAAAGTTTTACCCAAAGGCCTCAAATTTGACTAAACTGCTGTCTAATAACAACCACTAGGACCAACGATTCTACATGCCCACCGAAGCACGGATATACGCAGTTCAAATACCACTATGCGGTCACCCATCTACAGTATGACCTTACCTAGCGTTGCTTAACCCCGCCGATCGCTTACAATCTGGCTATAAGTACAAACTGATAAACTACTATGGTAATACATAAATACTTAGACTACACAAACATGTTACTGCAATAAATAAACTCTTTAACAACTGGAATCGATGACGTGGAGTGATAATCATCTTAAAATATTATGAAAAAGCACTGCACAATCAGTTGTTTTATTTAAAATCTGACTCAAATATTATGCTTTATATTCAGGTCAAGTATACATTGGAAATATGAAATGTAATATATTACATTTAAATATGGTTTACTTATGTTAATTATTTATTTATTTATTATATTCTTTATTGTACACCAGTTATTAAAAAGTACAATGAAAAGTAACACTTTGAATATAGAGTACAATGGGCGGCCTTATCGCACACGGCGATTTCTTCCAGGCAACCTTATGTCATGATGGGGTGAGGCATATTGCTAATATTAATTACAGATCAATTGAAATCTGTATATTCTTTCTTAAATGGATCTGTTACGTAATATTAAGACTAATCCGTTATGCAGCTAACATTTTGAAGATTCTATTGAGGATTTTGCTGGCAGGAACTCCGTAGATAAAACAATAATTTAGAGGTCAAGAGTTTAAACCCCATTGCTCTATTTCCGTAAAGCCACTCATAAGTATGGTTACTTGGACGGGTACACATGAAATCTAGAAAAAAGTACCTTGTGACGAGATGTGCTTGTCATTCACTTGGTGATAAGCATCACGTCTGTCCATAACAATTGTAATGCTGTTCAGGAAAGTTTTGCGTGGCACCACACTATGGGAGAAGACAAGGAGGCAAGACATGCCATTCAATATAGCACTGACTCTTAACGTGGTCAAACATAGTTCAGGTTATAGCTCTATCAAATGGCTTAGTAGGATATATAATAAGGAAGTCCCTTAGACTTGAAGAAAATAGTTTATAAGAAATAATTCAAAATTAAACTAGTAATTTATTGTAGAAACGTGCTTATACTCTATATTCCGATAGCAGTAACTTGGCTTACACTGACATCTTCGTATTGTAAGCATGACTGTATGTACTTAGCTACTTATTAGTGAATTTTCAACACAATTTAATATTATTTATGAAATAGATTGAATTGAATCCTTCTCTGGAAATTTGTTATTAATTTAGTCTCTTATTAAGTAATTTCACAAAATACCAGTCGAACCAAAACACAGTAATGTTTAAACACTACTGCTTAGCGGCAGAATATCTAGCACTGCGGTGATGTGGACTCTTGCAATAAGAGACCAGAGGACCAATTCTCGTAATTAATTTACACTATTGACTGAAAGTTGACTGAACTGCGATTATGTAAGTACCAAGTTTAACGTTGTGTTTAGGTTAGTAGAATACAATTTGTGACATTTACGGCATTGAGACTAGATCGGAACTAATCAGTAATGTTCAAAACATATCTTAATCACATTTATATTCTTTTTAAAGACATTAAAATTAAACGTTTGTTGCATTACAAAATAAACATGGTTATATTCCATTTTAAGATTACGATTTATCCAATTTCCAAATTGAAAAAGACACTGTTGTCAGTACTTGAAAAATCACTGAGAATAAAAACAATTAAACGGTGCTAGTGGCATAAAAATCAAACACGTTTGCTGAAATAGGACAAAAGTATAGTAATTAATACTCATACGGTCAAATACTGAACTGCCACTTAATATTTAAGACCCACTAGACTGTTTGAGTAGCCTGGTTTTGGCAGGATAGGAATTAATAGATCACAGATATCATGTAACGTTAGGTATATTAATATAAAATACAATGTTAAACTATTAGTACTGCATTACAGTGCAGCAACGTTCGGCACGGTCAGTCTAAAGATGGATGACCGTGGTATTAGAAACTGAGCTTCTCCTTATTTTAGAGGGCACATAAAATCGTCGGTCCCGGTTATCGTCATTAGACGGCAGTCGTTTAAGCCAAGTCAGAGGCCTTTGAGTGGCTTGAATAATTCTCAGACAAGGTTGGCTAAGTGGCCAAATTATATGCTATTTTTCTTAGGAGAAGAATATGGTACATAATTCATGACAGTAGACTAAAAACTTCATGAAAACTGATAAGCACTATTCAAAAATCGAAATCTGAATATATCGTTAGCTTCGTCGCGTTCACTGGTGCCCTACCTCAAAACTCCCTTTTTGACATTTATATTCGCGCAGACGCCCAACTGGAGTATAGATGACCTTTTTATCGGAGGTGGAGCGGCCCCGGTCAGAATTGGCTTTTAAATCCCTCAAAGGGCTTTTGAAGTATGACAGTAGTTTAGTACTTAGGGCGACGTTTCAAGTGGTCGTTTTAATGTAGCCAACCCTCTTAGTCTGTGGGTTTCAGTTAAATGTTTGCTTTTGTTTAAATATGGTTGGGACATGGTTTAGTGCAAATGGAATTAATTAAATATGTGTTTTGTTGGGTACATTTTAGTGTGGAAGCTTCATAATTATTTCCTTCTTCTTTAAAAATATCGTATTTGAAAGATAATAAGACCATAAATGTTTTATTTGTGTGCGTCTGCTTCTGTAATTGATTCCCAAATATTTGTTCATAAAGTTTTATACTTACCGTAGCTTATAAACAAACACAGTACATTTATGCAGTACAGTTATAATTATACCAAGAAAATACTTCAGTAATAAACACTTTTGAACAGAAGTTTTATAAAATTACAAGAATTAATAACTAACCTCTTTATACTTGTCCACAGAATTAAGAAATGAATCAGTGGAGAGCGCAAGCGCTTCAACAGGAAGTTCACAAGAAGAAACTGAAGAGCCCAAAGCGTACATGAAGACGCCAAATGTTGGAGGTGTCGCAGTCAGGAGCGGCGAGGATGCTCTCCTCACATGCGTGGTGCTTGGAGCTAAAGGCAGGCCGGTCCTGTGGAGGCGAGCAAAAGACCTCCAGCTCCTGACAGCAGGAGGCGTCAGGGTTACTAGAGATGATAGGATCGAAGTGCTGCATGATGACAGTAAGTACTAAATTGATCCTTATGCTTGCCTTTTCTCTGTTGTATTGGGCGTCAATTTAGTCACACTCAACACTCTTTATTGCACTAATCCCATGAATAATAATGAAAAAAAAAGCAAATTTATATACCAACTAGCTGGGACCCGCGTTTAATTTAAAATACATTTAGAGTACTTCGACATAGGCACTTGACATTGAATATTTCTATTGAATTTCAAGGGTTTTTTTATTTTTGCGCGGAACCCTAATTATTTTTCTAAAATAAAAGTAGCCTAAGTTATTCCTTATAACATCAGCTATCTGCCAGTAAAAGTCCCGTCAAAATCGTTCCAGCCGTTTCGGAGATTACCCGGAACAAACGGACAGACAGCCAGACAAAAAAAATTCATTTTTTGTTATATGTTCCGTATATACTTTCATATGCATTAAGTAAAAAGCTGTTATTTTGACATTACAAACAGACACTTCAATTTTATTTATTTGTATAGATAAAAGCACGTGATACTTACATAAGTATACACCCGACTACACATCAAGCTATACATATCTAGTTTAAGCTGATCTCTCATCGTAACGAAAGCCTAGAGGCTAATTGTAGAACAATGCGAGATCAGCTTATACTGGAAATTATTGCTCGATATGTAGCCGTGTGTGCATAGATACAGCGCGAGGCGGGTACTGCGAAGACATTTGGTATCTACCACCTAATCACATGAGACCATTGACTACTTGTTTTCAATTAACTTTATGTTGCCACATGTATTACAGTGCCACCACTATAGACTTGATCAGGATACCCCACAGCACACGTTTGGAGAATGCTTTGCGTGGGCTGCCGAGCGGCAGGTCCTGGTCGATCGGATCGGGCAAGATCACTCACTGCCAGCAGTAGTGTCGGCTATACTAACAGGGTATAAGAATCGGAGTGCTTTGGTCTCCTTCTGTTAGAGCGTCATGCGCCAGAAGAAGACCATGGAGCGGGATCGGGAGAGGGTCAATTCTGCCCGGAGTAGAACGACACGGCACCGGAATAACAACTGCCCTGGCACCCATGTTCAACACACCTGCGCCCCCTCTTATCGTAACGTGGCGGGGAGCCTCAGGAGTCGCGAGCGCACAGATTGGAGAATCTGCGTGCTCTTACTGAGCGACCCCCGTGAAGACAATGGCACGTTCGTAGTCACGCGCCACCGTGTGCATAGCACAGCGTACAGCGAGGCTTCTGAGGGATCCTTTACAATCCCCCAAGATGTTCCTGGGAGGGCAGACTCTTTACAGTCGCCTCCCCTCTGCTAGAAGTTTACTTTACAGTAATGCCCTCTCGGAGGCCCTAAAGGCGTGGCAGTAATGGGCTCTAGGTGGAGATTTTTCAAGTTTCTGGAGTTCCCTTCGGTGCCAAAGATGACCACCCGGGCAGTTTTAGCCAGTAAGATTCCGGCATGCCCCTCCACCCTTTTCTCGCGCTGGATGAAGTTCTTGACGTATTTCCGCTGGATAATAAAGTCTTACAGCAAAATAGTTCACACTACTTTGACGGCACGGTTGGTGCAGTGGCAGATACAGTCGGCTGCTGCGCTCCGGGTCGTGGGTTCGATTCCCGCACGGAACAAATATTTGTATGATCTGCAGGTAGTTGTTCCGGGTCTGGATGTTATTGTATGTGGAATTCATGTCTGTAAACGCACCCACGACACAGGAGAAATCCTAGTGTGGGGCAACGTTTTAATAGAAAGAATTAAAAAAACTACGATGTCAATAATTGTGCATTATTATCAATGTATGCAATAGCATGTGTGTCTATCACAGCTTACATTCATAACGTCCACAAAGCTGTTACCGTTAACATTGAAATATCGCACATCTGTCCCAGTTTTTAAGGTTCAGCTGTTGTAGGTAAGCTGTTGGATTTTGCGCCAATTACATTATTTACTTGTAACGAAGCACTACTGAAATTACAATTGTAATGCCTCCAACAGTTGAAGATTTACTTCCCAGATGGTTTTTCTGAACAGAAAGCATTTTAGGTCAAGAGATTAGAGACAGCTTGAAATAGTGCTTGTGATGTAATATTTCAATGCAATACGGATCAATGCTATATATAGCAATACTCAGAAAACTTGGTTCTACACAGAACATAGAGTTTCTTCCCTTCAATGATTCCTAATCTGAAGTCTTAGGTTTCCACGATGATTACTCTTTATAGAAGACCCTTTTTTTAACTTATTATCATATCGGCCATTTAAACGTCCACTGCTGAACAAAGGCCTCCCCCATAGATTTTCACAACTGTGTCATCATTTTGGAGGGTATTTGCCAATACTCACCACGCTTGGCAGGCGGATTGGTGAGCGCAGTATGGCTACCGTTTCACAGAACGGACGCTGCTGCCCATCCCTCTGGTTTAGATTCCCTTAGTCGCCTTCTACGACATCCACGGGAGGAGATAGAGTGGTGCTATATTCTTAATCCGGACACCACACGGACACTTTAACTTATTAAATCGCGAATATTATCACCATCGTTATCATCATATCAGCCAAAGATATTTCACTGAGATGGAATAGATGGAGAGTCCTAACCCGAATCACTACACAGAATTAAACATTATTGTATTTCTTTCATTTGCGGTCGCAGTGGTGACTCCTGTCAAAAAGTGTAATATTATAATCTGAAGTTGGTATTAAGAACGCACTGGTACAAGGGCCGTGGGATTTATTGAAAAAAAAATCTTAGCAGAGTTACTCATAACATCGGCCTATCCGTACTACGCACTTCTGATCCAATGGAATGTGGCCAACGGCCGAAATGAATAATCAATCTAACCCCAAATCTTTAAAGCTCAGTTTTTTAAATTCATCAATTCATTCATTCATCACATTGAACACAAATAACAGACAAATCCTTAATCCGAAATTCAAGGATTTTGGATTAGATTGATTATTAATTTCGGCTGTAAGACGTTCTGGTAGGTCAGAAACAGAATATTTTAATTACCTAAAAGTCGAAACTTTCAATAACTGTTTTTTTTTTTTTTTGTGTCGTGGGTGCGTTTATAGACATGAATTTCACATACAATACAACCCGGAACAACTACCTGCAGATCGTACAAATATTTGTTCCGTGCGGGAATAGAACCCACGACCCGATGCGCAGCAGCCGACTGTATCAGCCACTGCACCAACCGTGTACTCGGATATCAAAATCGAATATTGCGATTGTCATATCTTTGTGAAATAATACTTTACATATAAACTACACCCTCTCAGCAGACGAGCCTCTGCCCGGCCCTGGCATCATGAAGGGCGGCGACGTGTGGGCCCTCGTCATCAAGTCAGTGAAGACTTCAGACGCGGGACTGTACATGTGTGAACTGAACACAGAACCGCCCGTTAGAAGCTTTCACAGACTAGCAGGTTGGTACAAATACTGACATACTATGTATTTATTTATTATGCTACTAGCTGGGACCCGCGGTTTCATTCATTCATTTCGGCCGAATGAAATCCACTGCTGGACACAGGTCTCCCCCAAAGATCACCTCAACGACCGATATGGATGTGTTGTGTGCTCATTGGGAGGTTTTGCCATAATCGCCACGCTTGGCAGACGGGTTGGCGATCGCAGTTGAGTTGTTAATGTACTCGAAGGAAGCTGCTGCCCATCCTCCGGTTAATCCCTTAGTCGACTTTTACGACACCCACGGGATGAAATGGGGTGGTGGCATTCTGAGCTGGCACCAGACGGCAGCAGGTTTCACCCGCTTTTTAATTTATAAGAAATCAGCTTATTATTAATAATAATTTAGAGTATTTTGGCATAGACAGTTGACATAGAGTGTATATATTGGATTTCATGGGCTTTATTTCTTCAAGTAAAACTAGGTTATGTTATTCCTTACAACATTAGCTATCTGTCAATGAAAGTCCCGTCAAAATCAGTCCAGCCGTTGCAGAGATTAGCTGGAACAAGCAGACAGAAAGACGGACAAAAGTTATTGACACTAGCTGGCACCCGTGATTTTACTTGCCGTTTAATTTAAAAGAAGGTGGATTATTTATATATAATTTAGAGTACTTTGTCATAGACACTTGACATAGAGTATGTATTTGTGTATATGTATTGGATTTCCTGGGTTTTATTTTTGCACGGAACCCTAAAATAAAAGTAGCATAAATCAGCTATCTTACAGTGAAAGTCCCGTAGAAATCGGTCCAGCCGTTTCGGAGATTAGCGGGTACAAACAGCCAGACATAAAAATTACAAATAGCTTTATTGTTGTAGGTATACATATACCGTACCGTATTATATAATTTCATATGCATTTAGTAAAAAGCTGTTTATTTATTATTTTATTTATTTAGACATTACAAACAGACACTTCAATTTAATTTATTTGTATGTATAGATTACGAACAGACAGTTCATTTTTATTTATTTGTATAGATTTGTACACCTCCCGTACGTTAAGACCACATGACTCTTAAGAAACCTACCGCGTTCTCTAAATACCTGTTTTGGTCAAAAAAAGAAAAATCTGCAAGTATTCTAATGAAGCATTCTCTTTCAGTTATATCTCGTGGACTAACACCACCTGAGAATCAGAACGAGACAGACAGCTACTCAGCGAATGTTCCCACGCTGTCATCCCTCGCTCTATCCCACAATTACACTGACTGCTGCATTGCCGCCAACGTCACGAAGACTTGTCTCGGCTTCTGCAGCATACAGACAATCCTGGAAGGAACTGGGCAGGACCCGGAAACTTGCCAGCCTGACTTCCCTGCTATTGTCAAGTAAGTTAAGATTTTGGTTTTTAACAGATGACACCGGCTAAGAATACCACCACCCCATCTCATCCCGTGGGTGTCGGTGACTATGGGGTTACCCGGAGGATGAGCAGCAGCGTTCTACGAGTACATTTATAGCTTAACTGCAATTGCCTACCCAGCTGCCAATCGTGGCGATTAAGGAAAACCCCCCAATGGGCCCACAACACAAAACCATACCGGTCGTTGTGGCAATCTTTAGGGGAGGCTTCTGTCGATGATGAACAGATGACGATGAGGTATTTTTTTTTTATGTTTCTATGTGGATGTGGGAAATTTTACTGGGAGCAGCTAAAACACACTAGTCTGTGAAAATTTAGTAAATTATCCTGCATTTCAGTCTCTTACTACTCGAAGACGGCCTTCATTGGCTTCGGTCTATAAAAATGCCCGTTATATTATACGTAAAAATAGTTTCCTTGACAATATTCGACGGCACGGTTGGAGCAGTGGCTGATAGAGTCGGCTGCTGCGCTTCGGGTCGCGGGTTCGATTCCCACACGGAACAAATATTTGTATGATCTGCAGGTAGTTGTTCCGGGTCCGGGTGTATTATGTATGAAATTTAAGTCTGTAAATGGACCCACGATCCAGGAGAAATCCTAGTAAGGGGAAAATATATCCATAATCCATCATCTTATTTTTAGGAAGACACATTGAATCGGAGTCTGTTCATCATCGTAATTCAAATTTGAACCGATCTTTCGGTTGACCATTAGTGTCCAAGAGACATAGTTCTCCCCTAAGGATCGTCACAATGACCAGACCGGATGCTGCTCGCATCCTGGTATTTTCGGAACCTTTTTAAAACCTCGTCGGTGATAATAATAATCGGTATCTAGGGAGAAACTATCTCTTGGACTTATCATCAACCGTAATGTTCCGTTGGTCAACAATCATGACTTGGTGTTAGGCTGAAAACACTCACACGAAGAAATGAAATACCTACTATTAACCAAAATCAACATTCCTCTAATCCCCATATATCAGTAAGGAACTGAAGATTTGTTTTCATCAGATGTATGGCAGATGGACGTAACCACGTCCCTTGCTGCGTTCAAGAGCGAGTGCCAGATATCTGCCAGGACGTCTGTAGAGGAGAGTTCACTCCTGTCACTGACAATATCAAGACGCATTACTCCTGTGCCTCTTACATGGAAAAGACGCTTGCCTGTATTGTTGAAGGCATTGGTAAGTTACTGACATAAGTTTTCTCATTCACAAGTGTAATATTTTTTATTGTATGCAATACTTTAAGCTTTAATCTTTTTAACGTGCCACGATCCAAAATTAATCTCGGACATTTCGCCATTATTCCAAGGCATTGCAGGCAATATAATGCTTAACGGAATAATTTGGACATCACTTGCAAATTTACAAAATATAAAAAAGAGCTCAAACTCATATTGTTAAACAGATGATATTCATCATTTCGGCCGAATGAAGTCCACTGCTGGACACAGGCCTCCCCCAAAGATCACCACAACCACCGATATGGATGTGTTGTGAGCACATTGGGGGGTTTTGCCATAATCGCCACGCTTGGCAGGCGGGTTGGCGATCGCAGTTGAGTTGTTAATGTACTCGAAGGACGCTGCTGCCCATCCTCCAGCTAATCCCTTAGTCGACTTTTACGACACCCATGGGAGGAAATGGGAAAAATATTAATATGATTATTTTAATTTATTTTTTATTATTATTCATTTATTTAAGGTTTATAAAAAAAAAAATTTTTTTATTTTCTTATAATTAATTTCATTTAATTGTATCATATATTAATTTTACCTTCAACATAATTTTTTTTGCTATTGCTTGTTTTAATGTCATGAATATACTGTCTTCATTAAATTTAATTTTTACCTAGGTTATATATGAATGATGTGGTCTTCTGTAATTGTAGGAGCGTACTTGTTACTGTCCTCTGTGTTACTTAAATAGTTTGTAATTGTGTATCCTCTCTTGGAGATCCAAATAATAAATAAATAAATAATACTTTAGCATATCCGATCTTTAAGAGTAACACTTGGTAGAGCGGTCTTGGAGCCGAACTTTTTGGATACTTTTATTCATAAAACATTACTACAAACCATTTTGGTGTCACCGATCAATACTTCCATCTTATTCCTTTCTTTAACCCGGAGCTCCTTTACAGAACTCCTACCAAGTCCACCAGAAGACGTCGAAGTTGATCCGCTGAACGAAAAGCAACTGAACGTATCTTGGAGTCCACCAATCGAGAACATAGACTCCGTCACAGAATACGTGGTGAACTTGACCACATTACGATCATTCGATGCCCATCTGATCGATCCATCAGAGAGCTCCATGAAGAATAATGAAACGATGAGGAGTATTCTACCAACGACGTTCAAAGTACCTGCAGATAAAACTTCATTTGTGCTCAATGATCTACTGCCATTTACCATGTATGAGATCACAGTGACTTCATTTAATATTCATGGGTCGAGTTTACCTAGTTATGCGATCAGGTGAGTTATTTAGATATGCTTGATTCATCATAACAGCCGAAGGAGGTCCACTGCTGAACAAAGGCCTCCCGCATAGATTTCTCCAACGACTTTTTACATCCCGCCTGCATCCAATGACTCCCACCGACCTTCATCAGGTCCATCTCGTTGTCACCGTCCCACATTGCATTTCTAGTTGCGCTTGTTCAATCGAGAATCACACAACGGCAATATGTTCTATGAGCTATGTGCCATTATCATTAAAACTTACGAATCCTTGTAGCAATATCGTCAACTTTACTTCTTCTACGGATCCCCTCCTTTCTGATTCTGATCTATCTGGTAGAGAAATACGAAGCATAGCTCTCTCGTGCCCTTGAGCTTTCTTGTGAGGCCCATAGTGAGTTACCAACTCTGTGTCATATGTATAGTAACACATAATGGTTAAAGACTATTTTATATATATGGTTATAGACTACGCATGTAGAAACTTAAAATGAATTGAAGTGATATCACCACATCATTGAATTAAATTATATTAGATGGGGGTAGACATATTTGTAAATTTTGGCACAGTTAGTTAACTACTGAATTATCATGTCCAATGTGAATTATATGTTCGTTGTTGGCAAACAACTTGGCTGTCGTAAATGGCAACTAAGGGGTTGATATCAAGAGAAGGGGCAGCAGCATACTCCCAAATGCTAATTATAAAATACTACGGTCACCAATCCGCCTGCCAAGCCTGATGATTATGGCAGTATACTCTATGCCCACTTAATGCGAGGCCCTTGTTCAGCAGTGAACGTTTACGTACTGACGTTTGTACGTGTGATATTTTACAAAATTGGTGAAAGTTGTATTTCTGAATCTCTAAGCTGCAAACATACCAACCGTATTTATGATTTGTCTTTAATCAGAAATTTATTTCTCACCAAGGTCTTTAACTCTAACTCCGGGAAAGATGAAGTCGACAGAAGTCGCAGCTGCTCCCAAGTTGCCCGACGTAAGAGGTTGTTGTATGGCAGCTGGGGTCAACCACTACGGCTGCGTCGACAAGCTCTGCGACCCCACCAAGACCTTCGAGATTGCAGTAAGTTAGGGCGTCATCGAACATCTAAGTGTTGGTTTTGGCATCATGAATCTTCATTGCTTTTCATCATCATTTTACCAGTAAACCGAAAATATTAATGTTCTTTAGCGGAGTATAGGAATATAGCCTTTAATAATGTTTTTTTTGGTTTGAATTGTTCTAGCCCGGGATTGTTTGCAGAACATAAAATCTTTTTTAAAACAAAGACAATGACTTTTGCAATCTAAGATTCAGTAGTCTGGTCTTAATGTTTGCCTACCATCAAAGGTGTATGTCCTTCTCTGATCAAATTACTTGATACAGTTTCTTTCTGATAAATATAAAGTTGTTGACATAAAAATAAAACCAAAGTATCCGCTTTCACAACGAATAGAACTTAAAATGTAATAGAAATGGGATGCGCACACTGAGGCAGATTGAGGTTGATATGCGCACGAGCAGCCGGTCAGCAATCCTTCAAGGATCCATATATTGTTGGAACTGCCGCAACTTAACAAGCCTTCTAAAACCATCCTCTTCATCCAACGACTTCATAGTAAGGTACCAGACGCGGTGGTTCAAAAAAGGTACGATTTCCTTGATTTTTGGTGCATCACAACAGCGTTCACAGATGGTGTTCAATTTTTTTATGTATTGTTAGTTAGTTTATTGGAATACACAGGTAGAAGGGGTCTTATTACGCTCGGGGGTCGCCAGCGTGCAGATTAGGGAGTCTGCATGCTCACACCGAGCGACCCCCGGGAAGACGGCGGTGCGCATGTGGTCACGTGCCGCCGTGTGCAAAGCGCAGCGAGGCTTGTGGGGATCCTTTACAATCCTGGAATCCCCTTCCGTGCCGAAGATGACTACTCCAGTGTTTTTAGCCGGTAGGAGTCCGGCATACCCCTTCACCCTTCCCCGGGGTGAAGGAAGTTCCATGTAGAATTTTCACTGGACATCAATAAAAAAAATAAAAAAAAAAGGAGTCCATATAAGTTTCATGTCAAATTTCCACTGGACATCAATAAAAAAAAGAAGGCAGATACCACGGCAGCGCTAAATATTCTGCTGCCAATTATCATTTCGGCTGAATAAACTCCACTGCTGGACACAGGCCTCCCTCGAAGATCACCACAACGACCGCTTTCGGTGTGTTGTGTGCTCATTGGGTGGTTTTGCCATAATTGTTACGCTTGGCACGCGGGTTGGCGATCGAAGTTGAGTTGTTAATGTATTCGAAGGACGCTGCTGCCCATCCTCCGGCCAGTCCCTGAGTCAACTTTTACGACACGGGTGGTGGTATTCTGAGCCGGGACCACACGGCGAAGCACCACACGCCGATCCCTTCAGTTTAAAGCCCCTGAGTCGCCTTTTATGACGTCCACGGGAGGAGTTTGGAGTGTTGCTATATTTTTGACCCGGTCACCACAAGGAACAGTTTTTTTTTTTTTTTTAAAACGTTGCCCCACACTATGATTTCTCCTGTGTCGTGGGTGCGTTTACAGATATAAATTCCACACACAATATACCCAGACCCGGAACAACTACCTGCAGATCATACAAATATTTGCTCCGTGCGGGAACCCGCGACCCGGAGCGCAGCAGCCGACTGTATCCGCCACTGCACCAACCGTGCCGTCTAAGTCTGGTACCATACTACTTAGATGTCGTTATCTTCATCACAAAAACTCATCTTCATATCGCAAACCCTCTAACCCACATTACCCATCACACCCCACGTGTGACTAACGTCCGACCGCCCTTGAGAGCCGCTCGTAACGCTCAGCTGCAGGTGACGGACCTGATGATCTGCGCGCCGTGGGCGGGCGTGACGTTCGGCTGCCTCGCCAACGGCGTGGACCACACGCCGTGCTGCCGCAGCCGCGGCCTGCCCGCCGCCTGCCTGCCGCTCTGCAGCGGGAACATCACCACGCTCGACTTCAACCACTTCAAGTGAGTGGACACTTTAAATAAATAAATAAATAAAATAAAAAATCTTTATTTCAGGCAAAGCACAAGAGTTTAACGTCTACACATACCATACCCATATCACATTAATATAATTTAATCAATATTTAATTATAATTAGATTTATAAATAATACATCACAATATCAATTTAAAACTGAACGCAACTATGTCCAGTCGATACAAAATAAAATTCAATAAAAACACAATAATAACACAAAATTAGAATTCACAAGATTAATAGTACAAAGTGTAAAAGTCAGCTAAGATTAACATTATGTCCAGTCTATACAATATAAATTCAAATTAAATTAAAATATTTAGTGGCCATGTAAATGGTGTTGAATACAGTAGTCACAATGCTGTTTTTACATTTAATTAGTCTTAGGTGAAATGATGCTCGAAGCCTACGCATTACGGCATAGAAATCGTCGGTACGGTTCTCAGCAAACATTATGATAACAGCAAACACTTTGATATCGATACTTTAAGCTAGGTCGACATGAATAAGGAAACCACTGAGCAGGACGAAGATTTCATTCAAGGCAGTTTATTGACATAGAAAAAAACATCGTGTGAGTTCACGCGCAGTAGAAGTCAAAAACTTTATATTTAGGTTAATACACTATGGAGGTGGTAAACAAAGAGAGAAAGAGCGAGAGCGATTGATCGACAACAGGGAATAGGGAAACTATATTGAAACGTGTTTTATCTCATTCTCTCACAGCCTAAACCCGTTAAATACATTTATAGTTGTCTCTCTTTCGTTACCCGTTTTCGTTTCATAAAATCCAGTTCACACCCGTCCTAAAAGAAGTTTCACTTCAATAATGTTCCACAGTTTGCTGCACAATTGCACATATTTCTGCTGTATCGTAAGTACAAATGCCCAGACCTGAAACTCGGCAGATTATACAAATATTTTTTTAGAATTTGAACCGACACGTAACGCAGAAATGCAATAGTAATCAATTCTGCCGAATAAAGTCCACAGCTGGACACAGACCTCACAAACATCGCCACGATCTCGGTGTGTGCTCATTGGGGGTTTTTACCATAATTGCTACGCTTGGCGGGTTGGCAATTGCAGTTGAGTTATCTACCCACTCTCCGGCTAATCCCATAGTCGCCGTAAACGATAACCACCGGATGAGATGGGATGGTACTATTCGTAGCCGGCACTACACGGTACTACAGTATAATAGTAATATAATATTATAATAATAATCTTATTGACACAAAAATATACATAGTGCACGGATTATGGAGCTCTTGGCTTCCAAACTAAGTAACAACTTGTAATATAGAAGTCTGGGAGTGCTCGTTCATTTACAAAAATGTTGGCACAAACTGTGTGAATAAAATTACTTGTGGACATAACGGACTTGATTTAAACATGAATAGTATATAACTATAGTAAAGACAAAGGAAATATTCGCTCAACCGTGCCATCATTTATTTACATTTGCGTCTTCTGAACTGGATGTGACTATAAATTTTACGTTAGAAAAAGCTTGGCGGGTTAAGTGGTGAGGTTTTGATAGTTAATCAAGTTTTTGACTATGCTAACACGTAAAACAGTCGACCAGTTATTTTCTGCATTTCCACTAATAGAATCAAAATCTTTCGAAATTATATTCAGAAAATACCTACAATACTGCCTAGAGTATAAATTCATCAAGATATCGGTTATAAAAATAAAAACATTCTAATCTAATTTATATATTCTACTTCTTTTAAACATTCTCCCAAGTATAAAAGTTACAAGCCAACTTTAGAAACTTGTATAAATACAATATCAAAACATAATTTTAAACTAAATATCTAAACAGAGTTTTGCCGAGGGAAACTTTGCCCACTATCGGGCGTAAGTTTGTTCGCAAGTATTCAGCCCGTATCGAAGTTACTGTGCCACTGTGCTGATAAACCCTAACTTTACGAGATATATTCCAAACTATGTCTAACAAAATTTACAATTCCTAAGACTTGCTGATGTAATAGCAAACGACGACCTTTTGGGTCAAGAGTTTTATTCCAAGGTACCCAGGTAAACTTATCATCTTTATAACGTCTCGCGTGTCAATTGCCGGCAGCCGTGTAGACACGTGTCAATTGCCGGCAGCCCTGTAGACACGTGTCAATTGCCGGCAGCCGTGTAGACACGTGTCAATTGCCGGCAGCCGTGTAGACACGTGTCAATTGCCGACAGCCGTGTAGACACGTGTCAATTGCCGGCAGCCGTGTAGACACGTGTCAATTGCCGGCAGCCGTGTAGACACGTGTCAATTGCCGGCAGCCGTGTAGACACAATAGATTTTTAATTGTGCCTCGTTTTACGACACGCAATGAGATGTGTTCACATGCCGACATAGGTAAACGGTAGGTGCACTGCTATACTTGTCTTATTTTTAGGGTTCCGTATGTCCGACAACACTGTAGAAATGAGTTAGGTATCGTGTAAAGGGTCTAGTGTGATCATCCGAGGACCTGGGGCTCCCTTAGGTGCCGAAGGTGACCGCCCTAGTGGTTTTAGCCGGTAGGAGTCCGGCATGCCCCTACGTCCTTCCCCGGGATGGAAGAAGTGCATGAAGAAATTCCACTGGGCCCAATCATCATTTCAGCTGAAAAAAGTCCACTGCTGGACTGAAGCCTCCCCTAAAGATTGCCACAACGACCGGTATGGGTTTCATCTGTTGTGTGTTCATTGCAGACGGGTTGGCGATCGCAGTTAAGTTATAAACGTACTCGAAAGACGCTGCTGCCTATCCTCGGCCATTTCCATAGTCGCCTTTTACGAAACCCAAGGGATGAGATGGGCCCAATAAAATAAAAAAATAGTAAAACAAAATACTTCGCTTTTCGAAGATGGTCAAAAATTAATTGGGACATTCATTTCAATGTAGGCTCTGGAGGAATCAAATTTTATCTCTAAAGAGATTTAATTAAAGAGTCTCTCATCTTAAAATATCACTGGAGCCTTTGAAAGTGCCCCCAACTTGTAAAAGTCATTACAAGGGTTCTTAAACAATGAGATCCTTTAGAAATTTATCTTGCGAGATATTTCCAAGACATCATGTTCAGGAGAGTAATAAAAAGATCATTTGATTTCATATCTGTGCAGTGGCTGATACAGTCGGCTGCTGCGCTCTAGGTCGTGGGTTAGATTCCCGCACGGGACAAATATTTGTATGACCTGCAGGTAGTTGTTCCGGGTCTGGGTGTATCGTGTGTGGAATATATGTCTGTAAACGCACCCACGACACAGGAGAAATCCTAGTGTGGGGCAACGTTTTAAAAAAACAAAAAGAAAAAAAAAAAATTAGAGCGGTTTAAAAATTAACATTTGCCGCAGTGGCTAGTCCCCTAGCTTTCTGTGCTTCGTGTCGTGAGTTTCAATTGTCATGTCAGCATTAAGGTGACCAATCCCATCAGATGGCACTCGTTCACGAGCATGACGCATGCATCATTGAAACAGTACATTGGATGTAAAAATCACACAAAAAAGCTTTCGTGATAATAATGCACTAACTCGCCAAACCAATCTGTTATGTTTAGAGCTAACACTTTTTTGACGTATTTTAGAATTAAGTTATTCGGGCTATTTACGTCCTTATTTCTTCAGGTCAAAGTCTTATAAACTATAAAGAATTCATAAGCATTAGAATAATTTTTGTTTAATCGTTAATGGTGCCGGCTCAGAATGCCACCACCCCATCTCCTCCCATGGGTGTCGTAAAAGTCGACTAAGGGATTAGCCGGAGGATGGGCAGCAGCGTCCTTCGAGTATATTGACAACTCAACGGCGATCGCCAACCCGCCTGCCAAGCGTGGCGATTATGGCAAAACCCCCCAATGAGCCCACACCACATCCATATCGGTGGTTGTGGTGATCTTTGGGGGAGGCCTGTGTCCAGCAGTGGACTTCATTCGGCCGAAATGATGAATCGTTAATAATCGACACGATATATATATATATATATATTTTCTTTAGGAGTAATATAGGATACATTCTTTAAAACAAAAATAAAAAGATATAAAATAATACTTATTTAATGGCTTCACAAACACCTGCAGATCATACAAATATTTGTTGCGGGAATCGAAACCACGACCCGGAGCGCAGCAGCCGACTGCATCAAACGTGCCGTCAGAGTCATGTCCCTTCGAGGTTTATCTACAGTTTTAATACGGTGATCTCAGTGCTGATTTTATCAACTGTGTCCTATTAGGAAGTGATTTAGTCCACGTTTAAGTATCTACCCGAAAATAGTAAAAAAATTGTACCTCGAATTTCACCGAAATATCCTTTTATTTTCTAACACAGAGACAATCTAAATCAGCTGGTGGTCAATGGCCTCATGCGCCTTTTATATCGCGATGCGAAATGATCAACTCCATTACGATCTTAACTTGCTGACCATCAGGCAATTTATGAAATGAGCGACCAAATAGCGTTTGGTTGATTCTGCCCTATCCCACCCAAATCCCCTTATGGTATCTGCCGCCGATTACCAACCCTCCCGTATTAATAGATTAGAATACGCCGCCCGAGACACGTTCTGGTCGACCCAGTCGATAAAATCACTTCGATCACATAAAGCGCGCTATCTCATTCACTAAAACACCCGGCCCTATTACCGCCCTCGCCGCCGAGGATGCCCACCTCACCGACATCACGGAGGCCTATCGCCGCGTCACCTTCCCGTTCAAGTTAGTACTCTCCCCCCTGTCTCTTTCTCACGCCAGCCCATGCCGAGCCTGTAGTTTTAAATGTCCCCTAATACTTTTTAAATAATACCGATCCAGCTGTCCCTGCAACGCTCTAAGCCGAGGTCCGTGTCCCGCAGGGGGCGCCCTTAGCACAAGTTGCTTACCTTTTAATATTAACTTTAAGCCTGGCTGGAGAACTGTTTTGGTTTCGCCAGAAACGACCATCTAAACAACCACACTTCTCAGAAATATGCGAGAAGACAAAAAAAATGTTTGTTTCTAATTACGCTATCGTGTTCTTGTTTTGCTATTAACTTTTTTTTTGTTATTAATGGGAGCAGTACTTCACCGCATTGGACTATTGTGATGGACATTTAAGTATCTTCCTAGCCCTCACCACACAAATATTATATACATATATAATTTAAAGAAACATATTGCATGGGGCCTTACCCAGGGCCACTATGCTTTGTGAAATAACTCCACCCAAGAACCTTTTATTGCGTCTGGATTACATTCCATGGGTGGAATTATTTCACTTACCATATCGAGTAAGGGCCCCAAGCGCCTTACTACTGATGTTTATATCACGGCATAACATTCAACCAGTTCATAGCTATCAAAATATTGCCTCCATCACCAGGTGCCTCCGCTACATGGGCTCGTACACCAACTGCCTGCTTCGCGGCTACGGGGTGCTTCCTGGCCCGCCGTCTCGTCTCTACCTCACGAACATCGACACAGACTACGCAGTAGTGCATTGGTCACCTCCTGCAGCTTTAGCTGATACCGTCCAGTACTACAACTTGCATTACAAGACGCTGCAGACTGGAGATGAATATAGGGTTCTGGAGAAGGTAAGCAAAGATAATGGTACATCAGCCCTAAATGTGAACTGCTGAGGATGGGACTCCCAATGGTAGCTACAATGAGTGCTCATATGGGATATTGCTATAATCATCACGCTTGGCAGGCGGATTATTGGCAGACATGTCCCATCCTTTTGATAATAACCCTTAGTCACCTTATACGACACCCAGGGATGGAGAGGGGTGGTCTAGTTTTAACTGGGAACCACACAGATAATGGGCTAACTCACTATGGGCCTCATAAGAAAGCTCAAGGTCAATCAGTGAGCTGTGGAGAAAGCTATGCTTGATATTTCTCTTCGAGATTGAATCAGAAATGAGGAGATCCGTAGAAAAACTAAAGTTGCTGACATAGCTGAAAGGATTAGAAAACTGAAGTGGCACATTGCTCGTAGAACCGATGGCCGTTGGAGCAAAAATATTTTAGAGTGTAGACAGCAAACCGGAAAACTCAGCGTGGGACGACTTCCAACGAGGTAGACAGACAACCAGGTAAAGATCGGTGGGAGTCGTTGGAAACCTATGGGGGAGGCCTTTGTTCAGCAGTGGTCCTTTGGGTAAAATGATTATGACACGGATAATGAAAAAAGCATGGAGTTAAAAGTTTATGTAAGACCCTTATTCCGCTTCATTTATCATGTATCTTTGTTTTGCATAGGTACATTCTCCGTACATCTTAGAAGACTTGGAGTCAAACATGGATTATGAGATTTACTTGGAGGCAGTAAATGAGCATGGTATAGGAGACGCTTCTCCTAGACTAATCTTCAGGACACAAAGTCAAGTAAGTTAATACAAATTGGAGACGTATCTAAAATCACTTGCAAAAATTCTGGATGCTTCGTTTTTCATATTCATTCGTTATATACTAAAATTCCAATTACCTGTAGGTGTTAGAAGATGAAGAAGAGACAGCGAACTTTTACAACGTCACAGCGTGCTGCGAACGAGTGCAATTAGCTGGCGTCTGCATGCCACTGTGTTCCTATGACGCTAAAATGACCGACCTCAGGATGTTGGCACCACTGTGTGCCCAGGACTTCCACAAACTGCTAAGATGTGGTGCTGGAGGTAAGTTCATACTCCTGGGTGGCCGATACAGAGCTCATATAACAGCATACCTCGAACGTATGCAGTTAGCTAGCAGGCAGGGCATTGTGCTTCAGTGTGAATAGTTTGCGAGTTCCTGTGGAGCTATTCTAAACTCGTGAAAACTTTCCGTGTCGAGAACTCGTCTATAATTATCTTTTGTTGGTGGATTTTTAATACGGATATCTGCAGACATGTTCTTGACACGGGAAGTTTTCACGCGTTTAGAATAACTCTACTGGAACCCGCTTTCGGTGCCGTTCCGGTGATTTTAGCCAGGAGGAGTCCAGCGTGCCCGCCCGTCCTTCCCCGGGGCGATGGAAGTAGATGTTAGAATATTGGCAGCATTGGATTTTCATAATACTCTTAATATGCACCTAAACGATCTCTACAACAAACAGGTTTCACCAGTTGTTTTATATACCTTTGGCGAGTCCAGTAGTTTATTTGCATTTAAGCACCTACCTAGTCGCACTCTTGAGGGACCTTTTTTATCACAGTGGAAATAAAGAAGAAAGATCAAATAAGCAAATTGATTTTGCTCTCATTTCATAGACACAATATTAAAATGCGACAGTTCTTTGAATTATGTCGAAACTTACTTTACTAACATTTTATAAAACTTGAGGGATGATAACCTGAGAGATAAAAATCGAACTAAGCTCAGCTTAAGCTAATTCGTTATGACGAAGCAGCGCTGGCATTCTGCTAAGCTAACGGCCGAATACTCAAACGCCATTCAACGTTAAGTACCCGCTTGAACAATTTGAGGCGCACGATTTTGTACCAAAAACCGGTTTCTCGAATAGTTAAAGCGGGGACTTACCGTTAAATGACGTTTGAGTATTCGGCCTTAAGCTAAGCTAAGCTACGGGATCTTTTGAGCGAGCTGTTCCGAGCCGCCTATTGGTGCCATAATTATTTCAGAGAAGGGCTACTGTGAACTAGTCAATCTTGTTTTGTTTTTGTGTGTATTCATTTCATATTATACAGTTTACTTTGTTTTCGCACACGTAACTTGTGAAAACAAAAATGAAATTTCGAACGTAACATTTTTTAAACGCTAGTCCATTGAATTTGAAAATATAATAATCAAAATTCGAATATCACTTTTTTAAACGTGAGAAAACGTGTGTTTTTCTCTTCATTGGTAATAATGACGGATACCAGTATAATTAATGTGTGTATGAATATGAGAATGTGCATGATGATATAATTTATTTGAAATTTTGTATGCCTCACGGCAGAACATAGAAATACTTAATGTAAATACCGTCAACACGAGCTATGCTTCACAAAATAAAAAATCTTTGTCTATGTCTCCATAGGACTTTTCCGAACAATGCACCTCATTGTGACGGAATAACTGTTTAAAAAAAACATGGTGCCGGGTATGCCGTGTGGTGCCGGCTCAGAATACCACCACCCCATCTCCTCCCGTGGGTGTCGTAATAATCGACTAAGGGATTAGCCGGAGGATGGGTAGCAGCGTCCTTCGAATACATTAACAACTCAACTGCGATCGCCAATCCGTCTGCCAAGCGTGGCGGTTATGGCAAAACCCCCCAATGAGCCCACAACCATATCGGTCGTTGTGGTGATCTTTGGGGGAGGCCTGTGTCCAGCAGTGGACTTCATTCGGCCGAAATGATGAACTGCTTAAAAATATCGCGTTCTGTGCGTGGAATTATTTGACATGACATAGCGAGTAAAGACTCTTAATGAAATGAAACGTGTCGCTTAGGGCGCGACCACACGTCGTGCTGCGCGCGGCGCGGCGTGCCGGCGGCGTGCCGCGGCGTGTGCGCGGGCGCCTACAGCGGCGGCGTCAACTCCTGCGTGCCCTACATCGGCAACATCGTGCAGTGCTTCGAGGAGGGTGAGCACACGATTACACCTATACAATATATGTGCGTCGGCACGGTTAGGGCAGTGACTAAGTGATTGGCTTATTGCGCTACGTGTCGCAAGTTCGATCCCCGCACAAATCATATACTTGTATGTTCTTCAGATAATTGTTCCGGGTCTGGATGTTTCTGCACGTAAGATTTATGTATGTAAATTGTACTAACGACGTGGGAGAAATACCAATGTGAGACGTTTATGAAAAAGAAATGCTATAAGCTTTTTAAATTTCGCTTCACATTAGACATTTGGTCGTTGAACACTCACCAATTTTAAGTATCGTGATATCATACAGTTCTTAGTACTATTTGAGTGGCTTATATCTAGTTACCACTGAACGTTAAATGATTGGTGAAGTTAAGCAAACGCAGCGTTTCCGTGCTTAGGAACCGTCAGTCCTGGCTATTACCATTAGACGGCAGTCGTTAACCAAGTCGGAAGCCTTTGTGCAGCTTAAACAACTCTAACACGAGGTTAACCACTAACCAAACATAAGAGAAAAAGAAATGATCTACGATGTTATTAAAAAGCTTGGTAATTTAAAAACACTGTTATTTGAATGATGCGATGAAAGGTATGGTGAGATGCGTCACGGATATCTAAAATAAACCCCACTCTGGTCCTTGCGAAATCCCTCGCTTCAAAAATTAACTTTTTTTTTCAAATCTCAGGCACTGGTATCCTGCCCGGTCCTCCTAGGGAGCTCCATGCAGTCGTAAGCTCCAGTAAGCTATTCCTAGACTGGGCACCCCCTCAAGATGGAGCCAACGCTACGTCCTATGTGGTTCACTGGCAGAAGATCGATAACAACACGCAGCCCTACAGCTACAATGCTATGCAGTCTACTTACAACGTTAGTATTTTAAAATATTCTTCATCACATCATATTAGTCCGTCAACATCCACTGCTGAATGTGGGCATCCAAATGAAGTCAAAGTCAAAGTCAAAATCTTTTATTCAAAATAGACTATAAAATAGTTCTTTTTGAACGTCAACATAAGACGGCACCCATATAAGCCCACCCTTCACCGCTTCCTAGTGTTTAAGTTGGGGAGAAGAAACGGCGCAAGAAACTCCCCAGCAACACGTTAGTCTGTCATACTCATATACATTCATCATTTCGGCCGAATGAAGTCCACTGCTGGACACAGGCCTCCCCCAAAGATCACCACAACGACCGATATGGGTGTGTTGTGGGCACATTGGGGGGGTTTTGCCATAATCGCCACGCTTGGCAGGCGGGTTGGCGATCGCAGTTGAGTTGTTAGTATACTTGAAGGACGCTGCTGCCCATCCTCGGGCTAAGCCCTTAGTCGACTTCTACGACACCCACGGGAGGAGATGGGGTGGTGGTATTCTGAGCCGGCACCACACGGCAAGGCACTCATATACATTATCTTATTTCAAATGATTCACATTTATAAAAATATAATAAAGGGGATGATTACTAGTAGTAAAGTTTTCATAGCGACTTGTCCGCTAGCACACACCATTACGCAATCAAATTAATATGTCAGATTAATATGATTACTACGATGAGCAGTCATAGGGGTATATTGACGGCACGGTTGGTGCAGTGGTTGATACAGTCGACTGCTGCGCTCCGGGTCGTGGGTTCGATTCCCGCACAAATATTTGTACGATCTGCAGGTAGTTGTTCCGGGTCTGGGTGTATTGTGTGTGGAATTCATGTCTGTAACCCACGACACAGGAGAAATCCTAGTGTGGGGCAATGTTTTTACAAAAAAAAAAAATTTGCACATGCGGCTTTAAAGGAGCCTTCTCTTAAAGGAATTATTTATTAGAATGATAGATTCTTCAGATTTAGATCTTTGCTCTTTGTCATCATCATATCAGCCAAGGAACGTCCACTGCTGAACAAGGAAGAAGGAAATCTAAGGGGGAGGCCCCTTAGATTTCCACAACGAACGGTTACATGCGGCTCTCATCCAACAACTCCCAGTGACCTTCACCAGGTCGTCTGTCCACCTCGTTGGAGGTCGTGCCACGCTGCGTTTTCCGGTGCGCGGTCTCCACTCGAGAACCTTTTTGCCCCCACAGCCATCAGTTCTACGAGCAATGTGCCCCGCCCATTGCTCTTTATGACTGGCAAATATCATTTTAATGCTCTTAAAGTATGTTGCCGATATCCAAATAGATTTATTTTACTACAATTATAATAATAAGTATGTGAGTCTGCGTTTTAAAAAAATATTTAGATAAATTAAAATTTTACACGCCATTTTTCTATCCTAACTGTTAACCATTAAAATCTTCTACTCCACTAAGCATTTTCCATTCGGATTCCAACGAGACGTGCATTGAAAGTACATGTTAGCTGAACAAGAGACTCCAAAAGTTCCAACTAGGTCAATATGCAGTAGCTAGAATTCAGATAAAAGTAGAATACGTAAGGTACACATTTTTTTATAATATTTCGGAAAGATTATTCAAAATGAATATTCATGCCGATTTTATAAAATTGCATAGTACTTACTGTTTTGGCCGAAACTTACATACATCCTGCGGTCTAGTCATTTATGGAAGCACCAATAACTTCTGGAGAAAATAGACTAAATTATACGAAATGCGTTGACAGTAATTTTAAATGTGGCACTGGTCAACCGAGCTTGGCAAGAAACTCTAAGTTTGCTCTTTAATATTGTTTTTAAAACTTTGTTCTCAATGGAGGAGAGCAATGTACCCTACATTGTCAACGTCCAACCAAACCTTTAAAACGCTAGTGGCATTGCAGTTAACTTTACTTGTCCTGATTTAGGATTATATTTCTATTTGGGTGTAGTGGAGTACATCCATGTACGGCATATGATGATAATGATAATTTTGGTCCACGTGTTGCGCTGATTTCTGGGCATGCAAAAATAAGGAATATCAATCATTTTGGAGACAAAAAGAAGTTATTATTATGTTTTATATACATCATTATTGCTCCGTGTGGTGTCCGGATTAAGAATATATCACCACTCCATCTTCTCCCGTGGAGGTCGTAAAAGCTGACTAAGGGATTAGATGGAGGATGGGCAGTAGCGTCCTTCGAATACATTAACAACTCAACTACGATCGCCAATGTAGCGATTATGCGTAGCGATTATGGCAAAACCCCCCAATGAGCACACAACACACCGATATCGGTCGTTCTGGTGATCTTTGAGGGAGGCCTGTGTCCAGCAGTGGACTTTTTTCGGCCGAAATGAATATACTATACATGTAACAACTGAAACTGTACTCAATCGAAACAATAAAGATTACTTACTACTTTAAACTATATTACTAACAAAAATTACTTCAAAGATTTCAATATTTTCCTTATTTCACACAGAAAATGAACGTAACGGACACGATGACTCACATTGAAGGCCTGGAGCCGAACAGCACGTACCACGTGTTCGTGATCGCATCCAATAGCTTCGGAGAGTCGCTGCCGTCCAGCATGCTGTTGTTTAACGTCACTGAAACAGGTGAGTCGTCATTATCAGAGCCTCCGACTTCCAGTGTTACCAGATGCACACATATTCCATGCAATTCAATTCAATTCTTTATTGTCAAAGTCAAAGTCAAATTGTTTTTATTCATGTAAACCATTTGCTGGCACTTATGAATAGTCAGAATTTTAATAGTTGCACGGTTCCAAGTCGTTGATCCTATGGAGAAGAACCGGCAAGAAACTCCATGGACATACTCTTTTGAAATAATATTTGAAAGTATTACAGTCTTCAATATAATCGTAAAAACTATGTGAGGATAATGCATGCCAATGTGTGGGATAAATACACACATATTTATGCACAATGATAATCAAATGCGTTACAATTAGATTACTATAACAGTTATATATATTGCATTCCATAAGTAAATTATTAAAAAAGAACAGATGGTAGGTTTATATCTATAGACCAATTATGGACCCTGTTGGGCAAAGCATAGTTAATTAGAAGAGAGGAAGAGTATTAATAATAAAGCGTAATTAAAATGTATCGTCGATGAGTTATTTTACGCTATAGTAGCTTTTGCTAAGCAAAATATTAAATTTGTTTTCAGTTTTTATGACATTTGGTAGCTTGTTATATATTTTTATAGACATCACCAAGGGACTCGAGGAGTGCATAGCTAATCGAGAAGTTGGTAGATTTAATCTATTTTTGTGTCGAAGTATAATTTGGTTTGTATATTTTCACGTTTATTATAGAATTCAGGGTATTTACAACATATAACAACTGACTATTTATTCTATTCTATTTCATCATAATATATTTCAAAGACTTATTAACAATAAGTAAATTTTCACAAAAGTGACGTCGACACATCAATACACACAAGTAAAGTGGTAAGAGTTGAGTCGGCCTGGCGGAAAGATCCGATGAGTCACGAAACTGGCCGAATGGCTCGGCTAGGCGGAGAGAGCCGATGAATCACGACTCTGGCCGAATGGCACGTCGCGACGTTTCATAGGACGCGTTTTTACCCCGTATAGTAACGCCATTCGAATATCTATACAAATAAATAAAATTGAAGTGTCTGTTTGTAATGTCAAAATAACAGCTTTTTACTAAATGCATATGGAAGTATATACGGTAGCTGTAACAAAAAAACAATTTTTATTTTTTTGTCTGTCTGTCTGTCTGTCCGTCTGTCTGTCTGTCTGTTTGTTCCGGGTAATCTCCGAAACGGCTGCACCGATTTTGACGGGACTTTCACTGGCAGATAGCTGATGTTATAAGGAATAACTTAGGTTACTTTAATTTTAGAAAAATTATTAGGATTCCGCGCAAAATAACCCTTGATTTCTAATATATATAGTCTATCTCGAAGTACTCTAAATTTCTTTTAAATTAAACGCGGGTCCCAGCTAGTAATAAATATAAACAGAAATACTCATATTAAGTTGGAAGTTCCCCGCGGTTGGCTCAAAAGAACACTCTTCGATAACACAACGTTTTTAACTACCTTGACCTCCATAACGCCTTCTATGTTATCACCAGAAGAAAAAGAAGTAGGCGGTATACCTTCCCCACCGCACTCCTTGTCGGTATCGTCTCACTCTGCGACCTGGCTGACCCTCACGTGGCAGCCGCCGCAGTTCTCGCAGCCGGACGAGAAGATCTCCTACACGTGAGTTACCAGTTTGGAATTATTTAGAGACACATCAGCCCATAAACGTCTACTGCTATACATGGGCTTGCCAATGATCACTGCAATGATACTGCCATAATCACCACACTTGGCAGGCGGAGTGGTGATCGCAGGATGTTGTTCTTAGCACATGGGAGGGATGCTGCTAACAATTTTCTTGATATTAACCCTTAGCCGCATTTTACGACACCCATGGATGAAGAGGGAAGATCGTTTCCTTACCGTTAACCACACAGAACTATAAATTCCGTCTATCAACATTATCATATTACTAGCTATTTATATGTCCACTACTGAACAAGGGCCTCCCCTATAGGTTTCCATAATTTTGTCGTAATTTTGGGGGGAATTGCCAGTAGTCACCACGGCTTGGCAGGCGGGTTCGGGAGCGCAGTATGGCTGCTGTTCGAACGAGAGACGCTGCTGCCCATCCCTCTGGTTTAAAGTCCCTTAGTCACCTTTTACGACATCCATGGGAGGAGATGGAATGGTGATATATTTTTAATCCGGACACCACACGGATTCTATGGATGAAATCAATATAATATACAAATTATGATCCGTCTAGAGGGATTTGAGGAATTGCTTACAAAAATAGTTTGTATTATGATATCGGCCATTCATACGTCCACTGCTGAACAAAGGCCTCCCCCATAGATTGTCATCATTTTGGGGGGTATTTGCCAATACTCACCACGCTTGGCAGGCGGGTTGGTGAGCGCAGTATGGTTACCGTTTTACAGAAGGGACGCTGCTGCCCATCCCTCTGGTCTAGATTCCCTTAGTCGCCTTTTACGACATCCACGGGAGGAGATGGAGTGGTGCTATATTCTTAATCCGGACACCACACGAATTCCGGACACCACACGAATATATATATTATATTAAGATATAATATATTATGTGCTTCGCTCAAGTTCTAAACGTGTTTTTCTTTCTTTTAGCTTGGAATTAATTTGGTTGTAGTCACAAATAAATATCATAACATATCAATGTACGGAAAGAAAAGATTTCAGAATCTTATACAAGTCTCTTCAAGGCGATATTCAATGTTTTAGATGTCTTAAATTTTCTAAGAGAAACATCATAGTCTGTAATGAGAGCCATGAGAGGCTATGATGTAGTATATATACTACATAACAATAGCTACCGTAGTCCATTGTATTGTCCTTTTGTATACCGAGTAGCTGTTTGAAGACTTAGAAACCTTTTAAATAGGACTTGTAAGGACACTACATATTATATCAAAAGATCCCAAGAGTTCTTTCCGATTGTCAGCACAGTAGATGCATTGGCTAAGCGATTGGCTTTCTGCGTCTCGCGGGTTCGATACGCAGACAGTTGTTTCGGGTCTGGATGTTTCTGCGTGTGAGATGTATGTCTATAAACTGTATCCACGCCACAGAACAAAGATATATAAGATATCCTAGCAAAAAAAAGGAAAAGAGAGAAGTTCTAGCAACCGCTTTTCTTCTAGATTATTCGTCAAATCGCCATCCCAGCTCAGCCAGACAAACGTTACAAATTTCACCACGACAGTACCAGGCCACACCTTGGAGAAGCTATCGCCAAATACTCAGTACGTGATCTGGGTGAAGGCACACGTACAGGCAGGAGACTCGCAACCCTCGGAGACTCTACTGGCTTGGACTGATCCAGCATATCCGGCTTATGTTGAGGTAAGTAACGCAATAACAAAAACATCATATCAGTCAAAGGACGTCCACTGCTGAACAAAGGCCTCCCCCATAGATTTCCACAATTGTATCATTTTTGCGTATTTCAGAATAGCATCATAATTTTTTTTTAATGCACTCCGGGTGTGCCGACTGTAGTGAAAACTTATTTTGGGGCGTTAGGAAATTTTATCTCATCTTAAAACATGCGTACTGCGCAAAAAAAAGTTTTCACTTCAAGCGTCTCGTAACGGTGTCACGAGTCCAGCGATTTTATCTCATCTAGAAATCGGCGTACCGCGCTAAAATAAGTTTTCACTTCAAGCGTCTCGTAACGGTGTCGCGAGTCCAGAGATTTTGTATCATCTAAAAATATGCGTATCGCGCTAAAAGAAGTATTCACTTCAAATACATCGAAAACAGGAAATATCTGCTTAATTAACTACTAACCGACTTCCGCGAGGCAACTAACTTAAATCTTCAAGGGAATTTGATAACGCAGATAAAATTCTATACCTTATTAACGTATATTACGTAAAAAGGTGTGTGTACTTTGTACGCACGTTAGAAGTTATGTTTCTTTTAAGTAATATTTATATTCCGCATGCCAGTCATTAATCGATCGAAGAAGAATCGAAAGAAGAAAAAAATCTTTTAAATCGCGTATATTTTTTGTTTTTCTGGCGTTTCGAACTCTTTAGCAGTGTCAGTGGTTGCAGCATACTGCGATCACAAACGCTACCCGATACAGGAGAAACCCTAGCACGAGACAGCATGCTTATAGAAAAAGAATCCTTATTTCGAGTGATCCTAAGTATAATTCTGAGTGCACTGACGGCACGGTTGGTGCAGTGGCTGATACAGTCGGCTGCTGCGCTCTGGGTCGTGGGTTCGATTCCCGCTCGGAACAAATATTTGTATGATCTGCAGGTAGTTGTTCCGGTATTGTGTGTGGAATATATGTTTGTAAACGCACCCACGACACAGAAGAAATCCTAGTGTGGGGCAACGTTTTTTTAAATAAAAAAGAGTGCCTGTCTACTTTTCAAACACATAGCTAGATGGTTGGTCGACAGTTCACGTGATCAGAGGGCTGGCCTTTTCTTTGGCCAAAGAATAAGCATTGCCATTCGACGTGGCAATGCTGGAAGTCTTCTGGAAACATTACCAGCTGACAGCGATAGGAAGGAGTACTTTGAAGCCTAAATGCTTTTTTTAGGGCTCTTTACTTGTTAGTTATGCAAGGCATAAATATTGTGTATATTTTTTTAGTTATGTGTATATACAAGTTTTATCTTTAGTTAAATTGTGTGTCGGTAAATTATTCAAATGCTTATATTATTTCTTAAAACAGAAAAAATAAAATATACAGAATCATTGAATCCAATATATTTTGCCTCTACAAGTCCAATTCTGACTCAGCATTGAAGATTTAAATGCAAATTGGCCCTTTTGAAGCGTTATAAGAAAATATATGAAAATAAAAAGCTCAAAGGCAAACAGAAGCGAAGTGTAATATGGCATTCGTGTATCCCTTTTATGCAATAAAGAATGATAGTCTCAATGGTAACATTGCTGTCGCTAAAATAATGGCGTATTGGAATTTGTTGTTGGTTCTCAATGGAAAATGAAAACAATTGTTGGTGCAGTGGCTGATACAGTCGGCTGCTGCGCTCCAGGTCGTAGGTTCGATTCTCACTCGGAATAAATATTTGTATGATCTGCAGGTAGTTGTTCCGGGTCTGGGTGTACTGTATGTGGAATTTATGTCTGTAAACGCACCCACGACACAGGAGAAATCCTCGTGTGGGGAAACGTTTTTCAAAAATTATGAAAAAAAAAAATACATTGAAACAGACGCCACAACAAAACCTTGATACCCAAATACTGCTCTGCTAGGCCGTGTGGTGTCCGGATTAAGAATATAGCACCACTCCATCTCCTCCCGTGGATGTTATAAAAGGCGACTAAGGGACTCTAAGCCAGAGGGATGGGCAGCACCATCCCTTCTGTGAAGCGGTAGCCCTACTGCACCCACCAACCCACCTGCCAAGCGTGGTGAGTATTGGCAAATACCCCCCAAAATGATGACACAGTTGTGGAATCTATGGGGAGAGGCCTTTGGTCAGCAGTGGACGTATAAATGGCCGATTTGATCATTTTCCTCAATAGACGCTTATATTTCTTAACTAGCTTTCATAATTCGGTCACGTACGGTCAACGACATAAGTCACTGAACATTTTAAATAGTCTTATGTCGCTGACTGTACACACATCAGCCTCTAAACGTCCAATGTGGTCCTCCCAATAATCATAACAGTGAACAATAAAAGGGGATAGTGCCATAATCACCACTCCTGGCAGGTGGATCGGTGTTGGCAGTATATTGCTATTAGCGCACGGGACGATACTGCGGCGATCTTTGCGGGAGGCTTGTGTCCAGCAATGGACTTCTTTCGGCTAAAATGATGCTGATCATCATCCTCTATATAAAATCGCCAAACCAATCTCTGTAGGTTTGAGTTGTGGGCTCATTTGGGGGTTGGCTATAATCATCACGCTTGCCAGACGGATTGGCGATTGCGGTTGAGTTCTAATCTACTCGAAAGACGTTGCTGCCCATCCTCCGACAAATTCCACGGTCGAATTTTACGACGCCCACGAGAAGAGATGGGTGGTGCTTTTCTTAGCCAGCACAAACGGTCCCACCCTAAAGAATAATTCTTCTAAGATTATTTTAATGATTTCTTTTCTGTTCCCCCATCAGCCACCGTCGGTGAATCCCGTGAATCTGGTGGTAGAAGGCTCCAGTATGACCATACTGTGCATAGCTATGGGCACACCCACACCAACTATATCGCTGTATATATCTGGTAAGTACTTATTTATATAATAAAGGGAATGAACGACGGCACAGTTGGTGCAGTGGCTGATACAGTCGGCTGCTGCGCTCCTTGTCGTGAGTTCGATTCCCGCACGGAACAAATATTTGTATGATCTGCAGGTATTTGTTCCGGGTCTGGGTGTATTGTGTGTGGAATTCATGTCTGTAAACGCACCCACGACACAGGAGAAATCCTAGTGTGGGGAAAAGTAAAAAAAAAAACTTAGTTTATTACAGAGATGGAGACAGTTTCATTTAAGCATTGTCTATGTTGATATTAGTTGTATGATTTCGTTATTTTAAGATGTTTACACATCTACGAACGCAGTGCTACACCGCCGCGACATCTTAGATCTCCATATAACAGGTTTATGAGACATTATACAGAAAACGGACACCATGAATTCTGTACATGATTCTGGAACCCTCAGTGACGATTTCTGCCCATTCACTCTACTGTAAGCCGCGTATAAGAACTTCGTTCCAATAAAAACACAATACACTATTTATTTTCCCATAGAACTGCAATGTAAATAAAAACTAAACGGCTATTGTTTCGCTACAATTCGCGGATGAGGTTATCGCTCGCAGTAGCATAATAATATCATATTATAATAAGCACGTAGCGTTTTGATCGCGTTGTTTACGATACATTGCGTGCCCAAAAATGAGAAAGCTGAAACAGATAAACACTTTATTCATAATTGTTTAAAATTATACGTCACAAATTCTCTTGTTACACATTTCATTGTATTAAAATAAATTAATTAAATGTGAAAAATGAATGTAAAATTGCAAAAAAGCCTAATTGAGTCTGTTGTTCAATTGTACAAAATAAATATATCACAAAATTCAAATGTAACTAAATTCTAAATAAATGTCATAATTATATCATTTTGTACTGATTAGGTATTCGTCAATCGTTATGTTCGAGATAAATGGCTTTCCTATATTTATTATAGACGTAAGTGTAGTAATAGTAATAGTAAAGTAGTCTCTTTCCAAAGATTTCGGTACGTTGACATTTATACCCTGTATAATATAAGGAATGAGTGAACTTAGGTCATTACAGAGGTAGAGAAAGTTTCGTTAAACTATTGTATTGCAATGTTGATAGAAGTTGCGTGGTTTAGTTATTTAAAGTTGTCTACACGTCTACAAATGCGGTGTTACGACGCTGTGACAAGTTTTATCTCCATACATAATGTGCACGACCTTAAAATCAACATGTTTCCATTTATCTCATAGCCACACGACTGAGATTGAATCTGCTTCAGGCGAGCCGAGAACTGCCTGGGAATAATACCAAACGATAGGTAGATTGAACAGGAACCGGAGGCAATGGATACGACACATTCCCAGCCCTAAGAGTCCTTCAGGGCAACCTGAACCACTGCCGCAACGCGCAGAATCTACTGCTGCAAACTGTTGCGGAGTGGTCAGTTGCCTTGGCGGTTGTGGCGGAGCCCTACGTCGTCCAGGAACATCCTCGCTGGTTCGGGGACGCCGGGGACTCCGTCGCCATCTATTGGGCTGGGGTTGAAGGTGGGCCGCCCTGCTCACTGTTGGACAGAGGGCAGGGCTTTGTTGCTGTGGAATGGGGACCTCTGGCAGTAGTGGGCTGCTACGTCTCCCCCAACGTGTCTCTCGCCGACTTCGAGAGATACTTGGATGGGGTGGCGCGCAGCATTCGCTGTAAATGCTTGCCCCGTCCAGTGCTCGTCTTGGGGGACTTCAACGCTCACTCTAGAGCTTGGGGCAACCGTCGGGACGGGCCGAGGGGGAGGATAATACAAGACTGGGCGGCATCGCTTGACCTCCGATTGTTGAATCGGGGGTCCGTTAGCACCTGCGTTCGGTGGCAGGGGGAGTCGGTCGTGGACCTGACATGGGCGACTCCTTCTGTGGCCAGCATGGTGTCGGGCTGGCGGGTGGCGGAGGAGGTGGTAACGTTGTCCGACCACCGCCACATAGTTTTTGACGTGGCCCTCCGTTCGCCTGGCCCGAGCCGTCTAGGTCCTAGCCCGCAGTCGCGGCGTTGGGCCCTCACACAGCTCGATCGAGAGATGCTCGTCGCTGCTGCCAACGTCGTGGCGTGGTCAGAGGTCGATCAAGGGATCTTGCCCGATCCAGAAGAGGAAGCAGCCTGGTTCCGGGAGGCGATGACGTCGATATGCGATGCATCAATGCCCCGGGCTAGGCGCTCCCGGCGTACGGCGGTGTACTGGTGGTCGGAGGAGATCGCGCAGTTGCGCACGGTCTGCCTGGCATCCCGCCGCCGGTACCAACGAAGCCGACGCCGGCGTAGTGCTACAGCTGGAGAGACTGCGGAGGCCTATCTGGCCTACCGGGCGGCCACGAAGTCGCTGAACAGCGCAATTCGCGAGGCGAAGGCTCGGTCCTGGAGCGAGCTCCTGGAGGGACTGGACAGGAATCCGTGGGGGAGACCCTATCGTATGGTCGTGGGAAAATTGCGCCCGTGGGTCCCCCCGGTGACCGAAATTTTGGCCCCGGATTTGCTGGAGGGAGTACTTTCAACGTTCTTTCCAGCGGTCCGGGACCGTCCTGGTCCCTCTCCACCCCCGATTGCCCCGGAATGGACCGAGGAGTTAGGGGTTTCGGAAGGGGAGCTGGACCGAGCCATTGGCCGCCTGAAGAGTCGCAACACCGCTCCGGGTCCGGACGGCATTCCGGGCCGCGCGTGGGTGTATGCACTGCAGTCTCTTGGGGACCGCTTGAGGCGGCTGTTCACCAGCTGCCTCCGTCGAAGCGTGTTCCCTTCCCTTCAGCTGGAAGGAAGCCGGATTGGTTCTGTTGAGGAAGGAAGGAAGGCCTGCGGAGTCTCCTTCTGCATATCGTCCAATTTGCCTGCTCGACGAGGCTTCGAAGCTATTCGAGAGAATAATTACCCGAAGACTCGTTGAGCACCTGTCGCGAGTGGGTCCCGACCTGGCCGAAAGTCAGTATGGCTTCCGGCAGCGGCGGTCCACAATCGACGCGATTCTTCGCGTCCGCTCGCTGTCGGAACAGGCAGTGTCCCAGCGGGGTGGGGTGGCGTTGGCTGTCAGTCTAGACATCGTCAACGCCTTCAACTCCATCCCGTGGGGTGCGATTAGGGGGGCACTAGTCCATCATCGATGCCCCCCTTACCTGCAGGGCATCATAGGGGCCTACCTGCGCGATAGGCACATTCGCTACGTGGGCAGGGACGGTAGCGTAAAGCGGAGGGAGATTACGTGCGGGGTTCCGCAGGGGTCGGTTCTCGGCCCCTTTTTATGGAACCTCGCCTACGACGCGGTCCTGCGTGTCGTTCTCCCCGCTGGCGTCAGCTTGGTCTGTTACGCTGACGACACTCTTGTGTTGGCCAGCGGGGAGTCCTTCGAGGGAACCATCCGGCTTGCCGAGCAAGCGGTGGCAATTGTCGTGGCCAAAATCCACGCTCTGGGTCTGCAGATAGCGCCCCACAAAACCGAGGCGCTATGGTTCCACAAACTGCCGCGGAGCAGAGAACCACCCAGTTCGTGGATACGCGTTGGTGACGCGCAAATCAGGGTGGGCCAGTACATGAAGTACCTGGGACTCACTCTGGACAGTCGTTGGGGCTTCGAAGAGCACTTCATGCGCCTCGTCCCCCGAGTCGAGAGGGTAGTGGGTGCATTGCACCGGGTGCTGCCCAATCTCGGGGGACCGAGCGAGGAAGTTCGCCGTCTCTACGGGGGCGTCGTGCGGTCTGTGGCCCTCTACGGGGCGCCTATATGGTCATCCCGGCTGTCTGGCGTCCAGCGCTGCAGAACCAAACTTCATAGTCTGCAGCGCAGAGTGGCTATACGGATCGCACGGGGATACAGGACAGTGTCCTACGAGGCGGCAACTCTCCTGGCACGCTTTCCGCCTTTCGACATCCAGGCGGAGATGGATGCGTGGGTCTATGACCGGACACGTTCCCTCCGCCAAAGTGGGGAAAGCGTGCCATCAGGGGCGTTTGACAGAATGAGGCGGCTGGCTAGACGGCGCGCACTCGAGATATGGCGACAACGCCTACGGTTGCAGTTCGCGACCAAGCGCGTCGTCGAGGCCATCCTGCCACTCTTCGGAGCCTGGCTCAGAAGGAGCGAGCGCGTCACCTACCGTCTGACGCAGGTATTCACCGGTCACGGTTGTTTCGGTGCGTACCTGCACAGAATAGGACGCGAGGTTACGGCACAGTGCCACCATTGTGGAAGCGACCAGGATACCGCACAGCACACGCTCGAGGAGTGCCCTGCGTTTGCGGCCGAGCGGCGGATCCTGGTCGATCGGATCGGGCAAGATCTCTCTCTGCCGGCAGTAGTGTCGGCTATGTTGGCAGAGCATGAAAATTGGAGTGCAGTGGTCTCCTTCTGCGAGAGCGTCATGCTCCAGAAGGAGACTGCAGAGCGGGATCGGGAGAGGGCTGATCCCGCACGGAGAAGGACTAGACGGCGCCGGGGCAACAACCGTCCCGGCTCCCAAGTCCAACACGCCTGAGCCCCCTGCCGTCACTTCATGGTGGGGGGCCTCGGGGGTCGCGGGCGCGCAGATTGGGGAATCTACGTGCTCACACCGATCGACCCCCGGGAAGACGGTGGCGCGCACGTGGTCACGTGCCGCCGTGTGCGCAGCACAGCGCAAAGCGAGGCTTGGGGGGATCCTTTACAATCCTCCCCGAGAAGTGCCTGGGGGGGCGACCTTTTTACAGTCGCCTTCCCTCCGCTAGAGGGGGTGACCGCTTCACAGTCATCCCTTCCGAGATGTGCCTAAAGGCGTGGCACCAATGGGCGGCTCTAGTGTGATCTTACGAGGACCTGGAGCCCCCCTTCGGTGCCGAAGATGACCGCTCCAGTGGTTTTAGCCGGTAGGAGTCCGGCATACCCCTTCGCCCTTCCCCGGGGTGAAGGAAGTTCCATGTAGAATTTCCACTGGACATCAATAAAAAAAATAAAAAAAAGGTAGATTGAACAGGAAGGAACGCCATGGGGTTTCAACCAGTAAGAATCCGGATGCTCCTCAATCTGCCTACACCAGCGCAGAGAAGGTCCACGTACAAAAAAGACGTGTGGGGCACCCACATCACACATGTATTGATATACCAACATTTATTTATTTATTATTAGGCGACTAAGCCCTAAAATACAGTAAAATCTTATAAATTAATACATACATACATAATCAGCCCATTACTGTCCCACTGCTGGGCACGGGCCTTTTCTCATGATGAGAAAGGTTAGGCCTTAGTCCACCACGCTGGCCTCGTGCGGGTTGGTGGACTACACACACCATTGAGAACAAGAGCCCTCTCAGGTGTGCAGTTTGCCTCACGATGTTTTCCTTCACCGTTAACGTGAATTATCACTTTAATCAAATTCTTGATGCGCACATAAATCCGAAAACTCAGAGGCCAGGATCGAACTCAAACTCCTATGGAAGGCAAAGCATTCAACCACTAGACTATCACTGCTTCTTTAACTAATTAATAGGTACATTACAAATTTATAACTAAAACTACTGCCCATGTGTGGCTGAAATTATCATGAAATTATAATCAATCTAATCCGAAATATTTGGATTTGGGTATGAATATTTGTCTGTTTTTTGCGTTAAATCTGACCTTAACACACAAACAGATCCAGTTAAAAAAAAGTAATCTTAAATCTAAATATTCTGGAAAAGATTAATTATTTATTTAATTTCGGCCGTTAGTGACCCCGATGTCGCGTTTCGCCGTTAGTCGTCACGTAACCTTCGGTGAATATGTCGATACACGACACTCTTCTCCCAAACGTCTGCTAAGGTCTGTAGATGTTGAGTTAAAACACGCACCACGAACGAAGTGAAGTTTATTAATTTTATGATGCAACTCGGCTTCTCGAGCCTCTAGCAATCAGTTTATAAGCCATAAAAGTATTTGCTACTATGGTTGCAAAAACGAACACATCATACACATTACATACGTAAACGTCCACTGCTGGACTTCCCAATAATCATTGCAATGAGCGGTTGTAGGGGATATTGGTATAATCACCATGCTTGGATTGGTGATAGCAGTAAAAACAACACTGACCACAAAAAGTAAGTTCTGTAACTTCACCTTAAACAGTTCTAGATCAACATAAATTAAATTCTATATATATAGAAAACAAACAAGTCCCTTTGCTATTATTACTAAAAAACGAATAAGAGATGCTAGAACCGCTTGTTTAAAATCAGTAAATTTAAGAATAAGACCTAAGGAACAATACAACACCACACAGAAATAAGCAGAAGACATATCCTACGCATTGTCAATAATTTGCGGCAAAAAAAGACACATCATCATATCAGCCAAAGGACGTCCACTGCTGAACAAAGGCCTCCCCCATAGATTTCCACAACGAGCGGCTATATGCCGCTCTCATCCAGAGCGAGGATCTTCCTTCATAAAAGGGGGGATATTGTCATAATCATCATGCTCGGATATTGCCATAAGCACACGGAAGGATGCTGCTGCCCATCCTCTTGGTATCCACGCTTAGTCTCCTCTTACCCATGGGAGGTCAATTATGCCAGGAACCTCAGGATAAAATGAAATAAGTCATGTTTTAACTATTTGTAAAAAAATTGTGAGTAACCGTGTCGTGTCCGGATTAAGAATATAGAATCACTCCATCTCCTCCCGTGGCGTGGCGTTCGATGTCGCATGTAACTGTTCGTTTACGCGGGAGACCTTAGTTCAGCACTGGACATCCAACTCAAACTATTTCTATTTCAATTAGGCTTTTACAGGCACTTATGATACGTCATGAATTTAAGTTGCACGGTTCCAAGATGTCGATCCTATGGAGAAAAGCCGACAAGAAACTCTTTTGAAATAAGATTATAATATATTACAATGCATTTTTTTTATGCAAATGTAATAAGTACTGTATGAGAATAATGTAGGTTAATCCGTAAAATAATACACACAAGAACGAAACTAATTAATCTGTCTTATAAGATTGCCTTAGCAGCTATTAGCTGAACAGTCCCGAAGGACACCCGTTCACAAGTATTACGCATGCATCAGCGTCGCTCAGCTCAACCATATTGTAGGGAACATAACGACCCGATACACAACGCCACCTTCAGCAAGACATTTACCTAATTAAAGTGAGCATGACAAACTTATACTGCCGGACAATAATCAGGTAGATATTATGTATGTAAATATTACAAGTCGTACGTCTTTTGGCAGATAAAATTGTGTCATTCTAGTTTCGACTTTTTTTAGTCTTCTTTCGTTCATCCTTTATTTAACGTTACGTAAACATTAACGTTGACTTTAGCATTTTTCACACCTTATTACCATTTATTGTACAAAATGAAACTTCTGTATCTTCTGTATTTTATTGTAATAAGGTTACTACAGAACTGCTTGCTACTCGGAGACGATGGTTTTCCAATACGGTGTCGCTTTGTGTTGATTGGCTTCATTTAAACATTGGATTTATATTGATTTCGAAAACAATTGCTTGTGTCAGATGTTTTCATAAAGTGAATGTTATTGTTCTGTATTTGTTTTGTATTTAGGAGGTTAAACATAAAATGAAAAAGCAATGATAGCTTGATTTAAGAGGACTTGATTGGATTTGTCTCAGACTGTAAAAGACCCAATATGATAGCGCTTTTTTATTTTTGAAACGGTAACTGTGCGTTATTCTAGTAGACAGTGAAGGTAGCGATTAGGAGCACATAATTGTTTTTATTTTACTTAACATTTCCACAGTTGATGTCTTCACATAACATCTTGTGTGAAGATTTCTACTGTTAAAAGGTGGGAAACAGCCAGTGCAACGTAGACGTAGCTTAACGCTATCAATAAAGCTATTGCTATATTTGAAGAATATGGATCCCAAGACCTCGATACAAAAACGCCTTCTTAAAAGGAATTTTCCCAAGTATACCTACACCTTATTTATTGGTCTCCAGTGCAAATTAATCACGAACTTCCTCCGCCCCGGGGAAAGGCGAAGGGGTATGCCAGATAAAACTACTGTGTGGTCATCTTTGGCTCCTAAGGGGGGATCCAGGTCCTCGTATGATCACACTAGAGCCCGATACCTACACTTACGTCCTAATGGTCTGACTAAATTTTTAAAACTAATTACTACCTAAAAAAAAATTGCACTGTGCGCACTGCAATAAGAATTGAAAACAACCAAGGATAAGTCAACTGCGGATATTAACGAACGTGGCGTGGTTGGCACCGTGGCTAATCAATTGGATTTAGGCGCTACGAGTTCGATCCCCGCACGAAACAAAAAATTATATGATCTACAGGTAGCTGTTTCGAGTCTGGGTGTTTGTGCATGTACAGGAGAAACATATTGTATACGAGGATTATTATATAAACATATTATAACATCATACGAGGACCTGGGGCCTCCCTTAGGTGCCGAAGATGACCGCTCCAGTGGTTTTAGCCGGTAGGAGTCCGGCATACCCCTTTGCCCTTCCCCGGGGCGAAGGAAGTTCATAAAGAAATTCCATTGGGCAACAAAAAAAAACGAGAAACATTTGTAAAACCACATTTAAAACTTTTTCCGCGTCTTGTGATCAAATTTTGTTGTGCAACGCAAAAGACTGGCTTCGAAATCTTACCTTACTTTCTCACTTCTCAGGTCGTCTCGTCCGTCAAGAGGTAACCCGTCACATGGTGACAGTCATTCACAACGTCACTCGGGATATGGACCAGATATCGTGCTACGCTGACAACGGCTACGGAACTCCGATGCAAGCGTCCAGGAAGATCAACATCTCACGTAAGTTAAGCTATCCAAAGTAAAGGCTGGCAGACCAGTATTCCTAGTATTTCGAGTATCACGTAATAGTAAATTACAGGTTTACCGCGTTCGGCGCTCCAATTGGTCGAACATCAGTCTTAGTTGCCGCAATCGAAGAGCCGGGCTTAGAGAACTGACTTCTGGTGCTCAGAGATTATGTTTTCAGTCTTCTATCTTTTTGATAGAACTGACTGTTTTGGTCATTGAAACAATCTTTAGTATACTATCTCGCCCCAAAGTAGAAAAAAATGCAAGAAAAGTGAAGCACACTGAACCAAATATCTGGTAATACGCGTTCCAATAACAAAGTTTCAGTATTTCATTGTAATTAACTCATACAGTAGTAAAAATGATAACATCATTCTTGGAATATAAAACACACTGATTATAATAAACATTATATGCTGCAAAGTGTTCTAAATGTTAGGAAAGTAACAAATCTATCATATACGCGATGTAATCCATTAAAAAGTGTTTTAATTTAATGAGTAATAAACGCGAAAACCTAAGACAAACACTGATTACTTTTTAAAATATTTCTTGGAAAAACACCAGTGCTGTCCTTTCTGAGGATGACTTTACTTCACTGCTAGTCTTAACCTCCTTAATTTCCCACAGACGTACCAACAATCCAGGCCTCCGGCATCACGATGGCTGCTGCCGGCGATGCTGTGATCTTGGAGTGCCGAGTGGAAGCCCTCCCTAAACCTACCATCGCGTTCTGGAGAGACCCGAACGGAAGAACACCTGTTATTGACGGACCGAATTACACTATACAGCTTCTAGGTGATCCGGAGGTAAGTAAACCGCAGTTGTGATAGTAATTTGCAGGTCTTCAAAATGATTGGTATTCATATCACGAGAATAAGGCGGATACATGAGCAGTTTTATACAGGAACTATATTGGTTCAAGTCCAAAAATTCCTGTACAAAGCTACCCATGTCATAACTATGGCTGAGTAAGCCTTCGTTGGTTCAGTAGAACCGCGTTCTGAAGACGTACCAGGCATCGGGTTTGTACGAAGAAAATATCTAAATGTGTTCAAGTTCTGAAAGCAATTGCTTCGAAGATCGTATGCTGAGTAACAAAGGGCAACTCAGGCCTGCCGTGGGTTGCACTATCTATTTTATTTTGTTGTGCTGCAAATCCCGAACGATTGCTCCACAGAAATAAAGATACGTCTTAATTATAATAAGAATTTTATACGGAGAAGGGACGAGCATTAATCGCCACGCTTGCTGACTACGTGTTGGCGAATTCACGCTATTAGATCTAGGTTGACTCAGGTTTGCCGTATGGTGCTACAAATTCCACTTACCCATCGCATACCATGGGTGTCGTAAAATGCGACTAGGGATTAACTGGAGGATCGGCAGCAGCGTCTTTCAAGTACATTAACAACTCAACTGCGATCGCCAACTCGCCTGCCAAGCGTGGCGATTATGGCAAAACCCCCTAATGTGTACAGAACACACCCAGACCGGTCCTTGCCGGATATCTATGAGTCGTTGTGGTCTGGGAGAGGCCTGTGTCCAGCAGCGGACTTTATTCGCCTGAAATGATGATGATGATGACTCATGATGTTTTCCTTTACCTCTAGTCAGTGGTGGGTTAGATTTATAATCATCATCATCATCATATCAGCCACAGGACGTCCACTGTTGAACAAAGGCCTCCCCCTTAGATTTCCACAACGAGCGGTTACATGCCGCCCTCATCCAACGACTCCCAGCGACCTTCACCAGGTCGTCTGTCCACCTCGTTGGAGGTCGTCCCAGGCTGCGTTTTCCGGTGTGCGGTCTCCATTCGAGAACCTTTGTGCCCCAGTGGCCATCAGTTCTACGAGCAATGTGCCCTGCCCATTGCCACTTCAGTTTACTAATCCTTTCAGCTATGTCGACAACTTTAGTTCTTCTACGGATCTCCTCATTTCTGATTCGATCTCGTAGAGAATTCAGATTTATAATAAAAGTACATAATTATTATTATTACATTGATAAAATCAAATAATAACATGCGAGGTTTCGAACCTGCCAGCTGATGCGTAAAAAGTAAAACCACAAACCGTAGCCCACCACAATATACAAACATGTCTTAGTTAAACATCTGTCAAATAAAACGCAAAGATAGTCAAGTCAAAATCTCCCGATAAACGTAAGTATCAGCGAGCGAGCCTTAGTTACTGAAGAACGGTCGAGCTGCTACCCAAAATAATCGACAGTAACTAATAGTTGGACTGTGTTAACAGTGATGACATCGGGTCGAACAAAGGTCGAGCCTTTGCCTAAGACCTCCGGCGATCTTGACATTAGGTACAAACTAGCGAACGATTGCGTAATCAACTCGTTATTGAATTTATACGACAGTTTAGAAACCTTTAAACCTTTCACAAGGGAAAGGTTACGAGGTTATATGTATATGGCCATATATGTATGATTGCGATACCTGAATATATAATTTAGGGCATGAAGTCGTTCTTAGTCAAGAGGCCATTGTGTCGTAGGATACAATAGTTGTCAAACATGCGAAATAATATTGCTTAAATCAATATTCAATCCAAACTTCTTATATTGAAAACTATTGTATTGTATCTATAATATAGGTACGCGATCCACATAAACTGGTTTACTATACTGAGTAATAATCACAAAAACCTAAGATATTATACTATTATAATATTTATTGAAAATATTTCATTAATTTTTTGCATATTTATTAATAGCAATTTACTATAGCGACGATTCATGAATAGTGATAATTATTTATTTTATATCTACGTTTAGTAAACTGTTTTTAAATTAAACTCTACTTCCTGACAGAAGAGTATACAATAACTACGTAGTTGGTAACATTATAATCAACGAGAGTTTGCCCGTGGCTTCGCCCGCGTATATTCGGCTTATCACGGAAAGGTTTATCGCGCATCCCTCGAAAACTGTTTATTTTTCTCGGATAAATAGTACTCTATATTTAAATCTGGGTTATTGTCTGTTTGAATTTCACCCAAATCCGTTCAACCATTTGAATAACGAACATCCAAATATTTCACAAACTTTCACATATAAAATATTAGTAGGATGAATCGTTTTTTTTTATGTTCAATAATAAATAAAATAGACGGACCTGTTCTCGAACACCACGCATGCATCAGCATCGCTTAGCTCAACTAGCTCGCTAGCTATTTTAGGGAACCCAACGACACGACACACAATGCATCAGCAATACATGGTACAGAACATTTCTCGGTTGTTTGTGTAGTGTGTGTGGTAGTAACCATCACACAAGGTGACCTAGTTTAGATCAACAAGTGCTAAGCACATTGGACATACGAAAACGATTCGGAGGAGCAATATGACATTTGTAACTAATCTATAGAAAAAACTATGGTAAATTCAAATATTAAAGTAGCTAAATATTTTGTTTTCCCAGGAACAAACCAAGTACACAATGCGTCTTATAATAAAGAAGATATCAGAACCGGATGAAGGCGACTATTTCTGTCACGCAGAGAACGCATTTGGCAAGACTTTAAGACCAGTCTCCGTGAGACTGAGACCTTCTATGCCTCACCATAACGTTACTGATTGCTGTGCACAAGTAAGTTTATCATATAAATAAGGTTCACTATCGTCTGAATGCGTCCTAACTACTCTCTGTAGGACCTACCTGGCCAGGCATTATAATGTTGCTGCTTACATAAATATGTAGATTTTGAGTAATACTGTTATTGTTCTTGAACCAGAGTGTCAAAAAAGCTCGCATGTTAAGCAAAACAACATTATCTTTTATTTGCCCTTTTACGTTTTATATCACAACAAAAATAAGCAAATTCTACTATTTCAATAAGTCTACTCTATAACTTAAATAACATGACAACATATTTCTAATTTCAGCCACAAGTATATCCTTTAAAACTCAAATTAGATTTTCTCACACAAATACAAATACAAAATCTCGAGCTTTGAATTAGCGGTTTCAGTTGCCACCAGAAATAGCCCCGTCTGGCGTATCGTAGCCCCTAAATATAAACTATGGTGAACTAAAACCGAACCAAAGCTGGTTCTCAAGCATTCTTTTTGATAACCTATCGATCATTTAATTGTGTGGGTAACCAGTTAAATTGATCCTTATGAAACTGTATTTTTTTTGGATTGAAGCCTAGAAAATAACATTTAGCAACATATTTTATATGTTTTAAATGAAAACTTCAGACGTTCCTCTGAACTGAACCTTACAATTAGCGCTGGGTTGAAAAAGTGCTCGTTTTTAGTGTTGTTTTTATTTCAATGTGTTCTAAAAATATATAGGTCATAGATAAACTGCCTCCACCATATATTACTTGTTTAATACAAGAATAGTTTTGAAAATGGCAGTCTCATTATTTGGTTTTCGGTCGTCCATCTGTGCGAGCGAGAGGCAAATGACGAGAACAATAGCGAATCTCACTCTTTCAGTAAATAGAGTCTGATCCGCTATTTTCTAAACTAGCTAGTCTCGCACATTTTGCTTACACGTCTCAATATTCTACTATATGTATAGTATAATATTAAATATTGTGGTCTTCATATAAAGTGAATATAAACCAAGCAGCACATAAAACCCTTAATTTATCCAGATGAACGTGTCATCAACATGTATCGACGCCTGCAGCTTCCACTTGGACATGGATAACATCATGGACAGACCCGAGTGCATGAATGACTTCGATAAGCTCATGAAGTGTGCTGCTGATGGTTCCGGTAAGTTCACATTTTGAGAACTAGGACCTTAGATAGTTTTTTTTTTAACTTTCTATTATCTACCAAAATTTACAGTTTTGTATAGATACACACATCTTACATAATCTCCATGCGAATTTAGATTTTCGAAACGTGTACTGAATATAATGGGTGCAAGGGTAATGAACTTTGTAACGAAAACTGGCACCTCGGATTCAGTAGTTCAGTTAGAATTTTTCAAGAATTTTCAGATTTTATCTCAATTTATCTAACTGATTTTAGTATAATATAATAGGTTCCGTCTATTCTAATGCTATTTTGAATAAAAACATATTAAACCATACATTTTCACATTAAACTGCAATGTAAATAAAAACTAAACAGCTGTTGTATAAACTCATCCATAAACGCAACAGTTTATGAATGAGTTTATCGCAGCAGTCACATCGCTTACGATACATTGCGAGCTCAAAAATGTCAAAATCTGTCATTCACACCATGGGTAAATGTTAATCAAATCCAAAATATTCTTAATCATTTCGTGTTCATTGCCGACTGCTAATTCCCGTGTCCCCTCAGACCACCGCAGCTGCTGCGCGTCGTGGGGCGTGCCGCGCAACTGCCTGGAGCTGTGCCGCGGCGGCAGCGTGTCGCGCGCGTGCGCCCTGCAACACGCGCGGCGTGCGCTGGCGTGCTTCCGCGACGCGGGCGCGCGCCTGCCCGGCGTGCCGCGCCAGCTGCGCGCGCACCGGGCGCCCACGCCCCACTCCGTGCTGCTCAGGTCCGTACTCGCACATGTGCCTGCCGAGTCAGACTACATCCGCGTTATATTAACCTGCACATTCTTAAACAGCTGGGAAGCGCCGGCCAAGAACCCGCAAACCGTCTACCTGTACCGCGTGTTCTGGAGAGCGTACGGTGCCAAGGTTCCAGAGAAGTTAGACACTAGTGAGACCAGCGTAGTCCTGACTGGTCTGCAGGACGATGTACGCTATGAGTGCGTCGTAAAAGCAGCGAACGATGTTGGTGAGTAAACTAGCGAAGATCCCACAGGCTGCTTTTTTAAAAAAACATTAGATTAATGAAACAGCGTATAGATTCTAAAGATGCAAGAACTCAATATTCTCGAGTCGCTGAGCAAGCTATAAAAATAACTTACAATCATTTACAAAATGTCTCCCAAGAATTCATTAACTACAACGAGTACCAAAAATGTACACAAATGTGATTCATAGATAAAAACTAAAGTTCGGAGAAATGCCTACCGAATTTCTCCTTTCATACTTCATTGCTCATTCATTCATGAAGTACATTGATCTTAGATTAACACCATATTCCACAGGCACATCATCTCTAAGCCAGCCGATAATGTTCACGACGGCCGGCCAGGAGGCAAGTGCTGCAGCAGCTCCGGTAAACGGAAGCAGCGCGGCCTCTGCTGTTGGCGTGGCTGTCGCCTGCGTATTAGTAGCAGCCATATTGCTCGCTGCTGGTCTCTATTATAGATATAGGAAGGTGAGGAAAGAGACTAGACAGATCTTATATCATAACATGGTAGTCTAACTATAAATGGACGAATCTCTTTTTCACCCTGAGTGATCTATGTAAGCTGGTTGAATCCTGGCATGTAACAAAGGTCCTTTTTCAATTCCGCCTATACGGAATTTAGTACACACAGTACATACGTTCTTAATTAATCTAAGACACCACTGACATTAATGGTGTAAAAAAACATCTTGAGGATACCTGGATGTAATGTGCTGAAATAGCCAACATGCATTGAACAACCGAGATAAAATCTCGTCCCTTCTCTATATGAGAAGAAGCTTTTACCCTGCAATAGGATTGTAACAGGCTGATATTATAACGTAAAGCATAAAGAGCAAGTGATAGATATCATAATGATAGATTCAACTATGAACTGGCCGTACACACACATCAGTCCGTAAACGTCCACGGCTGAACATGTCCTTCCAATGATCACTACATGAGTGGTCATTATATTGCCATAATCAGCACGCTTTGTAGTCGGTGATCGCAGTATGATATTATTAGCACAAGGGAGGATAATGTGGCCCATGCTCTGCATATCAAATTTAAGGCGACTTTTACGACACCCATACAAATACTGGTTAATTCTTAAGAATTGATTTGGAATTTACGAATTTGTATAACATTTACTGAAGCCGCTTTTCCTTTCCAGAATCTTAGGCTTAAGGCACAAGGAGGTGTAGCGTTTGAAAATCCGAGCTACCTCAGGGAATCAAACCCTGACACTGTTGTGAATGTAAGTAGAAAGACATTAATAAATCTTCTTTTCCAGTCTTCTTAGATTTTCTTTTCCAATAAAATCAGATTTGTTCTCTTTATGCTCATAAGTATTGATAACGTTCAAGTTGTAGCTTTTTGGCAGAATCTGCATTTCAAATCCTTTTTATTCCCTTCGCTCTTTCTATTGTCAGATGGATGAATTATTTTTGATTTAATTCAATTTTTTAACATAGGGTACAGTACTAAACGGCACCGCTAACGGCTCGAACGGCACCAATGGAGTGGCACCAATCGGCAACGGCGTTTCGAACAGCGCCGCATGGAGACATGAAACTCTCAATAACCCTGGAAGCACTGCGCGGGAAGTAGACCCGACGCTGTACGAGGAGTTGAAGCTCGGTCACGACGGAGCAGGGTTCAAGAGACTGAAGCCATAGCCCGTGGCGGCGCGCCGCTCCCCGCTCCGCTCGCCGCGGGTGGCGCCGCGCTACTGAGCGGCCGCACGCGCAGGATGCCACGATGCGCGATCAGAAACACAAACACGCACCCACACACACATTTAACTCTTCACCGTTTTCGGCAGAGTCAGCTGCAAAAATATATACAAACTTGCGAAAAAAATTAGTTCATTTTTGAAAAGGCAGTGATTAAAATCTTATACTACAAGCAGTTCGTATGTGTTTACGGATACTATGTGCGAAATATTTTAAGATTTCAATCACTTTTCGACGCTAACCTGAAATTACCTAATGAACAGTTGCGATCGCAATGGTTCGTGACGTCATCACGAATTACGTTTACGTTTAAGTTTTAATTACTCTGCAGAGAATCTGTCGAAGTCTGTTTGAAATATGTGAGTATGGGTTTGTCATCAGGTATTGTACGCATAAGAGTTATCATAATGTAAAACTGATGTACTGTAACATCAATTCTGAACTTACAAATTACTGTGCCAGTATATTATTCAAAGTTACCGTAAAAATCAAAACCATTAGTTTTGTTCTAAAAAGTGAGTGTTTCCAAAATCGTGTACATCGGATATATGTATCTGAATTATGGGATAGTTAACCTGGCCGGAGCGGAGTGTAGATAATAGAATTTAAATAAAAAAGGTAATTATATTTTCAATATCGTACTTGTTGTGATTTTAACCAAAAAAGAAGACCTCATACCTTCTCGTCATTTCATGTAAATATTTATATCTGCTGACGAACGAATAAAATCAGTTTAGAATGTCTGTACACCGATCGTTGGTTAGTGATAACGGTGAAGTTTCTTTTGCGCGCTCTATGCAATAAAATAAGTCTAAAATGTTTAAAAGTCACTACATAAAACCTCTATGGTGTTTGTGTGTTTGTAAATATTAAATAATTTGAGCGCATAAAAGAATTTCCACCGTAAAGTTGTCTAGATCACTAGCTTCCGAATAAAGACAGAATAAAATTAGGTCATTTCTATAAACAAAAATGTGCCTTCGAGTGTTTTATGAAGTAATTAGTGATAGCTTAGTTACCTGTTCGGCCTGTAAATTGTATTTAGTGTAAATATACGTGTACACTAATGTTCAGTAGTCATTTGTACAGAAGGGGGTATTGTCGAAACTAAATTCTCAAACAAAGCCATTATACAGCCACAATAAAACCTTGCTGGTCAACTTCGGAGTAAACATGAACATGACATGCAATTCACATAGTATAGAAAATTATGTTCAGTGTATTTCGACGATAAATACTTTTCCCCAGTAGTATATAAAGTAGTCGGACAAATGATTCTGAAACAATCAATCTAGTATTAAACAAATTTTGATAAAATGTAAAAACATTCAAGTAGATATGGAAGTTTTTGAACCGGCTCTGCCATATCTGTAAAAATATTTTGTAAGAAATGTATGGGAATGTTCTAGAATTTACTCGTAAATATTTTTATTACCAATAAGATGACCTAATTTCAATAAACCTTTCAAAGAAATTGGGAATCACACTATGTACGTAACATTTTAAATATTTTTTCATTAAAATGATCTCATTGATGACCATTCCATTGTTTGTCACCTTATAGGTTGAAAAAACTAAAATCTTGAGTCCTAAAAGAACATATTATTTTTGTGAAAAACAAAAGCGTCTTTATTTTAGAATAATTAGCATATTTACTTTGAAGAAAAAAAACATTATTGACTATAAAAATGGGTTAAAAACTAGAGTTAAATTCTCAATGAAAAAACCATATAGAATTAGTATTTTTAGCAAAAATAACTATTAAATCTTTTTCTTCAGTAAGCTTTGGCCTACATTTCCTACCTATTGAAACATGGACATAGTGTGAGAGTATCTTATTGCTCAGACGATGTGATTGATAGTTTTATTTAGCACTTCTATCATACTAATTGTATAATTTAGATGAACAAACGGATGTGATTAGATTTGTAAATAATATTAATAAAAAAAGGACAAATACGTTTTTGGTTGTTTTATTTTTCTTGTGTATTTATTCTAGTCGACGGGTGTGTACCACAACAAAAATTAATACAAGGTGTATTGGGTAAATCAATTTGTATGTCAAGCCGAATCCGTTAGTATTTTGCCTTATAGTAACAGATTCCAATAGTAACTGACTCTAATAGAAGAGATAGAAAAATATTATGGAGTGAACATAATGTGCTTGACGTCATTGGGCATGTTGTCGCAGCTGACAGAACGTAACATAAGACAACTATGGTAGCCAATTCGGAAAACTAAGTTATTAAAATTATGTGATTTTGGCGTTATTATCTAGAGAAACAAAGATTATGAATCATAATGTTAGTTTTAATATTTAAAATTTACCAAAAACTATAACTTACTTGGACAGGTATAGAAATGCGGTAACGTTATCCTATAACGTTACCCTTAATATTATAACGTTATTTAGATATCGTTTTTGATACCAATAAAAAGCAACAATTATGCAACCGATACGTATAAGCACATCTCCTATTGAAACGCTATTAGTGTGATTGGTTTTGTCTCTGGACTGGACTTGTTTGTTGCCCGCAACTTCATGACAGCGGGGCACGCGTGGGGCAAGCTCCGACGTTATGTTGTATAGAAACATGTTTACGAAATGTGACCGTCACCATGTTAACGGGTCGCCACGCGTCACTTATTGATAATGTTTAAATATAATTACGCATGTTTTAAAGATAACATCTTGAACTAACTAATGAAAAAGTAATCCTTGACTTTTACATATGAAGGCATATCTAAATAATAAAACTTGCACTCAAACACGTCACTTACAGCAAGCGGCCTGGCACAGACTAAGAGGTATACTCGTCTATGGCACAGACTGAGTTATAGTGTATGCGCTCTACCCCGTGTGACACAGAATCAAGTTGAGGTGTCTTCTCTAGTAATCCAAATTTAATTTATGTATATTTCTAAGGTCGCGATTGTCCGCGAGTCCTTTAAGGTCCTATCAGAAAATCAGCACTGTAACTTCGTTGCAGAATGTGCTGAGATAGGGTCTATTTTTTATTTTACAGTGAGAAATGTCATTGTAATGAATAATAATTTTACTGTATTTTTTGTTAATTTGTAATTAGTTGCTGTTTTTTTTATGATTCTTTTAATACTTTTTGTTCTATATTTAACTCATTCATTGATTTATGATAATTGGATATAATGCAAAACCAAAATAAATTATTTCTTTCTTTCTTCCTTTCTTTCTAGTACGTAGTACATTAAACCTCAATGTTGTATGGCCATAAGATTCAGGTGATAACTGTTTAGTTCCCAGCAATATAGTAATAATAGACTCATGCATGTCGTAAAAGTCGACTAAGGGTGGATATCAAGACGGAGGGCAGAAGCTTCCTCTCGAAACTTTGTACACATATTCTTGGAGGTATTAGAAGTAACATAGGATACTTGTTATAGAAAAAAAAATTACATAAGATCGCTTTGGATCTACGAAGAGCTTTGGTAGGGATTGCTTAATTTCGATTGTAATGATCTCTAATACTTATTTAATGGCTTCAATGCGAGCGAAGCCGCGGGTAAAAGCTAGTATTATATATAACTTTCCGCATTGAATAACTGAAGCATCAAAGAGTATTCAGGTCACTGCGAGAAGTTTTAATAATATTCTGCTAACAGTTTGACATTCGGAATTGAAAACTGAACTAGTCTCGCCAATGGTTTGAGAGAATCATAATATAACTCTAAATATGGAATTATTTGACCAGAGTTCGAGTCATCATCATATCAGCCTCCCCCACAGACCTCCACACCAGCGTCGTCATCCTGGGGGGAATTCGCCAGTACTCACCACGCTTGGCAGGCGGGTTGGTGAGCGCAGTATGTCTACTGTTCCACAGAAGGGACGCTGCTACCCATCTCTCTCTCCTTAGTCGCCTTTTACGACATCCTCGGGAGGAGATGGAGTGGTGCTCTATTCTCAATCCGGACACCACACAGAAAACTACGTGCATGTGTAGAGTTGGAGTGGTGGTATTCTTAGCCGACACCACACGGCAAGTTGGGTCTTTTAAGTGAACCAACTTTTACATAAATTCTCACACGCACAAACACTTGGAGAAACTATCTGTAGATCATACTAATATTTGCGGCGGTGAGAGCAAGACTGGCCTATTTTTTCCAGACAAAAATTCATTAGTGCCTGGAAAAGATAGGCCGCTCTTGCCCTCATCGCCTCATTTGTTCCATACGACGAATGAACCCGCGCCATATAGCACAGAAACTAATCGCGTAGCCACTGCGCGCACCGGGCCGTCTTATACGTTTAATAAAAAAAACACTAAATATTTTCTCAATTTTCCGCAAAATGATATCTGCATATTTTCTATCATCATATCGGCCTATAGACGTCTACTGCTGAACAAAAGCCTCCCCCATGGATTTCCACAATTGTGTCGTCATTTTGGGGGGAATTTGCCAATACTCACCACGCTTGGCAGGCGGGTTGGAGAGCGCAGTATAGCCGCTGTTTCACAGAAAGGACGCTGCTGTCCATCCCCCTGGCTTAGAGTCCCTTAGTCGCCTTTTACGACATTCACGGAAGGAGATGGAGTGGTGCTGTATTCTTAATCCGGACACCACACGGAGGGAGTTCGAGTGGTTCAAATAAATTCATACCAATAGTAAGCATCTCCACGGCACGTGCTTTTCCAATTTAAGTCATACCATCCAGTTCTCCTTCACATTCAGTATTATCAAACTAACGTCTTCAGTTCTTTAAAAGAAGAACAATATGCTTCAAAGGAAAAGAATAAAGCAAGACATTATTAAACAACACAAAAACCAACACAATGTAGGAAAACGTAACTGCAATATTGCTAGGTGGGTGTGGAGTTGCGTGTTTAAAAGGCCATAGCTCAGCTAATGCTGCCGGTAAAACTGCAGCGCTGATTTTCATCTGAAGCCTCAGGGCACAGGTACCTGTCGTATAAGAACATACTATTGAACTTGGATGAAACATGAATAGGAATTATTTACGATCTATGGTCATTGTCATGTCCTTTGACATCCTTGTTAAAAAGTCTAGATAGCCTGGCGTTTCTTGGTGTTTTATAATTACAGATATTTGTCGTAGTTCGAATGGGCTGAATACCAGTATATAAATGGTGCTTGCTGGTTGCCCAATGGATGTTTTCATTCGAAGATTTAATAAAAGTAAAGAAGGGCAGAAGTCAAGGGAAAAGACGATTGCCTCATTCTTTGGACGGACGGGTCATTTCATTGCAACAATTGCGCTAGAGGTTAAATGGACTGTTAGTGCAAATTAGTATGTAAGTCATTGTTTGCTGGTTGTCTTGGAAAATGTCCAAAAGCAGCGCCCAAGAAACAGGATCCGCCTCTACCACGACAACGCTCCAGCGCACTCCGCCAGAGGGATAATCGAATATTTGTCTATGGATGGTGTGGAATTAGTGAGTCATCTTCTTTATAATCCCGTCCTGGTACGTTACAACTTTTGTTTATTCCCTAAAATAAAGATAAACTCAGACGAATTTGCTTTATGAACTCCGATGATGTCATGGCTGCACTTGAAATGAACCTGGAAGAGATGCCTAAAGAAAAGTGGGCTCACTGCTTCAGTTAATATTTCCATCGCATGCGACGGTGCTTAGAAAAGAACGGAGACTACTTCGAAAAACAAGAAATACTGGTTCATACATAATACCGTTTTTTATAATATAAAATAAAGAGTATGTAACATAAATTCGTTTTCTCCAACATCGTCCAACGTATGTAATTCCATCTCTCATTTAATCGAACAATAGCTATGTCATGTACTCCATTGCATAGAAATAGCGGGCGCTCTCCCGATTAGAATGGAGTTTAATCTGTGTTCTGCTGGTAGATTGCTTCGAGTTTCCCGATTGTCTTCATTATTGAGAAATATTCCTCACTTCACTAGAGTGACCCGCAGCTATAAAGCTTACATCCTCGGTGTGTGAAAGATTACTGTTTATTTGACGTATACAGAGAAGAAATAAAGTGTTCATACGCACGTCACAACCGATTTCGGCCTGAACAGTGCATAGTTCCCCATCCTGCGACAGAAGTAATTTTGCCTTGATCAGGGGTACTTGACTTTCACTTGTGGGGCGACTTACATACTCCTCTATGCCTTGACGGCGATCATCTGGCGACGTTTCTTTCCTGTCATGTGCTCTCACAACATAGTTATAAGTGATTACGAAAAAATACTAATCCTATGTAATTGCAATAGTCCGGCTTGGTAGTCGGTAGCGCATTCATTTAGCTTCTGTCACGTTTACTGAACCAAATGCTTTGTTTCTCCTTAAATCTTATATCAACATTGTAATCTCAATTATTTAAAAAGAGTGCCCGTGGAGTTCCCTGTCTGTTCTTGTCCATAAGACAAACAATTGGAACCGTACAACTTAAATTCTAACGTTTCATAAATGCTAGTATTTGGTTTATATACTGATACAAAAGATAACTTGTCGTTGGTCTGCATGAACCATGGTTGGGGCATACCTGCCCGACTTCATTAAGTTTTTTTTTCCATTTCAGTGGTTTTAATATTTTTATATCGTGTAGGGGTTTTGAAGTCGTTACTTTTTTTTGTTAAAATGTTTTATTTGTTTCTTTTTAGTGTAAATATATGCAAGAATTTCTTCAAATTTGGTTCAGTATTTTACACTAAAAATAAGAATGACACAAATCGGTTCACCGATCTGAAAGGGATCGAAACCATTAAGACATCATCTAGATAAGCGCAGTCAAATTAAGCTGTTTATTGAAGCTAGTTAAAAAAACTACTTAATCAAATGTAATGAAATTTATATGGGACCAACTTGAAAGCATTCTGCACCAGTTAAAAAAATAATTGCTCAAATTGGTCTGCAAATCTCGGAGTAATCGGTGTACATACATAAAAAAAAATATATACGCATCGAATTGAGAACCTCCTCCATTTCGAAGTCGGTAAAAATACTATTGCATCGCTGTGGTTTAGACAATGTGACCTCTATGACCGACCTTCAAAGTCAAAGTCAAAATCTTTTATTCAAAATAGACTATAAAATGGTTCTTTTTGAACGTCAACAAAAGACAGCACGCATATAAGCCCACCCTTCACCGCTGTTTAAGCTGGGGAGAAGAAACGGCGCAACAAACTCCCCAGCAACAACCTGCAGCGGTCATTATTACATCCCATGTCCTACAGAGGACGGTTACACGCCGATGATGATATGACAAGGGTATAAAAGTCAAAATGATCCTGCCGCAACTGTTGTGAGTTCGATCCTCAAACATTAGGATAACGATGATGACTATATAAGTACACAGAGGGGAGGATAATATCTCTATAACAGCATAAGGATAAGTAGGTACCTCATTTAGTTAGGTTATACGAGAGAAATGCTGCTAGATTTGCATAAAATTTATAGTACATCTCGTTTTACCTTAAATTATCACTTGTATTTGGGAATGTTGGTTCATTCATTTATACAGTTATAAGCCCAAAACTTATTGTTACCTACTGTTATTTGATATTTTATATACAGAAGCTGTTGGTGTACCTTTATTAATAAATAAATAATAAAATAATAACTTAGTATTCTTAGGGTTTAAGTCATCCACCATTATTATATCTATAGTTAGTTTCAGTCGAATAAAATCCACTACTGGACACAAGCCTTCCCCAAAGATCGCCACAATGACCGGTCTGAGTGTGTTGTGTGCTCATTGGGGGGTTGTGCCATAATCGCTAGGCTTGGCAGACGGATTGGCGATCGCAGTTGAGCTGTTAATGCACTCGAAGGACGCTGCTGCTCATCTTCCGGTTAATCCCAAAGTTACCTTTTACGACACGATGAGATGGGTTGGTGGTTAGATTAACTCACCTGTGTAAAAGCCGGCGCGGGAGAGAACGCTTATTAACATAAATAATACCCATGAATGATTTGAAAGCAAAGAAGTGATATAATTATGTGTTCTTGTACATAAAATTATTGCCTCTGGTTAAAGCCTTTTTTTTATTGATGTCCAGTGGAAATTCTACATGAACTTCCTTCACCCCGGGGAAGGGCGAAGGGGTATGCCAGACTCCTATCGGCTAAAACCACTGGAGCGGTCATCTTCGGCACCGAAGAGGGGCTCCAGGTCCTCGTAAGATCACACTAGCACACTAGAGCCTCCCCAGTGATGCCACGCCTTAAGCACATCTCGAGGGGATGAATGTAAAGCGGTCACCCCCTCTAGCGGAGGGAAGGCGACTGTAAAAAGGTCGCCCCCCAGGCACTTCTCGGGGAGTATTGTAAAGGATCCCCCCAAGCCTCGCTGTGCGCTGTGCTACGCACACGGCGGCACGTGACCACGTCGCGCCACCGTCTTCCCGGGGGCTCTGGTTAAAGCCTACAGTATTTTTCCAAAAAACGAACAAAAGTCTTTTATGTATCAAGTGTTGACAAATTGGCGGGTTTCAGGCAGCGGGAAAGATTTTACTTCGTAAGTTTTCAACAGAAAACATATTTTTATTTCGCCTAGTTCTGTTGGTTCCATTTATTTTGCACATGCCATCATCATTTCGGCCGAATGAAGTCCACTGCTGGACACAGGCCTCCCCCAAAGATCACCACAACGACGATATGGGTGTGTTGTGGGCTCATTGGGGGGTTTTGCCATAATCGCCACGCTTGGCAGACGGGTTGGCGATCGCAGTTGAGCTGTTAATGTACTCGAAGGACGCTGCTGCCCATCCTCCGGCTACATGCCATGAATTGCAGGAATTCTTGATGCAATACACTCGAGCAAATGTACTTTATCATGTAGTTCGGTTCAAAAGATTTTCTTTTGTAAGTGGAGCGAAGAATCGGTGGCCTATTAATTATTTTTAAAGTGGGCACAGCCACAGAACATAACACTAAAGGGTTTTTGTTTTATGGGCACACCCGATGTTAATTTTGTGAAATGTAGTGTCAACGGATTGACTCGCTTTCAGCGGGTTGAACAGATACGCCAGCATTTTTGGACACGCTGAAGTAAGGAGTGCGTAGCGGAACTGCAGCAGCGAGTAAAATGGCGATCCTGCCAATACTCCCTAAAACCATACGAGTACACTCGAGTTTTTCTAAAGGAAGATAACGTCCAACCACTAAAAGGGTACCTGCAACGTGTCGTAGCGGTTCACACTGGCGCTGATGGAATAAGAAGAATGTCAAGACGGCTAATGGTGTTGTTAGAAGATTCTTCAGCAAGATCTGCCCACTCCCGGGAAATAAAGTCTCCGATTGAAGGACGTGCTTTCAGTACGCGGGTCTTTCATGTTGGAGATTACCGAACGTTACGCCGTTCAAGTTTTTCAGTACATACCCTACTGTGTCTTATTTTTTCATTCTGTCTTTTCGTATTTTAGCGTGAACATCATAATCGTCGATATCAAAGTTTTATTTCCTAATAATACCTGGCACCCGTACAATAAATTCAATATGTGTTTCCCAATTTAAGTGTGTGTCAATATTTATGCAAAAGTAAGCTAAATGTTTCTACTGTTTTAGTTTAAACTACATAAGCCCGGGCCTCGAAGTCCCGAACAGTGTAATTTGTTAAACAGTATATTGTACAAGACTATCATACGCTTTTGTCATGTCAACAGACACATTTAGAATCATTTATGTGCTGAAGTGCCATTTGTACGTATTTATAACTCATTAACTGTTACAAAGCCAGACATAATTAAAAATCTATTGTGTCTCGCGGCTGTCGGCAATAAACAGGTAAGAGGGTTAACTAGAAAGGTTAGAGAAATCGAGAGTTCATCCCCACATTATTTTAGTAAGATGGCTATATCGTCGTCTATTACACAACCGTGTACATCAAAGATTTAAATCTTTGGTGTTTGTATATGAATTATTTTGATTGTTTATTTTTGTTCCACGGGGCGAAGGAACAGTGAACACGTTATTTATTAAGTTTATTTTTTAAGTCACCTCCAGCTAGCACGTATGTGGTTTTTTAGTATTCAGCTTATACAAAACCTTTCCTATGTCTTCGTAAAATATGTTCATTTCACGATCTGCTTTTACAGCCATATGATAAAACAAATTGTATCAGGAACTTCTATTGCACTCAATTCTCAACTTCTTCAGAACATAGAACATAAAAGAACATAGAACATTTATTTGCTAGAAACATGGTTTCAGAGATAATACATCAATTGGTATAGTGCAGCACGTCTCGCCGTACAATCGGCATGCAAAGATCAAGTGTTATTATTATGTACCTAGAAATGAATTTCAACATATGCAACAAAAAACATAAATTGAATTTGAATACACCATAGTCAGTAATATTATTTTTTAAATTATATTGTATTAGTGCAGTATGAATATACATATGTACCTTAGCGTGTAGACAACAGTTACCACGAAACGTACGTATGTCAATCAAAATTATAATATGGCTAAGAGTAAAGTTAGAATATCATTTCACAAATATAACTAAAAATTACTATATTAAAAATGTCAAATTAAGATTATATACTAGCAACAATATATTTCTCGCTATACATTCCAAAATCTTTACCTATAAACATCGCCAATAGGGATGCTATTAGCGATATGTTTCTCTCTTTTCACGGGTTTATATCCCCTGTAAGGGGGAACCCGGTCTTTTGACAGGCTTACGCGGGGACATAGGTCCAACACGCAGAGGCCCTTTAGAGAATTTTAATCTAAAATGTAATGGGACACCAACCGGGGACTCTCCATAGCTGCACTATAAAATGAAGTCATGGATTGTCCCCGGTGGTGTAAGGCTGTAACCAACCAATAAAGGCAAGCGGAGACGAGGCCCTGACCGACTCTCTGGAGCATTCGGGTACGCAGTGTCGCCACTCACATTCAGCTCGCCACAAACTGCCCTGCGTTCTGTAAGCTACTTAAAATACTTTTTTTTCTTTTCTTATGATATACTTTTTTTTCGATATGTTTATTGTTAAGGACTTTATTTAGGGTATTATTTTAATGCCACTTATTTGTTTACGAAAACAATAAAGCGTCCCAAACACAACCAATAATTTCCGTTTTGTTACATTTATTCAAAACAGTCCGGTGTCCGTTTCACGTCCAATTTGTTTTAGAAGATATTCCCTATTATTTGCTCAATTATCTAGAGACCGCATCGCAATCCCATGGGAGATCGACGCTGTGGGCTCGCTTGCAAATTGTTTAAAGAGAGCTCGGTGGGTACATGCTAAAATAACGGTAGTTACGGAGCTGAATAAAGTTTAATATTGTACTTCACGTACATAATTTTAATTGTGCCCGAAATAAGCTTTCGGAGTTAAAAAATACATGGCCTGCAAATAGTGCACATGATGACAGAAAACTTCTTAAAAAAGAACAAACACTTTTACGCGTCATATTCAAAAGACGGCGGGCATTAAATTTTAAACTGCCTTAACTCGCCCTCATTTGTTTCCGATTTCACTGTTACAATTTTTTTTTATACTATACTGTTCACTCTACTGTATGCAGCGTAAAAGAACATCGTTCCAAAATAGTTAGACGCTTATTCCTTGTACCCATAATAGCATTCCATGAATAATTCGTCACCACTCAACGATGGGCATTAGGCCTTTTCGTTTCAGGCAATGATAATACCAACCCAGAGACGAGGCGAGCAAGCCGCGAGCTTAATGTGTAAAGGTAGAACATACCACAATAATATAGTTATAACCTATTTGCCGTGGCAGTTACCCCTTTAAAGTTTTATGCGCTCTTTAAACCGGAAAACTGTAATATCTAAAGTTTAAACACTACTGCTTGGCGGCGAATATCTGACACTGCAGTGGTACCTACCTAGCCGGACTCTTGCAATAAGACACCTTTTATTGATCTCCAGTGGAAATTCTTCATGAACTTCATGCGCTTGGGAAAGGGCGAACGGGCATGCCGGACTCCTACTGGCTAAAACTACTGGAGTGGACATCTTCGCCACCGAAGGGGGGCTCCAGGTTCACGTAAGATCATACTAGATCAGCCCATTAGTGCCACGCCTTAGGCACATCTTGGAGGGGATGACTGTAAAGCGGTCGACCCCTCTAAAGGAGAGAAGGCAACTGTGAAAAGGCTGCCCCCCAGGCACTTCTCGGGGAGGATTGTAAAGGATCCCCCCAAGCCTCACTGTTTGCAATAAGACACCTATCACCATTATTTATTTTCTCACCACAATAATGAAAAAGTTATAGTAAAATAGAAATTTATTGTGAGAGACTGGTGCCTAAACTATCCTGAAGCCTGTATCTCAGGTCACCAGGCCTTCCACCCCTGAAGTCCAATTTTGCTCTTTCATAAACGGTGTCAAGCGAAATATTTCCATGATCGTGTTCTTCGTGTATCTGATTCTATCTAGTTGTTTCATCTTGTTAAAGTTCTCTTGATGAATACTCTCCAATACGTTGATATAACTTTATCAGGCCCTTTCACTGCAGACAACATCTTGATATAACAATAAACTCACTGTTCTAATCAAATGTGTATAATATTATGGCTTTGATACACCCAATATTGACGATTTATTTTCAACTTTTCATATCTTTGTTTTACTTTGACACTTGAGGTTTTTTTAATTGTAGTATAAAATTGTAAATATATAATTTATCCACCCAAAACAAGCTAAATAATTTGGTGGTATATGCCGAATTTCTAGCAAGGACTCCGAATAAACACCGTATGAACTTACATAAAGTTTCCGATGGTAAACTTATAAGGGGGAAAAAGATCGACTGAAGGAAAAGAAACAATGTTTATTGCGCAAGTTCCAGGTCTACTGATTGCATTTTGGCAAGTATGTTTTCCTATATAATGATGTATGAACACAACACGATGATTTACAGACCCCTGAGATAATAACTGTAGGTCTAATGGGGAATTTAGTCACAGAACAAAAACCCTTAAGATTTTTTCTGACCAGGGAAACGAAACAATAGCTAACCGGACTTACGACCAGACTATACAAATTGCGTCCTGAACACAGCTTCCGATGTGATCTCAACAGATTGCCAGTCAGAGGCACCTGCCAGGTGGTAACTGTAAAGTTTAATCGAAAGCAGACAATATAGACATGATCTGAATTCATTTATATTTCTTGGATTATTTATATTAGTATACTCTAATATAAATACTCCGTGTGGTCTTCAGATTAAGAAAAAAGCAACACTCCATCTTCTCCTGTGGATGTCATAAAAGGCGACTATGGTAGTTTAAACCAGAGGTGTGGGTAGCAGCCTCCTCTCTGTAGAAGATAAGCCATACTGCGCTCACCAATTCGCCTGCCAAACATGGTGAGTAGGTACTAGCAAATTGACGGCAGGATTGATGCAGTAGCTGATACAGTCGGCTGATATAGTCGGCTGCTGCACTCCGGGTCGTGGGTTCGATTCCCTTCCCGCACGGATTTTTGTATATGATCTGCAGGTAGTTGTTCCGGGTCTGGGTGTACGTGACACAGGAGAAATCCTAGTGTGGGCAACGTATTAAAAAATAGAAAATAAATTTCTCCCAAAATGACGACACAATTGTGGAAATCTAAGCGAGAGGCCTTTGTTCAGCAGTGGACGCATAAATGGCTGAAATGATGGTGGTGAAAATATATTGGTATATTATGCCATGCAATATTCAAACAAAACTGTAAGTTTATGTCAAATTAAAGGATCATGTAACCATTACCATCCACTAGTGATGTAGGGCTGCTGCTGCGCAGCCCTCTGGTGTAGAGCCCTTAAGACGCTTTTTACGACATCCACGGGAGGAGATGGATTGGTGCTGTATTTTTTATCTGGGCACAACACGGCTACAAGCCACATATGGCTTGTTCCTGAGGGCCAACACAATGACATATGGAGTCCGGATGAGTCCTGCGCCTAGGGTTGCGTGTATCGAATGCAATTTAGAAATTTGTGAGGCCTATAGATGATAATCAAGTTCCTGGTCACCAATGCCTCAAGACGAAAGTCTTTAACCAGTATGTGTGTTATTAAGAAGAAGATAAGAAAGCTCAAGGTCACTCAGGGAGCTACGGAGAGAGCTATGCTTGGTATTTCTCTGCGAGATCGAATCAGGAATGAAGAGATCCGTAGAAGAACTAAAGTTGTCGACATAGCTGAAAGGATTAGTAAACTGAATTGGCTATGGGCGGGGCACATTGCTCGTAGAACTGATAGCCGTTAGGGCAATGTTGTCGAATGGAGACCGCGCACTGGAAAACGCAGCGTGGGACGACCTCCAACGAGGTTAACAGACGACCTGGTGAAGGTCGCTGGGAGTCGTTGGATGAGAGCGGCATATGACCGCCCGTTGTGGAAATCTAAGGGGGAGGCCTTTGTTCAGCAGTGGACATCCTGTGGCTGATATGATGATGAAGTTCCTGGTCCGGGTGTTTATGCTTAGATGTGTCTGTAAACGCACCCGCTTTACAGGCAAAATAATTGCGAGAGAACAAAGTCAAAAAAGTAGGTCGTTACAGCGCAAATACTTTTACTACTCAAAGAGTTCAGGGGTCCGGTGAATGCCCCCGGTAAGTGTTCGGCACACCCTTCTACCTTGCCCAGTGCGGTGGAAGATGATGTGGATTTCCGCACTCTGAAAAAGACAATATCGTAAATGCTCATTGTAGTTATTACTGGAAAGCTCACATTCGAGCAGAGGATTTACAACATTTACAAGCTGATGTATTTTTAAAATGTCGTAGACAAAGTAAACTTGCAATAATACTCAAATAATTGGTAACACAGAGGTTTACAGAACAGCGTAATTTCGCGGCCCGTCCTGTGTTGTCCCTCGGGTACAGAGGGTCAGAGGTCAGGTGAGCCACGCAACCTCTACGAAGACATTAATGACAGCAAAAAATACTATATCCTAGAACAATGGAGGCGTGGAGCTGACTATTGTAAATTTTGTTTTATTGTTCCAGAGCTTGGTACCTTTTAAATATATTTAATAATAGAAACATTTATACCTAGATTTCTTTTATCAAATTCTGAAGTAAAACTAGTAAATACAAAATTATTTAGCGCACTGCGAGGCTTGGGGGGATCGTTTACAATCCTCCCCGAGAAGTGCCTGGGGGGCGACCATTTTACAGTTGCCTTCCCTCCGCTACCCACTCTAGACCGTAATCCCCTCCGAGATGTGCCTAAAGGCATGGCATCACTGGAGGGCTCCAGTATGATCTTACGAAGACCTGGAGCCCCTCTTCCGTGCCGAAGGTCGTCGCTCCAGTGGTTTTAGCCGGTAAGAGTCCGGCATACCCCTTCGCCCTTCCCCGGGGCGAAGAAAGTTCATGAAGAATTTACACTGGGTACCAAAAACATAAAAAGGTACTCCACTGTAGTTTATATTCCGTCATCAAGCAATAGTGTTATAATAGTAGTTACTGTCTTCCGGTTGGGCATTGTAGCTAGTGAAATGATTAATGGGCGACATTACAATGTATCGGGAACGGATTATCTCTGCGGCCGCACTTTAAGTTACAATTCTGTTCAAATAAAACGTTTCATTAATTTTCATGTGCTAGTATATTTTAATTACTAAATTACAAACAATGGCTTTCATAAAATAATTAAAACTACAATTAACAGGCGAACAAAGATTTAAAACAGAAACGCTTCCATCGAGGCGATCATTAATTAAATTACTGAACTTTTAACTTCATTAAACTTAACATCTTAACTAAAATTAATGAAATTCAATTATAATGTTTAAGATTATTATTTTGTAGATTAGGCTTTGTCTTTTATAAAGTCTATTTTGATTATATTATGCTATTTTTAGTAGGAGGCCCGAACTCTAGTGTGATTATACGAGGACCTGGAGCCCCCCCTTCGATGCTGAAGATGACCGCTCCAGTGGTTTTAGCCGGTAGGAGTCCGGGGAAGGGCGAAGAGATACCCCTTGCCCTTACCGGGGCGAAGGAAATTCATGTAGAACTTCCACTGGATACCAATAAAAAATAAATGAAAAAGGAGGCCCGAACTGTTAATAAACTACCATTACATATTGATTTATTTAGTACTTAATGCACCACTTGCCGTGTGGTGCCGGCTCAGAATGCCACCACCCCATCTCCTCCCATGGGTATCGTAAAAGTCGAATAAGGGATTAGCCGGAGGATGGGCTGCAGCGTCCTTCGAGTACATTAACAACTCAACTGCGATCGCCAACCCGCCTGCCAAGCGTGGCGATTATGGCAAAACCCCCCAATGAGCTCACAACATATCCATATCGGTGGTTGTGGTGATCTTTGGGGGAGGCCTGTGTCCAGCAGTGGACTTCATTCGGCCGAAATGATGAATGCACAAAATTTATACCGGCATTTTCTACCAATCGACTGACGCTAAGGTGATGCAGAGAAAACACGTGGTGGTGTACTAACGGTGTAACCGTGAGCAGTTAAATGACGATATGAATATTTGCAAAGCATTATTAAATCACTAACATTGTACCAATATGGAGACACATGCACGTAAATATATAATAATAAACATGTACAATACGACGCTGTACCGGCCTCGACGCTGTATCCGCCTCGACGCTGTATCCGCCTCGACGCTGTACCGGCCTCGACGCTGTACCGGCCTCGACGCTGTACCGGCCTCGACGCTGTACCAGCCTCGACGCTGTACCGGCCACGACACTGTACCGGCCTCGACGCTGTACCGGCCTCGACGCTGTACCGGCCTCGACGCTGTACCGGCCTCCAGGCTGTACCAGCCTCGACGCTGTACCTACCTCGACACTGTACCCGCCACGACGCTGGGCCGGAACTCGATGCTGGCCTGGACTCGACGCGGGCCTGGACTCGACGCAGGCCTGGACTCGACGCTGGCCTAGTCTCGACACTGGCCTGGCCATGGTAGGTATGGCCGTTGAGTTTCCCTCCAATATAGTTGAGCTGAGCGACGCTAATCCTTCTGTGTCTGTGTCTTGCTCGTGAACGAGTGCCGTCTTTTAAGATAGCTGATAGCTAGATAGATAGATACAGCAATCAGGCTTATCGATTTATTAGATTGGCTTGATTTACTTTTTAAGAGCTTAAAATTGTTTTCTCCTGCATTATCCTCCACGTTACCTTTATTTCAAGAACAATATAGTTAAAAAATATTGTAACTGACATAAACGCGAAAAGATTCGTTAGTTTATATTAATTTACAACTGTGTAAATATCAACAAATTAAAATATTGTAAAATTATAATTTAAAAAGTAACCATGAAGCTACTTGTACATTTTTCTTAGTAGGAAGTCACATCTTGGAACGAGGCATCAAAACTCTTGACTATACAAAAGGGCCTGTAAATGGTTTGACGAGAGTAAAAATTGTCGTTATCTTTATCACATGTACATTGTACACATCTATACAAATAAATAAAATTGAAGTGTCTGTTTGCAATATCAAAATAGCAGCTTTTTACTAAATGCATATGAAAATATGTACGTTACATATAACAAAAAAACTATGTTAATTTTTTTGTATGTCTGTCTGTCCGTCTGTCTGTCTGTCTGTCTGTCTGTTTGTTCCGGGTAATCTCCGAAACGGCTGAACCGATTTTGACGGGACCTTCACTGGCAGATAGCTGATGTTACAAGGAATAACTTAGGCTACTTTTTATTTTAGAATAATAATTTCGGTTCCGCGTAAAAATAAAATCCTTGAAGTCCAATATATTTACTGTGTGTCAAGTGTCTAATGTCGAAGTACTCTAAATTTCTTTTAAATTAAACGCGGGTGAAACCACGGGTCCCAGCTAGTCATATATAATATTAGTGTCTCTAACGCGTGAGTTAATAGAAAATAATCCTCACCTTCTAAAACTACGGCTCCACAACATAAACAAAATAATAAATACCATAATAGTACGGGCCGTAATTTCCCGTTTGGCCAGTTCAAGCCAAGATATCAAATAACGAAGAGCAAAATAACCCTTAATTGGGCTAGCGAGACCCAAAACGCCCCTTCGTTATCCTTCTGAGGGTTCTGGGCCTTGTGACTCTAATGTATTCAGTGTCCGATTTCTATAGTGTTTGTTGTTTACATAATTTGGAGACGCTTTAAACTTTTTGAGTTATTAAACTATAATTTAAGTCAAAGTTGTAAATTCATCGATTGTAGTCGATGTAGATATCGAAAGAATAAATAAACAAATTCTGTAAGTATCATAACACAATGGTTGAATTAATGAAATATCTTTTATTCAAAATAGTAGTTTTTGAACGTCTACAAAAGACAGCACCCTATTAGATCGCGTTCATCGCTTCCTAGTGTTTAAGCTGGGGAGAAGACGGCGTAACAACTCCCCAGCAACATGTTAGTCTGTCATCTGTCTATATATACTATAATAAAATCGTACAGAAACGAAAACTGTTTTTTTTTTTTAAATATAATATAAGATAAAAGATAACATAAATGATATTAAGATATATATGATGATATGATGATATGATGGGCAGCAGCGTCCTTCGAATACATTAACAACTCAACTGCGATCGCCAACCCGCCTGCCAAGCGTGGCGATTATGGCAAAACCCCCCATTGTGCCCACAACACATCCATATCGGTGGTTGTAGTTATCTTTGGGGGAGGCCTGTGTCCAGCAGTGGATTTTATTCGGCCGAAATGATGAATGATGATATCAAGCGGTAACTGTCCCACTGATGGGCAAAGGCCTCTCCTCATACAGACAAAGAACAAGCATTAATCACGAAGCTCGCTTACTGCGTGTTATCGATTTCAAATCATTCGATCCAGGTTTTCTTATGTTGTTTTCATTCACCTTAACTCTGTACTGTCTTGAAATCAAATTCACGACACGGTTGGTGCAGTGGCTCATACAGTCGGCTGCTGCGCTCCGGGTCGCAGGTTAGATTCCCGCATGGAACAAATATTTGTATGATCTGCAGGTTCCAGGTCTGGGTGTATTGTGTGTGGAATTTAATTCTGTAAACGCACCCACGATACAAGAGAAATCCTAGTATGGGGCATTGATAAAAAACAAAAATATACTAAATGTAGGTGAACTAAGAAAACACAAATGACATTGAAAACGTTTCATTGGTACATGGTAGGTTTTGAACCCACAACATAGTGCTCGAGAAGTGAGTGTGTTAATCTCTGGGCCAGCACAGAATAGTCGCATTTATCGTTTTTATTCTCATCTCGTCTCATCCGCTCGCAAACGTTTAACAGCGGCCTCCCATTGAGTGCTACAATGAACGGTCAGAGGGGACAATGCCATAATCCCCACATTTGGCAGGCGCATTTTTCTTACTTGGTTATAATAGTGTTCTAATATTGTTCGTGTTTGATCGCTTAGTGGCAGAAGCGTGGTTCAGGTTACATAATTGGGCTAGAGAAGAGAGAAAGTACCTAATAAAGACATCCGACGAGGACATTATGCAGTTCACGCGAACGATAAAATCATTGATCATATCAAGGTAGTTGAAGAATGTCCTTATAGAGAATTAAATATAAATACAGCAGAATTCTGTTACTAAAACTAATGTAGAGATATCGTACTTGCTTAAATTACTTCATGGATATATGGCGATAGTACTCAGTGTGAACAATACAATATTTTTAATTTTACAAAAGGTTTTGGGAGAAGTCTTCATGACCCCTCGTAATGACTTCTCCTAAACCCTTTCGGGGTTAAATTTCTACCGCGCATGTTTGCCAGCTTTTAGGATGTTTGAATTTTAATTCGCTTCAAGTTGGGGAGTAGTTGACCAAATGACAACTGCCTATAAAATTATCCACGGATATACTGATGCGTCAAATTTGCATGAAGAGCTGTGTTAATTATTTGTACCTAATAATTACCATCGCTCCCGGAAGCATAAACTATTTAATGTCCCATTTTGTCGCACTGTATCCCGATCCACCTCCCCCATACCGCGCATGTTGACCATGCTCAATGCGCTCGTGGAGACAGGCCAGGTTTGGATTTGTTTGCTGATGAATGGAAGACGATAATGTTGGAATGTTTGCGGTTTTGTGAGCGGACAGAATGAATGATTAGTTTAATTTAGTGTTAATGGCTAATCGCTGTACTAAATATATATGAATAAATAAATGGCTTGAATTGTGATTATTGACCTCCATGCACTGGATGTTAATCCATCGGCTGTCGTTTGACGATGGTTACACCCAACCAGAAACCCGACAAGTCTAGTAATCGGTCTAACCTTAAGTCCGTCGTTCCATTTGAAACGTGTCAGAGGAGGTGGCGCGGACGACTTCCACACGGGTGTCCCTCTGATGAAATGGGGCCCGCTTTGGGTGGGCTGAGACCCTGAGGGTGTAGGCCAATGTCTAACCCGCGAACACCGCACCCCGACCCATAGGTAAGAAGAAGGAATACCTTGGAGTTTTAGCCGGTAAGAGGTCGCAGGCTCCTCCACCCTTCCCAAGGAGACAGTCCATAAGGACTTCCCCATGCCAAATAATAAATAAAAGGAGAAATTTGTCACTGTTAAAAGAGGGTTTCTGGCAGTAGTGGACTCCTACGTCTTCCACAGTGTGTTTCTCGTTGACTACGAGAGAATTTGGTCAGGTTGGCGCGCAGCATTCACTTTAACTGCGCACACCATCCAGTGCTCATCTTGGGAGACTTCAATGCTCACTCCAGAGCGCACCTGCCGGGACAGGCCGAGGGAGATGACTTAGCAAGACTGGGTAGGGTTACTCCGATTGTTGAATCAAGGGGCTGTTATCCTGCGTTTGGTGCCAGGGGAGTCGGTCGGATCTTACATGGGCGACTTCTTCTGTGCTCCGCATGGTGTCGGGCTGGGGGTGACGGAGGAGGTGGCCACGTTGTCAGACTACCGCCATATAATATTCGATGTGACCCTCTGCCCGCCCATCCCGTGCCGTCCAGATGTTTTTTTCATTTTATTATGCCCGGTGGATACCTCATGTACTTCCTCCGCCCCGGGGAATGGCGGAGGGGCATGCCGGACTCCTTTTTTTATTGATGTCCAGTGGAAATTCTACATGGAACTTCCTTCACCCCGGGGAAGGGCGAAGGGGTATGCCGGACTCCTACCGGCTAAAACCATTCGAAATGTATGAAGCGCGCATTCAGACCAGCTGCTGACGCAAAACTAACCGATTATTTTAAAAGTATTATCTTTACATTAACCACGCAGAGTAAAAATGTCAGTAAAAATGAGCTAGTAAATAGCTTGTAAATCACTTGTAAACAACGTTTTTCTAACTACTTCAGAATACGGTGCTAATTTCAGAAGCCCCGGAATTTGGTGCTATAATGATGATATAATCGATTATAGGCCATAAGGAAAAAAACATATAAATACATCATCTATGAAATGAGATTTGCTTTTGAAAATGGCATTACAGGACATTTGTCATTGTTGTATGTCGCGAAAAAATTACCATCCCAACGATTGGACTTAATCGGTATAATAAATACAAGCAGGTATAAAAGACTTAAAGATATTGTCATTTCATCGCCCTGAACACGACACCCAAATTTCCCGTGTATCCAACATATCGGTGGAGGGGCACCGGATACCTTGAATACGCTATGTATCTTATCTTATCTTATATCTTTAATCTTATATCTTTAAATGAGCAATTCTTGTATATATATAATTGGAATCTCGGAATCGGCTCCAACGATTTTCATAAAATTTAGTATATAGGGGGTTTCGGGGGCGATAAATCGATCTAGCTAGGAATCATTTTTAGAAAATGTCATTTTATAGGCGTTTGAGTAGTCTCAACTGAAAAATATGACTCTTCCTGACATCTATTGGCGAATAATAATACTATTTTTTGTGAGCAACTAATTGCTTTAACGACACAACAGCAGATGGCGTTGTTAAGTAACACGAAAATACCGAGCAAAGCTCGGTCATCCAGGTACTTTAATATAATTGTGCAAACCATTGCGGCTATAAACAGTTTTAAGGACGCTGATTTAGCACCTATCTTCGACACTTACTTATGAATGCCGCATTTATAATGAGAATATGTACGATAAACTAATCTGCGACCTTATGAAATATGAATTCCATTGGCTGTCACAACTATCGGGACAATGATTGCAGAGTCCACATCCCACATGTCGACAATCACGTGTGCCTTAATTTTTGTGTGTCTACTTAATTTTTCGTATCTTTCTCGGCTTTCACGAAATTTTCACCCAACCCGGGTCAGTAAAAACGAGCTAGTACGAGAATCACGAGATTCTCACCATGATTTGGAGTATACATGATTATCTTTTAGTTATAATGAATTACTAGTATGCGATTTAATTAAAGTATTATTATTGTGTTCTCGTATAGGAGAACAGCTATATGGCTCAGGTTTTCTGCCATAAAGAAGTTTAATATACGATGTGTTTAAATTTATTTGACTTGATTGAACACTTATGATTTAATTATGGTAACTCTTATCGTAGGGTTAACTTAGCGCGAATAGTCTCTTACTAATGTACGGACTGATGAACTATCTCTCACCAAAATTTGTTAATAGATTTCTACCTGTTAGGTAGGGATTTCTCTTAAGTTCTAGGGCAAGGCTGTCGCACCATTTTCAATTCTGGGTCTAGGTGTATTGCATGTGGAATTTATGTCTGTAAACGCACTCATGACACAGGAGAAATCCTAGTGTGCGGCAACGTTTTTTTAAGATAAGATAAGATAAGAAAAATGTATACACAGGTTACGAATTTACTTTAGTTACGCCAAGTCAATTTGTTCTTAAAAAGGTAGCGTATTATGATGATATTCGAATATTGGCCATAGAAAAAAACATACTAATACATCATTTTAGAAGTACGATTTGCTATTGTAAATGGCATGACAGAATGGTTTTCCTCTTAAAAAGTAGGTGCGTTCTTTCAATTAGCGTGGCCAAATTTTCATTTTTAAACTTAAGCAAAACGATATCGAACATTTTAAATGAACACATACCGCGAAACAGTATTTTTCAAATATATTTTGGTATGAAAACTCAGTTCTAATTGTGCTCGCAGGTGCGCTTTAGGGAAAAGACATAGTTACACACACTGCTACTATTCCAAAGTTTAGAGATTACGTAAAAGAAAATAGAACATTAAAGTCATTAATTTAAATTTGATAGTAAAACACTTTTAAAAGACTTTTAACGCGTATATTACAGAATTTTGTTTTTCTTTAAGTTTCGAACACTTTACAGTGTTCATGGTCGTAGAATGACTAATGATGACTATAAGTTAAAAGCACGATTCAAAAACAGAATAAAATAATAATATGTTACCATTCCGCATGATGAGAATCTCGTGAAAGCCGAAAAAGATAAACAAATTAAGTATCTGGACTTGGCTCACGAGATTGTCAACATGTGGGATGTGGACTCTGCAATCATCGTGCCGATAGTTGTGACAGCCAATGGCCTTATTCCCAAGAGCCTCGATCAACATCTGAAGAGGCTCTCGTTAGGTGGCTGGATCAAGGGCCTGCTACAGAAGGCTGTACTTCTCGACACTGCACGCATAGTGAGGAGGTTCCTTTCTCTGAAGCCCTAACCACCGGTAGCTTGGACCCTGTTCGCGTTGCTGGTTGGTCTCTATTTTTTATATTTATAAATGTATATTTTTAGATCATCATTTCGGCCGAATGAAGTCCACTGCTGGACACAGGCCTCCCCCAAAGATCACCACAACGACCGATATGGGTGCGTTGTGGGCTCATTGGACGGTTTTGCCATAATCGCCACCCTTGGCAGACGGGTTGGCGATCGCAGTTGATTTGTTAATGTAATCGAAGGAAGCTGCTGCCCATGCCAAATCCCATAGTCGACTTTTACGACACCCACGGGAGGAAATGGGGTGGTGGTATTCTGAACCGGCACCACACGGCCAATTTAAAAATGTCATTTATATGTGTATATTGAAATAAAGAATATAATGGATAAGTCCACGATATCGTATAGCTTTTGTCAGTGATTGTACAACTATTGACAAAAGTATGTACTTAAAGACACATTATTTCGGATTCACGTTATTTATGTCGTTAGTAGCAGTTCATGAAGCTACAATCTTTTGTTCTACGTCTAAGTGCAACGCGTGTTGTTAAAGTAAGCATCGAGATAGCATGAACTTCGTCGACTTTGTTAGTGCTATACCTTAATTGTTATCAATTTCCTATTGTGTTAGAGGCAATTGTCTGTTTTGTTATTGTGTATTTTACATTTAATTAGTCTACTTTGTTCGCACATACCTAGCTTATTGCAATGTAATAACAAAATTGTAATATAACTTTTTTTGAAAAGAGTATATCCATGGAGTTTCTTGCCGGCTCTTCTCCATAGGACCGACTTTTCCGAACCGTGCACTAAACTTGACTTTTCGTAAGAGCCTATTAGGGCTTACATGAAATAAAAAAATTGAGTTTGAGTTCATGTAATTTTTGAATGTTGTTGAAGAATGTTCCAGGTGTATCTTTATTGTGTATGAAGACATCTCGGTTTAATAGAAAATATTAAAAATGGAGTAGTGATCATGTTGGAAATTATGTTATTTAATTCGAATAATATTTGCAAATTACGCTCACTTTGATATGATGTGATTGTTTAACTACTCTTCTTTTATGCAACACGTAGTATTAGAGGTATAAATACCAGGATCGATCGCTCCTCGGTCTCGGGTTTGATTCCCACATTGCATTGCGCGTTTGAGATATTTATATGGCCTACTATGTTCTGATTCTGGGTTTCCAGGTTTGGGAGCTCCAAGTACCCACGACTATAATAGGATTTATTTTGTATCGTGGTTAAAAAAATCATCATTTGTATATCCATCAAATATTCCTAATGTAGATGCCAGTATGGGTGTACATAGTGTGTGTGATACTGCTGTGCGCATTAATGTTGCTGTGGATTCGCGAGCGGCGGGCGCGCATGTTGTTTGATGGTATACCGAGCTACCCGCTGCTACCTTTCATTGGCAATATACATCAGATAATAGGTGATGGCAAGGGTGAGTAAAATTTAATTAGTTGCTAAAATATATTTTCGTAGTGTATTAGAATTCCATTTACAAATAAAATGTTAGATAAAGATAAAAGCGCTGCAAATGTTTGTAACTGAAATACCTACAGCGCATTTTCTATTGCAATAAAATCAGAACATGACCATGACGGCACGGTTTGTGCAGTGGCTGATACAGTCGACTGCTGCGCTCCGGGTCGTGGGTTCGATTCCCGCACGGAACAAATATTTGTATGATCTGTAGGTAGTTGTTCCGGGTCTGGGTGTATTGTGTGTGAAATTTGTGTCTGTAAACGCACCCACGACACAGGAGAAATCCTAGTGTGGGGCAATGTTTTTTAATAAAAAATAAAAAAAACATACGGTAAAAAATAAGCGACAAAGGTTTTGAGAAGCAGTTAAATTCAAATGTGTTATTTCGGGATGATGCTCATTTTAGTTTTTATATGATTTGAAAGAGCTATATTTATTCTACTAGTAGAATAATGGTAGGCAAATGACTAACATTGTATGAACTAGATGTCAAGTAAATATTGCCATATCTGGATCTTACGGAGGAACAACTTGATAAACTTGAGCGACTCCAAAACTTCTATATAATATTTATATTTGGTTTACGCAAATATGATCATGTGTCAGAGTATCGTATTAAGCTCAAGTGGCTCCCTATACGCCTTCGTCGGAATACTCATATTCTCCAGCTTTTAAACAGTATCCTATTCAATCCCTCTACCCCTTGCTATCTTAAAGAACGTTTCGAGTTACTTCATGATACACATTCAAGATTCTTAAGGTCATCAGAGAATCTGACGTTGAAAACACATTCCACTAATTTCGTTGGAGAATCCATCACAGTCCAAGCTGCTCGCTTATGTGTTGCCAATAACAATTAGATGTGCTAATTCCCTGGCAATCATTAAAAGACTATTAAAAGAACACTATCATTCTCTGTAATGTCGTACATCCATCTCTCTGTTTATTTTAATTGTATATGTACATATCATATATTTATATTGATATATATCATGTTTAAGTATGTGTTATGTTATAATTATTGTTATACCGTGAACTACCTCTTTCTTTTTTACTTGCAAATCTGTCCATCCCAAGTTTGTATGGAAGAAATCGCCGAGTGCGATAAGACCGGGCGGTCTTATCGCACTCGGCGATTTCTCGCAGGTCATTTTATGTATTCGATTTTCTTTTTATTTAATGTCTGGTGTACAATAAAGAGTATTGTATTGTACTATGAATAAATCAATTACATGTCATTGGGATTAAGGTATTCATTTACGCTATTAAAATATTTATGGAATTTGTTTTTGAATAATACAACCAAATATTTTTAACATGTTGATGTTACACTAGGTAAATAAATAGGCACGATGTCTCACACATTCTAGTGCGCCGTAATTATAGTTGCCGTAATCAGGGTAATAAACGAAATATCAACATTCAATGTTCCAAATATTATTGAATACGCGGTTATGAGCTTTCAGATAAAAAACTATTAATAATCCGCGTATACAGACAACCTAATAATAATAACGAAGACTTGGGATAAGTTTTTGACAAATTGAATGGAATTTTTACTTGTTTGTGCTACACAAAAAAATTAATAATAATATGCGGTGACTTTAATATGGATATTTTAAAACGTAACAAAATGTGATTATTTTATCAGCACCTGATATAATATAATCACTAGATGTTTGACCGAGCTTAGCTCGGTATTTTTTTATTTTTAAATTGTGTTTTCTGGAAATTATATTTAAGTACGAATTACTAATAAAATAATGAAATATGAATAATATTTTTCGATCTTACCGATAGAATAATAAAAAATATGAACTGGTTGTTTAAAGAAAAAAATCATGAGTGCAATTAGTTTAATCTTATATTAGAAACAAATACTTAATTTTTTACAGTTTATCAATCAATTACGTAAGTATATATATATAGTATTATTATTCGCCAATAGATGTCTGGAAGAGTCATATTTTTCAGTTGAGACTACTCAAATTTAAAGATATAAGATTAAGAAAACTTGAACTTCAATATTTTGAGTTTAGCGCCATCTATGCGGCAGTAGTGGTACCACTAAGCACTCCATTGTCTCAAAATTAGACTACATAGCTAACCTCATAAAATAGTTCTTAGAGTATGTAACAGATGCTACTTCTCCAAATTAATTTTTTTGGACAAAGTATTTAATATTGAATGTCAGTGGTACCTAAACAAAATTATAATACTTCCATTATAATTAACTTTTATACTATAATGTGAAATAATACTTGACATTATAGTATAAAATGAACATGGTGTTATGCTCGATTATTAATATACCTGGATGACCGAGCTTTGCTCGGTATTTTCGTGTTACTTAACAACGCCATCTGCTGTTGTGTCGTTAAAGCAATTAGTTGCTCACAAAAAATAGTATTATTATTCGCCAATAGATGTCAGGAAGAGTCATATTTTTCAGTTGAGACTACTCAAACGCCTATAAAATGACATTTTCTAAAAATGATTCCTAGCTAGATCAATTTATCGCCCCCGAAACCCCCTATATACTAAATTTTATGAAAATCGTTGGAGCCGATTCCGAGATTGTAATTACATACAAGAATTGCTCATTTAAAGAGATAAGATAAACTAGCGATAAAACCACCAAGTCGGCGTGTTAGTCACGACTGACCACAGCATGCACAAGGTAAAATAATCTAAGGCTAAGCTAAGATATACTTGAATTAGCTTTATCAGACCACACAGCATGCTGTTTGCCTGCCGAAACAAATATAGATATAACATTAACCACTGGTTTTCTGAAAAAAAGGACTACAGCAAAGAAAAGTTGCATAAATTCATGGACTGTCTAAGCAGTCTTTCTTTTAATCATGTCTATGATAATGATATAATCAATCTTGTAGCTTTAAGGAGTTTTATAAAGTAAAGGTATAAAACAATGCTCGAAGCGAAAACGATATTTACCATGGCAATATAGATAATCCAAAAGTAGTTTTGATTCAATTCAAATCAAATCTTATTCTAAACAAACAAATTAATTAATAAAATTTATTAAAAAAACATACTGTTTCTTATTTAAAAAAGCTAGAAACAAATCAATTTATTGTTGGTCAATAATTAAAAATGACATAAAAACATACCATTGATGCTAATGACATTTCACATTTAAAAGTTGATGGTAAAATATTTTCAGAACCATTTGGCATTGGCCAAAATTTCAATAATTTCTTTATTGATCAAATCAAACCTCGACTTTTCATAATAATACTATTAATACCCTGTACCCTGACATACACTGACATGCGTTTATAAAATCTGTAACACACATGATATTATAAGAATAATAAATTCATTAAATAACACAAATAGCACAGGTTATGACGATATAATAACCAAAATTATTAAGTTATTACTGTACAGTTAGTATTGTGCTACGTTTTCACTTGAGTATATTTCATGGAATCTATCCAAATGAATTAAAATGTGTGTTATGAAAAAATTCTTTATAAAAGCTGCCAAAGAAGATGTTGCTTGTTACCGACTTGTTACCGACCTATTGCATTAATCCCAGTATGTTGGAATTTTTTTAAAACTTTATTCATGACAGTCTCTATAATTATTTAGAATAAAATAACATTCAAGCAACGGAACAAACAGGTTTAAGCAAAAATAAATCGATTTAAATGGAAATTTACAATTGTATGGATAAAGTGGCGAAATTTTTTTTTTAAACTTTGCACCAAACTAAGATTTCTCCTGTGTCGTACAAACACACCCAGTGTTTACAGACACAATACACCCAGACCCGGAACAACTACCTGCAGATCGTGCAAATATTTGTTCCGAGCGGGAATCGAACCCACGACCCGTTGCGCAGCAGCCGACTATATCAGCCACTGCACCAACCGTGCTGTCAAATTTAAATGGAAAGATACCCACTTGCGCTTTATTTATGGATTTAACAAAAGCCTTTCATCCCGTTGACCACAAAATATTAAAAAACAAGCTTAGCGCCTATGGCATTAGAGGTAATGTACTTGATTTGATTAACACATACCTAAGTAATCGAAAGCAAGCAACTGTAATTACAAAGATATAACAATAACAAACCAATAAATAAAAGCCAAATTAGAATACATTGTAAGGTGTGGTATAGCACAAGGTAGCGTTTTAGGTCCACTTCTATTGTTAATTTAGTTCAGTGACTTTTCTAATGCTGTGGCCTATGCAATGGTTTTGTTCGCTTATGACAGTACTCTGTTTATTTTCTAACAAAGTTTACTTCAATGCTTGGTGAATATTATTGAATGGCTGATAATCTTATTTAGAGAAAACGAATGTCATGGTATTTAAAAACCTAAACACCTATTTCAAGCCCCTTAACATAAACTACCTAGGAAAAACTGTAAAAGAAGTAGATGCCAATAAGCTAGGATTAAATATAGATTGCAATTTAAACTGAAAGGTGCATGTTCAGGCTGTATGCACTAGACTGCTTCTTGCTGTCTTGCCGGCTCTTCTCCAACTCTATCTAATCAACTATTTGGAACCGTGCAACTTAAATTCTGACGTTTCATAAGTGATATTATATATATTTGGTTTATTTGAAATAAAAATCTTTGACTTTGACTTGACTGAATCAGTTTTCCTACGCATTGTATATACTTGCAAAAATTGTTAATCCGCCTGCAGTAATGATGGCATATAATGCATATATAGTATCAGCATTGAGATATGATTTGAGTTTTTGGAGAAATTCAACAGAAAGGGAGATGTGTTTTAATTTTCTCGGCCTGATAGGCAATATAGAAAAAAATGCATCTCATATTCGTTTCTAATGAAATTAAATGAAATAATCATTTATTCAAATAGACTAAATTATTAGTTCTTTCGAACGTCAACATTAGACAGCACCCATTAAGCCCACCCTTCACCGCTTCCTAGTGTTTAAGCTGGGGAGAAGAAACGGCGCAACAAACTCCCCAGCAACACGTTAGTCTGTCATATACAATATTTATACATACATGTACATATAAAAAAACAAAAGTTACAACAGTACTAAAATGTACTTATATAGTAATGTCTTAGATTTTCGCGATTATTACACATAATAAAACACTTTTAAACGGATTCTACTGCGTATATTTTAGATTTTCCTGATGTTTCGAATACTTTGCAGCATTCGTGGTCGCAGGATGACTTACATGTCAAAAATATATGTAAATGAAATATAAAAATATAATATATATATTTTACGCGTGACTTGAATCTCGTCCCAGCTGAGTTTAGATTGATTACCGTTCTGGAATTTGACCGATACTCAAGTACAGATTCTATACTTAAATAGTGATCAGGTGATTAAAGATCAAACTGGACTTGAGGATCGTTCTGTAATTAAATTGTATAATATGTATTAAACCTTAGATTTCTCATTAATTTTATTTTACAGATTTGTTCCGTCATTTAGATGTGATAGCAGAAATATCTGAAAAGCAAATGTCACCGTTTGTGGTGTGGCTTGGACCCTGGTCTATTTTCGGTGAGCATTAAAGTGAATAAAAAATAAAATAACTGTTGTTGTCGCGTATGAATAAGGCAATTCAACGAATTATGTTCTTAAAAATCAATAATTTTAGCGCTTGAGATACTTTCCAATCTCTCATTATTTTGCTGTCGCTGTCGCAGTAGCCCGGAGGTTGACGGAGGCCGTTCAGAATTAGGTTACGGCTTCAACTGCTGGCATGTACCAGTGTGACTTTCACCAATGTCTTATGTACATTAGTTTAATGTAAGACACCACATACTTAAACAGTTGAGGAAAACATCGTGACGAAACCTGAATCTAATGGCCTGAAATAACCAACACGCAGTGCGCATGCGTGGTGATCAATTGCCCCTTCTCTCTTTGAGAAGAAGCCTTTGCGCTGCAGCTACACGCTGATATTGTTGTGTCCCTTTTAATTGATTGTTCTTATTGACTACTTGTTTTATTTTGACGTATTCCGCAGTGACTCACGACCCAGATGACGTCAAAACGATTACCAACGCTTTCGTGGAGAAGCCGTACTACTACAGCTTCGGCAGAGTGTGGCTCGGAGATGGGCTGGTCACTGCACCCGGTAATCATTACAATTTGTTAACAGAAGGTATCCTACAAAGGGTATGTCAAGCAGAAGTCTCGTTATGATATATTAGGTAGATCACGTAAAAAATTACAAACAGAGGATAGAGAATGACGGCGGCGTGTTGGGCGCTGTGACTAATCGCTTGGTTTTCTGCGTTGCCTGTCACGTGTTCGATCCCGCACGGATAATATTTGTATGGCCTACAGATAGTTGTTCTGGGTCTGGATGTCTGTGCATGTGGAATTTATGTCTGTAAGCTTCACCCTCGATCCAGAGAAATCCAAGAGCGACGCATAGTTTATTTAAAAAAGGACTCAGTGGCAGTATATCTATTCTATGTATTGATAGACCCTTTCCCAGTATACCTTTTATCATTAAATTCTAATCTATACCTATAGCTGCAAGAGATTAAGTATCAAAAGTCGTGCAAGTTTTACGTATAGGTTACAGACATGTCTTTATTGTAGACTGACATACTTATCGATACACTAGCTGGGACCCGCAGTTTCACCCGCGTTTAATTTAAAAGAAATTTAGAGTACTTCGACATAGACACTTGACATAGAATATATATATTGGATTTCAAGGGTTTAATTTTTTTTGGTCGGAACCCTATTCTATTCTATTCTATTGTTGGCTCCCACGGGCTCAGCATTAGCCGAACGCACTTCGACCCTATTGGATCCATTGTGCTGCCCAAAGCCCTGCACTACTCCTCCGCTGGCAAATCCAGAAGTCCCTGTAGGTACTTCGCAATCATACCTGCCTGGAGCCGTGCAAAATCATCAGGCAATGGATAAGCCACTCCTAGATGTTTTGCCCTACGTCTTCCCAGAGCGTCACAGCTGCACAAAATGTGCTGCATAGACTCTTGATTGTCCATACAGAATCTGCATGTATCCGTTGTGCTGAGCTTCATTCTATGGAGGTGCTCCTTGGTGCCGAAGTGGCCTGTCATTGCACCTATATAGTGCCTTAAATGGGTTTTGGTAAGATTTAATAGTCTCTTACACCCGTTTAGTCTTGTGCTGCAGAAAGTTTTGGAATGGTTTAGGCCTCTCGCTTGCCTCCATTCTCTGACATGTTCCTTATCAGCAAATGCATGTAATGCCAGTTGGTAGGTACCCTGAGGTATTCCTACGAAAGGCTCAGGGCCAATGAACTGCTTACTCGAGCCTGCCCTAGCTAGTTGATCCGCTTTCTCGTTACCTTCAACACCTTCGTGTCCAGGTACCCAGATAAGCTTTACGTTATTGTGTTTTCCTAGTTTGTTTAGTAAGATAACACCTTCCTTGACTAGTTTCGAGTTTACTTTAAAGGAGATTAATGCCTTTAGAGCTGCTTGACTGTCACTGAGTATGTATACGGTTTTTTCCTTCACATTCCTCCTTAGCATTTCTTTAATGCTGACAATTATAGCATAGGACTCCGACTGGAAAACCGATGTATATTGCCCCATGGATTGACTGATATTGCAGTCATTTGACCAAATTCCTGCTCCCGTACCTGATTTCATTTTAGATCCATCAGTATACCAAATGAGATGAGCAGTGTCATTTATGGGCTTGAGTCCTCTCTGCCACTCTTCCCTTGTGGGTATATGTACGCTGTATCTCCTATTGAACATATAGACTGGATTGTCAGCATCACATGTCATGTCCATTAAGTCATCCAGTTCTTTCACAGGATCCAATGATGTGTGTTTTGTGCAGGGCTTGTATCGATTCCACGCGCCTGCCCTTGCAAGTCTATAATGAGATTTTCTTGCCTCTGTTTGTATGTGAATATGAAGTGGTTTAATGTTCAACATCCACTCGAGTGCCATAGTAGGCGTGGTTTTAAAGGCTCCAGTGATGCCCATGCAGGCTACCCTTTGTACCTTCCTTAAGGTGTCTTTGCAGGTTTGTAACAAAGTTCTCGTCCACCATACTGCGCTGCCATATGTTAGTATTGGCCTCACCATCATTGTGTATATCCAGTATATGACCCTGGGTTTGAGTCCCCACGTCTTGCCATAGGCTGAACGGCACATATTGAACACTCTTAGGGCCTTTTTAGTTGCATTTTCAACGTGAGTACGCCACGTTAGTTTCTTATCCAGTGTTACACCTAGATACTTTACCTCCGTGGCCCATTCGATTTTAGTGCCGTACATTTTTAATTCCTTGAGTCCACTCAGGTCTGCTTTATTTGTGAACGGCACTAAAACAGATTTGCTTGGATTTATGGATAGGTTGCTCCTATCACACCATCCCTCTACTTTGTCCAAAGCCTCCTGTAGCAGGTCCGACACAGTGTTCGGGAACTTGCCATTTACTTGTATGACTATGTCGTCAGCATACCCTACTGTATGGAATGGTCCTATATTTAGTTCCACCAAAAGAGAGTCTACCACAAGGCTCCATAGTATTGGGGATAAAACCCCTCCTTGTGGGCAGCCCTTCGTCGCTTTTACAGCTATCTTGTCTCCCAGTAGATTGGCTTGGATAATCCTGCCCTGAAGCATAGTATTTGTCCATTTTATTATGGTGGGTTCTATGCCATGTCTCTCTGCAGCAGCACTTATTGACTCAAAGGTCGTCCTATCGAACGCACCTTCAATATCTAGAAATGCTGCTGCTGAGATCTCTTTAGTTGCCAGAGCCCTTTCAGCTCTGTCTACTACATAATGTAGTGCTGTTTCAGTTGATTTACCTTGTTGATACGCACATTGCATTTTGTGTAGTGGTCTGCGCTTGAGCGCTCCATCTCTAATATGCCTGTCGATCATCTTCTCTAGAGCTTTTAGGAAGAAGGATGTTAAGCTTATCGGCCGGTATGATTTAGCATCCTCATAATCTGCTTTTCCCGGTTTGGGGATAAAGATCACCTTAACTTGTCTCCAGACTGTCGGGACATACCCAAAGGCTATGCAGGCCCTGTACAGTCTGCAGAGGTGAGGTAAGATAATGTTTCTGCCCTCTTGGAGTAGGATGGGATAGATTCCGTCCGGTCCAGGGGACTTATAAGGACGGAAACTTCGTATTGCCCAACGTATTCTATCCGCGTCAACGACTTTCTTTGCAGTCCGCCAGTCGTCCTTGGAAGTTCTTGCATTTTGTTCTTCCATTGTGATGATATTGTCAGACACACTGTGTAATTCCACCGAGTCTGGGAAGTGTTTTTTGAGCATGATTGCTAGTGTCTCCTTCCCATCTGTTGTGAGTTTACCTTGGTCATTTCTTATGGATGACAGTATATTAACCTTCGCGGAGCTCATTGCCTTCGGCAGTCTCATTCCTTCCGGATAGCTGCTTATGTTCTGACAATGATCCCTCCACGCCCTTCTCTTTGCTTTGCGAACTTGTTTGCTGTAGTGCGTTAGCGCTTTTGCATATATCGTGAAGTCTTTTATAGACTTCGCATAGTTGAAAACTTTTCTGGTGTCCTGTCTTAGATGTTCTAAGTCAGGGGACCACCATGGTTCCCTTTGCGATTTCACCTCTTTTTCCGGACAGTTCTTTATCCAGCAGGTTTTTACTGCTTGTGATATTCTATCCGCCTCAAATTCTATATCTATAATAGAGTTTAGCCTAGTTGTGGGATCTCTAAGTTCTACTTTGAGATCCTCCTTGAAGGATGCCCAGTTCGTTTTCCTGGGATTTCTTCTAAGTACCTTGCCAAAGTTTTGGGAAGTTTCGTACCTAAAGCAAATATAATTGTGGTCAGATAAGCTAACTTCACCAGACACATGCCAATTTTTTGTTGCCTTGTTAGCCCCTTTAGTTGCTAGCGTAATATCAATGACCTCTGCCCTACGTGTATTTACGAAAGTTGGTCTATTGCCTTTGTTCATTATAAATAAGGGAGAACTTACCAGATAGTCCATAAGCACTTCACCTCTTTTATTGTTGTCTGTACTGCCCCAGGCAACGTGGTGCGCATTTGCGTCGCATCCTATGATGAGATTTTCGTTAGCGCAGTTATTGACCAGGTTATGCAACAAGGCATTAACCGGGTCTGCTTCCTCATATGGTAGATAGGCAGAGGATAGGATGATGCTTTTCCTTTTCCCCTCTATCCCTTCGTTAATCTTCACCGTGGTGAGATCCCTAGAACAGTAATCATAAAGAGGAATTGCTTCTATACCTCGTCTAGTATAGATACAAGTCCTCATATTATTTGTGGGACATTTATATGACAGTTGTCCACCACCAGTATTTAATCCCTTAATGTCCCCCTTGTATACATATGGTTCCTGTATAAGGGCTACATCATATTTGTTCCTGTTCAGCTGACGACTGAGTATTGCCGTGGCTGCCTTACTGTGATGCAGGTTAATTTGTACGCACCTTAAATTGCTCATCGTGATGGCTTGTGATGATGCCTAGTGCTGTTGGCCTCCCTCTCCCGTCTCTGCCAGCAGCTCGATGTCATCTGGAATGGCCGGTGAGGAGGCAATCCCCAGTTCGTCCAATCCCAAAGTGAGATAGTCCGATCTCATCGAAAGTGGCGATGAGACCGGATCGTCCCCCCGTGGTTCAGAGTCACCTGTCTTCACCTCCTCACCATCCATTCCATCTGTAATTTGCTTTTCAGCATTTTCGGGAGCCGAGGTAGTTGGCACGCCGTCCGCGATCTGTTCAGAGGGACCGCCGGGGCGCTTTAGCCCATCGTCTAGGAGCTTAAAGTAGCTCCGGTCCATCCCCGCGTGCAGATTGTAGCCCTGTTGCTTGATGTAGTCGGCCGAAGCCCTATCCATCAGGATAATGCTACGGGCGACCACACCTTCAACCACTTGATCCACCACCTTCCACTCAGCAGTCGTGAGATCTTTATTGAACGACCGGAGCATGTCGAGCTCCTGTGTTAGGGTCGCTTTTCTGGATGGCATGCGCCTTTTCCATGCCATCTTTACCGGTCTGGGCAGGTCCTTCGCGTCTACTACACGTAGACTTAGGGCCCCGTCCCTGATCGTCTTCCCTTGCAGTGTCTGCAGCCACGTGACAGCTGCTTCACCATCGCACACTACTTGCAGTGCGCCTGCCGTGAGTCCATTTCCTAGGACGAAGATGGGCCTAGGTTCTGGCGTATCCACCATCTTTTCCCACAGGAGGTCTCGGATATCCTCTACATCCTCGGCCTTCAGGGTCTGAACAGGATGTTCCTCTGCAACTATGGCCATCCTAGTTTTTGCCACTGCATCCCTGAAGGACCCTGCTTTGGTCCTTTTGGGTACATTGATGGCCTCAACTGAGTCTCCACTGCCTTCTGTCCTCAGTCTTTTCGGCATGCGGGCTACTTCCTGTGGCAGTGACTCCACCGATCCCGCTCCTTGCCTTATTAAGGCCATGCGTCGCCTTTGGGCTCCACTTGGCTTTTTGTGCCTGCGCACCTGTTGTGCTTCGTCCCTGACCGGTGGTCTCCCTGCATTTGGGTCAGGCTGCGTAGAGCCCTCGCCTCCCGCCGATCGACTTACCAAGTCCAGGGACAAGCCTGGTTCCCCCCTCCCCACTTGCACGCTAACACGGCCGGTTGCCCCTCTGCTTTGGGCGCTGCTGCCAGTTATGGCTGCATTGCCTGAAGCGTCAGGGCCTCCAGCCCCGCCAACAGCAGGTGTGTTGGTCACCCTTGCTACGACCCTTACCGGCTGTCTCCCTTCGTCTGGGTCAGGCTGTGTACAGCCCTCGCCTTCCGTAGGTCTACAGGCCGAGTTTGGGCGTGAGCCTGTTCCCCCCCTTCCTGCCTGTACGTTGGTACTGCCAGAGGCCCCTCTGCTCTGGGAGCTGCTGCCAATAAAGGCTGCAGCGGTACCCGAAGCGTCAGGTCTCTTAGCATACCCAACAGAGGCTATGCTTTTTGGGTTGCCCTTAAAAGAGCTCCCCGAGTTGTCCCTAGAGACAGGTCGCGGTTTTTTTTTGGAATAATCCATACGCTTGTTGTTTATCTATTCATTCTACTGATTCCCCACCCTCCTCGGAGCCCGCACCTTTGGGGATGCTTATACAAACACCAGGGCTATCAGCAGAGTATAGTACTCCTGAGTGTGTTGTCCGCGAGCCCACATAGCGTTCGCCACCACGTTTCCGCCACGCAGTTGGCTCACACTACTGGCTGCAGACCCCATCACCCAAGAGAACTAGCCGGCTAGTCTTAAGGACTGCCACAGCCGATTGATCGCAGCCGGCTCAGCTACAACCTCCCGTGTTAGAGGAGTTCGGGACCAAAGAGGCGTGTTGCTGACAGCGGACAACGACCGCCGGTCTACTGTGCAGCTCAACCTCCAGGACTCCTTCACCCCCCATTACGGGTTCCCGCGCACGGCACAAACACGCGGGAGGTCACGTGATATCTATCTCCTACCATCTGCTGGTGTATTGAGATGGTAGGACCGCAATGTCTGACCTCGGAACATCGCAGCGGAAGTAGGAAGGACGAATAGGATGGGTATGAAGGATGGGAATAGTGCCAAACTGCACAGGGTTGAAAGGAGTTGAAGGATGGGTTAGGATGGATACTAAATAGAATAAATAAATAAAATAAATAAATAAGTATCTAAAATAGAATACATAAAGAATACATAAACTAAATAAAGGAAAGGAATCCGCCCAACGCTTTCAGTTGCGTTTGTTTCTGAAGGAATCAAACCAATAACAGGCGGCAACCTCTAGAAGGATAGATCGTCGGACTTGCCCTGGAGATCAATCACGACTGTTGCGCTTCCCCCAGAGCCATTTGCCAGATTACACGTCGGGAATAAAACGTGTAAGGTAGGCAAGGAGCTAGCACATTAAGCAAGGAAATAAAAAGTGTACTAAGCAGGCATAAGAAGCAAGCAAAGCATGTTCTAACCCTTCGCCCGCCCATTCGGCCCAGTCGGAACCCTAACATTTTTTCTAAAATAATAGTAGCCTAAGTTATTCCTTATAGCATCAGCTATCTGCCAGTGAAAGTCCCGTCCAAATCGGTCCAGCCGTTTCGGAGATTACCCGGAACAAACAGACAGACAGACAAAAAACTTCTACGTCGTACGTCTATGTCGAAGTACTCTAAATTTCTTTTACATAAAACGCGGGTGAAACCGCGGGTCCCAGCTAGTTAAAAATAAAACAAGGACCACTCAATGTTAGTTGACGCCCAGTGAAGCGGGCGGGATACAGATTCATAATTAATATACTAGATCTGAGAATCGAAATAAGGGTTCGAAAAAAAGCGACATGTTCAAACTGGTTGAATTAAATAATCACTAGCTTCGCTCGCTTACCCGCGGCTTCGCTCGCATTGAAGCCAATATATAAGTCAAAATTTTTATCTTTCGTATAAACTATATTTCTTTTCAATATACAGTATCCTATGTTACTTCGTATACCTCCAAGAATATGTGTACAAAGTTTCATGATGATCGGTGAAGTTGTTTTCGCGTGAAAGCGTAACAAACAAACTTACATTCACATTTATAATATTAGTATGATTTTCCAGGTCCCGTGTGGAAGCACAATATCAAACAGCTGGCAGGCACGTTCACCAGTTCAGTAGTGGACGGGTACTTGGGTGTGTTCAACGCGCAGGCGCAGAAGCTGGTCGAGAATCTGAAGTCAGAAGTTGGGAAGGAACCGTTTGATATCATACAGAAGTACCTAGCTTATACGACGCTGGAGACTATTTGCCGTGAGTTTGATAGGAGTTTGGAATTGATGGAACGGGAGAGATCCAATCCCGCTCTGAAAATTAGGAAAGGGCACCAGGATAACAATCATCCGTATCCAATACGCCTGAACTCCTCCACCTTTACCATATGTAGGTGGGCCTCAAGCATCACGCATTTTTTGGGCACTCTGTGTGCACATACTCTCCTCGGAGACTACCAAGAATACGGTGGCGCGCACGTGCAGCATAGCGCACAGCGTAGCTTCGGGGGGATGCTTTACAATCCCCACCGAGATGTGCCTAAAGTGTGGCAACAAAGGGCGACTCGTTCTCGAGGACCTGAAGCCCTCCTTCGGTGTCGAAGATGTCAGGGTGGTTTTAGCTCATATGAGCACCCCTCCGTTATTCACCGAGGTAGAAAAAGTCCATGAGGGATGTCTATCGTGGTGAAAACAATGTGTTTGAAATTATCAAGTGTTTCAAGTGTTTGATTATATTTGCTTTTCTTTTATTTTTACAAAAATACGGTCCACATTTTAAAATAATGTTACACATTAGTTGATAGCATGATTGCCGACCCGTATTACGATGCAAGTAACAAAACAATAATTTATTTTTGGAGAAGCATGCAAAGAATTGACAAAGGGCCCTTTGACCCTTCCTAACGACCCCTTGGAGAAAGGGTCCACCAGCTCGTAGCCTGATTCCACTCACCCTTTGAGGGACGCATCATTATATCATCCAAAGGGCGTCTATTGAAAAAGGCCTCCCGCAAAGATTTCCGCAAATGTGTCGTCATTTTGGGGCGAATTCGCCAGTGCTCACCACACACTGTTAGGCCGGGTAGGAGAGCGCAGTATAGATACTTTTCCACAGAAGGTATGTTGGTGTCCATCCCGTCATCATCTGGTCTAAAGTACCTTAGGTACGATATCCATGGGAGGAGATGGAGTGGTACCTTATTCTTAATCCGGAACACTACAAGGAACAGCGTAGCGCAGACTACGAGCACGTTTAATTTAGTCCAATAAGGACTCTGCCGGCTACGAATAGCACCAACCCACCTCATTCTTTGGGTGTCGTAAAGGGCGACTATAGGATTAGTCGGAGGATGGGCAGCAGCGTCCTTCGAGTACATTAACAACCCAACTGCGATCGCCAACCCGCCTGCCAAGTAATTATGGTAAAACCTCCCAATGAGCACACAACAGATCCATATTGGTCGTTGTTGTGATCTTTGGGGGAGGCCTGTGTCCAGCAGTGGACTTTATTCGGCCGAAATGATGAAGTACTCTGACTTGGTCGCAAATAAATCGATTCCAACACAAATGGTCGTTTCCATGCCAGTAGACCTAAAAGCGAAGTACATAGTGGGCCTTTGAGCTGGATGGCATGAGCATTGAGTAGACAATTTAAGCCTCGAGAACAATAGGAGGCGTATCCCATTAGCGATAAGGAGTCTCATGAGTCATCGACCGATTTTTTACGGAAAGTAATTAAGTGATGATTTGACAAGTTATAACGTTGATGACTACATTCGTTTATATGTTTTATAGTAATTGCCTCATTTTATAAAACGTTTATTATTATTTTCATACAAAAATAAAATAATATGTTATTGTTTAAAACATGCACAGCCCTGTGTGTACAATTTTCTGAAAATGACGTCGCTCGCTATTTTAGTTACCTAGCGCAGAGGCGGTAACCAAGTATGCCTATAAATGTGAGACACAACTGATGATAGGGTTGTGGCAGCGTATTTTTCGAGAAAAGTTTTAACAGCTATAACTCTGTAACTATTGACTTTTTGGGGAAAGTTGCAGAACCAAAGTTTCTCATTACCACCCATAGTACCCAAAGTAACCCTTTCCGACTAACCCAGTATTAGCAAATATAGGGGATTGAATAACTTGATGTGAAAGAACTGTCTAAGACCATGTGGGATTTAGACACAATAATGACAAAAGCGATAGCATTGATCAGATTTACGGCCGAATACTCAAACGCCATTTAACGCTAAGTCCCCGCTTAAACAGTTTGAGGCGCCCGGTTTTGTACCAAAAACCGGTTTCTCGAATAGTTAAAGCGGGGACTTAATATTAAATGGCGTTTGAGTATTCGGCCGTTAGTCAACTAGATTAATCAGATTTTTCAGAATGGTTCCCGGCACAGAAAAGACCTTCTGTCGCCACCCACAGGTGTCGTAAAAGTCGTCGTAGTGATTATGGCAATATCCCCAATGGCTGCTCATTGCAGTGATCATTGGTATTTTAGTTTTATTTTCTTAATTTTTTTATTGATCCGACGGAAATAGTTGTACTTCCTTCGCCCATGAAAGGGCGGAGGGGCACGCCGGACTCCTACCGGTTAAATCCACCGGAGTGGTCATCTTCGGCACCGGAGGGGGGCTCCAGGAACTCCAGGATTTCCATCTAGAGCCACCCGTTGGTGCCACGCCTTTAGGCACATCTCGGAAGGGATGACTGTAAAGTGGTCAACCCCTCTAGTGGAGGGAAGGCGACTGTAAAGCCTCCAAGCACCTCTCTGGGGTATTGTAAATGATTCCCCCGAAGCCTCGCTATGCGCACACGGTGGCACGTGCCCACATGCACACCACCGTCTTCCCGGGGGTGTTTGGTATGAGCACGCATATTCCACAATAGGCGTACTCGTGACCCCCAAGGCAGGGGGCTTAGGCGTGTGACAAGGCGGTGGTTATTACCCAGGCTCCATGTTCTCCTTATCCGAGCGGGACCGGCCCTCTCCCGATCCCGCTCTGCGACCTCCTGGAGCATGACGCTCTCACAAACGGGGACTACAACATTCCAATGCTCTGCCAAAATAGCCGACATTACTGCTGGTAGAGAGATATGTTGCCCGATCCGATCAAGTTGCGCCAATTGCAAAATTCTAGTAGTAATATGTACTTGCGATTGTACCTGTGAGTACGCCAGTGATGAGCGTCAGCAGCGCATTCTTGCCGGTGGGGTCAGTAGCGTCGTACCCACGGAATATTGTGCCCAGCTCGTGTAGCACATCCTGACGTGTGCTGAAGCCTGTAGAGTCTTCAACTTTGGAAGGACAAGGGGACTCTACGATGCTGTAATAAAAATAGTAACATTTTATGATTTTTTCCGTGCTACCTGTAAATCCTCGCGATAGATACACTAGAATTGGTCAAGTCAACCCTATGCCTTCTCCAGGTCCATGTCGTTTTCTGCAGATTAACAATAAAGGCTGCTTGAAGGTTTTTATTTTGTGTAATCAATTTGCTTAAAATATCAGGATGAATTATGTATGACATTCACAGTTTGTGCTAATAACATTCCAAGTAATTTTATTTATGTTATTAGTAATTTTTTATTTTAGAACTCAGTTAAAGAGATTTTGTTATATGCCAAATTATTTTAAATAAATTAGAGTAAATTTTGATGTGAAAATTAAATTTATCAGTATTAATATATTTTCGTTCATCATATAGCTCATAAAGTGCAGACCAACGAGAAGTTATATTTCATATTTGGCCCCGCCCGACTTCATAAATAAAGTTTATTTTTCCTTTTCAGTGGTCTTAATATTTTTATATCGTGTATGGTTTTTGATGTCGGTATTTTTTTGTAAAAAAGTTTTATAATCAAGTGCTTATGCCTAGGAATATAATTTCATCGATTTCTTCTATACCTTCTCCACAGTGATTTTTTTACATCACTTCTTCCTATACTGTAATTTCTGAACATTTACATTAGCTGTCAAGTTAGTATTATTAAGCCAATCACTACATAACGTCTTCTGCAGCGGGCAGTGGTTGTCGATAATCATTATTAGCTTTCCTATCAAATGCTATTATTGATATGTCGTCTACGAACAAACTATATTTATAATAAATTATAATGTCGTTGATATATATAAGAAACAAAAGCGGCCCTAAGACACTACCTTGTAGTACTCAAAATGTGTTGTGTTTATAGGACGATCTGTGGGATATAATTACTCAATCTCTATTTAATCGAGTAATCTCTCCGCACTGCCACTTTCCGATGACTGAGGTAGCTCTCTATCTTCACATACGTATAGTGCAATATTTGTAACACGTACATACATGATAAGAGTGGGCTAGAGGAATGCCGGAAGACCGATAGAAATATGGATTGATGTTATTGGCAAATTTGTCGGAAAGACCTAAACTAAAAGACCATCAAAGGGCCGTTCAGAGGAGGCCTATGCCTATGCCTTGCATTGGGTTGTGGCTGGGTGGACAAAAGCTGTGAACGATGATGTTAATAACAAAAATATACGTTCTTTCTAGCTGTTTCCGAGCTATGTCGGGGCTGGCTTCCACCATACATTAGTCATTACATGTATGCATATGGAATTATTGCAACCAACGCAATAACATATTGGCGTAAAATTTCCTCGATTCAATTTTTTATATCTGTCAACAGAAACTGCTTTAGGAGTATCAAAGATATCGGAAAGTATAGTCACGACTGAATACTATGAAGCCTTTAACCGTTGCCTCGAGCTACTCATTATTAGAGGTCTCAACGTGCTGCTATATCCAGATGCCATCTACAGGCTCACATCAGCGCACACGGAGATGATGAAGTGTGTTGCTGTTTTACATAAGGTTTCTGATACCGTGAGTGGAGTTAATTGCATTTACTGAATATACGAGTAGTTCCTCAATTTATATTTTTAATATAATTATAGCATGATACTACAAAAACTGGGTTCCTTGTCGATTACTGATATGGAATGATAATTGCTTCCGTCTAGATATCTTCAGCAAACGAAAGACCAGTTCTCTTTACCAATACGGACCCAAATCAAGTTCATGTTACTGTTACCAGATGTTCTTTGTGTTCCACAGGTCATGGATAAACGGAAACTTGAAAGACAAGAGACAAAGAACAGCAAAACAAGAGAAAATATGAATCATTGTGGTAAGCTGGCATTCATAACCAATAGAATTGTATCTGATGCATGATCAGGTTATCAGCGGATGCTGCAGCGGATTGGAGATTGACATCTATTGGCGTTGCTGTGGTATATAAAGATATCCATTTATAATTTTATTTTAAATTAGGGTGTAGTATCTGGGATTCACGCCGTACAGTCGATGGGACTTCGAGGAACACTTCGAGCGCCTTGTTTCCCGGATCAAGAGGGTGGTGGGTGTCTTGCGCTGGCTACTACCCGATCTCGGGGGACTGAGAGAAAAAGTTCAGCGTCACGTGGCACGCTTTCCTCCTTTCGATATCCTTATGCAAATTAATGCGTGGGTGTATCACTAAACACGCTTTGTCCGCTAGAGCACCGAAGGTGTGCCTTCAGGGGCGTTTGGAAGGTTGTGATGGCGGGCTCGGCGGCGCGCTCTTTAGCTGTGGTGCGAGAGACTCATGACGCCGCAGTACGAGTAATAGCCTGTCACTGAGGCCGTCTTTCCACTCTTCAAAGCCTGGCTTCTAAGGAGCGAGCACGTTACATTCCACCTGACGCTCAACCTAACCCAACCCTTTCTATTATCATAGATACTCATGACGAACCGAGATTCAAAGCATTTCTGGACATTTTGATGGATCTGGGCGAGACCGACCCTAGCCTCACGGAGAAGCAAATCAAGTCGGAGGTGGATACTATCATACTGGGGGGACAGGAAACTGTCGCATCTACCATGTTCTACAGCCTCTTGATGCTTGGATGTAAGCCCAGGATACAAGAGAAGATGTATACTGAGTAAGTATTTTAAAATAACGTAATATCAATTTAATATAATGTATTTTAATCAACTGTGAAAAAAATGGTGTCCGACTAAATTACCGCGAATAATTGAACCACATATATTTTTAGTATAAAAAAGGCATAACGCAATCTGGAATAGAGTAACTGGTACTGGCATTCAGACAAGCAATTTGTTTTGATTTAATTAGAAATGATGGTCACCCGAAGCATCTTACTGCAATAGTCGTTATAGGCCAATTTGGCTCGGTTGTTCCTGAATTTGTATCGTACGTCAATATTGTCTCCATCTGATTGCTCCACAGTGTTTGGACGACAGTCACCAGGCAATCATTCTTCTGTTTCTTTTGTTTTTGATTTTTTTTCAGTGGGACTAGTTTGTAAAAAGACCCCGGGTCTTTGCACTATAATTTGTAATAAATTTTTGTGTAAGAATTCTTGCTAAGATTTATCTTACCTTACCTAAGTAGAAGATTTACATTTTCATAAATATGGCAAACATTCTAGTTTGCAGTAGTTCTTTTAACAAATGATATCGCAAAACTAAATGATATGATAGTCTTAAATATTCAAGCTCCAAACGTGTCAGCAAAGATAATATTTTTATAGATTTGTTTTGAAAATCCTTCAGGTTGAAGAGTATATTCGGTGACAGCAAGCGTCCGGTGCGCAAGGAAGACCTTTCTCAAATGAAGTACTTAGAAGCGATAATTAATGAAACCCTGCGACTGTTCCCGCCAATACCTGCGGTCATGCGCTACGCTGACAGAGACCTGCAACTTAGTGAGTTACTGGACGAAACGAATGACGATGACAAATTACGAATGTGTTAGGCACATTCGTAATTTGTTTTAATTGGCGGTAGCGATGGCGCTTGAAGTATATTTTTTATTATAGCTCCCATTGATGTTTTTTCCATTAGAATACAGCATGGGCTCTTCAAAAAGAGCGTATGAATGAATCAATGATTTATTTGCAAGAACATATGTTCATTTAGTTGGCTTAAGATTAACATTGGGATTCACTACATTCGACATTTCTGTCGTGCAAATGTTTCGATTTTCAAATATTATGGCAAAAATAAAATTAAAACACAATTTAAATCCCTGACAATCAATTAAAATATGTTTTTGTTTAGTTAAAATTACATAGCTTAATCTTTTAAAAATATTTCCAGTAATTAAAATTATTGAAGACAATAAACGAAATAAGACTACATTTTCACCAGTAAAAACAAACAATTTTAAGTTAATTTAATATTCGTATATGGTAGAATAATTTAACGTTGCCACATGACATTTAATAAAATTTAAGATAATCATCAACGGTATAGAACCCTCACACACACAACCAGTTTTATAGTACCACCAGTTATATAGTACCACCAGTTATATAGTACCACCAGTTATATAGTACCACCAGTTATATAGTAACACCAGTTATATAGTACCACCAGTTATATAGTACCACCAGTTATATAGTACCACCAGTTATATAGTACCACCAGTAACCAGTTACATGGCATTTCGTAATTTCATTGTTGCTTTATATATTTCCATACAAAGTATTTCATTCACAAGTTTATTGTTTGGAATTTGAATATCTTCTATTCTAGCAAGATTGATAAAATATCTATTAAAACATACGGCTATATCACCACCATCTCTAAACATATTTTTTCCATCTGATATACCTCAGGTTTGATTACTTACATTATTTTGTTTAAACCTATTATTTACCATTTTCTATGTCGCTTTACATTTATTTTCTGCCCTTTCGATATATTTTTATTGTTAGACTGTTGTATAACAATTACGCTTGTTGTCAATATTTTACTGTATGTTTTATATTTCTGCTTATTTTGTCTGGATATAATATTAATATTTTCTGTTTATTGTATATCTTATATTGCAGTTTTTACATTATTATAAAAAAATTAGATCTTTTGTCACCCATTTTGTACTAACAGAGTTATGATTCATTTTAATTATTATCAACGGGTTTAGCAGATTAGGTTAATTAGCAGAGTTTACGAAAAAGAAAAATCTCTTCGTTTAATAGCGAAAATGTTTTATTTACATCTGTTTCCAATAATATTACTTTGTTTTTAATATTTTTTATAGTATTTTTATTTACAGTTTTGCGTTGAGCGATAGCTTAACTGATACCCCTGTTACAAGCGTGCATAGCTTACTATAACTGCTTTCCATCAGGGGGCTGTATTTTTGTTTGCCAGTTATGTAAAAAAAGAAGCTGCATATGTCGCAGTTATGTCCTTAAATAGTTTTATTCTAATTACTTCGGCGATATTAAAAACAAATCTATTTAATATCAATAGAAAACATTACTAACGATGTGCTGGCCACATTTCAAATAAATTTTCAGAGTCATTAAAATCTCACTTAACACTAACTTAGAAAATCTGATACATACCTACTACACACTGTTATAGGTGTATAGGTAACATTGTAACAATACTGAATTACAATTCCTAAATTAAATTATCTTATCTTATCCAACTTCTGCAGCTAACTCATGTTTATCGCTTTAGAATCCTGCACGATCCCGAAGGGCACATCATGTACGATCAACTCGTGGGGCGCTGGTCGGTCAGTGCGGGTGTGGGGATCTGACGCGAAGCTCTACCGACCTGAACGTTGGTTAGAGGAGCAGCCCCCTGGAAAACCAGCTGGGTTCCTCGCCTTTAGCTATGGGAGAAGAGCATGTATAGGTGAGATGTTATATAATTAGCCCGGTTATAATTTTTAATGATAATAGTTTAATGACAAATTTTATAAATCACAACAGTCACTTGTATGGATATGGAAGCGGATAAAACATAGATGATAATAAAGTAATTATATACACTTGTACTTATTATTTAAAATAAATAAATATGAATCATATGTGATGACGGTTTCAAAAGAAATAAAATTCAACGCTCGTTCCCACGGCAGAATTCTGCTTTTTTTTGGTAATAAGTACTTAGGTAATATTTTTCTTTTGCTAGCTTTTATTTCTCATCTTCCAAAAAATAGATCTAGAAGAATTTTGCATTTCAGTACCAAAATGGGATGTGCTTCAAAATACACGATCACCTATTAGAGCCAATTAAAATATTCTCAATCATATTATTTACATGAGCGTTTTTTAGCCGTGTGGTGCCGGCTCAGAATACCACCACTCCATCTCCTCCCGTGGGTGTCGTAAAAGTCGACTAATGGAGATGGAGGGACCAGAGGATTGGCAGCAGCGTCCTTCAAGTACATTAACAACTCAACTGCGATCGCCAACCTGTCTGCCAAGCGTGGCGATTATGGCAAAACCCCCCAATGAGCCCACAACACACCCATATCGGTCGTTGTGGTGATCCTTGGGGGAGGCCTGTGTCCAACAGTGGGCTTCATTCGGCTCAAATGATGAGCGTTATATTACTGGCAACTTTTCGCATGTATCCCTTAATCCCGATAGAAATAGAAAGCATGTATATACGACATCTTGTTTTGGCGGCTCAGGTAAAAAGCTGTTTCTGGAAAACTGGACGTGCAGCACCCCAAGAGTGGTTAATTTTAGTAGACTTTGGATTGAATGCAGTCGTTGGAGGACGGTAAAAACATTACACATTTTAACTGCTGCATATGGAAAAAAGAATTCGAGTGGTTTTCATATGGGTCAAGTTACCTATTTAGATACTGGTTAACATTTTTTTCGGGTATCGTGGGTACAGTTTACGGGCATAAATCTCACATAACCATTCAGATCAAAACATTTCGTTCTGAAATCGAAACCAGCGCTTATTTACTGCGCACGCGGTGCGTACGTGTATTATAATTTGCATTACTTAAAAGTCTATGCATTAAAATATACATTTTTACCATCAGGTAAAAAGTATGCAATGGCAATACTGAAGACGGTGCTGGCCCACTGCTTGAGAGAACTGGAGTTCGTGTCAGAAGCTGACAACATGCAATTCAAGATAGACATAACGCTGCAAGCTACCTCTGGACATCTCATACAAGTTCGACAGCGGAATCCCAAATAGGGCCCAAAGCTGAACAGTCAGGATTTTTTTAAATCTATTTCGTAGTGCTGTCACAGGCAGATATTTTAGAATTCATGTTATTCATAATAGTTATTACCAATGTATAGATTACCAAAGTTGTTAATTTGTCATATTTATCTAAGAATTTAAGCACCCTCTTGTACGTAACTCTTTCAAATACTTTTGATAAAATCGGAGTTTATGCCATCGGTCTGTAATTCTTAACGTCCGATCTTAAACCCTGCTTATGTAATGGTTTTACTAGTGACAGTTTTAACCTGTCAGGAAAACACCCCTGTTCCAAAGACAACTTAATAAAATATGCTATTGGTGATGATATATATACGAGGTTTTGAGGGAGATTGAGAACTTCTACCGGCAGCTATACACCTCAGTAACTTAACCTACCATTGGCTCTCACAAAGGCCCGCGAGCCAAATTATACCGACACTATGCCGAAGATATCCCGGACATCAGCCTGTACGAGATAAGGTTGGCCTTGAAACAGCTTAAAAATAATAAGGTGCCAGGTGATGTCGGAATTACGACAGAGCTTCTGAAAGAGGGTGGAACACCGGTACTTAAATTCCTTCAAAAGTTATTCAATTCCGTGTTACTCCAGGGCACAACGCCGGAAGCATGGAACAGAGGCGAGGTGCTGGTCATCTTCAAAAAGGGTTGATGTTTATAAGCTGTTTTCAAGGGTCATCATGAATCGTCTCGAGTGCTGGTTTAATGACTTCCAGCCTCCCGAACAAGCCGGTTTCCGAAAAGGTTTCAGTACCATAGACCACATACACCCACTGACGATGGACGTTTCGTTCGGACGATTACTACCATCGTTGCAGAAGGTACCATTTTCTACCATAAGACCTTAGACGTAACATTAAGGATATAAGTTATTTCTTAACATCGCGAATGGTACAATTGATTGTCCCGAACTTGTCTCGAAACTACGCGATACGCACCAATCTAGCTGGATTTCGACAGCGACCACTTTTAAATATACTTTTTGCAACCACTAATTAAACCAGAGGGATGGGCAGCAGCGTCCCTTCTGTGAAACGGTAGCCATACTGCGCTCACCAACCCGCCTGCCAAGCGTGGTGAGTATTGGCAAATACCCCCCGAAATGATGGCACAGTTGTGGAATCTATGGGGGAGGCCTTTGTTCAGCAGTGGACGTATAAATGGCCGATATGATGATGATGATGATGAACCACTAATTATAGGCGTAATGTATTTTTCCTAAGGGGTGCGCGTGGTTATAATAAAAGTGAAGTCGATATTGATTTATTCAGCACTAATGCAAGCACAGCAAGGCGGCTTTTAGCTTAACCCTATTTTTCTACAAGAAGCACTGGCGAGCACTTGCGAGTTGCACAAAAGCTGTAGATGTCGATGTGATAACTGAATTACTTGTACTAAATAATACTTTACTACATGTTTTGCAACGCAAATCGACTGTTATTTATCTGTGGAGGCTTGTTTTTAGCAATCTGTAATACTTATTATATAAACCAAAATCTTATTAGTCTGTAAGCCTTCCTAAAAGTAATAAAAAAATACATATATTCAAAAACACCATATATACCTAATACTAAACTTAGAAATTTTCTCTCGATCTGGTTTGAAAGTCTAGGCTGAGGAACCGGGTATTATCATTGTGACATTGTCAATCCGCATCATCTTCTATGCCGTCTGTCCATCAATATCGATTCAACTTTGGCTCTTCATGCTGACGTATTCGAGGAGGTTCTAACCCAATATTTTTAGAACAGCGGGGAGATGTTTAAGTGGGCGCTGCAATTAGAATACATTTGCTTGCATGAGCGGTGCCACGTTTATTAAGGTTGCGATGAACTCGTCTTAGTCTATATTCCACTATATTTTCGGTAACAAGGCGAGGAAGCTGGTCCAATCTACCCTCTGGGGTAGCGTTAGTCCCGTGGTGAGATAACGGCTTCCCCAGTGGGGTGTTATTAAATTTACTACTATTAACACATTAGGTTATTATATATAAAAATATTGGGGGCAAACGCCCCGGTGACCTCCAACCACCCCTTAAAGTCACCCCTGACCCATCAACACTCTGTACTAATCGTACACTTGTCTTCTTGGAATGAATTGGCGCCGGCCGCTACAGCTCCCTCGCTCGCTGTCACTCGAATGCCACGCCATGGTGGCAGTATTGTCAGCCGAAATACTGGGTTGCTAACAGTCGGCCATCCTGTCAGAGGAATGTCCCATTCCTCAAAGCCACTCGGTCAGCATCATGTAACACATGAAAATACAGAAAATTAGCACAAATTATGAAAATACGACCACATTACGTTTGCCTATTCGTGGTCTCCGCTCAGACTCGTCTGCTCCAACGCCCATTAGTCCGTCGACAGACATAGCCAGCCCACTGCTGAGTAATCCAATTCCAAAAATATATACAAATAAAACAATTGTCAAATAACCGGTACTATGTATAACGTTTTGGAGTGTGATAGTCACTTTTTTTATTAGGTACATAATTATTTACCCCCTCTCACTCATCACTCAACAGCTGACTAAGTAGAGAGTTACGATATTGAACCTTATTGATAATCCATATTAGTACCAGCAAACGATATAAAAACTATCCAGCATTATTACGAAACTTTGATACTTGCAAAACATGTATTGCAATGTTGGTGCACTCTCTTTCGGTCATCTCAATAGGGCAAAACGTTTTCCAATTTACTACCTTTGGAGTACCCACTAATGTAAACAGCATTTTCCAAATAATTCTTATACAGGAATCAATAATATTTACTAAAACAAATAATGTATCTTTATCCATTTGCCATAAGTTTTACATTTAACCAACCAATTACTCTCTAGTTGATATTTACTTATTTATCATTACCCTTCACATCTCGCAAATTGTTTTACCTCCACAACAACATAAAAAAATGTGTGGATAAGTATACTTTTCATCCATATTACATTTTATTACTAAAACTCTTTGAAGTTCATCACATAACAAAGTCAAATTGTATTTCTCACCCACTTCGGGTCTCAACCTTACTTCTTCAGGACCTGATACCATATATAGTCAAAAACCTTACCCTTCGTATATAAGTCCAGCGTGTACCGCTCATCCACTTCGGATCTCGGCCTCAACATCGCAGAACAAAATATTATAAGTCAAGCGTGTACCGTTCGCCCACTACGGAGCCTCGGCCTCACCTTCGCAAGACATCATTTCATAAAAGTCAAGCGTGTACCGCTCATCCACTTCGGATGTCGGCCTCACCTTCGCAAGACATCATTTCATAAAAGTCAAGCGTGTACCGCTCATCCACTGCGGATGTCGGCCTCACCTTCGCAAGACATCATTTCATAAGAGTCAAATGTGTACCGGTCATCCACTTCGGATGTCGGCCTCACCTTCGCAAGACATCATTTCATAAAAGTCAAGCGTGTACCGCTCATCCACTTCGGATCTCGGCCTCGCCTTCGCAAGACTTCTGTCAAACAAAGAAAATAGTTTGCGCAGTAACTTGTTACACAGAGTGAACATACATCATTACATAAAAATCAAGTGTATACCTTTATCCACTTTGGCCTTCTTCGCAAGAATTCATCGTTCATCCACTTGAAATCCTTAACCTTACCTTCGCAAGGCATAACATAAAAGTCGAACGTGTAGTACATCCTCTTCGGATACTCGGCCACCTCCATATGATATGATATCTGTCAGACACAAAAAATAGATTGCGCAGTACTTTGTTGCATCTAGCGTTATCAACTTATCGCCTTAAATTTTATATAATACTAACTGTTGCCCGCGGTTTTACCCGGGAACACGCATTTCACCATTTCAACCAAAAGCCAAATAACAATTTCCATGAATCTAATTTATAAAATGACGGAGCTCAATACCAACTTTCATCCACTATTTTACTGCCTTAAGGACTCATTTTCCAAAACCCTGAGACAGGTATTTCCTTATCTTCTATCAAAAAGCCAAATATAATTTTTTATATAGAACAAACTTCAAAACTGACGGATTCCGCATACAATCTTTCACCCTCTGTTCCACCTCCTTATGAGATGAATTTACACAAACACTTTCAATCCCCATTTCACCATCAACTGCTAAAATTTCAAGTTTATAGCCCCAGCGGCTTAAGCTCTGCGTTGAGGAATCAGTCAGTCAGGACAAGCAATTAAATATGAAAAGATAATCATTAAACAATACAGGCTTACACAGTACTGATCACAAAGCCATGTACAGGTAAACTTTTTTAATAATAATAGTATATCAGAGGCGAGCAAGTCATTAACCTGGTGGCAAGCGTCAGACCCCATACATTTTTTTCTTTAGCAACATAACAATTGCGATGCCACCCAGGACTAGTGCTGCGTGGCACCACACTATGCCCGCCACATGATCATCATCATACCAGCCAAAGGACATCCACCATTTCCACCAGCCATAGTGGCCTTCCAACTGGAACAACAGAGTAATGTCCAAAACTGAAACACCACTTCCAAGCAGCAAACCCAGCCAGCCTCCTACAATAAGAGATCTACCACTATTGGGTGCCAATGGTGCTTGCAGCACAGAAATTCTTCGAGTTGCACTATTTTGTATCTTACCGCCAGTGTATAATACAAACGGCAGCTTTGATTGGATAAACATTGTTTCTTATTATTACTTATACTTTTCGTTATTCATACAGAATTTCATAGTTATTCATACAATAGTGTCAAGATTTCACTTGCACGCTTAGAGACACCAAACCCACAGTAGTGTCTGATTTTATTTAAGTTGTAATACTGTAAGTAGGCAAGTTCACTTCACTCATGTCTACAATGTTATAGTTTTTTATGTAGTATATGTATGTGCATCTTTCTTTACTTTTTATTTTGATAAAGAGCTTACCGCTCCAACAATTTTTATTTTTGCTCAACTAAATATCTGTTGCATATTGTAATAATATCTCATAATTACTAATTCATTTTGATAATGAGAATATTCCACCCAATTTTTATTTTAGCTTAACTAAAATGCTGATTTTATAGTAATAATACTCATAATTGTGTTATTTTACTTGTAATACGGTTGTACTGTCTCCTGCAATAATCACCATTTCAAAGTGCTATCTCACCTAGTATGCCTATGAGTTTTCAAGACTTTTTAGTATGGCATAGGGCAGTATGCGGCCTAATTACAAAGTATGGGTATGAGTAATAATAGCCCCAAGCCATACGGCCCGCAGCCACAAGTCATATGGCAGCTTGTCTAGCTCTCCTAGCTAGCCTTAAATTACTCCAGCTTAGTTAACATATCTTCAAATAACCCAAGCTACATAGCTCACATAGCCTCAAGTTACTCAAGCTACATAATTCACATAGCCTCAAGTTACTCAAGTCATTTATCACACAAAGCCTCAAGTTACTCAAGCCATACAGCTCACATAGCCTCAAGTTGCTCAAGTAATTTATCACACATAGCCTCCAGTTACAAACAAAGCAAAGCAAAGCTTCTCGTTACTATAAAATTAAACTTACTAAAGCAGGTATTCTTATGCAATATATCATATTCCAATTCAAACATTGTTGAAGGGTAGCCTCAACCAAGTATTTAAAACAGTATTGTAATGCTTAATAGAAAATAATGGCACTTTCAATACCACGAACAAATTTGATATCCAAGTAAAAGAGGGTACACTCCACAAAAATACTGACGGAGAGTGGCCTCACCCAAGTATTCAAATAACACAATAAGACAGATAAAACTGTCAGGGAGTACCCTGACCAGGTGTTCAGATTATTCCAAATAAAATACCATATTTGCACAATTGAACGGAAATGGTATGCAATATATGTTACCCAGCACTTAGTAGATTCTCATTCTCAGATTGAGTTATAATAATCAAAGATTAATCCTTTTGTAACCTTTTGTAAACCTCAATCAGACGGCACTTTGGTTATCCCGCTTCTGATATATTAACACATTAGGTTATTATATATAAAAATATTGGGGCAAACGCCTCGGTGACCTCCAACCACCCCTTAAAGTCACCCCTGACCCATCAACACTCTGTACTAATCGTACACTTGTCTTCTAAACGTACTTCCCAACTACAGAACCCTTTGGAAAAAACTACAACAGAAACAGAAACTGTGCGTGGTCCGACACGCAGTCTGCCGATTACTTTATTTTATATTCCTTAAAACTATTTTCTTGATAATAAAACACTTTTAAATGGATTCTATCGCGTATATTTTTGATTTTTGATTTTCCTGACGTTTCGAATACTTTGCAGCATTCGTGGTCGCAGGATGACTAAGCCGACAGACGTCGTTACAGATTTTAAAAAGTTATTTTATTTTATACACCGCACAATTTTAATCAATAAATTAGTTTCGATGCACGCAGTAATCACTCACAGGGTCTTGATGTTTCTTAGGTATCTTGTTTGAATCCGTTTAAAAGTGTTTTATTATTAATGTGTAATAAATCTAAGACATTACTATAATTTTCTTGATATTAAAAGAATTAATTATACAGATACATCATTAAATTAATTCACCGCCATTGAAATCGGAATACCAGTCATAAACATTTTGTTCGGCAAAAGTCACTCTATTATTCAGCCTACTAAAAAATGTATGGTTCAGTGGTCTTTGAATTTGCCTACAGCTAAGCCATAATTTAAAGTGTTAAATATCAGGCATTAATTACTGTGCAGCATTCAAGTATCAAATTATCGAGTAAAAGCATTACAGTGAGCCTTTCGTCGTAGCTTGCATTGAAGGCAGTGGTAAATAACGTGCTTTTTAAAAGAGAGAAAATAGTTTTTTGTTTTTGTTTTTAAACTTTCACCACACTAGGATTTCTCCGGTGTCGTGGGTGCGTTTACAGATAGAAATTCCATACACAATACACCCAGACCCGGACAACTACATGCAGATCGTACAAATATTTATTCCGGACTCGAATCGAATCGAACCCGCGACCCGGAGCGCAGCAGTCGACTGTATCAACCACTGCACCAACCGTGCCGTAAATTACTTGGTGTTTGCATAAGAAAGGGGCACAAGCTTCTTGTTTACTCTGTCACGTAATATCAGTAAAAAGGGAAAGAATAATAACAAGAAAGCTTGTTTCTGCTAAGTAAAAACTGCAAGGAATATTTACCAAACATGAATAAATACTTTATAAAAATATACAAGAGAAACAGATTATATACACAAAAAATGTATTACATATCTCCCAAGTCAATCCAATAAAAGATCAAAATTGAAACATTTTATTCAGAACGTAATGAAACTTTCACCTCGCCCCACAATAAAAACTTACAGCAATCTGAATACAAAGAATAAAGAAATACAAATTAAAGCGCGTACTACCTGAACACATTTTAACTTTCTCACAGCTAAACATTATAATAAAACATTAAAATAATCGTTTTGTATAATTTTTCTTTCAAACTTACTTTGCCTTTTGTTACGAATAATTTTCTTGAATGTTACTTACAATCATTAGAATATCTGTATTACTTTTCTTTTACGCCAGCATTAAGTATCAAAGCAAGTAAGTTTTGTTTTACCTACCTACTGGTAGGTAAAACAAAACCCCATTTTCCACAAGCAATTGCTAGGGGTCATATTCCCGTCGCGTAGACGGTGGCGCCCACGTGGTCACGTGTCGCCGTGTGCGCAACACAGCGCACAGCGAGTCTTGGGGGGATCCCTTACAATCCTCCCCAAGAAGAGCCTGGTGGGCGACCTTTCTCCAGTCGCCTTCCCTCCGTTAGAGGAAGTGACCACTTTACAGTCCTCCCCTGTGAGATGTGCCTAAAGGCGTGGCATCAATGGGGGTCTCATGTGTGATCTTACGAGGACCTGGAAGCCCCCTTCGGTGCCGAGGCTGACCTCTCCAGTGCTTTTAACCGGTAGGATTTTGCCATGCCATTTCGACATGCCCCTTCAAAAATTTCCACTGGACACCAACAAAAAAGTGGTGGGGTCATATTCCAATTTTCACAATGTTATTTCCGGAGATTCCGGTAGTTCTTTACAACTTGGCAATTCCTTTTTTGTTTGCTTCTTTTTTAATTTTTCATTTATCCTCGTCCCTTTAGTAATGATGGAGTACCATAGGTGTTTTATTTACCTCATAGTTATATCCTTCTCTGATATTAAAAGTCCAAAGGCAGTATGTAGAGTCTCGAAGAATAAATTATTGTGCTTGCCGACGGATTTAAAATATCTGACTACTCGTTACTGTACACACGCGTTTCACTATTATAGTTTTTGGTTATTAGGAAAGTGAGCGATATATGTCGGTAGTGTGCTTACAAATTAAATAGCTAGTAAATTCTATAACCCATTTAAGTCATACACGCCTTGTAAAAACAAAACAATTGCATTAGATATTTTCACAGAATAATTCGATAAATAACATGTGATTCAAATTTGGTTAATGAAACTTATGGTTTTTACATCATGACCGACTTCGATACTGCGTGGTTTTCTAAGAAACAATATCAGTACTACTGCAGAATTTAGTTTTTTTTTTCAGTATTTGACTAGGCTTCACAACGGACGGTCTAAAAGCAGGCTCGCGGTATTTATTATAAAAAAAATATTAAATAGCAATGCTAATGGAGACACTGCGGAAGTTTGGCCTACGGTATTGTGACCTGGAGACCATGATTTGGAATGTATCAGTCATGCTGAGGGTACTAATATTAAATATAGACAGTCGGAACAAGAAACGTAAGTAAATTATCATTATTGTGAAATTATTAACAAGCATTATCGGTAGAAACGTACAAGTCTGGTGGTAGGAGAGTTCTACGTGAAGCACTCGTAAGGAGTGGCATTACAGTCCCACCTATTTCACCCGCCTTAACTGCTATGCGTAAAGGTGGTTATATTCCGGATGAAGGACTCATATCATCTATACAAATAAACAAAATTGAAGTGTCTGTTTGTAATGTCAAATTAACAGCTTTTTACTAAATGCATATGAAAGTATATATGGTAATAACAAAAACAACATTATTTTTGTCTGTCTGTCTCTCTGTCTGTATGTTCCGGCTAATCTCCGAAACGGCTGGACCGTTTTTGATGGGACTTTTACTGACGTGACTGAGTAACTTAGGCTACTTTTATTTTAGAAAAAGAATTAGGGTTTCGCGCTATAAAAATTAAAACCCATGAAATCCAATGTATATATACTAAATATAGCGATATATTTGCATCTGTATTATTAAAAATAAACACGCGGGTGAAACCGCAGGCTACAGCTAGTAGATTATACAATTATTTACTGGTGGACCTCCAGCTGTATTCCTAATACTGATCACATTCTTATAGGTTGTATTAATTTGTGCTTTTTATTAAGGCGAAAATTATTACGTTAGAAATCGCTTTCTTTTAGGTATCTTAATAATGACAATATGACAAAGATGAAAATCGAAAAAATAACGGAGCATTGACATGTTTAATATGTATTATTATATTAAAAATACCGACATCAAAAACCCTACACGATATAAAAATACTGAAACCACTAAAAAGAAAAAAAACTTTATTTATGAAGTCGGGCGGGGCAAGGTATAAAATTTAATTTCTCTGGTCTGCGTGAACCATGGTTGGGATACTGAATACCTGTGTCAGGCTGCAAGTGACACGCTCGCTCCATTTGAACCAGGCCCCGAAAGCAGCAGAACGGCCTCGACGACGCGCTTGGTTGCGAAACGCAACCTAAGGCGATCTCGCCACTTCTCGTGTGAGCGCCGTCGAGCCACTTACCTCAGCCTATCAATAGCCCCTCCCTCGAATGCACGACTCCCCAGTAGAGGCGGCAAACTTCCTCTCTTGGTGCCCTTAGATCAGGCAGCAGCCGGTGCAAGGCACCCACTACCAAGGCGCTTGAAGTGATCTTTGAAGCCCAAGTGACTATTCAGAGTGAGCACCAGGTACCCTGATATGCGTGTCACCAACGCGTATCCACGGGCTGGGTGACTCCTTGCTCCTCGGCAGATTATGGAACCATAGCTCCTCGGTTTTGTGAGGCGTTATCCGCTGAGCCAGAGCATGATTTTTTTAATTTTTGCGCGGTAATTGTGCCATTGATTGCTCAGCAAGCCCAATGATTCCCTCGAAGGGCCCAACACAAGAGTGGTGGTGAGGTATCATAAAAGGTTTCCTACCACGCAGATAGGCTCCTATGACGCCTTGCAGGTATGGGGGCACAAATGATGGGCTAACGCCCCCCTTATCGTGCCCCACAGAATAAAGATGAAGGCGTTGACAATGTCTAGTCTGACACCCAAACCTCACCGGAACATTGCCTGTTTCGACAACAAGTGGACAGAAGAATTGTACCAATGGGGAACCACTGCTACTGGAAACCATTCTGGCTGTCAGCCAGGCCGGAACCAACTCTTGACAGATGCTCAATGAGTTTACGGATAATTATTCTCTCAAATAGCTTCGCAGCAGCCTCATGGAGCAGTAGGATACGCAAAGGGAGACTCCATGGCCTTTTCGTCTTCCCTGATGATAAAGATGTAACGGCCGCAGAAAGCATATTTCCGGCTTTCTTCCAGTCGGACGGGAATACGCTGTGATGGAGGCAGCTGGTGAACAGTCGCGTCAAGCGGTCCCTAAGAAACTGCAGTGAACCATTCGGACCCGGTGCGGTGCTGCGAGGCTTGAGGCGGCTGGGCTGAGAAATTCTGATGAATTCATTTGTATATCTTAGGATGCCAGTGGGCCGGCTCTGCTTGATTAGAGCATGGTAACTACAAACAATATAATCATCAGAGGTAGGCCCTGCCATGTCAATAAAATACATGATGTATTTCCACAGACTGAAATAAAAAAGGTCCAGCCGGTTGATCACAAATATTTTTTTTTAAGATATGTTAGAGTATTTTTTAACACTGCATTTTTTCGTTGTTTTATTGGCCAACCTAATGTCAGAGTTGTTCAAGCCGCCCAAAGGCCTTCGACTTGGCATAATGACTACCGACTAATAACAACAACCGACCGGCTGATTACCTAACTCGCAGACGCTTTGCAACAGGCGTAAATTGCTCCAACGCCGCTGTCAAACGTCAATTTGGTATTACCTATTTGCCGATAGCGACTGAACAGGCGAAGATCTCTGACGCGCCTCTGTCGGACAATCAATGAACTAAAAACTTTCATGGCTTTTAGTTCCACTGGTGGCTACTTTATCACTACTGGTGCTAGTTACTATGCAGCACAAGCAGTGACAGGCGGGCGAATGCTTTACGTAATACCAATTGTTTTGCCGCTTTGCCACCGGTGGATCCTTGGCTGGGCGATAGCTGCTATCGCGTCTGCTGTTGCTGTTTTTAGCTAATCAGCCCGCGGAACCGATGATTTTACGTGCCTTCCGAAGCACGGAGATGCTCAGTTCAAATACCACTGTGCGCTCACTCACCCATAGACTGAACGCGCCCGGCGTTGCTTACCCTCACCGATCAATGAGTACAGCTGGATATTAGTGTTCACAATTTTGAAATTACAATCATGAAATTGTTACAAATAATAAGTTTCAGCGATCCCAACAATCTTCTATATCATGTCAACGATGATAGCCCTGAGCTACTTCTACGTGTACCTGGTATCCATGGTATGGTTCGTGTTCTGCCGATGTCCCGACACCGGTGACTTGCTGGCGGCCATCGTTGTCTTCTCTCTTGGAATCTCCAGTGAGATCGGGACTGTCAAATTGATTTATATGTATCTGCATATGTAAGTACCTCCTTGGATAACTTCTAGCTACCCACCTTCCATTTGCTTCTCGCAAAGATTCCTTCACTCAGCCAGTAAGTGTCATAAAATGTGACTTAGGGTCCATCCAGGAGGAGCAGGAAGCAGCGTCCTTCTATGTGCTAAAACAACTTACTGCGATCACCATATGCCTGACAAGCATGGTGATTATGGCAGTGCCTCCTACTAGCAATCAGCGTTATTGGGAATCCCAGGTTCAGGGGTGGATATTGACGTGATTTGTTATGTATGAACCAATTTTATCCTTACTGGTTGGCGAAGCTAATGTAGAGGTCATGAACATTGAGGTTTTATACCGATAAAGCTGGTCGCCTGAACCAGATCCCTTTAAAAGGAACAAAGGTAAAAGTATTTAAGTCATTTATTAATATTGTGTGCGGTTGTGCCGTGTAGTGCCGGCTTAAAATACCACCACCCCATCTCCTCCCGTGGGTGTCGTAAAAGGCGAGTAAGGGATTAGCCGGAGGATGGACAGCAGCGTCCTTCGAGTACAATAACAACTCAACTGCGATCGCCAACCCGTCTGTCAAGCGTGGCGATTATGACAAAACCCCCCAATGAGCACACAACACACCAATATCGGTCGTTGTGCTGATCTTTGGGGGGGCCTGTGTACAGCAGTGGACTTCATTCGGCCGAAATTATGAATGATGATATTAATATTGTATTATAAAGGCTCCTACAATAATACATAGTGAACTATATTATAAGGGGACAAACGGTAGGTTATAGACAATGATTTGAATGAACATAGGCATGGGTAAAATGTAAAAGTTAATAAGAAATGAAAATTATTAATAATTATGTATATATCAATAACTAATAAACTTTATATGGTGTGTTTTTGACCGGGACTACCGGTTGACATTAAATGATGCTCTAACCGCGCGCTCTTCGCCCTCAATCACGAAAACGATTCAACGTATAAAAAATAATTTGAAGCAAAGTTGTAGCGAGTTTAATCCTCTACAATATTGACAAGAAATACATATAGCGATGAAGCCAAAGGAAACGAGATATTTGCAAAAAATGTGCAAAATATATTTTAATAGTCGCGTACACCCTACCATACGTAGGCTTTGAGACAACTTTTAGGTTGCCAACATACAAGTTTATACGAGTTTATAGCTGGATATCTCAAATTCCAAGAAACTAACCTTATTTTGACTAAGATGACTGGACTATAACGTGTTATATAAAAGGTGCCCTAGAAAGTACTTTGCTTTATTCGCATTCTACCTTAATATCATAACGGTTATCGGAATCAGCATTCCTTACCGAATTAATGTATTTATTCTTCCTTGTTTGTAGAGACAAAGTTAAACAGATAGTGTCGGAGTGTCTTGCGTCCGATTCCTCTATTATACCAGGAAGTCGGTTCTCCAACAACCTTCTTGGTACCCTGAGGCAGGTCAAGAAACGGGCTATGTTGTTCTGGATGGTCATCATTGGCAACGGCGTAGTTTATATCATGAAACCTATTCTAACACCTGGAAGACATTTCGCGGAGGACATGTTTGTTATTTATGGTAAGCTTTGTATTATTATTTACCATCTCCTCCTGCGTGGTGGTGGCCCGGAGGTTAAGGACCCCTTCTTAAGCAGTAGCTTTCGGGTTCAAAACCTGGCATGCGCCAAGGTGACCTTCATAATATTATCTGCACTTTATTAGTTATTTCGAAGACGCCACTGACGTTAGATGACGCCAAATATAGTAACTTACAAATAATAACTACTTAAACGTATATTATATTAATTTAAGATATCAATTCAATTAATTTATTGATATTTACGCGAATACTCGTAATACGTGTAGCGCTGAAATAAAGTTACTGACTTTTTCGGTAAGTTTGTTTCAGTTCTAAATTTAAAAGCAATTTAATTTAAAATCTTACTGGAACATGAACAACATAATGGGCAATAATCGCGAAAACCTAAGACATTACTATGAACAACTTTGTCCTTTAAAATAAAAGCTTAATCTTTAACTTTATTTTAGTATCGTACTAGAACTGTCTCATAAAAATATAGATTACCCAAATGTAAGAATACAGAAAATCTCGGTCGTATAGTTAAAAAGAGCAATAATTGACTTAAATACTGTAAGGGTATATTGTTAATGAATATATAAACAAGAAAAAGCTAAAACTAATTAATGAAAAAAATTTAATACTACAATTTTGTTTTATTGATGTGTATTTTCCATATATTCTCCTCCTGTTGTTTTGCTTTCCTATGCTTTTGCTTTTTACGTAGATTTCCTAAAGATAAATTAAGGATATTTTCAGCTCGATTTAAGATTTTTAAGGATGCAGAGGATTAAACGCTAAACAATTTTATGCCCGTTTTTTTTTCCGTGTCGTGTCCGGATTATGAAGGGACTGTAAACCCGAGGAATGAGGACCAGCATACATTCTGTGGAACAGCAGCTATTTTGCGCTCACGACCCCACCTGCCAAGCGTAGTGAGTCATAATTTCAGCAAAATTTCACAACGACCGATGTGGGTGTGTTGTGGGCTCATTGGGGGGTTTTGCCATAATCAACCACGCTTGGCAGACGAGTTGGCGATCGCAGTTGAGTTATTAATGTACTCGAAGGACGCTGCTGCCCATCCTCAGGCTAATCCCTTAGTCAACTTTTACCACAGCCACGGAAGGAGATGGGGTGGTGATATTCTGAGCCGGCACCACAGTAGTGAGTAAATCCCCCAAAATGACTACACTGGTATTACCGGTCGAGAAAATCTATAGGGGTGGCCTTTGTTCAGCAGTGGACGTACTTTTGACTGCCGTGATGATGATGATTCTGGTGGTGAAACAAAATTTATCTATTTATAATCTCCAGGATTGGAACCAATGGACAAGAATCCAAACTATCAAATATCCTCCCTACTGATGGCTGCAGGGGTTATCTTCAGCTGTTATCTACCGGCCAATATCTCGGCATTCCTCATAGTCGTCACCGGTTATATCGAGGCCCAAATGTTATCACTAACTGAAGAAGTGCTGCATCTCTGGGAAGATGCAGAAGAACATTATTATAAAATAAAACCAACCACCGTATTAAAGGACATAGAAAACGCTGATGTTAAAAACAAAATTTTAAATGATTACGTAGAAGAACATCTTAAATGCATAATAAGAACTCACGGAAGGAATATAAATATTTTACATCAAGTTGAAGACGTGTTTAGTGGTGCTATAGCACTTGAATTCTCTCTTCTAAGCGTAGGACTGATAGCAGAACTACTAGGAGGAATAGAAAATACATATCTGGAAATTCCATTTGCGTTAATGCAAGTTGGCATGGACTGTTACACAGGACAGCTAGTTATGGATGCAAGTGTTAAATTTGAAAGAGCTGTGTATGACTCTAAATGGGAGAACTATAATCTGTCTAACATGAAGACTATACTGATGATGCTCCAAAATTCTCAGAAAACCATGACGTTGTCTGCTGGTGGTATAATTATGTTGAGTTCCAGCTGCTTTATGCATGTTATTAGGTCTATATATTCAGCTTCTACTACGCTGAGATCGATAATGAATTAGATATAAAGTATTATCTTTTTAAGTACAAATGCATACATGTTAAGATCAATAGTTACTAAAGTACCCACGACACTTTTAGCTAATGTAGCATTTCAATTCAGTTTATGTATATCACATTGTCTGTATCAAATACATTTATTTTCTTTCTTTCCTTCTTCAATTCACACACAGGTGTGACATTGGCATCGGTTCCGATACGGTGACCATCAAGAGGGCAGCCAGTGGTGCAATAGTGCTGTCCATCGCTGGCACTTTCGCTGGTCTAGGGCCGACAGCCTGACTAAATAGGTACATAGAAGTCTAGAATCTATGATAAGTCATAGCGTATTTAAATTCATCTGTGTATACCGTGAAAAGGCACTTTATGCAACAGTGCAATACTGTTGAAGGGAACATTACTTCGCAATATTTTTTAATATATTTATATACTTTACACCGAAATGGCTGTCGCAAATCGTTTAAATAACAAACAAAATGTTTGTATAGATTGAAAATGTGGTGATGTTTGTATCTTGAAGTATTAAAAAAAACCGGACAAGTGCGAGTTGAACTCGCGTGTAGAGGGTTCTGAAATTGCTGAATATATTGTCATTATTGTAAAACTTTATTCTTTAATTTTATTCCTTGGGTACGGGTATGTATGAACGTGCGCGCACGTTACGACGTGACGTGACGTGACATTTCCATACAAATCCATAGAGTGACGAAATTTTCACGGTGGCAAGTCACCCGTGCGCGCTTAGCCTTATGGTCAATGATATTATATATTAAAAGAAGTAGATATGTTACATACGCGTCAAAAGTAAGAACCAAAACTCCCCCAATTGTAGCACCTCGCAATCAGTTCGCCCAAGACAGGACAACGAGCACACACTGTCACAATCTGTATTGTTTAATTTAATTACGCCGTCGTGCGTATATACAAAATGCACAAACTATCACGCAAAAATAAATAAAGAACAAGGAATCTCATACCACACATCAGTAACAAACTATATAAAATATTTGAGTAAAAATACTATTGAAATCATTTATAGAATAATATTCTCGGAGAAAACACAGGCCAAGCAAAAAAAAGAGACAACACATATATTCTATCACAGGTGCGACACAGACATCGTGTACACGTGTTGTCATTTTAGATAGCTATCTCTTTTACTCTCTTAGTTTTTGTATCTTCCTTCTTACAGCATAGGTGTGCAATTTTATAGGTTTATACCTATGTAGGTATAAACCTATAAAACTGCCTGCATGCATGTTACGTCCATATTAAATGGCGCACATAATTCAGCGAGTCTGTCTATAATATGGACGTAACATATTATAACATATCTATGGTATAATATCATTGCTTATGGTACTTGATGCATCAATTCCATGAATTTCAATATAAGCCTACGAACATTGGAGCAGCTCAACCCCAAGCATTTTTGTCGTCCAGATAGTCTGTGACGTTATAGAACCATGTTCTATACAGCTTCTGTTTTATAATGGACTTGATTTATTCAAACTGAATTTTTGAATATGATTTGGGATTATATTGTAAAAACGCAAACATTGACATTTAAATAATTTGTTTATCTTCTAGAGCCTAGTGGTAGGAACAACCAGTTTGTGTTTGTTCCCGGTATTATTACTATGAATATCACTGTTCTTTGCAAAGATGGAGATATTTTTATGTACAGTAAGCATTCATAAGTGCAGTAGCACGTTAAGGTTTGTATTGCTGTGAACACACGGTACTGCCCGTAATCGTCTTCTACGTGTAACTAGTGTCTCAACACAGTACGCACACCACAGAGTTTGCACATTGCTGTCACCATCGATGGTAATGTATATATCAATGGCTGTCACTACATGAGACAGAACTATTTCCATCGCAGATCTTGGCCAGTTATAAACGGTTGCAAAAATTGGCAATCAAATAGCCGTAAGCCTCTAGTTTTGGAATGTGAGGCGCCTGGCTAAGGTTTGAAAATTGCACAACGACGCGTTAAGCAATTTTGCAACAGTAACAAAAGTAACTACTTAACTTTTTATTGTCTTCCAACAGTTTTAGAAGTATATTCGCAATAGGCCTTTCTGTAATTGTTCGCACGTTTAAAAGGTATATCCAGTATCGTCTACCATGATCCCAGCCAAGTATTATATTGTTAGGGTTGAGACTAAAAAATGCGTAATAACTGTAATAAGTGGGATCATCAATCCATTTACCAAGTTGGTGGATATGTAAGATTTTTCTCACGACGGTTATATTGTACCAATGCGGTTCTAATCTGATATGAATTTCCAAATATACATTACGCCTGTCATGCCAGACGAGTGTCTAAATGATACAGATGGTGTAAGTAAGTAAATGCTTCGATATGAGCAACAATATCTACTAGAAGCATAGAATAGATTAAAAATATAGTTTTCTCCCTTTACCGTTGTTCAGTAGGGTGTTCTAAGTCACTTTTAATGTCTTCATGATGTAGGTTGTGTTTTGACATGTTTGCGGGAAATAAAAAGTGAAATGTGTACTTAATGCATGGTGGCATTGAATAATTGAGGGTGGATATCCGACTGATACTCATATAGACAATCTTGTGTAATTTTATGCTTTGAAATGAACATCTAATGTAAATATTATATGCATTCGCTTCGTTTTCAATTTACGTAAGTATGACCATGTGTCCTTATACAGAACGCTTCTTAAATGGTTGCCTATCCGTCAGCGTAGAAAACTAAGGGCATTGACAACCTTGTTTTCCTTACTTGATTCTCCCACATCCCCTACTTACCTTACTTCTCATTTTCAGTATATTTGCTCCAATCATGACAAAAATCTCCTTCCTCACATAATCGTATCTTGAAATGTCCGTCTCACCGTTCGGACTATGTACACTCTTCTTTCTTTGTCCAATCTATTCTTCTTTGGAATTCGCTACCTCTTGAAATCAGGATGGCCACCAGTCGCTACTCTTTTAAAAATAAACTACGCAAATACCTCCTCAATTCTTTGGCAGAAACATCTCTTTGTTAGTAATTCCTACAAAACTATATTTATATCTGTATATTTTGTTATTGTATGGTTCTATTATTACACGTGTACGCATATTTATATATTTATATTAAGTCAACGATAAATGTCTTGCATATATTTTCTTTCGTTATTTAACTACTCACAGTTACACTGTCTGTGCACTTACCATGTATTTTATTTTTCTCTGCATCACCCCAAGGTCGACTGGAAGAAAATGCCTACTGGCATTTAGTCCGCCTTTGTACAGTTTTAGTGCATAAAGTATTTAATAAATAATAAATAAATATTATTAAAAATCTCAATAGGAAATAGACGGATCTACAACTTTAAAATTTAAAGTCTCACTGTTACTATACTCATCATCAAAACTGTGATATTTATTATTATTTATATGATGGTCTCATACCATGAACATGTAAAACTTAATGATGGGGTAATCTTAATTACTCTCAGTGTTTACTTACTATTTTTATTATAAACTAGGGACCCGCACCGGCTTCACACATGTGCATTTTCTAATAAATGCGCTTAGCACAAAAGTATTAAGCACATATATTTATTTTATAAAGCTTATTTTAAAGGCCGTGGCGCGGATGACAAAGGCGGCCGACCGCCCTTTTCACTGCGAGCGATTTTTATGGTTGCACATAATTCTGTATCTCTTAAAGTAGGTATTCATTTGAACGAATGCACAAGGTAACTAACATATTTATCTGAATAAGGGTTAATAATGAATTGGAGAAAATAGCTTCGCAAATAACCTAAACTTTTTTAATTATCTGCAATAGATAAAAATACGTTATTTTGAGTATACCTTAGGAGACATGCTATCCCGGACTCTTCTGTAGGCTTTTTTAAGACCTACAATTTTCTAGTTCATTGTTTTGATGTATCTCTCGTATCTCGTATCTCTCAAGATTTGGTCAGCGTTAGCCATGTAAGCGTACGAAAACTTTTTTTGACTAAACACCGTCATAGTTCGTGCTTTGTATTAAAAGCTTAAGAGCGCCCCGAGTGGACTTCAGCTTAGGGCGTTGCTCGGGGACCAAACTAGGGGCATCGTTATCATCTATACAAATCAATAAAATTGGAGTGTCTGTTTGTAATTTCAAAATAACAGCATTTTACTAAATGCATATAAAAGTATATACGGTACTCATAACAAAATAACAATTTTTGATTATTTTGTCTGTCTGTCTGTATGTTTGTTCCAGGTAATCTCCAAAACGGCTAAACCGATTTTGACGGGACTTTCACTGGCAGATAACTGATGTATAAAGAATATCTTAAGCTACTTTTATTTTAGGAAAAACGAACTAGGGTTCCGCGAAAAAAACCCATAAAATCCAATATATATACTAATAATATAATAATTATTAATAAATAATCCGATTTCTTTTAAACTAAACCGTACATAATTGCCTACCATTTCCAATTATCTGCATTCTGAAATCATAATTTTATAATAAAACCCTTAATCAAGCTTTTTAAAATTATATTATTATAATACATGCATTTCCAATCAAATATCCCATTTTTTTCCACATCTTGGTCAACCTTACACAAACAAACGAGCTCTGTATAAAAAACTCAATAAACTGTCATGTTTGATGAATCATTTGGGAAAATATGTCGTCTTGCAGGTGTGAAACCTGCCTCCCTCTACGCCGAAGACATGATTACAGGCACCAAGTGTGTGGTTAGCATCATATCAATATCGTGTAACTATTATACTTTATATTTTTAATTTTCATGCTATGTTATCGATTCTGCTCTATTCAGGGGACTGAAGCTCTATATACTTTCACTCGTGACAATATTGGATATTTTGCAACCGACAACGGTCGAAGGTCGGAAGACTACAATAATATTTTTTTTGCTGCTTTTCCCAAACTATTCTTGTCATGCTTGCATTTGCGGACATCTGGGATCACGTCCGCAAGTACGGCATGGAGTACTGTGATCTACCGACCATGATGTTGAATGTGTCTGCTTTATTGAGGGTCCTCACTGTCAATATCGACAAAACGCATGATAAAGGTAAGTATCGTAGAACATTAATTGTGACAATAGCCAGTAGCCAAGATTTTGACAGATAATTTAATCTTGTGACATTTTTATTTATACACACAAATATATATCTCACATGCACAAACACTTGATCCCTGAACTACTTTCGAGAGATCATACAAATGCCGGCTCAGAATGCCACCACCCCATTTCATCCCGTGGGTGTCGTAAAAGTCGACTAAGGGATTAACCGGAGGATGGGCAGCAGCGTCCTTCGAGTAGGTACATTAACAACTAAACTGCGATCGCCAACCCGTCTGCCAAGCGTGGCGATTATGGCAAAACCCCCCAATGAGCACACAACACACCGATATCGGTCATTGTGGTGATCTTTGGGGGAGGCCTGTGTCCAGCAGTGGACTTCATTCGGCCGAAATGATGATACAAAACATGTTTTTGCACTAACATTGGACCAGTGTTAGTTATCTATACATCTATACAAATAAATAAAATTGAAGTGTCTGTTTATAATGTCAAAATAACAGCTTTTTACTCAATGCATATGAAAGTATATACGGTACCTACAACAAATATTTCTTGTCTTTTTATTCCCACTAATCGCCGAAACGGCTGGACCGATTTCTACGGGATTGTTACTAGCAGATAGCTGATGTTATAAGAAATAACTAAGGCTACTATAACTTGAGAAATATAACTAGGGGTCCGCGCAAATAAAATAAAGCCCATGGAATCCAATATATATATACTCTATGTCAAGTGTATACCGTGTGCTCTAAATTATTTATATTTAATCCAGTTTCTTTTAAATTAAACGGCGGGTGAAACCGCGGGTCCCAGCTAGTGTAAAAATAATTCTAGTCATAGTAAGTGAAGTCCACAGTCCCATCATCATATCATATCAGCCAAAGGGAAAGCGAATAATACAGTTAGACAACCGCCTCCACCATCTATGCCGTTGTGGAAAGCTATTTTCCACCAGACCAGTTACGTGTCACCCGCATCCAAGTACTCACAGTGACCTTCACCAGGTCGATTCTTCATCTCGTTGGAGGCAGTCCCACGCTGCGTTTTGTTGAATGCATGGTCTGCTGGGGGATTATCATAAATAGGACCCCATCATATCAGCCACAGGATGTCCACTGCTGAACAAAGGCCTCCCCTTAGATTTCCACAATGAGCGGTCACATGCCACTCTCATCCAATGACTCCCAGCGACCTTCGCCAGGTCGTCTGTCCACCTCGTTGGAGGTCGTCCCACGCTGTGTTTTCTGGTGCGCGGTCTCCATTCGAGAACCTTTTTGCCACAACGGCCATCAGTTCTACAAGCATTGTGCCCTGGCCATTGCCACTTCAGTTTACTAATCATTTTAGCTATGTCGACAACTTCAGTTTTTCTACGGATCTCCTCATTTCTGATTCGATCCCGCAGAGAAATACTAAGCATAGCTCTCTCCAGAGGTCGCTGAGAGACATAGAGCTTTCTTATTAGACCCATTGTGAGTGACCACGTTTCAGTTCCATATGTCATCACTGGACCTACTTGTAATTAATTTTCTTTTTGTCTATCTCCCTCTCGTTAATTTCTGCTGTATCGTGGGTAGGGTGTTTTATAATTGTATATGCACCCGGCCCAAAACAACAATAAGTTGTTCTATAAGGTCTATTTAGATGCAGCCTGCGTTTTTACTTACAGACAAAGCGCCTAATATTCTCTGATTTTTGTTTCAACCTTCAAACAAACTTCAAACCTTCAACTAGACAAAGGATTTATTGGCCCTTTGAGAAAAGAACCATTGTAGATTTGAGTTGACCTATCCCGACGTGTTCTATGTGGTTCCTGGCAAAGAATACATTAGCCTTTGTCACCCATGGGGTCGTAAAACCGCGGCTAAGTGTTGATATCAAGAGAATATACTACGATCACCCATCCGCTTGCCAAGCGTAATGACTCTGTAAATAACATTTCTGGGATGTGGCGAAGCAAAAAGAGGCCTCCAGCGAGGCTCAAAATTAATTTGGCTTAATAAGCAACTGCTGCTTAGGGCACCCCCTGCGGGACTCGAACCTCGGACTAGGGCGTTGCTGGGGGGTACAAGCTATTTAAGGGAGAGCTGGATATCAGTCATCTTGAATCTCAGCCTTATTTGAGGGAGATCTTTGTCTCGATGTACGTTACTTTCTTACAAACACAATACTTAAGGCATTTTATCTATCCTTATGCAAAGTCCAAATTCTCCATTTGCAGGAATAACGCCCTTATGCTATCTCGTCACATTAGTGACGGCTACTTGCTTCATCTACGTGTACATGTTGTCCATGGCGTGGTTTGTGTTCTATCGCTGCAGAATCACTGGGGAAATGGTCCCAGCCATGGTGGTCTTATCCCTGGGAATATCTGGCGAAATTGGACCCTTCAAGTTGTTATACATGTGTGTTAATCTGTAAGTTGCCCTTTTATATTATTTAACTAATATCGTCTTCAGTAAACATTTTTTTATTTATGTTCTTGTTAGAGTATAAAACTAGACGGACGACGATTTGACGGACGTTTAAAATGATACCTTGAGCTCTCCCAGCAAAAGTTTAGCGCAAATCTTACAGCATCATGAGATGAAATCATCATCGTAAACATCTCATTACTGTCCCTGCTGAGCACGGGCTTTTTCCCACGATGAGAATGGTTAGGCCTTAGTCCACCACTCTGGCCTAGTGCGGGTTGGCGGACTCCCTCATCGCAAGTGAGATGAAGTAGACATCTATAACATACCTTGTTTGTATTCGCAAGTTTTGTCCTTTCAGTGACAAAGTCAAGCAAATAGCGGTGGACTATCTCGAGTGTGACTCTCATACGATCGTCGGTAGCCGGTTCCACACTAACCTCATGAAGTATCTGAGGAATGTGAAGAGAAGGGCCATAATCTACTGGATGGTAATCGTTGGAAACGGGGTCCTATACATTACGCACCCTCTTCTCACTCCTGGAAGGAATCTACCTGAAAACTTTTTTGTCATTTATGGTAAGTATTTATGGTAATCATAGATATGTTTCAGTTTGTTTATTAGTAGAAAACCAGTCAAGTGAGAGTTGAACTCGCGTGGAGAGGGTTCTGAAATTGCTGAATATATTGTCTATTGTTGGATTCGGTCTTGTACCAATAATTTATTCCAAGAACAAACTTAACATCGTAGTAAACCTAGTATCGCAAACGTAAGTTTGTACGCACAGTAATGTAGTGTAGATTTACCATGTTATTTTAAGACCATAGACTTCTTATAGGTTTTCCTGTAATTTATAGGTAAAGAACTATTATCTACATATTTTTCAGAATTTTAGGCTTAGTAGTTTCGGAGATAATGGTAGGAAATGGTAAATTTTCGTCAATTTTAAAAATTTTAAAATAATAAAATAAAGATATTTGAGACCCTCATAATAAGCCCTTCCATTTTCAAAATTCATTTATTTACGTTACACGCACGTGTTTGGATCGTAGAAATCCATATATGCACCAAATTTCATTTTAATCGGTCCAGTAGATTCGGAGCATATTGGCTGTGACAGACGGACAGACAGACAGACAAGAGTGATCCTATAAGGGTCCCGCCGTTATTTTCTTCAGACGTTCGGAATCCTAAAAAGGAAATATGCCTTTTTTTTCTTACTTATAAAAATCTTTTCCATCCATTGAACAAAGTTATCATTTATGGCAGTATTATGAAACGTACCATTTTACTTGGCAATGGTGATGCCAAACCGTTCCTTTAAAGATTCTCGTAAGCAACGAACTCTAGTTACGGTTTGTTTTCTACGCTACATAGGTGCTACAAAGTGACTACGATTCATCATTGATCATTGACAATTAATCCGAATTATTGGTTAAAACTAAGACTCTTAATTATATAATTATAATTAAGAGTCTTAGTTTTAACCAATAATTCGGATTAATTCCTTTGTCAAATATAGCGAAACGGTCAGATTTCCAAAACCGTTGTTATGTCATTTTGGAAACTATTACATCAATTAATGTTACTGCAACATTGAAACTCACGAGACGTCACAGGGAAAAATAAACTCTCCCAAGCTTCAATACAGGACTAAAACAAATAACTATAATCGCAACACTCATAAACTTCATAATTACAGGACTAGAACCAATGTTCGAATCACCCAACTTTGAGATTGCTTACCTCATGATGGTTGCTGGCGTGTTCTTCATATGCTACGTACCAGCCAGCGTCACAGCTTACCTCATCGTCATCACTGGATACACAGAGTCCCAAATGATAGCTTTAGGAGAAGAAATGCTACACCTATGGCCAGATGCTATTAGACACGCAAAGGCCCAAACAGAACTCACGGCTTCAAATACGAAATTTAACGAAAACGACGTAAACAATAAAATAGTTATTAATAAATACATAGAAAATCGTTTGAAAGAAATTATACCTCGACATGGAATTATTATCAATCTGTTACGGCAAGTTGAAGTTGTGTTTAGAGGAGCTATTGCTATGGGATTTGTGCTGTTAGTACTTGGACTGTTATCGGAGCTACTGGGAAAATTAGAGAACACTTATCTACAGCTGCCTTTTGCTGTTATGCAGGTATTTTTGAGTATGATTTAACTAACCAGTGCTTTATTTGAGGTGAATTTCATTTGGTTCTGGATCGTGATTGATCACTAGTTTCAGTGTATTTAAATCTTATGATTGAAGTTACAAACATCAACAATGCATCTGTAATAGAGACACCTGCAGGTAATAAATGCCGCATTTCATGATGTCGCTTCGTGTGAGTTTTATAAAACTGGCATAAGATTCAAATTCACGCGAGGACCATATGACGATAATGACGGTTGGTGCAGTGGCTGATACAGTCGGCTGCTGCGCACCGGGTCGTGGGTTCGATTCCCGCACGGAACAAATATTTGTATGATCTGCAGGTAGTTGTTCCGGGTCTGGGTGTATTGTATGTGGAATTTATGTCTGTAAAACGCACCCACGACACAGGAGAAATCCTGGTGTGGGGCAAAGTTTTTTTAAATTAAAAAAAATCACGCCTTTTTTTATTTATTTTTATTGGTGCCCAGTGGAAATTCTTCATGAACATCCTTCACCCCGGGGAAGGGCGAAGGGGTATGCCGGACTCCTACCGGCTAAAACCACTGGAGCGGTCATCTTCGGCACCTAAGGGAGGCTCCAGGTCCTCGTATGATCACACTAGAGCACCATATTCACGCCTGGTGTCTGTTGGCGGGTCTCGGCGTAGTGAATATAGACTGAGCGTGAAGTATTAATTATTTAAGTATTTCTCCAGGTTTCAATGGACTGTTTTGCTGGCCAGCGAGTTATGGACGCAAGCGTCTTATTCGAACAAATGGTGTACGATTGTCAATGGGAAAACTTCGACAAAGGCAACATGAAGATGGTGTTAGTGATTCTCCAGAACGCTCAGAAGAGTTTGACGTTGTCCGCCGGTGGTGTGACTATGTTAAGCTTTACTTCTCTCATGTCTGTAATGAGAGGCATATACTCTGCTTACACTGCACTAAGGTCTACTGTGGGGTAACTGAAAATTTCAATGAAAAAACAAACTAGGTTGGAAACAGAACTCAAAAATGGAATAGTGGGTACAGAAGAAAAACAATTTAATAATGGGATTAAATATCGTGGCTCATTCTTTGCCTATCTCTCCCGAAGAATGTGTGTGAGTGAGAGACAGATAACGAGAACAATAGAAAAGTTGGCAATGAAAATCCCATTACATTTCTACGTTTGAACATTGAAATGTTACCAAAAATTGTATTAGGTATTGCCAGTATAAAATAAAGAATAGTGCAAACTTATTTATTATACAGTCATTTACATCTCTCTTCTCCCGCTGGTAACTGCCATGGTAAATAAGTTATATTACTATTGTAGCATGTTACTTCTTTATATGAGTCACGGGTGTGATCTTCGACTCGCGATGTCTTCGACTGTGATGTGCAACATAGTGATCGATGAGATGTGGCGTTCATTCAACACAAACTATCTGTGTATGAAGAAATAACTCTAATAAAGATATGTATATAATTCTTCAGTTGTGATGAAATGAAGCGATCGAAGTCGTTACTTTTTGAATCGGTGCCTACCAATAAATGCAAAGCGCGGTGCTTTAATGGATAGCGTGCCTTTAAAATATCAATCCTCGATATTATCACGACTACAGAAAAAGAGAACATATTGATCTCATTGTCACCAAAGAATTGGCTAGGATCATCGATTTACAAATTTTTCATATTCATTTATTTCAGGTACCACATAACCCATATTAGAAAACATCTTTAAATTATTCAATAAAAAATAAATACAATATAAATACAACATCAACACACAATGTATTATAATTAACTCATATTCATTACAGTAGTCTCTTACATGCGACACTATATGTAACGTGTCTGTCACAGCAGTGGCGCACATAAGGACAGTCAAATCTATTTGCTATCATACTCAGAACGGTATTGGAGCTGTCGCGCACTCTGCACACAAGAGACGCGCAGTGCCGCATGAAAACAGTCCGTACGCGCCCATGCGAACATGCCCGAAGCGCTACAGTAGAGAGGTAGACCCAAAATTGCTCTGAAAGCGTTGTTAAATTGAATGCGAAAGGTGCTATAGCTTTTCTGCGTGTAATTAGGCCACAGGCTGCAGGTGCAGCATTTACGACTAGAGGGAAGTCTCCTGGTCATGACGGGTTTAGTATTGAGCATTTTCAACACGCGCGCTCTCACTGAATGCACATTTTTCCACACCAAATTCCATCCTAATTGAGATACTAAAAGTTTCAGTTACGTTCAGTAACTTTATTAGTCGCAAATTGTTGGGGGCAAAGAGTTTTAGATCATCCATGTTGTGGAGGTGTGATATTACCTGCCCACCTATTCTCGTCTGGTGGCCTAGACCCGGTCTCCAGCAGTATGCTTAGAGGGTCCAGGACTAAACAGAACCACAGCCTACGCCCTGGAATTTACCACGCTCGATCCTGGTCGATTTACCATTCCCTCGAATCTGCCGACATCCTGAATAGTGTCCTCCATTGCTCTGTATGTGGCACCGAGTCGTATGGCTTTTTATAATCTATCTAGGATTTCGACAAATCCTTGTGGTAACGTCCAACCTGCTGGCTAGTGGCCATGTCAATAAGGAGCAACTCCTTTCTACTATCGGACCCATTCCGGGTCTACTAACAGATGTAACGTTCTGAGAAGCAGATAATGTTATCAATATGTGTGTTAATTTTGCCTTTCAGAATGGATGTAAGAACTTCATAGACCGTGGGTAAACAAGTGATCGGTCTATAATTTTTGGGTTCCGTGGTGCTACCTAATGTATGGAGCAGTTGGTTGATTCCTGTCGTAAAAACGGTGATAGTGTAACCCGACCCTAAGAACAATTGTAATTGGGACGCCGAGCAAGCATTTGAACTGCGTAGTCATTTAAGCCAAAAATTGTGCAGCCCGTCCGGTTCCGAAGACTTCCAGTTAGGCAACGGACGGACTGCACCAGCTACGTCATAGGGTCTAATTATAACTGCTCTAATTCTAATTATAACCTTTGGTATGACCGACGTGTACCGACCATATGTTGCGCCAGGACGCATTCAGGGGATTATCATCTGGTCGGTGGATGTTACCCACACCTTGGTCAGGTTGCTCCCAAGTTCTGTATACCCACCATTGGTCACTTTGGAATTTGCGATTCAAGGTCACCACTCCACTCTCCGTTTATACCTACGGATATGGTTCACCCATGCATAAACTTTCTGTTTCAGGTAGTCGATGCGCTCTGTGACACGAGACATATATTCTTGAAGACTGATATCAGTCCCCGCAAACGCTTGTCTCACAAAACGCATCACTTATGGGCGAGTATTGCCCACCCTGAAGCAGATTAGCTTCATTAAATTCCGTGAAAAAATGTTGTGCAATTGCTTTGTTTTTTGTATTTGCTATAATTTGTAAGTACACACACATCGCTCACTTTACTTAGAACCACAAAGTATAAGAGTGAACTTGTCTACAGTAAAGAGCAGTCTGATATTATTGCCGTTTTAAATTGTTCGATAGGCACAATAATTGTTCGAGCCTGTACGTGCCTTTTGACTTTTAAAATCTGATAAGGAGGAGAGGTGCGTAAAATACTTATTAGGAATATGACACGAAAGATGCAAATATTGAAATATTTAAGGAAATCCTATGTTTTCAAGAAAAAGAGAGCATTGAATTGTTACGTAGAGGTTAGTCGTCAACTACTCCACTAATTAAACATAAATTATTAGTTATTAAAAAAATCAACACCAAGGGTGTGGTCATATGCCCGTCACTAATATCTTTCACTTTCTATGGTATGTAAGTGCAACTACTTTCCTGGCTCAGCCCCCGATGTGGTGAAGACCCGAGGTGGTGAAGACCCGAGGTGGTGAAGACCCGAGGTGGTGATGGGCATCAGGAACTCGCCAGACAGGAAAGAACCGGTCGGTACTTGATGGGCATTACGGGTCTAGGGTGTATGTGCACCCGGTACATAGCACCCTGGAAAACTGTCACTAAAAAGTCTGATTGAATCCACCGGAAAACATGAACAAAGTGAGATCTACAAATGCGCTAATGATGGCTTTTGTGTGTTTGTCACAGCTGATCGGAGTAATAAAAGTTGAAGGTGAAAGCACTAATAGAAATTTACATTAGTCACTAACGAGCAAGCAAAGATGTAATAAAATAAAATAAAATAGCTGAAGGCTCAAACGTACTTTTTTAAAAATATAAACAATCGGTTTTACATAACAACATAAACAGATAACGGACAAATTTTAAACTCAAAGATGCGTTTAACACCCAATATGGGGTTAAACACTACACAGGCTTATGGAGACTTACTAAAGTCAATAAATTTTCGAAGAAACGTATAAGTCAATTAATTACGTTTGTAAGTTCGGGAAGTCATGGATGAAGTAACTACCAAAGTTCACGATGTGTGTTTTGTCACAGTGGAAATATGTATATACTACTCTGTCAATAAAGTAATGGGAAAAGATCAATAATACACAAAATGTTTGTTATTCATCCAAATTTATTTTATCACCTTCAAAGTATGCTCCTTCAGAAACGATACACTTACTACGCCAACGAATAATCCAATCATCAAAACATTTTTTAAATGCTGTTTCCGAAATTGAGTTCAGTTCTCGCCGCGAATTTTCCTTTATGTCTTATACCGATTGAAAACGGGTGCCACGAAGTAGTAATTTGAGTTTAAGAAAAAGAAAGAAGTCGGCTGGAGCCATATTTGGTGAATATGGTGGTTGCTCGATGGTATTTGTTGAGTTTGGTCAAAAATTTGTTCACAATGATGGCCGTGTGTGAAGGCGCATTATCGTGGTGCAAAATCCAAGAATATTCTTTCCACAAATCTGGCCTTTTTCTTCGAATTTTCTCTCTTAAATGCTCAAATAATATTCTTTATTTACCGTTTGACCTTCCGGCAAGAATTCCGAGTGCACAACACCGCGATAGTCAAAGAAAACAGTCAAGATGACTTTGACTTTTGATCGACTTTGGCGTGTTTTTTTTTTGGTTTCGGTTCAGTTGGAAGGCGCCACTCCGAAGCTTGTTGACTAGTTTGCATGTGAAACTCGTAAACCCACGTCTCGTCACCAGTAACAATGCGTTTCATGAATGTTGGGTCGGAATTGACTCGTTCTAGCATGTCCTCAGCGACTCTCATGCGATTGAGTTTTTGAAGAAAATTCTGGTCTTTTGGGACGAGCCGAGCGGTAACATGTTTCATACCTAAATGATTAGTTAAAATGGTACGGATCGACTCGTGAGATACAGAAAGTTCGGCGGCTATCTCTCTCAAAGTTGAATGAGGAATTTCAGTCACTATTTCCTTCACTTTTGCGATGTTAACTTCAGTTGCAGACGTTGATGGCCTACCAGAGCGAGGCAAATCTTCCATCACATCTCGACGGCTTATGAACGCTTTGTACCACTCATAAGCACGTGTTCTTGATAAAGTCGATTCACCGTAAGCCTTTTGTAATATTTTCAGTGACTCTGAACACGAAATTCCATTGGCGATGCAAAATTTAAGACAAACTCTTTGTTCGGTGTTTTTGTCCATAGTGAAATTCGCTATACACACTAGATATGATATAACTAAAAACAGCACTGTATTTAATAAAAATAACAGATGCAACTCAAACTCCGCGCCAAAATGGAAAACAGTTGTGCCAATCTAACAACAATAAAAACAAAAATTAACATAAACAAATCATCCATTCCCGATACTTTTTTGACTGAATGTATTTCTACTGTGGTATTGTATGTTCAACAACGGATGTTTTTGAAAAGCTAGGCCGTCACGACTGATGGCCGAAATAATCATTAGTCTAATCAAAAATATTCAGATTATAGGTTTTTAAATTGATCTTTTTCCGTGTTAAGATCACATTGCACCCAAAAACAGACAAATCATCAATCCCAAATCAAAAGATTTCGGATTAGAAGCTAGGCTAGACGATCGCTAGGTGAACAATTTACATAATATTGAATACATCTTGGGTTTCAGAGTAGTTTGCAGTTATTAGATTTAATTCGGTATTCACTTAGGTTTTTATTTATTATTAATCTAAGAATGAACAGTATTTAAGTTATACGGCAATCTTTTTTGTCATTTTAAACGTTTCAATCGATATTAACTGACGTAATTAACATGACTATATTACATAATAATGAAACAAAAATAAAACAATAGTGAGTCTTTTACTCAGTTTTAAAGTAGTAAGTACCGGAGATAACATTTAAAATTGGAATATGCTCAATGCTAGGCTCATTCAGCATAGTGCATGAGCATGATGATGAGCTTTTGTTTTACCAGTTAAAAACATATCTAGAAGTTGATACTCAGTGTACGATCTAGATAGATACTAGATATTTAATGCTGGTGTTAAAAAGAAAAAGTGATACAGATATTTTGATAAATTATCAGAAACATTTTTATTGAGTAGGCTATAACAAACTCCTTCAAGAAAGTAAAGAGTCATTGGCATCTTTGACTCGAGGCCTGTTTTTCTCAATGCCATAGATAAAGAGAATTATTCATAACAAAAGGAAAAGTTAGTTTGATATAAAAGTTACACAACAAGATTATTTTTATGTTTTATTTTAATGTTGAGCTGTGAGAAAGTTAAAATACTTTGGGGTATTAGGGGCTTTAATTCTTATTTATATACGCTTAATTTTTGTTTTCAGATGCTGTAAGTTTTTATTTCGGGCAAGGTGAAAGTGTAATTGGGTTTTGAATAAATTGCTTCAATTTTCATCTTTTGTTGTATTGACTTGATAGATCTTTAATATATTTTTATGTACAGAGTATGTTTATTTTTATATTTTTATAAAGTAAATTATGTAGTATAACAAATACACATGGGTATACCTGATCAAGAAAATTGAGGATTTTTCCTAGGAAAATAAAAAAGGTAGGTATAGTGTATTTGTTATACTTTGACAAAACTTGTGTTTTTTCGAATGATAATGTCCCAATAGCTTAAATAAATACTGGTGGCTGACTTCGACCAATATAAAATTAATGGACGTGTCCAAGCGTACTGATTTTTGAAGTCTATACAGTAAGCGCCGGCTCTCACTTTGTGTCAGTCGATCTCATAAATAATACACTATTATCTGATAGTCGATCTCGGTCCATTAGAAGTGCGACACGTACGCTTATTATATTAATGCAATCCAATGATGTTATATATTAAAAGAAGATTTGGATTGCATCAATGATATGGTATAATATCATTGATGCAATCCAAATAACTTATAAAACATAACAAAAATCCAAAATAAAATGTTCAGGCATCAAATTCCACGAAGTACATAATAATTGTCACTTTTTTTGTCATAAATGTTACTAATTTCATAAAGTTTAGTAGTCTCCATTTTGTTGCCATGCTAACACAGTAAGTTGTAGAAATGGACAGAAATATACGTACCTACTAAGTGTGACAAGGAAAGGTGAAACTTCGACAATGCCGATACAATTATCGGACCAAATGTCTTGAAATGTCAAACAGTTCGAAAGCAACAGATAACACAGGTATTCTCTTTTTTTCATGTGGTTATTATATTCGCCATCTCTTTTTTTGTAAGATATGCACTATAAATACTTACAATTAGGTGTGTCTGATTGTTTTGACTCGTTATTATTGAGCAGGTTGTATGAACAAGGCCCGTCCATTCATTTTACATTGGTCGAAGTTGGCTGATAGATTATTATATTATTCATAGTGAAGTCATAAAGCCAAACAAAGTAGCGAAATGCTAGTTTTATACTCTCCCATCAAGTCAAACTTTGTGATAGCGGGATAACTGTAAAACGGTCTGCTCTTCTAGCAGAATGGATGCCACTGTAAACAGGCTGCCACCCAGGCACATGATTGGGGAGGGGATTGTAAAGGTCTTTACCATCCTTATATATATACCAAAATATCATGTATATACCCAAGCACATTATTAGTTTCAATAAAAAAAGTGACGTGCACAGTTTAAATACTCGCAATAAGAACAAGCTTGTCTTGCCTGGCTTTAGACTTAGTAAAACCAGCAAGTCGTTGATCGGAAACAGTGTTAGGTTCTTCAACAAAATTCCTTCTAGTATTACCGATTTGCCAGAACTACAGTTCAAATCTTTGATTAAACGTGTTTTAATGTCGAAGGCCTACTATAGCATAAATCATTACATCGATGATAAAGATGTCTAGCATACGATTCCCTTCTGCACACTGCGACCCTCTGGCGCTGTATAATTTATTTTAATACATCTATATTTGATACGATTGCAAGTGCTTTAACTTGCAGTCAAGGGTTTAATATTTAAACATTGGAATTGATTATATTATTAATGTAAAATAAGTTGACATGACTCATTTAAAATTGTATTTTTTATGTTATTTACTTAAATATTTTCACCTTGACATTATATACCTTGACATTTGACTTGACTCAGTTGAAATTACATAATTTTTTATGTTATTTACTTATATTCAATAACTTGACATTATCTTGAACAAATTCATTTAAAATTTCATTTCTATTAATGTTAGTTTCTTATATTTAATATTATGACATTGACTATTAGTTATTGTTAATATTGTTCTTGTAACATTATATTATAATATTCATACGAAACTGTAAATGTGTGAGAATCATGTAGCCATTGATGTTATTTTTAGTACTAATATTGATTGTCTTTTGCCTGGCTGTATTGGTCTGTCATACTCACTAAAATGTCTTGCTGGCGGTGGTGTTGTGTATCGGGTCGTTCAGTTCCCTACAATATGGTTGAGCTAAGCGATGCTGATGCATGCGTCATGCTCGTGAACGGGTGCCGTCTGTTGGGACTGGTCAGCCGTCAACTATTTGGAACCGTGCAACTTAGATTCTGACGTTTCATAAGTGCCAATATTTGGTATATTTGGAATAAAAATCTTTGACTTTGACTTTGACGCCCAAAGCTTCGTTGTGCCCTTAGCTGTGCACACGGTGGCACGTAACGGCATGCGTGCCGCGCCGTCTTCCCGAAGGGTCTCTTCCTTTTTCAAGCGAGATCGGTCCTCTCCCGATTCCGCTCTACGGTCTCTTTCCGAGCTTGATACTGTCATAAAAGGAGTCCACAGCCCTCTATCTTTCAGCAGGTCATAATTATTGCGGAGACAGAGGTAGATATAAATTTTGTCTCATTTCTCTGTATTCTCAGTTGTCTTATTGAATTGAACCCGCTATCAAGAAGTTAAGAGATTAGCAATAGATCTACCCCCTAAGAGGTTCTCCTGACTAAGTACACAAGTAATTTTAGCTATGCTTATCCACTAAAAGACAAAGGTTTAAAAAAATATGATGAACTAGGCACTCCACACCTACTTAACTAACAAACGATTACAATTAACTATTGCACTGGACACCTCACTCCCAGTTTCATCTTTGGGCAACTTAATATCAATAAATTCTAACTCAATATCCTGCAGAGTTCTATCCTTAGTTTCTGGTAGTATGTAATACAAACACACCAATGATGCAAACGCTACAATTAAATATACAGCAAATGTCCCATGTGTATCCAACGCATCCAGCATTACTGATGTCAGCTTCATCAAAACCATGCTTGATAATGAGTAGAATATACCCAAAACACTTGTCCCTAAACCTTTGTATTCAATAGGAAAAAGTTCTCCTTTTAATACCATGGAGACTGGTATAACGCCTATATAACACACTATGTTGTAGAGTATTAATAGCAGAGGCGTTAACCAAGTTACACTTAAAATATTACTGTGGGTCAAAAAGTGAAAGACGCACACTAAACTTAACAAAATACATGCCACAAGTCCCGTATATATCAACAAAGCCCTTCTTCTGAAAATCCTTACAATATAACTCGACATTAATATCGCTAGAATTTTCATTACATCCAATCCCACGGTATAATAATACGCTTTAGACTTATCCCCTGTTAATGAAATCATTATTTGTACAACGTATGCTAATAAGTAATGCCTACCACAAACTTGCGTCAGAATTATGAGCATCAGTACTACCGTGAACGGCTTCAAAAATTCTTTGGAGCTGATTGCTTGCAGATTCCTTTTAAATAGTCCTGACTTCTTCAGTGACTTCAAATTTCTTAACTCTTTTTGTGCAGTTATTAACTCCTTTAGTTCTTTTTTTGATTCCATGTCCTTTCCTCTAATCCTTTCAAAAGAAGTCACACAATCTTCAAAGCGACCTTTATAAGCCAGCCAGGATGGACTTTCAGGCCAGACAATAGTTCCCAAGGCAGCAATGGCTGGTGGAATAGATGCTAGCCAAGCCATATGTCGCCAGGAGATGGTGAACCCAAACCCATGACATATTAATTCACCAACGCTTGTAGCTGTAATCTTGAAGATGATGAAGAAGCCTCTACGTTTTGGATGGCTGTATTCACCAGCCAAAATGCTGCAAATGTAAAGACCTCCAAAAGAAATGCCCTGGATTGCCCGGCCAGCTATAAGAGTGGGGACGTTAGGAGCCAGAGCAATGATAATCCACCCAACAAAGATAACTAGGTTTATGGTTGCGTTGATAAATCTTCGTCCGTAAATTTGCATCAGTGGTGGCAAGATCAGAAATCCAATGCCACCCGTCATGCTGTAGGCAGCCGCTGAAAACGGTAAATATGCCATGAAACACCTTCGGGGGTAATTTATTTTAAATAATTATAGCTACACATGCACGCAGTTTTTCGTGTGGTGTCCGGATTGAGAATATAGCACCACTCCATCTCCTCCCGTGGATGTCGCAAAAGGCAACTAAGCGTGGTGAGTATTGGCAAATACCCCCCAAAATGATGACACAGTTGTGAAAATCTATGGCCGATATGATGATGCACGCAGTGATAGATTTTGATCAATATATCTAGAGGTACGTAGAATAATTACAATAATATGCGTATAAGTGGGTAACGCAAAAAATATTTAAAAAAAAACAGAGCATGATAACGTTTTTTATAGGTGTACTTTAAGAAAAGTTTTCTATTAAAAAAAAAACATAAATTATTCAAGAGACCGATGCGGCCATTTAATGACCGGAGCGACTCTGGAGGCAGCAAACTATTATGCTCAAGATCAAGCAGCTTGGGGAAATATTGTGAGCGACCCGCAATGATCGTGTCAGAGGATTCTACGAAAAAGTAGATACTAGTCAGATCACAAATACTATCCTACAAAATAAAAATCACCGCTTACCAATCCAGGATGCTTCGCCTTTAGTGGCGTGGACTTCAGCCCCATTACTTGTGCTATTACCCGTGATTGTTGGTGTTAGGACCGCTGGGTACGATAGCACGAAGCCGATGGCCAGGTGGTGGAAGATTAGGGGCACCATCACGCACCACTGAAATAGAACATAATTATAAAAGCCAAATGAACATGGCGCACGATTGGAAGTCTCTTTCTACCACTTCATTAGCCAAACTATCGTCTCACACTTAAGTAACTCAGCACTTCAGCTTATAGCTTATTTTTCCTTTCAGCTATGTCGGCAAGTTTAGTTCTTCTACGGATCTCCTCATTCCTACTTTGATCTTGTAGAGGAATACCAAGCAACAAACACTGACTAAAGACTTTCGTCTTGGGGTACTGCGGTATTGTTGTCGAACAGACGTTGCAAAGTTTCCCGAACGCTGCCCAGCCGAATCGGATTCGAGGATTTACCTCTTTCTAGAAGTTGGACTTGATTGTTCCTAGGTAGACATACTTGTCAACAACTTCGAGAACAGAGCTCCTAACGGATATGGGGGCACGACATGGGCATTTGATAGGTCTTTGTCTTAGCCATGTTCATTTTAAGGCCCACCTATTGGGAAACTCTGTTGAAATCATCGAGCATTGCGCTGAGCTCTTGCGGCGATTCTGCCACGATTACGATGTCGTCGGCAAATCGAAGGTGAGTGATAAACTCGCCATTGATGTAAATGTCGAATCATGCCGAAAGGATTCGCATGATGATGATGATGAGTATAAATTATATTCCCTTCTAATATTTCACACGTATAGGCAGCGACGTGTTGGACTGTAGCGTGGTGTCTTATGAGACACCGAAATTTAAAACCTATGGCTAAACTTTCCACGAAATTTCCGGTACTAGACGCCCTTCAACCAGCAGAACTCTAACATAAAGGTCTCCAATTGATGCGTTGGGACCCGTACTACAGACGATATGAAATTAACGTTGTGGTGCAACTCCATCTTCTCAACCCTAAAAATCCATTGGGTGTTCATTCGGATGTACTTCATGATCTCCTCAACCTTAACGGAGTGGTGAAGAGGAGACATATACAGCTGCGTCGAGGGTGTGTTGAGACTGCAGCATGCTGGGTCCACTGAGGGCCCTACCGCACTGTAACCACTTTGTCTGCTTCTTCACCTGTTTTAGCGTGTATGCATTGAGTTGCTGCCGACTGGGTCAGGGCCCGTTGTATACAACCTCACGTTTTGTGTTTAGCTGCTGCAGATTTTTTAGGGCAGGGCTGGTTAAGCATGTTGGGGTGTTGACGCTTATGTTGGTCAGTTTTCCTAAAACTGTGGAAGCGGGACAGTAGGGGGCTTGTAGGTACAGTAGGTCTATGTTGCACACATGTGGCACGAGTGGCTCATGCTACTCATACTACCCCAGGACTCGTAAAAGCGCGTCGTCAATGCCGTCTTGCCACTCTCCAGAGCCAGCGAACGCGTTATATTCCACCTGACGCAGGTATTTACCGGACACAGTTGTTTCGTTACGTACCTGCATAGGATTGGACGCTAGCATCAGGATACTTCACATCACACGCTCGGAGAGTGCCTTGCGCGGGCTGCTCAGCGGCCGATCTTGGTCGATCGTGCAAGAAAGAGAAAGCAGTATTGTCGGCTACACTGACAGAGCATGAAAATAGAGTATTATTCGCAGTTAAGTTGCGCTGACTCAAAACTCTGTTGCGGAGCGTTGAGCGTCCCACGACGCGCATTTACGGTGGCAGCCTCATGTGACTTACATACTATCATAGTGTTGCGTGGGTCCACTGTTTCGGAACGAGGGTTACAAAAAAGGTGTTCGTTGGAGCCTCTAACTTAAAATTCACTTCGACCAGGTATGAAAAATCATATTTCTTGAGAGTGATCCAGGCCCGCTTTGTGTCTACCTAAAAGCGGGCACTCATCGTTCCCCTCAAGAGCAGCATAATTGAAATCAACCTTCATGTTTATAAACAGTTATCACGTGTTGAAATTTAACAAAGACGTATATTGCGGTAGTATGTAGTTTACGTGACTTCTCCGCTTGTAAAAAAGTCGTTAATAATAAAATGATGGTGCTTATGTCATGTATGTGCAATTGTGCACCTGCAGACAAAAAATTACTTCATTAACTTCTTACTTTTACCATTCTCGATCTATTTTTAGGTATCGTACCTAATTTAATTCTCTTCGTGCGCTATGGGCGACGGAACGGGCTTAATTTCTTGCAGTAAATGTTCCTGAGATAACTGGGCATATGAGAGTTATATCTATTAACTGTACTACAAATACAGCATACTAATGTGAAACATAGCTTAAAAAAAACACTCGATCGTTTGAAATTATATGCTAATATTCTTCTCCCTGATAGCCAGATAGTACCGGAATTCCTCCAATTTACCGTGTGGTGCCGGCTCAGAATGCCACCACCCCATTTCCTCCCATGGGTGTCGTAAAAGTCGACTAAGGGATTAGCTGGAGGATGGGCAGCAGCGTCCTTCGAGTACATTAACAACTCAACTGCGATCGCCAACCCGCCTGCCCAGCGTGGCGATTATGGCAAAACCCCCCAATGTGCTCACAACACATCCATATTGGTGGTTGTGGTGATCTTTGGGGGAGGCCTGTGTCCAGCAGTGGACTTCATTCGGCCGAAATGATGATGACCGGAATTCCTGCAATTCTCATCATTATCATATCAGCCAAAGGACGTCCACTGCTGAACAAAGGCCTCCCCGTAGATTTCATCAACGAGCGATTACATGCCACCCTCATCCAACGACTACCATCAACATTCTCCACCTTATGATTACATATCTGTGTGTTTATTATCATCATAATAAACACACAGATATGGACTCGTTCTGCTACTACAACCAGATACTTTGTTGTAGAATTATTGTTGTAGAAATGAACTTGTGAACCACGCCCACAGACGCCAGTTACTCCATAGCTGAGCCATTTCACCTCGGCTACCAATCAAGCAAGCAACCTTAAAGACTTACAATTTTGTGATTATTCGTTAGAGAGTCTTTGTATATCACTTCTTTAGTGCAAGACCTATATTTTTTAATTCTTGAGCGAAAGCAAGGTAAGTTTTGTTTGGTTATTTATTTTTGTTATAATTATTCCTCTTCTATTTTATGGATGATTTCAAAGAAACTATAGAAAGACAATTAAGGCTCCGGCCAGACGACCGTAATTTACGCTGCGCAAAATCAGTCACATAAGTTTCGTTCGATTGAAATTGTGTCGGGTCGCCAGACGCCAACGTATATTATTCAGTTGCTTATATGCGTTTGTACACACGGCTACATATCAAGCTATATTTTCCAGTATAGGAGATAAGCTGATCTTGCATCGCTTTCCGCACGATGAGAGATAAGCGTAAACTGAATTCATACTACATAACACAAACGGAGACCGGTTGTTTTGGCGATCCTTGGGGGCGACCTATACCCAGCAATGAACGACTTTCGGCTGAATTAAATTGACACGACGGTACGGAAACAAATTGCGTTTTTACCATTAATTCTATATACCCACGCGCAGCGACCATTCATGCAGTATATATATACTGCTCCCAAATAATCCGTGCAAATACTATATCACCAACATATCAGACGAAGGACGTACCCCATTAAACGAAGGCTTACCCGAAATCGCGGTCGAAATGTTTACACAATAATAATTGTAATTTAAGGGGAATTCGCCAGTACGTACCGCGCTTGGCAAGCAGGTTGGTGAGCCTAGAATGACTGCTGTTCCACAAAAGGGACGTTGCTATGCATCGCTTTGATTCCCTCGGCCACCTTTTACGACATCGACGGCAGGAGATGGAGTGGTGCTATATTCTTAATCCGTACACCACACGGACGACAAAATATAAATGATTAATTAAAGCTAAATGCTGTTTACTTACTTCTTTAACTAAAGGCGCGACCATTTTATTTATAAATTGTTTTTGCCACACGACCGTACGAACGCTGAGATAACGTAAACTGTGGCACAGAATGGACGGTAAAAATTATATCTTTGACCGCGACTTTACTTTTTATATTAAAACAAATATTTGTACTAATAACTAGTTCAAAAACATGACAAATCTTTTCCGGGCCACTCATGTTGAGTTTCGTAGTCATTATGTTATTTAAATATAGTAAGAAACCGTAACTTCATTCATATACATATAATTTAAATGGTTGAAGTGTCATGCAGATCTGCATCAGCTACACTGAAGTCAAGACTCGTACCACCTGAACACCACCCTGCAGGAGGAACGTGGAGAGGGGAGTCTTTAAGACATGATTCGGGCGTTAAAAGATACCAACCCCGATGAACATGCCTTCATAGATTCGCGGTGAAGGAACTGCGGAATCTGCGTCCTACATCAACCACATCGAGGTCATCACACTGCTTAAGGACGTTACGATTCTGTAAGAAAACCTAGCTGAAGTTAATTTTAGAGGCCTCAAACACTTAAATTCGAATTTTGATTTGAATAAAGAATGAATCGTGAGGTGGACAGTGATGGAAATAAAAGTTATGAAATCACGAAAGAGGTTGATTGAAATGAAGTAGAAGGATGACTTAGTCACAAAGTGAACTACCTACTCACTGAAATTGTGGACTACATAAGCAAGCTATTTAAACATTTATTTGTATATATTTAGTACAGCGATTAGCCATTAACACTAAATTAAACTCATCATTCATTCTGTCCGTTCACAAAACCGCAAACATTCCAACATTATCGTCTTGCATTCATCAGCAAACAAATCCAAACCTGGGCTGGTCTCCACGAGCGCATTGAGCATGGTCAACATGCACGGTATGGGGGAGATGGATCAGGATACAGTACGACAAAATGGGACTTTAAATAGTTTATGCTTCCGGGAGCGATGGTAATTATTAGGTACAAATAATAGACGATGTAATTGACTATGTATGCTCTAAGGGGTCAGCTCAAACTGACTGACACTGCCGGGGTCGCGGATGAATGTTATCTGAGCGCCACCCGTCCTATTTGCGTAAACCAAATATACTCAAAATACCACCACCCCATCTCCTCCCGTGGGTGTCGTAAAAGTCGACTAACGGATTACCCGGAGGATAGGCAGCAGCGTCCTTCGATTACATTAACAACTCAACTGCGATCGCCAACCCGTCTGCCAAGCGTGACGATTATGGCAAAACCCCCCAATGAGCCCACAACACACCCATAGCAGTCGTTGTGATAATCTTTGGGGGAGGCCTGTGTCCAGCAGTGGACTTCATTCGGCCGAAATGATGATGATGATGAAATATAAATCGAATACAAAAGTTTTGGAGTCCCTCAAGTTTATATTAATTGTGCCTATATAAGATCGATCTTTGTGGTGTCCGGATTAAGAATGTAGCACCACTCTATCTCCTCCCGTGGATGTCGTAAAAGGCGACTAAGGGAATCTAAATCAGAGGGATGGGCAGCAGCGTCCTTTCTGAGAAACGGTAGCCATACTGCGCTCACCAACCCGTCTGCCAAACGTGGTGAGTATTGGCAAACACCCCCCAAAATGATGACACAGTTGTGAAAATCTATGAGGGAGGCCTTTGTTCAGCAGTGGACTTATAAATGGCCGATATGATGATGATCGAGATAGTTGGCAGCAGCATAATCAAGTATAGGAAGGAAAAGGGATTGAGCGGGCGCAGTTTTAGTAGCAGTTGGGAGAAAATTGCGTATTCTCCTCAGGGAGCTTGCTGGTGGAAAGAATTTTCGATTTACTTCTTGTAACTGTGGACCCCAAGGAAGATTTCTATCAATATACATCCCCAAATTCTTAACCGTATCACTTATAGGTGCCATAGTGCCGTTAAAAATTATCTGTGGAAGCTGCGACCAATTAATTCTAGAGATAAGCCTAGGACTGCCTACAACTAACATTTGGGTCTTCGAAAGGTTAACTTAAAGTTTTAAAATTTTAGTAATCAGTACAAAATCGTTTCAGCAATTCGCACCATTACATCTCACCGTCACTCGGCCGTGTACATAGGTTTTAAAGAATTCACCGATAAATTTTAAAAAAATGCCAGAATTCACGAGACTACGTCAAACAATTAAATTTCATTTAATGAACTCAAATCGACCTAAGAATGTACATTTCCTTAGGTGCTCGTTTTTTTTTTGCAATAGAGTTTACATTACTCCATTCGCATATACGCGCTAAGTCTTTGTTTACAGTATTTGTGGCTTCCACCAATAAATTTGTAAATCATCTGCATAAAGGTGGTAGGAAGAAACACTATGATGGAGAAGCTCGCACATCTGCAACCAGCTTTGATCAATAGCTCGTCCCCGCTGCTCCTGCACGACAACGCGCGACCCCATGCCGCACAACAGACGGTCTCGGAGCTACAAGAGCTGAGGTTGGAAGCTCTCCGTCATCCACCGTACTCACCAGGCCTAGCACCTACAGACTTTCAACCATTTCCAGAATTTGGGTAACTTTTTAGCGGGGAAAAATCTTTCAGGTCAAAACGACTTTGAAGAGTTTGTCACCTCCCGTCCATCTGGTTTCTTCAAGAAAAGCATCGATAACTGCCACTGCGTTGGCAAAGACGCGTCAATTGCATGGGTGGTTACTATAATTAAAAATAGAATGCTAAACTTTATTTCGTACAAAACGGCAATTTCATAGATGTAGACCTAATATTAAAACATTGTTTTAACAGTACTTAATCAGTTCTGACCTCTCACAAATGCAACTATGTTGATGCTAGACCTAGATACAATGAATTAGTAATTATGATATGATATGATAATTATATTAACTGCCTGGTCAAAAACAACAAACATGGATCCGGTCTTAGGGCTCTTGTACACACATCTTATCTGTACACCATGAACAGCCCACAGCAGTCCGCTGCTAGGTACCTATAGACCTCTCCAATGTCACCACTGAGCACGTTCCTCTGCTTATCTCGTCCAACTCGTACCAGCCACCCCGCGAAGATCTTCACTCCACCATCTACTACACTTTTTTTGGGACAAGCCCGACACACATTCCCAACCACTGCAACTCCTGTAAATCAGGATCTACAATGGTGACCACCGAAAAGAACACCGACCAATGAAGCTCGTTGTGTCCCAGAGAAATGAATAACTGTCTTGGAACCCGCAACGAAATTAATAGACAAGAAAAAGGAGTAGGAAAGAACATACGTTCCACTTCCCACCGTAGCAAGCAGGAGACAGAGAAAATACTGTAGGCCATAGGCACAATACTTGGAAGTGTACAACTAGGATAAGCCTAGTTGCCAAGCACCACGGGTACAATAATGTTTATAAATATTTACTATGGGTCCTACGTTGTGAGCTATTGTGACTGATTCCAAAATAATGTAGCAAAAGCGCCTGAACGCTCGGAAACTCGTCCTAGTTACAACAAGGTCTGTGTAGTAAACAACTCCGGATATAACTTGCAAGTTGTCAAACATAAGAAGAAAAAATACCAATCACTAATCAGTATCGTCTTGGCGATCTTGTTATCCAAAGGGTAAGTACTGTGCGAGATCTGGGAGTGATCATGAGTGAGGACTTGTCTTTCCGGTTACATATTGATAAAATAACAGGGCAGGCATTCCGTACTCTTGGGTTTATTCTGCGGCAGGCTAGACATTTGGATAGTGTACTTGCCATTAAGGTTCTTTATAATGCATTCGTAAGAAGCAAGATGGAGTGTAATTCATTGGTTTGGTGCCCTTATGAGGTAAGGTACGTGCAATTGGTAGAGAAGATTCAAAAGAAGTTTCTCAGATTTCTTTACCAAAAACAGTATGGATACTTTATTGGCTATCCATTTTTATATCCAAGTGCGTTCACTCTGGGGATGACAGGGTACAACAGCTTGGAGGTGAGACGTATTGTGCAATTGATGGAATATGTGGTTAATATATTAATAGGTCGTGTATCTGTTCCAGAAGTATTAGAAAGGATATCCATAATGGTACCTGATAATTACATCAGGGCTCGACGACATAACCTATTTAGAATTCCAATGTGCAGGAATGAGCTGGGGCGTCAGGCACCTATAGCGCGAGCACTACGTTTGCTGAATGCTGTGACTCACGAATACCCCAGTATAGACCTATTCCACTGCACGCGGAGGGAATTTCATAAAGTGTCAATGGAGTTCGTTGTTAAATTACTTTAAAGTACAATTAGCACCTACAATAATTATTAGTTTGGTTATGATTTAGTTAGTATTAAGTTTAGAGTAAGTAGATGAGTATTTTTGATGGGCCTGCGGTAAGTGAATTGGGAAACTGTCATGCTTACCAAAGGCATGAATGTACCTACAATAAATAAATAAATAAATAATATTGCGTTCATCTTGCCAAAAAACACACTCCCACAGGTTAAGATGTACGGACTGTTCATATTCACAGTCCGGTGTTGAACATTTGCAAAATGGTGAGGCAACAAGCTTGAAGCTAAATAATTTACTCTTAAAGTTACCATGACCGGTGAGAAATTGAGCCACGCAATGATCAACTTTCAACCATGCACTTGCCAGCCGCTCATGAACGGATTTACTACACTTATCTACATACGTATGAGTATTTTGTACGAATGTTCAAATAGAACCGATTACATGCGTCACGCATCGGACGACTCCTAACTACTTTCAGGTCTTCTATTCATCTCGTCAAATCGTAAAACATCTCGTGGCGGGTTAGTAAGTGGCGACACCGCGTACTCAAATGCCCCGGAGAATCCATCAGGCCCGCAGGACTCTCGTCAATTCTGGCTTGCCTCAGTTGGCCTATTAGTAATAATATAATAATTACTAATACTAATAATTAGAGGGGTCCCGCTAAGTGGGACGACTCAAAGGCTGTGAGGCCGTTGCCGTTGCTCCCGTTTATTTTTAAATAGTTTTGATTCCATATAACACCCACTACAAATAGATCTTATCGTTATAGTTTCCATCTCATACAACAGTCCTACATTCCCGTGAAAAATCCAAGATTTCATTTTATAGTGCAGCCCTGGAGAATGTCCGGTTAGTGTCCGTTACATTTTAGATAAAGATTATGTAAAGAGCCTCTGCGTGTTGGACCCATGTCCAAGCGTAAGCCTAACTAAACTAAAAACCGAGTTCCAAGTTGCAGAGTGGTGGTCCCGTAAAAATTAAAAAAGCAGATTTTTCACAGGTCAAGATAAATAAAGACCTGGATTAATTCAGAAACCGCTCCTTTTCAGCGCATGTTATTATGTACCAATACTACTCAAATACAGAGCTCACATTTAAATACAAAAAGTAACAATTAATTACCTTTTTGAACGATTCATTATTTTCATCCGCTCAGTCCCACCGGATCAGTGCGAGCTTAAATATTGATACGCAACTATTGTCAACGACTATCCTGTCTACCCTATTCCGTGTGGTGTCCGGATTAAGAATATAGCACCACTCCGTCTCCTCCCGTGGAGGTCGTAAAAGTCGACTAAGGGACTCTTAACCAAAGGGATGGGCAGCAGCGTCCCTTTGCTGAACAGAAGCATTACTGCGCTCACCAACACGCCTGCCAAGCGTGGTGAGTATCGGCAAATTCCCCCCAAAATGACGACACGACTAATGCACCGGCCCCCAGTTCCCGGCAGCCCCGCTATTCCTGGTCATGGTAGCGGCCACGGTAACGGCGGGGCAGGGGGTGCTAAGAATCACCGGACGGGATCCGGCTACCACCCCAAACGAAAACTGGCCCTGGTAACGTATAACACACGCACACTGAGGGCAGACGAAAAGATTGTTGAGCTGGAAGAAGAAATAGATAAGTTGCACTGGGATATCATGGGTCTATCAGAAGTCCGAAGAGAGGGCGAGGACACGATAACCCTGAAATCTGGCAACTTATTCTACTACCGGGAAGGCGAACATATGTCTCAAGGTGGTGTCGGGTTTCTCGTCCGCAGGTCCCTCATTAACAGCATAGTGGCCATCGAAAGTGTGTCGAGCAGGGTAGCGTACCTTATACTCAGAATATCCAAGAGGTATTCGTTGAAGGTCATACAGGTCTACGCACCGACCTCGACACACTCAGATGATGAAGTAGAGAGTATGTATGAGGACGTAAGTAGGGCCATACATACCTCGAAGACACACTTCACTGTTGTGATGGGGGACTTCAACGCGAAGCTGGGCACTCGATGCGATGGTGAGTTGAGAGTGGGGCAATTTGGATATGGGCAACGGAACCCCAGGGGACAGAGGCTGGCCGACTTTTTGGAAAAGGAGGGACTCTTCGTGATGAACTCCTTTTTCCAAAAGCCGCCTCACAGGAAATGGACCTGGATGAGTCCCGATGGTTCCACGAGGAATGAGATTGACTTCATCATGACCAATAGGAGGCAAATATTCAATGATGTCTCTGTGATCCACAGGGTGAAAACCGGTAGTGATCACCGAATGGTAAGAGGCACATTGAATATTAATCTCAAAGTTGAGAGGTCTCGTCTGATGAGGTCTACGCTCCGGCCCTCTAGTGCTCATATCCAAAACCCCGAGAGCTTTCAACTCGAACTCCAAAACCGCTTCGAGTGCCTAGAACATTGCGTATCTGTGGACGATTTAAATGGTAGGTTTGTAGAAACTGTCCAAACGGTTGGGTCTAAGTTCTTTAAGGCCCACCGTAAAGGTAGACCAAAAAAGTTCTCCGATCACACTCTCGACCTCATGGCAGAAAGACGCGCCATGACGCTGCAGTCTTCCGGTGATGCTGAAGCATACCGACTGCTCAATAGACGGATATGGAAGTCCTTGCGTCACGATATCCGCACCTTTAACACCAACGGTGTTAAAGAGGCAATTGAGCGGAATCAAGGCTCCAAAGTGTTCGCAAGAGACAAGTCTATTGGGCAAAGTCGTATTATGAAGCTGAAGACCGAGGACGGCAGTGTAGCGTCGACTAAGCCAGAGGTTTTGAGAGAGATTGAGAAGTTCTACCGGCAGTTATACACCTCGGTAAGTATACCTACCATTGGCTCTGACAAAGACCCGCGAGCCAAACTAACCCGACACTATACCGAGGATATCCCGGACATCAGCCTGTACGAGATTAGGATGGCCTTAAAACAGCTTAAAAATAACAAGGCGCCGGGTGGAGACGGAATTACGACAGAGCTTCTGAAAGCGGGTGGAACACCGGTACTTAAAGTCCTTCAGAAGCTATTCAATTCCGTCTTACTCGAGGGCACAACGCCGGAAGCGTGGAACAGAGGTGAGGTGGTGCTCTTCTTCAAAAAGGGTGATAACACCCTATTGAAGAATTATAGACCCATCTCACTTCTGAGCCATGTTTATAAGCTGTTTTCAAGGGTCATCACGAATCGTCTCGAGCGCAGGTTTGATGACTTCCAGCCTCCCGAACAAGCCGGTTTCCGAAAAGGTTTCAGTACCATAGACCACATCCATACGCTGCGGCAGGTTATACAGAAGACCGAGGAGTATAATCTGCCACTATGCTTGGCGTTTGTGGACTATGAGAAAGCCTTCGATTCGATCGAAACCTGGGCAGTGCTGCAATCTCTGCAGCGGTGCCAGATTGACTATCGGTACATTGAAGTGTTGAAGTGCTTATACAGAAACGCCACCATGTCGGTCCGAGTACATGAACAGAACACGGGGGCAATTCCATTGCAGAGAGGTGTGAGACAGGGGGACGTCATTTCCCCGAAACTGTTCACCGCTGCAATGGAGGATGCCTTCAAGCTACTGGAGTGGAAAGGATTCGGCATTAACATCAATGGCGAGTATATCACTCACCTTCGATTTGCCGATGACATCGTAGTCATGGCAGAATCGCTGCAAGAGCTCAGCACAATGCTCGATGATCTCAACAGAGTTTCCCAACAGGTGGGCCTTAAGATGAACATGGGCAAGACAAAAGTCATGTCAAATGCCCATGTCGTGCCCATCCCAATATCCGTCGGGAGCTCTGTTCTCGAAGTTGTTGACGAGTATGTCTACCTAGGACAAACTGTCCAGTTAGGTAGGTCCAACTTCGAGAAAGAGGTCAATCGTCGAATCCGACTCGGCTGGGCAGCGTTCGGGAAACTTCGCAACGTCTTTTCGTCAACAATACCGCAATGCCTCAAGACGCAAGTCTTTAACCAGTGTGTGTTACCAGTGATGACATATGGAACAGAGACGTGGTCACTCACAATGGGCCTCATAAGAAAGCTCAAGGTCACTCAGCGAGCTATGGAGAGAGCTATGCTTGGTATTTCTCTACGAGATCGAATCAGAAATGAGGAGATCCGTAGAAGAACTAAAGTTGTCGACATAGCTGAAAGGATTAGTAAACTGAAGTGGCAATGGGCAGGGCACATTGCTCGTAGAACTGATGGCCGTTGGGGCACAAAGGTTCTCGAATGGAGACCGCGCACCGGAAAACGCAGCGTGGGACGACCTCCAACGAGGTGGACAGACGACCTGGTGAGGGTCGCTGGGAGTCGTTGGATGAGAGCGGCATGTGACCGCTCGTTGTGGAAATCTAAGGGGGAGGCCTTTGTTCAGCAGTGGACGCCCTGTGGCTGATATGACATGACATCCTGTCCCCTTTGAACTCAGTCTAATTGTCAATTTTTGACCGTTTATCCCTCTATCACCTTGTTACCTTTTGAGCCACGTTTTGGACAATTTTAAGGTGTATGTCGGGCTTATATAATTTATAAAAAGACTTTTTCTATTATTTAAAGGATAAAAATGTTATATAGAAGTGAACAATAAATATTGGCTCTTATAATACATTTATCGAATCCGCATCCACAATGCGAATCGTTTATCCGATATGCCAATTTGGACCTCAAAATATCTCGAAGAATGTTCTTCAACAAGCCTTGCAAGAAGATTATTGATATGTAGTATCTAAATACTTTTCTATTTCTCTCTTTTAATTTCTATTTTATTACTTTACTAATGTTATAAATGTAAAAGTATGTATGTTTACATATTTGTTTCTCAAGATAAGATAAGATAAAGATAAATTTATTACTAAACTAAACGCATAATTTGTTCAATGCAAAACAATACAGATAGGTTTTAATTTTTTAGTGTAGTATGGTAAAAGGAACGGACTCAGCAATGTTGGCAGTACGCAGTGATTAAACCACGCACTGATCAACGCTGGTTTTCAGTCCGTCCCCTTTATTACGAATAATAAACAACAAGAAAGACTGCGGGTTCTACAGAAAAATAAAATACAAAGAAACTTACGAAATTAACATCAAAACAAAACTTTTACAAAATAAATAATTAATACATAGGTAAATGAAATATTTCCCGTATCTATTGTTTGTGGAGTGGTTTGCCTGCGCATCATAGAAATAAAATAAATAAAGCAAGTAAGTGATTAACAATAGAGGTGAAAGGTGAAAATTGTGACAAAACTGAGAAGTGAGAAACAGTAGAAATTTTCGTTTTAGTCGTGTGGATGTGAAAAGTGAGGCGTGTTACGTGTGTAAATAGTATTATGTTTATGGCAATTTCTAAGGTACAGTAGTTAGGTTAGGCTAGTGTACATAGGGAAGCACTTTGTTTCCACATACATCTATATATATATATATATTCTTTTGTTACTTTATTATTGAGTCCCGATTTGTCGGTCCAGTAGTATTTTTCTTACTTTCAATTTAAACAAGGCTTGAGACATGGTTTGATGAAGAGGCGGAGGAAAGACGTTCCATATTTTCGCTGCGCCAAACTTAAAACATCCTCTGAAAGCTGCGGTATAGTGTGGGTACGTAACTATTTTCAGATACATTTTACTCCGGGTGAATTTATTGTGTTGGTCTTTGACCCATTCGATTTTTTCGCAAGGGTACCTTGGTCTTCTCTTTGTTACTATTTTATGGGTGAAGCAAGCCAAAAGGAGCTTTCTGCGTCCAGACATTTTAGTATGTGTGTTTTTCTTAACTGTTTTTCTTTTCTTTCTTTCTTATGTGCTTTTGGTTTAGATACGGCGTAATGTAATCAACCACTCTCAATCAGCAAAACGTATGCAATAGGACTTTGGCAGACATGTAGATTAGCTAGATTATCTCATGGGATAGTATATAGGATACGCATTATTGCGTTGTTGAATTTTCTTAAGAGTTCAAAATAATTCACATTCTCTGACTAAGTCAAAACTAGTGGGATCGTGGCAAATAATATAATACACACTTTAACTCATAATGACTTTATTATCTTACCATGGACACGGCCAATAATTAGTCACCTTTTACGACATCCACGGGCGGAGATGGAGTGGTGTTATATTCTTAATCCGGACACCACACAGATGGTTCTATATACAGACTTTTATACCGTGAACGATCGGCGAGATTAAGCCTCGCTTGGCGCGGTCAGTCTGTGGATGAGTGATCGCATAGTACTATTTGAACAGATCATCTCCCCACTTCGGAGGACACGTAAAATCGTTGGTCCCGGTTGTTGTCATTAGACGACAGTCGTTGGTTGGCAATTCGCACGAAAGGAAAATAAAGAAAAATGTATTTTTGTTTAGTTGAAGTTGTTGAGATCATATAGCGATGATGATGAAGGAACCTAAGTTGCTGAAATGGAATAAATGTAATCGTCTTAATTATTATTCCGCCAATCCGATGAACAGAATAGTGATCGTTGAAATTCTTTTAATCATGAACTTATAATGAAATCTGCTATAAACTCATTTTGTTTTTATTATAATCCATAAATTTTGGGTAAAGTTCAGCTGTTTCATTTCCTTCTACTTTTAATTTCGTATATGTATGTGCTTTTTAAACTACTTGTGTTCTTTAACTAACAACTGCTACTACTGATTGACTAAAATATCAATTCATAATTGACCTAATAGCAGTATAAGCAGAATACGTTGCTCTCATTGCAGACATCAAGCAACTAAAACTCATTTTAGTAATGCCGCCTGCAGATAAAGCCATAGTCTTCTGAGACATTTGAAGCATCACTAGAACCATCTTCATATTACTTCTATCAAAGTTCTCCCATTTGCAATTATACACAGCATGTTCAAAGACCACACCTGCGTCCATAACTCTCTGGCCTATGAAACAGTCCATCCCAACTTGTATGAATGCGAAGGGTATCTGCAGATATGTGTTCTCCAATCCACCAAGCAATTCTGAAATCAGTCCAAGTACTAGAAGAATCAATCCTCCAGCTATAGCTCCACTGAATACATCTTCTACTTGGCTCAAAAGATTTTTGACTGTTGCGTGTCGCTCAATTATGTCTTTAAGACTTTCGCGAACATGTTCGTTAATGATTTCGTGTTTTCTATTATGATCTTCAGGAACTTTATCAGTTTCAAGTTTGGCTGTATCTTTATAATGTTCTTCAGCGTCTGTCCAGAGATGATCAACTTCTATACTTAGAGCCAACATTTGAGACTCCATATATCCAGTAACGATGATGAGGTACCCCGTCACGTTGACTGTGATGTAGCATATTACTACAACGCTTACAGACATCATAAGACTAGCGATTTCGTAATTAGGTGACTCCAACATTGGTTCCAGTCCTATAAGCATTCAAATATTATAATTAAGATTCTGATTGCCACTAAGCTGAAATTAAAATTAAAGTGAGAAGAAAGAAGGAATGAAAGAAGAATGCCCATGGTATAGAACCAGACCTTGCTAGTAAAAACCGACTGAGAACAAGATCTATATACAATCTTACGAGACCCCGATACCCAAGACAGGTAACGAGTTCCGAGATCTCTGGTATGAGTGAGTCTGCTCCCACCGTGTGACCCCCGGGAAGACGGCGGCGGGCATGTAGTCACGTGCGCGCCATCACCGCGTGGACCTGGAGCCCCCCTTCGGTACCGAAAATGACCGCTCCAGTGGTTTTAGCCAGTAGGAGTCCAACATGCCCCTTCGACCTATCCCGGGGCGAAGGAAGTTCACAATGTATTTTCACTGGGCACAAATAAAAAAAAAGGGGCGCAGGTTGGCGATCGCAGTTGAGCTGTAAATGTACTCGAAAAACGCTGCGGACCCATCTTCCGGCTAATTCTATAGACGTTTTAAGACACCTAAATAAAGCTATTTTTTGCCGGCATCACACGATAAAAATAATTGTGGTGTCTTATGTTTTCGCGATTATAACACATAATAATGAAACACTTTTAAACGGATTCTATCGCGTATACTTTAGATTTTTGTTTTTCCAAATCTGTAACGACGCCTGTCACCTTAGTCACCCTGCGACCACGAATGCTGCAAAGTATTCGAAACGTCAGGAAAAATCTGTAATGTGCGCGATAGAATCCGTTTAAAAGTGTTTTATTATAATTGTGGTGGTTAACTTATTGCTAGAAACTTAATTGAGTCAATTACCGTAAATAACAATGAAGTCTTCATTCAAGTGTTTGCCTGGATTAACGATCGGCTTCATGTTGTATATAACTGCATTGCCCATGATCACCACCCAGTAGAATATGGCGCGTTTTTTCACGTCTCGCAAATACTTTAGCATGTTCATCGAGAAACGACTGCCTTGGATAATCTGGGAGTCGAATTCGAGGCACTCTTCCGTTAATTTCCGTATTTTGTCGCTGGCAAAAAATGTGGTCATATTAATGCTGTATTTGAAATCAGAATGTTCCTGTGGTTTCCAGCAAAGAATAGATCACACTGGGTGTCTCACCATGGGTGTCTCAAGGCTACTAAGAACTGATATCCATAGGATGGGCAGCAACAGGTTCGTGGGTGCGTAGATTGGGGAATCTGCGTGCCCACACCAAGAGAAGACGGTAGCACGCATGTGGTCACGCGCTGCTGTGGGATGCTTTGGGGGATCCTTTCTTATCCCTGGGGGGGTGACCGCTTTACAGTCACCCTCTCCGAGATGTGCCAATAGGCGTGGCACCAGTGGGCGGCTCTAGTGTGATCATACGAGGACCTGGAGCCTCCCTTAAGTGCCGAAGATGACCGCTTCAGTGGTTTTAGCCGGTAGGAGTCCGGCATACCCCTTCGTCCTTCTCCGGGGCGAAGGAAGTTCATGAAGAATTTCCACTGCGCATCAATAAAAAATAAAAAAGGATGGGCAGCAACATCCTCCCATGTGATAATATGGAGTTCGTTCGACGGCACGGTTGGTGCAGTGGCTTATACAGTCGGCTGCTGCGCACCGGGTCGCGGGTTCAATTCCCACACGGAACAAATATTTGTATGATCTGCAGGTAGTTTTTTCGGGTCTGGGTGTATTGTATGTGGAATTTGTGTCTGTAAACCACGACACAGGAGAAATCCTAGTGTGGGGCAACGTTTTTTTAGAAAACAAAACATCATGGTCTGATCACCAATCCATTCGCCAAGCGTGGCGCATATCCCGTATGACTTTTTATTATAGTGATACTTGGGAACCTAATGATCAGCAATGGATGTTTACGAGATGACGCGTGTGTGGTCGCCTGATCTCGTAGTCACCTCGACGCCCATGGGTCGAGAGGGTTGGATTGTTCTTCGGCGGGAACTGTCTCCTACTTTATACCCATATACTCCGTGTGGTGCATTAAGAATACAGCACCACTCCACCTCTTCCCGTGGATATCGTACTAGGCGACTAAGGGACTCTAAACCAGAGGCATTGGCAGCAGCGTCCTTCCTGTGGAACTATAGCCTTACTGGGCTCACCAACCCGTCTGCCAAGGGTGGCGAGTACTGGCAAATTCCGCCACAAATGACGACACAGTTCAGATCTATGGGGAAAGGTTTTTGTTCAGCAGTGGACTACCTTTGGCTGATATGATTTTGATGATGACCTATTTATCTCAAATTTACAAGTCCTCGAATAACTAAGAGGACATTCTCGTATATAAAGTGAACACGACAATTTTAATAAAAAATGTAGAAACTTACATGTATAAAAACATATACAACAGCTTCAAAGAGCCAATCTCACTAGATATCCCAAGAGACAGCACCACCATGGCTGCCACCAGCTCTCCTGTCTGCGGACTCCTGACGAATACGAACCACAGCATGCTGACCAGGTAAACGTAAAAATAGCATAATAACATCGCTATAGTTATTACGTAGAAATATAATGGGATACCTGGAGGTGAAAATTAGGTTTTTTTTATATTTTGCTCACAAGACAGCGCAGCGGCTGCCTTCGGATAGTGAGTCACTTAATGTGTATCTCATATTTTACCTTTCTTGTACTTGGTGTCTATATTCAGAGTAATTGCTCTGAGAAAGATGGACAAGTTCCACATCATTGTAGGCAGGTCGCTATACGCCAAACCGAATTTACGAACGTGATGCCACATCTATACTCTATACAAATAAATAAAATTGAAGTGTCTGTTTGTAATGTCAAAATAACAGCTCTTTACAAAATGCATATAAAATTATATAAACAATTCTTGATTTTTTTGTCTGTCTGTCTGTTTGTTCCGGCTAATCTCCGAATCTGCTGAATGAATGATAGCTGATGTCTTCGTGGATACGCGTTGGTGACGCGCAAATCAGGGTGGGCCAGTACATGAAGTACCTGGGGCTCACTCTGGACAGTCGTTGGGGCTTCGAAGAGCACTTCATGCGCCTCGTCCCCCGAGTCGAGAGGGTAGTGGGTGCATTGCACCGGGTGCTGCCCAATCTCGGGGGACCGAGCGAGGAAGTTCGCCGTCTCTACGGGGGCGTCGTGCGGTCTGTGGCCCTCTACGGGGCGCCTGTATGGTCATCCCGGCTGTCTGGCGTCCAGCGCTGCAGAACCAAACTTCATAGTCTGCAGCGCAGAGTGGCTATACGGATCGCACGGGGATACAGGACAGTGTCCTACGAGGCGGCAACTCTCCTGGCACGCTTTCCGCCTTTCGACATCCAGGCGGAGATGGATGCGTGGGTCTATGACCGGACACGTTCCCTCCGCCAAAGTGGAGAAAGCGTGCCATCAGGGGCGTTTGACAGAATGAGGCGGCTGGCTAGACGGCGCGCACTCGAGATATGGCGACAACGCCTACGGTTGCAGTTCGCGACCAAGCGCGTCGTCGAGGCCATCCTGCCACTCTTCGGAGCCTGGCTCAGAAGGAGCGAGCGCGTCACCTACCGTCTGACGCAGGTATTCACCGGTCACGGTTGTTTCGGTGCGTACCTGCACAGAATAGGACGCGAGGTTACGGCACAGTGCCACCATTGTGGAAGCGACCAGGATACCGCACAGCACACGCTCGAGGAGTGCCCTGCGTTTGCGGCCGAGCGGCGGATCCTGGTCGATCGGATCGGGCAAGATCTCTCTCTGCCGGCAGTAGTGTCGGCTATGTTGGCAGAGCATGAAAATTGGAGTGCAGTGGTCTCCTTCTGCGAGAGCGTCATGCTCCAGAAGGAGACTGCAGAGCGGGATCGGGAGAGGGCTGATCCCGCACGGAGAAGTACTAGACGGCGCCGGGGCAACAACCGTCCCGGCTCCCAAGTCCAACACGCCTGAGCCCCCTGCCGTCACTTCATGGTGGGGGGCCTCGGGGGTCGCGGGCGCGCAGATTGGGCGGGAATCTACGTGCTCACACCGAGCGACCCCTGGGAAGACGGTGGCGCGCACGTGGTCACGTGCCGCCGTGTGCGCAGCACAGCGCAAAGCGAGGCTTGGGGGGATCCTTTACAATCCTCCCCGAGAAGTGCCTGGGGGGGCGACCTTTTTACAGTCGCCTTCCCTCCGCTAGAGGGGGTGACCGCTTTACAGTCATCCCTTCCGAGATGTGCCTAAAGGCGTGGCACCAATGGGCGGCTCTAGTGTGATCTTACGAGGACCTGGAGCCCCCCTTCGGTGCCGAAGATGACCGCTCCAGTGGTTTTAGCCGGTAGGAGTCCGGCATACCCCTTCGCCCTTCCCCGGGGTGAAGGAAGTTCCATGTAGAATTTCCACTGGACATCAATAAAAAAAAAAAAAAAAAAAAAAAGATAGCTGATGTTATAAGGCGTAACTTAGACTACTTTTATATTAGAAAAAAGAATTAGGGTTGCACGAAAAAAAATTTGAACCAATGAAATCCAATATAATCCGATTTCTTTTAAATTAAACCGGGGGTGAAACTGCGGGACACAGCTAGTTTAATATAAAATAATGCTAAATACCTTTGTCTGCGATCTTTAAACGGTAAATAATAATAGATAATAAAAAATACTATATTTTAAACCATAATATTATAAACAAACATAAATATACCTAAATACTGACTTGCCGTGTGGTGCCGGCTCAGAATGCCACCACCCCATGTCCTCCCATGGGTGTCGTAAAAGTCGACTAAGGGATTAGCCGGAGGATGGGCAGCAGCGTCCTTCGAGTACATTAACAACTCAACTGCGATCGCCAACCCGCCTGCCAAGCGTGGCGATTATGGCAAAACCCCCCAATGAGCCCACAACACATCCATATCGGTGGTTGTGGTGATCTTTGGGGGAGGCCTGTGTCCAGCAGTGGACTTCATTCGGCCGAAATGATGATGACTGACACTAATCTAAAAGTTATAATACAAATGCTCAGAACTAAATAGGTACCTCGTCATCATATCAGCCAATGACGTCCACTGCTGAACAAAGGCCCCCCCCAAAGATTTCCACAACGACCAGTAACATACCGAATTTGGTCATTTTGGAATTTGCCAGAACTCACCACGCTTGGCAGGCGGGTTGGTAAGCGCAGAATATCTACTGTTCCCCTAAAAGGGACGCTGCTGCCCATTCCTCTTGTTAAGAGTCAATCAAAATACTAATTGATGCTTATGTAAGTTTACAGTTCATTAAATTATTATTTGCTTTTCTACCGCAGATGTATTGTTTTTGTACTTTATTGTTGTTTTCACTGCAAAACGATGTACTATATTACTAATTTAAACTTAAAGAATCCTTGTCAACGTTTTAAAGGACAGTGGAACTGCCACACTTCCGTCTTAGGGGAACTTCTCGCACAATGTTCTAACAACTAGTTCAGAATAAATAACTGCAACTGCTTAGTAAATAATAATTAGCGGCGATGTGTGACAATGACGTTAAACACCAGCTACAGTTAGTAATTATGTCATTTGTACCACAAAAGGTGTCAGAATTGATCCACCAGCTGCTTGTTAATGAATTTTCCGAAAGCAGTAATTATGGGCTGTGTTTGTTTCAATTTAACTCACTTTGAAACTTTCTGGTTAAATGAAAGGTTAGCGAGTGGACAATTCAGGTATAAGCATTAATTAATAGGAAAAGGTTAGCTTGTAAATCTATACAAATAAGTAAAATTGAAGCGTCTGTTTGTAATGTCAAAATAACAGCTTTTTACTAAATGCATATGAAAGTATATACGGTACATATAACAAAAAAACAATTTTAAATTTTTTGTCTGTCTTTCTGTATGTTTGTTTGTTCCGGGTAATCTCCGAAACGGCTGGACCGAATTTGACGGGACTTTCACTGGCAGATAGCTGATATTATAAGGAATAACTTAGGCTATTTATTCAAGAAAAGGTTCCGCGCAAATAAAATAAAACCCTTGAAATCCAATACATATATATTCTATGTCAAGTGTCTATGTCGAAGTACTCTAAATTTCTTTTAAATTAAACGCGTGTAAAACCGCGGTTCCCAGCTATTAAGTAAATATAACTGTTTTGGAAACCTACAACACATATGTGTTGTAGATTTCCAAGGTAGTTAGATATTTACATTATATAAATATAAGATTATTTATTTCCATGGGATACGCGGAGCACTATCCGCTATAAGCTTCGTTATAGGAGCGACAGTGGCACTCGAAGTGACGCTAGCGGAATCATTAAGTTTTATCTCTCTACAATTTTATTATAGTATCTTGATAGATGATTAGCAACAAAAGCTCAATGTATGACGAGCAAAATTTGGGGGAAGCCTTATGTTCAGCAGTGCACCTTCTTTGACTGATATGATGATGATGACAAATTGTTGACGACCCTGAACTGCTCGAAAGATATATTCTCGTATAACGCTAAAGAACAGCTGAAGGCGTAGTGTTATCTATGTATATATGTATAACAATACAATTCGGTCTATCAGTTTTTTTCTATTAATATAATTTAGCTCTATTTCTCTTAAAAGTATTCTTTTTCCCGTGGACATTATACTTACAAACGCGTCTTTTGTTCACATGATGCGTCTTGAGTTGTTTTTTTCTCATTCAAAGGGAAAGTAAGACTCGAGATAACCTATTTAGACTTGAGAAGCTCTACACGAGTAAACATATTACCTCTAACGTGAAGTAGACACTTTGGGCTTTGTATAAACTTTCCGTCTATAAAAAGCTAAGGCCATGAGCGAATTGTTTATGGTTATATCCAAAGTATACCGTCCACTTTAGCATAAGTTAATTAGTAATAAGACAAAAGTCTTTTAACTAGTGTATGTTACCAGTAATGACATGTGGCACAAAGACGTGGTCACTTCCTATGGGCTTCGTAAGATATATATAGCGCAAGGTCATTCAGCGAGCTATAGGGAGAGCTATGTTTGGTTTTTCTCTACGAGATTGAATCAGAAACCTAAAGACAGATATTATAGTGAGCATGACAGACCAATACTATCAGGCAAAAGACAGGCGCAGTATGCACTGCAGTTTCCGTGGTCACTGCAGCCTGCAGTTTCTAAGAAACTACAGTTTGTTAGAAACTACAGTTTCTTAGAAACTACTTGACGTGGCTATTTACCAACTGCCTCCACCACAGCGTATTCCCGTCCGACTGGAAGGAAGCCGGGAATGCGTATTCCGTGGTTCTTTCCTCTGAGAACGATGAGAATCACCAGAAAAGAGGAAAGGGCCGCCGAGTCTCCCCCTGCGTATCGTCCCATTTACCTGCTCGACGAGACTGCTTCGAAGATATTCGAGAGATATTAAGATATTCGAAACCTCGTCGAGCATCTGTCAAGAATTGGTTCTGGCATGGCTGACAACCAAGTTGGCTTCGATGCGACTCTTCGTGTCTACTAGCTGTCGGAGTAGGCAGGGTCCCGGTGGAGTGGAGTGGCATTGAAGCGTTTGAGCTGTGTTTTTGTGTCTATGTGTATACGGATAAACCAAACACACTCAATACTTGCAACAAAATTTAATAATATAAGGTCGTTAGGTAATATGGCCCGTCACTTTTGTCCTATGGATGCAGGTACTGTTCTGGCTTAACGCGCAATTGGTGATGACCCGGAGGCCAAGGAGTTGTCCTCAACACATAGATGACCCGCAGGGTTGAGGTGATGGCGTGTGCTGACTGCCAGGTGTTCCGTAGGTAGTTGGCACCAGGCTAATGTACCCGAAACTTTGGACCCTGGAATTGATGCCCAATAAATAAATAAATAAGGGTCCTCTGCTCGTCCTTTCCGGACTGTGACCACGGTAGCGTAAGCGAAAGGCGGATGTACTATTGCGCTTAAGGCGAATGTGTACAAATGTCTCAGTCAGAATCGGAGTTTACAGAAAATATATGAGAAAAACAAAGGAATGTGAAGCATTATAATTTCAATTTAATATTTATGTCTAAAAGCAAATGGTAAACATTGTATTGTCATAGAACAGAGAAGAAATAAGAATCTATTTAGGTGAACGATCAAGGTGATGAAGAAAATATTTGCCAGACATTCACCACACCCAACATGAGTTAGCAAAAGATAAATTTGTCAACACTTACCCAATAGGGGATAACACTGTTTTTTTATGAATTATACTACTTATAAACTAAAGATATAAACGGTTCCATAAACTGCTGCGAAGCAGGGAGCCACCCAAGCCGTGGATACGAGTTGATGACGCGCAAATCAGGGTAGATATCACCCTGGACAGTCTTTAAGGCTTCGGAGAGCAAATGGAGCGCCTTGTCCCCTAGATCGAGGGTAGTGTGTGCCTTGCACCGTCTACTACCTGACCTCGGGGCACCGAGTGAGGAAGTTCACCGCCTCTACTGGGGAGACGTATCGTCGGGGAGGGGTTGTTTGATAGACTGAGGTGGCTGGTTTGATGGCGTGCACTCGAGTTGTAGTGACATCGCTTAAGGTTGCAGTTAACGACCAAGCGCATCGTTAAAGCTTGACGCCTGCCCATCCTAACGCTCTTCGGAGCCTGGCTCAGAAGGAGCGAGCGCGTCACCTACCGCCTGACGCAGGTGTTGACTGGGCACGGTTGTTCCGGTACATACCTGCACAGAATAGGACGCGAGATCATGGCACAGTGTCACCATTGCGGAAGCGATCAGGATACCGCACAGCACACGCTTAAGGAATGCCCTGCGTGGGCTGCCGAGCGGCGGATCCTGGTCGATCGCATAGGACAAGATCTCTCTGTCTGCACTAGTGTCAGCTATGTAAGAAGAGCAAAAAAAAGTGCAGTGGTACTTTTCTGTGAGAGGATCATGTTCCAGAACGAGACCGCAGAGCGGGATCGAGTGAGGGCCCATCCCGCACGAAGAAGTAAGAGATGGCGCCGGGGTGCCGGAAAAACAAATACCCAATTCTACATTAATACTGATATTATTTCCTTGAAAACCACACGGTATCGAAGTCGTTCATGACATGTAAAAACCGTAAGTTTTATTAACCAAACTTGAATCACATGTTATTTTTCAAATAATTCTGTGAAAATATCTTGTGCAATAGTTTTATTTTTACGAGATGTGTATGAATTAAATGGGTTGTAATATGTACCTACTATAATTTGTAAGTACACTACAGACATACACTTTCCTAATAACCACAAACTACTCGTATAAGTGTGAAACGTGTGTGTACACTAACGAGTAGTCAGATATTTAAATCCGTCTAAGCACAATAATTTATTCTTCGAGACTCTATATGCTGTCTTTTGACTTCCAATATAAACGGCACGGTTGGATGATACAGTCGGCTGCTGCGCTCTGGGTCGTGGGTTTGATTCCCGCACAGAACAAATATTTGTATGTTCTGCAGGTAGTTGTTCCGGGTCTTGACTTATTGTGTTTGGAATTCATGTATGTAAACGCACCCACGACACAGGAGAAACAATACACTATGATATTTTTAACAACGCTCGAAAACCGAAAAGCAACCAAAATATCAGAGAAGGATATATATAGGTACGACGTGAATATAATTATAGCAATTCATCATTTTTCAAGGGGAAAAGAGCATGACAAATTTAAAAAGAAGAAAACAATAAAACCTAATTCCTTTACAAAGAACTACCTACCGGATATTGTGAAGATTGGAATATGACCCCTATAGCAATGGCATGTGGAAAATGGGGTTTTGTTTTACCTACATAGATACTCCATGCTAGCGAGAAAAGTAATACAGATATTCTAATAATTATCATGAGAAACATTTAAGAAAAAATTTCGTAACAAAAGGCAAAGTTAGTTTGAAAGAAAAATTACACAAAAAGATTATTTTTCTGTTTTATTGTAATGTTGTGCTGTGAGCAAGTTGAAATGTGTTCGAGTAGTAGGTGCTTTAATTTGTATTTCTTATTCTTTGTTTCCAGATGCTTTAGAAGTTTTTATTTTGGGTCAAGGTGAAAGTTTCATTACGTTCTGAATAAAATGCTTCAATTTTGATCTTTTATTGGATTGACTTAGGAGATCTTTAATATATTTTTTGTGTACATAATCTGTTTCTCTTTTATATATTCATAAAGTAAATTCATGTTTGGTAAATATTCCTTGCGATTTTACTTAGCAGAAACGAGCTTTCTTGTTATTATTCTTTGCTTTTTTACTGATATTACATTACAGAGTAAACAAGGGGCTTGTGCTCCTTTCTTCTATCTTTTAAAAATCACGTTCTTTACCACCGCCTTCAATACAAGCTACAAGTCAACAAAGGCTCACTGTAATGCTTTTACTCGATAATTTGATACTCGTACTTGAATGCTGCACAGTAATTAATGTCTGATATTTAAGACTTAAATTATGGCTTAGTTGTAGGCAAGCTCAAAGAACTATTGACGGCACGGTTGGTGCAGTGGCTGATAAAGTCGGCTGCTGTGCTCTGGGTCGTGGGTTCAATTCCCACACGGAACAAATATTTGTATGATCTGCAGGTAGTTGTTTCGGGTCTGTGTGTATTGTGTCTGGAATATATTGTCTGTAAACGCACCCACGACACAGGAGAAATCCTAGTGTGCGATAAAATAAAAAATATCTTCTACCTGGTGCCCAATAAGTCACTTTCGCCACTCCAATGCGGTAGAGCATTATCCCATTAATTCCCGCACGAAACGCTTTGGTCTGAATGGTTGAGTATGTGAGATTTATGTCCGTAAACTTTATTCACGATGCCCGAAAATGCTAGTGCGAGACATTGTTAAAAAAAACTAGATTAGTCACTGGATAGGTAAGTCGAACCATACGAAACACTCTCCTATCTTTTATCAGTATAAAGCAGTTAAAATGTGGAATGTTTTACTTCCTTCAACGACTGCATTCAATCAAAAGGTCTGGTTGTTAAATTAACCACCTGCATTCCTGCATTGCATTCAATTAAAAGGTCTGGTTGTTAAATTAACCACCTGCATTGCTGCATTGCATTCAATCAAAAGGTCTGGTTGTTAAATTAACCACCTGCATTGCCGCATTGCATTCAATCGAAAGGTCTGGTTGTTAAATTAACCACCTGCATTGCTGCATTGCATTCAATCAAAAGGTCTGGTTGTTAAATTAACCACCTGCATTGCTGCATTGCATTCAATCAAAAGGTCTGGTTAAAGTAAATTTAAATTAATTAAAATTAAAAACTAACGGCATATTCCATAATACGGAATTAGTAACAGGTATGTATTTTTGAAGTCAAAATTGCTGATAACCACTGCTACTGCCTTGAGTTCTTCATTAGTGCTTATTCCGATAATTTCCTCTTGTAATGACATCCGTTTCTTCAATGTCACCATATGGATCGATTATCCACAATGGTATTATCATAGTAACCAAACTGATTCATTAAGCGCTATCGTCATAATATATCGCAAAATAAACAAAATATTTTGAAATAAATAGGTAACAATTTTATATATATCATCACATCAGCAGATGTCCGCTGCTGAACAAAGGGCTCCCCCGTAGATTTCCACAATTCTATGGTCAATCCCATCCTCTCTGGTTTACAGTTCCTTAGTCGCCTTTTACGACATCCACAGGAAGAAATAGAGTGGTGCTATATTATAAATCCGAACAACGACTTTATATATGTTTGGACTAGATCATAGATAATACGCTAACTGGATTCCAAGTCCTTTGGCCAAACGAGAGTTGGTCTGTATTTTTACTGTATGTACCACTCACCACTTCTGACATTTTTATCTCGCTGATTCTATTGTTGGTACTTTTTTGTCTATGCTTTCAAATGTATTATTATTGAGTTCCTTTGATATTTTTTAATACTATTGCAGTCTCTATGGTGCAAAGAATAAATTACTTTTCTTTCTTTTTCTTTCATATAGGTACTTAAAATGATATTGCAATTATAACCAATCAATTTCGGTGACCCGATTACTGTGCAAGCCAGTTAATACTCGGTCATGAAATTACCTTAACGTGGTCTATTTGGTATGAAAATTGATTTTGCAAACATTGAAATTTTGGAATACCTGACTTCCAATGTATTTTCCCAGATACAGTTATAATTACCGCCTTCAAACGACCTTCGTAAATTAAACGAAATTAGTGCTTTGCAAAATTGCTAACGAATCGAAGTGAAGGAGCTGCTTTAGAATTCTTGAGATGGTCGTGACTTAATGGTTACCACGCAAAACAATCGACCTTCGAGGTTAAGCTACCATTGCCGCGATCATGGGTGACCACTGCTTTCGCATCACACGCTATGTTTTTTCTGAGGGGTTCAATGAGTTGTATCAAAAGGGTTACCTCACAAAGGATACAATACTGCCCAGGATACCACACAGTTATTACAAATAAATGACTCAATGATGAAGGTTGTATAAACAAGTGTGTGACATACCTTTAGCTCGACTAGTCTTTACATCGACAGCTTAAATGTTTAACAAGACAATGGAGTGACTCGTGACAGAGTCGACAAATAAGTTCGCGACATACCATGCATGTACACGCCATTGAGTGGCCCTTGGGCCAACCCAGTCGCTCCTTAACCTGCTGACAGTATTTGGCCCAATTTTTTTGGAGCGAATACTATCACTGATGTCAAGGTCCTTGGACTACCCCCCGCGAAAATGTATGGTATGTCACCCATTTGTTTGTAGAACCTTTAACATGAAGTGCAAATAACCTTAAAGATAAACGATAGTTCAACGTATTTAACATACTGAGATGAACTTGTTCTAGACGATATGGGGTAAACCTGTAAATGCGGCCAATTTAACGGATCATTAGCCGCGTTCTTTGGCGGGGGCTCTTAGTAAAGCGAGTTCAACGATGATCGAGCACTATGTCGATCGGTTCTGTATGTATTTACATATAAGTATTGCATGTGACCGCCAAATTAAAATTTTATTATTTATGAGACCAAACGCTAAATAAAAGTCATAACCGTAAGTAGTTGTTTATATAAATAAACAACAAAATGCCAATTTATTTAAGGACTGAAAGTAGCTTCAGTTTGTTTAAAAAGAGGTTGCACGCTCTACTGTCTCTTTTTCTCTTAGATTATGGCTTCTGTAGAGTATCTTCCACAATTTCACCAATGTCAAGTATAAGGCAACGTCGTACGGTGTTAATATGAATAAATCTTAACATATTCATAAAATATCTATCAAAAAAAAAACCACGCTCTACTTATGGAAAAATCATACTATTCAGTCACAGAGTATATGGAGGATCTTGACTAGATAAATAATTGTAATAAAATAATGTTCCACGTTTTATTAGAATTATTACTGTTATTACTACTATTTGACATTTTATATAATTATTTCTTGACATGTGCTATATTTCGATTAAGTGATTGTGAACTAAATGATTTGAATGTGTTTGATTAATAATGTGAAATTTTGCATGCTCAAAGGCTGATTGTGGTGAAACTAATTTTGTTATGTAACATCTTCAGTGAAACCCATATTATGCAAATAAAGAATTTAATTGAATTGAACAGTCGTCTATTATTAAATATTATACGTAACTTACAATTCTTAAATAGATTCATAATGTTATAATAATTATGCTGTACGTCATTATTATTATTGTAAACCTACGTACTCGTTATTTTTTTAAATGTGTTTTCGGTTTGTTATATTTATTCCTCGTTTTATTTATTTTAAGTGTTAATATCCGTCTATCACTAGGGTCTCAGTTGATTCTCGGGGGTCGCGGGTGCGCAGATTGGAGCCTGCGCTCTCATACCGAGCGACCCCAGGGAAGACAGTGGTGTGCACGTGGTCACTTGCCACCGTGCGCGTAGCACTGCGCACAGCGAGACTTGGGCGGATCCTTTACAATCCTCCCCGAGAAGTGCCTAGGGGGCGGCCTTTTTGCAACCGCCTGCCCTCCGCTAGACGGGGTGACCGCTTTACAGTCAGGCCTCCGAGATGTGCCTAAAGGCGTGGCACCAATGGGTGTCTCTAGTGTGATCTTACGAGGACCTGGAGCCTCCCTTCGGTGCCAAAAATGACCACCCCAGTGGTTTTAGCCGGTAGGAGTCCGGCTTTCGCCCGTCTCGGTTGAAAATCAGCGCTAGTGTTAAAACTAGCATAATGTTAAACTGGGTACCCATTTGGCGCAATAGAGGCGTAAGATTTATTTTATGTTATTGTTTCCATGTTAAGTAGCATTGTTTCCCAAAAAAGTTTCACTTCAAAAACTAAAAGTTTTGCGTCTAGACATACAGAAAAAATATTAAGAATTATTTAATAAAGATTAAACCGATGAGTTAACCTGCCCTAACGGGCGACTTCATCGCTAAGCGATAAAGCCCCTTAAATAAAGAGAAAAATAAAACCTGCCCTAACAGATGACAAAATATAAACCATCGGTTTCTCCCAAGCTTTTCCAGATAGAAAAAATATTTGAGACCTACAACTTCAATAAGCCCTGGATCTGAAAGTTTACACGAATCGTCCAAGGATTACTGATGTGTCCGTATCGTTAAATAAATAAACAGTTTCCAAATGGAACCCAAACCACGCCAATCACGTCTAAACAGAGGCAGCAACTGAAACAAATTGGACGCTAATAAATTGGACAACGGCAGTGGTTTTGGCTAATTACATATATCCAACTCTTGTCGGATCACACGGAACGCATAGTATTAGTGCTTAACCACTCGCTGTTGTAGTGATGTCCGGATTAACATCACATATGAACTGCAAATCGTCAGCGATTTTCAATGCACTCGACGCGACGATTAACATTTTAAATGTTGTCCATATACTAGGGGGATCAAAAAGTAGTGAGAACGACATACTCCTTGGTAAGAAAAAAAAATTCTGGCAGGCATAGCTCAGATACATATTTGTAATATTAACAAAGAAAAAAATCTTCGATTCTCTTTTGTTTTTTCTGAATGTAGTCATTTGTTTGCTTGATGTCGGAACGTGTTTTCGAAAATGGAGAAAAACAAAGTGCGAGCCGTTATTAAATACTGTCCTCTGTACCTCTGTTTAAAAAAGTTAACGACGCGAGAGATTAATTGCGATTTGGAGGCAACATTAAGAGAGTCTGCTCCCCCGTAATCCACTGTCGCAAGGTGGGCTTCTCATTTTCGAGTAGGGAGAACGAGCACGGAAGACGAACATCGTTGCGGCCGTCCATCGACGTCAGTCACCCAAGAAAATGTTGCGAAAGTCGGGAAAATTGTATGGGGCGATCGAAGAGTTACCATCCGATACTTAATTCAAGAAACGGGCATTTCATATGGAAGTATTCAATCCATATTGAAACAATCTTTGAATATGGGAAAAGTCAAGTAAGATGGGTGCCGAGAATGTTAATCGACAGTCAAAAACAAAATCGACTTGACATTTCGAAGATAATGTTGGACAAGTTTCAAGAAGATTCTGAAAACTTTTTGTCTCGTTTCGTAATAATGGACGAAACATGGGTCCATTTTGATCCCGAGACAAAACAGCAATCTTCGCAATGGAAACGGCCATCATCACCGACCCCGAAGAAGTTTCGTGTCCTGGCATCGGCTGGCAAGGTTATGGCCTCAATATTTTGGGACTCAGAAGGGATATTGTTGATTGATTACCTGGAGCGTGGAACCAATATTACAGGTCAATATTATGCAGCTTCAATTCCCATGTTGAGGGATGCCATCAAAGAGAAAAGGAGGGGGAAACTTCGAAGGGGCGTGCTGTTTCTTCACGAGAACGCACCCGCACACAGGTCGGCAGTTGCGATGGCTGCCATTCAGCAAGCTGGCTTCGAACTGGTTACCCCTTATTCACCAAATCTGGCGGCTAGCGATTTTTATCTGTACCCCAAATTGAAAAAATACTTAAGGGGAAACAGGTACGAAGACGATAACGAGGTGATGGATGCCGTGGAGTGCTTTTTGCAGGACCAAGACAATTTTTTTTGTGAAAGTGTTGAAGCCTTGGAAAAGCGCTGGACTCGGTGTGTAGAGCGACTCGGAAACTATGTAGAAAAATAAATTATTGTTATCAATCGTCATTATATTCTATCTCATACTCACTACTTTTTGATCCCTCCTCGTATGTTAAAAGCTGCTGCAGTCCGCAGATATCAGTCTGGCAACACTCTGCAACATCTCGTATACATCTCTTTGATATGTATCGTCGATTTTTCTTGTCAGCTTCATACAATATGTATCATAAATACGGTCCGACCAAAAAGAAGCGTGTATACATTTTTATAATACTACTAGCTGCCCGCCCCGGCTTTGCACGGGCAGGTACATGCAAACCCAATTGCAGTGACACCTACCGGGTCCAATCAATCCAATCAACTAATTACATTATATCGCCATCTGTAGAATCTTATCGAACTAACAGAAAATTATTACTCTTTGTCGGATAATAAACAAATAATTCGCAATAAAATAATATTGCGATCATAAATTGAGATATAAACTATCCTATCTTTTAAGTTGGATAAAACTGAATACAGTGTGCCAAATTTTATTAAAATTGGATCCATAGTTTAGGAGTCCATAGCGGACAAACAACGTGACACGTCATTTATATATATTAAGATATAATCATCGTGTCAGCCGAAAACGTCCACTGCTGGAGAGAAGACTCCCACAAAGATTGCCAAAACGACGCCCATTGTGGGGCTTTTGTCATGATCGCCACGCTTGGCAGATGGGTTGGCGATACTACTGCTACTATATAAAATGACGATAATTGTGAAAATGTCCTGATTTATAAACAACGTGCAAAAATGTACTTTTCTTATTTATATAATTCTTCTGTACGTGTGTATGTCTCTGAACTGCTTCTAAATGGCTGGACTTGTTTTTTTTTATATATGTTTGAGTAGGTCCTTGAATGGTTTAGATTCAGGATTAGACCCTCCCAGGATTAGTTTTCTCAATCATCATCTGCTATCTGCCAGTGAAAGTCCCGTGGAAAATGGTCCAGCCGTTTCGGAGACTAGCGGGAACCAACAGACAGACAGACAAAAACGTAAAAATTGTAGGTACCGTATATACTTTCATATGCATTTACAAAAAGCTGTAATTTTGACATTACAAACAGACACTTCAATTTTATTTATTTGTAAAGATAAAGAGTCGGAGCTCTTGGAGTGACTTTATTAAGTTTATTAGTGAGACTACAGAAAACCCATGTGCAATCGAAGCTACGTCATTAAGCTGTAGTGTGTCTCAGCTCTAAGGATCGTAACAGTGGCCGCTGTCAATTAGCAGGATTAGAAGTGATACTGCTACCGGTACTAATGATTTCTACGTCCTAGGAAGGAAGAATTTTGTATTCATTCATTTGTGTCGGAAGAAAATAAATCATTAAAATATTATAATAAATAACACTTTACTTCGCAGTGCAGTCGGGAAAATATTGAAGCGGATATATAGGATTATTTAAAAGCGTTTAAGCACATCACAGTACAAAGAAAACAGTTTGTACAGCCACCAAAAGATATCCTTATGGCACAGAATAAATTACACTGGGTGCCCCAATAAGTCACCTTCTACACTCCAATGCGGTAGAGAACTTTCCCAGTTTCCACTTTCACTTTGAAAAAATAAGATTTCCATATCATACCAATAAAAATTCGCGATAATGTAATAATCCAAACAAAACACTTGCAGCTATGTATGTATGTTTTGGATCGACTCTGTGTTAGAAAACAGATGGATATTCTAGTGTTTTTTGAAGTGAAAACTTCTTTTAGCGCGCATATTTTTAGATGAGATAAAATCTCTGGACTCACGACACCGTTACGAGACGCAGCTATAGTGTGTGCATGTATGCATGAACATACAGCAGACCGCGGACGCGTCTAGATAAATAAAAAAAACATTTAACGATGATCTATAAAAGAATATAAAATGTATTTTCAAGTTTCTAATAATTCGTGAAATACAATTCATAAATAAAATGCAATTCATAACCCAATAACCCTAGTACCCATCTTAAAAATGTCTAACGCGCCAAAATAAGTTTTCGCTTCTGTCGGCACTCCCGGAGTGCAACCGGTTTTTTTTTTGTACACACGGCTACACATCCTCATTTCGGCTGAATAAAGTCCACTGCTGGACACGGGCCTCCCTCAAGTTTCACCACAACGACGGATATCGATGTATTATGAGCTCATTTTTGCCATAATCGCCACGCTTGGCACGCGGGTTGGCGATCGCAGTTGAGTTGTTAATGTATTCCGAGGACACTGCTGCCCATCCTGCGGCTAATCCCTTGGTCGCCTTTTACGACACTCACGGGATGAAATGGGTTGGTGCTATTTGTAGCCGGCACCACACGGCATGCTACACAAGTTATTAATATCCAGTCTAAACTGATCTCTCATCGTCAGAAAAGCCAATACAATGCGTATACTAGAAATGTATAATTTGATACGTAGCCGTGCGTTCTATGGGTAGAGAATCGTGGACTGAATTATTCGCCTCCGAAAACGATGAACGAAACGATGAAAAACGAAAAGAGATGGATAACTATATATAACGTGAGCAAGATGACAATTATGATATAAGTAAAACAACGTCAATAAAGTAACAATCATTAAATCTCTTTACTCTTAACAGTAATACAATTCTACTAATATCACAACAGCTACTATAAAACATTTATAATTAAATGTATTGATACAGCTCACCTTTTTACAGCAGTTACAAGTTATAAGTTATTTGAATCAATCTAATCCAAATCTTTGTAGTTCGGATTACGGATATGTTTTTGTGTTAAATGTGATCGTAACACAACAATGGATGAATTTCAAAATCTGAAATCTGAAGATTTTGGATTACATTGATTATTAATTTCGGCCGTTAGTGCGCTTTAAGGCATGTGCTTTTAAGCGCACTAATGGACTTAATATGGATTGCAGAACGATAATCTAAACTTAAGTAGAGCTTGAGTCAAATTGCATCAATTGAAATTAAATGCAGGACCTATTACTTAGGGTTAATGTTTGATTAACTCAGTCTAGGCTTGAGTTCTAATTAGGTTTGATTCCCGTTGTGCAATATGGGTCTAAGAGTCTAGATTTTCTGAAAGTGTGAAAGCACTGCGAAATAGTCATTAAAATTCCTGAGTGATCGACTCTGGATCCTATTTGGGATCCCGTAGTCGAACTTGTATGAGATGTCCAGAGGTAGCTCGCAGTGCTATGTCTATCTTGAGCTGCATGTTGTCAGCTTCTGACACGAACTCCAGTTCTCTCAAGCAGTGGGCCAGCACCGTCTTCAGTATGGCCATTGCGTACCTTTTACCTGATAGTGAAAATGATTATTTAATGCATAAACTTTTTATATGTATTGCTAATAAGTTATCATTAGCAATACATATAAAAAGTCACATACTACGTATATTAACACATATGCACTGTGTCCCCAGTAAATAAGCGATAGCTCCCGTTGCATGTGTTGGGGGCTTGATGCCCGCATGAATTTTTTTTAAGTGAAAACTTCTTTTAGTGCGTTACGCATATTTATAGATGACATAAAATCTCTGGACTCGCGACACCATTACGAGACGCAGCTATAGTGTGTGCATGTACATATAGGAGACCGCGAACGCGTCTAGATAAATAAAAATAAAAAAGTTTTCACTTCTGTCGGCAGTCCCGGAGTGCAACCCGTATTTTTTTTGTCCTCGCTTTGGTCTCTATTATCGATTATGTGACATTAATGTCCGTAAACAGTACCCACGAAAAATGCTAGTGCGAGATATCATTAAAAAAAACTAGACTAGTCACTGGATAGGTAACTCGAACCATACCAAAAACTCTCCAATCTTTTATTAGCATAGAGCAGTTAAAATGTGGAAATTTTAACGTCCTTCAACGACTGCATTAAGTCAAAAGGTCCGGTAAAATTAACGGCTCTTTGGCTGCTGCACGTCCAGTTTTGCAGGAATAACTATTTACCAGTGTGGCTTTTCTGTAAAAATTCACCGTCCAGCTTACTTCTGAATCCGCAGTGAAATCTCCAATTTCGTATTGTTTTTAGAAATTTTCGGATTCTGAAGTGAGTTTGCTGGTGAGTTCTTACAGAACAGTACTGCTGATCCCCCAAAACTAGATGGCGTTTACACATACTTCCTATTTAGAGCGGACTAGTAGGTGTATTCTGAATGCCAGCGTATTCATTAAAGTGACAGAACAGAAAAGCTAAATACTTTCGGTTCGGATTTTGGAAGATGAGAAAGAAAACCTAGCAACAACAAACATTCATCATCATATCAGCCACAGGACGTCCACTGCTAAACAAAGGCCTCCCCCTTAGATTTCCGCAACGAGCGGTTACATGCCGCCCTCATCCAACGACTCCCGGCGACCTTCACCAGGTCGTCTGTCCACCTCGTTGCAGGTCGTCCAACGCTGCGTTTTCCGGTGCGCGGTCTCCATTCTAGAACCTTTGTGCCCCAGTGGCCATCAGTTCTACGAGCAATGTGCCTTGCCCATTGCCACTTCAGTTTACTAATCCTTTCAGCTATATCGACAACTTTAGTTCTTCTACGGAACTCCTCATTTCTGATTCGATCTCGTAGAGAAATACCAAGCATAGCTTTCTCCATAGCTCGCTGAGTGACTTTGAGCTTTCTTATGAGGCCTATTGTGAGTGACCACGTCTCTGTTCCATATGTCATCACTGGTAATAAACATTACATCGCGTATATTATAAGATTTTAAATGGTTTGGTTCGACTAAAACATGTTGGCACACTGCATACTTTGTGGAGTTCTACTCTTGACGTTAGCTGAGTTCTTTAATCCTGGTGGCTATACTACGCTTTGTTTTCCCTATGTATGACAACCTACAATCACAGTTAATCTTGTACAGCCTGAAAAGGAATGTGAATGAATCTATATTATTTGCGATGTAATCCGTTTAGAAGTGTTTTGTTGTAATGTGTAATAATCGCGAAAACAAAAACATTACCATAAAAACTAATTTTCACAAAGAAAATTACCTGCTAGAACCAGCATTGGGCCGTGAGAACTCGCGATGATTTATTTCTTTTGGAATATTACATACTACTGTTTATTTATTACAAACAAAAAATATATTAAATCTTTATCCAAAAACACGAAAACGGGAATTATAATTAATGTACTTTTAATCATCAACACTGTAATATTATTTACTAACATCATTGTCATTGTTTCATACATGTTTTGATATTATGTTCTACTTCCTTATTGGTGCAATTAACTTAATAGGTGCAAGTATAATTAATTTATTGACAACATGTTTCTATCCACTTGGCTTAACATGTGATTATGGTGATAAATAAAGCCTGTGATTAAACTGTTATTATTGTTAACACTTACTCTAAATGGCGTTCAAAGGAACGCATCTTAATATCCTGAATAGCACAGTCCATATAACTATATATAACGTGAACAAGATGACAATTATGATATAAGTAAAACAACGTCAATAAAGTAACAATCATTAAATCTCTTTACTCTTAACAGTAATGCAATTCTACTAATATCACAACAGCTACTATAAAACATTTATAATTAAATGTATTGATACAGCTCAGTGATACAGCTCAGCTTTTTACAGCAATTATAAGTTATTTGAATAATCCAAAATCTTTGGAGTTCGGATTACGGATATGTCTGTTTTCTGTGTTAAATGTGATCATAACACAACAACGGATGAATTTCAAAATCTAAAATCTGAAGATTATAGGTTACATTGATTATTAATTTCGGCCGTTAGTGCGCTTGAAGGCATGTGCTTGAAAAGCGCACTAATGGACTTAATATGGATTGCAGAACGAGAATCAAAACTTAAGTAGAACTTGAGTCAAATTGCATCAATTGAATTTAAATGCAGGACCTATTACTTAGGCTTCATGTTTGATTAACTCAGTCTAGGCTTGAGTTCTAATTAGGTTTGATTCCCGTTCTGCAATATGGGTCTAAGAGTCTAGATTTTCTGAAAGTGTGAAAGCACTGCGAAATAGTCATTAAAATTCCTGAGTGATCGACTCTGGATCCTATTTGGGATCCCGTAGTCGAACTTGTATGAGATGTCCAGAGGTAGCTCGCAGTGCTATGTCTATCTTGAGCTGCATGTTGTCAGCTTCTGACACGAACTCCAGTTCTCTCAAGCAGTGGGCCAGCACCGTCTTCAGTATGGCCATTGCGTACCTTTTACCTGATAGTGAAAATTATTATTTAATGCATAAACTTTTTATATGTATTGCTAATAAGTTATCATTAGCAATACATATAAAAAGTCACATACTACGTATATTAACACGTATGCACTGTGTCCCCAGTAAATAAGCGATAGCTCCCGTTGCATGTGTTGCGGGCTTGAGCCCCGCATGTTTTTTTTTTTGAAGTGAAATCTTCTTTTATTGCTTTACGCATATTTTTAGATGACAAAATCTCTGGACTCGCGACACCGTTACGAGACGCAGCTATGGTGTGTGCATGTACATATAGGAGACCACGAACGCGTCTAGATAAATAAAAATAAAAAAAGTTTTCACTTCTGTCGGCAGTCCCGGAGTGCAACCCGTATTTTTTTTTTGTCCTCGCTTTGGTCTCTATGATCGAGTATGTGACATTAATGTCCGTAAACAGTACCCACGAAAAGTGCTAGTGCGAGATATCATTAAAAAAAAACTAGAGTAGTCATTGGATAGGTAACTCGAACCATACCAAAAACTCTCCAATCTTTTATTAGCATAGAGCAGTTAAAATGTGGAAATTTTAACGTCCTTCAACGACTGCATTAAGTCAAAAGGTCCGGTAAAATTAACGACTCTTTGGCTGCTGCACGTCCAGTTTTGCAGGAATAACTATTTACCAGTGTGGCTTTTCTGTAAAAATTCACCGTCCAGCTTACTCCTGAATCCGCAGTGAAATCTCCAATTTCGTATTGTTTTTACAAATTTTCGGATTCTGAAGTGAGTTTGCTGGTGAGTTCTTACAGAACAGTACTGCTGATCCCCCAAAACTAGATGGCGTTTACACATACTTCCTATTTTGAGCGGACTAGTAGGTGTGTTTTGAATGCCAGCGTACTCCATTAAAGTGACAGAACTGAAAAGCTAAATACTTTCGGTTCGGATTTTGGAAGATGAGAAAGAAAACCTAGCAACAATAAACATTCATCATCATATCAGCCACAGGACGTCCACTGCTGAACAAAGGCCTCCCCCTTAGATTTCCACAACGAGAGGTTACATTCCGCCCTCATCCAACGACTCCTAGCGACCTTCACCAGGTCGTCTGTCCACCTCGTTGGAGGTCGTCCCACGCTGCGTTTTCTAGTGCGCGGTCTCCATTCTAGAACCTTTGTGCCGCAGCGGCCATCAGTTCTACGAGCAATGTGCCCTGCCCATTGCCACTTCAGTTTCCTTTCAGCTATGTCGACAACTTTAGTTCTTCTACGGATCTCCTCATTTCTGATTCAATCTCGTAGAGATATACCAAGCATAGCTTTCTCCATAGCTCGCTGAGTGACCTTGAGCTTTCTTATGAGGCCTATTGTGAGTGACCACGTCTCTGTTCCATATGTCATCACTGGTAATAAACATTACATCGCGTATATTATAAGATTTTAAATGGTTTGGTTCGACTAAACATGTTGGCACACTGCATACTTTGTGGAGTTCTACTCTTGACGTTAGCTGAGTTCTTTAATCCTGGTGGCTATACTACGCTTTGTTTTCCCTATGTATGACAACCTACAATCACATTTAATCTTGTACACTTTGAAAAGGAATGTGAATGAATCTATAATATTTGCGATGTAATCCGTTTAGAAGTGTTATGTTGTAATGTGTAATAATCGCGAAAACAAAAACATTACCATAAAAGCTAATTTTCACAAAGAAAATTACCTGCTAGAACCAGCATTGGGCCGTGAGAACTAGCGATGATTTATTTCTTTTGGAATATTACATACTACTGTTTATTTATTACAAACAAAAAATATATTAAATCTTTATCCAAAAACACGAAAACGGGAATTATAATTAATGTACTTTTAATCATCAACACTGTAATATTATTTACTAACATCATTGTCATTGTTTCATACATGTTTTGATATTATGTTCTACTTCCTTATTGGTGCAATTAACTTAATAGGTGCAAGTATAATTAATTTATTGACAACATGTTTCTATCCACTTGGCTCAACATGTGATTATGGTGATAAATAAAGCCTGTGATTAAACTGTTATTATTGTTAACACTTACTCTAAATGGCGTTCAAAGGAACGCATCTTAATATCCTGAATAGCACAGTCCATATACATATATCCATGTTCGTTACATTTTTCCAGACACCTACACTTGTTAACCTGTAGACTATATATGCATCTGCGTCACTACGGGAATATATTTTTGCAGAGGAATATTTGTTGACAACCTAAGTTTACACAATAGATTAGAAAGTGTTTATTTTGATAAAAAATCACATTTACGAAACGTCATAATAAATAATAAATCATCATAATTTCGGCCGAATGAAGTCCACTGCTGGACACAGGAGGCCTGTGTTCCAAAGTTCACCACAACGACCGATATGGGTGTGTTGTGGGCTCATTGGGGGGTTTTGCCATAATCGCTACGCTTGGCAGACGGGTTGGCGATCGTAGTTGAGTTATTAATGTACTTGAAAGACGCTACTGCCCATCCTCCGGCTAATCCCTTAGTCGACTTTTACAATACCCGCGGGAAGAGATGGGGTGGTGGGTGGTGAGCCGGCAACGTAATACTTCTGCCAAAGTGTATAGCAGTGTGTTGGCAGGCGTAGCTCCCTTACATAATTCTTTTAAAATCTGTAATGTTACACTTTCCTATAGATAAATGTATATAACAACAAAAATTACAATATCAAATTACACTTACACTAAAATTTTACTTCTTTACGATATGCTATTTATGTTTGTTAAGTATATAAGATTAGAATATATTCTACGTATTTTTTATGCTGAGATTGTTGCGAAAAATATCAAAGTTGTATTCAAATCCATCCATCTCCAATGCATACATGATATTATGTATCTCCCAAAAAGTTAGCAATTCTTTCATGTCTGGAATGCATCGACTTTGATCGTTACGTATGAATACCATACGATTATCAATTCTTTCGCATTTTATTCCTCTCTGTAATGTTGTGAGCTCTTTAAACATGTTTTTTACTTACCTATATTCTGTCTTTGCTAATTATATAACATCTCACCTATACATGCTCTTCTCCCATAGCTAAAGGCGAGGAACCCAGCTGGGTGGCCAGGGGGCTGCTCCTCTAACCAACGTTCAGGTCGGTAGAGCTTCGCGTCAGATCCCCACACCCGCACTGACCGACCAGCGCCCCACGAGTTGATGGCACATGCTGTGCCCTTCGGGATCGTGCAGGATTCTAAATCGAAAAACAGGAATAAGCTGCAGAAGTTGGATAAGATAAGACAATAAATTTGTGTATACATATAACAGTAACAAATCGTGTAACACGTAAAAAATTACAGTCTACGTGTCGTGCGGACTGAAAAAAAATACTGACTAATCAGCTTTCCTCTTACGATGTTTCTAGTATGTATCAGACTCTCTAAGAGTGTTAAGTGAGATTATAATGACTCTGAATATTACTCGCCACGTTGTTAGTAATTTCTATTGATATTAAATAGTATGATTTTTATAATATTGCTAGAGTAATTATAATGTTTGCCGTGTGATGCCTACTTAGAATACCACCACCCCATCTCCTCCCGTGGGTGTCGTAAAAGTCGACCGCGGGATTAGCCGGAGGATGGGCAGCAGCGTCCTTCGAGTATATTAACAACTCAACTGCGATCGCCAACCCGTCAGCCAAGCGTGGCGATTATGGCAAACCCCCCAATGAGCCCACAACACATCCATATCCGTCGTAGAGTCTTTGGGGGAGGCCTGTGTCTAGCAGTGGACTTCATTCGGCCGAAATGATGAATTACAATAAAATAACTTTAGGAATATAACTGCGATACATGTGTACCTCCCTTTTTAACATTTTTTTTTTACACGGCGTAGGCAACCAAACATACGTTATGCTTCGTACGCCAGCGCTACCGCCAATTAAAACAATCTACGAATGTGTTAGGCGTCTTTCCCCCCTCCAGTAACTCACTAAGTTGCAGGTCTCTGTCAGCGTAGCGCATGACCCCAGGTATTGGCGGGAACAGTCGCAGGGTTTCATTTATAATCGCTTCTAAGTACTTCATTTGAGAGAGGTCTTCCTTGCGCACTGGACGCTTGCTGTCACCAAATATGCTCTTCAACCTGAAAGATTTTCACAACACGTCTATAAAAATATAATCTTTGTTGACATATTTGGAGGCTGAATAATTGCCGGATTGCCATGCCATGCCGTTATGCTAACTGAAAACCAGCGCTGTCGGTGTTGCCTGTCGCAAAATCGCGGCTTTATGCTGAGCTACAACCCTTTTTTGCACAGACGCGACGCACATATACAGATAAACACCAGTGAACTTAATGGTTTTTATTTGTTTGTTATTTATTTATTTTTGTCCTAGCTGGGTGCTATGTGCATGGTGCACTCGTTTTGCGTTCTACCGCCACGCTGCGCTTACATATATAGCTGGGACAAACCTGTATGGCCAATTTGTCCTTTTAATTATTTTTATTGATGTTAAAATTATGTAGTTTTTACTTTTATGTTTTTATATAATATTGTTTCTATATTTTGTGCGTCCTTGTTTGTGTAAAAATAAATTTTCTTTCTTTCTTTCTTTCTCTTTCTTTATGCTATACCATTTGTTATGAGAACTAGTACAAAACAGAATATTTGCCTATTTTTATCAAAATGAAAATCTACTACTATGGTAAACGCCAATAAATCTTTACAGGAGTTCTAACACAAAAATAAATTACAAATTATAGAGCATATCGAGTAGACCCGGGGTAAACTTGTCCACACCAAAACTAAAAATACGGGTTATAATTCTCAAGAAGTAGGGGCTTTTGACGAAGAAGAATTTATCAACATCTTCATATCAGCCAAAGAGCATCCACTGTGGAACAAAGGTCTCCCCCATAGATTTCCACAACGAGCAGTCACATGCCACATGCATCCAACGGCTCTCAGCGACCTTCATCAGGTCATCCGTCCACCTATCTGGAGTTCGTCCCACGCTGCATCTTCCCATGCGCGGTCTTTACAAGAGAACCTTTTTGCCGCAGCGGCCATCAGTTCTCGAGCAATTTGCCACGCCCACTGCCACTTCAGCTTACTAATCCTTTCAGATATGTTGGCAACTTTAGTTCTTCTACAGATCTCCTCATTCCTGATTCGGCCTCTTAATACCTAGCGTAGCTTTTTCCAGAGCTCGCTGAGTGACCTTGAGCTTTCTTACGAGGCCTATAGTGAGTGACCATGGCTCCGTACCACATGTCATCGCTGGTAACACACACTGCTAAAAGACTTTGGTCTTGATGGACTGCGGTATTGTTGAAGAAAAGACGTTGCGAAGTTTCCCGAATGCTGCCGCTGAAGAAAAGTTGCCTGGTATCTATCACCAAACACTGTGGATCAATCAGATGGAGACGATATTGTTCTTCGATACAAATTCAGATACTACCAAGCCATACTGGCCTATACAGACTATTGGAGTAAGTTGCTTCGCTTAGCCATAATTTCTAAATAATCTAAATAAATTCCTCGTCTGAATGCACTGATACTCTGTTCTAGGTCGCGTCTGCTTTTTAGTGTTTATACTAAGAATGTATGGTGCAATTATTCACGGCAATTTAGTCATCATCATCATTTCAGCCGAAAAACTTCCACTGCTTGACAGAAGCCTCCCCCAAAGGTTGCCAAAATGACTGGTATGGGTTTGTGTTGTGTACTCATTGGAGGGTTTTGCCATAATCGCCACGCTTGTCAGACGGGTTGGCGATCGCAGTTGTTTTATAATTGTACTCGAAGGACGCTGCCCATCCTTCGCTTAATCCCATAGTCGCCTTTTTCGACACCCACGGGATGAGATGGGGTGGTGGTATTCTTAGCCCGCACCATTCGGCAATTTAGTCGGTAACCACTTCTTAACAGTTAGTGAGATTTTTAAGTGGTATAATACAACATTGATATTAGGTGCTGTTCAAAATATTTACTCAGTATACATCTTCTCTTGTATCCTGGGCTTACATCCAAGCATCAAGAGGCTGTAGAACATGGTAGACGCGACAGTCTCCTGTCCACCCACTATAATAGTATCCACCTCTGACTTGATCTGCTTCTCCGTGAGGCTAGGGTCTGTCTCGCTCAGCTCCATCAGAATGTCCAGAAACGCTTTGAATCTCGGTTCGTCATGAGTATCTATGATAATAGATAGATAGGGTTGAATTTTTAACGGTTTTTATTGTTAATACTTTATAAAACTTGTAACAGCCTGGCTGATACAATCCGTGCTTGAACCAGCCAGTCCGATGACGAATAAGCTATATACTGAGTATTACAAGTCCCAAGTGCGTCGTATTTATTCAAATAAACCATTTACAGGCATTATGAATAGACAGAATGTAAGTAGTTGCACAGATCAATTGGTCCTGTAGACAAAAGGTGGCACGATTTTCCAAGGACAGTCAGTAAAATGAATTTAAAAAAAACCGGACAAGTGCGTTGAACTCGCATGGAGAGGGTTCCGAAATTGCTGAATATATTGTCTATTGTTGAATTCGGTCATGTACTTGTAACTTATACCAAGAATAAACTTAACATCATTCAATTTCATCAAATTTCAAAATTATAAAATCAATATATTTGTAACCCTCACAACAAACCCTTCCATTTCTTCTTCTTCATAATTTCTCACTCGATTCGCACATATTTTTGATTAAAACTGAAGACTTCATTTATACCTATATATGATACAAATTGTGTTTGTCTTATAAATTTAAACAAAATTGCTATAGGATAGTAGTATTTTTGATTCCAAATTCACTCACATTAACGTTTACTTTGTTACAAGTTCGTGTTAGGCCCTCCGTAGCCCTTTTTTTTATTGATACGGTGGAAATACCTCATGTACAACCTTAGCCCCGGGAAAGGGCGGAGGGGCATGCCGGACTCCTACCGGCTAAAACCACTGGAGCGGTCATCTTCGGCACCGAAGGGGGGCTCCAGGTCCTCGTAAGATCACACTAGAGCCGCCCATTGGTGCCACGCCTTTAGGCACATCTCGGAAGGGATGACTGTAAAGCGGTCACCCCCACTAGTGGAGGGAAGGAGACTGTAAAGAGGCCACCCCCCAGGCATCTCTCGAGGGGATTGTAAAAGATTCCACCGAGGCCTCACTATGCGCTGTGCTGCGCACGCAGCGGTACGTGACCACTTGCGCACCGCTGTCTTCCCGGGGGTCGCTCGGTATGAGCACGCGGATTTCCCAATAAGCGCGCTCGCGACCCCCAAGGCCTCCCGCCATATAAAGACGACAGGAGGCTCAGGCGTATTGGACACGGGTGCCGCGGCGGTTGTTACCCCGGCCCCGTGTCCTCCTCCTCCGAGCGGGATCGGCTCTCTCCCGATCCCGCTCTGCGACCTCCTTCTGGAGCATTACGCTCTCACAGAAGGAGACAGCACTCCAATTTTCCTGCTTTGCCAGCATAGCCGACACTACTGCTGGCAAAGAGAGATCTTGCCCGATTTGATTGACCAGGATCCGCCGCTCAGCAGTCCACGCAGAGCATTCTTCGAGCGTGTGCTGTGCGGAATCCTGATCGTCTCCACAGTGGTGGCACTGTGCCGTGACCTCGCGTCCTATCCTGTGCAAGTACGCACCGAAACAACCGTGTCCGGTGAATACCTGCGTCAGGCGGAATGTGACGCACTCGCTCCTTTGGAGCCAGGCTCGGAAGAGCGGCAAGACATCCTCAACGACGCGCTTTGTCGCGTACTGTGGCAGCATGAGCCGCTCGTGCCACAGCTCGAGTGCACGCCGCCGAGCCTGACGCCTCAAACTTTCGAGCGCCCCTGAAGCACGCCTTCACCGCACTGGCGGAGGGAGCGTGTTTGGTGATACACCCACGCATCCATCTCGGCCAAGATATCAAAAGGCGGAAAGCGCGCCAACAGAGTTGCCGCCTCAAAAGACACCGTTCGGTATCCTCGTACGATCCAAATAGCCGCTCTAAGCTGCAGACCGTGAATCTTGGTTCTACAGCGCTGGACGCCCGAGAGTCGAGATGACCAAACAGGCGCCCCGTAGAGGGCCACGGACCGCACGACTCCCCCGTAGAGGCGGCGAACTTCTTCCCTCAGTCCCCCGAGATTGGGCAGTAGAATGTGCAAGGCACCCACTATCCTTTCGACCCGGGGGACAAGACGCTCGAAGTGCTCCTCGAAGCCCCAGGCCCTCCGTAGCCCTAGCACTAACAACTTGCAAGAAAGTATTCTTGTACTTAGTATATTATTAGTATATGTTTCTCTATTACACGGGTTTATATCCCCTGTAAGGGGGAACCCGGTCTTTTGATAGGCTTACGCGGGGACATGGGTCCAACACGCAGAGGCTCTTTAGAGAATTTTAATCTTAAATGTAATGGGACACTAACCGGGGACTCTCCATGGCTGCACTATAAAATGCAGTCTCGAATTCTCCCCGGAGGTATAAAACTATTGTATGAAATGGAAACTACAAGTATAAGGTCTTTGGTTCGGTTCTTCGGTTATTGATATTGCAATGGGTCATCATATCAGCCACAGGACGTCCACTGCTGAACAAAGGCCTCCCCCTTAGATTTCCACAACGAGCGGTCACATGCCGCTCTCATCCAACGACTCCCAGCGACCTTCACCAGGTCGTCTGTCCACCTCGTTGGAGGTCGTCCCACGCTGCGTTTTCCGGTGCGCGGTCTCCATTCGAGAACCTTTGTGCCCCAACGGCCATCAGTTCTACGAGCAATGTGCCCTGCCCATTGCCACTTCAGTTTACTAATCCTTTCAGCTATGTCGACAACTTTAGTTCTTCTACGGATCTCCTCATTTCTGATTCGATCTCGTAGAGAAATACCAAGCATAGCTCTCTCCATAGCTCGCTGAGTGACCTTGAGCTTTCTTATGAGGCCCATTGTGAGTGACCACGTCTCTGTTCCATATGTCATCACTGGTAACACACACTGGTTAAAGACTTGCGTCTTGAGGCATTGCGGTATTGTTGACGAAAAGACGTTGCGAAGTTTCCCGAACGCTGCCCAGCCGAGTCGGATTCGACGATTGACCTCTTTCTCGAAGTTGGACCTACCTAACTGGACAGTTTGTCCTAGGTAGACATACTCGTCAACAACTTCGAGAACAGAGCTCCCAACGGATATTGGGATGGGCACGACATGGGCATTTGACATGACTTTTGTCTTGCCCATGTTCATCTTAAGGCCCACCTGTTGGGAAACTCTGTTGAGATCATCGAGCATTGTGCTGAGCTCTTGCAGCGATTCTGCCATGACTACGATGTCATCGGCAAATCGAAGGTGAGTGATATACTCGCCATTGATGTTAATGCCGAATCCTTTCCACTCCAGTAGCTTGAAGGCATCCTCCATTGCAGCGGTGAACAGTTTCGGGGAAATGACGTCCCCCTGTCTCACACCTCTCTGCAATGGAATTGCCCCCGTGCTCTGTTCATGTACTCGGACCGACATGGTGGCGTTTCTGTATAAGCACTTCAACACTTCAATGTACCGATAGTTAATCTAGCACCGCTGCAGAGATTGCAGCACTGCCCAGGTTTCGATCGAATCGAAGGCTTTCTCATAGTCCACAAACGCCAAGCATAGTGGCAGATTATACTCCTCGGTCTTCTGTATAACCTGCCGCAGCGTATGGATGTGGTCTATGGTACTGAAACCTTTTCGGAAACCGGCTTGTTCGGGAGGCTGGAAGTCATCAAACCTGCGCTCGAGACGATTCGTGATGACCCTTGAAAACAGCTTATAAACATGGCTCAGAAGTGAGATGGGTCTATAATTCTTCAATAGGGTGTTATCACCCTTTTTGAAGAAGAGCACCACCTCGCCTCTGTTCCACGCTTCCGGCGTCGTGCCCTCGAGTAAGACGGAATTGAATAGCTTCTGAAGGACTTTAAGTACCGGTGTGCCACCCGCTTTCAGAAGCTCTGTCGTAATTCCGTCTCCACCCGGCCGGCGCCTTGTTATTTTTAAGCTGTTTCAAGGCCATCCTAATCTCGTACAGGCTGATGTCCGGGATATCCTCGGTATAGTGTCGGGTTAGTTTGGCTCGCGGGTCTTTGTCAGAGCCAATGGTAGGTATACTTACCGAGGTGTATAACTGCCGGTAGAACTTCTCAATCTCTCTCAAAACCTCTGGCTTAGTCGACGCTACACTGCCGTCCTCGGTCTTCAGCTTCATAATACGACTTTGCCCAATAGACTTGTCTCTTGCGAACACTTTGGAGCCTTGATTCCGCTCAATCGCCTCTTTAACACCGTTGGTGTTAAAGGTGCGGATATCGTGACGCAAGGACTTCCATATCCGTCTATTGAGCAGTCGGTATGCTTCAGCATCACCGGAGGACTGCAGCGTCATGGCGCGTCTTTCTGCCATGAGGTCGAGAGTGTGATCGGAAAACTTTTTTGGTCTACCTTTACGGTGGGCCTTAAAGAACTTAGACCCAACCGTTTGGACAGTTTCTACAAACCTACCATTTAAATCGTCCACAGATACGCAATGTTCTAGGCACTCGAAGCGGTTTTGGAGTTCGAGTTGAAAGCTCTCGGGGTTTTGGATATGAGCACTAGAGGGCCGGAGCGTAGACCTTATCAGACGAGACCTCTCAACTTTGAGATTAATATTCAATGTGCCTCTTACCATTCGGTGATCACTACCGGTTTTCACCCTGTGGATCACAGAGACATCATTGAATATTTGCCTCCTATTGGTCATGATGAAGTCAATCTCATTCCTCGTGGAACCATCGGGACTCATCCAGGTCCATTTCCTGTGAGGCGGCTTTTGGAAAAAGGAGTTCATCACGAAGAGTCCCTCCTTTTCCAAAAAGTCGGCCAGCCTCTGTCCCCTGGGGTTCCGTTGCCCATATCCAAATTTCCCCACTCTCAACTCACCATCGCATCGAGTGCCCAGCTTCGCGTTGAAGTCCCCCATCACAACAGTGAAGTGTGTCTTCGAGGTATGTATGGCCCTACTTACGTCCTCATACATACTCTCTACTTCATCATCTGGGTGTGTCGAGGTCGGTGCGTAGACCTGTATGACCTTCAACGAATACCTCTTGGATATTCTGAGTATAAGGTACGCTACCCTGCTCGACACACTTTCGATGGCCACTATGCTGTTAATGAGGGACCTGCGGACGAGAAACCCGACACCACCTTGAGACAGATGTTCGCCTTCCCGGTAGTAGAATAAGTTGCCAGATTTCAGGGTTATCGTGTCCTCGCCCTCTCTTCGGACTTCTGATAACCCATGATATCCCAGTGCAACTTATCTATTTCTTCTTCCAGCTCAACAATCTTTTCGTCTGCCCTCAGTGTGCGTGAGTTATACGTTACCAGGGCCAGTTTTCGTTTGGGGTGGTAGCCGGATCCCGTCCGGTGATTCTTAGCACCCCCTGCCCCGCCGTTACCGTGGCCGCTACCATGACCAGGAATAGCGGGGCTGCCGGGAACTGGGGGCCGGTGCATTAGTCGTGTCGTCATTTTGGGGGGAATTTGCCGATACTCACCACGCTTGGCAGGCGTGTTGGTGAGCGCAGTAATGCTTCTGTTCAGCAAAGGGACGCTGCTGCCCATCCCTTTGGTTAAGAGTCCCTTAGTCGACTTTTACGTCCTCCACGGGAGGAGACGGAGTGGTGCTATATTCTTAATCCGGACACCACACGGAATATCCGGACACCACACGGAATGTGTGCTAAATGGATATTTGGATACTTTCTCGCAAGTTGTTCGTGCTAGTGCTACTGAACTTGCATCAGCTACAACTCTGTTAGTTATGAACGCCAGCTTACCACAATGACTGTTTTCTCTTGTTTTGCTGTTCCTTATATCTTGTCTTTCAAGTTTCCGTTTTTCCATGACCTGAGGAAAGCAATAACATCTGGTAACAGTAACATGAACTTGATTTGGGTCAGTTTTGGTAAAAATAACCGGTCTTTCATTTGCTAATGAGTTCTGGACGGAAGCAATTAGCGTTCCATATTAGTAATGGTGCCGGTTCAGAATACCACCACCCCATCTCCTCCCGTGGCTGTCGTAAAAGTCGACTAAGGGATTAGTCGGAGGATGGGCAGCAGTATCCTTCGAGTACATTAACAACTCAACTGCGATCGTCAAACCGCCTGCCAAGCGTGGCGATTATGGCAAAACCCCCCCAGTGAGCCCACAACACATCCATATCGGTCATTGTGGTGATCTTTGGGGGAGGCCTGTGTCCAGCAGTGGACTTCATTCGGCCGAAATGATGAATCGACAAGGAACCCAGTTTCTGCAGTAACACGCTACAATTATATTGAAAACTAGCAGAGACCCCCGGTTTCACCCGCCGTTTAATTTATAAGAAAGTCAATTATTTATATATAATTTAGTGTACATCGATATAGACACTTGACATAGAGTATGAATAAGAACCCTAATTATTTTTCTAAAATAAAGGTAGCCTAAGTTATTCCTTATAACATCAGCTATCTTCCAGTGAAAGTCCCGTAGAAATCGGTCCAGCCGTTATGGAGATTAGCGGGAACAAGCAGACAGACAGACAAAAAAATTACAAATAGCTTTTTTGTTGTAGGAACGTATATACTTTCATATGCATGTAGTAAAAAGCTGTTGTTTTGACATTACAAACAGACACTTCAATTTTATTTATTTGTACTTATAGATATAAATTGAGGAACTACTCGTTTATTCAGTAAATGCAATTAAATCCACTCACAGTATGAGAAACGTTATGTAAAACAGCAACACACTTCGTCATCTCCGTGTGCGCTGATGTGAGCCTGTAGATGGCATCTGGATGTAGCAGCACGTTGAGACCTCTAGTAATGAGAAGCTCCAGGCAACGGTTAAAGGCTTCATAGTATTCAGTCGTGACTACGCTTTCCGATATCTTTGACACTCCTAAAGCAGTTTCTGTTGGCAGATATAAAAAAAAAACATCGAGACAATTTTACGGCAATACATATTGTATCGCCTTGGTTTTAATAAGTCCATATATATACATATAACGAAAATAAATGAGATCTATCAGACGTTATAACGCAGACCAGTTAGTCGGTCAGCCTTTTATTTTTTATTTTTTTTATTTAAGTCCAGTGGAAATTGTACATGGAACTTCCTTCACCCCAGGGAAGGGCAAAGGGGTATGCCGGACTCCTACCGGCTAAATCCACTGGAGCGGTCTCATCTTCGGCACGGAAGGGGGGCTCCAGGTCCGCGTAAGATCACACTAGAGCCGCTCATTGGTGCCACGCCTTTAGGCACATCACGGAGGGGATAACTGTAAAGCGGTCACCCACTACTAGCTCACCTAGAGTAAGTGGTACCCTGGCGCCCCTCCCACTTTTCTGAGCACGTTCGGATCTCTCTCGATTCGAATTCTAAACTCCTATCAAACTCACGGCAAATAGTCTCCAGCGTCGTATAAGCTAGGTACTTCTGTATGATATCAAACGATTCCTTCCCAACTTCTGACTTCAGTTTCTCGACCAGCTTCTGCGCCTGCGCGTTGAACACACCCAAGTACCCGTCCACTACTGAACTGGTAAACGTGCCTGCCAGCTGTTTGATATTGTGCTTCCATATGGGACCTGGAAAATGATTAAAATATGATACCGGTTTGAAAATGTCGCTTTTTGTTCAAACCCTTATTACGATTCTCAGATCTAAATATTAATTTAATTATAAAGTACTATCTGTAAGCTCCGTTGGGCGTAAAGTAAAATTGAGTAATAATAGTGTTAATATAATAAAAAAAATTAAAGTATCCTGTATCCTCTTAGCCATGTGGTGCCAGCTAATTTCACTAACCCATCTCATCCCGTGGGTGTCGTAAAAGATGACTATGGGATTCGCGGAGGATGGGCAGCAGCATCCTTCGAGTACTTGAACAATTGAACTGCGAACTCCAACCCGCCTGCTTGACATACCCTTTGGAGGATACCTTCTGTTAACAAATTGTAATGATTACCGGGTGCAGTGACCAGCCCATCCCCGAGCCACACTCTGCCGAAGCTGTAGTAGTACGGCTTCTCCACGAACGCGTTGGTAATCGTTTTGACGTCATCTGGGTCGTGAGTCACTGCGGAATACGTCAAAATAAAACAAGTAGGCAATGAGAATAATAATTAAAAGGGACATAACAATATCAGCGTGTAGCTGTAGCGCAAAGGCCTCTTCTCATAGAGAGAAGGAGCAATTGATCACCACGCATGCGCACTGCGTGTTGGTTATTTCAGGCCATTAGATTCAGGTTTCGTCACGATGTTTTCCTCAACTGTTTAAGTCTGTTTCTTACAATAAACCAATGTACATAAGACATTGGTGAATGTCACACTAGTACATGCCAGGAGTTGAAACCGTAACCTAATGCTGAACGGACTCCGTCAACCTCCGGGTTACTGCAACAGCGATCGCAAAATAATGAGAGAATGGAAAATGTCTCGCGCGCTATAATTAGTGATTTTTAAGAACATCATTCCTTGAAATGCCTAATTGATACTCGACAACAACAGTTATTTCATTTTTTATTCACTTTAATGCTCACCTAAAATAGAACAGGGTCCAAGCCACAGCACAAAAGGTGACATTTGCTTCTCACATATTTCTGATATCGCATCTAAATGTCGGAACAAAACTGTAAAATAAATAAAATTGATGATAAAACTATTAAGTATAGAGTTGCAGATGCGTCCAAAGGCGTAGCCAGCTAGGGTAAGTGAAGTGATTCCCCTCTAGAAGAAAAATTGTATATTATCTCGTCAGTCGACAACTCGAGGAGGGCACTTCTTAGAAACTAATATAAGATGCCCCACCATGCCAAGCTAATACCATGTAGAATGAGGACTTTAACCAATCATAAATCTATGTCAGGAGGCGCTAATATAGTCGGAAACCGCCCGCTGGGCCTCACCCAGGAAGCCGGCAGTCTCACCCTCTCGCACAATTTTTGGGAAATACTTTGGGCGCCCCTGTTGTGAAACATTAGCAATAGGTTTGTTTGTTGTAATGTTTAGAGACAATAGAATCCCGCTGGCTAAGTAAAACTTATTGTCTACTAGCAATTATACATAAGGATTAAGGAGCCAAACCCCAGCTCATACTTCTATACCTTCTATAGGTATAGGCTGCTATAATGATATTTAATTACTAGCTGGGACCCGCAGTTTCACCCGCGTTTAATTTAAAAGAAATTTAGAGTACTTCGACATAGAATATATATGTACTGGATTTCAAGGGTTCTTTTTTTGCGCGGAACCCTAATTATGTTTCTAAAATAGAAGTAGCCTATGTTATTCCTTATAACATCAGCTATCTGCCAGTGAAAGTCCCGTCAAAATCGGTCCCGCCGTTTCGGAGATTACCCGGAACAAACAGACAGACAGACAGACAGACAGAAGGACAGACAGACAGACAAAAAAACTAAAAATTGTTTTTTTATTATATGTACCGTATATACTTTCATATGCATTTAGTAAAAAGCAGGTATTACATTACAAACAGACACTTCAATTTTATTTATTTGTATAGATTAGAATTAGACCCAGGATCCAAACCTCATGGTCATGCTCCTGATTGCTCCTCACGGAGCGCGCTGTAGAACCAAGTAAGAACATTTATTTACGTCATTAATGATTTATTTCCGCAATTAGATCAAGAGTAAGATGTAGCGATGTGTCGTTCGCGAACGACCGAATCAAACGATCCGGATCGTAAACACTTCGCGAACGATCGGGTCCCTACGAAAAGAATAACCCGTTCAATCGATCTCCGCTTGAGCGAACGGCGCGTGATTTTAATAATAAATGAACGAACGAAGAGTATAAAAAATCTGCCATATAGTGAAGAACTTAATGTCTATAATTGCAAAACGTTGCAATGTTTACTCATTCGCACACATTATTGCATAGCATTATATTTAAGCTCTATTATCTGAGTGTTAAAGTATAATATCGTACTGAGCAAGCTCCGAAGATTTGATTTGTTTATGATATGAACGAACTGTAACAGTTCTTTCAAATTCATCCAAATTATGTTTAAATTTAAATTTAATCAATCTTTAAGATATCTGGTGACCTACGTTACATTATTACGTATTAAGTATATTTTTACTATGTTGCTATTCCATGGTGAACGCAAAAAAGTACGGGTTTATTATTGACAAATTTGCAGGGTTATATTAACCTACATTGAAAAAAATCATGATAGGATTGTCTACTGTACGTACTTATGTTGTGATTTATATTAAAATTATTAGATACATATGTTAAAAAATCTTGTTTTTTAGTGCATCTGATCAGAGAACCGCTGAGACGACCTACTGATTGATTTAAATATGAGCTAGGTGCTTGGTTCGCGAGTGAACCAAGTAGGTACGGATCTTCCGCGCGTCAATCAGGCTTTCGTTCGATTGAACGGGTCGTACGAACCGGTTCATTTTCTCAACGGATCAGTAGTGATCTGGATCTCTAAAATTGAACGAACGACACATGCCTAGTGAGAAGCTAGGCATGTGTCATCTTACTAAGATGACAGTTGAGTTGAGTAATGGTTTATATGATGGGCCGATCCCGGCGGCACTGCAATGCCGGGCCGACCCGTGACGGGAGTGGAGCGAGCCCCGAACATCCCGTCAGTTTGCAAAAATCAGTTTAATATACTGGTCCCTCAGTGAGGGAACTTTCAGATATTAAGCTGAAAAGAACAGATACTACACTTTGATCTTAGCCAAAAGGCCGAGAAGCGATATCGTTTATGGGTAAGCACTGTAGGGTGACTTACTCGCGGAATATCTTAACACCGCGATTCAGGATTTAGCTCCAAATGAACAACGCCATCTATTAAAGTGCCGAGAAACTATACTGTCAAGATGTCATGTCGGTCGGTGTAATTTCTTGCTATCATAATACGGTGACTGGTGTCGTATAATTATAACTGAAAGAACCTCAAAATATTGCGGTTCAATAGTTCATTGGTAATGTCATGCCTTACTGTGTAACTATATATTATTATTATAAGCTTAATGTAAAACCAGCTGTTATACCGACTACCATACATTAGATTACACGAACTCTAAGTGCATTAATTAAATCTAGGTACTTGGATCATGAGAGAGCTATGCTTGGTATTTCTCTACGAGATCGAATCAGAAATGAGGAGATCCGTAGAAGAACTAAAGTTGTCGACATAGCTGAAAGGATTAGTAAACTGAAGTGGCAATGGGCAGGGCACATTGCTCGTAGAACTGATGGCCGTTGGGGCACAAAGGTTCTCGAATGGAGACCGCGCACCGGAAAACGCAGCGTGGGACGACCTCCAACGAGGTGGACAGACGACCTGGTGAAGGTCGCTGGGAGTCGTTGGATGAGAGCGGCATGTGACCGCTCGTTGTGGAAATCTAAGGGGGAGGCCTTTGTTCAGCAGTGGACGTCCTGTGGCTGATATGATGACATGGATCATCATCATCATATCAGCCGAAAGAGGTAATTCCATCGTATCGTCCGATGGCTATAGTCTTTTTCCGGCCGTCTTCATTCAGAACGTTCTTGGTCGTTTACTCACTTAGGTATTAGCAAGGCATTAGATTGGGACCTTGATCTCAAATCTCATCTTCCACTTCTAGTCCTAAAGCTTTCTATGTGTTCAGATCAGCGATCAACAGCTCACTACTTACACGTATCTCACAGGTACACCTCATCCTTATGTTGTATAAGAAAAAGCAGGCGGCAAGGTTTAGCATTAGCGAGTTGACCCCGAAAATGTGGAAACTGGCAGTATTGCTGGCAACATCGTCTGGTTGGTAGCTACAGTTTTTTATGACCACATTTTCCGGATCAATTATCTACTGGTTCATTATAACCACAGTTTCGTCCGTCAACAAGACAATGACGTCAAATTCAGCGGCGCCACTTAAAAAAATCTGTATTGTCAAGTGTCTAAGACCTCTCTCTCTCCTCTGTACTGATTTGGTATTTAAGTTCCAGTCTTATAGATTAAAATATCGATGACAATGGTCACGAGCTACACAACACCAGCCGGTCCACTGCCTTTTAATCCGTTCTTGAAGTTGATTATTGCAACATAAAATGCATTAGGTATTTCAGTTACAAACATTTGCAGCACTTTCATCTATTATCTATTATCTAATATTTTATTTGCAAATCGAATTATAGCATTAGAGCACTACGAAAATACGTTTTGATTCAAATTCTACTCACCCTTTCCATCACCTAACATCTGATGTAAATTGCCAATGAATGGTAGCAACGGGTAGCTCGGTATACCATTGAATAAACTGCGCGCACGCTGCTCGCGAATCCACAGCAACGCGCATGCGCACAGCAGTATCACGCACACTATGTACACCCATATTGGCATCTAGATTAGGAATATTTGATATATAAACAAATGACGCATATTATAACCACGATACAATAAAAATCCTAATCGTGGTACTCGAAGCTCTCCTGTACTTATCGTGGATGCGTTGACAGACACCAATAACACAAGCATAAAAACCTAGACTCAGAACATAGTAGGCCATATAAATACCTCAAACGCGCAATGTGGGAATCAAACCCGAGACCGTTTATACATGGATCGATTGCTCCTCAACTCTAACATTTTGAATCTAGCAAGAAGACGGAAAACTCATAAAATATACACTATTTTTAACTCTTATACTACATAATAATGTCTTAGAGTATCGCGAGTATTACACGCGTATATTTTAGATTTTTGTTTTTCCTGAGGTTTCGAACACTTTGCAGGGTTCGTGGTTGCAGGATGACTAAGGTGACAGGCGTCGTTACAGATTTTAAAAAGTTATTTTAATTTATCTACCGTACAATTCTAATCAAACATTATTATTTCGATGCACGCAGTAATCACTCACAGTGTCTTGATGTTTTTTGTGTGGTATTTGGTTTGGGACTTTATTATTTTAATAACAGGATTCCAAACTGGTGGTACCTGCCAGCCATCTTCTCTATTAAAATTAGGATGTTTTTTAATTTCAATAGCCTCACGAAACATTCTTGGTACATATCGGTTCTCTTTCGTGAGGACTTGAGGTTGATCGAAACGAAGAAAATGGTTGGGTTTATCTAAGGCATGTTCGCACACTGCAGACTTCTTATACTACTTGTTCAACAAAACAGGAGTCGATCAACAATCACACCGTATTAAAGTGCGCGTAATCCGCATTTTATCAGAAAAATATAAAATAAAATTCTAACATGATCACTCTCGATTTTTTATATTTTCTATCAAACCGAGATGTCTTCAAACACAATAAATAATACACTTAGATTAGATAGAAAGTATTATTTTCTATATAAGACTATTCTGAATTGAAAAATTATATACTATCTCGATGCTTACTTTAACAACACGCGTTTCACTAAGAAGGCAGACAAAAGATTGCAGCTTCATGAACTACTACTCGCGACATAAGTTACGTGAATCAGTAATAATGCGTCTTTACGTACTTACTTACTACTTTACATACTTTAGTTAATAGTTGTACAATCGCTGACAAAAATTACTATAAAATATCATAAACTTGTTAATTAAATTATTTTATTCTGTTTTCGAATTGTGCCTTTTACTGATGTTTTGTGTTGTTACACCGAATGAACGTTTTATTCATCGATTTAATTTTAAATTAATAACTTTAATATTCAAAATCTTCTTGACCCAATCGCTTTACATTGGAAAAGTAGCGTAACTTTGAGATCTTTTCCCTAAAACAAAAGTTTTTTTGGAGCATAAAAATGCGATTTTGACCACGATTATCGAGAAAAACGCACGCAAAACTTTACGAGTAAACTTAGTTTCGATTGGAGAAAATCATCAAAAATAGGCAAAGTCATCAGTTTCTAGTCGGTAATGGGTTAATTGTAAATATTACATTCTTATAATACTGTAATTCAAATGCTCAATTTGTTCTAACAATTAATTATTGAGTTATAACAGAGGTAATGTCGTTTGTCCTTTGGTAAAGTCACCTCACCTACCTTGACAGCAACTTTGCCTATTAGTAGGGTTATCACATGGTGATTTTTTATTAATACAATGAGGCAGTATAAAATTAAAAATATATATAATTAGAGGGTGTATGATGTACTAGGTTTATACAGGGTACGGTTTCTGCTGTCCGTCGTTAATTGCTGTTGGTGCAGCACTAATAATGTGTTTGTGGTTAAAACGGCACCAAAAGCTAAGTTAAAAAAAGAAACCGGAGAATATAGGGACCTTGATCTTATAAAAAAAAACTGACGAGAATTCAGCACAGTTTAGTAGGTACATCTAGAAATAAACAATTGAAATTTTGGACATTGTTTCTTTCTTGTTTACTAGCTGTATAACTATGTTAGCATGTTATAACTTATCAAGCATAAGAAAGCTAGTGACAATTCATAGTGAGAATAAAAAGACTGATTTTATTATTAATTGATTCATTTTATTATTATTTTTGCCGTGTGGTGCCGGCTCAGAATACCACCACCCCATCCCCTTCCGTGGGAGTCGTAAAAGTCGACTAAGGAATTAGGCGGAGGATGGGCAGCAGCGTCCTTCGAGTACATTAACAAAACAACTGCGATCGCCAACTCGTCTGCCAAGCGTAGCGATTATGGCAAAACCCCCCAATGAGCACATAACACACCTATATCGGTCGTTGTGGTGATCTTTGGGGGAGGCCTGTGTCCAGCAGTGGACTTCATTCGGCCGAAATGATGAATGATGATTAATTTTACAGATCAGACATTCTACAGTTCTCCAAATCTAAAATATGTGTATTGACAGCTGTCAAAAGTTCTCAAACCGTTCTTACCCCAGCGCCAGGATCAGCCGCTCGGCAGCCCACGCAAGGCACTCCTCTAGCATATGTTGTGCAGTATCCTAGTCGGTTTTACAGTGGTGCTACGTGGTGTTGTGACCTCGCGTCCTATCCTGAACACCGAAACAATGTGTCAAGTGAATACCTACGGAAAGTACATAATATATACATAATACAAGGACACTTTGTTTCAGTAACGCGTTCACTCCTCTTCATCCAGGCTCCGAAGCGGTGACAGGCTTGGCAGCAAACTTCAGCATCAGGCACCCGCGCCACTTTTCAAGTCCGCGCCGTCGAGCCTGCCGGCTCAGGCTGTGGACTGCCCCCGAGGATGCGCTTTCGCCTCTCTCGGCGCAGGAAGCGTGTCTGATCGTAGACCCACGCATATATCTCCGCCAGATTGTAGAAAGGCGATGCAGTTTGCGACCAAGCGCCTCGCCGAAGCCGTTCTGCCGTTCTTCGGAGCCTGGCTCAGAAGGAGTGAGCGCGTCACCTACCGCCTGACGCAGGTATTCACCGGGCACGGTTGTTTCGGTGCGTACCTGCACAGGATAGGACGTGAGGCCACGGCACAATGCCACCATTGTGCTAGCGACCAGGATACCGCACAGCACACGGCGGCCGAGCGGCGGATTCTGGTCGATCGGATCGGGCAAGATTTCTCTCTGCCAGCAGTAGTGTCGGCTATGTTGGCATATCATGAAAACTGGAACGCAGTGGTCTCCTTCTGTGAAAGCGTCATGCTCCAGAAGGAGACCGCAGAGCGGGATCGGGAGAGGGCCGATCCCGCTCGCAGAAGGAGGAGACGGCGCCGGGGTAACAACCGCCCTGGCGCGTAATTCCCATACGCCTGAAACCACCTGCCGTTGCTATAAGACGGGGGACCTCTCGGTTCTCGGGTGCGTAGATTGGAAAATCTGCGTGCTCATACCGAGCGACCCCCGGTAAGACAGCGGTGCGCATGTGGTCACGTACCGCTGTGTGCGCAGCACAGCGCATAGTGAGGCCTCGGGGGAATCTTTTACAATCCCGATGTCTGGGGGTGTGGCCTCTTTACAGTCGCCTTCCTTCCGCTAGAGGGGATGACCGCTTTACAGTCATCCTCTCCGAGATGTGTCTAAAGGCGTGGCACCAACGGGTGGCTCTAGATGGAGATTATTCCAGTTCCTGGAGCCTCCCTTCGGTGCCGACGACGATCACTCCGGTGGTTTTAGCCGGTAGGAGTCCGGCATACCCCTTCGCCCTTTCCCGGGGCGAAGGAAGTACATGAGGTATTTCCACCGGATCAATAAATAAAAAAGGACTGGTCCCAAACGCCCTTTGGAAATTTTATAAGATTGCATTGTTCCCACTGAGTATACTTATCCAAGAAGTAATTTATGCAGATACCATATCTCTACATTAGTTTTAATAACAGAAAATTGCTGTAATTATTTAAATGTAATTCTCTATAAGGACATTCTTCAACCTACCTTGATTTTATCATTGATTCTATCTTTCGCGTGAACTTCATATTCCCTCGTATCCGTCTTTATTACCTCCTCTCTTCTATAGTCCAATTTTGTAACCCGAACTACGCTTCTGCCATCAAGTGATCAGACACGAGAAATAATATTTGAACACCATTATAATATTAAAACCATGTAAAAATGATGCCGCTTGCCAAGCGTGGTGATTATGGCACTATCCCCTATGACCGTTGAATGTAGCACTCAGTGAGGGACGATAATAAGTTCAATAGTGGACATTGACGGGCTTATGAGTAGAGATGGGTTGAGTTGAAAAGTATAATGATAAATGAGACCTTTTCGTGGTGGCCCAAAGGTTTACAGACTCGCTTCTCAAGCGAGGTGGCGGCCTTGCGGGTTCAAAAACTAGTATGTAGCTAGGTTTCAGAACCAATAAGACATTTAAAATGACATTTGTGTTTTTTTAGTTCATATAAGTTTAAATTAGATTCCAAGACACTACAACTTCAGGTGAAGGAAAACAACATAAGAAAACCTGGATCGAATTTTGAAATCGACAACACGCAGTAAGCGAGCTTCGTGATCAATTCTCGTTCTTTTTCTGTATGAGAAGAGGCCTTTGCCCAGCAATGGGACAGTTACAGGTTGCTATTACTATTATATCATTTGTTTAAATGTTACCGTTACCGCCTACCATCAGGTCGGCCGTAAGCCTGTTTGCCACCTTAGTCTATAGAAAAAAAAAAGTTCGATTTTTCTGAGCTTCACCACTATATAACACGAGAATTTTGAAATTGGGGTGTGGTGCCGGCTACGAATAGCACCAACCCATCTCATCGCGTGGGTGTTGTAAAAGGCGACCATGGGATGAGGATGGGCAGGCCTTCGAGTACATTAACAACTCAACTGCGATAGTCAACCCGCCTGCCAAGCGTGGCGACTATGGCAAAACTACCCAAAGTTTTTTTTTTTTTTTAACTTTGCCCCACACTAGCATTTCTCCTGTGTCGTGGGTGCGTTTACAGACACAAATTTCACACACAATACACCCAGACCCGGAACAACTACCTGCAGATCATACAAATATTTGTTCCGTGCGGAAATCGAACCCACGACCCGGAGCGCAGCAGTCGACTGTATCAGCCACTGCACCAACCGTGCCGTCAAAGATAACACAACACACCCAGAACGGTCGACGCCACTCTTTGTCTAGCAGTGGACTTGATTCGGCTGAAATTGCTATTATTATATTATATATTCGAATTGCTCATTTACTTGTTCATCACAAGTGAATGAGCAACACCTTACACTTATACGGATACCGGTAATATAATTTTCCCATAAATATTAATTTCCCAAGAAGCTGGTAACATCGAACCGATCCTTGAGTCATTCTAAGTAAAACCGCAAGCTGGCCACAACTCGGATAAAGGAAATCGTACGTAGTCCTTATCAAGGTGAACATTTACACTGTCATGAACTTAATTCATTTTACTTTCTTCAAATTTTATTTGGAGACAGAAATACAAAATCCCTATTTATTCATCTGTATTTTTTAATAAAGGAACTATACTAGTTTTTTTATTCTTTATGTTTGGTAGGGTCCAGACATGTACAAATACCCAGACCCGGACCAACTATCTGTTCAGAGAAATATTTGTATGGTGCGGGGAACGAACTCGCGACACGTAGTGTAGTAGGCCAACTGCTGCGCCACTGCGCCAACCGTGCCATCGTGACTGGTACTAAATTGTCTGGATAACTTACGGCAGCGTACGTAACTTGCGTTTTGAATTTATCGCGATAAAAAGTACATACGTAATCCTCTCGGGCTAATTTTATTAAAGTTCCCGGCAAAGAAATAGGCGGCCTTCAGTCCCCACCAATCTCCACTCTCAGGGTAAATAGTGACAAATGACTCGCAATGCCAATGACCATAAAATCTCTTTGGCGTAACCATTTGAACGGTGGCGGATATCAAACCATTGCCACCAATGGCGACCCAATACTGCTCCGCCATTTCATTTTTGCTGCTCCCAGAAAATTACTGTGATCGTTTGTAATGTGACAAAAATGGCTAATCACAACAACACTGTTTATGCGCTTGTGTGTGACAACGAGTGTAAATTATAAAACATACGCTGCCCACATACACAACGCATGTGCGACAGCGCGGCGCAATCCACGAGAGACAATTCTTGTATGTGTTTTATTGTAAGCTAGGAATTATCCAATATACAATTGTAGCCAAATATCCGAACCAATATTTTATTATATTATCTTAGGGAAACTTACAGCTAATACAGAGTAATAGTCGAAATAAAAAGATGTGTGCGGACAAACGCACAGTACAGAATTTCATCGTTTTTATGTTCCTAAAATCAGAACAAATCCTAAAAATAAAATCTTAACAACTTTGTTTATGTGCACATCAAAAATAAGCTTTGAGTCAAAAGTCACACCAAGATCATTGATGGCACTAGTGTTGAGTAGGACATACAAGAGGCAGTACATTTGTCCCGTACATGACACAATATTGTAAGAGTGGCTCAACATTATCACATGTACCACTTCAAATTTTATGACCCGTTATTCTTCTCTTCGCATGTGAACTTTAGGGTGAGAGAGAGAGATAATGAGGCCCATGCTTCAAAAGCACGTCGTTCCATTCAACGGACATTATCGTGACTGCAAGAGACAACATGATGTTTTTATTCACTCTATTACAAATGTACTAGTACAAAGTACGAGACGCGACAGTTTTAGAAAAATAAGATTTCATGAATGTATGTTATGTACCTATTTGTTTTGCTTGTTTTGCTGTTTATGTCTGTGTATTAGGTATATTTTAAATCAAAATCATGTTCTACAAATAAGTCGCCTGCACAATAATATTACAGTGGCTAATAAGTAAAAACGTCGATACAATCGTCACTCGTCTATAATCAATCGCTTCTTATTACTTTGCTTTAAATATTACGTCAATCACACTTTGTAAGACAGGCCAGTACAAATACAGCACAGTACATGAAATACTCGTTCTTTCAAATGTACCGCTAAGCTTTAGGTCATGACGCCAAGCTTCATGTCATGACGCCAAGCTTCATGTCATGACGCCAAGCTTCATGTCATGACGCCTCGCCTCATTTGAAGTGGGACATTGTACTGGCTCGGTACAAAAAAGGGGCTACTCCTACAAACTCATTTTTAAATGGTGTCCTACTCAACACTAGATGGCACTGACCCTGGCTATTGAAGTATGAAATAGTTTCTAATTCCACACAATTGGGTTTGGTTTACGTGTAGCACGTGTAACGTGTACATACATAACATTTAGAAACATTTAAATCTAACCTATTATTAAAACAATAATTCTGAAAACGGTCCAGATCATCCTGCAAACAGCAAGTGTCCTCAATGGTCATAACATGACTCAGAAACTTCATATCATCAGCATATCGTACAATAAAATTTTAGACAAAATAAAAACAAAAGGCGATTTTAAAATAGACGTCATTAATAAATATATTAAAAAATAGGGGTCCTAACAAGGATCCCTGGGGAACCCCTGATGGTATCTGCACCGCCCTTGACGTGTAATATGTACGTAGAACTTGTTACCACACAATCTATTCTCGTCTGAATCTCCAATACTATGGCATTATGGAAACTATACGTTACTCAGCTAATGATACGTAACTAGAGAACTTTCAACTGCTTGTTGATGGGTCATGATTACTTTGCACACAACATGCAATTTTACGCCTGTGACATGTCATTAACTGGATTATGGAATGATGGACACGGAAATACTCGCTTGTCGGAATCACAAGTATTTGATAAATTATTAGTCAATTTGTGAATATAGCATGCTTAACGAACGGCGTTCGCGCTTAATCAGTAACAGTAAAGCCTTAGGGCATACATAACATAATTCAACTACGGAGGGGTCGTCGAACGACGCGTCGAGGTACGTCATGCGGGATAGTAACATCAACCATCCAACCGGTGATTACGTTGGATGACACGCACCTGATCCGACAATCGTTGTGCCGAAACGTTGATGGTTGGTTCAAGTTCCTGAAACAGAGTCAGCATCCTACCACGGTACGCAGTGAGGTTAGTTTCCCCCTCAGTAGACCCATAAAATGCGCGCATGACGTTCTCATTTATTTCTTTAGTCCACTTCATGCGCTGCACATAACCACCGGCAGCGGGAACCCGGTTCGGGGCCGGTTGGTCCCTAGGCGCCAAGCGTATCGGTGGCCGGGGTCTCCCCTGCCGACGTACAGGTGTTGGCGACGTCGGCGGGGAGTAAAACTCGTCGCTCGAGCTCGACGCGGCTGCAGCCGCCAGCGTCACTGGTGATTCAGGATCTGGCGGCTGCGAGGCGGAGCTGGGCGACGAGTCCGGGGGTGGTGGGTGTGCTTTATTCCTGGCTCTTGTCAACATTTCAAGATATTATTTGCATTATTTCTGTTTTTCCATTTTGGTATTGGCATTGTATGACAACCGCTGTCATCCTTGTGTTTTATGTTTTGTTTGTTTCTGGTATTTCTTCAACATTATCATTTTTATATAGGATGGAGGTTTTCGTACTTATTTCTTAATATAATTGGTGTTGTTCGGTCTATTGGTACTTTAGTTATATTTTTATTATATATTTATATGCGGATTAAAAAATTGTTGACTTTTAGTTCCAGTGTTGCCAGTTTAAATGATTATTATTATTGTTTATTTTATTATAATTATGTTTTCAATACTATTATACGTATTATATTGTAATCTAATTATTGCACAATAAATTTTCTTACTACTTACTGTAAATAATTTTTATCATCGAAAAATTCCTGCAGTGTATAGTAGCATTTCTGCAAAAGATGTTTAAATAATTTATTTTTAAATATGTTATTATTAAGACTTTCTTTTAATGTTTGAGGTATTTTATTATATTATATCTCTAGTTCACGCTTAGACTCGTTTCTGAATCTCACCCTTAGTCCTTATTTTTCCTGTCCTTGCTAGAATGTTCCTTACAAACACGGCTATTTCATTTAGCAAACACGGCAATAGCAAATTCAGCGCTGGCAACAATGAACAACATATGTCAGGCGGCCGTGGCGGAATAACAAACAATATTAACAATATTTCAAGAAGAAAATTACAAGCTTAGTGCTTAGATCAAAATAAACATGAAGAGGAATACACAACTATTTGATTTATATTGGGAAGATATATTAGTATCAAATGTTTTGCCGCATCTAACCCTTAGAGAATGTTTTAATTTTCGTTGTGTTTCTAAAACTTGTTTGCAAATAATAAATATGTATTTTGCTAGGCTGAAATCGTTAAAATTGATGAACAAAAAATTCTCGCCTCACACTTTCAGTGTAAGTGATAGATACAGAAGATTCAATGCGTCTCTGAAAAAATACATTATTTACAAATAAATTGTTACAGGTGTTGGCAACAACATGTAATAAACTGACCATATTAAATTTGAGCCGTTGCAAGTCTATCACAGATTACGATTTGATTCCGATGTTGTTAAAAAACAAGAATTTAAGTAGTTTGAATCTCAGTCAATGTAAGAGTTTGTCTGCAAAATGTCTGCAGCCAGTTATACTGTATTGTGATAATTTACGGACGTTGAAGCTGGCGCGATGTACGTGGTTGACGACGGGGGCCATGGAGGCTCTGGCACTACACCAATGCAATCTAGAGGATGTGGACTTGTCATACTGTGTTACCATTTCTGAGAGCTGCATACTGATATTTGTAAAAAAGTTCCGGCATTTGCAGACACTCAACTTAGAAGGAAACAAGCAAGTCACAGACAAGTGCCTGTATGCCTTGGCAAAGTATAGTACATCTTTGAAGCTTCTGAACCTGACTGGATGTTCTGAGGTCTCAGATAAAGGTGTCAGGTATGTAATGTTTTGTGTTGTAAAGGGTAGGCAAGGGTAGGTCTTACTGGTGGTAGGACCTTCATACATGAGGCTGGCTATATAGGTACCCTATGCCAGATTTTCGCCGCCAAGCAGTAGTGTTTACTTTAGACATTACTGTATTCCAGTTAGAAGGGCACTGTAGGTCACCAGCTACAGTGCCCTTCTAACTGATGCCCAGTAATTTAGCGCACCAGAGACTAAATAAATTCATGTTTCAAGGTGTCATGCAGGACTAGTCCATGGTACAATTTTTATGCCCATAAAATATCCTTTCCCAGACATCATGCTTATCACCAGGCAAATAAATTGTTTGATTTGTCACCATGTTGTATAAAAAATGTATTAGTACTATCTCTAGTCGTATATTTATGTTCAAAAAGAATATAATTATTCTGGTCTGGCCAAAATTTAGAAATTTATTTGGCTGTAGTCATGCACCTTACTGACATTACAGATAGGTTAGTGTATTTCAGTTTTTATTCTCACATACTTCATCATTAATTACATAGATCAGACATCCAAATTCTTACAATCCATTTAGTTTTTTTTTATGTTATACTCAATAATTATATGATTACACCATAGAGGATGTTCAAGTATTATTTAAACAAGCCCTTGTTATTTTAGCCCCTGTATAAAAGAAAATAAGTAAATTGGAATCTAGCTAAACTAGAAGGTGTCATAACTATGTTCAGTACACATTTGGCATGTTGTGCACAGTCACAAGAACTTTTCCTTCCTGTGCTACAAGTCGCAAGTTCAATCCCTGCATGGAACACATATTAGTACGGCCAAAAAACCCAAGTGTACCGCCGCAACATTTAAAACAAATTGTTCTATTTGTACTTATTTGACTGCCAAGGAGGTTATAACTTTCTTTTAAAGGTTTGAGTTCATGGCAATTTCCACTCAACAAAAGCGCATTTTCATTATTAACTACAATCTACAATTTAAACTTAACATTTCAGGGCCCTCGCACTAAACAGTCCAAGGCTAGAAGGCCTGCTAATCCGAGGGTGCACTGATGTGACAGAGAACAGTCTTAAGCTGATGCGGGACAGGGTGCACTTGGACCGGGGGCCAGAGGAGCGGAGGCTTGAACGTCTCTTCATGATTCTGGTATAAACTAATAAAAATTAGAAGTTTAGAAAGATTGTTTGTATATAGTCTTAATCTAGATTTATGGATCATACTTCCGTGTTAATACTTTTTGGATACACACATCAGCCTGTAAACGTCTACTGATTAATATAGGCCTCCATTGGGATCTCATTAAGGATATTGACATAATCACCATGCCATTATTACTGGCAGCAATATATTTTGTGATTACTAATCTGTTTTCCCAGGCAATGGGTATCACAAAATGTTGTTATTGGCACATAGAAAGATGCTACTGCCCATTCTCTTTATATTCCCTTAGTCATCTTTTACGATACCCATAAGTGGAGAGTGGTGGTCTATGTTGAAGTACTGGGTGCTAGGCACCACCCAGTACTTCAACTACCATTTAGGGCTGAAATTAATAATCACTCTAATTGATAATCAAAGTTTTTAAATCTAAAGATATTATAAAGGAATAGATTGGTTATTAATTTCGGCTGTTAGAATAATCCATTTAATAAAATGTTATCAACAATATATTTTATAGTTTTCCATATCTTCTGTGTAAAAACAAAGTATTGCTATCACAAATCTGTCTACCAAGTGTGCCAATTGTGACAATTTTCCCATATATGGGTAAAAGTGATTGGTTCTGAATGCTGGTAGAAATACCACAAAGTTTTATGCCACATCCAAAGGGCACGAATATTTTGTACATATAGTATCATAATACGATTACATTAATGAGAATGAATTTTGAATTGAAAATACTTGATATGCACATTTTTTTTTTATTTACACCGAAGACTTTATTCATTCATACCTATATATGATACGAAATGTGTTTGTCGTATAAATTTAAACGAAAATGCTGTAGGATAGGTAGTATTTTCGATTCAAAATTCGCTCTCATCAACGTTGCGATTACGATACTAAACGTAAAAATATTCGTGCTGGCCTAGCACGAATAGCAAAGCTCTGCAATAGCCAAGATTATCTCACAAAGCTAGCCTATTTAAGATAGCAAGTCTTCTCCCCTGTGTCTCATGTAATTTTATCATTCACTAGCTATTGCCAGCGGTTTCACCCGCGCTTTTATTTTTTTATAATATAGATAGATGCAAAGATATCAATATAATTAGTACATATATATATGTGTGTGTATATTGGATTGGATTTCATGGGTTTTAATTTTTTTGCATGGTACCCTAATTCTTTTTCTAAAATAAAAGTAGCCTATGTTACTCCTTATAACATCAGCTATCTGCCAGTGAAAGTCCCGTCGAAATCGGTCCAGCCGCTTCGGAGATTAGCAGGAACAAACAGACAGACAAAAAGTTTAAAAATTGTATTTTTGTTGTTAGTTCCACATATATTTTCAAATGCATTTAGTAAAAAGTTGTTATTTTGACTTTAAAAACAGACACTTTAATTTGATTTATTTGTATAGATGAACAGAGTCACTTGTTTAGACAACTCACCATTCGTGATTTTTTGCGAATTTTGTTCAAAGCATTCGAATTCGCGGCGTAGTTGTTTCTTTCACTAAAGAATGATCCGATCTTGTTATGTACTGGAACTGAATTAAATGCCAAATATTAGTTTATTAAAAAAAAACCATCTCCTCAGCCTTGTGAATTGACATTGTCTCTCCCAGGCATCAAAATTCAGGAGAAATTACTTGTGAGCTAATCTCCACACAGATTTCAATGTGGCAATATCTTGCAGGAAGCACCGCGAGGTACGAGGCGGCAAAAATTGTGTTCAGATATTAAAGATATCTATTTGTGTGTGAGAGAAATTGTATTTAATGATAGTTGATTGAATGTTACTGTTAGTTAACATAATATCCAGATTGATATTAATGTGATAATAATTTTATTAAATAAGATTTAAATTTTCTTGTATATTAGAGCTATAAATTTCGTCATTCTTTTTATGTATTGATTTAGGGAAAACTTAAATAATACTATAAATGTATGTATAAAATTTTAAATGATGACAATATTAAGTTAGTTCTATATAATTTTCTCGCTAATAATTTATCTTTGTATTTTAACTACTATACTATGTGATATAATTTATTTTTGTGATAAATGTCGCCTATTTGGCAAATTTTAACTTTATTTTAATTCAAGCAAGGTCTGATTTCAACTGTGCCAAGTTTGAAGTCTTCCAATGCAATATTTTAAATGTTTCAGCACAGTGTCATTAAGATATGTATTATTAGTTACATAAATAAAAGCTTGTTTATAAATAAATAGTTTATTATTTAATTATAATATCACATCAGCTCGTAAACATCCACTGCTGGACATAGGCCTCCCAATGATCACAAAGAATCACAATTCACTTTTTTTTGGCCTGGAGTCTAGGTCCTTTGGCCAACACAATTCACTTCAATGAGCGATATTACCATAATCAGTACGCTTAGCAAGCGGGATTACTGATAGCTTTATGTTGTTAGCACGCGGCAGGATACTGCTGCCCATCCTCGCGACAAAACCCTCAGTCGCCATTTACGAAACCCACGGAAATTATTTATTTGCTCAATCAAAATTTCATACTTGGCTACACTGGTGAACTGCAGTTTGGTTGCACGGATTTCAGGAAATAAGCCGATACTTGTACATCTCTTTTTTTTTCATCATCTTTGCGCCCGAATGAAGTCCACTGCTGGACACAGGCCTCCCCCAAAGATCACCACAGTGTGTTGTGGGCTCATTGGGGGGGGGGGGGGGGGTTTGCCATAATCGCCACGCGTGGCAGACGGGTTGGCGATCGCAGTTGAGTTGTTAATGTATTCGAAGGACGCTGCTGCCCATCCTGCGGTTAATTCCTTAGTCGACTTTTACGACACCCGCGGGATGAAATGGGGTGGTGGCATTCTGAGCCGGCACCATACGGCAATTTGGAACCATTGAATATACGACGAATATTGAATGACGGCACGGTTGGTGCAGTGGTTGATGCAGTCGACTGCTGCGCTCCGGGTCGTGGGTTCGATTCCCGCACGGAACAAATATTTGTACGATCTGCAGATAGTTGTTCCGGGTCTGGGTGTATTGTGTGTGGAATTCATGTCTGTAAACGCACCCACGACACAGGAGAAATCGTAGTGTGGGGCAATGTTTCTTAAAAAAAAAATATATATATATAACAATTTATTATAAAACTGTTACCTACTATTTTTTCCGTTATTGTTCAGATAAAATTACCTTTTTAATTATAGAATAGAATATACATTTTCAACATAATCATTGTATATACATAGGGACTGGCCATGTTAATTAATTACACGTACTGAAATGTACATTCCACACAATTGCTTGCTATATAGGTATATTCTATTTCAAGCATTTGTTCCATAAATTAAGTAATATCATTGAAGATATTAAGTTACCCAATGACGTAGTACGAGTCATATCTCACGGTTGCAATTTTACATCTCTCATCATCTCTTCTAGGCCTAGATATTTTTCAATTACAGCCCTTATAAGAAAATTTCTATGATTATTGTCCACTACTATGTCCTTTTTCCAATGTGGCAGCCAGTCGGGACTTTATTAGAAAAACGTAATAAAATATACTAAAAGTAAAAAGGCTACAAACCAGCTGGAAACTTCGGACAAATACTGGAGACTCATACATTGGACGCGTCATTAGGCTCTTAAGAACTAAAATCCAGGGCCGTTAAAATATGACAAAAATAAAGGACGACGGTCATGACATTAAAACGGACTTTAAGGCAACTCTCTAAATTCGACGTACCTGTTGTCCGTCTGGTGGGGCACACAGTACATTATATATACGGGGGCACCGGAGGCAGATACGGTGCCAGCAGTAGTGGTACAGGAATTGGTGTCTATGGGGTGTTTTTCTGAGGTGTAATTGTTTTTTTTTTTTACTTTTCGCTTCCTTTTTTATCTCTTCAGTTTCTTTTGTGATAGCCACTATTTCTTGTGTCCGTATATATCACCGTTTGCAGTTTTTTCCCCCTGGTGAAAGATTTTTGGGGTGGTGCTTTCGGTAATGGTCATACGACCATGAGAGATTTTTGAGGTAAATTTTGTTTAGAGGAGGACGGTATTGGTCTTTGATACGGTTTAGAGGAAGAAGCCGCCTGTGATGAACCAGGTAGGGTGACCAGGTCCGAAGGCGAGCCAACTTCTAATGAGACTTCTTTTTGTGACGTTTGGAGCACAGAGATAGCAAAACAGGATGCGTAGAGGTGGATGGTGTAGCAAAATCCGAAGGATACAAAGTGCGGAACTACAAGTGTTCAAAACGTCGAGCGAATTCAGCGAGTCGCCATTGCCTCGTTTGCCCTCTGGTAGTGCTCACTGCTAGTGCAATTGGCCAAACCGCTGCCATACGTCGCGTGTTGGTGAGGTTAACAGTTGGGTCAGTTAACTTACTTCACCCCTTTTTAAATATCATCGTCTATCTGCCAGAGTTACGTCCACTGCTGAACAAAGAGATTTCCCTCCCCGTAGATTCCCACAATGAGCGGTTACATGGCTTTTTACGTTCACCCCATCAATATGTGAGCCCAAATCCTTTACATAGGTGCTGAAGGTCATCAAACAGGTAATGAGCATTGAAATTCTTTAGTTAGACTTCTTTTATTACGTTTACCGGGCTTCCCAAAAACATCAATTAGATACAATGGACAAAGGAACATTAAAAATAAAAATACAATATTTTCACAAAATTATATTTTGTGTGATAACACCTGCTACATGTTCCTTACTGTTATTGTATTTACAATATTTTATATACTACACATTAGTAACAAATAACATTCATAACCTTAGAGGAGCAGATCTTACAAAATAACTTACGGCGAGCGGCGACGAGCGCTCCCGCACACCGTACGCAAACCTATACCTACACGTGCAAGAGGACGAAACTAAACACGACTTAACTAAAATACTCAAAATCGTAATTATAGTAAAAGTGTTAATAACATTTGGCAATAAATTACTGGGATAACACGAAAATAATCCTTAAGCGAAGCGTTAAAAACACAAGTTATCATCGCAATTATAAAACTACCAGTGTAAAAAGAATATAAAACATAATAAAAAAATTACTCCGTCCATTAGGCCTTTTTACGTAATTTAGCATGGGACGCGTCACTAGGGTTGTACCGGAGCCTTGCACACCTCATCTTGTTGCCTCACTATCACATTGATCAAATTAAAAATCTATCTTACAAATACACTATGTTTACAGCTCTATATGTATACAGCCTTGTTACAATCCAAAGCGATTACATTTACAATATGTTACATGGAAGTCAAGCAGACAGACGGGATGTGAGAGGCACTTTAGAACAGATACAGACAAACTATGGTCCTATGGTAAAATTATAATTACACAACGGCGACTGTACAAGCGACCTAAGTTGTCGCGACAACACAATACATCAAAACGTAAACACGATATACATATAAAATACGAGAATTCCAAACGAATCTTTACATCTGAAGTACAATTTGTAATCAGTAAAGTCATTGCACTTATTTCAACATAACCAAAGACTTAAACTTTAGATTGTTTCTTTGGAAATCGAGAATATATTAATCAATTAATCAAGCACACACTATGATCACTGTCGAATCGGAAGATTATCACAGTACTCTCACAGAGGGGCTCAATACTTTAGCCATCGCCGATAAAAACAAAGCAGATTACTATCGTGTACACACATTTATTGCACTATATAATTATGCTACATTTCAGTGACATAGACATCATTATTATAAACAGATTTAAAATACATTTTATCTGCAATTTTGTACTTTTACTCAGCTTACCGGGTACTGCGCTTTATCAACGAAAATAAACTTGTTTTACATACATATGATATAAAAACAATAACAGAGCTGCCTCTAGTCCGCCAGAACACATTAAACACACAGGAGTGATGAGAGGGTAAGGCAACTGAAGTGGTGTTCACTGTTCATCTCGATTGTCAAAACTTTATATACAAACTAGCACTTAATGTCAAAAAGCAAATGTTTTTGTACTATACTATACTAAAATTATAATACACTCCAATCGTTTTTGGTCAACATTACAATTAATCCGAGCACGAGCTACACGGTCAGGTGAAACGTCTCACCTAAAACATTATTTGTTGTGGAATGCCAACTGAGTATTGATTAATTTTAACTTTGGGTAGTCACGGCACTAGGCAGTGTCCGGGCGTGAGCAGCATGGGCAGCGTGGGCAGTGTGGGCACACTGGGCACTGTAATGTGTGGGCGTGGGCTACCGGCGCATTGTGGAGTTGAGCGTCTGCATGGCGAGCGGCGGCGGCGGCGCGTTGATGTAGCCGTAGGCGTACACGTTGGACTGCTGCGCTCGCGGGTCGGCGCTGCCGTACTGCACGCTCGGCTGCACGTTCATCATCTGCAGGTTGTTGAACTGCTGCTGCGGCGGCACGCGGTAGCCGTTGAGGCCGTACTGGCTGATGATGTGCGTGTTCAGGTTGGGCGACATGCGCGAGCCAGGTGCCATCTGCATGTGCTGCATGGGACTCAAGTTACCTGCAATGGATTGAGGCCTCTGTTATTCTAATATCCATAGTTTGCTTGCTATATCTAAATAACAAAGTAATAAAACAAGATCATGGACAAGGAAATATTAGGAAAAGGCAAACAACTAATTCAGTAAGAGTGAGACAAAGAGTTTACATATATAAGTAAACGGTGCAAATTGTCTTGTTATCATCCTTACGTCGTAAGCAGCACTTAGCAGCATCTTCTTGTGGGGCGACAACATAATCACTAATCAGTTTGCCAAACATTTGGTTTGAACAAGTTTTTCTGAATAAGAGGGTAAGATTACAGGAAAATGTTATCTATACATAACCAAGACAATGTCATATGTATCTCACTAAGAATATTGTCTATGAAAGATGAAGTCTTATTAGGAAACACATATATTACTCTTGTATGTTCTTAGAAGACGATGGCTACAGAGCACACTGTGGAACCATGCTAGGATCGAACTTACAAAGCAATTCACGGATGCACGTTCTTAAATCAACCACAAGGTAACAGTAGAACTAATTTGGTATGGACGCAGAACTTATCCAGCAACACATATAGGTACTTTATATCTCGAAAATATATTAATTACATGGGCAGTATTGCAGGCACAGCTAGTAAATAATATAATGTACTGACTTGATGTGTTCCTGGTATTTCTAGGAGAGTCTAGCTGATTATGCGGCGGGTAGTACTTGGAGGCAGCGTGGTAGTGTCCCGCCGGCGCCGCGGGCGGTGTGCTCGACTGCTGCCCGTACTGTAGAAAACAACTAGATTCGAAATACTGAAAGACCACAAATATGTGTCATGAAATTGTTGATATGAGTGACCACATACTTGTGTCCGGTATGATGATGGATGATGTGACTTTAATTACACATTGTAGCAGAAATCCAAGTAAAAAAGTCGTTGTGAAATGTTTTAAAACGTAAATACGACGCCAATTTGTTTTGTTTCGGATGGTCAACTCGATACGCCAATCTTCTCACTAGTTTACTGTTGACATCACCATGAAATCTGTTGCGAGAATGTGTACTATTTCGTAATGCAACGTTGTTTAAATCAAACAATATTATACCAATCCCTTCAATTTTTTATAAGAAAGGGGCAGCCCCGGTCAAAAAGTGCTGGAATCTATGATAATATTTGTCATTGGAGTAAAGAATACATAACATTACCTGATGCGGCGGGTGATGCTGAGGGGCTTCGGCCATCTGCTGTAGCTTAGCGAGTGAGCAGGAGGGCGGCCACCCTCCCGAGTGGTACTGCTGCTGCTGCTGAAACGATAGGTAGCCGCCCTGATAGCCGCTAGCCGAGCCGCTGCCGCCTTGCATTACGGCGCCACCCGCCGCTGCATCCAAAAAACTTGCTATATTAATAAAAGGGAGAACAAATATTTGTATATCAGAAAATAAATAACAGTTTCACCAAACATAAGTAGGAATTAGATAAAATTATAGAAAAAATTGCCGTATGGTGCCGGCTCAGGATACCACCACTCCATCTCCTCCCGTGGGTGTCGTACAAATCGACTAAGGGATTAGCCGGAGGATGGGACTCAACTGAAATCGCCAATCCGTCTGCCAAGCGTGGCGATTATGACAAACCCCCAATGAGCCACAACATACCCATATCGGTTGTTATGGTGATCTTTGCGGGAGCCTGTGTCCAGCAGTGTACTTCATTCGGCCGAAATGATAGAAAAAAGAACTGACTACAACAGCCTCTTGAGTGTGCTAATAACGACATAGTGTGTTCACAAATCCAAGTGCAGTGATTATGTAAATATTAAATATGGCCCAGGCCTCACTTCCAGAACATCATCATCATTTCAGCCGAATGAAGACCACCGCTAAACACAGGCCACGCCACGCTTGGCAAGCGGGTTGGCGATCACAGTAGTTAATGTACTCGAAGGATGCTGCTGCCCATCCTCCGAATAATCACATAGTCGCCTTTTACGACGTCCACAGGGTGAGACATAACAAGACAACCATTCCAGAACATAACAACCATTTATTGTAGCAGTCAGTAGGAGCTCTTGTATATTAGTGGTTGTTATGGCATGATAGGATATACTTGAACAGAATTGTCAACTACATTTAGCACCTACGTAATCACTGTCTTAATGTTGATTGTAAAAACTGCACCTCTTACGCGGGAGATATAAATGAGCCAGATTACTTGTATTGATATATTTTCTTTTCATAAGAATTTCTGTTGTATTGTTGGTACAGTTTACAAAAATAAATCTCACAAAGACAAACAACTAGACCGGAAACAACTTGGTAGATCAAACTAATATTTGTTCTGTGTGGGGATCGAACCCGCGACACGTAGCTCTAAAAGCCAATCGCTTAGCCACTGCGCCAACCATGTGGTGCTTCTGTTACGTGTAAAGAATAGAACACCTCTCTCCATCCATGTGTGTTACAAAAGGCGACGAAGAGGATGGGCAACAGCATCCTCCCATGTGCAAATAACAACATACTGTGATCACCAATCCGCCTGCCAAGCGTGGTGATTATGGTAATATGAACATGACCCTCCCAATTATCGATAATTGGGAGGCCAAGGTCGGATCCAGGGGGCCATGAGCCCCCTAATACTGTGGGATGCTGTTGACCTTAGACCTAGTAGCAACAATAATCTCTGAAAATCTTGACATGAGAAACCCCCGGTTAACATCCTGGATCCGCCCCTGTGGGAGACCTATGTTCAGCGGTGGACTCTTACGGATTGATGTGTATATGTGTGTTCTGACGAGCCAACGCAATTTCGGTCGACCATAAATTATGAGACTGATTTGCGCAGTGTAAATTACGCTCGTCTAGCCTCAGCCATCAGCAGAGCGGATGGGAGGCCCACAGACTAGAAAGTAAGTGTGGGGTACGTACCGTGGGGCTGGATGGCGGGCGGAGTGGTCCGCTGGCGAGTCGCCCCGCGCGGGCCCTTGCCCCCCTCCGCGCTCCTGCGGAACACGGTTACTGCATTATACGGTAAAGAAAGAACGAAAGAAAGAAACATTATGAAAATAGTAAAATACAAACAAAAAAGGCCATGCATCCTATCTCAGCATTGTACTGCAACATCCAAATGCTGCAGCGCTGGTTTTCTCATAGGACCTGATTATAGTGAAGCCACGGACAGTTACGACATAATAAAATAATATAAAGTAAAAAAAAACAAAACAATATTACTATCCAATATTGTTATATATATACAAATAAATAAAATTGAAGTGTCTGTTTGTAATGTCAAAATAACAGCTTTTTACTAAATGCATATGAAAGTATATACGGGACATATAACAAAAAAACAAATTTCAAAATCTCATAAATTCAAATCTCTGAAACGGCTGGACCGATTTTGACGGGACTTTCACTGGCAGATAGCTGATGTTATAAGGAATAACTTAGGCTACTTTAATTTAAGAAAAATAATTAGGGATCCGCGCAAAAAAATAAAAACCATTGAAATCCAATATATATATTCTATGTCAAGTGTCTACGTTGAAGTACTCTAAATTCCTTTTAAATTAAACGCGGGTGAAACCGCGAGTCCCAGCTAGTTGTACAATAAAATCGAGAATTATTTTTATTTGTATCTGTGCTACCAACAATTGGTTTCTTCGTTCACCTCGGCTCCTCCGCATCTATTGTCTATTACAGACAAAGGAAGGGACGCGCGCCGAGTTACACTATTACATCATACTCTAATTAGTCTATGGTCTTTGCGTTACATATCAGAGGACATTATGGGCGGTCCATCTAGATCTATGTGTTCGTATGCCAAAACAGCTATTACCTATGATTGAGTTTTACGAAAATATTATATTTATAATAAATCAATATCAGTGATAGCCTAGTGATTGAACGCTTGCCTTCCACACAGGAGGGTCTGAGTTCGGTCTCGGCTCGCTCGTCTGTCTTTTCGGAATCATGTGCCGATCAGAATTTGATTATCACTTGCGTTATAATAGTGAAGGAAAACATCGTGAGGCTGCAAACATGAAAGGGCGCCAAAAAAACCTTCTCAATGGTGTGTGTAGTCTAGTCTAGAGTCTCCAACCCACACTAGAGCAGCATGGTGGAATAAGGCCTAACCTTTCTCATCGTGAGAAAAGGCCCGTGCCCAGCAGTGGGACAGTAATAGGCTGATTGTGTATGTAATCAACGTGTAAAACTATTAATTTTTATCTTTTAATATTGACAACCCTTTATTTTTTTAATATCAATCTCTATAGACACGTTCTCGACACGGAGTGTTTTCGCGCGTATAGAATAGCTCTTCAGGAGCCTTCGTCGCAGCAGTGTCTAGGCAAACGCCTAGCAGTTTTCTGTTAGTGAAGTGTCGCGATAACATTAATTATTGCATTCTGGTTTTATTTCATCTGTCTAGTCTACCCTACAGTATTTGTATTATTTTTCATAAAATTTGATATTAATCATAGAAGCATCACGTATTTTTATTTCTTCCTGAAAATTTACCTAATCAAATCCTGAACAGCAGTTACACTCTAGACTCCGTGCGATGGTTTATATCTAGTACTACATTACGAAGTCAATATTTATGTCTAGTACCTACTAGGTACTAGAAACTCCCACTCATGCTCATGAGAAGAAAAAAATAATCATGTTGGCCAGTCCCATTGCTAATTTGAGGCATTCTAATCTAAGATCTATAATCCAAAGTGGTATTAGTACAGTCCAGTAGGTACTAGAAATAAACTTATTGAAGTCGTATTATTCTATACAAGGTCTTAATTTAATAGTCCACGATATTTTGCATGGCGCTATGGTGAACGATGAAGATAATGTAGGTATAAAAAAAACATGTAAATTTGCTGTTTAAAAAATAATTTCATTAAATTATTTCATTACTTCCTAGTTCTCTTAGTTATGATAATATTCACATGTTGACTGATTTAGATAGTCTGTAACGTTAAACAAAACAGACAGCGCACGGTAGCGACATCACACAAAAGAAAGAAATGGATTTTTACCATGAGTTTTTTTTGTGTTCGGTACATCATCTTAAGCATTTACTGAGGCACCATGCAAAATATCGTGGATTATTAAAATAAGACCTAATATATATATCATGCGAAATCTAAATCTTCTGCGATGCAGTCCTGTGAGGCATACTGACACTTATTTATTTTGATAGCACTATTTAAATATTTTTCAAGTTTCACATTGCTACGTGGACAGTGTTTCATTTGTACAGTATTTAACAATATACCCCTCTCGAATGACAAGATATAAGATGTGCCATGTGCGTGCCAGGTGGAACTGTCAGGGTACTATAGACTTATTTATGGAAGCTAAACAAAGTAAGCCTGACTGGGCACTGTGACTGACACAAACTAATGAACACTAGGAACAACTTTTTTAAATGATGCCCACTGTCTTATTGCTCCTGTATTTTGAGTACAGTTGGACTTTTTGGATTGTTATAACATTAAGGCATAGATTAAAATAATACATCTAGTAGGTTCGACCATTTCTGCATAACTACGTTTAATTTACATAAATACATTTCACATGCACACTCAGACACGGAAAGACTATTTTAGGCTTAGAGTACCACCACCCCATTTCCTCCCGTGGGTGTCGTAAGGAGTCGACTAAGGGATTAGCCAGAGGACGAATAGCAGCGTCCTTCGAGTACATTAACAACGCAACTGCGATCGCCAACCCGTCTGCCAACACAACACACCCATATCGTTCGTTGTGGTGATCTTTGGGGGAGGCCTGTGTCCAGCAGTGGACTTCGTTCGGCCGAAATGATGAAGTATTAGTTCCGTGCAGGGATCGAATTCGCAAACCGGAATCGTGCGTTTATCAATCTAGACAAACAAAGTATGAAAGTCTGTAAAAATCACTTTCAGTAATGCGACACAAGTTTGTAAGGGACACTACTTTTATATACAGTATACAAGGCGGTAGACGCGACCCGAGGCGTACTTGATGTCATTCGCCTGATGGTAAGCGTTACACCTGCCGGAACAATTGTAATGCTACCCAGCACTAGTCCTGCATAGCACCGCACTACGCTCATCACCTCGAGACATTAGTTATTTCTCTTAACCCCAGTAATTACGCTAACTACAGTATAGTGCCTGCGGGCGCGCAGATTGGAGAATCTGCGTGCCCACACCGAGAACGAAGACGGTGAGGCGCATAGGTAGGCGTGGCACTAGTGTGATCGTACGAGGTCCTGAAGCCCCCTTAGGTGCCAAAGATGATCACCCCGGTAGTTTTAGCCAGTAGGAGTCCCCTTCGCCCGGGAAGAACGGAGGAAATTCATGAAGAATTTCCACTGGGGCCAATAAAAATAAATAAAAAGGTACAGTGCCTGTCTACACTACTGCATGGCGGCGAATATCTGGCATTACAGTAGTATCATCTAACCACTCTAGCAATAAGAGACCTGCCTGCTACCAGTCATATGTCAAGTGCAATATCCCTTTAAGTTATTGTAAGTCGTTTAACATAATTATATTAATACAAATATAATTAAAACCATAAATCCTGCTTACCTATTTCTATTATTAATCTTCTGCTGCTTGGGCGGTTGATTGGGCTGGCTCATGATGGACGGTATGTGTATTGAGGAGTACTGCGGGCTGGGGGCCGGGTGCATGTGCATCATAGAGCACGGAGACGCCAGATCTGACCCGATGCTCGTCGGAGACTCCAGTCCAAGCTGGCTCACGTCTAGTTCGCACGCTGGGTACTGCACAGAATGGACAGAGTTGCTTGTGGAGTCCGGAGTGTACACCCCCATTGACTGCAAAGCAGGGCTGACAGCCTCACACAACTCCTCCTTATTAGTTTCCTTCGGAGATTCTTCTTTCTTCTGCTGCCGAGACTTCTTCTCAATTTCAGTCTTCTCCTGGCCACATGGTCCATTTTGGTTGAATGGTGTTTTACAACCTGGAGATGTGAGCACCTGAGGACTCTGCTGCCGATATTCTGCACAGCTTGTTACCACTTCTTGTTGCTTATTGACCTGCCGCTGCATCATATGCTTCATGTGATCAGCAGTGTTCTGTGACTGTGATTTCTTTGGCTCGCATTGAGTTTGACAGGCAGTCGTCGTTTTGGACTGTTTTGACGGTTTACACTCGTTTTTCTGTGAACACTCCGCCTTTGAGGTTGGTGTTTTGGTCTCCTTGAAATGCGGCAACCCAGTCGTGGCGTATAAAGTACCACTTAGTGCGCCGTACGCGATGTTGTGAAAATCTTTTTGATCATACTTAGGGAGTAACTTCTGAGGTGATTTCTGCACTTGATCTAAATGTGAAATGTTGAATCCTGATTGAAGCTTGTCTAGATAGTTTTTCTCACTAACACTATTTTTCATATCTAAAAACCTATTGTGTTCCCAACTGCCCTGCATCCGGGTAGGATCCCAAGGCGGCCATTGGTACTGCCCGTGCGTCGTGTGGTAATTAGGGATTTGATTCATAGCATAGTCCGCTTTAGGCACTAGCTCGTTATCATACTTGAACTTGGGCATCATTTTATTCAAGTCATTTTGATCAGCTTTCAAGTTTAGCTGAGCAGTACAACTTTTGTCATGTTTGATAGAAGCATTTTTTGAGTCACATTTAGAGGTGTTAGATTTCTCCTTCTTAAAAAAATCTTGTTTTTTGGGAGCTTCATTGGTTTTAGTTTCACCTTTACTGGTGATCGGCACAGTGTTTATGACATTTATAGGGACAGACGTCTCCGGTTTCCTTGAGTTCGTGCTATGTTCAGGAAAAAACATCTTCGGTTCTGGCGTGCTTCGTGGCGTGTCATTTTTGTTAGTCTTCTTGTCAGTTTTCTCTAGCTTACTGTGAGCGGAATTCACTCTCACATCACGAAGTTTACTTTTCTCTCGTGGTTTTTGATTTGGATCGTTCTTGCAGTCTTGAGAATTGGTTTGAACTACATTCAGGGACCCAGTCAACGAGTTTTGTATAGCGTTACTATTCGCGAAACTAACTTCTAAATCTGATCTCTCCAAACCCATGTTGACAGCAGCGTTAGCGCTTTGGCATCGAGGTAAAAAATTGATATCTGTCACATTGGGAATTTTAGGTATTACTGGGTTTATGACTGGGGAAGATATAGGATGTGGAACTTCCAGCTTTGTAGTGCTTTTACTTATAACAGGCGTGGAATCAATGGTGTTAGTTATTACTCGATTTTGTTCACTACTCTTGATGAGAACTTTGTCAGTTTGGACCGCCTGCGACTCTTTACTAACATTTGCGCGGTGATTCAGGTAAGAATTTTGAGCAGTATTGATTTGTTGTATAGTCATGGAATTGCTCACGGGATTTTGAAAATTCTGCATCGTCATCGGTTCCATAACATTTCTAGTTATTATGATTTCGTCTTTTCTAGTATTTAGGATGTCGTTCCGAAATGGCACCTCACTTTCTTTAGTTACAATTGGATTGGGTAATTTATTTCTATTATCAATTTCAGTAAAACTATCTATTTTGATGGGGTCTGGCTTCTTCATACTAGTACTAGAAAAATCTCTATGTGTATCAAAAGTTTGTATTATAGATTCTATTTTAATTGGTGACTTTTTCTCAGCATTTTTTGCCTCTTCTATATTCTGATGTTGTATAACAGTTTCTTTCCTCATTTCACACTGTTTCTGTTCACAGATCCCTTCTGTGTTAATATTTTCTGGAGATTTCCTTGGTTTAGGAGATTCATTAATCACCAATGTGTCATTTTTCTTTGGTGATACGCTGGTTTGTGGCGTATTTGCGTTGTCAGTCTCTCCTCCAACAAGAATAGTTTCAATCTGATGTATTTTCGGGACAATCAGATCTACCGCAGGCTTTGTAGTATTCACGACCTCCTGAACTTTAGCACTGGGATCCAGCACAATATGCGCATTTTCAGTGGTCACAACAGGCATAACTTTAGATGGACTTTCTTTCTCCTCAACTTCCTTAGGTTTATTCTCATTGTTTTGTTGAACGGGTGCCACAAAATTAGGTTTGGGTGAAGGCAAAGGGCAGCTCTGACTGTTGTTATCGTCAGACTCAGAAATTATGATTGTCTCCTTGTCGTCTACAGCTGGTTTAGAAGAATCCATTTCATCATTTTTAGTTCCAGTGAATTTGTTGTCCTCCGTTAGGTCATGTGCTGCATTACTATCTTCCTCCCTTTTTTCATGGGTTGCTTCTGTTTTACTGTCAATAGCATCATCGTCAGGTTTATCACTAGCCTCGTTTATGACTTGGTCTTTGTCTGCAATAGATTTCGGAGAGTCCATGTGAATACTATCAAGTTCCATGTCACTTGTGTGATGGTCTGTGCTGTTTTCTTCAATATGCCGCGGCGATGCAGGCTTGCTTGTATCGCCTTTCCTTTCTTCGCTTTCTTCGACATCCATTTCGTCATCAGCTTCACCGGAAGAATCTTCAGAACTAACCTCAGAGTTCCTGTTTTTCTCTTGGGGCTTTTCCTCTAGTTTGTTCTTAGGAGATTCACTGTGGTCAACAGGTGTAGGATTGTTAGGTTCCATGGAGTCGTCAGTTTTATAGTCAATAACTTCGTCTTTAGCTTCATCAAGTTTGGCTTTCTTAGTTGCTGGTGAAGCTGTCCTTAAGGGAGCTTTATTGACCTTCTGTCTTTTCCGCTGGCGGCCTTTCCACGCAAGTTTTCTTTTAGCCTTAGCTTTGACAGGTATTGCTGCTGGAATAATCGCATCCATATCCATACTTTCTTGACTTTCCTGACTGTCGGAAGCGTAAGCCGATTCTTTCGTGCTTTGTCCCTTATTCCCTGGTGCAATTTCCTCAGTGACTTCATTCTGTGTGACTCTAGAAGATTTTCTTGCGACACTTTTACTTCTTGGTCTCCTGGGCGTTTCTTCCTCTTTTATCTTATCATCATCCAGATTAGTTTCGGAAATCTTTCTGTTAAGTTCTCGTTTTCTTTTCCGATTGCCTTCAGCAAGTGTTGGTGTTGTCTGGTAAGTAGTTTCACTGTATTTGAGTGGCCTTGTTCGCCTTCTACCAGATGATGTAACTTCCACGGGAGGTTCAGGAATCTCGATTTCAGCATTAACTTTCGCCGTCGGTTCCTCCTTAGGCGCTGGAGTTTCTGATTCTGTCGCTGTGTCCTCACTTTCAGTTTTCAATTCTGCGTCGTCGTTTTCAGTTTCTTGGTCACCAGAAGCTTCTTCCGGTGACCTAAACGGATTCACAGTAGGCGCTAAGAGCGGAGTCCACCTCAAACATTCAGGGTCAATCTCCAGCCGAGGTTTGCTCTTCACTTTTTTCATGTGATTATCAACCTTATTCCAATCGATGCAGAGTCCTAATTTACGCATCTCATCGTTGGGGATATATCTTACAAAACCAAGCAACTGAAACGTTATCGCAATATCATTCATATGCATCCCCGTCATATGAGCGATATCTTCGAATGTGAACGGTTTATCTTTGTGGTCATAGAGATATTCGAGAATCACTGACTTCCAATACGCGTAGTACGAAACTCTGCCAAGATCTGACAAAGGTTTTTCTGGCGTGCCAGGTTGGCCTTCTTCTTTCGAGAGTAAATAACCTGGGAAGAAAGAAAAAACATTTAAACACATAACATCTGCAAATAAAATCTGATATAACTAAAGTTGTAGTTATAAATGTAATAAAGATTCCACCACTCACTAAAATGGATGAGAAACCTGCCGTAGCCCTGCCTCTGGTACTGCGGCATTGTCATTATACACGAAACATTATATTTTTGCTGACAGTGCTTTTCTTTGGAGAAGTAGCCAACTAGGTGGCATCCTTTGCTGTCATTTTTGGTCAGCACATAAAACAGGAAGGGCTCGACATCGTAGTATAATGTCTTGTGGTCCAGGAATAACTTGGCGAGGAGACAGAGGTTTTGGCAGTATATCTTGTTGGCGTTCCCATCAACTTCAAATACTGATATATCCCCACAGCGGTAGATTTCTGTGGCAGGAGGATGCCGCCATAGGCACTTATCTAGGTGACGCACGAGCACTGCCCGACTTTTCGCGTATTTCAGACAAAACTCGCACAGGAACAATTTAGGTAGCCTGGAAAGAAGAATTTCGGCATGATTAGTTTTGTTTTAATTTTTTTAAGAGATTGTTAGCAGTTTGGTTATATAGTACTAAGCTTAATAGGCTTCAGCTAGGAGTAGGTTCACGTCAATAGTGGCAATGGGTGGGGTTCGACATTCTCGCCATCTGCAGTCCGACACCATAGACATTGAGCTATTGCTGCTTAGTCTTGGATGTATCTTCATGCCTTAAGGCGTCATATAAGTAGTGAAGACAGTCGTCAAGAGCTGGCAGGAACTCAACTGTCTTACATTGCTGATGTCGTGGAGACGGACTAAGGTCGGACGACAGTTTATAGTGACCTTCAGCTATTGGATTGATGACGGATTATATAAGTTAGGGGAAAACTCTAGATTACAAGTGTACCTGGCATATTCTTGAGGGAAGGGGCTGGAGTACCAGGTGTCAATCTCCCACTGGCCGAACTCGATCGCAGAAGGGCAGCGAGGGGGCACATGCGGCGTCACGTCCACCTCGGCAGTGGCCGCACCGCTCGCGCCAGGCGCACAGCTCGCAGCACTCGCGCCCACCGCTCCGCTCGCTGCGGCCGCTCCGCTCGCTCCGGCCGCTCCGCTCGCTCCGGCCGCTCCGCTCGCACTGCTCACGACGCTCGCGCCGCATGTGCCACTCGCACTGAGCGCCGCATTAAACAGCTCTGCGTCCGCCTCGGTCACACCCGCCGGCAAACGCCTGCCCTCTGCAATACGACAGATACTTCTACGACCTGCATACAACTTCGTAAAAGGCACTGATGTTATGTCGAAGTGCTCTATCGAAATCACAATAATTCTTTTCTAAATACGCATTTTTTATATCTTAGTTAAGGAGCTAATCTTTAACAAAAAATAAAATTTGAATCAAATAGCTGAGCAATAATTGGGTTTATTAGATTTTCTTTTGGTACAACACACATCGATTTGAAATATAAAAGTTGGTTAATAATACCTGGCGAACGAGTTACAAAATAAAAAAACAAACAACGACAAAGTAAAACAGAAAAGAAAATACAGAAAGAAAAGTTAAATAAAGCAAGTTGCTCCCGAGGACTCGCACGTCGCGTGGCGGCTCAGTCAATATCCATACTGAGCCGTACCGCACGAACCGTGCAAATGCTCAGGTCTCCGTCCTTCACGCCTTTAGAGGCGCGAGCGAAAGTGCATGTGTGGATACTGCCGAAACCCGAGTAACAATTGTTTTGTCATCGGCGCTCGGTGTCCGAATGGAGAAGCTAACAGAAGAGCGCGCGGCTCACTCACCCGTCCCGAACAGAGATTCGGAAGAGAAACGAAACAACACGCGAACGGAGCGCCGGCCAGCAATCAGAGCGAGCGAGACGGTCAGATCCACCACGACACTTTCACCGCACCTCACGAACCGGTCTTACCCGCCTGATTGGTGGCCGGCCTCGCGCCCCGCGCCAGCCCGCGGCACAGTTTGCGCGCGAGCTCCGCCCCGCCGCCCCCTCCCGCGCCGGCCCCCCCGCGGTGCTTACCCTCGGCCGCGCGCCGCACCAGCTGCGACGCCGACAGCGGCCGCAGCTCTAGCTCTCTGCGAGGACTCTGCTCTACGCTCCGACTGCGGTCCCGCATCTCAATTTTGGGTGCTAGTACAGGCGGTGGTCTCTCGAGCCGCGGTCGGGATCTACTTCGACTTCGGGCTCGCGTGATGACTTCGTCCGAGGGCTCCGGCTCGGGTTCCAGAGACCGTTCCCTAGTCCGGCTGCGCGCTCGCCGTAATGACGCCTGATATCTTCGGAAAGTACTCCTCGTCTCCTTCAACACTTGCCGGTCCTCCTCGGGCTGTTCGGCGTGAGGCAACCGCGGCCGCGACTGCGATCGTGATGCTGTACGCACCGAGTAAAATTCCGACAGGCCGTCGAACAAAGTGGTGAGCAGTCTTTCGCCGCATCTACTCCGGCGGCGCGCGACGCGGTGTCTTTCGGTTTCCGGCCGCAGTGGCTCAGGCTCAAGTCTATTCTGAATCAGGTCAGTATCAAATTTACTTAATTTGGGTTCCGCTTCGATTCTTTTCAGTTTGGGCTCGGGCACCAGTCTTTTATGCCTTTGTGATTCGAATTCAAGTATCTTCTGTTTATGTGGTTCAACCTCGATTCGCCTCTGTTTCTGTGCTTCACCCTCGAATTTTTTTAGCCTTTGGTGCTCGACTTGTAGTCTTTTCAGTTTTTGGGACTCAATCTCAAGTCTCTCATAGTTCTGAGTCTCGACCTCTAACCGTTTTTGCTTTTGCGCCTCAGCAGCGAAACCCCACACGCCGTCGGGCCCGGAATCGGCAGCTAAGCGCTCAAACACGGTGGAAATATACGTGGGCGCGGGCCGCGGCTCGCTGTCACTCGAGGACAGCGCTGAGCTGGCTGTGTCGGAGCCGGATGCGGCCGAGCCGGATGCTGCGGAGCTCGGCGACGGCGGCAGCGACGCGGGCGACGGCGTGGACCGCTCGGACGACGCCAGCTGGCGCGCCGGGGGGGGGCCGCGGGGCGACGGGGACTCGCGGGGCGACGCGGGCTCGCGGGGCGAGGCGGGGCGGCGCTCCAGGCGCAGCTCGAGGCGCTGCACGCGCGTGACACGCACGCCGCCCCACCCCTCCCACTCGCCGGACGACGAGCGGCGCCGGCGCTGCTTCACTAAATTGAACGCGGAGAATCTGAAAAATTTCTGCTTCTCTCTCGACATTCTCTGTTCGGGCGGGAAGCGCGGAGGCCGCTGCGGGGCGTTACCGTCGGACTGCTCGTCGTCGGAGTCCGGCTTGCGCGGCGGCGCGCGGGGCTTCCTGCCGCGCGGAGCGGGCGCAGCCGAAGACCTGCAACAGTACATGCGGTCAGAGCGTGCCGCGGCTCACGGGACTCGCGGGGGCGCGACACTCACCGCCGGGCGCCGGGCGCGCAGGCGCAGGGCGGCGGCGCGCAGTGCGCGTGCGCGGCGCGGCCGCAGCGCCCGCAGCGCGCCGCCCAGGCCGCGCCGCGCGCGCCGCACTCGCCGCACCACGCGCATGCGCCGCACGACCACCGCACGGACTGCGCAAACGACACCACACAGTTACATTATCTACTTCGCCTGGTACGGGCATCGGTTCGGAAGCCTCTAGCATGCGAAATAATGAAAAGGACAATAAAAATATGGTGTTATGCACATCGCTGTGATTTTTCAATGATATGCAAAGACAGACAGACATACAATTTGTTTAAATCTATTGACTTGATCCCTCATAACGAATCACTTTTTGCACAAGCACAGACCGGGGACAGCTATCATCATCATTTCGGCCGAATGAAGTCCACTACTGACACTGGCCTCTCCCCAAGGATACAGCTATTATTATTTCAAAATTAATCACTTTCAAGTTAATATTATTTACTAACAAACATAATTATACTATTTCAAAACATACCTAGTCCTGAATGTGTATTACCTTTACAACTGGGAGTGTAATATGGTCAAGTAGGTTGAGGCATGTAGGATGGGCATAGGACTTGCACTGTTGACAGCATATCAGAGCCTCAAGAGCCCCCAGCCTGTTCCTAGCATCCGTCCCAAGGCATTCAGTACACACAGGAACCCCAGCTTGATTTGGTTTCTGCAACATAATTATTAATATTTGATACTTTTAAGTCAAAAGTATAATATGACTAAATATGCATTACTAATAGGGTACATCTCACTATCCCCATGAAGCCATATTGCCAGTAGCCATTGAGATAATTAATTTCATTATGACAATTATCTTCAAACTTGGTCAATCAATCAGTCTGATGTTTTGGATGTAAACATGCATGTCCAAGTTTAAATCCCATATTTAATGATATTTAGTGGTTTTTATTTTCATGATTTTTTATCCTGCCTTCGTTTCCTAATTATAAATCTAATAACAGTCAAAAAAGGAATGTTTTGCTAAACTATTAGTTTGAAATCACCAGAGAAAAATAGGAGTATAATATGTACAAAAATATGGAGTTAATAAGTCTGTTTTTATAAAAATAATAGTAATCATATTTTTATTGGAATAGAAAAATATGTTTACATAAACTTTGTGTATGATAATGACTCCATGAGTTACAAATAATAACTGTGTCGAAAATGACTGCATTAGTTACAAATAATAACTCTGTCGTAGTCAAAATGAAATAGCTATTAATATGGATCCTTTGGATCATTTGATTAATTGGTTGATTTTTGCCAAGGCAACCTTATTTTTTTTGGATCAATTATTCTTGTTCATTTAGTTGGTTACTTTTTATAAAGCCAAACTTCTTACTGTTTTGATTATTTTGGATCCTTTGAATTCTTTATTATTTATTGGTTAGTTTTTACGAAAAAGTGAGATGAGCAACATTGAAAATTGAATACTACCATAAAAAATCTGTATTAGGATAGAAAGCCTCAGAGCGCAAGGATAGCTGTCACTTTCCTTAGCAGCATAGAATAAGGATAGCGATTAATGCGAAGGAGGCGGCGGAACGCGAAAGTGATGCGAACACCTTTCTCTCCCGCAGCAGACACATCAAGCGCCGGAGGGCGCTTACCAATCTCGTCTCCATGACTTGTCGCCTGCAGGAGCAGCGGATTTGCGTCAGACCGTCACCGGAACATAGAATTGGGCCCTAGCTGGCGACGCGCTGTGTGCCACGTGCGCCTGTCGAGAGAATAGTGGCTGGCCAGGCAGCATAGGGAGATGGCACCAGTACAGCAAATGCGCAAGCGAATCCCGCGTTTTCGGGGCAAGGTAGGACCACTGTCATTGGTGGTGTTCCTCTGAACACCATAGTGGATTCAGCCAGTAAGAGTCGGTCGCACCCCCCCCTTTCTTCCCTAAGATGGACAATATTCATAAATATTTCCCAATGATTAATAAACAAGAAAAGGGACACTATACACAAAAATTGGGAAAAAGGAGAACACTACACTTTTTTGTCTATTGTCCCTTATTTTTGATGACTTGTCAAGTCAAGTCAATGTAACATAACTAAATGAATTTGATCCTAAATTGCAGCCTATAGTATATATTTAATACTAGCTGGGACACGCGGTTTCACCCGCGTTTAATTTAAAAGAAATTTAGAGTACTTCGACATAGAATAAATATATTGGATTTCCAGGGGTTTTTTTTTTTACACGGAACCCTAATTATTTTTCTAAAATAAAAGTAGCCTAAGTTATTCCTTAAAACATCAGCTGTCTGCCAGTGAAGGTCCTGTCAAAATCAGTTCAGCCGTTTTGGAGATTACCCGGAACAAACAGACAGACAAAAAAAAATTATATAGTTTTTTTGTTATATGTAACGTACATACTTTCATATGTATTTTGTAAAAAGCTGTTATTTTGACATTACAAACAGACACTTCAATTTTATTTATTATAGTATAGATTAGTATAGATATAGAAAAAAATATAATGATACTCCAAAAATAACTAAAAACCTATTTTTGTACTACTCTTATTATAATGCAGTAGTCATAATCATCAAAGAGAGCAAAATTAAGATCCAATACAGAAAATGGCATGTGTAAAGGGTGGTCTTATCTGTCTCTGGTCTCTCACTCAGAAAGACAATGATTCAATGAATAAACAGTTTAATTCAGAATATTGTAAATCATATCTCAAGCGACTTAAATCTTCAGTTTAATGTTTTTTGTTATTCAATTAACATAATTCCTTTAATACAAACTGTCCAATTTTCATTTGAATACAAAATTTATTTACCTATATAGTTTAATTAATTGAGGCTAAGCATGCATGGGTAACCTTTGTCACTATGTCAATGTTAAGGGGACAAAAGTTACCCGTGCGCATACAAACATAGCTATTGGCAGAAATCAGAGGGCCAATTCTCGTAATTTAAAAATGTTCAAAATATAGTTCCGATCTAGTCTCAGTGTCATAAATGTCACAAATGGTATTCTCCTAAACTAACAAACAACGTCAAACGTGAACTTACACTGGGATGAGATCGAAAGTTGATCGAAATCAAAATGGTATTCTGCTAACATTTTGAACTGTCACATGTACTAAATTGTCATTGAATAAACGTCAAAACTGAGATTGAAATGAGACTAGATCGAGATTATACTGAAATCGGACTGAACTTTAAGAGTAGCAGAATACCATTTTTTCGGTCAATTCATAATTTAATCTCAGTTCGGTCAAGTTTCAGTCACAGTGTCAATTAATTACGAGAATTGGCCCTCTGGTTAATCAAAATAAACAATATTTCAACATTAAGTCAAACATACAGGTTTCTTACTTGATAGATTGCATTGAACAAATCTGAAGAGTTTAATAATAGAACTCAAAAAAAACAAATAAGCTTTCAACAGTTATTTCCACTAAGGCATTTTAAGATTACAAATAGTTTCTTAACAATTTGTTCAGCAATCTAACATATCACATTATACCATTTTAATTTAATAACTAAATAATGGAATGTAATAAAAAAAGAGTATTCGGCAGGTTAGTAGTAAAAAGATGTCCTGGCTTATTGAAAATAAATTTGAACCATTAGATCATGCATTAGTATAATTATAGAGACAGTTTTAAATCAATCAGATAGTAATAGTAAGAATTTCTAAAAACAAACAAATATTCCATCCTTATTGTTATTATGGTAATAATAGCATTACCAAATAATTTAGCATTTACGAAATAATGAGTCTGTTCATTCATAATACAAAAAACATAAATTAATTATATAAAAACTGTTCATGTTGCATAAAGTATGTTTTTGTTTACATATTGTTTACAAACACAGTTATCAAATATATTAAGTAAAAGGTTTTCTAGACATTGGGTGCACTACGTTCCCTAGCAAAACATATTAATAAACACTTCTATTCAAGATAAATGATCAAGTCTTACCTTCTCAGGAGAGTCTTGCAAACTCTTTGCTCTCTGTTTAGAGCTACGGTCTGATGATGAAGTGGTAGGCCTTTCTGTCGCCTTGTAAGCCCCTGCCTGGTGCGTAAGAAGTCCCCGCGCCACAGCACGCTTTACAGCAGCTCTAAACACTGTACGCACATCAACTTCAGGTTCCACTGCCACTTGGTATGCTTGGTGCAAATGTCTTTCTATAGTCTTTAATGTAGAACCGTCACGTTCACCCAACTCACGCACTGCCCTCGCAACAATCCTAGATAGGTCTACATCTTGCGTAACCCTCAGGATCTTACTCTGCAGACCACCGGGATCCTTGTAAGAGCTCTGGCCCTTATTGTACACCTTCAGCACAGCACCCTCGCGCACTGCCCTCTCCAGCCGCTCCGACACCACATCTTCATGATAGTTGTGATGCTGTCTAATGGCATGACAGATCCGCTCGACACTGGGCCTCTGCTTTTGCGAACGTATCTTGTGTATCGCTTCCAGTATCCATCGCTTCCACACTTCTTTGCCGACGTCGTCCGGCTCGCACATCTTAGTCAATAATTATTACGTACTGCCGTCTGAGTAACGGTGCGGTATTGCACTTATGTCAACACCCATCGCATTTTGGCGCCTCGAGCGAAATTCCATTTTATAAAATGGAACCCCGCCGTATGCGGCCGGTAAATTCGGCCGCGGTGCGAGACGCCGGTTTACAGCATGTCACCGAAGCCATCGCAACCCGATGACACATCGGGCCCCGCAAGCGGGTTTTGGCGGAGCGGGCTTCCGATGGCCGCCATCTTGTGGCGATCTAAATTTTACGTAGCGATCCAAACACGCGACATAGCTATTAACGGCCTTTTTAACAATTCAATCAAAGTTATCGACCACATCCACGGCAATAAATCATTCCACTGTCACAATAATTGTCTCTATTGTACGAGGTTTTTTTCACGAATCTAAAATACGGCAAAGTTCTTTCCGGTTTTATTTCCAATGCGACTTCACTAAACAATCAACACTTTAATGTAAACTGTACTGATTGCGAGTTTTAATAATAACAGAGAAATTTCTGTTTCGTATGCACTTTCACAACATAGAAATATTATAGAATTCACTTGAAAACATTCACAAAACACCAACAAAAGGCTCTTCAAAATGGCTATCAATTATATTGCCTTGTTGAAAAAATCATTTAGATATCCTGTCGGAGACAAATGTATTGCCATTTTAATTAGAATTACATCATAATTTTTGTACCATCATTGCACTCATTGTCTATGCCTCATAATCTACTTTATTATTGCCATGTTTAGATTAAATGGGTATGAACTAGTAGTTACGAAAATGAATCGACTTAGAAGTTGAACGTTTTCGGCAACATGTTAAAAAAGGTAAAGTGCATCAATAAGATAATAATGTTGTTATGCGTGCGCTAGCAATGGGTCAATTTAATCGATAACAATTAGTTAAATAATAATGATGGAGTTACTGAAAGTGACTGAAACATTTAGTAACTCTATCAGGATGGAATTTGCTGTGGAAAAATGTGCAGTCATGCATGTGAACCAAGGGGAAATTATAGAATCCGAGGCAATTGAACTCTCGGATTCTGTGAGCCTTCGATCTCTCTCCTCAATCGAGACCTATAAATACTTGGGTATGTCGGAGGCGTTGGGCATCAATGAGGCTGACATGAGGCAGACGTTGAAGGAGCGCTTCTTCGGCCGCCTGAAAAAAGTATTAAAAAGTCTTTTATCAGGCGGTAACAAGGTGCGCGCCTTTAATGGCTGGGTCATGCCAGTTCTCATGTACTCCTTCGGCATACTCAAATGGACTCAAACAGAACTGGATGCCCTGGATAGGAGAGCCCGCACATTGCTGACTGCAAATCGGATGCATCACCCACGATCTTCGGTAATGAGACTGTACATCCCGCGGAGATGTGGGGGTCGCGGCTTTTTAAATACAAAGACCCTCCATAACCGTGAGGTGTGCAGTCTTAGGGAGTATTTTTTCCATACTCACGTGGGGATGCATCGAGATGTAGTGGCAGTGGACAGCGGGCTCACCCCGCTTGGTCTGGCAAAAGAGAACTGGCGCAAACCTGTAGTCATCAGTACCAATGACCGCAAGGAAATATGGCAGAGCAAGGAGCTGCATGGACGTTTTTATCGGGCCCTCCATGGTCCCGATGTAGATTTTCCAGCATCAGTATCCTGGTTACGTTTTGGAGACCTCTTTGGAGAAACCGAAGGTTTTGTCTGTGCGATTATGGACGAAGTTATCATGACGAACAATTACCGGAAATATATTGTTAAGGATGGTACGGTTGACATTTGTCGGGCATGCCACCGTCCGGGTGAATCCATCAGACATATTATTTCTGGTTGTTCTCGTCTTGCTAACGGCGAGTACTTGCACAGGCACAACCAAGTAGCCAGGGTTATACACCAGCAACTTGCGTTGAAATATAAACTTGTGGCCTTTGAGGTACCATACTACAAGTATATGCCCGACCCAGTTCTCGAAAATAGTCATATCACATTGTACTGGGACCGGTCTATCATCACTGATAGGACTATTGTCGCTAATAAGCCTGATATAGTTATGATAGACCGAGTAGAGCGCCGCGCAATGATTATTGATGTTACCATCCCGCATGATGAGAATCTCGTGAAAGCCGAGAAAGAGAAACAAATAAAGTATCTTGACTTGGCACACGAGATTGTCGACATGTGGGATGTTGACTCAGCAATCATTGTGCCGATAGTCGTTACGGTCAACGGCTTGATCGCCAAGAGCCTCGACCAACATCTTAAGAGGCTCTTGTTAGGCGGCTGGATCAAGGGCCTGATACAGAAAGTGGTTCTCCTTGACACGGCACGTATTGTCAGGAGGTTCCTCTCTCTGGAGCCCTAACCACCGGCAGCTTGGACCCTGTTCCCGATGCCGGTTGGTCACTATTTTTATATTTTTAAATATATGTTTTTATTTTTGTTTTATATATATATATTTAAAAATGTAATAATATGTATACTAAGAAAATAAAAAAAAGTTAAATAAAAACTGAAACTAAATTATGGCTTATTTTACGTTATTCGTGTACTACATACCCAATTTTATCATACGTTCAGCAAGTCCATACGAGCATATAATTTAATATTTGTGTTTACTAGAACCCTGTAAAGCGGTCATTGTGAAGGGCAGACTCAGGACCAGTCTACCCATGACCATAACCCTGGTCGCATGCCCTTCTAGTCTCTAACATATTAAATCCTAGAGATTCTATAAGAAATTTTGTCGAATATAATGGATAACCATGAGTTCTTTTTATATAGAAAACGGAGAAATGCTTTTTGAATCTTTTCTAAAATAAGTGAATATGATGATTCATGTGGATTCCACACACTTTTTTAATTAGAAGTATACTAGACTTGCACCTAATTTCCTCTCACCAGTTAGTAAACGAGAACTACGTAAACTGGATAAGAAATGTTTGCCCAATGCGGAAGTGTTTTTTACTACTTCTTTTTAACTAGTCTTTAATACTTAACACGGAAACTGTAGGTGCTGCATTTTTACACGTATCCACAGGCTATTTTAAACTGTTAAATATTGTTCATTGTTATCAAACTATTCTGGAGACTGTTAGGCTATTCTGGAATGTATAAACAGATTCATTGCGTTGCTTACAATCTGTTCCATATAATCCAATCTATAAAAATACGTTATGACCGCTAATTTTGCATATAAAATCCTTAATTTAAACGTGTTGAGATTTAGACATCCACATTTCGTTGGCTTGGTGATTCATTGATCCCTGGTTACTCAGGTATTCAAAGCAACGATCAAGTGAACCAGCTAACAAAAATGGCTGCATCACAGGGACGTTGAGATAGTGAGGTTTATTGCCGAGATCTGCTGCTACTCCCACGTACAAATTTTCTTGACGATTGGGTGCACGAATGGTCCAAAGTTAATCTTCCTAAAAGAAGGTGGTACAAGCGTATCCAATCTGATATTCAAGTCAAACCCTGGTATTCCAAATTTAAATTAAATAAAAAACGACGTCCATAATTGCACGTCTTAGGTTTGGCCATTGTTTTTCCCCGGAACATCTGTATAGTGTATAGATATAGGTGGAGATATAGGTCGCAGCCTCCCCCTTAAGTCAGTGTGGCAATAATAATAGTGATATATTATTTAATTGCCCTAGATATAGATTATTTCCACTTCCTTATTTTCCTTATATATGTAGCTCCTCTTCCTTGGGACCTTCCTTCTATCCTATCCTTAACTGATAAATTATATATCAAATCTCTTTGTAAGTTTATTTCACTCACAATGGGCCTCATAAGAAAGCCCAAGATCATTCAGCGAGCTATGGAGAGAGCAATACTTGGTATTTCTCTACGAGATCGGATCAGAAATGAGGAGATCCGTAGAAGAACTAAAGTTGTCGACATAGCTGAAAGGATTAGTAATATTAAACTGAAGTGGCAATGGGCGGGGCACATTGCTCGTAGAACTGATGGCCGTTGGGCCAAAAAGGTTCTCGAATGGAGACCGCGCACTGGAAAACACAGCGTGGGACGACCTCCAACGAGGTGGACAGACAACCTGGTGAAAGTCACTGTGAGTCGTTGGACGAGAGCGGCATGTGACCGCTCGTTGTGGAAATCTAAGGGTTCTGCAGTGGACGTCCTGTGGCTGATATGATGATGATGATTCCATAATTAAACCACATTATATTGTACCCGACTTATATAGAGTTATCAAATTATTTTTGTTTATTTGTTGCCCTACTCCGTATAAATCCACCTCCTAAATCTATATCCAGCCTCTCGAAACTATATCTCCATGAAAATATATAAAATTGAACTTGCAAGATCCAAAGATAAAGTTAGGCATGATCCAAACGTACTTGACATTGGCAGATGAAATGGCTCGAATGGCCGCCGATTGCCATATTCAAAAAAGAAGTAGAAATTAGCGCGATCAGCGGGTATTTTGTAAAATAATACGAGTACTAGTTTTTCGCTCTGAATGTTGAAGTTTATTCTGCGATTATCTCTACATTGAAGTTATTTCTCTTATTACGTCTCATGGAAGTAATCATTTAAAAGAATATCACTAAAAGTGCGGGTGCCTTGAAACTTGATACTAACCTGACTAATCAACATAGTTGTTATTCAAAATGAGGTAAGTTAAAAGCGTGTTGCAATGTTTATTTCAGGTTCTGCTAGTAGGTATGTACTAATAATTTATACTTTAAGACTCATTCTGGTATCAGACCCCATACTAGTATTTTTTGTTCTCTTTACATATAGCCAGAAGCAGATTGGATCAGTTCTTATCCAGCCGAATGGACCGTCGCCTTAAAACCGCAGCTGTCCCAAAATTTTGTCTAATGCAGAAGGCTGAGAACTGGATGGTTGGGAGACTCCTATCTCCAGCTGTGGACTGCATTAGGCTGAAGTGATTGAATTCCATAGATTACCTAATTATTTATAAAATTCATCTAGGTACCTGTACAATATTCCTTTTTAGAAATTTTCTTTATAAAATAATAAAACAATGATACAAAACACATTTATTGGACAACAATTACAAACATAAGTACATCACAACTGCTATATATATACAACTTACAGGGCACGAAGAGTAAAAACAATTCTTAAACCTGGTTGTGTTGTCTGCAAACGAAGGGTCTGTATTGACGAGAAAATACCCACAGTTGTTTGCAGGATAAACCCTGACCTTTACACTGGTAGAGTTACTAGAAGTATCACGAAGTTACTTGAGGACTTAAAGAATTTTATTATAATAGAGAGTTATAGGTGTATGCCCCTATTGGGGGATGAGCAAAACAATGTCCCTGAATGGGATGTGCATATTGTGCAGTACTCTGTAGTATTTATCAAACTATTGAATTCAAAATAAATTTGATCATGTTGAACATGTATTTAGATTTATTTTATTATTTTTTCTTAAGTCATTTTTAGATTGTTAGTTCATAACTTTTTAGTTTTGATTATTAGTTCAGTCTTACTGTGTGTGCCTGTATACATTTTATGTAACAAATTTACTGACAACTGTAATGGTCAATTGAATTTGACATTTGCAAAAAAAATATGTGTATCAAGTATCCTAAGATTTTTTCATACCTACACTCATGATTGATATTAAAAGTTAGTTGCTAATTATTATGACATTTCATCGTTTATATAAATAATATTGCAATGTTAATATTTAATCAATATACTTTTGAGTATAAAATCTTTATCAATGTATGTGTATAGTATGCCTATGACTTGCCCTAAGGGTAAATTTGAATAAAAAATATATGTAAAAAACTTAGTTTAAATTTATATCTTCCCATATAAGATAACACAAACAATTTGTAAGCTATATTTGTCATTAATAGATGTTTTAACTGTTAGCTTAAATCAATATTTCCTCAATATATTGTTTGCAAAATATAAATTTACTAAAGCTTCTTTGGAGAATATTGAATATCCTATACATTCAACAAAAAAAAAAAGAAATACGCATCAAATAAATAAGGATCAACCTCTTCCTTTTGAAGTTGGTTAAAAACTATGGCTTTACTCAAAATCGTATTGCAGCACAGATTTATCATTCATATATGAAGTCGTTTCATGGTATATGTTCATATTAATAAACCGTAACCTATCTCAATTCTGATACAATATTAGATGCTTAGGCAAGCTTGTTGGTACTAATCTTAAAGACAAATTAATCTGTATGGCATAACATTAAATGACATCAGATCTATCCATAATACTATTATTTTTAGGTGTTGAGAACTCTAATTACAACTAGATTGAAATAATGACAAATATGGTATTACTTAGGTACATGATATTTAGTAGGGTATCATTGGTACTATAGATACATATCTACAATATTTTACCATAAAGTCACAAATAGAAACAGTTATACATACATCCATATGCAAAGGTAAGTATTAAAAAGAAATATTCACATAATTAAAATAAGTAATAACGTCAAATTCAAGCAGTTAACTTCAAAACATTTTTGTCATTCAAAATATTTTTTTACATATTTTCTGCTATATAAGGACTTCGCACCTATTCCAAAAACTTCATTGCATACCTACTCAAATGTTGTATTTTGACAACTTTTGTTTCATACATTCGATAACATATAGTCAACTTGTTTCAAATATAATAAAACCCAAAATTTCACACTGCCTTTGTACCTATAATACTAGTTTTCCTCAAGTGCAGGATGAATTCGTTGGTTTGCATGAACTGTTTTTATTAAAAGTATGGGCTATTAGAAGTAGTTATACTAAGAGGTATTTATACTGAGCTAAAGTTGGTAAATTTTTAAGGGTTAGCACAAAGAACGCCTCGAGTATTTTCCCATTGGTAATTAAATATCGTCCTTATTAACTTCAAATATTGTTGTAAATAATCTGCAAGAGTTAATCTATACAAATAAATAAAATTGAAGTGTCTGTTTGTAATGTCAAAATAATAGCTTTTTACTGAATGCATATGAAAGTATATATGGTAAAGCTGAAAAAGCTATTTGTATTTTTTTTGTCTGTGTGTCTGTTTGTTCCCGCTAATCTCCGAAACGGCTAGACCGATTTCTACACGACTTTCACTGGAAGATAGCTGATGTTATAAGGAATAACTTCGGCTATTTTTATTTTAGAAAAGTAATTAGGGTTCCGTGCAGAAAAAAGAAACATGAAATCCAATATATATAGACATACTCTATGTCAAGTGTCTATGCCGAAGTACTGTAAATTATTAATAAATAATCCACTTTTAAATTAAACGGCGGGTGAAACGGGTCCCAGCTAGTTTACTATATAAAAAAACAACAATGGGTTAATGCTCGAGCAGTTCTCCGCTTAATCTGTGCGAACCCTAAACAAACAACTTAAGGCGTCGACCGTAGCCTGAAAAATAACTACTGGCCTACCAAATAGGATTGAATATAGTTAATAAGTTATCAGACGACTTTTGTGCAGGGATAGTTAAATTGAAGCCTACTTGGGTTTTACCATAAGAATAATATATAATACGAGTATAGAATGGAATCTCCTTCGTGCGTGCCCAAAACGCAGTGTTATAAACACCTACTGCCACTCCCAGCCCACAACACCCCGCTCTCGACCTACGGATGTCGCCAGCTTCGGCGGCCTGGCTCAACAGCGGACGCGTTACCTACTGCCGGACACGGTTGTTTCGGTGAACAGATTAGGACGCGAGGTCACGCACGGTGCCGCGACTGCGATAGCGACCGAGCGATCGAGGAGTACCCTGCGTGGGATGCCCAGCGGCGGATCCTGGTGATCTCTCTGCCGACAGTAGTGTCGGCTATGTTGGCAGAACATGAAAACTGGAGTGCAGTGGTCTCCCCTGAGAGCATCATGCTCCAGAACGAGACCACAGAACGGGATCGGGAGAGGGTCGATCCTGCTCGAAGAAGGACACGGCGGCGGAATAACAATCCAACACGTCTGAGCCGCCTGTCGTCGTTATATGGCCTGGGGCCTCGGGGGTCGAGAGTGCGGTAGTTGGGTAATGTACGAGCTCATACCGAGCGACCCTCGGCAAGATGGCGGCGAGCACGTGGTCACGTGCCGCCGTGTGCGCCGCACAACACAGCGAGGCTTTGGAGAATATACAAAAACGACTAAATCACAAATGTCCGTAAACTAACTGTCTTCATTTTGCAAATTAAAAACCTTTATACACTGCAAAATCACACCATTGTGTTGATAATTTAAAAATTATCAGACAGCAAAGCGTACTTTACAACGTATGTCTTGTGCGAGCGCGGGGCGACGCAAGCCCGGACTTTTTTGCTTAACAAACGCGAGACGGTACGACCCTGAACGAGTTTGGCGCGAGAGTTTCTTATGTATACTTGTATTATTTATTATTCATATGGTTTTACCCGTCTGCAATAAAATGAAATAGATACAAAACCATTTCGTGATTGGTGATTGTTACTAAAAACTAATCGAATAAATCGATAATTGTGCAATCGTGTGTTCGATTGTCAATTTATTCATCATCAACGAAGTGAAAATGCCAATCGAATACGATTGCAAAGTTAACAAAATGACGTCTGACGTCAAAGAACGTCCGTGTATTCTTGGCTGCATATCAAGCTATACATTTTCATGATTAGGTTTATCTCATTGAATACGCTTTCCATAGTATGAGAGGTCAGCTTATGCTGGTACTGTATAGCTTCATATGTAGCGGTGCGTACATAATCTTTGTGTTAGTAAATGGAATTGTGCGTCTTTGTTGTATACTTTTACTATGTACAAGATTTACTGGAAGAACTTAAGTCAACGGTTTTTTAAGATATGGTACTTAAAGCAATTCTCAACATGCGGCCCGCCTAACATCCGTGAGGCCCAAGGATATATTTATGTGGATTTTTTTATACCACCTGGTAACGAGTCGAGAAAAATGTGTTCAAGTTAGGCCAGGCCAAAATGTCCATCACACTCTTCCGATAGTTTGCTTCAGATTTTATGATGTGATTGCTTGCATCTCGACCTGATAGTCTGGTAGGTAGGAATACGTAAGTACTGATATTTTCAAGGAAAATCTTGGTGCGGTAACGGTCATATGCGGCCTGCGAGTTAAGTATATGCATGCGGCCTGCGTGTCAAGTATAATACGCTATTACTATATATGTATATGATAAGTTCACTTGGGAAAGGCCTATTTCCGCCATTGTATATCTATTGAACTATAAAAAAAAACTATTTTCTTGCAATTGTTAGTTGTTTGTACACAAACACTAACTTCATAAGGTTCTAACAGACATTTGTAGGGTTACAAAAATGTTACCTAATCAAACTAGGATTCTTAATCTAAGGTCTATCTAACATGTGTCCGGACCACCGTACAACAAAATTCTTAAGAGCCCCCTTTAAAGTCATTTTCACCGGTAAATGTGCAACCTGAATGCTGAATGACATGAGTCGCTGCGTGAATACCGCATTGGACGCACTGTATATAAGATTTACCTAGCACCATCTGACTTAAGAATCCTCCACAAAACGCATCGCCTGCACCGTTGGTATCAACAATTTTATCTGTAGGTAATTCCAGGGCTGGTATGGTGGTGGCTTTACCGTTTTCTACGAGGATCACTGGACGGGGCCCTTGCGTGATGACGACCACTCGCGGCCTGCTCGGGTTCAGTTTGGGCAATGCAGCCGCCCCGATCGCGATATCTTCTAAATTGGTGGATTTTATATTGAAGGCTTTCGCCATGGCTTCCGATTCCTGTAAGGAAGATAAGTAGAATATTAATGTTTTGATAATTTTCGGTTATTCAATTATAACAATGTATACGCGCTGGGGATAGGCCTCTACAAAAAGTAAGATTGCCAATATCACACACATCTCAGCCAAAGCATGTCCAATTGTCCACTGCTAAACAAAGGCCTCCATCCCATTCGAAACCGATTCACAAAAATATGTATACAAATAGCAAAAATGAGTTCTATAATAATGCTACGTTTTCCGGGACATCTATTGGCATAAATTGGTCTAAAATCCTGGACAAGCGAGAAATAATAATCTCAAAGGAAAATGTAGATACAATAAGTGGTAAATATAAGTCGATCGCTTTTTGAATAAAAGGCGGTTGGGCTTGTAGTCAAAAATTACTTAGTTCAGCGCCGAAGAGGCATATACTTACTGCAGATTAGGTAGATACTACATTTATTACAACTTAACAGGTCATCTATGACCTCATAGATTACTCTATTACCAATAAAGCCACGTAGTTCAAAGGTAAGGCATTTAAATGGCGCTACGTTAACACTCGGCTTACAAGCCACTTTTTATTTCAACTTACCATTTCGTTTCCAAACAGCACGTCGACGTATGGCAACAGTTTTTCAAGCTGTTCCTTGTAAAACTGCAAGACGAAGGTGGCGCTCACGTTTAAACTGAATATCAGGTTGTTCGCGTGCGCATGCGTCGCTAGCTGCATCATCGAATCCGGTGATACCGCCACGAAAAACCCCTGCAGATGTCAATAGCATAACTTAGGCATGAGTTTTCAATGACAAGACGAACAATATCTAGTTCGTTTTCAATTTAAATTAAAACAGCTGGCTATAAATTCAACATGAATAGTAAACATTTTTATATTTATGTTGAAGCATTAGCTATGTGGTACATCGAGTATGGGACACTCATGGGACATTTTCGAGGAGCGCAAAAAAGGGACTTATTAGCAGATTAATAACAGCTTTATTCTACTGGTTAAATAATTATGTTTCCCGGCTGGGTTCGTTTTATTAATGCATATAACTTAAGCAAATTTTTGTTATACAAATACCAGAATATAATATTTATTTATTTATCAACAACTGCATACATTTGTGTCGAACGTTTCATATGATTTGACAGCACAAGTTTTTAGTTACAATAATTCAATATTTTTGGTAAACTCTTCGAGGCTATAATAGATGATAATAGTAAGCATTTCTTCATAAACAATGTTTTTAATTAACTCATTAATTGGATTGCATTTTAAATATTTTTAGAAGATTTGACTTTATTAGATTCGGTAAATATTTTTTTTGTGTTTCTACTCGAATGTTTCTTCGTTCATCAGCCTCCAATTTATGTATATTCTTAATAAAATTACTTTGCAGAACTAAGATATGGAGGCATGGAACTGTAAGAATGTGCAGTTTGATAGAGTGATCTCTATACGATTCCGTTTGCTCAATACGAATGTTCTTATGGCTCTTTTTTGCAAAACGAAAGCAGCATTAATTTTATAATAAAACACTTTTAAACGGATTCTATCGCGTATATTTTAGGTTTTTTGTTTTTCCTGACGTTTCGAACACTTTGCAGGGTTCGTGGTCGCAGGATGTTGACCAGTTGTATACGCGATAGAATCCGTTTAAAAGTGTTTTATTATAATGTGTAATACTCGCGAAAACCTAAGACATAGCATTAATTTTGTATTAATGTTGTTTTGAATCTATGAGTGCAAAATGTACCATTCTGAATAAGTTTTACGTTCCTCTAAATATGTCCATGAGTATATAAAAAAATGCCATCTCTAATGCCCAACAACCCTAAAATGTAAAAGAAATAAAGCACAGGACTACTCACTGAAGAATAAAAGATCTTAGCGCCTTCGATAACCTTCTTGCACTCCGAATTCGCGAGGTGGTCTGGTGTAAACTTCTGTGCGGCGGCGAGGTTAGCGCATAGCGAACGATTGGTTCCCGTCACAAGTACCGCGCACGTTCCTGTTGGTTCCTCCTTAGTTACCTGGTACAAGACGTTGACGCCGTCCGCGCTAGGGAAGGGAAATTATGTTTTATTAAATTTGTAGTTAGTAAAACACCGTTTAAGATTTGCCGTGTGGTGCCGGCTCAGAATGCCACCACCCCATTTCATCCCGTGGGTGTCGTAAAAGTCGACTAAGGGATTAACCGGAGGATGGGCAGCAGCGTCCTTCGAGTACACAACTCAACTGCGATCGCCAACCCGTCTGTCAAGCGTGGCAATTATGGCAAGACCCCCCACTGAGCACACTACACACCCATATCGGTTGTTGTGGTGATCTTTGGGGGAGGCCTGCCCAGCAGTGGACTTTAATCGGTCGAAATGATGAAAACACATCTCAAGGTCGGCCAAAGTATATTTTTACTTATTCGATGTCCACTTGTTTATATCTTATTTACTCTTATGTCAAGGAAGGAAGATCGTCGGATATCCTTTTGTGGTATGTGCTGAACGCCTATATACTATTTAGGTACCTAAATTTAGATAGGTACCTAAGGAAGAATGGCGAAGCATGTTTCGTACATTTTTCCTTGGTAGCTTCATGCTACTGTTTAAATAAATAATGAGCGATTTTATAAAGGCTGTGCGATGTAATTTGCATCAGCAACCAAATTGGGTAAAAGATCTGGGGTGCAATTCCCTAAGCTCGGACATCCATACATCCTTGAATACAGAATTTAAATAACAGTGGTAACCCAATTTGGTATTCGCTAAGACTGGTCCTCATGACTCACCGTCTTCAATGTATCCTTGAATAGCTTCAATGATGTCTTAGCAAATACCAATTTAGTTTTTCACCATTATTTTAATTCTGTATTCAAGGATGTATGGATGTTTGAGCTTAGAGAATTGCAACCCAGTACGAGGCGCATAGTGAGTGATTGCGGGACTTGCCTCTAGGCACTATATTTTCCTTAATCGATCCTTCCAGCTAGTAGCCAAAATTCTATTTTCGTTTAACCTATGACATAATTTGTTCGCATGTAATAGAGCGTTCCTGTTGTAGTTTTTGCCCGGCATCAAAATCTTAATCTAAGACTTTTAAGTCCAGTAACATGGCGAACTATCAAAGTTCAATTCTGCAATAGTATGTGCATTAACGGGTAACAATAGACAACATAAAATAGCATGATTGGGACATTAATAGAATATTTAATGACTGAGGAAAATAGTGACTTCTTATACAATCTCAAGCTACGAGTTAGCGGGACGTATGTGCCAGAACATGCTATACATAACGTTTGTAAATACAGGCCCGAATGATCTCATTTAGGAAATTAGGACTACCCACATACGCAACCCGTTCTTAAGGACTACCCACATACGCAACCCGTTCTTAGCGAGCGGGCTGCGTCACCTCGCTTTAGCAGACAGTGTCCTTTGTTGGTGCAGTCAATGCGCAAGAAGTGTTCAACTATTGTCTATTTATTTATTTATTTATAAACACTCTATTGTACACCATATAACAAAAACAAGGAAAAGAAAAACAATAGTCAATGTACAACGGGCGGTCTTATCGCATATAGCGATCTCTTCCAGTGCCCCTAGTACAAGTTTCTTTTTGCAATCGAAACGTAATAGTAAACTACACGTTTATTGCGTTCATCGCTCCGATTGGTTGAAGAGTTTGGTGCGGGCCAATCGCAGTGCCGAACGCGGTAACTATGTAGTTTACTATTACGTTTCGATCGTGAAAGGAAACTCGTACTAGGGGTACTGACAACCTTTGGATGGATTTGGGAAATAAGAAACAAATAACGAGCAGTCTAGGTGTACATGTACAAAGTAGGGCATATTTTTTATTATACATATATAATGAATAAAATACATACTAGTACAATAAATAAGTGAATGCTATATACAAATAAATATTGTATGTGTATATAAATCGTAAATACGAATAATGAAGAACGAATAAGGAATAACAAGTTAATGTGACAAATAATGTTCTTTCACTAACTTTTTAAAAACAAGCAGTGATTGTGCACGTCTCACAGGAAGTGGTAATGCATTCCATAATCGAACAGCTTGAGTGGTGAACGATTTATCAACGAAATTAGTTGAATGCGTACGGATTTTTTATGTCAAATTATCTGATGATCTCAAGAACTATTGTCATCTCATGTATAATATTCCTTTTCTTATTCGTTTGGTTATTGGCCCAATCTTCTGACAGAGTTGTTTCAGTCGCCCAAAGTCCTTTGACTTGTCTAATGACAACAACTGAGACCGGCGACTTTACGTACCCTCCGGAGACGGAGACCCGTGCATAGACTGTCCGCGATGAGCGCTGCTTAACCTTACCGGTCGTTAATGATCACTGAGTACAACTGGCTATGAGAGTGAAATTAAAAATGTAATTCACTCGCCTATATTAGGTCCCCAGCAGACCCCGGACCGTGGGTGTCGTAAAACTTGTTGACTACAAAAAGCATGGGCCCTTATGCCCTCTCATAGCCAGTTGTACTCAGTGATCATTCTCGACCGGTAAGGTGCAATGCGATGAAAAAATCTAAGTTTTCGCAAAATGTCAATCGTGGCGGTTATGAGCGGGCTGTACACGGATATGTCAGCAAAATAATAGAAAAGAATTAAATATAAAATAAAATATAAAAAAGAAAAATCTTATCCCCACACCAGGATTTTTCCTGTGTCCAAATGCACGGAAACCAGACCCTAAACAGCTATCTGTTAATAATTCTAATATTTGTTCCGTGCTAAGACGGAACCCGCGATCGTTGCTCAGACAGCCAATCACTTAGCCGCTGTGCCAACCATGCCGTCGTGTTTAGTGTGAGATTTCCCGCAACCGCAGTTAATTTAATTATATATAATATATATATATTACATAGCGACCATCTTTTCTTCTCACCCAATGCATCACCAATCAGCAAAAGTTTATAATATCTATACGGTGATGACTTAGATAACCTCCAGACTTCATCTGATGATACAATCATTTTATTTCGAGAATTTTAATCTCAAGTAAGTATTGTAGAAACGAGCAGTCAGATAGCGAGATATCACCAGCGCGGCTGCGGCAGATAGCCGGGTTGGGTGTTATCTCGATTGCTGGAAACGTAATACTTATCTTATTTGCTCTACTTCTTACATCACTCTCATTGGTTAACAGCATCCATTGAAATGAATGATGATACTGATATTTTTTTGTATTACTTATAATATAATAAGCTACCGATTAAACAAGTGTTTAAGATGAAAATGAAATTGCATTACAAAACTATAGCAGCCCACAATTTTTTGGAATAGAAAAGTAATTTATCATTTTTAGTGCAAAATTTGTATGACAAAATCGTTTAATGTATTGCTCATAAGTACGATGAATTGAGGCCAAACTAGCCGGGTCTCTAATTTAGCTGATGAGTTACAGTATCCACTTTTATACTCCATATTTTGACCAGCTCTTTTGCAATTTTCTAATTTTTCTATCCAAAGATGACATAAGAAAATTGCATTTCCACCCACTTAAAGCTCAAAGTTCGCCAGTGCTCTGTTTACAATTATCATCATATCCGCCAGAAGACATCCTCTACTGAAAAAAGGCCCCCATAGATTTCCACAACCACCGGCGACATGACACTTGGCGGAATTTGCCAGTACTCACCACGCTTGGCAGGCGGACTGGTCAACACAAAATGGCTGCTGTTCCAAAAAAGAGACGCCGCTGCCCATTCCTGTGGTTTATAGGCGCTTAGTCACTTTGAAAGATCAAAGAGAGGATATTAAAGTAGTGATATATTCTTAATCAATACGGAATACAATCACAAAGTTAGAATATTACTCAGCCAGCAGTGAAACAATAAAAACAATCATGACGCAAGAGGCGTTAATTAAGAGCTCATATATTTATAACGGCATCTAGTACAACGAAATGAATGCAAGGCGTTTAAAATGTACCGTCCCTAAATCAGAGCTGGCAAACGTAGATTTCCAGATTTTATCTACGCTCAAACATTTCTGATATACATTTTATCGCCATTAACATCACAAACTGTGAAACTAAAGAATAAACTATAACGTTTTGCGGTTTTACGCTATACAATATCTGTTGTGAGTAGATGCCCTTGTAGATTTCAGTCGTGCGTAATGCGAGATATAAATTATAATGTACGAAGTGGGACTGATGTGTCAGTAGTGATTGACACTATCTTAATGATATTAAGTATAAGATGCGATATCTCACCGAGCGTCTGTAATATATAATATATATATATATATATAAGAGTGTAATCTCGATTACGTTTGAAAATCCATAACTAAGTTATGATCTCACTTCTAGCTCAGTCGGTCAGACGAGCCTTTTCGAAAACCAATCGTACGGACATTGCCTGTAGCAATGAGCGTTTCGTGCTGAGTTGTGTTATTGCGGCTTGAGCTGGACCGTTCTGATTTTAAATGTAGATGACTATGTCGTAAGACCATTTAAATTTTACATTTGCATCACGTGACGAACGGCCGTCAAACCTGTTTCAAAGATCTTTCAATATCAAGACGATGATCTACTGTACACATGGTAGACAGTCGAGGAAAAGATGTTATCTAATATAATAATGTTTCTCAAAATTTGCACCCAGCTCAGCGAAGCTCGGCAGCTGGCGGAGTTCGAACCTCAGATCATAATGCTAATTTTGGACTTTACGGGATGTAAAATTAGATCCCTAAAACGGACGAAGTTAGGCGATTATACAATTGAAAATTCACTGTTTAATCCACACGTGGTATTATCTAAGCCAGGTTAGAGTTCTGCCTTGCAGTGGTCTCCTTCTGTGAGAGCGTCATGCTCCAGAAGAGACCGCAGAGCGGGATCGGGAGAGGGCCGATCCCACTCGAAGAAAGAGGAGATGGCGCCGGGGTAACAACCGCCCTGGCGCCTAATTCCCATACGCCTGAAACCCCCTGCCGTTACTATAAGGCGGGGGACCTCTGGGTTAGCGGGTGCGTAGATTGGGGAATCTGCGTGCCCACACCGAGCGACCCAAGAGAAGACGGTAGCACGTATGTGTTCACGCGCTGCCAAGGGACTTTGGGGGATCCTTTACAATCTCCCCGAGGGGGTGACCGGTTTACAGTCACCCTCTCAGAGATGTGCCTGTAGGCGTGGCACCAGTGGGCGGCTCTAGTGTGATCATACGAGGATCTGGAGCCTCCCTTAGGTGCCGAAGATGACCACTCCAGTGGTTTTTGCCGGTAGGAGTCACATACACCTTCGCCCTTCCCCGGGGCGAAGGAACTTCATGAAGAATTTCCACTGGGCACCAATAAAAATAAAGGTTAATGTTCTGCCTACGATACACAGCACGGTTGCCAGAATATGAAAAGGGTAGGAGGAACCGCTATGTAAATATGAAAAGCATTTGTTGTATTTAGATAAGTTGTTAAATCGCATCAAAGCACTATAGATCTACTCCAATCCAAAGCCACGATTACTAGCACTTCTCAAAGTCTCGAGAGCTAAGCGAGCCGTAAGAAATCCTCCGAGAGATGGCCTGGGAGTACCATGTTAGTAATTAATGGGTTATGGCTGCATGCACCTAATTTATCATTTGGATGAAAACCGACCTATGTTACTCACCGTCGACTAAAAAAGCTTACCACATAGATAGTATGCATTACGGAATTATAATAATTATAGTGGTATGCCAGCAGATCGGAAAAAAACTAATGTTTTAGATGAAAAGAAAAGAAAGAAAGAAAGATTTACTTTGATCACAACACAGAGACACGATTGTAAAAACAGGGACATAGATAACAATATTTAAAAATATAAAAATGTACAAGTCCAAATAAAACTTGATAAATAGATGCGATAAACCGCAGTTCGTCCGTCCGTCGGCAGGCATGCAAGGCGGCCTAACAATGCAGACAGTGAGACCTGTCCACTAAGCGCGTGTAGCTGGCATGTTACATATTTTATCGTCTCGAAATGCTAGTCAGTATTATAAAAGCTAATCAAGATAGTATTATCTGCACGCAACTGTAAATATGACCGATTAATAAACGATTAAACCCTTTAGACAATCTACGATATCAAAGATATACAAACTAGCGATGGGCTATTGTTCCATTTATTCGATTACAATCGAATAAAAATCGATATTATTCGATTGTTATTCATCGCTGTGATTACCTTTTTATAGACACCATGATGAACAAACTACGACGAAACGAAACGAAATGAACTTGAACGCAACTGCGGAAACTCCATGCCTTGCATTTTTGTGTTTTTATACTCCACTAGGTTAGTTCCATCTTTGTGGAAGACTAAGGATGACGCGCATCCAGTGCCTGAGGATAGATCAGTCCCGTCGATTTCCAGGCCAATCGCTATTACCTCCTTGCTCTCTAAGTGATGGAGCGTGTGCTAAACACTCAGTTCCTGAGATACCTAGAACACCACGACCTGATAAGCGAACGCCAATAAGGCTTTCGTCATAGTCGTTCAGCTGATGACCTTCTAGTGTATCTCACTCACCATTGGGCTCATGCCGTTGGTGAGTGAGATTGGTGGTTTGCATTGACGTAGCGAGGGCGTTCGATCGGGTGTGGCAACGCGGACTTATATCGAAGTTACCATCATACGGACTACCCGTGGGATTGTACAACTGGATTTCCCGCTTTCTGTCCAACAGAAGCATAAGAGACATAATCGATGGCAGTTGCTCCGAAGGCATGGACATTAATGCTGGCGTCCCACAAGGCTTCATGCTGTCCCCAACATTGTTCTTACTGCACGTCAATGATATGCTGTCTATCAATAGCATTCGTTGTTATGCGCACGATAGTACTTGAGACACGATTGTTCAATTGTCGATATATTCCATTGTTTTTTTTTTTTCAGTGGGAATTTGCCCATCGCTCATACAGACGTCAATTAAATGTACTGTATTGACATAAACTGTCGAACATACAGTCACGTGATCCGTAAATAACAAATAGTTACACTCGCTGATCAATTAACGATTTATGAGGTACTCTATGAATGGGCGACCGCATAGTTGTATTTGAACTGAGCGTCTTTGTGCTTCGGAGGGCACTTAACGTCGGTCCCGGTTGTTGTTAAACGGCGGTCGGAGGCCTCTTGGCAGCTTGAACAACTCTGACATGAGGTTAGCCCCTAGCCAAACGAAAAAAAAAACATTGTTTACATTATTTTAATACTAATAAATCTAATCATCTACAGCGAGGAGACAACGACATACTGACGGAAAATAGTACTCACACGGCTCTGTCCTTCAATATCTTGGCATTTTCGTCATCGCCAACGCAGCCGAAGTAGGCACAAACATTGGGCTTCTTCAGGATCCACTGGGCGACACGCAGGGAATTTTGCACGCTGCCTCCGGCTAGAAAGCTTGCATTGTACCTGGTTTGGGGAGACGTTTATTAGTCAATAATAGAGATGGAACGTTAAGAGGTCATAACAGCATCTTGATATTTTTAGGTGTATTTCACCGGTCTTATGTGATAAAGGCGGAAAAATACTATCTAATAGTAAAATAAACATGTCTAAATATTCTCGCAACCTTGACCTCAACAAAACAACAGGAAATTAACGTGCGCTGAATAAAATGCGGGACTACTATCGTTTTCGGAAAATCAGGCCTCGACATCTGACAACAACTGCAAGATGATAGCACAAACTTATTTAAAAACATATATTAAAAGCCATTGGCAAGTTTCGAATCTTTGAGAAATCAACCAATCAGCTCAATGTTGCTGTCAGTTTCAGTCGCTGATTGGTAGATTTTTCGTTGCTCTAAGTTATGCACGCACGGTCAGTTGGATCAATTTTTTACTGGCCGGATAGAACAGCCGAATGGACTGACCGTGACCGTTGGTGCAGTAGTTGATACAGTCGACTGCTGCGCTCCGGGTCGTGGGTTCGATTCCCGCACGGAACAAATATTTGTACGATCTGCAGGTAGTTGTTCCGGGTCTGTGTGTATTGTGTGTAAAATTCATCTCTGTAAACGCACCCACGACACAGGAGAAATCCTAGTGTGGGGCAAAGTTTTTTTTAAAGAAAAAAAAAAGAAAAAAAATATTGATTGAATACTGAATGTTAACGTATTCCATGGCAGTGAATTTGTAATTTTATTTTCGATCCTCCACATATACTTGTTATGCTAAAATGTAGATAGACCACGATCTTTTAAAAGGAAATAATACACAATAATTAAATCCTTGGAGCTGAATGCAGCGAACATTTTTTTTTTACAAATAAGTTTTATTGTATTATAAGTACTAAGCTGTTGCCACACGGTCGGTCCTATTACAGGCCACGCCAGATCTTGCCCCGCCTGCTGTTCGGAATACCGCGGCTTGCGCCGAACAATTCCCACGGCGTGTCGGCCCGAATCGGCCTGTCGTTATCCAAAATTATACGGAGCACATACATGGCTCCGTTTGCCGCTGTAATTTTAGTCTGTGGTCAGTTTCTTATGTTGGAGCTACGAGCTCTTCCAAAACGCTTGTTCATATTCGTAAAGATTAAAAAACATGAATGTTAATTAAATTGTCCACTTCTTGAATGAACAAAAGACGAAGAAGCGCCGCGCGGTGTCGCGCCTATGAATGTGCTGATTCACGACGGATCGAACAGTCGATGACAGGTCACCGTTCCCACAAGCCATGATCCAGTACTGCCGCGGTCTGGCTTGTCAAGACAGACCGTGGGACGCCAGCTTTATGGACTGTATGTTAACGTCGAGAGCTTTTTATCTTTTTTTATACCACTTCGTGATGGGGCGAGCAAGTCATGCGCCTGGTGGTAAGCGATATGCCTGCCCATAACAATTAAAATGCTACCTGGGACCATTCCTGCGTGGCGTCAACTCGAGACGTAAAGTTATTTAATTTCTTATGCAATTTTTTATTGATGTCCAGTGGAAATTCCACATGGAACTTCCTTCACCCCGGGGAAGGGCGAAGGGGTATGCCGGACTCCTACCGGCTAAAACCACTGGAGTGGTCATCTTCGGCACCGAAGGGGGGCTCCAGGTCCTCGTAAGATTACACTAGAGCCGCCCATTGGTGCCACGCCTTTTGGCACATCTCGGAAGAGATGATTTTAAAGCGATCACCCCCTCTAGCGGAGGGAAGGCAACTGTAAAAAAGGTGGCCCCCCCAGGCACTTTTCGGGGAGGATTGTAAAGGATCCCCCAAGCCTCGCTTTGCACTGTGCTGCGCACACCGCGCCACCGTCTTCCCGGGGGTCGCTCGGTGTGAGCACACAGACTGCCCAATCTGCGCACCCGCGACCTCTCTTCTCTAGTTACAGTGCCCTTCTAACCGGAGCACAGTAATGTCTAAAATTTAAACACTACTGCCTAAAGGGTAATATATCTGGCACTGGAGTGGTACCTATCTAGCCAACCTCTTGCAATAAGAGACCTGCTACCAGTAAATCTAGTATGGATCAAAGTATCTGTTTTTCTTTATGCCACCTTGATGTAAGTTTCCCACGGGGCGAGATCGCGCGTGGTGGCGCGTCTTGGCCGTATAAAGGCGCAGACCATGATAATAGGCGCCATGAGAAACCACCATTAGACGTGCACTAACAATGATATTAAATAGCTATATTCCAAAAATTACCTTTATTATGTTAAGAACCTTTAACAATGAATTGATATGAACTTGAATAACATTTCAATAAAATCTTACCTTTCCGTGAGCTCATTATACAAAGGCATGTGTTTCTTGTCAGCCATGATGGCATCATTAGGCTGGAGACCGTACTTCTCCAACAGGGCCAATTCCACAACCGCTGAGATGTCTAACAATGGATTACCTATACCGACGAGCTGACCCTCGGAGAGAGACCTTGAAGGAAATATAGATAAGTGAATACAAAATAGATACTGGAAAACAGTTTGAATAGTTGAGGGATTTCTTCTGGTGATGATTATCGTTAAATAAAGAAGTTAAGTATACGTCTTTGCCCATTACCCACACATAAGTATATTACAATGAGAAAACAATCACAGCTTTCGGATGAGGGGTGTAAACTCCTTGCTTGATAACCAAGGGAGAATAATGATATGTAAAAAATAACAATATGTTTCAGAGAATGCCTAATGAAAGAAAATTTCCTTGAGGTGCTTCATTCACTTTATACAAAATAACATTGCGTAATAATATTCAAAATAGGTCACGTCTCTCTAATGGCCGAATAACAAACGCCACTTCATATTAAGCCCCGCTTTAACTATTCGAGAAACCCGTTTTCTCAAATACTTAAAAGTAGTTAAGTAGGCCCGTGGTCGGCAACCACCGGAGTCGCCTCGGTGTGGACCCAAAAATTTACAGCAAATGAGAATTAAAAGTGCCCTACATGTTATTTGAAGATTTAATTAGTTTGCAACACAAGTTAGGGCATGCACTCATAACTGATCTTTGGCCCTCTTATTACACAAGACTACAAGCCTATGGTGTAGGCGAGAGAGTTTATCTCAACGTGTATCTCATTATGTTTTTATCTTTAACTATCACCAATAATTTTTGTACTCTCCATGATAAATACATAAAACCGATATATTCTTATTTAAGCAGCCTAATACGGATTTTGATTCAAAGTCAAATATTTCTTCTTCTTCTTCTTAGATTATGGCTTCTGTAGATTATCTTCCACAAATTTGCCAATGTCAAGTATAAGGCAACGTTGTACGGTGTTTAGATTAATTAATCTTTACACATTAAACAAAAAATTCACAAAAATGAAAAAAATCTAAAAAATATGTCGGCAACGTCGCAGTTCAAATCTCAAATATTTTTATTTCAAATAAACCAAATATTGGCACTTCTGAAACGTCAGAATCTAAGTAGCACGGTTCCAAATAGTTGATCTATGGAGAATAGCCGGCAAGAAACACCGTGGATACTCTTTTAAAATAATTGAGATTACAATGTTGATTGATACAAATTATGGTGAAACATATATCGAGCATAAGGTAGGTTATTGTAAAAAAAAACATACTACTATAATATAATCATTATTTGCCATGGCAGTTAACGGCTGACCAGTCCCAACAGACGGCACCCGTTCACGAGCATGAAGCATGCATCAGCATTATGTTCAGTTATTGAATTTCAATTATTATAAATGTTTAATATTATTTATAGATTATATAAATCATCTTAGGCTTTCAATGCGAATTTCTATTAGTATGTGAATGTTATTGTATACATAAATAATTGATATGTATAATTTTGTCATATGTAGCTGTGCGTGGCTTCGCTTTGGGCCCCCCTATCGGAAGACCAGCGCTGCAACATTGTTTTGTTGCAGCTTATAGCTGAGATAGCGGCCTTTTCTGGTGTCACACAGTTAAACTTCAAAATCCTGGTGACTCACTGGTGACATACAACGTCATCCCACATATACACAAATAAGACGATCCCAAATACGAAATTTCGATTCTCTTTCTCTCTATAACATGTCACTTGACGTGGTGTGTCATGAGTGTTGTTCCGTCGTCTAAAGTTTGTATTAATAATTACAATTTCTGGATGAATGATAAGCGTTTAAGAATAAACGTTTTTCTTTCTTTCACTCTTTCATCGCTTAGCTCAACCATAGTGTAGGGAACCGAACGACCCGATACATAACTACCAGGTAAAAGGCAAACTACAGGTGCTAAATATTAATGGCTATATGATGCTCACATATTTACAATTTTATGATTAATTAATTTAATAATGTCAAAAGATTAAGAAAATATAAGAATGTAAATTGCAGTCGGGCAGTGCTGGGCCGTGTAGTGCTGGCTACGAAAAGCACCAACCCATCTCATCCCATGGTTGTCGTAAAAGGCGACTATGGGATTAGCCGGAGGATGGGCTGCAGCGTCCTTAGACTACATTAATAACTCAACTGCGATCGCTAACCCGCCTGCCAAGCGTGGCGATTATGGTAAAAACCCCCCAATGAGCACACAACGCCCCCAAACAGGTCGTTGTGGTGATCTTTAGGGGAAGCCTGTGTCCAGCAGTGGACTTCATTCGGCCGAAATGATGATCAATAATTTCAAATCCAGAGATATCAGCTTAAAGAATTTAATTTTAATTCAACTGTTATAAACTAATATTTTAAAGAGAGGGAGAGAGAGAATTCCTTATATTATAGCACCGTAGGAACTCTGAGATACAAATCCAAAAAGAACATCTATCTTATTAATATCGCGCGGGATCTTTTTGCGATCCTGCGTATTCAAAGAGGGATGCAGGGTGCGACCCTACGTCTGCAGTGTGTCACCCACGGGCCTAGCTAGCTTGTAGACGTACGGCTAAGCACTTCAGGGCTCCTGTACCTACCCCGGGGTACTATTACTATACATTTTTGATCTCTCATCGTCCGGAAAGCCTATATACAGCGCGACATTAGAAATTTATAGCTTGACACTACTATAGCCTGACTAATACCGCTGTACCGCGCCTTAGGTGTGCGAGCAGCGAGGCGGGGGGCCCAGCAGCCACTCTGTTTTGTCATACATTTGTTTCTTTCCTTCCCACTCCCCACCTCCCCGCGCATACCTAACGCGTGGTACAACGGTATTGGTCAGGTCATAATTATATAATATCATTGGATAACCCAAAGGTTAAAGGCGGAAAAAAAACCAAAACCCTAGAGGCAGTACAAAATGCCTTTGAAGAGTTTATAGCCTCCCGTCTATCTGGTTTCTTCAAGAAGTGCATCGATAAACTGCCACTGCGTTGGCAAAGAATAAAGATGCATCGATTGCATGGGTACATTGACTAAAATAAAAAGATAGAAAAAAAATACTATTCTTTATTTCGTAGTACAAAACAACAATTTCATAGGTAAAGCATAATAAAAAAAAAAAACCTAATATTTTTACAGCTTTGAAAACATCGATTTTGCGTACACGTGTGTTACGGTGTTACGGTTGTGCGTTCGTTTGTAGTGTTCGCTCCGTAAACGTCGTTGATGTTACATGCCGCCTGTGCCGCGTTGCTGCCACGACGGTACGCATATTCCTTAATTACTCGAATTTTCTACGTATTCATGACAATGAAAACTAATAATAAACTAAACAAAATAAAATAAATTTGAAATTTGAATTCATAGCCAAACAAAAAATATTTTCATTTGAAATAGCCAGTACTGCAGAACAGCAATTTTACAGGTAAAGACCTATTATAAGTAAATGAATTTAATAGGAATTAATTTTTTTATTATCATTATTTAATATCAATTTAGTAAGTTTTTTTGTTTTTTTTAAAGAATAGAATTGAAGCATAGAAAATTTACATTCAATACTTCTCTATACTTATAATATACACTCTTTCACTCCGTCACATGGACAACAATATTTGCACTCTAGCCAATAAGATTTGCTATGTCAAATTGAATTGGCACTTATGTATATTAATTTGTTTTATTATTCTACCATTTAATAGTATGTTTACTAAAGTTTGTCATTAATTCCTTTAAGCTTTCTCTTTCCCGCCCTTTTCCTTGTAGTATTAAGATAAGTCTAGATCAAGAATAAAGCACCACTCCATCTTCACCCGTGGAAGTCGTAAAATGCAACTAAGGGACTCTAAAGCAAAGGGATGGGCAGTAGCATCCATCTGTGCTCACCAACCCCCCTGCCAAGGTTGATGAGTATTGGCCATACCCTCCAAAATGATGACACAATTATGGAATTCTATGGCGAGGCCTTTGTTGAGCAGTGGACGTCCTTTGGTTGATATGATGATGATGAAGGTATTAATTAATAATTTGCATACTAATAAAGTAGAATTAGTTCATCATCAATTAATTATGTTGCTTGAATTTAGACTACATGTGATACCAGCTTAAATAAAAGGTTGAATAATATATCTTTATGTTAGTCAAAGTTAAATCTCTAATAAATGCTTAATTTACTAACAAAATAATTTTATTGCATGGTATAGTCCCATATCCCTTAATACTGTTTGTGTCCTTGCCAGTATGGGTATGGCTCTATGGTGGGAGTCTACTAGATTCTAAGTGTGGGAGATGACCTTGAGATCTGCTAGACTGATTCACACAATTATTGAACCATTATGCTATTACAGATGGACATAGACTATGTTAATCATGTAAGTAAAGCTAGGATAGAACTCTAGCATAATGTAAAATAAACATACTTTGCTATAAAACTAATTATATAATTTAATAATGTTACATGTATATATATAATAACCAATTAATATTAAAAGGGGTGGTGCAAAAAATATGAAAATAAAAGTAAATGACAGAAAACATCCTGCAAAATGAAAGACCATGAGTTTAGTAACCTGCCTTAATAAACTCCAGTAGCTAACACCTTAAAGCCTAGACTCCCCAAGTGGGTTTCCAGGTTATTACATTATTAAACAATTCCACCCTAGCATGTCACTGACGACACCTCTGATCAGCCATCTAAGGCAAGCTAGAGTTGAGCCCTTGAAGAGTGGAACCAAGTAAGTGTCTATTCATATGGTTGAACTTTAACCAACCAATATAGGCCAGCCGGTGATGAGGCCCTTACTGACTCTCTGAGGCTCCCAGGTAGGTACGCGTTGTCCTTTAGTTAATTATTTCTAAATTGTATAATTTTATTGGACAACCGTTCCGGCAAATTAACGAATTAAAAAGTCACCGTCAGAGGAAGTTCTTAATATGATCTAAAATATCTTACCGGGACAAATCCATTATGTAATGTCGGTATTAACCCACCAAAATTTTTTTACACAGTTTCAGACACCGTTTTACTCTTGCAGATAATCAGCCAAGTTATTAGCTTTTAAAAAGATACGACCGCGTGTTTTTGTTGATAAAAATATAAAAAACGTGTTCGTTATCACCGGCTCCCAAGAGAGAAATGCCAAAAAAGTGACATTTCGCACATTTTTTTTTTTTTTTTTTTTTTCATTTATTACGGGCATTGGTCTTACCATCAACCCAACAAAAAATTACATTTCGCACATTATCTGAGATAGAGATGTAGTTACATGTTAAAAAAGGTTAATTGTTAAAACGGCTAAGTAAAAAAAGTGTTAAATTAAACGTTATAAATATACCAGATTAAGCTATTTACTCACGTGCTAGTTTTCTTATATGTTAAATGTTAATTAAACTTTTTCAAATATTTTTTCATAATAAGTCTACAGTTGAATTAATATAATAGTTTTTAAGTAATTATTCTTAATACATAAGGATTATAATATGAAATGGGTATCTAGTTAAATATATATTGAACTGGTAATTAAACTTTGCGCTTAGGTACTAACATTAAGTTAGTATTCAAAATGTTGTATATCATATTTTGTTTAAGTCCATAATCCATCAAAAATAAAAGTTATTTTTGAATTACATATAAAAATTAAACCTATTTCCACTGAAATAAAACTCGCAATTCTATGCATTAAAATGTTAGTCGTGAGTCCCTACGAATATTTTTATGCCAAGTAATATTCGTTTACAATTCGAACAATTTAAGCGGCCTACTCAAAGCCCTACCTTACATGCAGTATCTCTGACAGATTGTATAGTGTGAAAGTTTGCAGAGCTATAACTTTATAATAAAAGACTAGCTGGGACCCGTGGTTTCACCCGCGTTAAATTTAAAAGAAATTTAGAGTACTTCGACATAGACACTTGACATCTATACAAATAAATAAAATTGAAGTGTCTGTTTGTAATTTCAAAATAACAGCTTTTTACTAAATGAATATGAAAGTATATACGGGACCTATAACAAAAAAGCTATTTTTTTTTTTTTTGTCTGTCTGTCTGTCTGTTTGTTCCGGGTAATCTCCAAAACGGCTGGACCGATTTTGACGGGACTTTCACTGGCAGATAGCTAATGTTATAAGGAATAACTTAAGCTACTTTTATTTTAGAAAAACAATTAGGGTTCCGCGCAAAAAAAAGCCCCTTGAAATCCAATATATATATTCTATGTCAAGTGTATATGTCGAAGTACTTTACATTTCTTTTAAATTAAACGCGGGTGAAATGAATGCCACCACCCCATCTCCCCCCATGGGTGTCGTAAAAGTCGACTAAGGGATTAGTCGGAGGATGGGCAGCAGCGTCCTTCGAGTACATTAACAACTCAACTGCGATCGCCAACCCGCCTGCCAAGCGTGGCGATTATGGCAAAACCCCCCAATGAGCTCAAAACACATCCATATCGGTGGTTGTGATGATCTTTGGGGGAGGCCTGTGTCCAACAGTGGACTTCATTAGGCCGAAATGATGAAACCGCGGGTCTCATCTAGTAGAATATATATGTTGGGTTTCAAGGGTTTTACTGTTTTCGCGCGGAACCCTAAATATTTTTCTAAAATCAAAGTAGCCTAAGTTATTCCTTATAACGTCAGCTATCTGCCAGTGAAAGTCCAGTCAAAATCGGTCCAGCCGTTTCGGAGATTACCCGGAACAAACAGACAGACAGACAGACAGACAGACAAAAAATTTAAAAATTGTTTTTTTGTTATAGGTACCGTATATACTTTCATATGCATTTAGTAAAAAGCTGTCATTTTGACATTACAAACAGACACTTCAATTTTATTTATTTGTATAGATAAATTCTATTAATTATATTGCCAGCATCATGTGTGATAAAAAGAGCTATATATTTAAACGGCAATAGCCGTTCGCACAACATTGCGCGCTACTAGCCATGAAGCAAATTTGCTCTATGCTACTAGCCGTAATTGTTTGTTAACCAGCTGGATAAAAAGTGTCACTATAATTTAAGACAAAACTGATTGTTACTATGAAAATGATCGGATCCTATTTATTTAAAGTGCACCCGCTAAGAGAATGCGTTCCTGATATCTGTTAATTGGTCTAGTTTATTACTAAAGATTCAATTTCATATTTAATATGATTATAATGCAGTAACGTTTACACACAATAAACTTAAATAGTTTAGCGCTAAATTAAATCTTTATAAAGATGTTGCGAAGTTTCCCAAACGCTGCCCAGCCGAGTCGGATTCGACGATTGACCTCTTTCTCGAAGTTGGACCTACCTAACAGGACAGTTTGTCCCAGGTAGACATACTCGTCAACAACTTCGAGGACAAAGCTTCCAACGGATATTGGGATGGGCACGACATGGGCATTTGACATGACTTTTGTCTTGCCCATGTTCATTTTAAGGCCCACCTGTTGGAAAACTCTGTTGAGATCATCGAGCATTGTGCTGAGCTCTTGCAGCGATTCTGCCATGACTACAATGTCATCGGCAAATCGAAGATGAGTGATATACTCGCCATTGATGTTAATGCCGAATCCTTTCCACTCCAGTAGCTTGAAGGCATCCTCCATTGCAGCGGTGAACAGTTTCGGGGAAATGACGTCCCCCTGTCTCACACCTCTCTGCAATGGAATTGCCCCCGTGCTCTGTTCATGTACTCGGACCGACATGGTGGCGTTTCTGTATAAGCACTTCAACACTTCAATGTACCGATAGTAAATCTGGCACCGCTGCAGAGATTGCAGCACTGCCCAGGTTTCGATCGAACCGAAGGCTTTCTCATAGTCCACAAACGCCAAGCATAGTGGCAGATTATACTCCTCGGTCTTCTGTATAACCTGCCGCAGCGTATGGATGTGGTCTATGGTACTGAAACCTTTTCGGAAACCGGCTTTTTGTTCGGGAGGCTGGAAGTCATCAAACCTGCGCTCGAGACGATTCGTGATGACCCTTGAAAACAGCTTATAAACATGGCTCAGAAGTGAGATGGGTCTATAATTCTTCAAAAGGGTGTTATCACCCTTTTTGAAGAAGAGCACCACCTCACCTCTGTTCCACGCTTCCGGTGTTGTGCCCTCGAGTAAGACGGATTTGAATAGCTTCTGAAGGACTTTAAGTACCGGTGTGCCACCCGTTTTCAGAAGCTCTGTCGTAATTCCGTCCCCAACCGGCGCCTTGTTATTTTTAAGCTGTTTCAAGGCCATCCAAATCTCGTACATCAGCCTGTCCGGGATATCCTCGGTATAGTGTCGGGTTAGTTTGGCTCGCGGGTCTTTGTCAGAGCCAATGGTGGTATAGTAACCGAGGTGTATAACTGCCGGTAGAAGTTCTCAATCTCTCTCAAAACCTCTGGCTTAGTCGACGCTACACTGCCGTCCTCGGTCTTCAGCTTCATAATCCAACTTTGCCCAATAGACTTATCCCTTGCGAACACTTTGGAGCCTTGATTCCGCTCAATCGCCTCTTTAACACCGTTAGTGTTAAAGGTGCGGATATCGTGACGCAAGGACTTCCATATCCGTCTATTGAGCAGTCGGTATGCTTCAGCATCACCGGAGGACTGCAGCGTCATGGCGCATCTTTCTGCCATGAGGTCGAGAGTGTGATCGGTGAATACACTCCTGCCTCAAACTTAATTTGTTGAAAGAAAAATAAAACTCCTCATAACTCAGAATCATACAAAATACAGGCAGCAATTTTTTTTTAAAAATTATATTAAACCATAGAGTCTGTCGGTGTCTATAGTAAAATTTTGTATAGAAATAGATTTTTTGAAAATGCTGCCATATTGGGATTCTCCCCCCTAAATTAGGAGATTTTTAAATGTAAAAGGGACAATTTTGGACACAATAAAGTTTGTATTGTTTAAGTAAAATATAATTTTTCAATTGTTAATTGGTGCGGTGCTAGCGGACATATAGCGAAGACATTATAGGATTACGAAATTAGAGATACGGACGCTTATTTACAAAAGTGTCTTTGTTTATCTTGTAATAACTAAATGAGTCATCTAAATTATTAAAAAATGCAAACCTTGAGCGCTTCCTCAATTGAGTATTTAGTTTTTTGTTATTAATTCTTAGAATACATTTGCTGTACAGTTTTTCGGTATTCATCTTTTGTGGGGAATTTGCCCAAATAAACGTTTATCTTTCTATCTGCTCTACTTTGAGTAGCTTGTGAAAAAATCGGTACAGATATCAGATGTTCATGTGGAGTAAAAATGATTATATTTTAAACTAATTGTTTAGTTTAAAAGTAATCGGATTATATATAAATTATTATTATATATTTGGGATTTCACAGGTTTTAATTTTTTTGCGCGAAACCCTAATTATTTTTCTAAGATCAAAGTATCCTATGTTACTCCTTATAACATCAGCCATCTGCTAGTGAAAGTCCCGTCAAAATCCGTCCCGTACTTTTGGAGATTAGCTGGAACAAATAGACAGATAGACAGACAAATAAAAAATAAAGCAAATGGTTTTCTGTTATAAGTACTGTTTATTATTTCATATGCATTTAGTAATAAGCTGTTATTTTGATATTACAAACAGACGCTTCAATTTTATTTATTTGTATAGTTGACCACGTTTAGATTAGATACCAACATCCAGTTCTTAAAAAAAAGTATTTTAATAATCTATTGTTTAATTTATTGAGGTGGACAGACGACCTGGTGAAAGTCGCTGGGAGTCGTTGGATGAGAGCGGCATGTGACGGCTCGTTGTGGAAATCTAAGGGGGAGGCCTTTGTTCAGCACTGGACGTCCTGTGGCTGATATGATGATTGTTTAATTTATACATGTACTCAAAAGCTATGCTTAGCTATAATACATCCTATTTGAACAATAAAGAACACGCTTTGCTCACTGATTGTTTACTATATTTAATAGGTAAATTAAATTGGAACTAAGACGGAGCAGTTTCACATGTAGTTGTAGTTTCTAATTTGTAGAAATATACATTATTCAAAGAGAACAACATTTACTGAAATTAGATGAATAAAATTAAGTATCTGCTTAACGCTTTTCACGATCTCGGAATCCCAAGTGTATATGAAAAATAATAAATTTATTCAGCAAGGCGTATCCATGCTATTTCTTCGTGGAAATAATGAAGTTCAGGTATAATTGCAGCCGAATTTCCGATTACTAATTATAATATATACGTACGACATACGTGGTGTCGGGGAACTTGTTGCGCATTTCTTCTACCCAGATTAAACAGTTGGAAGATTAAGCTTATATAAGTGTTGTCTTATTGGCGTTTAAAAATAAAAATGTATAATAATACATCTATTGCTATTTTTAACACTTTGAAAAATAATATTGTCACTAAAATAGCAGAATTTGATGTTTACTCTGTGATTCTAAAGGAACGTGAAGGACCAAGGATTAAAAATGTATATAAAGGAACATCATGATTGTTTGTGGTTTTTTGATTACTATTCCACATTGCACTGAATCCAAAATAACTTTAATAGAATTCTGATTTGAAGAGCGACTGGTAAACTTTTGTTTCAATTTACTTTCCGAATAATATTTAGATATTTTAAGCCAGCTATTGTGATAACTGCAAGGTCCAGAACACGCACTTTTGTACCAAGAATTTATTCAACGCTTTCCTCAGGCTCTTTCTAAGGTAAGGCACGCCGCAATAGCGGCTCGCGGCGATATAACCCCTCACGGGGGGATGGCTGGAGATTTGGCATGGCGCCCTCACCTTCCAGATGACCATGGACCATGGGAAGAATCTGTGTCACATAGGCCGAGAAGAGAAAAAGCTTATTATAAAGCTATATATTACGTTGACGACAGGAATGTTTGACACTGATTCTTTCTGCACATGTGGTACCTTATTGTCTAAATAGGTATTTATGTATTAATTGTTCTGAATTGCGATGAATGAGGATATAATTCTTGTTAGAACTTATAACTTTTTATTTGTAGGATATATTATATATGTCGTTTTTGACTTGTTAATAGATACAATATGACATTGTTTATAGCTTTGATGGCTATATTCATCATCATTTTGGCCGAATGAAGTCCACTGCTGGACACAGGCCTCCCCCAAAGATCACCACAACCACCGATATGGATGTGTTGTGGGCTCATTGGGGGGTTTTGCCATAATCACCACGCTTGGCAGGCGGGTTGGCGATCGCAGTTGAGTTGTTAATGTACTCGAAGGACGCTGCTGCCCAACCTCCGGCTAATTCCTTAGTCGACTTTTACGACACCCATGGGAGGAGATGGGGTGGTGGCATTCTGAGCCGGCACCACACGGTACCTGGATGGCTATATTGCTCTTTATTTAAATATAATTTAGCATCTTCGACATTGTGTAAATGTGAGAACTTCGTTGATTCGTACCAGTACTACCTGTGCTTTGATAATTATCAATTTCTGATTGTGTATTACAGAAGCAATAGTGTGTTTATTATTGTGCGTATGTATTTCACGCATAGTCCACTTTGTTTCCACATACCTGTTAAATTGTACAATCACTTTTTGAAAAGAGTGTCTATGGAGTTTCTTGCTGGCTCTTCTCTATAAGATCAACTTTTCCGTACCATGCACCGTAACTTTTGACTTTTCTTAAGTGCATATTGGGGCCTATATGAAATAAAAAGTAAGAGTTTGAGTTTTGAGACGCCCGGTTGTCATCACTGCGGAGACTGATGAGGACGTGATGCAAGCAAATGAGGTGGCACAGTGATGACAGGAGGATACTGCTTCTGATACCCACTGCAGAAAACGCACCGGGCGCGGGTGCCAGTGGAGGGCGCTGAACGATCTCCGGCCTCCAAGAATAGCGGCCTGCGGGTGACAGCCTAGGGCAGTCACCCTAACAGAAACAGGCCTGAGACGGCAGCGCATTGTGTTCTGCACAACGTGCCTCACTGTAGGAATTTGCGGCCGTCAGCGAATACCTCACCCCACGCCATTCCATAGGTATGTGGAAGGAGTAGAAGGTAAAAGTCGGCATGCCCCTCCGACCCTCTCAAGGCAAAGGAAGTCCATGAAGATGAGATTTTTAGATCAAACCGTTCATAACTACTGTAAGTGGTATTTCTATAATTACCCGGGCCGACGCCAAAACATTCCAAGGCGCAGATAGGTCTTGGGGAATCATAAATAATGTTCGTTAATCCACCCATGATTGAAGCATTATAGTACTTATAGCTAATTTAGCGATCTGCGTGGTAGCCATTGCGATTTTTTCTGTGAATAGCAGAAGCTATCGTTGATGTTATGTTAATACTTTTATTTGTGCACCGAATCAAATAACTGATATTGAATTAGACATAAACACTCTTAATATTATAATTCTTTTTTTAAGTTTTAACCTGGAGATATTTTGACGAACTGTACGGGGAATTTTATTTGGCCATCTGGCAGCACCAATCTGGTACTGGCGTTAGTATTTCATAACCTACAACCGGTGAGAGATCACGTTTTGTGCGAACCTGCAAGAATTTTCGAGAATAAAGGTTTGGAATTCATTTTGAAATACTGAAATATCATTCCAATTACCATAAAAATGCTGCGCCTGCCACGTGTTGTTCGCCAGACGGTTTCATTCCACAATCGTACCCAAATTTCAAGATTTTACGCGAAAGATGTGAGATTTGGTGCTGATGTAAGAGCCCTTATGCTCCAGGGCGTAGATGTCCTCGCAGACGCAGTCGCGGTCACAATGGGTCCAAAAGGTAGAAACGTTATTTTAGAGCAGTCTTGGGGCTCACCAAAGATTACAAAAGACGGTGTGACAGTTGCCAAAGGTGTCGAACTCAAAGACAAATTCCAGAACATTGGCGCAAAATTAGTGCAAAATGTCGCGAACAACACAAACGAGGAGGCTGGAGACGGCACAACGACCGCCACAGTTCTCGCAAGGGCTATTGCTAAGGAAGGCTTCGAAAAAATTTCTAAGGGTGCTAACCCTATTGAAATCCGACGAGGCGTCATGCTTGCGGTAGACGCTGTTAAAGAAAAGCTGAAGAATATGTCCAAGCCTGTCACGACACCTGAGGAGATCGCACAAGTGGCCACCATTTCGGCCAACGGTGATACCGCCATCGGTCAGCTCATTGCCGAAGCCATGAAGAAGGTTGGTCGGGACGGCGTCATCACAGTCAAGGATGGCAAGACTCTCACCGATGAACTTGAAGTCATTGAAGGTATGAAGTTTGACAGAGGTTATATTTCACCATATTTCATCAATTCATCGAAGGGTGCCAAGGTTGAATTCCAAGATGCTTTAGTCCTTTTCTCTGAGAAGAAAATTAGTGTTGTGCAAACAATCATTCCTGCTTTGGAACTTGCCAACCAGATGAGGAAGCCCCTGGTCATTGTAGCTGAAGATGTTGATGGTGAGGCCCTGTCCACATTAGTAGTTAATAGGCTTAAGATTGGACTACAGGTTGCAGCTGTCAAAGCTCCAGGCTTTGGTGATAACCGAAAGGCTACCCTTAGTGATATGGCTATTGCCACTGGTGGTGTAGTATTTGGAGATGATAGCAACCTAATCAAGTTGGAGAATCTACAGCAATCTGACCTTGGCCAAGTGGGTGAGGTTGTCATCACAAAGGATGACACACTTTTCCTCAAAGGAAAGGGTAAGAAGGCTGACATTGATAGGAGAGCTGAACAACTCCGTGACCAAATTCTAGAGACAACCTCTGAATATGAAAAGGAGAAATTGCAGGAACGGCTTGCACGTCTAGCCTCTGGAGTTGCAGTCTTACATGTTGGCGGATCCAGTGAAGTTGAGGTCAATGAGAAGAAGGACAGAGTTAATGATGCCCTAAATGCAACCCGTGCTGCTGTTGAGGAAGGTATTGTTCCTGGAGGTGGCTCTGCTCTCCTCAGATGTATCCCAGATCTTGCACAGCTGAAAACTGCAAACAGTGACCAGGCTACAGGTGTTGAAATTGTCAAGAAGGCCCTCAGGATGCCATGCATGACGATTGCACGCAATGCTGGCATTGATGGCTCTGTCGTTGTTGCTAAAGTCGAGGACATGGGCCCTGAATTTGGATATGACGCTCTTAATGATGAATATGTGAACATGATTGAGAAGGGTATCATTGACCCCACTAAGGTAGTGAGGACAGCGCTGACTGACGCCAGTGGAGTAGCCTCACTCCTCACCACTGCTGAAGCTGTGATCTGCGATATCCCACAGGAGAAGGAATCTAATCCAATGGCAGGAATGGGAGGCATGGGCGGTATGGGTGGCATGGGAGGAATGATGTAAACCTTGTATAAGGACTTCTAAATGCATTTATTGTGTCAAGAGAACTGTTATAGTAGTTATATTGCTGTTATGGGTACCTACTGCATTGATATCTGATAGTTTGATTGATTTTATACAAATTGTGGAGTGAATGTGTTCAGTTTGATTTTGAGTCTGAGTTACAAATGTAGGAAAGCAATTCGCTGTCTTGTTAGAATTATTTAGTTTTATTGCTTTAATAGTACAAGCAATGTATTTTTAATAAATGATTAATGTTTTTATTTTGCCTTTTATTCCTTCCTCCTTTTGAACATCAATTGCTATTTACTAACCAAATTATCTAGACAGTTCATACGTCATATTAAGGACCATCATTTATTTGTGAATAATAATAAACAAATAAAAGGCTATACTTACTTTACCGAATACTTTATTCATACCCAGCCTGCATACCTTTTTATTTGTATAATAGCTCGTCTCGTGGTTTCACCTGTGCGTTTATTTTTATCAATATAGATACAAATATAGCCTATATCACTCGGGGATAAGAATATTTTCAAACATAGAATTTTTTTTGAATTTTCTATACACAATTAAAACTAAAAATATACATTCTATACTACTATATAACTAAACTAACACAATATATATACAAGTAAAACTATAAGAAAGTGGTAAAAAAAAATTTAGGCGTCAAAGTACTCTTCCTCATCGCTTTCAACTGGTAACGTTCCCAGAAGACTGACAGCTTTACCACGTTGAATGGCAATGCTTATTCTTTGTCCAAAAAATAGGCCAGCCCTCTGGTCACGCGAAGAGTCGACCAAACGTCTAGCAATATCTTTAAAAAGCAGACATGTACTCGGACCCCATGACCCAAGCGTTTCGACCCCAAACGGCTCAAACACAACTTCCAATGAGGTTATAGGTATATTTGCGCCGTTTGAGAATCTGCAGCAGCAGCGGCAGTGCCAGCACAGCCCGCTGAGCTTGAAAGATGGGATGGAGCAAGGGTGTCGACACAAGTTACATCCCACACCAGAGGCCTTCCCAACGTCCATGGCAATAGTGACATACCGTCTGGTCTCTTCCCATCAGCGCGTGCCAAGCCACTGGGTTCTAATATAACTGGCACGCCGGAGGTGACAAGAGCTCGACTAATAATGTCATTAATATTTGCGTGTCGAGCTATGCGCCTACGCGGCCCGCGCTCCTACTACAAGACAGGCCATGGTGACCGAGGCAGTCGACAGCTTCACCACAATGATAGTGTAGCTTTCTATTAGTGAAAAAAATGTTTAGGTTTGGTTCAGTAGTTTCAGGTTACCCCCCTACATACAAACAAAATCTGTTTATAATATTAGTATATAAACATGTAATAGGTACATTGTTTTATGTATCTTATATAGTTTTTGCAGCGCACGCCATATAATTACTTTTATAGGCAATTTATTGATACCAAATGAAAAAAAACGTAACCCAAACATTATTGCAATTTGAGTAAAGACCTAATTTTTTTTTTTAATAGATTGCATCCCTGTTTTTTAGCTGATAATGTAGCTTTCTATCGGTGAAAGATTTTTTTTATTGGATATGTATGTAGTTTTTGAGTTTATTGATTACAAACAAACACATAAAATCAAATATTTTCTCTTTAGAATATAGTAAAGTAGCCATGAATAGTTAAATACTGTTGTTTGTACTTTTGCTGTATACAATGCGACTCACCATTACCTATTGATTCGCAGTGAAAATAATATTACCTGTTTTCACTTAAAATTATAATACGTCTTTTTTTTGTAATGAAGATTTTGTATGTTATCGAATTCGATGTAGCAAGCGATTAATCCGAGCGTTGATGCATTTGCCAGTTTTCATGCTTGGATACTTTTGTACATTTCACGTAACCTTATATAATCGTGTGGTGTTAAAATCAGCCTGCCCATTGCTGAAAATGGACTGCCCACTAGGCCACTGTTACATGTTTGTGTGGATATAATTCCATAATCACCATATTCGACGAACCGATTGGTGGTCGCAGGAATTATACCGCTTAGATCCACTTACGTCGTGACACTTTGAAAAAAATCGCTTTCCAACCCTAATGTCACCTATTGCTCTTTACGACAGCCACAAGAAGAAAAGCAACAGCCGATAATTTGCGGGTGCTTCAAATAAATTAAAACATACAGATAACCCCTATTGGCCAGTGCGTAATGTTAAGATTTACCTTATTTATGATTTATTTTGCTCTCTAGTATACCTATTGGAGGTATAAAGTAATTATAGTGACCCGTATCCAATATCCAAGTAAATACGAATGCGTTCGGGTATAATATATACATTACTAGAATTTACTAGGCCACTCTCGATCCAGAAACCACACGATTATATAACTTGAAATAGCGATAAAAACGCTGGCTTACTTTGCAAAATCTTTACGACTGATAAGATTTATTTTATCAAAGTTCATTGTCCAACTGTTATGCATTAACGGAAAAGAGTACGCGAAAGCCACGTGGAATTATGTGGACAAGTACAGAATAACGCGTTTGGCCTGCCTAAGATACTTAACCATCGAGCTGCTTTGAATTATCTTATTTATTTGGCGATCTACCTGCGTCAATAATAAACAACGATGACACATCCAGTCTCAGCTGCGGTATTTAAATCGACGTCGATTGTCGACATAGGTCAGCACTCGATCAATGCTCATACCTTGCTATTCTGTAAGAACTCGCCAGCAAACTCACTTCTGAATCCGAAGTGAAAAGTAGTAAAAAACCATATGAAATTAGATTTTCCAGCAGATTCAGAAATGAACTCAATGTCGAGTCCCTACTAAAATATCTACGCTGGTGAATAGAAGTAAAAAGAATACGAAATTAGAGATTTCATTGCAGATCCCGAATCGAGTTTTAGTTCTTACAGAATAGGCACGCAGTTTAGTGTGATAGCACGCTATGATCGACATTTTTAGAATCGATGCTAATCAATATCGCCGATTTATGTCGATTGTATGACACCAGATAGTTACCCTTTCCTCATGACGATCTTTGTGCAAACTGGTAGCTGATAATATTATTTCTTATCTAAGATAGGAAGGGTAAAATAAAGAACTAGTCTATTGTTTCTAAAAATATTCCATAATAGCATTTATTAAATTTGTCCTCATAAACTTAACATAAAATATTTTTTATATATAAAATACAATACAATATAGCTATTTACAAAAATATCTGATCTTCATCTGAATCTCCAGCTCCATATACAAAATGTCTTCGCGTTACATTTTCGTTAACGATTGCACTTGGCCCAGTGTCTACATTGCTATTTTTACATGGTGTCACAGGGTACCTAACCGGGCCCAACCACCTCCTGCTAAACCCAAAATTCCGCGGCAGCGCTACATTCTTCGAAGAACAACTCTTTACTGATTTATCTAAGCTATTCAGAGAGGACTGAATCGATCTCAATGATGATTTCTTAAGTAGGTCATCTGAGTTGTCATGCAAGTAATCATCGGGCAAATTTACATCAGTCGGAATACTTAGGCTCAAAGGTCGTCGTTTTGATCTTGTATTGGTAATTTGACCACGCCACGTATTGTATTTCTGGGAATTCTTCTTCTGAGGCGTATTCTCTTGAGACGAAAAATTCGCTAAATTAGAGTCTTCAAATACTTTATTCTCTGAAAAACACTTTTGGAGGTTGCCTTTAATAGGAGTAGATTGCCTGCTGGTTTTATCCTTTATCCGACTTATTACCTTATCTTTCGTTAGTTTTATTAAAGCGTATATTGTTTTTAATGCTTCTTCATTCAATAATTCATCATCTGTTATTTCTTCGTCTATGGCGCTAGCAACACTATTACTATTACACTTTAGACCGAAAGTTTGACTGTTACTATTTTCATATTGGTTGTCAATACCATTTTGATATTCTATATTGCTTGTCTTACTAGTATTCTGTAAAACAATCAGTTCCACTTTCTGGGGAGCTGACTGTAACATAAGTAATGCTTTATCATATTTTATATTTAGCAGAGTCTTTCCATTAACTGATATAATTTGATCACCAGGTAAAAGTTTCTTGCAGAAATCTGCAGGACTTTGTTGAGTAATTGATTTTATGTAGACATTACCATCTGACCCTTCTGCTACTTGCAATCCTAGTGCATTCATTTTATCTCTTTCTAGCACAGCAGTGACGAATATTCTTTCACCTTGTACACATTCCATATTATCTAATTTCTCAAAGAGTGAGGTATTTAAACAGGACTCATTATTAGCTGCGTTATAATTTAAAACATCTGGGTATACTTTAGGAGATTCTAAAACATATGCAGTTGGAGCATTTGTTATATTCTGATTGTAATGTCTCTCTGGTAACAATTGCATGCTATCAATGTTACAGTGTTGTCTTTGTTCTGTGCTCAGATCATCAGAATCACTTTGTGTCATTGCTAAATCACCCTCAGATCTTGAACAAGGGTTACAGATTCTGACTGGAGATGTGGTATACCTGCCATCAATAAAAGACTTCATGCCGTGGAACACTCTAGTGCCCATTTTTACACCTTGTCTTCTTGGCATACTGACACTTTCTGAGGACGATAATCCATCATTTGAACAGTTTTCAAGGCCTTGAATATTTGATGTATTCAATATACTTTCATCGTTTGGCAGTGGTGACAGTATTTGTCTCAGTAGGTCTTCTGTATTAGGCTTTTCATGCACCTTATTCTGAACTCTCTTCTCACCAAATATGTCTGTTTTAAATCTCCTCCTACTAGGTCTTCTCACTCTGATAGGGTTTCTAACTGCTAAGTTGTAGCTATCTTGATAATTACTACAGTCAGACTTTTTAGGACTTGCAGCAACATGCAAAGGGTAATTGTGTTCATCTGATAAGTAAGTGAGGAAGTCTTCCTTAGTATAAAGTTTTAAATACAACCTATGGTGTAGGGAAGCCAGCCAAAATGTGAAATAGCTTTTGTTATCAACCATTTTTAGTTTATATTTGATACCAATTTTTGATAATCCTGAATATGAATTAGGTATAATGTACAAGCTTTTCTTGTTGTAGTAGAATGTATGTATATGATGCCAAGGCAAACTTTGCAGAACTATTCTACTTGTATTGGCACCTATTTCATCAGATAAGTGATTATTCCTGGAATAAAGGGTTATACCTCTAGGACCAATAGAGAGCCAGATATCTCTACAAAATCCGTCTCTAGTGGCCCAAATGGCAGAATAAAAATGTGCACCATAATCACGAAAAGTTTGTGCAAGGGTTATGTAATTTATAATGGCTTTGTGCCTGTCTAACTCGCGTCTAGATTCATGAGCTCTCTTCATACGCAACTTAATATCTGCCATGTCATTTGTAATCACAGTTTCAGGTAAGTAATGTTCAAGCAAAAAGTAATCTGCTGTGCCATGTTCTCTAAATGAGAACTCTCCAAATTCGATATGTAGGGCATATCCAGCTAATAAAATGAGATTTTGAATTGTTGAAGTTAACTGACCTTCTAATGTTGCTCTCCTAAGCTGTAAATACACTCTATGCCTCCATTCACCACCCTGTATATTACTTGCAATGTTTTTTGGTAAGAAAAACTTAATCCTTAAGAATACTGTCAATGTAGTATCTTCTTCAGTTATTTTTTTCTTACTGTTTGCTTTAGACCAAACTTCTGGGGCAACTTTTTTAATTTTGTAATCATCTGGTAAAAATACAAAATCTCCTCCAATCAAAATGGCAATGCCAAGCATGAAGTTATGCTCATACTTTTCATTATGAACCAATGCTTCAAACAACTGTCCAGCCGTTATCACATTTGGATCACATAGTACTTCAACTTTCTGACCATTGAGTAAAACAACAGTAATTACTCTTTTGTCAGAAACTCCTGAGAGGCACAAGTCTATATGCTTAGCTGGTTGTGATGCCCTCACTATGAACTCAGGCCCAATGCATCCTTCTTTGCCTTTGAAACCACATTCTGCTTTATATAACCTTGAAGCAGCCCTCTGCACAGGTTTCCCTCTTCTGAAGTTTGTAGATAGTTGTGGTGGTTTAGCCCTATTGTCATTTGAAGATATTGCAGTCATTGATGCAGTGTTGGCATAGATTCTAGGCTCCTCAATTTGAGTGCTACAGGCTATCTCTAAAGTTGAATGAGCATTAGTCAGGCCTCCCATTCTGGTGGTATCTAATAAGTTAAAAACTGCTTTTCTGTGGTTTCCAGAGATTCTGCAACTGGGAAATGGGTCTCTTTCATCTGGGGACTTGAGGAGACTCATACAGCTACGTGGACGAATACTGACTTTCAATTCTGTATTAGTGCTAGCCTGATGTGTTTTAGGATGTTGTCTTGTGATTTGGTTTAGGTTGCCATCAATGGGATAATCCATGACTGGGCTGAGACCGATTGATGCAGCTGAGCATGAGCTCCTCCCCGAATCTTCCTCGTAGTTATGAAGCATCATGCTGGAACAAAAAAATTCATTAAAAAACCTTTATAAGCTGTATCATACCCTGGTTATTTCTGACCCATAATAAGACAGGTGCTAAGTAAATTCCATGTAAAGTACAAGACAATATTATTTTTCATCATCATCATATCAGCCAAAGGACACCCACTGCTGAACAAAGGCCTCCCTCTTAGATTTCCACAACGAGCGGTCACATGCCGCTTCACCAGGTCGTATGTCCACCTCGTTGGAGGTCGTCCCACGCTGCGTTTTCCGGTGCGCGGTCTCCATTCGAGAACCTTTTTGCCCCAACAGCCATCAGTTCTACAAGCAATGTGCCCCGCCCATTGCCACTTCAGTTTACTAATCCTTTCAGCTATGTCGGCAACTTTAGCTCTTCTACGGATCTCCGCATTTCTGATTCGATCTCGTAGAGAAATATCAAGTATAGCTCTGTCCATAGGTCGCGGGGTGACCTTGAGCTTTCTTATGAGGCCCATTTAGTGATGGGTTTATGCCGAGGCATTTTGAGCAAAAATAATAAACGCCCAATATTCGCCCATGTGTCAGGGCATTTACTTTTTATTTTAAAATGATAAGTTATTACATTTTATTGGTTAAAATTGATTGTGATTACTTTACGGAGATTATTTTTTGAAGTATTAAATGTAATTGCAATTTTAATAAACAAAGTATCCATACACTTTAAGCAATTTTGTTAATGAAGTTCTTTTTTTTTAATTATAAAGACTTATTTTCATGGTAATATTCATAATTTCAATAGAATTATTGTATAACAAGGTACCTGGCTGACATAGGTACCTCAATAAAGAGTGAAATATGGTTTGTGCAGTTAACAGTTCACATGGAAAGCTGCAGAAATTGTAGACTATATGCTATGGTGGAAGGACATTTTTGGTTTGACTGCTCTAAGTGAAGTGGCACTTCGTATACTGACAGCACTATGTATATTAGCTGATACAGAACGCTTATTTAGTACACAAGGGTTTATATCACAGAAATATATCAAGATAGAAGGGAAGAGTAAACTGCCACTGCCAACACTAGGTAATATAATGCCTGCAGAGCCTGGCTCAAAAGTAGCGAGCGCGTCACCTACCGCCTGACGCAACTATTCATCGGGCACGGTTGTTTCGGTGCGTATCTGTTCAGGATAGGACGCGAGGTCACGAAACAGTGTCACCACTGTAGAAGCGGCCAGGATACTAAACAGCACACGCTCGCTGAGTGCGATCCTGGTCGATTAGATCGGGCAGGATCTCACTATCGCACTCGGTATTGTCGGCTATGCTGGCAGAGCATGAAAATTGAGAGTATGAAGAGTGCTGTGGTCTTTTTTCTGTGAGAGCATTATGCTCGAGAAGGAGACCGCTGAGCGGGATCGGCAGAGGGCCGAATACGCCTGAGCCCCCTGCCGTCGCTATACAGCGGGGTCCCTCAGGGGCGCGCAGATTGGGTAGTCTTCGTGCTCATACCGAGTGACCCCCGCATAGACCGTGGCACGCCTGAGGTCACATGCCACCATGGGCGCAGCACAACACACAGCATTGTTGCGGCGGGATCTTTTATAGTTTTAGAGTGGCCTTATTACAGTCACCTCCCCTCTGCTAGAGGGTGTAACCACTTTACAGTCATGCCCTCTAAGATGTGCCTAAGGGTAAGGCACCAATGAGCGGCTCTAGTGTGATTGTATCGAGGACCTGGAGCCCCCGTTCAGTACCAAAGACGACCTGCTCGAGTGGTTTTAACCGGTAGGAGTCTGGCATGCCTTGATATATTTCTGTCATTTATACACAGGCCGAAGAGAAACCACCTAACCACAAAAGGCTACATTTTTTTACATATTGTTGGAACCTACCAAAGAAAAATGATATATACCTCCTACGTACCTACATCACCTAGAGCTTTAACAAATTTAATATTGTCCAAATTATAGAGACTCAGGTGTTAACAAACATGAAGGAAAATGAGTTAGTGGAATATTTTTGGGTATCAGAGATAGAAACCGGACAAATATTCTGAAAATTATAAAGATTTTACAAGCAGTGTAAGTTTCGTCCAGATTAAATATAGAATATTGACGAAACTGGCATTACTAGTCCTTAAGCCAAAAACAATTGTTGCATGTCTTTTCTTACAGTTTTGGTACAATGTTTACATCGTTTATCAACTGAGACTGATAGTTAATAAAACAATTATTTCCTATGAATAAGTCTTTTAGTACAAACACATTTTAAATGGGATAATTAGGTTTTTATGGGCAAAAACAAAAGGGGGAATCAAGTGACAGCAGGCTCCCCTAAATTTTTATAACTTGTAAAGATAAGAGTGAGTGAGTAAAGAATCAGAAAATCGTTTTATCTTGGGCCGCTCATACTACTTATTAAGAATAAACATGATCTCTTAAACGGTCACTATTAATTTTTAAAGCTTCAAAAGCTTCAAATTTGAATATTCTAGTTCTAAGACCACGCTTACCTCAAAAAAAGTACAAACAACAAATTATATATTCTATAAAGATTAATAGTTCCCGCCTAGTTATATTTATTATTACACCTATTAATCTTTGTCGCAATTGCAACTTTTCTTCCAACTTGTTGCCGAAAGTTTAAGAACGTCAAACTTACTTGTTAAAAGTTTTAAAATCCGAAACGTTATGAAGTTGAAGTTTATTGCAATACTCTCAATTTTGTTTACATTACTTAATCGATTAAAACTTTTGTTTTCTTCATCAAACACTTCACATTCACGATCTTAAATAACTCCATCAAATCGAAATCCACACATACCCTACGTTTAATAGGTACTAAAACGAATCATACCAATGTCATGTATAAACAACATAAACATATATATTAGGCGTGTTCATAACGGCTATATATTGTTAACGCGTTATAACGACGGGTGATTTAAAAATCACCTATTACTTTTGACGTTTTAATATATTTTATTTACTACATCGTCAAGCGCCGTGGTTTTGTTACCGTCGCGGTCCACAGCAGAGAAATAGTTCCACATTTGTCCTCTTCGAGACATTTTTATTAAATATAGCTCTTATTTACGTAAACAACATTCTAAACATGTTAATTTTTATTAACACTAATCCAAAATACTAAGTTTCACAATACAAACTTCAAAGTTCATAATAAAATAATATCAACATTTAAAACTATCACGCAATCGCTCGTAATCTCCCGTAAAATTCAACTTATAATAATAATATACTGAATAAATAATATAACGAACACTCCTACATGTTATACTTGAGTAATAAATAACTACACAGTGAAAAAATCACTGTGATCGGTTCCATAAAAATACCAATGTGACAGGTTATAAAATACAAACGTTCCAAAATACTCTTCAGTCGTCGCGCGTCGCGTCGTTGCTCGGTACGCAGACGTGGCAACGTATTTTGGAACAGTGTATTTAAAGAGGTGTCCAACATTATGGGATGCATTCCACTCACAACACGAACATTCGGATGCAGCGCATCACTTGTGAACTTTGGCGAGCTCTGCACGTATCGCAGTACACAGTAATGTACTCTGTGGTACACAGTACACCATGCCATCAGAGTTAGTGGCCTTGTGTCAGACTTGTTTAAACCATCCAAAGACCTCAGACTTGACTTTAACAACTGTCGTCTAATGACAACAACCGGGATCGACGATTTTACGTGCCTGCCTAAACACTGAGACGCTTAGGTTAAATACCACTATACGGTCACCCATCTATAAACTGACCACGCCAAGCGTTCACTGATCAGTGTGTGCAAATGGTTATGACCGCCCTTTTCATTAAAAGTGTTTTAATTAGTTTTAATTAACTAAAATTCTGTCTGAACAGAAGCATTACTGCGCTCACCAACACGCCTGCCAAGCGTGGTGGGTGTCGGCAAATTCCCCCCAAAATGACGACACGACTAATGCACCGGCCCCCAGTTCCCGGCAGCCCCGCTATTCCTGGTCATGGTAGCGGCCACGGTAACGGCGGGGCAGGGGGTGCTAAGAATCTCCGAATGGGATCCGGCTACCACCCCAAACGAAAACTGGCCCTGGTAACGTATAACACACGCACACTGAGGGCAGACGAAAAGATTGCTGAGCTGGAAGAAGAAATAGATAAGTTGCACTGGGATATCATGGGTCTATCAGAAGTCCGAAGAGAGGGTGAGGACACGATAACCCTGAAATCTGGCAACTTATTCTACTACCGGGAAGGCGAACATCTGTCTCAAGGTGGTGTCGGGTTTCTCGTCCGCAGGTCCCTCATTAACAGCATAGTGGCCATCGAAAGTGTGTCGAGCAGGGTAGCGTACCTTATACTCAGAATATCAAAGAGGTATTCGTTGAAGGTCATACAGGTCTACGCACCGACCTCGACACACCCAGATGATGAAGTAGAGAGTATGTATGAGGACGTAAGTAGGGCCATACATACCTCGAAGACACGCTTCACTGTTGTGATGGGGAACTTCAACGCGAAGCTGGGCACTCGATGCGATGGTGAGTTGAGAGTGGGGCAATTTGGATATGGGCAACGGAACCCCAGCGAACAGAGGCTGGCCGACTTTTTGGAAAAGGAGGGACTCTTCGTGATGAACTCCTTTTTCCAAAAGCCGCCTCACAGGAAATGGACCTGGATGAGTCCCGATGGTTCCACGAGGAATGAGATTGACTTCATCATGACCAATAGGAGGCAAATATTCAATGATGTCTCTGTGATCCACAGGGTGAAAACCGGTAGTGATCACCGAATGGTAAGAGGCACATTGAATATTAATCTCAAAGTTGAGAGGTCTCGTCTGATGAGGTCTACGCTCCGGCCCTCTAGTGCTCATATCCAAAACCCCGAGAGCTTTCAACTCGAACTCCAAAACCGCTTCGAGTGCCTGGAACATTGCGTATCTGTGGACGATTTAAATGGTAGGTTTGTAGAAACTGTCCAAACGGTTGGGTCTACGTTCTTTAAGGCCCACCGTAAAGGTAGACCAAAAAAACTTCTCCGATCACACTCTCGACCTCATGGCAGAAAGACGCGCCATGCCGCTGCAGTCCTCCGCTGATGCTGAAGCATACCGACTGCTCAATAGACGGATATGGAAGTCCTTGCGTCACGATATCCGCACCGGCGATTGAGCGGAATCAAGGCCCCAAAGTGTTCGCAAGAGACAAGTCTATTGGGCAAAGTCGTATTATGAAGCTGAAGACCGAGGACGGCAGTGTAGCGTCGACTAAGCCAGAGGTTTTGAGAGAGATTGAGAAGTTCTACCGGCAGTTATACACCTCGGTAACTATACCTACCATTGGCTCTGACAAAGACCCGCGAGCCAAACTAACCCGACACTATACCGAGGATATCCCGGACATCAGCCTGTACGAGATTAGGATGGCCTTGAAACAGCTTAAAAATAACAAGGCGCCGGGTGGGGACGGAATTACGACAGAGCTTCTGAAAGCGGGTGGCACACCGGTACTTAAAGTCCTTCAGAAGCTATTCAATTCCGTCTTACTCGAGGGCACAACGCCGGAAGCGTGGAACAGAGGTGAGGTGGTGCTCTTCTTCAAAAAGGGTGATAACACCCTATTGAAGAATTACAGACCCATCTCACTTCTGAGCCATGTTTATAAGCTGTTTTCAAGGGTCATCACGAATCGTCTCGAGCGCAGGTTTGATGACTTCCAGCCTCCCGAACAAGCCGGTTTCCGAAAACGTTTCAGTACCATAGACCACATCCATACGCTGCGGCAGGTTATACAGAAGACCGAGGAGTATAATCTGCCACTATGCTTGGCGTTTGTGGACTATGAGAAAGCCTTCGATTCGATCGAAACCTGGGCAGTGCTGCAATCTCTGCAGCGGTGCCACATTGACTATCGGTACATTGAAGTGTTGAAGTGCTTATACAGAAACGCCACCATGTCGGTCCGAGTACATGAACAGAGCACGGGGGCAATTCCATTGCAGAGAGGTGTGAGACAGGGGGACGTAATTTCCCCGAAACTGTTCACCGCTGCAATGGAGGATGCCTTCAAGCTGCTGGAGTGGAAAGGATTCGGCATTAACATCAATGGCGAGTATATCACTCACCTTCGATTTGCCGACGATATCGTAGTCATGGCAGAATCGCTGCAAGAGCTCAGCACAATGCTCGATGATCTCAACAGGGTTTCCCAACAGGTGGGCCTTAAAATGAACATGGGCAAGACGAAAGTCATGTCAAATGCCCATGTCGTACCCATCCCAATATCCGTTGGGAGCTCTGTTCTCGAAGTTGTTGACGACTATGTCTACCTGGGACAAACTGTCCAGTTAGGTAGGAGAAAGAGGTCAATCGTCGAATCCGACTCGGCTGGGCAGCGTTCGGGAAACTTCACAACGTCTTTTCGTCAACAATACCGCAATGCCTAAAGACGAAAGTCTTTAACCAGTGGGTGTTACCAGTGATGACATATGGAACAGAGACGTGGTCACTCACAATGGGCCTCATAAGAAAGCTCAAGGTCACTCAGCGAGCTATGGAGAGAGCTATGCTTGGTATTTCTCTACGAGATCGAATCAGAAATGAGGAGATCCGTAGAAGAACTAAAGTTATCGACATAGCTGCAAGGATTAGTAAGCTGAAGTGGGCAGGTCACATTGCTCGTAGAACTGATGGCCGTTGGGGCAAAAAGGTTCTCGAATGGAGACCGCGCACCGGAAAACGCAGCGTGGGACGACCTCCAACGAGGTGGACAGACGACCTGGTGAAGGTCGCTGGGAGTCGTTGGATGAGAGCGGTCACATGCCGCTCTCATCCAACGACTCCTGCCTCCTGTCCCTCAGCTCATAATATCCGACCATACCCAAAACAAATAGAATAGGATACATCAGCGGATAATATTGATAATCGATTAATTTGCCTGCCAGGTACTTTTTAATATTTTTTATTCTCGAGCTGATGCTCCTGGTGACGGCATCGGACCATAGTCATGTCAAATCAAGGTAGTGTCATCCGTAGTTTAAAAATTTCAAGCCAATCGGACATCTAGATGTGGGTGATTTACAAGATGCCATTACATACTCGAACATACAGGTCAATCTAATATAAAGAATGTAAAAAGCAAGGACATTTCTTTCTAAAACTCGTTTATTGAATAAAAATGAAATAGTATTATTAATCCTCCCTCACAGCAAAATTACATAAAAATCTAGCAGATTGCTACATTTGCATACATACAAATGGCATGACAAATCCATCTAGGAGGGAGCGTTATAACGTATAGAGCTTTATAGCAACAGTGATTAACTTTCTTCTAGGGTGTCAATTGCCGGCAGCCGTGTAGACACAATAGATTTTTAATTGTGTCTCGTTTTACGATACACAATGAGTTATCCTTGTGGTGTCCGGATTAAGAATGTAGGCACCACTCCATCTCCTCCCGTGAATGTCGTAAAAGCCGACTAAGGGACTCTTAACCAGAGGGATGGGCAGCAGCGTCCCTTCTGTGGAACAGTAGCCATTCTGCGCTCAGCAACCCGCCTGCCAAGCGTGGTGAATATTGGCAAATACCCCCCAAAATGATGACACTATTGTGGTAATCTGTGGGGGAGGACTTTCATTCTTCATTTATTGAGTGGTGGACGTTCTATGGCCGATATGATGATGATGATTCACTTTATAACGTGTAGAGTTACACAAAATTGAATAACTGTCTATATTTTCACCTACGTGTAATGAAGTATATAAAATAATAGTTTAAAAAACTAAAAAACACGCTTTTGTAGATAACCTAACTTACTTTAATAAGTTTAAAATAACAATAGAGTGATTAAAAAATAAATATTTTATTTAGTAATGTCTTAGGTTTTCGCGATTATTACACATTATAATAAAACAATTTTAAACGGATTGAATCGTGTGTATTATTATTTGATGTCTATTGATTTTTGTTATTTCCTGACGTTTCGAATACCTTGCAGGGTTCGTGGTCGCAGGATGACTAAGGTGACAAGCGTCGTTACAGATTTAAAAAGTTATTTTATCTACCGTGCAAAACTAATCAAAAATTATATTATTGTAAAAAATGCGTGGGGTGCTTTGTAAAAGTAGCTTCATCATGAAAATATCTGATAAAGCACCCCACGCTTTTTTACAATAAAATATTTATTTATGTTAATCACTTTATTGTTATTTTACACTTATTGAAAATTATTTTCTACTTTTTAGTTCGGTTATCTACAAAAGCATGTTTTGTTAGTTCTTTAACCTTTTTTGTTGTTCATTTTTGTTGCTTGGACATTCAGCATGGCAAAACAAATAACAACACGTTTTTGTGTTAGCCGCACTAAAAAATAGAAAATAAATAATAGTTTAAAGAACTAAAAAACATGCTTTAAAGTAACTCCGGGTGGTAATTATTTACCCAAGCATCTTTCTTTCGACGTTTAAGTAAACAAATTCTCCCTCCAATACGGATAAAATCATCTGAAGAATGAGACACTATTCGAGTCTGAACGGGATTGGTATTCTCGTTCACATATAATGTTTAAATGAAATACAAAACATTATAACATGAATAGAAATTTATTTCGTGACACACATCAGAAAAGACAAAAGACGACAATGAAGAAGTCCCAAAGAAAAACAATATGTGATTATTAAAACCTCTTTGCTTTAATACTCCTCCTTAATCTCATATCTCCTGGCACTCCTCTCATCACTCATCATCATCTCAACCCCATACTACTCACACACCACTCATACTTCTGTCTTAACAACGCCTTGGTCAGAACATCCGCTACCATCCGCGCTGTCTCCTTGTACCTTAATTGTAGATCACCTTTCTCTATTGCCTCTCTGACAAAGTGATATCGCACATCCACGTGCTTCGTACGTTGGTGGTGCACTGGGTTTTTAGCTATCGCCATAGCCGACTGACTATCAGTGAATATAGTAATTGATGGTAGCGTAATTGATTCTCGCCCCATCTCTGCTATAAACCTGCGAAGGAATACCGCTTCCTTTGCAGCCTCAGATAGTGAAATATATTCTGCCTCCGCAGTTGATAAAGCAATTGTTCTTTGTTTCTTGCTCTCCCAAGAAATCGCTCCTCCTTGAGACAAGAACAACCACCCTGAATTAGATTTACGATCATAGTCTCCAGCATGATCTGCATCTGCATATCCTACAACAAGTTCTTGTCGATTACCTCTCGTGTATCTCAATGAATAATGCATGGTTCCTTTTAGATAGCGTAGTACTCTCTTTGCAGCTATCCAATGTTTTTCATCATAACAGTTGTTAAACTGGCTTAGCTGATTTACTGTGTGAGCAATGTCGGGCCTCGTGCACACTGCCAGATACATCAGTGATCCAATTAATGCTCGATATGGAATAGCTTCATTCAATTTATGATCAGGTTGCGGCTTCTCTAGACGCTGTCCTGAACCTGATACAGCTGGAGTGGCGACTGGCTTACAGTCCTCCATTCCGAAAGATCGTAGGATCTTTTCTATGTACCGCTCTTGGTCTAACTTAATCCCTTCACTATCCTGAGTTATACGTATTCCCAACATAAGCTCTGCTTTGCCTAGGTCTTTCATCTCAAATTTGTTGGCGAGATCTATCTTGACCTTCCGCAAGTCTTCAGCATCGTTCCAGAATAATAAAATATCATCAACATATACTGCAATGATGATGATTTTTCCTTCATTAAATCTGGTATAAACACAAGGTTCATTTTCAGATCTCTTGAACTGAAGTTTTATCAGTTCGTCATGAAGTCTTTTGTTCCATGCTCTCGGAGCTTGTTTAAGTCCGTACAGCGACCTCTGCAACAAACAAACGTGATTTTCTTTACCTTTCTCTTCAAAACCTTCAGGTTGCCTCATATAGACAACTTCGTCTAGATTTCCATTAAGAAAAGCTGTTTTCACGTCCATTTGGTCTACTTTTAGATTCATATGGACTGCTAATGCCATCAACGTCCTCAGTGAGCTATGCCTCACTACCGGCGAGAAAGTTTCAAAATAGTCAATGCCCCGCCTTTGACTAAAACCTCTTGCAACAAGACGAGCTTTTTATCGCTTCTTTCTCCCCGTCTCTTCTTTTATTCTAAATATCCATTTAGAATCCACAACGTTGCAAGATTGTGGTAGCTCCACCAAAGTCCAAGTTTTATTTCTCTTCAGCGCTTCCAGCTCCTCCTTAATAGCAGCTCTCCACATTTCTTTGTCTCTTCTAGACATTGCCTCTTCGACACTCTGTGGATCATCTTCACCAGCGGTTGTTTGGTAAGTGATATAACCTGGAAAGTCTCTTTTCTTCCTTTCTCTAATAGGATATCTCCTTTCCACATGATGATCATCATCTTCCTTTTCATCAGATGTCATCCACTCTTCATCACTAACAACTTGATTCTCTGCTTCAATGCACTCCTGCACTGGCGGTTGCTCAATCTTCTCTTCTTTATTTTCAGTATCTCCTTGAAAATCTTCTTGAGCTTTTCTCAGGTGCAGACCTTCGTCTACATTCTTAGTCAAATTTTCTTCAAGACTGACTATCACATGCCCTTCATTCTTATTCTCTATAGGCTTCACACTGTTGAATTTTTTATTTTCGAAAAATACAACGTCCCTCGCCTTACTAAGTTGTCCGCTTGCCGGATCGATTAGTCGGTAAGCCTTTGACTCTCCGCAGATACCGACGTGAATAAGCTCTTTCGATTTTGGATCCCATTTCCTCCTTTTAGCGTCGGGGATATGTGCAAATGCTTTACATCCAAAAACTTTGATCATACTCAGATCTTGCTTCTTCCCCGTCCACGCTTCCTCTGGCGTTTTCCCTTTGACTGCGACTGTCGGAGACCTATTCTTTAAATAAACGGCATAATTTACGGCCTCAGCCCAGAAAGTTGTCTCCAATCCTGCCTCCTGAAGCATACTCCTAGCTTTTTCTACAATCGTTCGGTTTGCACGTTCTGCAACACCATTCTGCTCGGGCGTATACTCTACTGTAAGTTGGTGTAGGATTCCACAATCCTTCATCAACTTGTTCATCTGTCGGTTGACATACTCTTTGCCATTATCCGACCGAAGAATCTTCAGAGTCTTCCCAGATTGTTTTTCTACAAAAGTCTTGAACTCGTGAAACTTTTCAAATACTTCACTCTTATTCTTGAGGAAATACACGAAAGTTTTACGCGTGAAATCATCAATGAAAGTCAAGAAGTATTTGTATCCACTGAGTGAATTTTCACCCATTGGTCCACAAACATCAGAATGAACTAATCCGAGAACTTCTTTAGCCCTATTCGCACGACCTCTCTGAAACGGTTGTTTCGTTTGTTTCCCCATTAAACACGCTGTACACTCTAAGTTAGTTGAAGTGTTAGGAAAACTTACTCCTGTGGCTAATTTGTCTCTCAACAATGTAAGGTTACGTATGCCAAGGTGCCCCATACGCCTATGCCACAACTCCATATCTTCACTGACAGTCGAAGCTAGTGCGATTTCCTGTGAACAGAGTTTTAGTTTATAAACGCCATTCTCCTCAACACCTGTATGTGCAACATCACCTGTTACCTTACATCCATCTTCTCGCAACAACTGAAAACCTTTCTTTGAAAACACTACCACAAAGCCTCTCTTTACAATAGTGCTCACACTTAATAGGTTGGTTTTTAAATCGGGTACATATATCACGTTACTTACGCTCGCATTTTCTTTCTGGCATATCACAGACCCTACTCCTATACCAAACACCTTACCTCCATTTGCACACCCAATCTCTATCTTTCGGCCACACATCCTGAAATCTCTCAGCCACTCTCTATTATTGGTCATGTGGTTAGTTGCTCCTGAATCAAGAATCCATTCTTGGTACTCTCCTGCCGTTGCAAGTCCAAGTGCTGCTGAAGCATTCTTCTTGATTTTTGGATTTTCAGGGCAAACTTTTGCTTTATGTGGTCCATTACAGATAAAGCATTTTATCATATGTGCCTTTCTTGGCACAGGTTTCTTTGCTTTACGATGTTTATCGGTTAGAAGTGCAGTATCATTGGTGCTGGTACTTAGACCTGAACTGTATGAAGCCTCCATCTGTAACAGCTTGGTCTTCACATAGTCTGTGGTCAACTCTACTCTTGAGTTTTCAATCGCAAGCCTCATCGGTTGAAAAGTTTCAGTCAAACCTTGTAACATCAACGTTGCTAATAACTCATCGTCAACCTCCTTACCGATGTCACTCAATTGCTGCGCTACTGACACCAGCTCGGTGACATAACTCCTAATTGATGTAAACTGTTCAAGCTTTAGGCTTACAAGCTTTGATAAAAGTCGGCATCTGTTATTTAATCCTTTATCCTCAAAAGCTGACCTTAAAGACTCCCACGCCTCCTTTGCCGTTTTTGCATGTCTTACGTGGATCAGGCAATGCGGTTTTATCATCAAGCATATCCTGGCTCTAGCTTTTTGGTCTCTTTTTAAGCCTAATACATCTGAACTCTCGGGTGTCGTCTGAGTGTACTCCCAAAGGTCGTCATGGATTAAGTACAGCTCTACCATAAACTTCCATGTGTTATAATTAGAGTTTCCGTCAAGTTTCTCTATAGACGTTAAGCTCATACCTGTATCATGTGGTTGCAATCTCTCCAGTCGCTCACCGCTTGAAGTTGTGCTTACAACTTTACCTTCAGTCGCCATAATAGGTAACAACTTTTTCATTAAACATTGAATAGACTCGTGCTGGGCCCATAACCTGAACGGGATTGGTATTCTCGTTCACAAAATAAATTTCTATTCATGTTATAATGTTTTGTATTTCATTTAAACATTATATGTGAACGAGAATACCAATCCCGTTCAGAGTCTCATCGCACTCTTGCCGCGAAAATTGAATCGACATCTTATGGAGGTATAATTTTTGTGAAAGATTTTGTGTATGTCAATGAATTTATAATAATCTGATGTTTTGAAGGGGATATAAATCGAGTACATAAATTCTGTTACATATATTCAAAGATAGATAGATTCATGAATACATACCAAGCTAATAAAAGTGTGTTAAAAATAATCACATCACCCAATAATACGAGTGTTGGTTATGTTAGACTCCCTACGCTCATACTAAAACAGTGCACTAGTTATTACGCCCATTTTGTGTCATATGATCTAAATGAAGGTTAATTTCCTGACAAGCTAAAACTATCAGTCGCATAGCCAATATAAAAGAAAGGAGATAAAGCAAAGCTTAACAACTAACGACCCATAGCATTAATACCAGTGTGTACCCACGATTTTTGAAAAAATATAGGTATAATAAGGAATCAGAATTTCAATTTTTCCTTGACCAGTGCCTTCTATTTTATCCCTAAGTGATACCCACCGACGCTGAAAACACATTTCGATTGATTTACATGAATATACATTTCTAAACTGGAGGGCCGGACGCGGTTCGGGTAAAATTCAAAATGTAAATCAGAACAGCATCTTTCTAAAGATCATTCAACTGCACTTGCTACTTTTGAAGTTATTAAAAAGATCATGGAAAACATTGACAAAAACAGACCTACAGTTGGTATTTTCGTTGAGTGGTATTATAACATCTGTGATATGAGTAAAGCTTTTGATTTTGTTGTCCAGAAAAACATACTTGATTAATTCTTAGCCTACTAAATTCGTAGTTTACTGTGTAGCTGAAAAATGGCTTGATAGTTACCTCAAGGGTAGACAGCAATATATTGAAATCACAGACATTAAATATTAGGATTAGGTAATGCACCTTGCTCTAGTGTGATCTTACGAGGACCTGAGGCCCCCCTTCGGTGCCGAAGATGACCGCTCCAGTGGTTTTAGCCGGTAGGTACCCCTTCACCCTTCCCCAGGGTTTTAACTTTTATTGTGGTGAGAAATAAATAAATTGTGAATTGTGATTTATTAGAACAGATCCGAAGATTACGAATAATTACGATGCATCTCTTCTTGGTACTATTCTGTTCTATTATTATAGAGATGGGTTGTATTAGGTAAATTTGGGATTAGGTGCATCTATTACTAATATGTACAAATACCTTTCCCAAATACCTAATCCACCTAATCTCTCAATACTTATTGATTAAGATTCATTATTAGTCCTTAATCGAGATGTTGTATTAGGTGCACCTATTCCGAATCTGTACAATTAGGTGCTCCACCTAATTTCTCAATACTTATCGATTATGATTCGTTATAAATCCATTTTTTTTTAACATACATAAACGTTAGTAAACATTTTTCTTAATCCTTGTCGTATTTGCTGGGACTGCATGTATAAATATTTATTATTTTTGTGTTTAGTGGTTAAGTGGTCAGTTTTTGGTGGAGATTTTTGTCGTTACATGGGAATTTTGTTTTATTTAATTAAATTATTGTTTTAATGATGAAGCCGGTGAGGACTAAGGTTGGTCACAATGTACTGTAGAATCAGAAGAGAACAAAAGATGAAATCGCAAAATATGCAAGAAAAGTGCTCATTAAAATTAGCCTGTTAAATGACAAAGAAAAATTGAATGCCGTAAAATGCATACGTGAATAACCCGCATATTCACTTGAATAATGTATTTCATTTTCATATTCTTTAGTGTTCAGATTAGGTATACTTGTATCGATATTAGATTCGAGTAGCGAATATTGAATTTGTTGAATAATACGCAGCTATAATAATAGCTATGTTGCTTGACATTACGAATAAAAAATATTGTCGAGGAGAGAGAGAGAGAGATAGATACACTATGTGTTGCGTCGTCTTACTCTCGTACGGTACCCAAAGTTTTGCGTTGTCTCGCTTCTGCTGTGATATAGCAAAACATGTCTTTGTTGTGAGTGAGTGAGATAGCGTAGGTAGCGGTGAGGACCTTTTCAAAACGTACTATGCTAAGTTGAATGGATGCAACTATATGAACTAGTCTTGTCATTATAGAACTGTATCGTGAAAATTGGAATAGGCTAGTATCGTAAAATACCTTATCTTTGGATCTGTTCTAATAAATAGGTACGACTCATCTCTTAAACATTCTATGGGTGAACAGTTTATATACTTTATTACATTGTACGGCCATGGCTTTTGTCGTGCTTGTGTCATAAATATAAAACAAACTTATTGATTATGTCGACTTAGCTATTGTTTGATTATAAAATGGCTACATTGATTCAGTCATACGAACAACAGTATTCAGTGCTCACAGCGGATATAACAGCTAAAATTGGACGTCTGAAATCTGGCAGTGAAGGTATGGACTATAAAATAAACACCTATCAGCTATTTTTCATTTCCATGTCTAAAAGTGACTAGCTGTGGGCCGCTGTGGTCTGAGTTGATTTTATTGAATCCCTTTTTACAGCAATTTGTTTTAACCCAACAGCACTCATAACATAATTTGATGTAAATAAATAGGCTTGATTCAGAAGCATACACTTAAGACGTAATCACAAAATTAAGATACCTAATACCTATGACTAGACGCATTATACTATAGTTATGAATCAACAGGACAGTAAAGGGATTATAAATCTAATATAGTAAAAACCATTCTTTACAAATATGCAACATCGGTCCAATAAGCTTAAAACATAATTTATCAGGCCTATGATGTTACAGCAGGCTTATACCAATTACAAATATAATATATTTTAACCTATTAAAATAATTCAGTGAATTTAGGGGTTCTGTGGTCATATTAATGTAAGCAATATCATTAATTGCTTTCAGTTAGTGTGACTATATTGTGCATTATGAAAAGCCTTAGTAATACACAATTAAAACTAAAAATATACACTAGTATAATACTAAACTAACACACAAATATATACATTAATCTTTATATATTTAATAGTTTCTCTTAATGATTGTAACTTCTGAGCCCTGCGGTGATGGTGCAGCATTCCTGGATCCACAAATGGATGTACATATGAAGTTTAGGTTGCATGATGATGTCTCTGATTAGGGCCAAACTAATGGCCATCACAGAGGCATTATCTAATGCTGTAATAATGTACCATAGGACAGCAGAAGATAGTAATACTAGTAGATTCTAAATGCCTACAGCATTTGGCAAACTAAGTGTCTTGGGGGTACAAGGTATTTCAAAAGACTATGAAGCCTTGGACTTACTACAGAGATTGCAGGTAAAAATGTGTGTCAACTTTCAATGGATACCTTCTCATGTTGGCTTGCTGGATAATGAGGTTGTGGATTGGTTGGCTGAAAATGCAGTGGATGATGGTGAGGAGTTTTTGACTGGGCCATATAGTAGTGAAATCGTTCCATGGGTTAAAAGTCTGTGTGTAGAAGAATGGATGCAGTTATTTAGGAAGTGTTTGGAAATAAAGGGTATTTGGTGCTACATCATACAGGATATGCCAGATTCAGTGCTTTGATTTGACTGTGCTAACCTGTCCAGGGGGACTGGTGTTGGCACTCAGAGGGCCAATTATCTTTATTTTAAATGTTCAAAATATAGTTCCTGATCCAGGCTCAATGTCACAAATGGTATTCTAATAAACTAACAAACAATGTCAAACATGAACTTCATCGAACGTTACCGATGGAGCCAGAACCATAAAAAAATAGAATAGAAACATGAACTTCCATTGTAATGATATCACAAAATTATCAAAGACAAAACAGTATTCACCTTTTTTCTGGCATTATTCCATTGAGTCTAAGCCCAATACGATTCTGCCAATGTCAACGTTGTAAGCTAATACACGCAAGAGATTAGATGGCTGCAAATTTATAGAGAAAAGAGATTATTCAGTGGTTGATCCACCACCTAAAACAAAACGAAAAACAAACACAATGTCACAAAGGGAGAGACATCACATTATAGCATTGAGAAAGTAATAACTAGTTTAATGAGTTAAAAAGGAGGGAGATTAGTTAGCAGAACACAAGAGTTAGTATTATTAATTACAACTTAACGCCAAAACAAGTAATATATTAACTAAGCAGGACAATTACAAAGGCAGAATCAACAGGCATAAGAAGGGAGTGGAAATTAATAGGATGAGGAATGTTAGTGTGGAGAATTTCATACAGGGATATAGGATATTTAGGACAGGAAAAGAAGATATGGTTGGTGGTACCTTCATCAATCCCACACTCACAGAGAGAGTGGTGCCACACCCTAATCTTACTTAAGAATACAGGAGTGCAGCAATGACCTAGTCGGAGTCTACATATGGTTGAGGTGGCAAACTACCATGTCGGTTTTTTGAAAGCAAGGTTTTTTCCGAATTGTCAGTTGTATTCTGCCATAGTGTCGACCACATGAAGCGTTGGAGATGCGCCACTGAGCATTCCAAGACTCGAACATAAAAACTTTGGCTAGTGTTAAGATATATGGAGAAAAAAGATTATAGTTGGTTAAGAAACTGTCATTAACGGCATCTTTGGCTCAAGAATCCAGGTGTTTGTTATCCTTGATGCCGCTATGACCGGAAACCCAGGCAAGAGCGACATCTATGTCTCTAGATCTGCACTTATATAGTAATTCTTTTATTTGTAAGATAAAACAAAAATTGGATTTGCATATAAATGGTTAGTTAATAGTACTTGCAACTCAAGCAACTTTCAGAATCCGTGAGTATAACAGTTTTATTCAAATTATGGGATTCCAGAAAAGAAACAGATTCCAGGATGGCAACAGCTTCCCCTGTGAACACAGAAATGAGGTGGGCATTTATAATTTAGGATTACGTGAAACTTGGGTTTCCACACTGCAGCACCACCACATCCTGCACTTGATAGTTTCGATGCGTTGGTGAACACTGAGTCAGTTGGGAAAATTTTGATATATAGATTCTTCAAATAAGAAATTAGCACCTGGTTGAAGCTTTGAGATACCCAAGTCAAGTAAGATAAGTGGATTGAATGTAAGAACATTAAAGTCGAAACAGGGTCGACACATTCGACCTGCAATGCGTTCTTGGGGGAGGATTTCATAGCGCCTAGTACTATGCGCAGGCATTTGGCTTGAAGTACATTTAGTTTTTCCAGAGGAATTTTGTTACAGGGTTCTTCAATGAAAATCCCATAGTCAAGGTGACTACAGACAGATGCATGGTATAAAAGGTTAAGGCAGAAAGGGTGAGATTCCCACCAAACTCCTGCCACAGCCCTTAGTACATTAATCCCTTTTCACACTTCTGGACAATGAAATAATTTTGTATAGAGCCTGTCATACGACTGTCAAAAAATACACCCAAAAACTTTACACTATTCTGAACTGGAATGGTTTCATTTCCACAAATAATAGTTGGGGTGGGATTATTTCTTTTTCTAGTAAATACCACAGCTTTACTTTAGGGAATGGAAAATCAGAGTCCATGGTCTTGAAGCCATACATTCAGGTAGTAGAGAGCGGAGTTTAGACGTGAAAAAGCTGATTCCATTGATTTAGAAGAAGTGTGTAGAGCCAAATTATCAGCATATTGAAGAATATGACAAAAAGGGTTAACAGGAATGTTCTAGGTCATGGGTGTAAATATTGAAAATGAAAGGGCTTAATACAGAACCTTGGGAAAGACCCTTCCAGACCTGTCTGCGTATGACGTCAGAGCCTTGATAACGAACAAAAATATTCCTAGACATCAAAAGTTTTGCTATGAAGTGAACAATCCTCACAGGGATGTTCAGCTGGAGCAGATTTTGCCTGAGCACCGGAAGAAGGACACTGTCATATGCAGAAGAGATGTCCAGGAATACACCCACAAGGTACTCCCTATCAGAGACGGCCAAACGAATATCTGATGAAGGGATGCTTAGACTATCCATAGTACTCTTGCCTTTCCGAAACCCGAATTGGCTTTTATCCAGTATATCTTTATTTTCTATGAACCACTCAAGGCAATTTTTTATTAAATGTTCTATAAGCTTGCATATAGAGGAGAGATTTGAAGGATTCTTTCTAGGTTTTAGGATAGGGATAATAAATTGACCTTTCCAAGATTTGATTTGGCCAAATTCAAAAAGATTATTGAGGATAAGGAGGAGACAAGCTTTTCAGGTAGGATTCAAATTGGTTAAAAAGGAATAAGGGACTCGTATCCGTCGTCACGGTTCTCCCGGAAAGAGGCGTAGCCCGGAACCCTTAACTGGGTTCCAGGATGCAACACATGATTTTTGGACGAGGTGAATTAATTCGGATTCTTTAGGGGCAAGGGGTTTCTACAGTTCCATTGAATGATTTGGGCCTGGGGCATTGGAACTGGCTATAAAGGCAAGATGTGCTAGCTTATCTGCAACGTTATTCGGTAGACAGTCACTGAATTTTGTGACGAAATTGTCAAGGATGGCAATAAAAAGATTATGAAATTCTCCTGAGACAAATTTGCCAAACCAGAAGATGCAGCAGATGAAGAAGCATGGGCTGGGATGGCACGTCCATTTGGTAGAGTAGAAGGGGAGTTATTTATGATGGCCTGGTGAGCATGTATATCATAGCCTGGGGACAGAGGGTCTGGGGCAGGGTTGCGAACCATTGTTCTTTTTATAAGATGTTGAAGGAGAAGAGTGGATTCAGTTGCTTGTATCAGGATAGGGAGGAAGAAGTGATTGGGGGTTGGGTGTTAAGGGAGAGGGTAACATCGGAGTAAGGGCGACGAACAGGGGGGAATTGAGAAGCTGCATCTGTACATGAAATATTATTTTCCGACATAAGCAATTTGATATTTTTTTTATGTGAATGCTCAGGGCATTGTTTGTCAATTGCACGAAGTTGACCTGAACAGAGGATACATAATATTTTGTCGTTTTGAATATTGCAAGATTCCCCTGGGTGACGACGTCAGACGACAACACTTAAAACATCTGGCTTTTGACCGGCATTGGGTTTTGATGTGGCCGAACCGACAACAGTTATGGCACTGTATAGATGGGAGCTGATAAACTTCCACTTCGAGAGAGTTGTAAAACCAGTTGGGATGATTTCTCCTTCAAAAGTGAACCACAGATTGCGTAGGTGTCCAATGAATCCCTGTTTTTTTTTTTAAACATTGGTCCGCAGTTGGATTTCTCCTCTGTCGTGGGTGCATTCACAGACATGAATTACACACACAATACACCCAGACCCGGAAAAACTACCATATACCAAATTCGTATGCTAAAGAAGTTCATATCGATGTAAAAAAATCGTATACTTAAAATATGATAAAATAGGTTCAAAATGAGATTTTTATTGCCATTCCACTCTAACTACTGTATTCATCTCGGTCGGTAAATCGAATATCTACTTATATCGCTCGTGCTCTATCGTCGCACGCGAATCCTGAATCACGTAGCCGATGTGGAGCGAGCGATACCCGAATATCTAGATTTTGTAATATATGGATTTTGAACCAGCCAATATCCGATTTGTAGATAATGTATCTGATTTGTAGATTTTGTATCTATATACGATTTATATCGCCCACCACTATATCCCCTCTCCTAGTATTTCATTTCCATGCCACGGTCTGGATGGGTAACCATCTATTTCATAGCGAAAACTCACCGTACCTTGGCGAACACGTGAAGCTTCTGTACCCCGATTCTCGCAAAAACCAACGATCTAGATATCGTTGAGGTTTGAAAGCCGTTCGATCGATGTTCCATCCGCAGTTGGTATGCCTGTTCCTTGAAAGCAGTTTATTAAACTGAACAGCTTTAACTCGATAGGATCAAAACTAACCGATTACTCGTTGCGTAATTGTTCACTTGCTTGCACTTGCAGCTACAAAAGCTGTAAGATGTCAGTATTTTTTTTGTATTCTATCAAGTTATTTGATCAGTTTTTCACTCTTAATATTTTGATATTCGTCATATTGATCGAATAAATAAAATAAAATATGATATCAATGAATATAAACTGGCAATAGTATTTTTTTATTTTAATTACCTATTTGTCAGAAAGTTGGAATCTACGCATTGACGACTGCCGTTTAATGACACCAACCGGAATCGACGATTATCGTTCCGGAGATACCCACTATGCGGTCACCAATCCATAGACTGACCGCGCTAAATGTTATTAACCTGCCGATCGTTTATCAATCTGTGAATTTAATTATGCTCAGTTCAAATATCACTATGCGGTCACCCATCCATATACTGACCGCGCAAAATGTTGCTTAATCTCGCCGATCATTTCAGAGAATGAAATCATCATCATCATTTCGGCCGAATGAAGTCCACTGCTGGACACAGGCCTCCCCCAAAGATCCACAACGACCGATATGGATATGTTGTGGGCTCATTGGGGGGTTTTGCCATAATCGCCACGCTTGGCAGACGGGTTGGCGATCGCAGTTGAGTTGTTAATGTACTCGAAGGACGCTGCTGCCCATCCTCTGGCTAATACCTTAGTCGACTTTTACGACACCCATGGGAGGAGATGGGGTGGTGGCATTCTGAGCCGGCACCACACGGTACATGGTAATAATGAAATGGTATATGCCAATACCACTATGCGGTCACCGATCCATAGACTGACCGCGCTAAAAGTTGTTTAACCTTGCCGATCGTATCTCAGTTCATAGATAAAACGAAAATTTGCCTCACACAAATTAAACTATTCCACCAACTCGTGTATTGATAATAACTACTTATTTATACGTCTTGTCCTTGACTGCTCGATGTGATATCAAAGTTGAAAGTACAGGTAATATGCGAGTGTATTAAAATAAAACAGCGCCATCTAGTAGTACCGATGCCGCCTAGTACCTAAGCGAACTCATAGATGGCGTTGTAAAACCTGCCATCTGTTTAAAAAAAAGCTTGCCAGTTCGCTGGCCAGAGTTAGGAAGGTGCCGTTTCTTTGTATGGAATTGGGTATCTGTACTAGTGTATTATAATATCTGTGGGTAAAACGATCATGTGAAAATTGTAATCCAAACCTATGAATAAACCCATTATGTATTTATTTTTACTAATTGCAATCATTCGAATTCAATACATTTTTCAGATAATCGTGATCAGTTAACTCGAGAGATAAATGCTAATTTTGAAGAAGCAAATGACTTGGTAAGTCTTCTCCAGCAATTATTTTAATTTTAAACTGGGCCAGGTATCTCGTAGCATGTCTGATGTGTTTCAATGGGTATTAAAAAAAAGTGCGTGTGTGTCAGCTCCGACGCACGACTGGAGTTTACTCCTTACGAACGATAATTATGTTATATATATCGAATAGAAAAAGAGGGTAAATGAACGCATCTTCTAAAATGATAAGAGAAACAAACGTATATCTGTAATTATTCGTATTATTGATATTACTTCAATAAAAGCGTATTATATAAAGTATGTTACAAAATAATAATATGATTTGTTTAATAGTACATAAAAATACACGTATCAATGCATAGAAGTACAAGAAAACTTTAAAATCAATACATTAAAAGTTGATGGTTAGGTTGCTGTTTATGTACGTTGTATAGATACAATAAATGCTACTATATGTATTTATTATACAGCATGCATACCCTGTACTCGGCAGCAGTATACAAGTTGCGGCAGAACTTCGTAATACGCAGGCACACATATACAAAAATACGCACACATTCAACTCTCAGACCAGAGGTAGTGAACTATACAGTGAGACTACGAAGCATCGCACAAAGAGGAGGCTCCGAGAATAAGATACGCTGTGTAATGTATTCCATCTTATTCTTTTGTACGTTCAATGCTACAGATATATATGTTGGTCTCTTTCTACGTAACGCCTCAACTTTCCGAGTGTTACACGATTTTACTCCTCATAAAATTTCCGTACCGGGCCTTATAACTCAAATCGTTTCTTAAGGAGTAAACTCCAATAAATTTTATTTTACTTTTATGCTAATGAAATAAGGTAGTACGAATATTTTAAAACTACTGTACATACCTTTTGGGTTTTAGTACTAACAATATTTAAAAAGCTTATTTTTGTCATCATATCGGCCAAAGGACGTCCACTGCTGAACAAAGGCGTCCCCCATAGATTTCACCCACGAACAACTACATGCCGCCAGCGGCGGTGGTGCGAGCGGTGCGAAAGCACAAGGGCGCCATCACAAGGGGGCGCCAAAGGGCTAAAAAAGTTATCGAAACATATATTCCATCATCCACAAATCGTCACGTTGTCGGCGTCGCCGATATTTAGGATAGAACCTCGTCAAACTAAGATACTTAATCCTTCATTGGAATATTTTTGGTTCCTCCTACTACAACTTTTGTTTTTTTATAACGTTGCCCCACACTAGGAGTTCTCCTGTGTCGTGAGTGCGTTTACAGACATGAATTCCACATACAATACACCTATACCCGGAACATCTACCTGCAGATCATACAAATATTTGTTCCGTGCGGTAATCGAAACCACGACCCGGAGCGCATCAGCCGATTGTATCAGCCACTGCACAAACCGTACCGTCATTATACTTATACTTAATATGCATATTAGTGCTTTTTGTTTATTTCTTGTTGTATATCTCAATATGGTTTAAGGGTCGGATAAACAGCTCGTATTTCTACAAATTACACTATTGTAGACGCGCAAACAGGCGATCTTGCACCGCCTGCAGGTACGGTACCATCCCACGTTGCGTTTTCCGGGTTTCCTTTCGAGAACTTTATTACTCGAACGGCTATCAGTTCTACGAGCAATATGCCCAGCTCACTTTATCATTAGAGCTATGTCGGCAACTTTAGGTCTACGGATCTCCTCATTTCTGATTCGATGAAGTATAGCTCTCCCCATAGCTCGCTGACTGATCTTGAGCTTTCTTAAGAGGCCTAAAGTGAGTGACCACGTTTCTGTGCCTTATGTCATCGCTTTTTTTTACCTTTGTCTTATGGTGAGGCATTGGTAAACTAGGCGCACGACACGAATAAAATATAACTGAATACAGTACTATCATCATTTTTCATCATCATTTCGGCCGAATGAAGTCCACTGCTGGACACATGCCTCCCCCAAAGATCACCACAACGACCGATATGGGTGTGTTGTGGGCTCATTGGAGGGTTTTGCCATAATCGCCACGCTTGGCAGACGGGTTGGCGATCGCAGTTGATTTGTTAATGTAATCGAAGGAAGCTGCTGCCCATCTTTCGGCTAATCCCATAGTCGACTTTTACGACACCCACGGGAGGAAATGGGGTGGTGGTATTCTGAACCGGCACCACACGGCTAACCAAACGGCACAGTACTATAGCCGCAGGCAACCCTATTCGAGGCTTATTCGCTGTGAAATCGGTCGGAATTTAGCGCATCTGAAACATCGATTTACATTAAGTTAATCTCAAATCGGGCACCGCGCCCCGCATTCCCCTCTCACCCCGGTATGCTTACGCAGCCAACAACAACAATAATAAAATTATATTAGCGGCTACGTACTTATTTTTTCTGAACCATAACTTAAATTTTTTTCATTCGTTTACAACCTTTTACAAAGCCCTTTTTATTTCTAGGTATTATTTTTATTAAAATACAAAGGAAATCTATGGGAAGATATAACAGTGTATTTTTTATGGCTGATAGATGCCGCTGATATTTAGCATACTACAGTTAGTTCGACGGTGGTCATCATCATCATCATTTCGGCCGAATAAAGTCCACTGCTGGACACAGGCCTCCCTCTAAGATCACCACAACACATCGGTGTGTTGTGTGGCCATTGGGGGGTTTTGCAATAATCGCCACGCTTGGCAGGCGGGTTGGCGATCGCAGTTGAGTTGTTAATGTATTCGATGGAATGCTGCTGCCCATCCTCCGGCTAATCCCTTAGTCGCCTTTTACGACACCCACGGGATGAGATGGGTTGGTGCTATTTGTAGCCGGCACCAGACGGCACAACGTTGGTCAGAAGTACTTATTTATAAATTTCCATTTTTTTGGTAGTTGGAGCAATTGGAGTTAGAATCTCGTGGCGCAGGGGCAGGGTCCCGCGTGGCGGCATACCGCGCGGAGCTGCAGCGCGTGCGGGACGAGTACCGCTCTGTTATCAACAACGCTGGCTCATGTAAGCTTGTTTACATGTCACTCGTTAAGCTCTTTTGTGAGATTTGACCAAGGCTTCACAAATTCTGAGTTATGTGAATCTTGACTGGGACTACAGCCTGTTTCATCCACCATAACAATGTGTATGTTCGTACGGTAGCGTAGTTATGTTCCGGAAGAAGGTTGGAAGCCATTGAAATTACCGAAACACAAGTCCAAGTATCAGACGTCAGCATCCGAGTATGATTCTAGTTTTCGGTTCAGTGTTTTTTTTTTTTTGACGTATAGAGTAACGTAAAAGTATTGCCCTAATGTGAGTGAATTTGGAATCAAAAATACAACTATCCAACAACATATAGCATTTTCGTTTAAATTTATGCGAAAATTACAATTCGTAACATATATAAGTAGATATGAATAGTCTTCAATTGATATAAAAAATTAAAATATTGCATGGCGTTTCACTATTCAGCTGTTAGCTCGAAATCCTTGAATTCTTTTCCAAAGTTTCTACATTGTACTGTACAAGACCACAATTAATAAAAGTAATGTAAGACGGATTGTCAAAACGTCAACTGCCTTCCGAAAACCACAATAAATCAGATCAAGCTTCACTTTTTTTTTTAAGTTGCCCCGCACTAGTATTTCTACTGTGTCGCGGGTGCTTTTACAGACATAAATTCCACACACACACAATACACCCAGACCCAGAACAACTACCTGCAGATCGTACAAATATTTGTTCCTTGCGGAAACCGAACCCACCTGGTGTGCAGCAGCCGACTGTGTCAGCCTCTGCACCAAAAAGTTTGAGTTTAACCACAGAATACTTCCAATCCAATGTTTATGGCTCCATCGGATGTGCAGGTTTCCTCACGATGTTTTGCTTCACCGTTAACGCAAGCGATAATGAAATTCTGATCCGCACATGAGTCCGAAAATTCAGAGGTGCGGCCGGTGATCGAACTCAGACTCTCCTGTACGGAAGGCAAGCCTTCAATCACTAGGTTATCACTGCTTGTAATATAAAGTACAGTATTCGGTAGTATTGTACATGTCCCTATTTATTTACCTAATTCAATTATCTTGTCTATAATTTGACCCCTTCATCGAGACCGGCGTGTGGTGACGGCTAAGAATAGCACCAACCCATCTCACCCCGTGGGTGACGTAGCAGCAGCGTCCATTGAGTAGATTAGCAACTCAACTGCGATCTCTAACCCGCCTGCCAAGCGTGGCGATTATGGAAAAACTTCCCAATGAGCGCACAACACACATAGACCGGTTGTTGTGACGATCTTTGGGGGAGGCTTGTGTCAGTGGACTTTATTCAGGTGAAATCTAGTTTTATAGATTTTTTATTTCATGTTTATAAAATTTTACCAGATAGCTTCGATAACGATGAGGTCTATGAAGACTGGGGTGGAGAGGGCGAGCAGCATCGTAAGCTGCTAGACAACACTGAGCGACTCGAGCGCACCGGGAAGACCCTGACAGAAGGATACCGCGTAGTGCTCGAGACTGAGCAACTCGGCGCCGCCGTGCTGCAGGACTTGAACGAGCAGAGGGAGACCATACAGAGATCTAGGGGACGGGTGAGTCATAAGCCTGTATTCTGTAAGAAAAAGTTTACAGTGATGGCACGGTTGGTGTAGTGGCTGATACAATCGGCTGCTGAGCTCCGGGTTACGGGTTCGATTCCCGCACGGAACAAATATTTGTATGATCTACAGGTAGTTGTTCCGAATCTGGGTGTATTGTGTCTGTGAACGACACAGGAGAAATCCTAGTGCGGGTAGTATAGCACCACTCCATCTCCTCCCGTGGATGTCGTAAAAGGCGACTAAATGACTCTAAGCCAGAGGGATGGGCAACAGCTACCCTTCTGAGAAACGGTGGCCATACTGCGCTCACCAACCCGCCTGCCAAGCGTGGTGAGTATTGGCAAATACCCCCTAAAATGACGACACAATTGTGGAAATCTATGGGGGAGGCCTTTGTTAAGCAGTGGACGTATAAATAAATGGCTGATATGATGAGCTAGGGACTCACGAGCTCTCAGTAATAACTTTATTATCAGTAATAATTAGCCATAGAGCTTTTGGCTTAAGTTCGCTCAAACTATTTCCTTGAATTATTTTGTGTCTTCACACTCTTTTGCCCTAAAATCGTCATCAGATGAACTTTATAAATTAACTATGATTATTGCATATCTTCATATTCTTTTCTGTACGTGTGCATGTCACTGAACTCCGCCTAAACGGCTAGACCGATTTTGATAAAAAAAATGTATGTTTGGGTCCCTGGATCGTTTAGATTCACAATTGGAGCCGGTAGGTGGCGCTGCAATCGGCATGTACCTGCCTGTGCGAAGCTGGGGCGGACAGCTAGTGTTTTTATATAACTGCACAACATTTATTTCACAGATACACATACAAACACATCAGTTCGTTAGCTGCTTAACATGGGCTTGCCAATTACCCGATCACTGCAATAAGGGGTCATATGTGATATTGCCATAATCACCACGCTTGGCAGGCGGATTGGTGATCGTAGTATGTTGTTATCAGCACAATGGAGAATGCTACTGCCCATCCTATTGATATCAAGCATTAATCGCCCTTAACGACACCAATTGGCGTTCTAAACTTGGCACGAAACAATAACGCACTCTGAAATCTACACAAAATATTAACTGCCATTCTTCTGCTTCCAGCTCCGCGAAGCAGACGAGCAACTGAACCGCTCAACCCGTCTGATGAACACGATGGTGATGCGAGCTTTCCAAGACAGGTTCGTGCTGATCATGGTGTTCCTGGTCCTCGGCATCCTGCTGTGTGTGGGCGTGTACTTCTACGTCACCTAGCTGTCACCGCACGCTTATGCGTGCGACCCTATGCTCGGACCGGTTGATATATACACGTTGGACGAGAACAACCGGTTTTGGTTTCTAATTTTTACGTAAACGTCGTTTCACAGTAAGATCATTGTATGTTTATCATCGTGTTTCACAGTCAAGCTCATTTAGATGGAATGTTTTGTATACTACAGACTAAAAAACATGTTGAAGATTTTCGTAAGAATCATTGTGTATTTATGTATGCAGATATAACGTGTGTGCAATAGTGCTGGCTTGGCTGATAAGTGTTAAACGAAACGAAAGTGATGAACTGTTATTTAAGCATGGAAGACACTACTTTTAGTATATACAAAACCTGAAAATAGCTCATAATCAGTAAATTTTAAAACTATATTTTGTTTTATCTCGGTTTAAGTTTGAAATGTACTAAAAGTAATGTTGTTTAATAGTTTGTTTCTTCTAGCATTATTACCCTTTGTTGTTCTATGAGTCTTCTGCAATATAATACATCATCATTAATCACCATTAGATAGGTCGATATGAATTGCTGCTATGAGTAGCCGAGTGTTTATAAAGATGATCTAACTATACATAAGATTATAAATCATTCCCTATGTATATAGATAAGCTTTCACACAGGGTCGATGCTAGCGCCATCTTGTGTATGTGTAAATAGTTTAATATTTTAGCAGCAACCACCTTCTTCAATATTTCAATATAATATTTAGCAATTTTTCATGTATGAATAAAACCACTATTATAAATATGAAAGTCTGTATGTTGGAATGTTTTAGACTCCATCACAGGGCTGAACAGTTTCTAATAAAATTTGGCGTAGAGGTAGACTATGTCGTGGAATAGGATGTAGAATACTTTTTATTTGAATTGTAAGTAAGTGAATAAATAATAATAATAAATAGTAAAGATGTCTATTTACGCCCAGCGAAGCGGGCTCGTAATACCTATAATATCTTTTTATAACTTGTTGCTTTAGCCCCTTTAGATCAGATAGTCATCGTGCGTCCCAAAGTTAACACATTCCTGTATCTATAGCGATTAAGGCCGTTTCGTAATAATAATATATACACAACTATATCTCATTATACACCTGTGTATTCGCTATGTATAAGAGTAAATAATAAGACGATAGAAATGTCACGAACGGATGGTATGGTGAGGTGATTTTTTCATAGTAGACCAAGGCCTGTATGACAAGAATTAAAATTCAAATAAAACTTGACCCGAGATCATCGATTTAATATAAATTCTGGACCTATTACGTAGGGTACATATTTGTTTAACGCAATCTAGATTCAAGTTCTACTTGAATTTTGATTATCGATCTGTAATGCGGGCTAATAGAAGTGATCTGAAATAGTTAAGAATTATTAACAAAATCTGTTCTTCTTGTCTTGGAAACATTAGATATAATTATCACAATAATATGTCTGTAGCCATGTCACACATATATTCAATCGATGTTATTGCAAATGTTTGCTTGTATCACACACAGTGAATTCAACATAAATGTATTTTCATGTATATGAGACTGTTTATTGTAATGTAGGAAAATAATATTTATTGTAATCTAAGGGTATCATAAGAGCTCCCCACACAGGCGAGATATATCGCACAATATTATTGCAATGCAATTTAGGGATGATTCGAAATGCCATTTATACCGATATTTCAGTGCAATAACACCGCTCTGCTAGTTCCCTTCTGTAATGACGTGTGTAAGTTATAGGAATTGATATGCGATAATATTACGCGATGCATCGCAGCGATCTGCGGCGAGCAGTAAGGCAGTAGTGTATTAAATGTTTTATGAAATCATGTTTGTGTTGTTTTATGTTGATCTCCCTTCAAAAAAGGCGTATTGTCTGCCATCAGAGAAATAATTTAGTGTAGACATATACTCCAACAAATATAAATAAAATTGATGAAAATGCCGAATCTCACATGCACAAATACAGCATCTTCAATAAATATTTGTGTGTATTGTGTGCCGCGTCTCTTACATAGAGATACAGCAGATACCCTGCTGATGCTATTTTATTAGTATCCAGTTTGAATACTGGCCAAGGACTATCCGACCGAATAGCAGACCCTTAATAAATTGTACGCATAAAATAGTGTTTCGTGGTTAACAAACATGTTGATATCAAAGATTGACGTCAGAATAGCTGGCCACTTTATTCCTACAATATTTTCGTTTGCTCAAAGTTAGGAAATAGGTATTACTGTATTACTTGTATTACTGCGGTAAGCTTGGCATCTCAATTGTAGCAATTAATAGAATTTGGTTCACTACCGCAGTTCCTATAGACAAGTGTAACCGTGAGCTGAGCGAGTTACTGCAGCACACTGCAAAATATTATCTCTTCTGGATTTGAATAGCACAGATGCACAGTGCATTATGTCAAGTAATTGTACATGAAATTGTGTTTTGTGTTATTCACGAAAACAGATGGTACTGAAGTTATTCTAGCACAAACAAAAATTACCCGATGAGCTTAGCTGGATATAAAGTAGCCAGAAGGATAGGTAGATCATAATATATGGCAAATGAACACGCCAAGTTTACCGCCTTATTATTCGGTGGTTGCTATACCTTTATCTGCTGTTTGGAGCACAATCCTCGCCCGATATTCGGCCGATTAAATTCAAAATATTTTTATTCATATAAACTACTTTGCAGACACTTTCGGAAGTTTCCAAGTAGTTTGTTCTATGGAGAAGAACCAGCACGAAAATCCATAGACACATTAAAAATAATTAAAAAATGTTATATTACATTGTTGATAGTTGCAAACAGAATTAACGTACGTGAGAATGTACTGTCAGCGTGATCTCTACCTGTTGCAGCTCCAGTTATCTTAGCCACCAGCCGGTTTAGTGTTGAATGTCTAAGAAAGCTACTTTATTGGAACCCAATTAGTTACAGGAATCGCTTGTCTATCACGGGTTAAAAGCGAGATTGACCTCTGGGGCTTAGTAATTACCCTTATGACAAAGACTTAAAACTACTTTGTATGTGACAATGTGTCAACATTATTAGAAGAATTCTTATATTTGTCGTATATAATTATCTCACATACAGAGTTCCCGTTGGAAATAAAAAATAATATTGCAAACAAAATTAGCATAACATTTTATTACATACATTTTTACACTCAAATCACAATATCTTAATACAATGTCGCAATATATTATTACAATATATTTAAATATATTAAGGTGTTCACTTTATTTAAATAATAAGGCTTCTGAGGTCAAGTTGCAAGAGGGCCAGGTTGTAAGAAAATATTCACCCCATTTGTCTTTTTTTTATGTTTGATGATTGTCATCATCATCATCACCTCAGTCGAAGGTCATCTACTCCTGAACAAAGGCTTCCCCCATAGTCTACTACCTGTTACATGCCGCCCGCATCCAACAACTCCCATCGACCTTCAGGTCTTCGTCCACCTCGTTGGAGGCCGTCCTACGCTATGCTGACTTTATTATAGCAGATCAAAATATTATGGCTGGATGAAGTCCCTTCATGGATTTATCCAAAGTCAATTTTCATATAATCTTATACTATAGGTAACATTTATTATGATCGTCGTGAAATTTAGACAAAATGCTATGCGGTGGCCATGCATGGCCCATCGAAGTTCACCATTATATTCCCCTCTCGCACCTCAGTTGCCAACTTAATAACATTACGAATCTAACACTAGTTTTCTACCTCGGCTTGTCTGAAGCGTTTCCCAGTAGCAGCTAATTCGAGGTATTGGCAATATCATGTGAGGTTTTGAGGCGGTTCCGCCGGCGCGTCCTCCTCGTCCGGCTGGCCCAGCGAGAGTAAGCGCATCTTGTAATCATTTAGCTTTATGTCCTGCAAAATAGGATATTTTTCTTATAGGCAGATTGGTACCCAGTGGAAATTCTACATGGAACTTCCTTCGCCCCGAGGTATGGCGAAGGGGAATGCCGGACTCCTACCGGCTAAAACCACTGGAGCGGTCATCTTCGGCACCGAAGGGGGGCTCCAGGTCCTCGTAAGATCACACTAGAGCCGCCCATTGGTGCCACGCCTTTAGGCACACCTCGGAGGGGATGACTGTAAAGCGGTCACCCCCTCTAGCGGAGGGAAGGCGACTGAAAGCCGCCTCTCAGGCACGTCTCGGGGAGGATTGTAAAGGATCCCCCCAAGTCTCGGTGTGAGGCAGAGATAGCCTAGCGGTTAAACGCTTGACTTCCATACCGGAGGGTCTGAGTTCAATCCCGGTCCGCACCTATGACTTTTCGGATTCATGTGCGGATCAGAATTTGATTATCACTTGCGTTAAGGGTCAAGGAAAACATCGTGAGGAAGGCAGCACACCCGAGATGGCTCCAAAAACAATGTTCCTTATGTTGTGTCTAGTCCGCCAATCCGCACTACGCCAGCGTGGTGGACTAAGGCCTAATCTTTCTCATCATGAGAAAAGGCCCGTGCCCAGCAGTGGGACAGTAGTGAGCTGTTAATGTCCTTATTTTCGTTTTCATCTAAGTTATTGTAAGGAGACATACAAACATTCATGTACTATATAGGGGTCTTACTTTAATAATGGAAAATATTTTAAGGCTAGGCTCTATGAATGGTATAGAATTCATTTCAAATATCAAGTATCGGTTTTACAGATAATAAATAAATCAATATTCAAACATTCGACTAGCGAAAGACTTATTTACTCTGTACTATTTGATAAAATAAAGGTTGATGCTACGTTTATTTATTTTGCTCAAACGGATCATTGCTACCTATAGATTTACCTCCTAAAATATTTTCCATTATTAAAGTAAGACCCTATATATCCCAAGTGTTGCGTGTTACCATTACCATTCACGGTCAATCAGGCATATTTTATGGTATTGGACATTTATCATGTACGCGGTTAAGAAACGATCTTAAACCAATTAAGTCTTCATCACAAAAAGAAAACAACAATAGGTCAAAAAATCCTCCACAAAATAAAATACAAACCTGATCAGCAAGAAGCTCCAACAAGTCATCCTGGTCTTTCCTCACTCTCTCCAACTCCTCCGCCATGTTCTTCTCAACTTCTCGGCTGCTCTTCAGTTCATTGTGTAGCCTTGCCACTTCAGCAGCCAAGCCCTCCAGCTTGGTTTCGTACTCCTGGACCCTGGAGTCATCTTGACTAGATGGTGGGATGACATAGTTGCTTGGTACTGATTTGGCTGCAGAAACTTGCGCTTTGAGGAGCGTGTTTTCGTCTTTTAGATGGGAGTTCGCGGATATTGAGTCGTTTAGGGCGCTCTGAAAATGATATTTTCTAGATTATTATTGTCGTCATCTTTAATGAGTTAGTAAATTAGTTAATACTGCACTCGCCTTTCGCCTACTATATTCCTGTTTGATTCCGTTGGTAAATATTCCACTCCATCTCCTCCCATGGAATTCGTAAAAAGCGATTAAGGGACTCTCCACCAGGGATGGACTGCTGCGACCCTTACTGCGCTCACCAACCCACTGGCAGGTTCCGCCCAAAATGACGACACAATGGTGAAATCTATGGGGGAGAATTTTTTCAGACAGAATTTATATTGTGTTTATTGCAAATAAGGAATTTAGTTCCTGACGGGGGTCCCCCAATCGCATAATGTTTTTTTTTATGAGTCCCGCCTTCGTACGGTTTAGATAATGTTGCCACTAGTTCCCGGACAGAATAACCTATCTATCAGCGGTTTCATTATATCAGCCGGAGGACGTCCACTGCTGAACAAACTACCAAGTTGGAGGTAGTCCCACATTGGGTTTTCCGGTGATCGATAACTTTTCTGCCACAACGGCCATCAGTTCGCGCTATGTCAGAACTATGGTAAACCATACTAGAAATATTAATTTGACATAAGATTCCGTTTCCGTGTGGTGTCCCGATTAAGAATATAGCACCACTCCATCTCCTCCCGTGGATGTCGTAAAAGGCGACTAAGGGAATCTAAACCAGAGGGATGGGCAGCAGCGTCCCTTTTGTGAAGCGGTAGCCATACTACGCTCACCAACCCGCCTGCCAAGTGTGGTAAGTATTGGCAAATACCCCCCAAAATGATGACACAGTTGTGGAATCTATGGGGGAGGCCTTTGTTCAGCAGTGGACGTATAAATGGCCGATATGATGATATATGATGACATATAAAATTAAACGGCGGGTGAAACCGCGGGTCCCAGCTGGTTATTTAATAATTAATAATCAAGATAATCCATCATAAATTACCTGTAAGGACTGGTTCTGGTACAGCAACCCCTCGAGCTGCGACATGAGCTCCTGCAGCCTCGCGTCCTGCTGTCTGATGAGCGTCTTGTACTGCTCAAGGGTTCCGCTCTCCGGTGAACCACGCTCTAGAGCCGGCTCGCCCGTGCCGTTCTGTTGTACTACCGTCAGGCTTTGGATCAGGACACCTGGGAGAAAGAAAACAGTTATAGAAAGAAAGAAAGAAACATATTTTATAGGCTTACAGCAGCGTACACACACACAGGAAATATAAAAAATAACGAAAGTAATGCAATTAGGTGTCTAACGGAAAAAAAGAAACAAGGAAGTAAAACAATTACTACAGCTATAGTGGTTAACTTATAAATCGATTATAGTGTACGTCGCCGTTGTGCCAATAAGGTCCCTCGCTCAGCATAGTGCAGCAGCGCATAAATCGCCGCAGCGCTGGGTTTTATGATTTTGGTAGATTATTTATTCCAATGTAATGAACTGTAGAGGATGCCGCGACCAGGCAGATGGTATGCCTGGCGGGTCGAAGCCCAACAGCGAATGTAGGGCTTTGTATAAAGTGTAAGTCCACGAAAATGCCGTTTGTGCCCGTTTCACGAGGTCCCTGTGTCAATCGCTGTATGGCATTAAGTCAGCCATTTGTCCTTCTGACAAAAACCGTCCACATTGTAGATCTAAATGCACTTGCGCTGTGCTGCGTGATGCGACGCAAAGCTGCGTCTAACTGCAGCAGCTAGTCCTGAACGCACTGACGCGGCACATCGCAGCGCGTGACTGCATAGGCAGCTGCAAAAATATCTCGGTTTCCTATTCAACAATTCCCCATAACGACAATTGTAGACAGACTACAATCATTCGCTAATCTATACAAATAAATAAAATTGAAGTGTCCGTTTGTAAAGTCAAAATAACAGCTTTTTACTAAATGCATATGAAAGTATATACGGTACAACTAACACAAAAAAAAACAATATTAAAAAATTTGTCTGTCTGTCTGTTTGTTCCGGGTAATCTCCGAAACGGCTGAACCGATATTGACGGGACTTTAACTGGCAGATAGCTGATGTTATAAGGAATAACTTAGGCTACTTTTATTTTTAGAAAAATAATTTGGTTTCCGAGCAAAAAAGAAAAAAACCCTTGTAATCCAATATATATGTTCTATGTCAAGTGTCTATGTCGAAGTACTGTAAATTTCTTTTAAATCAAATGCGAGTGAAACCGCGGGTCCCAGCTAGTAACCAATATTTTCCCCAAATTCGCGAAAAGAACTCCAATCCGGTAGCTCTGAGCGGCGGTTACTTTCCTCGCACCTCGCGGCGCAATCCCTACCCACGGGAGTTGCCCTCGCGGTCGGCTCGAGTGCGACTTTCTCCACACAAACTCACTCTCACTCTCCACAAAAAAAATAGCTGCATTGCGCAGCGCAGATGCGTTTGTACTTTTATCACGATTTTTTAATCACGTGTACCTGTTACAGTTACAGACTCTTGGTGCGTTTGTTTGACACAAGTGTGGACCTTATTTATACTGTTATCTAGTGGCAAAATCTACATGCACTTCCTCCGCCCCGGGGCTGGGTAAAGGGGCAAGCCGGACTCCTACCGGCTAAAAGCACTGGAGCGGTCAGCTTCGGCATCGAAGGGGGGCTCCAGGTCCTCGTAAGAACACACTAGAGCTCCCCATTGATGCCACGCCTTTAGGCACATCTCGGAAGGACAAATGCGGACCTACCTTTGATGGTTCGGTAGATGTCGCTGTACAATGTAGTAGGTATCGCCACAAAACAAATATTTCAATATATCGGAACGTCTGGTTGCCGAAGAAAAGAAGCGTCTCGTAACCTGGTGCCAAAAGAGGCAACTAAGGGATTTAAGTTATTAAACTGACATGGTCACTGACACGATTATTGAAACTGAAAACGGGATATTTACCATGTTTTTTATTTCTTTTGAGTTCCCGATATTTCGGCGCTATTGCAAGCGCCATGTTCACGGATAAACTGAAGCGAACAAGTTTGAACAAGAGAATGCTGCTGGGTTTCTCCAATGCGAACTAAAAGCATAATCACTATTCCGTTTGCCCTATCAGTAATCGTCAACCGTTTAATATATCCTCATTCAGTGTTCTCCTTGACGGGCTAACACGATGATACTCACTCTCTAAGACCTTGAAGAGTCGACAGAACTCGTAGTCAATGAGCACGTCGGCGGGAAGCTTGGCTTTTAGCTGTGGATGCTTAGCTGCCTTGTTGTATAGCTCGTGGCGAGACACCTCGCTTAGTTTGGAAGTAAATACTTCCATGCCTATGCGCTTCGTGAGGAGTTGACGGAGGGACTCCTGGAATTAACAAGAACATTTTCTTTTATCATGGCTTAAACTAAAGAATGCTCGTCCTACCATTCTTCGTCGAGTGTTGTACTTTCGTGTATTACAGGATTTTTGTCTCATCTGGTGAGTTAGGAAGCCGAATGTAAACTGAATGGAGCCGTTTTCCTAGGGTTCATCGTTTCAGCCGAATAAAGTCCACTGCTGGACAGACGCTTCCCCAAAAGATCACCACAATGATCGGTTTGAGTGTGTTGTGTGCCCATTAAGATTTTCCAGAATCTCCACGCTTGGCAGACGGGTTGGCGATCGCAGATCCCATAGGAGCCTTTAACGACACCCACGGGATGAGATGGGTTAGTGCTATTCGTAGCCAGCACTTCGCGTTCTATGGTCGTTTCGGTCGAAAATTGACCATTACTGGACAGAATCCTCCCCCAAAATTTGCCACAACGACCGGTATCTATTTTTGTTGAGTGTTCATGTATCCATGTTCGGGTTGGTGATCGCAGTTGTTGTTAATGTACTCGAAGAACGATGCTGCCCATTCTCCGGGTAATACCATAGTCACCTTTTACGCTGCCCACAGGATTAGATGGGTTAGTGCTATTCGTAGCCGGCACCACGTGTCCTATAGTTATGCTATATAAAGCACTAACCAACTCATCTCTTACCGTGGATGTCTAACCAAGTTACACAAAAAACAACAGCATCTGCCTGGACCACATATCAGAATAAAACGTTGTCCTTACAAGAGCTAAAGAATTAAGAAAACATTACTTCTGAGATATTAATCGCGGCGACCTTGCGGTCTCTATATTGACGAGCTCTTATCTGCCGTGAATTGAAAGGATTCTTAGATAATTATCAGAAAATTTCTGTATCTGGAACTCTGTTCGGGGACCTTCGGCCGAGCGGAACGGATGCCCTTAGGGTGAGATTCAGAAACGAGTCTAAGGTTGAACTTACGCTTCAATCTGTCAAAATTATGAGCGTAAGTAGTGCATTTTGACAGACGGAAGCGTAAGTTCAACCTTAGACTCCCTTCTGAATCTCACCCTTAGAGCCCAGCAATTCGTAACACACGGACACTAATTTTATTTGATTATTTTCATTTCATTTCTTTTTTTTATTAAACCTTGCCCCACACTAGGCTTTCTTTTGTGTCGTGGGTGCGTTTACAGACACAAATTTCACACACAATACACCCAGACCCGGAACAACTATCTGCAGATCATACAAATATTTGTTCCGTGAGGGAATCGAACTCATGATCCGGAGCGCAACAGCCAACTGTATCAGCCACTGCACCAACCGTGCCGTCATACTCACCTGCGACACGAAGTGTTTGTAGTCAACTGCTTTTAAGTTTTGTGTTTAGTTAGGTTTTCAGTTTGCATACTAGCTGGTCTGAACCTTGTAAAACCATAGTCCATGTGGAACCTACCTTAGAGTAATTTTCAACGGAGTCATCGTTGAAGTGTATGCATATGGCCAGTAAGAACGCGGACAGTCCCTGCAGGAGGTACTCGTTGTCGTCGTGTTCATTGGCACACGTCTGCGCGACCAGCCAGCCCACGCCGCCCGGGGCTCGGAGGAATGCGCTGACCGCTCCTGGACAGTAGCTCATCCACTGGGAGAGCAGCATTAGGAGGGCCACCTAGAAGGGGCAAGTGATGCGTTCAATTCGCGTGCAATCTTAGTTGGCGGACAGAAATTAGGCACTCCGAACGTTCGCACATGTATTTTATATGCACTTTGTGCCCATTCATTTATTTAGTTTTTAGCTGGTGTTATCGTGGTCTCATACCAAATAACCAGAAACGTATATGGTTTTATTTATATTGAGAATCTACCCTTATGTTCAATCAAATCAGTTCTAATCAATATTATTGTAAACAGAGTTACCCAAAGGTAACAATATTGTTGTAATTTATCATAAGATGGAAATGAGAGCTACACAATAATCAGGATTAATTTAGCCTGTTTCCTCGGAAGATTTAAAAAAGATCCGCCAGAGGCAGCACTAGGGGGAGGGGGGTACACGTTTTTTTTATTTCCCTATTGACCGTAGCGGTAAACGCATGTGTTTTCATTGAAATAAATAAAGTGACTAAAATTTATTTTAAAAAAAATATCATGCTACCAAACATTGTGCATTCGCGAATTGCACTTCGGATAGTCGTTAAACAATTTGTGACTAAACCACGGCCATCGTTTTAGATCCCGAACAAGATGATCTTGAATTTTTGCAAATTTCAATTGTGCTCCGGGTACATCATCTTCCTTTAATTCCATTTTTACAATGTACGTTTAACGTTACTGTCAATGGTGAAATCAAAACACGTATACCCCCCACTACTAGTGCTGCTTCTGGCGGATCTTTTTTAAATTTTTCCGAGCAAAACGCGCTAATTAAATACTACTTTTGCGTTTAGTTTCTAAACTGACAATATTCTTTAAATATAGTCAGTACATCTCTGATACAAAACGTTCAAGTCCTGTTGACGAATAAGTGAATGTAACTTCATTTAATGGGTGTATAATTTCCTGCTAAATTCCAGTTTACCAAAAGCCTAAGTAAAATCAACAATAACAAATTTCCTACCTTAGACTTCAACTTTGTAGTCTGTTGCAGTAACAAAGTGCACTGATGCAGCAACGACACGGGCGAACTTCCAATATTCGTTGCAAGTAACACCCTTAGCAACTGCTCTTTTTGCACCGGATTTTCTATCAGCCCATGCATCAATGCCACTGCTGAGAACCAGTTGGACAGGACATCGGAGGAGAATAGGCCTCCACAGAGTAACTGTCCACTAGTGAGGCTAGACATGTCCGAAGAAGACGGCAGCAGGGTCTGCACGAGACCCGCTTGACTCGTCTCGTTGTGATAGAGATAGCATTGGAAGCAGTAGAGGACTGCGCATCTGTGGAAGAAATATTTTTTTAATGGATAATTAATTTCGTGCGTTATTATTATATTATTTGACGGATTTGGTGCAGTGGCTGATACAGTTGGCTGCTGCGCTCCGGGTCGTGGGTTCGATTCCCGCAGGGAACAAACATTTGTATGATCTGCAGGTAGTTGTTCCGGGTCTGGGTGTATTGTATGTGAAATTCATGTCGGTAAACGCACCCACGACACAGAATGACAATGACACAAGAATGAAAAAGAAAGCCTAGCGGTTAATCACTGCGCCAAATGTACCGTCAACACTCTACTTGACTTGACTTTGATGGACTGCCTGGTGGATTGGAGACCCTTATACATAGTTATTAGGGCGGTGGAAATAAATATGAGTGCATAGTGCCGCCCAGTCGAGCCCTTAACCTAGAACTCCAGAGCCTAGACTGGACGAATAAATTCTGCATTTAGAAAATCTTTTTTATTTATGCACCATGCTAAAAACTTAAGAAATAAATTAAATATTTCTCACCTTAAGTAAAACGGTTGTTTTTCATTAACCATAGACATCAGTAACACCACAATGGCAGGTCGCGGCGGGTTTGATGGCGCCATCACTTTTCCCAGGAACTCCTGGTTCGTCACCTCTCCCCTCACTGTCTCGCCTACCGTGTTAATGGTTTCCGTCAGTATATCAGCCGGCACTCCACTTGACATCAGAATATTACAGAGGGCATCCAGTAGACCAACATTCTTCATGATTTTCTGACAACTAGATATTATCTGGGCCGAGTTGCTAGGCGATACTAAGGTCCTTACTATCAAGAGCATACAGTGGACATTGGAAACTTTCTGCGGCGACCAACCTGCTTCCTCAGCTTCGTCAGGAGTGTTAAACATGGGCAGCATCTTCTGTATATAACTGCCTTCTTTAAAGAAGTTTATGTTACTACTATTATTTTTCAACAAATTTAACATTAATAATAAACAGTCTTCTACGATAATTCCTCCGTCAGAATAGCCTTCCGTAGACACAATTTCGAACAGTCTATCGAAGGCGTTTTCGAATGCTACGATCTTCTGAATATTAGCGTTTGCATTTGTTAATTTTATGAGCAGTAATAATGTTTCGTTTCTTATCACTTCTCTTGTATCTCCTAATAGATCCATCATTTTGGATACGCCCATTGGCTTTACTAGAATGATTTCTTGTATATCTTTTGGTCTGTTTGTAAGTAAGGAAGTTAGGAGTTGAACAGCAGATAATCTAACCCTGAAATCGTATTCGTCTAACAGGTCTAATACAAGTTGTATGTTGTGATGGTCCTTGATGAACATTTCGGTGAACTGTTCTCCAATGTTTAAGGGCACGCGGGGGTTGTTCTCCTCCTCCTCAAACTGTGTGGGCGACATGACATTGTTAAGCGTGTCTAAGGCGTAGTTAATTGTCTCGTTGTCAGCTCGGTCCAGTTCTAATACCTGGTGGCAAACATATTTAAGTTGATGAAATTAATTCAGTAGCGATTGCGTTTTATTCGTCAAATTATACTCTAATTATAGTTACAAAATATAATATCTGTGCGACGCTTTCTGCGAAGATCAAGGGGGAAAGTGAAGGTTGGTTCTATTTTTATGCGCTACAATTATTATTTTTACTAGTGATTTTGTCCACATATTTACAATAAGTAATTAATTTTATATTAAGAAACATTGTATTGAAATAAAATCTAAAATATAACGGGTGTAAGGGAAATCGTAAGGGAAACTGATACTGATTCAGTTCATGGGTCTGGAACCCACAGCGTTAGCATTTTGCGTCGGTCACTTGATGAATTTTCTGATTTTCTTTCGAGTTTATTCAACTGATTTCAGTATTAAATAATTGTTTTCGTTTATGCTGGAGTTATTTTGAATAATAACACAAACTATTTAAGTTCACGGATGAGGTCATCGCTCAGCATATGGCATAATAATAGCAGTAGCATAATAATATGATATCTTAGTACAAAAATCAAGTAGCGGTTTGATCGCGTTGTATACGATACATTGCGTGCTCAAAAATGACAAAAACTGTAACCTATTATTTCCGAGATAGATGTGTAATTTCTTCCCAAAGTTTTCGGTACGTTTTTAATTGTATGCTCATTCATCATCATCTTTATCATTTCGGCCAAATAAAGTCCACTGATGGACACAGGCTTCCCCCAAAGATCACCATATCAACCGATATGTGTGTATTGTGTGCTCACTGGGTGGTTTTTCCATTATCGCCACGCTTGGCAAGAGGGTTGGCGATCGCAGTTCAGTTGCTAATGTACTCGAAGAACGCTGCTGCCCTTCCTCCAGCTAATCCGATAGTCGCCTTTTACAACACCCATGGGATGAGTTGGGTTAGCGCTATTCGTAACCGCCACCACACGGCAATAAATTATAATATATACTGTAGCCAATTATATGCTGTATAATAAAAACTTTTTTACAGATTATATCGCGTATATTATAAAGTTTTGGTTTTCCTAACACTCATCGGTTAGAAAGTGTTTTAATAATTGTAATTTATAATGAGTAATAATCGCAAGCATCATCATCATATCAGCTGAAGGCAGGAAGGACGGCCTTCCCCATAAAGTGCCCGCGACGATTCGTGGAGATACATGAAAACATCTTCATGGCTCAGAAGCGAGATCGGTCTATAATTCTTCAAAAGGGTGTTATTACCCTTTTTTAAACAAGAGCGTCACCTGACCTCTATTACATGCTTCGGCGTTGTGCCCTCGAGTACGACGGAATCGAATAGCTTCTGAAGCACTTAAAGTACCAGTGTTCCACCCACTTTCAGAAGCTCTGTCGTAATTTCGTCATCACGCGCTTTGTTACTTTTTAGCTGTTTCAAAGCCACCCTAATCTCGTAAAGGCAAATAAAGGTCCAATTCAATTTTTTTATTTATTTCCGCTACAGTGTCAAACATTGTCCCACACTAGGATTTCTCTTGTGTCGTGGGTGCGTTTACAGAGACAAATCAAGGTCTTCCCGCGGGGCTTCAGTCTGCAGTTTCATAATACAACTTAGACAAGTCACTTGCGAACACTTTGAACCCTGGATCCGCTCACCAGTCATGCTCCAGAAGGGTACATGCCAGGTGAGGAGGAGAGTCTGGGAGGTCGCGAGAGGGCCGATCGCGTTCGGAGAAGAAAGACTAGACAACACTGAACAACTGCCCCGGCACATGTCCAACACGTTTGAGTCGCTTGTCGTCTGTTATGGCGGGGGCCAGGTCTGGGTCTAGGTTGCGAGCGTGCAGATAAGAGAATCTGCGTGCTCATATCGAGCAACCCCCAGGAACACGGCGGCGCGCACCTGGTCACGTGCCACCGTGTGCGCAGCACAATTCACAGCGATTCTTCAGGGGGACCATATACAATCCCCCCGAGATGTGCCTGACGAACGGCCTCTTTAGAGTTGTCTCACCTCCGCTAGAGGGGGTGACCGCTTTACAGTCATGATATCTGAGATGTGCTTAAGGGCACATCAATTGTGGCGTCAAATGCCAGTACTCAGCACACTTAGCAGGCGGATTGCTGAAAGCAGAAAGGCTACTGTTCCACAGATCTTCTGCAACCCATACCTCTGGATTAGAGTCACTTTCACCTTTTACGACATCTACGGGAGGAGGTAAGGTGGTGCTATATTCTTAATCCGACCCCACCACTCCACAAGGATAATCGCAATAAGCTAAGACAGTATTACAAATATATTATCAAAACCTGTTTCAGCGTGTCCATGCCCTGTGCCCCAACTTCCACTCGATAGGTTCGCGACATCGCTTTGAGAGCGCGACACGCGTCCCGACGGTCTTCTAGCAACGTCGAGTTGTTTACACGCTCCACTAGACGCTCCACCTGATGTAAAGGAGACAAACATTTAAAACACGATCACAATCTATCAAATCTACTCGAAAGGACAACATTTTATTACGATATGCAGTCCAGGTAGATGCTGTTGCTTATATGAAACTTACTTCGACATCCACGGTAAGAGATGAGTTGATCAGTACTTTGTATAGCATAACCATAGGCCGTCCCGGCTAAGAATAGCACCAACCCATCTCACCCCGTGGGTGTCGTAGAAGGCGACTATTTAGGCGGCGATTAGCCGAAGGGCGAGCAGCAGCGCCCTTTGAGTACATTTGTAACTCAACTGTCAATCCGCCTTAGCTTAGCGACAGAGTATCTTTTATTGAAAATAAAACAAACATAATCAATTCTTATATAAAAACTAATGTGAAGGTTGAATCTGATGCTGTTCAATAAGTTTGTTGATATCAGGTTCCAATTTACTCAAAAACAGCCCCAAGTCGCCACGTTCGGTAACGTAAAAAAGTAGAAGATAATTTAAAACCATATTTAATTTCTTTCATTGGTGATAAAACTACGAGAGACATTAAAAAAAGAATTACTGAGTTTGCAACACCTTGTGATTGTTTTCCTCTTGAGTTTTTACTTAAAGTGTTAATAATTATAAAAAGAGTTCATTAATTATAGGAAGGTTAATCAAGTAAATCAAAATATCGCAAGTATTTGTCAGTAGCACATGTGATGAATATTATTATAATAACCCTTTTTATTTCTCATAAAATGTTTTATTTATTTTGTATTTCGGTGTTTCGTGCAAATTCAAAGGAGTCGAATCATTGTTATACATATTTCCACTGTGCTATTATGAAAATATGAAGATGAAATGCAGTTTTTTATATATTTTCTATATCGCTCATGTACTGCACCATCATTCATACTACGAATATGATTTACTTAACCTTATAATAGCATATGAAGATCTTCTTCACTTCTTTCTTCAAATCTGTAGTAGATTGTAATAATACATTTCATATTTGGATGTAATTATCACACTTATTATTAAATTATATCATGTATATAATTTAAATATCCATATTTAAAAAAAGACTTTAATTACTTTAGAAAACTGTATGATACATACTCAAAGTATGTATTAATAATGAACACTTTTCTTGATCTGTCCATCTACCACTAACAATATTGCACTTGTAATTTATAGAATGTTAATGCTTCATCATATTTACAGATTTGTTTATGAAATGCCATCCTGACTAAAATTGTTTGTAAACTTAGTTCATATTTTGTCTTTATTTTGAAATATTTAATTCTAATCCAATGTAGGAAAACAAAATCCGTAAGTAAACTAAATTCATATTAGTTTTATCCTGGCCTTTGGTTTATTAATAAAGATGTAATAATATTATGACACTCAATAATATTGCATACATTTTATAGCAAGTAGAAAATAGTGGATTGTGAAATGCTTCTGTTATCACCAGAAAAACAAAGGTTTGAAACATGACAAACATTTGAAATGGTTACACTATGTACTTACTACATTTTGTAATTAATTTTCCAGATGATAACAAAAAACATTTTTCTATTAAAGGCTTATACAGATATTTAGAGATTTATTTACATAATTGATAATCCTTGAATTAAATACATACTGTGAAAATACAGAAAACACTTGACATAAGTGGATATGGGGAGTAAAAGAAATTATGATGTTGAGAACTTGGTAGATGAACATTAAAGGGAAAATGTAAAGGTAAGTGAGTTCAACGAATAATAAGTATTATAGTATGAAAAATATGCAAGAACATCAACGTACAAGAATCATCAAGAGTTAAATAGTATCAGTGCCGAAACGTGAGTGCTGTCGAATTCATAAAATATTCGATCAATTTAGAGGCATCTGGACCCGCCTACGCTGCAATGATAGATAAGAAATAGCGAATATACCGCAAACTATTAATAGGACAGATTTGTGTTAAAATTCTAGAAAGTAAATATTGGAATCCTCACGATTTCTGCTCCCGAAGGTTGGTGGCCAGGTTCCGGAGCCCCAAGCACGGTCTTCAAACCGCTCTTCAGAAAATCCATTTTTCACAAGTCTCTTATATTTTTAGTTCTTATAGTTTAATCTTATTAATAAGAAATCATTGCACAAATTATGTAGATAAACTCACAAAAATTTACTCAACCCTACGCGACACGTCAAAGCATTTTGACATACATGATTTACGTTTTGTTATTTTATGGTTATCAAACTAAAACTGACTTGAGACTTACTTGAGATCAATTAATCTTCCGTGCTTGAGATATACTGATAAATATATAATTAAAATAAATGTATACTTATTTTTGAAAGTTAGACAACGAATTCAAATTATGAATTGAGAGACACAGAAAATGATCGAGGAAAGTGCAATAATTAAACAAACTTTCATTGGCAGACTTACATTTAAATACTCTTTGGCATTGACAATCATAGATTGACAATTTGACACTGAGGTGAGAGGTCAGAAGTAGTCAAACCCTTGGTAAATGTATTCTATGGTTGAAATTGTCAAAAGCTCTATTTGTTGCTCTTTGCAGATTGTTTCCTTCTAAAACATTTAGCTTTTAAATCGACAACAATTTTTATTAGAGATTTCTAATACATTCACAGTCACAAAAAATGTCGACGGACCTAGGTTCCAGCTTTAACGAGCAATACATGAACATCAACACTAAGATGAAAAAGTAAGGGAGCTTGTAATTTTTCCTTTTAATGCTGTTACTACATTATTAACGCAAATTATATTGCACAGGCGGTTTATGCGGAAACCAAATATATCGGAAGCAACGAACGAGTTCATAGCCCTGGCGATACAGTGCGAACATTCGGACCAGCCTGCGTTTGCTGGGCATGCTTACGTCGGTGCCGCTAAGTGTGAAGGCTCCGTAGGCCACTTCCTCGGCGAAGCAGAACATTTCTTGGCCGCAGCTAGACAATTTATGAAGGCTGAAAAAAAACTGAAATCTCTCAAGTTTTATAGTGCAGATAGAGAGAACTTGGAGGTAAAATTTATAGCTTTATTTTTATTAGTCAGCCCTAAAACACTTAATGCATTTACTACTACTGGGCAGGGCTTTATTTATGAACTAGCTGTGCTCTCATTTGAAAAAGCTTCCTTTAACAATAGCATAGTGTGTTCCCTTTTCGTTAATTCGACTTTCGTTATTTAAAGTAATAATCTAAGCTGTCTTCACTGTTAATATTGTACAAAAAAGTTCTAGCCCCTCTACTTAATCCTATAGTTTCTAACACCTCTGTAAAATTTAAGATTGATCTATCTCAATTTGAAATACTTAGGGCCCAATACTGAAACGCCAGTTAATATTAATTTTCTGCTTTCACCATTGGAGCTGAAAACAAACCGACGTTTCAGTATTCAGCCATTAATGTCACAGTCAACTTATTACAGGCAGCTACAGGCTGCTTCATTCAAGCTCTCAACAAATACCCAGAAAAGTCAACAATACAAACATCCATACTGATGGAGCTAGCTAATGACTTGATAGAGCTGAATCACAAGTTGGAAGCAACATCATACTATGAGCAGGCAATTGAAACTATCACTGAAAGCACTATGAAAATTATGTGTTTGAGAAATCTGCTCAATTTGAGGATTGATTGTGGTTTGTATACTTTTTCTTTATCTACCTATTTTAATGGCTATCTTTCTAAATTACAATCCAATTGTCTCATATAAAACTTACATAATGCACAGCAGACCTCTCAATGTTACTTTAGGCCAGTGCAGTGGCTGAGACAGTTGGCTGCTCTTGGCGCTCCGGGATGCGGGTTCGATTCCCGCATGGAGCAAATATTTGTACGATCTGCAGGTACTTGTTCTGGGTCTGGGTGTATTGTGTGTGGAATTTGTGTCTGTAAACACACCCACAACACAGGCGAAATCCTAGTGTGGGGCAATGTTTAAAAAATAGTGATATCTGGTTTTATTGCAATATTTGTCTTACAGGCAAATACGATGTTGCTTTAGAGATAGCTAACAAAATTGCTGATTCTAACTTGAATGTACCAGATGATATTCTTGCAGAGTAAGTTATTTTCACATTTATACTTAAAAATAACAATTAGCAACATTTAAATACAGTAACTGAGATACAGCATAATGCAATGCCTTCAGGTATTATATTGACTATATAATTTTCATGATTCTGACAATGTGTGGTGTCCAGATTAAAAATATAGCAATACTCAATCTAATCCCATGGATGTCGTAAAAGGCGACTAGGCGAAAACACCAGAGGAATGGGCAGCAGCATCCATTCTATGAAACAGTAGCCATTCTGAGCTCATGAACCTGCCTACAAAGCATAGGGAGTACTGGTGAATTCCCCCCAAAGTGATGACACAATTGTGGAAATCTATGGGGGAGGCCTTTTTAGCTATAGACATCCTTTGGTTGATATGATGATTTCTAACACTAAACTAAATTGACAACTTAGCTGGTCTATATTTCTCAAGTTAATCTGGAGTTTAATAGTTTAATCAGGCCTATCCTTTAATATTAGTTTTTTCTAGTAAAGTTTAGACGTTTTTTTGTTATCTATGAGCTAAACAATAATAAAGTAATTGTTTCCAGAGTTCAAGTGAGTAGAATACTGTTGACCTTTCTTATAAAGCCGCATGAAGATAGCAAACCTGCATCATTAAAGCAACTCTTCATAGACTTGATGAATGACAATGAAAATGATGGTGAGCTTAACTGTAGACTTAACTTAAATGTAGAGAATTGATACTGTAGTCAATATTTCACAGTTAAAAGATGTTGGAAAAAATGTTAACACATAAACTGTCTTTTCTAGATGTATGAAACTAATGTCACAGGGTAGCATTTATTTTTCAGAGTGCATACTAAGATTCGTCCATGTATTATTGGGATTAAGAATATTGCACCACCCCGTCTCCTCCCGTAGATATCGTAAAAGGCGACACGATGGGCAGCAGCGTCCCTTCTATGGAATACCGGGCATTCGGCGCTCAACAACCCGCTAGCCAAGCGTGGTGGGTACTGACAAATTCGCCCCGAAGTGACGACAAACGGCATCGGTCGTTAATGGGGGAGTCCTACGGGAGTACGTTGGATAATATTAGAGGGAATTTACCAGTACTCACCACGCTTGGCTGGCGGGTTAGTGAGTGAAGAATGACTACTATTCCACAGAAGGGACGCTGCTGCCCATCCGCCTCTGGTTTAGAGTCCCTTATCCGCCTTTTATGACATCCATGGGAGGAGATGGAGTGGTGCTATATTCTTAATCCAAACAACACATGGACTTAATTTATGGCATTATCAGGTAAAAAATAAACATTCTCTATGCCTAATTTCATTTCATTAGAATCCATTCAGCTGTTTGGTGTTGAAGCCTCGAAATAGAAACTATCACATTTATATGTAGTAGCAAGATATGCTGGCATAATACAATATATGTTTACAATTAAGCCATAAAATAATTGAGCTGTACTGAGATTCAAGGAATATCTAGTTGTATGTATGAGAGACGATGCATCCATCCTAAGATGCAATAACGCTGTGGTTCCTAAGAGAAAATTAAATGCTACAACCGCTGCAAATAGTATCATGCTGGTATTTTTTTGTTGGTTTCAGCTTTTCCCATCAATACAGACTTACGACTAAAGCTCCAATCGATGGTGATCTGCCACACATCGGGCGACGTACATTCCCTGATCAGCGTAACTGCAGACGCCAAGCAGTTTCTAACTATGCAGCAAGTTGAACTGTTACATAAATTGATATGTGAAGAGAGAAGTTAAAATAGTTGCATATAAGTTTAATTTGTGTGTTATCTAATTTACCTCGGTGTCTAAAATGGTGCACTATTGTGTTATTATGTTAAAAAAATATGGTAGCTTATTTATATGGACTGCACACTTCTCGCGGTTATGGGTATCCCGCGCCAAGCCCAGCCGGGTTTGCGATGCTGCTATCGGGAGAAGGTGGATCCGATTCCTCGAGATTATTCGATCCTAAGAATTTCATAAATTAGTTGCATGTTTATAACACTGTTACTGCAAATGTGACAATTAAGAGAGAAAAAAAACATAACTCATCAGTGACCATGCTATTTGCAATGGTGATATGACAAAATCCTAAGCTAAAAACGGCCATAAAAACCGAGACGCCGAGGAGGATGGCCTCTTGGGAGCTGGAGGTGGAGGCAAAGCGTGATGCAACAGAAAGGCCTGTTGACTGTTGACAACCTAAGAAAAGTAAAGTGTTAACATGATATCAATGTAGGAGTAAAGTACCTACTACTACTAACAAGATCAACAAATAGGTTGTATAAACAATATGTATTAAAAAAAAACAACATAATGTATCGTGTGGAAATGGTGGAAAAATATTATTTTATAAATTATTTATTTCGCACAATTGCTATTTTTATTTGTGACTAGCTATAATGCCTTTGCGTTGCAATACCTCTTTTTTATAAGACATCATAACCGATAAAAAAAAAAAATTGGTCTCCAGTGGAAATCTACATGAACTTCCTTCGCCCCGGGGAAGGATAAACCGACTCATACCGGCTAAAATCACTGGAACGGTCATCTTTACCGAAGGGGGGCTCCAGGTTCACTAGAGCCGCCCAGGTGCCGATCCTTTAGGCTCATCACGGAGGGGACGAGTGTAAAGCGGTCACCCCCTCTAGCGGAGGGAAAGCGACCGAAAAACGGCCGCCCCCAGGCACTTCTCGGGGAGGATTGTAAAGGATCCCCCCAAACCACGCTGCCTGTGCAGCGCCACACGGTGGCACGGGACCACGTGCGCGCCGCCGTCTGTCCGGGGGCCGCTCGGTATGAGCACGCAGACTCCCCAATCTGCGCGCTCGCGAACTATAGGCCCTCGGTATATAGCGACGGCAGGGGGCCCTCCCGGTTCGCGGGTGCGTAGATTGGGGAATCTGCGTGCCCACACCAAGCGATCCAAGAGAAGACGGTAGCACGCATGTGGTCACGCGCTGCCGTGGGACGCTTTGGGGGATCCTTTACAATCCCCCTGGGGGGGTGACCGCTTTACAGTCACCCTCTCCGAGATGTGCCAATAGGCGTGGCACCAGTGGGTGGCTCTAGTGTGATCATACGAGGACCTGGAGCCTCCCTTAGGTGCCGAAGATGGCCGCTCCAGTGGTTTTAGCCGGTAGGAGTCCGGCATACCCCTTCGTCCTTCCCCGGGGCGAAGGAAGTTCATGATGAATTTCCACTGGGCACCAATAAAAAAAAAAAAAAAAAAAAGGGGTCCCTCCCGATCCCGCACTGCACTGCTTGACGCGTGCGCCGTTGCTTGCGTGTGGCGCGATAACGGTCCGGTAGTAAAAATGAAGATACTTTTGCCACTACAATTACTACTATAATTTCACCATTGAACATTTTATTCGCAAACCATAAAAATCGGTCAAGTGCGAGTTGAACTCGCGTGGAGAGGGTTCCGAAATTGCTGAATATATTGTCTATAGTTGGATTCGATCTTGTACCAATAACTTATCCCAAGAACAAACTTAACATCGTAGTTAGAAAACATGTTTTCCCATACATTCCAACCGCAAACGTAAGTTTGTACGCACATTACTTACTGTACACATTACTACATTACTTACATTTTACCATGTTATTTTAAGGCCATAGACTGCTTATAGGTTTTCCTGTAATCTAAAAATCTATTACCTATATTTTATTCAGAATTTTAGGCTCAGTAGTTTTTGAGATAAGGGGGGATGATCAATTTTCGTATATTTTCTTAAATAACTTTAAAATTATAAAGTAAATACATTTGAGACCCCCGACCCTTGCCGTAACGCTTGCTTGTTTTACTCAAGTGCACAACACCGAAGCATGGAAAAACGGCGAGGTGGCGCTCTTCTTCAAAAAGGGTGATAATACCCAGTTGAAGAATTACAGAGCTGTTTTCAATCATCATCGTTTCGAGGGTAGGTTTGATGATTTCCAGCCTCACGAAAACAAAAAAGCCACCATTTCGGCTCGAGTACATGACATGGCAACAGAGCACGAGTGCAATTCCATTGCAGAGACGTGTGAGACAGGGGGACGTCATTTCCCCCAAACTGTTCACCGCTTCAATGGAGGATGCCTTCTAGCTAATGGAATGCAAAGGACTCGGCATTACGGCGTAGTCATGGCAGAATCGCTGCAAGAGCTCAGCACAATGCTCGATGATTTCATAAGTTTCCCAACGGGTGGACCTTAAAATGATCATGGGCAAGACGAAAGTCATGTCAAATGCCCATGTCGTGCCGTTCTAATATCCTTTGGGAACCCTGTTCACGAAGTCGTTGAGTCCAACTTCGAAAAAGAGAAAAAGAAAAACAAAAAAAAAAAAAAAACGTCTAATTCCACCAGTCGCAACATCTTTTCGTCAAGAACACCGGCAATGCCCCAAGATGAAAGTCTTTAACCAGTGATGACATGGGACAGAAGTGGTCACTAACTATAGGCCTTATAAGAAAGCTTAATGTGACTCAGCAAGCTATGGAGAGAACTGTGCTTGGTATTTCTCTACGAGATCGAATCAGAAATGAGGAGAACTAAAGTTGCCCCCAAAGGATTAATAAACTAAAGTGGCAATTGGCGGGGCACATTGCTCGTAGAACCGGCCGTAGGCCGTTGGGGCAAAAAGTTTACTGAGAGGAGACCGCGCACCGGAAAACGCAGCGTGGGACGACCTCCAACGAGGTGAAGGTCGCTTGGAGTAGTCGGATGCCGCCCCACATTGTGGCTATCTAGGCAGGCCTTTGTTCAGCAGTGGACCTTCTTTGACTGATATGATGATGGTATGTGGCGAAGAGTGGATATAATGCTTTTATTTAAAAAAAATAGTTCTATGTGTTTAATTAATATAACATGGAGAAGTTATCTTTGGTTGTTGTATCTCATTTGTTAACATCTTCATGTACGTTTACTGTTTATGAAATTATTTTTAGTATTTAAATAATATAAACCATTTAACACTCAATTTTATTGCTTAAGACCCACAAAGACATAGACAGTAAATAAGGCTATGCCAGTTGTTTTAAAAATGTATACATCTCAATTCATTAGTTTATTTTCCTAACACTGAGAAAACATTTAATTTTTTTTTTGTGTGCTTCCTTGACCCTGGTGAACACATTGATTATTAAGACTTTTTGTCAGTACTTCTTATGTCATCTAACTTTGGTATAATGACTGCTTCTTGTGCAAAATTTACTTTAGTGTCTATTTGCACAAATTTCTTCTCCTTTGATCCACTTTCTGTGATCTGAACCTCATTACCAAAGTCAGCAGCAATGTCTAATGACTTGTTTTCAATAGAATGAGCCCACATTTCCTCAAACTCATCCTCCTCCTCATCATCATCTTCATCAGCACTCTTATCACTCTTGGATTTCCCCTCATTAGCCTTTTGCCAGCAATAGTCAAATGGATAGCTAACATTCCTGTTATCGTCTGGTGCAATCTCAAAACGAGATGACAATGCATTATAGGTTGTGTGAACACCTTCAAGCAAGTTCACATCTATTTCATCAAAACCAGTGATAGACTTGAACAGTTCTTCACCAGATTTCATATCAGCCACACCTTTTTTTTCAAAGAACTGTAAAAAAACAAATACTATATGAGGCAACTAGAAAATAGATTTACAATCTTATTAATAAAAACCTATGCAACACATAATTAAAAAGAGTATTAGAAAGTCTCACACAAACAAATTGCAGTACCAACATTATTGTAGTTTGAATTTCCTGATTTTACTACTGTACGGTTTCAAATACATACAGGTTGTTTATTTTGCTAACCCGCGACCTACTTCACACGCTAATATATATTTTAAGTTTAGTAGACAAATAACTCCCGCGAACCACCACAGATTAGCATCCAACTTTAAATTACTTTGTTACTACTATTAAATAAACGTAACTATTGCTAAATCTGTGGTTTGTGTTAACTAATCTCAAACTTAAACTACTCAATATTAACTTAAGGCGTTCTGACCCATACAACTACTGCACTAAATCTATATAACCAAATTCCACCATCTTGTTGCTTTTGTAATATTCTAGTGAAATACTTACATTGGCAACATTGCGGCAATCTCTTAGCAAAAATTCTAGACCATTAGGATGATCTGGCTGCACTGACTGAGAGACGTCAATAAACCAGCACTTGTTGTCCCACCACAGTATATTGTACTCTGAGAGGTCAGCATGAATCATGTGCCCAGTATTGTACATCTTGTGAACTGCCTCCTCAACCTCATTGTACACACTCTGCCACTTCTCAGGCTTTAAAATCACATCTCTTAATTTTGGAGCAGGCTTATTGTCTTTTCCAATAAAAGACATCACCAAAATATGCTTCTTCAAACAGATCATATCAGGACAATTCAGTCCAATCTTTTTCATCCGGACCATGTTATGCATTTCTTTTTCAGCCCACATATGAACTATCTTACGTGGATTTTGCTTTGAGAAACGATCTTTGAAACGATAATCAGCTTCAATATACTTATCACGAGTTTTGAACTCATTGAGTGTAGTCTTAAATACTTTTATTGCACATCCTTTAGGAACTGTTAAATCAGGGAACTTAGTATTTCCATTAGCATGTAACACAACTGATTCTTTTCCAGTTGAAATCACACCATTGATATCCTCCAACAATTCATTATTAATAAGTTTAAACAAAATAAGCCTAGTAGGCTCATCAAGACCCATTTCAGCAGTGGCATGACTTTCTTTACGGTCCAACATTTTATGCTTACGGGAATGTTGGTGTCTTGTTTGTTCTCTCAAATGATTAAACACAGAATTTGATAGCTTCATATCAAACCCAGCCCCATCGCCAGTACACACCTCTGGAGGGAATGCCATAACACGACAAGCATTTCTCCTGCCATTAATAACACTGTCATGCTTAGTAACCATTTCTCCATCTTTCATAACATACCCACGTTTGGGCAGACTAGCGAACTCTTTCTCATTGGTCTCAAAGCGGTCCCAATCTCTCTTCCCTGCACCAACATCATCATCAGAATCTGAATCGTAAATCAAATGCTTGGGTACATGGAAGTAATTATCGTAAGATATCGATACTTTAGCATCTCCATTACGTTTCTTCTCTACCATCTTCAGTTCGCTGTCATATTCTTTGTCGAATTGACATTGCAAAACTTTCGCAATGATTGCGTCCGAGTCGCAATACTCCTTGACATTGGATTGTTCGATTTCTTGCAACAATTCAGATGGTATATCGTTAGACGTACTGTCGTGTTGGTCGGACAGTTGTTCAGCGAACTTTATTTCCTCTTTCACTTGAAGCCCTCGAGCAAATTCTTCAGACATGATGTCCGACAGATCTTGTACTTCTGCAGGTGCAGCTATTGTCTTCCAAGGGTTTGACATTTTGTTAATATAAATTAAATCTATATCACAGATCTTACAGTTAATGTTTATAACTTATTAGTTCCTGTTGCGGCAGGTAATTTATTTAACAAGAATATTAATAGGAAGACGTACACAAGACACAAACCTTACTTGGTTTGACAATTTTGACATTGATTTTTGAACTAGTTTGAACATGTCTTGTAGTAGTAGAGGTTTTCTTAGAGTAAAAGAGATGGGTATTGATTTAATCGGACTTACAATGCTCAAAGTATTAAAATTCTGACTGACTGCTGACAGATAAGTGTGACGTCATATGATCACTTATGACGCGTTCGCGTTTTTAATAAAAGTTTATGCTTATAAAAGCTTGCAAAAATCTGCTTTTCACTTAAAAACGTTTTTTGTTAAAGGGCTTCAAGTGGTTGAAAAACGTAAAAACAGACGACAGTATGAAAAAAAGCAGTCCCTACAATGTTGTTACCTAGGTTAAATCAATACGGGGCACGCGGCGGTAAGACCCGTCATGGAGGAATGATCGGAGAGGCGGCATAGTGCCCTCACATTCCGGATGACGCAGGTCCTCTCGGAACATGGAACTGGTTCGGGAAGTATTGTGTCACATAGGCCGAGAAAAGACGCCTGGTTGTCATCACTGTAGTGACTGCCCGGAGGACACAACATGCATACGCTGGAGGAGGGCTAGCTTGGGTAACGCAGCGCCGCGATCTAGTCGCAGCAGTCGAATAGAGTAACCTCTCGCTTCCGTCTGTGGTTCAGTCCATCGTCTAGAACGAGAGCGCGTGGGATGCTGTTGCCTCGTTTTGCGAGTACTACGCTACACCGGGTGCGGATGTCGATGTGGTGCTACAGTCGGAGACTGTTGATGCCTATCAGGTGAACCCTCCAGTATGGTAGTTGGCAAGTTGCGCCCCGAGACCCCCCGGGGTAATAATACCGTGGACCCAGATTTGCTGGTGCTGGTGATTTGCTTTGTACACCACTGGCCCCTCCACTCCCGATCTCCTCGTAATGGGCCGAGGACTTGGGGGTTCCGGATGGGGAGCTGGGCCGAGCCATTGACCGCTTGAAGGCATGCAACACCGCATCCGGCCCGGATGGCATTCTGGCCCGCGCGTAGACTGCAGTCACTTTGGGACCGCTTAAGGCGACTGTTCACTAGCTGTGTCCGTCACAGCGTGTTGCCACCTGGCTGAAGGAAACAGATTGGTTCTTCTGAAGAAGGAGGGACGGCGTACCGGTCGATTTGATTGCTCGACGCTTCGAGAGCTTCATAACTATTCGACAGCGTAACTGCTTTATTTATTTTTTGCACTGAGAAAATGTGTTGTGCATACCACGCCGTCCGGCGATACTGCGTGGTTATGTGGGACTTGCACCCACTAAAAACTCCACTATGTTAAACTGCATCCGCCTTTTGACGGACCACAAGTTCTGGCCTATCAGCTGTTGGCCTTCCTGTCACGTACGGCGATGCAACCAGAGCGTCACCGCAACTCTAGGGCCGTGCAACGTGGACGGCAGACTCTCCGGTCTACCACCGCCCGCTGGCTACTGTTAGGGTGGCATCAGGCGGACATAATGCCGCCTGCGCCGACCTTTCTGCCTGCAACGGATCGCGCTGTGTCCTCGCTGCAGGCGCACTGGTGGCACACCTGCACGAAACGGAAGGACAACGTGCCATGCCACCTCCGCACCCTCTCCTTCAGGATCGGCTGGATAGCCATCACGGTTCTAAGGCCAACGCTGGGCGTCTCCAGCCTCTCCTTACACTCACCCATGATTCCAATATGGGCCTCCCTGCGCCACCTTATGACTATTTCAGGCGGAGGGCGACTGCCACTCTCGGCCCGAACGTCCGTTCCCCTCCAGTAAACTTAGGCGAGCACCCGCGCTTCCAGGTCCCACGGGGGCGTTCCCGCGAGCGCACAGGCGGCCTTGGAAGAAATTGCGGTATCCGCGTATGACCTCTTTGTGGCCTCCGCAATAGTCTTGTTCTGGGCAGTCAGGGCTTCCGCCCACACCGGAGCGCCGTAATGCGCCATAAAGCGGACCACCCTCGTGTGTAGATGTCGGCAGGCCACGCTGGGTCCATCCAGGTCGGGCAGCAGCCGGCTAAGGGCGGACGCAATGCCAATAAGCTTCGGACCAAGCTGGCAAAAGTGCTCGCTAAAGCACCTTCGGTCAAGGACCAGGCCCAGGTAGCGCATCTGCGGCCGGACGAATATACTCGCATCTCCAACAGTGATGCGAGAGCCAGCTGGTGACCGACGACGTGGCTCATGGCAAACTAGGGCCTCCGTCTTCTCGAGCGCCAACCGGTGCTCAATACGGCCAATGAGCAGCGACGCGCCCTCGGTGGCCGCTCGTGTCGCCTCCCCGAGCTGTGACTAGGGTGTCATCGGCGTAACAAATGACACTGCCCGGGGCTGATGGTACAACGCAGGACCAGTCATACCCTACGTCCCACAGGAGTGCCCTAACCGACCTCTGTGGGACACCACACGCAGAAGGCCTCTGCACGACCCGGCCATCACGTCCCTGGTAGCTGATGAACCACCCCCATAGATAGTCTGCCACCAGCTGCCTTAGGTTCAAGGGCACTCCGGTATAGACCCCGACCTGGGTCAACAGCTAATATGGCTTCCAGCAGCGGCAGTGTAGGCAGTTTCCTTGTTACCAACCCACCCTAGGTTGGTGTTGGCAGTCAGCCTTGACAGTTAACACCATCGGTTTCATCCCGTGGGGCATGAGTGAGGGAGGCACTAGTCTGATCATACATGTGCCCTGTAACCACCTCGTCTGTCAGGCATCTGAGGCTGTGTAGAAACTCCAAGGTTTAAAGATAAGATAAAAATATTTTTATTCATGTAAAACCATTTATAGGCACTTATGAATAGTGAACTTCGTCGACTTTATTAGTGCTATACATTAATTGTTATCAGTTTTCTATTGTGTTAGAGGCAATTGTCTGTTTTGTTATTGTGTGTATTTTACATTTAATTAGTCTACTTTGTTCGCACATACCTAGCTTATTACCATGTAATAACAAAATTGTAGTATAACTTTTTTTGAAAAGAGTATATCCATGGAGTTTCTTGCCGGCTCTTCTCCATAGGACCGACTTTTCCGAACCGTGCACTTAGCTTTACTTTTCGTAAGAGCCTATTAGGGCCTATATGAAATAAAAAAATTGAGTTTGAGTCAAGACTTTAGTTGCCTCATCCCAAGGTGTAGATTTCCTATGGAGAAGAACAGGCAAGAAACTCCATGGTTACTCTTTTTAAATCATATGTGTTATGGTTTGCAGTGCAGAGTGTATTCTTAGACTAAAAAAACACATTGCTGCTCACTAGGATTTCTCCTGTGTTGTGGGTATAGTTTACACATTTCACAAGCAGAAACCCAGATCAGAAGTAACAATCTGTAAATATCATACAAATATTTGTTCATACAAACCATTGTTGACTGAACCATTTTTACTTATTCAAAATTAACTTTTATGGGGTAATATCATTTTTGGTATGTTTTAATTATTTGAGAATGTTTAAGTTAATCATCATTTCGGCCTAATGAAGTCCACTGTTGGACACAGGCCTCCCCCAAAGATCATCACAACCACCGATATGGATGTGTTTTGAGCTCATTGGGGGGTTTTGCCATAATCGCCACGCTTGGCAGGCGGGTTGGCGATCGCAGTTGAGTTGTTAATGTACTAGAAGGACGCTGCTGCCCATCCTCCGACTAATCCCTTAGTCGACTTTTACGACACCCATGGGAGGAGATGGGGTGGTGGCATTCTGAGCCGGCACCACACGGTTAAGTTATTAAGTTAATGCTTTGATGTTAATTTATATTATGTTATTATTGTACATCACAGGCTGATTTATCTGGCATCTATATTTGTTCTCATAACAAGTTTGTGTACTCAGACATTTTTTTTATTTCTTCTCTACAAAAACATTGTTTTTATACACCTAGGGTCACTTTGAGTACTGTAAATAAAACCAAGGAATAGATTTTTCTTTTATATTCTTAGCTTAACATTCACTTTGTCGCTTTCTTGACACTCTTTACATTTGCCTGTTGGGCTTTGAGGACCTTGACGATCTTCTGTTCCTCAATGAGGAAAGCTCTGACAATGCGCTGCTTGACGCATTTGTGGCAGAGAACTCCTCCATAAACGCGTTTGACAGTCTTCTTGCGGTAGCAAAGGCGAGAACGCTCAGCGGGCCTAGCAGGCTGAATACCACGCAGTTTGCTCTTGCACTGGCCACATCTTGGGATCTTCTTGGGCTTCTTAACGTACTGGTAGACAAGACGTCCACCTGGAGTCCTCACTCTGGAAGTTAATATAAATTTCATGTAGAGTAAAATCCGTCCGTGTGGTGTCCGGATTAAGAATATAGCACCACTCCATCTCATCCCATGGATGTAAAAGGCGACTAAGGGAATCTAAACCAGAGGGACGGGCAGCAGCGTCCCTTCTGTGAAACGGTAGCCATACTGCGCTCACCAACCTGCTTGCCAAGCGTGGTGAGTATTGGCAAGTTCCCCCCAAAATGATGATACAATTGTGGAAGTCTATGGGGGAGGCCTTTGTTCAGCAGTTGACGTATAAATGGCTGATATGATGATGATGATGAAAATCTAGTTGGGCTAACTTAAAGGACTGTGGTAAATTAACCCCAACAGCCAGCCAGTATGAGTTCAACTTGTCAGTCAGTCGCCAGCAGCAAGTTGTATGAAATGCATTGACTGGCATCATATGAACTTATATGTTTTATTTGTCTATTATCATGTAGGTATAAACTTAGGCTTTGTCATGATCCCTAGCGCTTTATCTATTGTATTTGCAACTTATGCTTAAATATGACCACAAGCGCGTACTCTTATTTTATCGACATCTAATACAATGAATTCACATATTAATACAATACTCTAATAATGTACACTAGAAAACAAAAGATCAATCACATAAAATGGTATGTACAAAGGGCGGTCTTTATGAACCACTTAATATTATCAATACGCGTAATTATACAATTGAACCGGCTGACTGGAGTCAGAAATATGAGCTAGAATTTTTTAAACGAGGTGTCGTCACGTCTATCTCCTGGTAAAATTTGAGGTTATCTTTATATTTAAGATCTAATATTGTTGATGTTGTTTCACAATTGATATGGGTTTACCACTCATAATAAACGTAATTTAATGTTAACTTGCTACGTAATTACTAATGAATTACTTACATTCTCCTTTGATTTGATTTGGTATTGTACGACAAACGTCGTCTGAAAGTTAGCCGCTGTACCATTTTGGAGCTGAAATATAACAGAAATTATAAATAACGCGTCTCCCACTATTAGTATCACAGTCTCTATTTCAGTTTGTTTAAAATTGTAGGACGATTGAGATAGATTTATTAAAAAATATTTCTGAAAGCGACAAATCCCAACCTCTATGACAGCTGTTGATAGGAAAAGAAAAACATTTGTGTTTATGGCTACATTTACAACTGGCACAGACTAAAAATGTGAACCATCTTTAATACAGTTTAGAAGTGGGTAATAAAGCTTTTTGCGTGAACCGAACCGAAACTATGTATTGGTATCCGATAAAGTGTTTCAAAACTATGTATTTTCAAAAACTATGTATTTTCAAAAACTATTTATTGGACGATATGCGTATAAAGTGTTTATGAAATGATAAACGTTTTCGTGTCGGTTCATGTATTTGCTTCGAAACAAGCTATCAACACAAAACTATGTATTTACGGTATCTATTTATTGGACGAGATGCATATAAAGTGTTTATGAAATGATATACGTTTTCGTGTCGGTTTAGGTATTTGCTTCGAAACTTGTAATCAATAGTAAACAAATTCAAGTTCGCTATCAACTGAAAATGTTATACTTTGGTTTTTTGTTCTTTGTCTTTGTGAGTGAAGTCCACTGCTGGACACAGGCCTCCCCCAAAGATCACCACAACCACCGATATGGATTTGTTCTCGCTCATTGGGGGGTTTTGCCATAATCGCCACGCTTGGCAGGCGGGTTGGCGATCGCAGTTGAGTTGCTAATGTACTCGAAGGACGCTGCTGCCCATTCTCCGGCTAATCCCTTAGTCGACTTTTACGACACCCATGGGAGGAGATGGGGTGGTGGCATTCTGAGCCGGCACCACACGGCAAATGATTATTATGACTGGTAAAATACAATAATTTGTCTGTGGTAAATGATTATTATGACTGGTAAAATACAATAATTTGACACAATAAATTCTAGTCTTATGCAAAGTTCTAATATGTAATTTATACTCGTGCCAATATAGGATGGATATACCTAAATAACGTGTCAAAGATTTGATAGCAGCGTAAAAATCATTCCTAATAAAATAGAATAAAATGTGATTTTTATTATTATTATTTAGAATGACTAAAATTCATAAATGCGCGATCTCGCTTCTTCTTCGTGCGATCTTCGGTATCGGTCGGGTTTACTTCGGAATAACTCGGTCGGAGTCATTCGGCTAGTTTCGGTAACTGTTTATCGACGATCCAATGCTGTGTGAATAAAGTGTTTCGCCCGATAAATAGTTTCTGAAGAGACCAACACATAGTTTTAGGTATTGGACGCGATACATAGTTTCGATAACTGTTTACGGTTTGCAACGCACACCGCTAATACAGTTTAGTTATTATTACAAATGCTTAGAAATGAAACGTTGCCGTATTGTTTTTTCTTTTTACGTATTTTCTATTTTCTAGGTTGTACATAAAAGCATATAATTGTTATTAGGTAGTCGCATTGCAAGTTGATTATTTCATTGTTTAACACATATGTATTTTTCTGCTGGTAATATTTTATCAGTAAAAGCAAAATGGCTACTAATGTCTGATGTTTGTAGTGATGTTTTTCTGTGTTTAGAGATATTAAAAGTGATTTTTGAGTGAATTCTTCATAAAATGGGTAAGTTTATAGTTCATTTAACTAAAATCCTTTGTTTATCATTAAATGTGTTTATCTTTTTTATGATAAATCAGTCTCATATCGGTGCTAAGAAGTCAGATGTTTATGATGTCCGATGAACTGGATAGGAATTATATACCATGAATTTTGTAGTGAATTCCAGCTATAATACCTATTTCTTAATTATATGAACATGTTTAATGCCTTGGAATATCATTCCGGTGGAATAAAAGACTAGTTTCTTAAAACGAATATGGTGCATAAAGATACAAACACAGTATGTAGGTACTACCTACTATGCAGTTCAACCAGCTATGTACCTACTGCAGACTCAAGTTTTGGATTTATTTCGTACATGAGTGTCTTCATCATTTACTAAAATGCTATGATTTGCTAAACAAATCTATCGAAACTGTACGATACTTTTTTCGTATCCGAGTTCAAATAGTTTTCAACAGATGCCACTACTGTTAAAAATAATACGATTTGGTACCTATACCTACTTGGTTCTTTACAATGTAATTAACATTTTTATGAACGTACAGTTTATCTTTCTGCTAAAAGTATTTTTTACGCGACTGTCTTCCTTATGCGTACGAAGCAGTGGTCTAAGGACGTTTACATGCCATTTGTCAGTTTTCATAATAACAATAAGCATACGCTTGCCTTTTTCTAGGAAGTCTTCTCCTCCGTAAATAATAATATAGGTGTACCCGCGATTTCTATGTTCATTCTGAAGGAACACAGGACTACGACTAGCCGATTGCAGTTCCGGCCAGCATATCGCATGACGAGCTGGCCACGTGGTAGGCCGCATCTTGGTACTGCTGTGACCGAGATTGCGGCCACGACCACAACTAGTCGTAATGGTAGCCGCGTAGTGCAGGAGGTCCGTAACAAGTTGGGTAGCGAAGTGGTAGTCAAGTGGCAGTCATTTGACATGAAACACCTATAAATTTTTAACCGCGTAGCTAAACTAGAAGCCGAACACAATTTGTCAACAAAAAGGCTGTGATAATATCATCATCATTTCGGCCGAATGAAGTCCACTGCTGGACACAGGCCTGCCCCAAAGATCACCACAACGACCGATATGGGTGTGTTGTGGGCTCATTCATTCATAATTTTTAGTGACCATAAGAGAAAAACTAAAACTTAAGAGATCCACCAAAGAACAAAGGTAACGACATAGCCCGAAGAATTGCTAAACTTAAGTGGCAGTGGGCGGGGCACATTGCTCGTAGGACTGATGGCCGATGGGGCCGAAAAGTTCTCGAGTGGCGACCGCGTACCGGAAGACGCAGCGTGGGCATACCCCCACGAGATGGACAGGAATCCATTGGATGCGAGTAGGGCAGGACCGGTAATTGTGGCGACCTTTGGGGGAGGCCTATATTCCGCAGTGGACGTCTTTCGGCTGAAATTATGATGATGAAAAGATGATATGAGATTTAATAGTAATCGGTAACTTCGTAATTTTTGCTACCATGGTATGAAAGCTTATTTTCATCTAACATTTTTTTACTGTTTGGCATCATTATTTAGTTCAGTTAAGTCGTCCACCGCTGGACGTTACGCGAAGGACGCTGCTGCTTATCCTCCGGCTAATCCTATAGTCGCCTTTTACGATACCCACGGGATGACATGCGGCTGTGCTATTCTTTGCCGGCATCACACAGTACCTATTCACTTCTGATAAGTCAGATGAGTTTGATCTGTTTCACTCAGTTTCAGGTATTACAGGAATTAGTTTCACTATTTATGAATGATAGTTAATGATGACAAAAAATTCGGTATATAAAAATACTTTCACTTTTTAATATTAATCCAATTCTCGTCGATCAATTATAGTAAGAATTATACGCGACATCAATCAATTCAGGCACCGCGAATATCATCATATCAGCCAAAGGACGTCCACTGCTGCACAAAGGCCTCCCCCATAAATGTCCATAACAGTAATTGTGTTGCCATTTAGGGAGAATTTGCCAATACTCACTACGCTTGGCAGACGTGTTGATGAGCGTAAAATGGCTACTGTACCACAAAAGGAACGCCGCTGGCCTCATCTGTCCAGCCTTCTGGTTTAGAGTGCCTTAGTCGCCTTTTACGACTTCCACGGAGATGTAGTGGTGTTATATTCTTGACACACAACACGGAAATTAATTACACGCGAATTGCATACCTTTTTTGTCGTGGGGAAATCCTTAGTCCTAGACGGCGGCGCGTGTGTTCTGCGCGCGCCTCTCTGAAGACAGGAGCGGCCAGCCAGGCCGCACAGAGACGGGGCCCGTCAATCAGTGACGGCCGGTACCGGTAGGCGAAGGAAGCCCTCCTTCGCCTTGGGAAGGGCGGAGTTGTGCCGGACTTTTACCGGTTAAAACCTCACGGTGTCCTTTTACTTACCTCTAGCTGGGGATGAGGTGTACGCTTTGTCTGCATTAGACAGCGCCCCCGGCAGGTACCGGCCGTCACTGATTGACGGGCCCCGTCTCTGTGCGGCCTGGCTGGCCGCTCCTGTCTTCAGAGAGGCGCGCGCAGAACACACGCGCCGCCGTCTAGGACCTGTACTTGCTGAAGCTGAAACATCCATCATCATTTCGGCCGAATGAAGTCCACTGCTGGACACAGGCCTCCCCCAAAGATCACCACAACCACCGATATGGATGTGTTGTGAGCACATTGGGGGGTTTTGCCATAATCGCCACGCTTGGCAGGCGGGTTGGCGATCGCAGTTGAGTTGTTAATGTACTCGAAGGACGCTGCTGCCCATCCTCCAGCTAATCCCTTAGTCGACTTTTACGACACCCATGGGAGGAAATGGGGTGGTGGCATTCTGAGCCGGCACCACACGGCAAACAACCATACATCCTTGAAAGTACAATTGAAATCACGCTGAAAAACCACGCTGGTAGTCGTTAAGACATGATTGAAGCTATTCAAGGACACGTTGCAGACGGTGAGCAATTAGGACGAGTCTTAGCGCATACCAAATTGGTTTTTCACCGTTATTTTAATTCTGTTTTCAAGTAAGTATATATGGATGCCGTGTGGTGCCGGCTCAGAATTCCACCACCCCATCTCCTCCCATGGGTGTCGTAAAAGTCGACTAAGGGATTAGCCGGAGGATGGGCAGCAGCGTCCTTCGAGTACATTAACAACTCAACTGCGATCGCCAACCCGTCTGCCAAGCGTGGCGATTATGGCAAAACCCCCCAATGAGCCCACAACACATCCATATCGTTGGTTGTGGTGATCTTTGGGGGAGGCCTGTGTCCAGCAGTGGACTTCATTCGGCCGAAATGATGATATATGGATGTTTGATGTCAGAGAATTGCACCATTGATTATGTTCGGGCGACAGACTGCCTTTGGTTCGTCGCCCGCATGCTGCTTCTCATCGTGGCCGGAGATCGATCAGCGCCCTCCTTCGCCCGGTGCGTTTTCTGCGGCGGGGAGCAGAGGTGGTCTCCTCCCGTCCCCGCTCTGCCGCCTCCTTTATGCTAATTACATACGTAGCTTTACTGTAAAGTAAACGTGTATTTTCTGAGATTAGGGTAATATTAACTAGTATGGAGACGAGACGAAACGTAACAGCCTATCAGTAGCTAATATAAAAAACCTAATAAAGCTAGCTATTAAACGATACCTAGGTAATTTTCAAAACGTAGGTTTTTAGATATCGAATCAATTTAACTCATTTAATTAATTGCTTACCAATTTACGGAGAGGCGCCTACGACTATAAAACGGCTTAGCCTCTGCCCTGATTGGGGCACCTCTTACAATGATTATTCCATTAACTTAATGTTCCAGATTATGGAAATATTCGACTATTTTAAATGTAGGCACGTTGATTGTATATCAATATATATTTTTAAAACGGTTTTTCTATGTTAAGCACACTTCATTTTAGTTTATACTTAGTAGCTGGTCTGGATTTTTATCACTGATTTTCCGTGTTGATCTTTAAGGGTCTTTAAAACTAAGTAATATCTGCTTAAATTTTCTCCCACGATTTAGAATTAGTGAGGAAAGAAAGCGGGCTATATTAGATTATGATGTTGGAAAAGACATCGTTGCTCGGTCCGATTGCCATTTACGAACATGAGTATAATACTCCGAGTGATTTGTATCCCTGAAACTTAACATATCACGTTTTCAAAAACCGGGCCAATAGTAGGCTAGAGGTGGTCTACACCACAAGCCATAGGTACAAATATGAACAACACTCGTGTATAATGTTTTTCGTATCTTGTCAAGCACACTTGCTTAATTTAAACAAAAATCATTTCTCACACCTCCAAAATAATTCTCAAAAATCATATACATATAAATTAGATACGTACGTAAACCATTTAACTTAATACCCATATATAAATCTTCGTAACCAATTTGGTATCCCATTCTGTGAGGTACACCTTTATGGGCTTATCCCGTCGATGCGCGTACGCATTCGTTATGCGCCATGTTTCATCCGAGGTGTCAGAAATAAGCCTTTATAAAATGCTCAAAGGCGCTTACGTTATACATAATTCCAACCGCGAAGAACTTGGTTCCAAGAACCCTCCGACATTGAGATGGGTCATTTTGTAATAACAATAGCTCGGGTTTTACGTAGGGTTGTCTCAAAGATATGACTATTAAAGTAATAATCATGATTAGTAAAATAAAAGTGAATATTTTACATATTATTTACCTTAAAATATTTTAACATATTGTCGAGCTTTCGTGGAGCACCAAATGGATGGAAAGGTATGTTGCCTTGTTGCTCACGGTAATTTATTATAGTGGTGTTAAAGTTCAATTTAAGCTGTTAACTTGTAAGTCTATGAATAATAATTAAAGTTGACATTTCTGTACTATTTGCATTTTCATTATAATTATTTGTATGTGATGGCATCTGATTAAAATAGATTATGTTATTTAAAATTTAGAGATATGGTTAGCATATTCGTTTTTTTTGTCGCGGAGGGGCCGGACTATGGCCGGCTATAACCCCACGGCACCCTTTCCAGTTACCTATGGCTGAGGGGTGAGGTGTTTGCCAAGTAAGCATTGGACCACACCTCTAGCAGGTATTGGTCCGTCACTTGGTCTGACGGGCCTGTCTCTGTGTGACATGGCCGGCCACACGTACCTTCAGAGAGGCGCGCGCAAAGCAGAACGCACCGGGCCTCTTTCTGTTCAGGCGACGGACTACCCTAGCGACGGCATCGCACGGGCTCTCGCTCCGGTCAATGGGCTGAACCGCGGCCAGAAGCGAGAGGGCACCCTCTTCGACCGCCGCGACGTGATCACGACCACCCACTCGTTTAGCATCTGCTACGCCGTGTCCTCCGGGCAGTCTCCACAGTGATGACAACCGGGCGTTTCTTCTCGGCCTCTGCGACACAGATACTTCTCGAAACACTTATGATCCGAAAGTATCTGTGTCAGCCGGTAGGTGAGGGTGCCATGCCATCTCTCCAGCCGTTCCTCCATGACTGGTAAAACAATTGCCCTAAATATTAACATATGCCTACTTACTATATGATTTTGATTCCTTAAAATACATTCTTTACCCCTACATGTGCGGTATTAACGATTTTTTTTATTCCTTGTCTAAATTCATCTTTATACGTAACTGACACCCCTAGCTGGAGATGCAAGCCGTTTCTTTTTTGTTTCTCCCTGTCGAGATTCGGTGCCCGACACCTCGTGACAATGGCGCTAGTGGCGCGCCCGTCAAGCTGACGGGACTTTTGTTAAAGAAAGAAAGAAACTGCTCAAACGGCTGTTGCTCTAAGCTTATTGAACTGGAGACTGATTTCCCTCTTGTTATGTACAAAAAGGTCCATCTAAACGAGAGGAGAGGGAACAATATTTTTAACCCTTATATTAATTCAAGCTAGAATTTGGGTTTGTAAATCAGCGTCACCGTGGAAGCTTTTTATCCTGAATCAGGCATCTTTTAAGGAACCTGGGATGGACGCTATGCGAATGCTAAACCCGCTGTTGAGGCTTAATTAGGGTGAGGGCATATTCCTGTAGATTGCTGCGATGATTGCAATATTCACACTCCTCGACAGATTTCCACAACTGTGTTGGCATTTTGGAAAGAAATTGCCTGTAGTCACCACGCTTGGTCTGCCAAGCGTGTCAGTTCATCATTTCGGCTGAATGAAGTCCACTGCTGGATATAGGCCTCCCCAAAGATCACCACAACGACCGATATAGGTGTGTTGTGGACTCATTGGGGGGATTTGCCATAATCGCCACGCTTGGCAGACGGGTTGGCGATCGCAGTTGCGTTGTTAATGTACTCGAAGGACACTGCTGCCCATCCTCCGGCTAATCCCTTAGTCGAGTTTTACGACACCCACGGGAGGAGATGGGGTGGTGGTATTCTGAGCCGGCACCACACGCAGACCAGTTGGTGAGCGCAAAATGGCTACTATTCCACAGAAGTGTCACTGCCTTTTACGATATCCACGGGAAGGGATGGAGTGGTGCTATATTCTTAATCCGGACACCATATTAAAAACTCCTAATTACTGTATATTATCATGATCATCATCATATCAGCCTTAAGACATCCACTGCTGAACAAAGGCCTCCATAGATTTCAACAATTGTGTTATCATTTTGGGTGGAATTTGCCAGTACTCACCACGCTTAGCAGGTGGGTTGGTGAGTGCACTATGGCTGTTTCAAAGAAAGGACGCTGCTTCCCATCCCTCTGGTTTAGAGTCCCTTAGTCGCCTTTTACGACATCCATGGGAGCAGGAGTGCTGCTATATTCTTAATCCGGACACCACACGGATAATTACTGTATATAGGTTATTTATATTAGGACTTAGGAATTTTTATGATGTTGCCGCGCAATGGACGACCTTGTGAAGGTCGCTGGGAGTAGTTAGATGCGGGCGGAAAGAAAGCGGTCGTTGTGGAAATCTATGGGGAGGTCTTTGTTCAGCAGTGAGCGTATTTTGGCTTATATGATGGAACGCGCAAGTAAAAATACGCTTGAGGACACGCATAGAAATCCTACCTTATGATATACAGTCACGCAAAGATCTTATCAGCTACTACTACTACTAGCTACTGCAAGAATATAACCGTGTAGCTCTGGTCACGAATAGGGCTACCCCCTCGTCTCGTGGGTGTTGTAGAAGACGACTAAGGCAGTGTTAAATCCGTGCACCGTTACGCATTTTGGGTTACCCTCAGTTGGCGAGTAAACCACTAGTATACCCAAGGAAAGGTCGGTGTCAGGCAGGCGGCTGTAAAATCCTTTGCCAAAATAAAGTGAAAACCGATAAAAATCAACCCTTCGGTTGAAAAATAAATCTAAATATTTTGACACAGTCTTGATAATAAGTTCTGATAATGATCACGATAATTATCGAGACATTATTATCTTGATAATTTCAAACCCTGATTCAGTAATTAACCTCGGCTCGGCGTTGCAGTTACGATTACTATTCATCTTAATACGATACGTATTAATTGCATATGGGTACACTTTTAGAATTAACAAGTCAAAATATTGCATTTTTTTTCTAAGAAAATCCTATCATGACTTACAGCCTACCTGTCATGACATTTTTTTATTTTTAAGGCCTATTTTTTTTTTATTGTCTAGTGGAAATTCTACATGGAACTTCCTTCGCCCCGGGGAAGGGCGAAGGGGTATGCCGGACTCCTACCATCTTCAGCACCGAAGGGGGGCTCCAGGTCCTCGTAAGATCACATTAGAGCCGCCCATTGGTGGCACGCCTTTAGCATATCACGGAGGGGATGACAGTAACGCGCACGGGTGACTTGACGCCGTGACAATTTCGTCTAGACATTCCTATTTGTATCATACATAATAATAATAAATAATAACTTTTTCTGTATCCTTTGCGGATGACAATGACGGCATCTCCCGCCCCCTCGCGTCATGATGCCTCTATTGTTGCATTCAAGACGTAAAATGACGACTGAATATATCATTCTAGCATTCAAACGTGCCCCTTCTTCTATTGCTTAAAGTTTAATGATAGATTGGAATCACAGAGTCCATTGTGTAATAGAATTTGTTTTCTAGTTATATATAACTCGTGGAAACATTATACAAGACGTGCATATTATTATATTAAGAAGTACTTATTGTTTGAAAAAGATCTACTAGCGTATGATACTCATTAGACTTTCCTGTAATCGTTAAACTGTATAGGATCTGAGTTGTTTCTCACAAATATTGATTATTTATTAACAAAAAATATTGACGGCTTGGTTGACGCAGCAGCTAAGCGATTGGCTTGTTGTGCTACATGTCGCGTGTTCGATCCCCACACGGAACAAATATTTGTATGATCTACAGATAGTTGTTTGTTTCGGGTCTGAGTGTTTGCTCATGTGAGATTTAGGTATGTCTAAATTGTAATCACAACACGGAGAAATCCTAGATTTGGGTAAAGTTTACAAAATAAAAATATCTAAACGCGAGATTAGTAATCTGCTTGCCAAGGGTGGTGATGGTTCTCTTCTGTCTCGCTCTCGACCGACTGTTAATGTAACGGTCTATATGGATACTGGAAGTTAATTTACCTATTTTGATACATTGATTTTTCGGCAAGAAATCGTCCATAACACAACACAAATGATACTCATCCGTTAAATCGAATCTTAAAAGTAAATTATTCACTCGCAAAAAACAATACAATTAAATTAAAATTAAGAGGTGAACATGAACTCGAACAAAAACTGAAATTGAATAGATTATTGTCGGTTGGATGCACGAGCAAAACATTAAAACCTTTGTAGCGATACAGAAATGTAATATCGTTCATCGTAATGTCCTGATGCCGCATGACGAATCGGAAACTCGCCTTGATGCGTTCACGTATTAAACCGATTCCCTGCCAACTGGCCATAACAGCAAATTACTCGTATTTTTACACCAGGAATTGTTTTGAGCTCTGAAGAGAGCGATTGTGGAGAAGCCTGGATGCATAAATGTCGTAAAAGACGCAGAACTAGGTAGTGTGGATATGGAACCTGAACCAGATACGAGGTGGACACATCAAGCATTGTACTTAGGTAGGCTGTTAATTGATTGAAATATATATAGGTTTTTTTAAATGGGGCCCAGTGCAAATTCAATCAATGGCGAAGGTGCATGACTCCTACCGGATAAAACCACTGGAGCGGTCATCTTCGGCACCGAAGGGGGGCTCCAGGTCCTCGTAAGATCACACTAGAGCCGCCCATGATGCACCTTAAGACACATCTTGGAGGGGATAACTGTAAAGCGGTTACCCCCTCTAGCATAGGGAAGGCTCCTGTGAAAAGGTCGCCCCCAGGCACTACTCGGGGAGGGTTGTAAAGGTTCCCCCCAAAGCCTCGCTCGGCGCGGCGGCGTGATCACGTGCGCGCCACCATCTTCCCGGGGGTAGCCTGGTATGAGCATGCAGACTCCCCAATCTACGCAGCCGCGACCTCCGAGGAAATATATATTGCTACATGTCAAAATAATCATAACGGTACATTTTGAGTCCTTGATCATTGTTAATTTTCTTCTATGAACACAAATCAACACCAGTGTATTCCCTGATGTGTTGTCGAGCTTTAGAGCAGACATACAGTTTTGCCTCGAAGGCACCCATGTCGCCATATTTTTGGGGGTTAGGCTTCCGGCAGTTGTCACATACCTTACGAATCACATCAACAATGTTGCTACTTCACGCCGGTATTCTGTGACCGTGGCACTGCCCCGACCCAGCTCAATTACCAGCTCTAGTCAGGTAATAACTACAGTTAGGCTCTCATACGAAAGAATATTTGCTATTGTTTAAAGGCAGCTTTGAAATGTGACTTCACCTACAGTAATTGGTATTGGAATTTATGGGGCTTTATCATTGCTCATTGTCTATTATTTCGGGACTTTTCGCGCACAGATAAATCAAAACAATATTTTGACTAACCTCAACGTTTCGGCCAAGTTGCATTGACCGTGGTCACGAGAAGACTAAAGTGTATGGGCGTCATCGTCTTGAGCGGCGGGTGATTTTTAGATCTACCCGCGGTTGATCTTGGGTATATAATAATAATATTGTTTTGATTTATCTGTGCGCGAAAAGTCCCGAAATTATAGTCTAATATGAGTGAAATTCGCGATAGTTTAAAAACTTATATTTATCATTGCTAATCAAGATGCATATAAAGATGTTGATAAATTAATATCGTTAGCGATCACGTCATGTTGGGATCTACTCAATTCTGTAAAGATAGTTTTTGTTTAGCTATTATTAGGGATAACTCTATCGCGTTGCTCGTTTGTGGTTTCACCGTCCACTCAGTCACCGCTTTTTTTCTGGCTTCAAAAGCATTAAGCACAATAAATTGATGCGAGAGCAAAGATCGATGGCTCGATCTCTGTATCAATAGGAAATCATGGCTATTGTCGACGTTAAGAGCCCGGGGTCTGACTCTATTCTATCTTGTAATTTAAATCTACCACTTGGAAATTCATAGTTTTATAATAATGCTCACCTTTATCGTTACATCTTTCACTCAGTATTATAGCTTAAATCTCAACATAATGGTCTACTTCGGGCGGGTTTCGATCTTGAGATACCCTTGAAGACGAGGTAGATTGATATACCGTGTCATTGACGTTGAAGCGAAAAATATAGTTGGTGGACGAAAATGAACCAAGTTTCCATATTAATCTCATCGCACGTCACGAATTTCTCACGCATTTTGAACACATTATTTCTGTACAAATCCACGCACAAGTTTGTTTACAAGTCGCTGACCTGAACGGAAAATACTAAGAACGTATTGTTGTAAGTAAAACACAGTTTACAATCTAGGGCGTTACCCCTCTAAAATGAGCTATTTGTTTAACAACAAGCGTTGTTTGGATTATTACAATGTATCGCATTCCAATGTATTTCCTTACTGGTAACACTTTCAACTTTGTAACTGTGGACGCCTTATAAAACGGTTTAGTCTACTTCAACTATTTCGAGGCTATGTTTGACAGAGGCGGGTCCTGGAATGCTCTTTGAAGTATTAAGCATGAGTTATTTAAGTTTATAAATTAGTATAACAATACAAAATCGTTACTTAATTAGCACCAACACTTTATAATAATAAATAACCTTCTTCTTCTTGCCCTCGTCTCGAGTTACTTTGGGTCTTGTGGTGAAATATTGCATTGGTTTTGGCACAAAGGGTTTTACAGTCGGCCGCCTGTCTGACACCAACTGTCCTTGGGTATGCTAGTGCGCCCGCCACCTACGGCTAACCCAAAGTTCTTAACAGTATGTACGGTGTTACAAATTCCCTTACGACCGAAATCTATACAAATATATAAAACTACTAAATGCATATGAAATATATACGGTACATATAACAACAAATACAATTTATATTTTTTTTGTCTGTCTGTCTGTCTGTTCCGGGTAATCTCTGAAACGCCTGAACCGATTTTGACGTGACTTTCACTGGCAGATAGCTGATGTTATAAGGAATAACTTAGTCTACTTTTATTTAAGAAAAATAATCACGGTTCCGCGCAAAAAAAATCCCCTGAAATCCAATATATATATTCTATGTCAAGTGTCTATGTCGAAGTACTCTAAATTTCTTTTAAATTAAACGGGGGTGAAACCGCGGGTCCCAGCTGGTTAATTATAAATCTAATCCGATTTTTTTAAAATCTTTGATCTGTTTTCGTGTTAGAGTTACAATGAACACAAAAACAGTTAATCATCAAACCAAAGATTTTGTATTACATTCATTATTAATTTCGACACCCACTCGAAGACATGGGGACTCCTTTTCGTGACCGGAGCTAACCTATAATAAATAATAACGTGGTCTGTTAGTGTGTAAGTATTTGTGACACCCGAAGAATACTTCTAGTTCCGAGTTCAATTATAGATTATTTCCTCTCATAATATGCAGACATATATAATTACATATCTACATAAGTTTATTCAAATAGTATTTACATGCGGCCTCTATCGTTGAATTTAAATCTGGGACAGGTAATGTAGGCATTACGCTGCTCGTTGGAATTAAATATCAACGTGAAGATGTGACGATAATGTGAACACAGGTATCTTTCATCATCATATCAGCTGAAGAACGGCACCAAGGAATCTTCATTTTAGGGGGAATTTGCTAGTATTTGCCACATTTGCCCAGGGTTGTTGAGTATGGCTACTGTTCCATAGAAGGTGCGCTGCAGTCCATCCCTCTGGTTAAGGGTCCCGTAGTTGCCTTTTACGATATCCACGGTGGGAAATGGAGTGGTGCCTAAATTCTTTATACGGAAATAACACGTATATCTCTTTGCCACGGGATTATCATTAGTGTTAAGATTATCGAACTCGGATCGAACCATAAAATTACACGCGCGAGCGCTACACGCGCCATCTTATTAAATGCGATTTGATTAGATTATAAGTTTCGCGGTAACAAGTCGAGAAAATAATTTATTGCTTTGTAATCGCGCCTGACTTGTATATTTCCACTCAGGATTGTAATGTTTCTCTAACAGTGCCAATAAGCATTGATTCTGTGTAGACCAAGTGTTGGCGCTTCAGGGCATCCTTTGTGTTACCTAGCTTTCTGCTACCTACGGTTACCCCGACGGTTTTATGTAACTAGAAACAAACCGTAAATCTTGTCTCGTTGAGGGATGTTCGGATCACATGTGCGATGGTACGATAATCCTGTTATTTATTCATCCTGTCCGTGCCCTTAATTAAACGTGGGCTTAACGTCCAATAACACTGACACATTCGATGGTATATATTTCGGGTACCACCCCATGGATTCCTTTCGAAACGTTAAGCTTCACTTAATGACCTCTTTCCGTCTTTAAATGGTATTAGGGTATTCTAAATGTTTACTTGAGCATTTGTGCTGTTCTGTTTTTGTTCCGTTGATTGCTCTACGTACATAATAGTTTTTAATGTTTGATGGCGCCGCTTGAATTGTATCAAACCCTTCTGCCTTCAATCATTGGGATGTCGTTACATTTCCTGTGCCAGTACAAAATGGTGTAGTTGATGACGTTTCTATATGTTCGCAGCATTAAGTGGATGGTGTGTGATTGGTGATGCAATATTGCTAGAGGGGTATCTCCCGAGCAGCACTACACTTGCAATGTATGCATGCTGTGTATATGAAGATTTTGCGGTCGACCGACCAGCCAGTTGCCTGTAATTTGTTCGTACGTGCGGAGAGGAATTGCTTTCCCTAATTGCAGTTTGTGCGTACAGCGTTGGCCATTTTATTTAGTTCGCATTACCTCTCACTTCGAATTTGCTTCTCGGAAGTGGTCAATTTGCCAGTCGAGCCTGGAGATGTTTAATGTGACTTGATTATACCACCATTTCGACTAAATATTTCTGAGGTTGAATGTAGTGTATCAACACCACGTTTAACCAAATAACTATACTCAAGCGCTTTATGTCGCAGTCTGTTTTAAAGCGTCGTATCTGTTCTTATAAGGTTCCAGCGCCGTCAAAGGCACGTGGGAGTTACAGCCGCGCTTATAAGGAATTAAAATAGACGCCGGCGAAGCCTACGGATTGACTCTGAATGGCGAATATTGAAGATGCGCACGGCTCGTGGTTAACTCGATGGTACATGTCGTTTTTTGTTGGGCCGGGCGTTGAGAACGAAATTACGCCTCGTTCGGCGCCGCGCGGCCGCGTCCACTCGTCTTTTTAACATGGTCCGTGTCGAATTTTATTATTTTTATTTAACACCTGCGCCCGGTAATCTGTATTCGACGATCTCCCGAACGCTTAACTCTTTTTGGGCGTGTTTTTGTGTCGGGGAACGCCGATTTATAGCGTTCATGTTTTGTCCACCCAAAATTGTCGTTGAATTTTCGTTGTCGCAGTGTTCATAATCGATTATGTGCGCACTTGATTAAATTCTCCTGCGACATCGCTTCCAAATGCCAATTATTTAGGTATACAAGTAAAATAAACACAATACACAGCAAGATTTCATGGTGCAGATAGCAAGTCAAAGAGGAAGAAATCAACCAAACACCGAGTTTTCTTGCAATGTCGCACGGCGACTTTCATAATTCCAATACCCATTCATAAATACAGAATCTCGAGTCGTATCGCTGGAAACGTTTCGTATTTTTTGTTCCCATGTTCAATTACATCGATTTGTAGCAATAATTGTATAGTTCTAAACGCTAATTGCTACCGGCACGCGGACGCGCAGCGCGGTGGGCGAAGCTGCGCCTGCGCCACTTACCCCTGTTATTATCTAAATGCACTGCGGTGTACCTGCCAAGTTCCCAGCGCTATAAACATTCATATTATTATTCTTCTCTTTTTTTTCCTGTGGCAACACTACAGCTAACAGCTGATTTAAATTTGTCCGTAAATTTTATATTTTAATTTATGTTTAAAATCATAAAGATACAGCCTTATCCCAATTAATCACTACTTAATTGTTAAAATAAGTGTATTATATAATAATAATAACGTTTTGTGTATCAATTGTTCGATAATAGAACAGATGAATCAGTGAGGTTAGTCATACTTTGCATGTCATTATCATCTCATAAGGTATTGTTTTGTTGATTATTCTATTTATTTGAATAGAATTAGTATCGTGAAACCACCTACATATTAATTAGAATCGGTCAATACGATAAATATACCGATTAGATTGCCATCATAACGTAAACATAACCTTAGTCAATTTAAGTTAGGTTTTACAACTTCTCATTATTTTGTCTCTTTACTTCTATTTTTTCTCGCTTGCTCAACCATGATGACTCGCAGGGCTATTGCTCGTGAGGAGGAGTTGAAACTACAACTTACATTGAAAGAATTAAAGGCCTCGAAGGAGTTGTGCGACCAACTTGACAAAGAAAGAGATGGCAATGAAAGGGAACTTATAGATATATTAGACAAGAATAGAAAGTTAAAAACCGAAATGGCACAGCTACATAATAAATTCACTGATGCCATAGATGCCCGGGACAGGCTCCAAGTCATTGTAGACGGATTCAACGAATGTAGTATTGAATATGAACAAGCCCTGACTCGTATACATGTATTAGAACAGCAGCTACAGGAGGCACATAGTCAGATCACACTGCTGGAAATGACTAAACTTAATGTCACAGCTTCACTGAATCAAAGTTTATTTGATGAATTGGTTCCTACTGCCCAGAGCATGGTTTCTGCTTCAATTAATATAAATCCATCATACCCAATACATCTGACATGTGATATTGAAAACAACTCATGTAATTTGGTGAGGGTTGTTAATTGCAGCAAAAACAAATTAAAGAAATACATAAAAATTAATCATTACATTAAAAAAACTCAAAAATTGGTAAAAAGACAGAAATTTTTCATCAAAAATGTTAAATTAAACCGAGAAAGATTGCAATTACTGAAAAAACTAGACATGTACTCATTCAACTTAGAACAATGTACTAGGAGATACAAAGTTGACACCGGAGACTTGCAGGATGAGCTTCAGCATCTTCAGGAAAAACTCAACTCTATGACAAATAAATACATCGCCTCAGAAAAACAAATGAGGGAGTACGTACTAGCAATGAATGAATTGGTGGGCTCACATCATACAAATACCTCTGAGCATTCTCAATCACCACAAATTCGCACTAACAAAAGTGATTATAACCTGTCACCTAACCATTCATTGTCTCTATGTGATACCGCCATGCCAGAATCTTGTGTTAGTTTACCAATTATCAGTAGTTCCCTAATAAAAAGCTTTGGATGTATGAAGAACAAAAATGATATTGTAATATTTAGTGATGAAATTGGGAAGGATATAGGGCGTTTACTGACAAATAAATATGAAGGACACTCAATCATAAATTACTGTATGCCTGGTCTGTCCCTTTCAGGTATAATGAATAAAATAATTAATTATAAGTTTAGTCGGGACACCACACTCTTAATTTTTGTGGGAAATAGGGGAAATGTGAACAAGAGAGATTTACAAAATTATTACAGCAGTTTATGCAATGTTAACTTAAGAAAAATTGTAATGTTCACGTTCCCATATAGCAAAACCTTGCCACAGGAAGAAAATGACTTTAGATACCAATTGAATATGACATTGCATACTATGACATATAATAATAATTTATTTCATTTAATTGATACTAACAATTATGTTAGTGATAGTTTTTATTTGACAAAAGATATGTACTATCTTTCTAATTATTGTAAAAGACAGATAGCTGTGTCGCTATCATATTTTTTATGTGTATCAGCCAAAAATTTGGCTAAACAAGTTGCTTCTATTGAGCAATGTTCTAGTTTTGACATTAGTGATTATTCAGCCAGTAATTTGGCTATACAAAATGACATGGAAAATAATTTAAATTAGAAAGTAAGACAATGGAGGGAACCTCCTGCTTAAAGCTATTTAGTTCAAGTAAAAGCCCAAGATTTAGTAATTTATGTAAGAATTTAGACACTATCAACCTGGTGCATCAAAATATTCAAGGTATTATGGGCAAAGATTTAGAAATTGAATTGTTCATGAACTGCAATAACATTGATATTTTATGTATTACAGAGCATTGGCTAAAAAGTCACCAGTTTATGTTCAATTTCAATAATCACCAGGTTGGCAGTTCGTTCAGCAGAGAAAATGCAATACACGGTGGCTCATTAATTATAATCAATAATCAGATTAAATTTAAAGAACGTAAAGATCTTGTGAGCCTCTCTGTTGAACAAACAATAGAAATAGCCTGCGTCGAATTGGAGCGGTTCATTGTATTAAGCGTATACAGACCTCCTTCAGCATTGTATGACTGTTTTGAAATAGTCATGGAAGAAGTTCTGCATAGAATCAGTAATTTGGACAAAACGGTTATCACATGCGGTGATTTCAATGTTAATTTATTGGAAAATTCTAGTTTAAGTGTAAAAATTCAAAGCCTTTTTCAGTCATACAATCTTGTTAATTTGTTTCTGGAGCCTACTAGAATTACTCAGACCACAGCCACATGCTTAGATAATATATACACAGATATTATACCATCCTACAAACAAGTTATTAATTTATTAGACTCGGATCATTGTGGACAACAGATTACTGTTGTAAACCAAAGAAAAAGTGTGGGTAAAAAGGATATCACTGTTTGTCCAAAAACCGCGATTCGCTTGGAAAGATTTAGAAATAAGCTTAGAAATAAATTAACTTTTTTGCCATATAATGATAATCCAAACATTTTATATAATGATTTTTTTAATATGTACTGTCAAGAATTTAATTCTACTTTTATCCCCAAGAAAATCTCGGTTAATGGAAATGCAAGTTTTAGTGAATGGGCTACTATTGGAATTCATATAAGTAGAAAGAGACTATATGAACTATATAATGAACGCACATATTTTAATAGTGATACTTTTAATCTATATGTGAAAAATTACTCCAAATTATTCAAACGAATTTGTCATATAGCAAAATCTCGTTATTTGAGTTCCAAAATAAAAAGTAGTGATAACAATAATTAAAATGACTTGGAATATAATTAGTAGTGAAACTGGAAGAGCTAATAGCCGGGACAGTGACTATAGCTTAATTATAGATGACAACATCATTAAATCAGAATTAGAAGTTGCTACAGCTTTTGAAAAGTTTTTTACCGACATTCCCGTTTCGACTACAAAGTCGCTGAATTCTTCACCCACTGTTGCGGAAACTATACTTAAAAGTAATGTTAACACTTGCAGTAATAAATTTAAATTTGATCATGTTAATTACAGAGATATAATAAGAATCTTTAACACGCTAAATAATAAAAAAACCGCTGACTTGTGGGGAAATTCCGTTAAAGTAGCCAAATCAATTATTGACATTGTTGCACCTGAGTTGGCAATAATTTTTAATGAATGTGTTGACCGTGGAAAATTTCCTGATCTTATGAAAAATAGTAAGATTATTCCTTTGTTTAAATCAGGTAGTACATCTGACCCTACAAATTTTAGACCTATTTCAGTACTACCTACATTTAGTAAAATTTTTGAAAAATTGATTTTGGTACAAATGCAAAGCTTTTTTGATAAGTATCATTTATTACATTGCAAGCAATTTGGCTTTACAAAGGGTCGTTCAACAACTGATGCCGGTGTTGAACTTTTAGGACATATTTTCGGTGCGTGGGAGGATTCACACGATGCCTTGGGCATTTTCTGTGATTTGTCTAAGGCATTTGATTGTGTTGTTCACGAAATTTTGATCAGGAAATTACTACACTATGGTATTAAGGACTCTGCGCTGGCTCTTCTTGTTTCATATTTGAGTAATAGGATTCAGAAAGTAGATATTAATGGTAAGATATCTCCTGGGTCTGTAGTTAAAATGGGAGTACCACAGGGCTCAATTCTAGGCCCATTTTTGTTTCTTATATATATAAATGACTTACCTTATACTGTAGGGGATAATCATGAGATAGTGTTGTTTGCAGATGACACTTCGCTTTTATTTAAACTCAAACGCCAACATCTGGCAACTGACGATATAAACAGCGCTATCTCCAGAGTGGTCAACTGGTTTAATGTTAACAATTTACTCTTGAACGAGAAAAAAACTAAATGTATGAAATTTACAACACCTAATGTTAAAACAGTAAAAGCCACTGTACAAATGAATGGTGCGGAGTTGGACCTTGTGGACACCGCAGTGTTTCTAGGTATTACTTTAGATTCTAAGCTGCAGTGGGGACCGCATATACTAAAATTGTCGAAAAGGCTTAGCGCTGCAGCATACGCAGTAATGAAAATTCGTTATTTAACAGATGTAGAAACAGCGCGACTAGTATATTTTGGTTATTTTCATAGTGTAATGTCGTATGCTATTCTGTTGTGGGGTAATGCTGCCGATATCCAAACTATTTTTGTGCTGCAGAAACGAGCCATCCGATCAATTTATAAGTTAAGCCCTCAATATTCACTCCAACAGAAATTTAAAGAGATTAATATAATGACCGTTCCAACCCAGTACATTTATGAAAATGTTTTATATGTACATAAAAATATTAACCTCTTTACAAAAAACAGTGATATTCATAATATTAATACCAGGAACAAACACAAACTGGTTGTTCCTGCTACCAGGCTTCAGAAGATAAGCAAATCGTTTAAATGCCAATGTGTACGTTTTTACAATAAAATCCCAAGTGATATTCAGAAATTAAGCCTTAATAAATTTAAGTCCATTATAAAGCAGAAGTTGTGTAGAAAGGGTTTCTATAAAGTTACAGAGTATATGGACGACAAAAATGCTTGGGATTGAGCTGCTCCAATGTTCAAAGGCCGATATTGACATTATTGGGTTTGATGTATCAAATACCATTGCCATTAATTTTTATTTACTTTGACATTTTTTTATAATGGATTATATTAATTCATTTAATGACATTTGATTATCCCTCATCCTCAATTTGTTTAAGTGACACCAATTACTTTTTGGTGTTGGTTGTTTTTGTTTTATATTCGCTTTACTTAAATTTGAAACTGTAAGTGCGAGGACCATGTGGATTATTAATTTATTTTGTTTAATTGACGTGATAGTTGTGTGGCAGTTTAGGTATGTCATGCTCACTCAAGTGTCCTGCTGATGGTGGCGTCGTGTATCGGGTCGCTTAGTTGCCCTACAATATGGTTGAGCCGAGCGACGCTGATGCATGCGTCATGCTCGTGAACGAGTGCTGTCTGTTGGGATTGGTCAGCTTAATGCTGCCATGACAATTTAATCATAATTTAACATAAATATCAGGCTTGTTTAGTGTGGACTTTTAAAGAAGTTTACTTTTTTCTGCTACATTGTCCTCACATTATTTATTTTGAGAGCAATGTAACCAAAAATACTGTAACAATTATTATGATTTAAAAAGAGTAACCATGGAGTTTCTTGCCCGTTCTTCTCCATAGGAAATCAACATCTTGGAACGCGGCAACTAAAGCCTTGACTATTCATAAGTGCCTGTATATGGTTTTACATGAATAAAAATATTTTTATCTTATCTTATCTTATTCGAAGATACACTGGTTGCAACGCAGATAATAGATTTTGTGTTTTAATACTTGTGTTTTAATAGTTATGATTTTATGTTTTCATGATTCAGTAGATAGAATTATGGTAAAGAACTGGAGCAAAAAATAATCAATAGTTAAAATTAAAATGTTTAGTGTAATTAACAGCGTTTATGGTCACGTGATTTCAAACTATTAACAGAATAAAACCATCTTGACGCATTTTCGATTCCGTCTTCCATTATTCTGTTACGCGAGGTGATATCATAGAGCCAACAAAAAAACGGCCATTTATCAAAGTTCTAAGAAACTCGCATTAATTAAAGCCTACACGTTCCTGCTACGCTAATTGAAACGAACACTATGGTTCCTAATCGTGACCCCCGCATTATCTACAAACGGTTTAATACCCTAGTTTATTAATCATGTTATCAAATACGTTAATTACGGATTAATTGCATTACTCGTGTTCTTTCGTCGTAAACACGAGAGTAGTAAAGTAAAATGTTTTATATCAAGTTCTTATTACGAAGCTAAACCGTTTGCCAATCTACTTAGACGTAACTTTCAGTATATATAATAACTGCCCGCCCCAGCTTCGCACAGGCAAATACATGCAAACCCATTGCAATTGCAGCGCCACCTGCCGGGCCAATTGTAAGTCTAAACCATCCAGGGACTCACTCAAACATACACAAAAAAACATCTAAATCGGTGCAGACGTTTAGGAGGAAATCAGTGACATACACACGTACAGAAGAATTATATATAAATCGAGGTGTGTATGTATGTTCCCTATAGACACCAAAACGGCTGGACCGATTTTGATGCAATTCTCAGCCAGTCTTTAGATTCGGCCAGCAGGTGATGCTGTGCAGTTTGGCAGCTGTCGGATCAACAGGTTTTTTGGCAATATTGTGTCGTATAGTTATTGTAGTCCTTTGAACAAGATGATCGATATTATTTTTTGCTGATAAAGGTCCCGATGATGATGCTAGAATAAATGAACCTAGGTATTCGGTGATTCCCCGAGAAGTGCCTAGGGGGCGACCTTTCTACAGTCGCCTTCCCTCCGCTAGAGGGGGTGACCGTCTTACAGTCACCCTCTCCGAGATGTGCCCATAGGCGTGGCACCAGTAGGTGGCTCTCGTGTGATCATACGAAATCTGGAGCGATGGAAATAAAACCATAGGTGCCGAAGATTGTAGCGTAAAGCAGAGGGAGATTACGTGGGGGGTTCCGTAGGGGTCAGTTCTCGGCCCTCTCTTATGGAACCTCGCCTACGACGCGGTCCTGTTTGTCATTCTCCCTGCTGGCGTCAGCTTAGTCTGTTACGCTGACGCCACTCTGGTGTTGGCCAGCGGGGAGTCCTTCGAGGGAATCATCCGACTTGCGAAGCAAGCGGTGGCAAAATTCGTTTATTTACGTTACACACACGTGTTTCATCATTTCGGCCGCATGAAGTCCACTGCTGGACACAGGCCTCTCCCAAAGATCACCACAACGACCAATATGGCTGTGTTGTGGGCTCATTGGGGGGGTTTTTGCCATAATCGCTACGCTTGGCAGACGGGTTGGCGATCGCAGTTGAGTTGTTAATGTATTGGATGGACGCTACTGCCCATCTCAACCCCCAAATAAACTTAAGCACACAACACAAACCCATACCGGTCGTTGTGGCAGTGTATGGGGGAGGCTTGGCTGATACAGTCGACTGCTGCGCTCCGGGTAGCGGGTTCGATTCCCGCACGGAACAAATATTTGTATGATCTGCGGGTAGTTGTTCCGGGTCGGGGTGTATTGTGTGTGAACTTTGTGTCTGTAAACGCACCCACGACACAGGAGAAATCCTAGCGTGGGGCAATGCTTAAAAAAAAAGTAAAACAATGGACGTTTTTCGGTGACGATGATGATTATGAATTTCGGCCGTTAGTCACCTTTTACGAGATGGAGAAGTGCCTATGTACTTAATGCGGACTCAACATGGATATAAATGTTACATTTAAGTATCGCTCGCATACGCTCAAAAGCAATATCATAAGATTGATATATTTCGTAACATGATCTGCGTCCGTCTGCACTCGTACCTGTGGTATTCACCAACCAATCGGTATTCCTATCCGACCTCGGATAATAAAATGAAATCTCCACATGAAAAAACGCGGCTCCCCGGCGCCTACGCCGACCTTCGGATTCACGCACCAAGTTATACAAACTCCTTTATTACAACTGACTTAAGGTTTATTTTTGAAATATCAACTAGTAGAATAAGTTTGTCGACTTATAAATCATATTCGCCTCGGTGTGCCCTACGAATACGTGTTTTTACACAAATATACGGCTACAAATGGGATAAATATACGTTTTTTTTCCCAATGAATAATGGCTGACGTTTGAGGCGGGCTCATCCTAATTGTGATTGCCATTAGGTGTTGCATTTAAATGACGAACGTTTTCCTTAAGAACAGAGGCCCAATTCTCGTAATTTAAAAAGGTTCAAAATATAGTTATGATCTAGTCTCAGTGTCATAAATGTCACAAATGGTATTCTCCTAAACTAACAAACAACGTCAAACGTGAACTTACACTGTGATGAGATCGAAAATGGATCGAAAGTTGATCGAAGTCAAAACGATATTCTGCTTACATTTCGAACTGTCACATTTACTAAATTGTGATTAAATAAACGTCAAAATTGAGATTGGTATGAGACTAGATCGAGATTATACTGGAATTCGACTGAACTTTAAGAGTAGCAGAATACCATTTTTTCGGTCAATTCATTACTTAATCTCAGTTCGGTCAAGTTTCAGTCACAGTGTAAATTAATTACGAGAATTGGCCCTCAGAACTGTGATGGTTAAGAGACGTTATTTGTTAAAATCATCTTAGTTTTATTAGAAAATGTTACCTCGTCATCATGTCATCATTCATCATCATCATTGACAGCTGTCATACAGTTAATACTAGTTCAGCTGTCAACGTGATCCAAATGAAATTGTTAGCTACTTTTATTTAGACTGTAAGCAGATCTACTGTAAACCTGTTGTTTCGAAACCAATAAAAAAAAATTAAAATTAAATGTCAGCCAAAAGACGTCCACTACTGAGCAAAGGCCTGCCATAAACGACCGGATACATGCCGTGTGTAGTAGTTGTGCTTAAAATTTATGGTTTATAGATTTAAGATAAATAAAATGCATGATTGATGCTGCTGGAGATAGGCCTCCTCCGTAGACTTTGACATTTCGGGAGGAATCTTATCTATTTTTTTTTTACTCATCCAGCTTTAGTAGGAGTGTTAGTGAGCGAGAATAGCTGCTGTTCCACAGAAGGGACGCTGCTGCCCATCCCTCTGGCTAAGAGTACCTTAGTCGCCTTTTATGACCTCCACGCGAGGAGATGGACTGGTACTATATCCTTAATCTGTGTCCACACTGACTGAATGGATCCTAATAAAATTATATTATTAAGACAGTAATAATTATAATAAATAAGTACCAATCGTTTCCCGAAAAAGTATTTAATATTTATACATAATTCACGCAAAGTACATATTTAGTATGTACCGTTTGAGAATAATTAACTATTAAATATCTTATAACGTTAGTTTATTAGAATTGTATTTTAATTTAATTATTTCATTCCAACAATCATAAATATAACCAAATCTGCTAATGTCTTCTGGTCTAGTAATTCATCGGCTCTATCAAAGTCATATCCATTTTTTGTCATTTATATAATAACCGGCGCTTTTTTGAGCAAAGCCATTCATTGTGCCATAAGAAAAACCTGGGCAATTAAGCAGGCGCCAAACTGGAATTAGATTCGTCTATCTCCGGAAATACCTTTACCATAGTAAATGCAAATTGACTCAGAAATACAATATCGTGTAAACTTTATGGCTAATGAACATTTCTTGACACAATCATTTTCTTTGGCTACTACTAACAAGCTAGTACTATTATCAGCTCCGGATATAGTCTGTCGTTATATTTTATATGTGTCCAACAGTTATTTAACGACCACTTAAATGATCTTTATCTTTAAACGTTTCTTCAAAAAAGTGTTTCGAATTTCGATTTTATCTGTTTCATAATGATTTTTTCCTGTAAAATCACAATTCTGCTCTTTTTATATGCTTTATTCTACTGTAGATTGAAACACCCAAAGATTTCATCACCAATATTATATTGGTAAGTAATCTAAGTATTAAAATCTTCAGAAATCACAACATTTCTATAAGTTGGTACTGATAGCTCATAGTATTGTTTTGCAAGCGATTAAATACATATGTAGTAACAGTTTCCTTCAGACAACCTATTCAATGAACAGATAACAGCCTTATGCACTTTGCTCTCTTTAATCTCATATCAGCCTGGAAATACATTTCCTATCAAATAAAATCATCATTTTCGAGTGGCATTGTCCTCAGTGATACAACTGTCTGATTGACGTCCAGGTTACTTCGTTAGAACCCTCTTCAATAGCGCATTGTGATCTTATATACCATATTCCGTCCCAAGACTCCACTTGTAAATAATACCGTCTCATCTCCATTTACGACGTGTGATATTTCTTGTGGTCCAACTAAAATGATTTTGTTTGACCCTTTGCAGCGGAGGGCCTAACACGCACTCGTATTGTTCGTGTAGAACTGTATTGAAATTGTATTTTCTTCTTTTTTTGTTATTGCCTCTTGTGGTGTTCATGGCTATAAATCGGCATTTTTTCCAATTAAGGTTTCCTGGTACTGGTAGTGTAGTTGTGCAAGGAGTTTTATTATTCTGGTTATTAGCGTTTGGGCTTGTAGTTCGACAGTTCAGATAAATATACATGGCCGCAATAAAAAAGTAAAAAAAAAAATGTTCGTCCAGGTTACTTCATCCTGTGTTCTAATTTCAAAGTTCAGAATGTTCTGGCATCAAATGGATCAAGGGAAATTTCCTTCAGTCATGTTTTCCAAAATATAAATAAACTTGTACCAACACTATCATCCGCTTTGAATCCGAGAAGTTTACTCGGCAGATGTTTTATTAAGGAACCCAGGAATGATATGATGCCAGTCAGTTTGATTGACGGCAGGCGCCGTTCCCCGGTCGACTTCTATTGATTATAGTGATACATACCGCATGGTGTGGGAGTGCTTTACGTAGAAACGGGCCGATACCTTGTTGCTTCACGCACTCAGCTAAATATGAAAGTCCTTAACGAAGATTAAATTCTGAATTCTCTAGCTGTCAACGCCAGTGCAACTTGCTCCCAGTGATACACAGTCTATCACAGCGTAACTGCCACTTATCTTGTTTTAAATAATTCAGTGCATAAATAGGCATCCTACACGACTATACGGTGGTTTGAAGCGAGCTGTGACGGTTCGTGACCAGTTTCTTAAGATCAAGCGTAGGCGACGGCTTAAAAACAAACCCGTGGTGTGTATAAATTAAAAATGGAAATGTCGATTGGTTTCGGTTAAATAAATGATTTCCGTCGGTCTGCGGTCAGAGCCACAAAGGGGTCTCATTAACAAAATCCGACACCGAACCTAATCCTTTAGTTAGAGGTCTATTGTAATCGCAGACTCGGTACCGGTCTCTTCCCGCTCCGGAAAGTCATTAAATTTATTTGTTATGTTAATATATCATTAACCGATATAGTGTTTGCTTTCGTTATGAACTCAGAACGTGTTACAACTTCATTATGGTCTCTTGTGTTTATATGTTTATTTTTCAGTAGCTTTCTCCGTTTTAGCTTTTTCTCGACATAACGTTGTTTACATTTTTTTACTATTATCATTTTCTGTTTTTTTTATACCGACTACTGATGAGGCGAGCAAGCCCTTCGCCTGGCGGTAAACTTGACGCCTTGCCATGACAGTTGTAATGCTACCCAGGAGTTGGAGTTTCTTGCCGGCTCTTCTCCACGAGATCAACTATTTGGAACCGTGCAACTTAGATTCTGACGTTTCATAAGTGCCAATATTTCGTTTATGTTTAGTAAAAAACTGCATTTGTCAACCTGAAGACATATGTGTTTAGTCTCTGATACCCACTTCACTTGCTACATATAGGAATTTAATGTTTAAGATTGAAACACTACTCTTCATTCAGTATCAGTAATAGTAAAACACTTTTAACTCACAAAAGCTGTGAGTGTTAAGTGGCTAGTGCCTCATCGTTTGTGAGTTGTAACTGCTTGCGATGTTAAAGGTCTTTAACGCTTTGTGAGTAACAAATAACTGCATGATCTGGATCATATAATTTGGTCAGGCATCTGAATATGAAGTTATCAGTCGAATCAGATCAAGCGCAAGTGCGAAGGTTTAATTAAGAAATGAGTTAGTCCGATGCAGATGATGATGCGTTGCGTTATATACCTGTTATAACCGTCCTGGCATATTTTTTAATAACACAGCGTTAACTATATCTTTTATTGGGATAGGACGTGTTTGCTATTTATTCTTCATAATGGCAGCCGAAGGCAAATCTATGGGGGAGGCCAATTCCCCCCAAAATTATGATGTCGAGGAATATTGGTCAGTACTCCTAATGCTTGGCAGACGGGTTGGTGGTCGCAGTATGGCTACTGTTCCATGGAGGAACTCTGCTGCCCGTCCCTCTAGTTAAAAGTGCCTTAATCGCCTTTTATGACACCCATGAGGTGAGATGGAGTGATGCGTTTTTTTCTTAATCCGAACACCACACGGTACTGTCATTCAAGTACTCGAAAGAGAAAAGTGTGTGTGTGCCAGCTCGAACGCAGGACTGGAGTTTACTCCGTAAGTACAATTGTCTCAGTAATTAATAGGCAGATAGGGTAAAAAATAAAAAGCACGGATGTTTATATGTGCGATATGTAGATAGAAAAGAAAATCTTTCTTCTTTCTTTCTTTTCTTTTCAAAATAAATATTTTTCTTTTCTTTCTCTCTTTTATATGTAGATATCACATATGAAAATGAATTATAACCTATCTAGTAACTGCATCCACGTGTTCGTCGGATTTTCTTCCACCGTCACTTAAACAGAAAGTTAGATTTTTCCATATTTTAAATTTATTTATTCAGACACTCCAATGCATATTAATAAAATTGATATTAAATATCAATATTTATATATATTAAATGAAATAATATTTTTTTTTTACATCAAACGATATTTGACATATACTACATGACTTTAACGCAGAAGGTGCGCAAGGTAGGTGCGCAGAGAAACGTAACGCATTTTAGTTAACGCTCGGCAAAATTTCACTCCTCATAAATTTCTCATACCGGGCCTAATATGAGTATATGAATCGATTGTTAAGGAGTAAACTCTCAATAAAATATGCGTTGTAATCCGTTTTTTTTTATACAACTTGGTGACGAGACGAGAAACTCATTCGCCTGATGGTAAGCGACATGCCTGCCCATAACAATTAGAATGCTACCCAGGACTAGTAAAGATAAAAATATGTTTTATTCATGTAAAACCATATGCAGGCACTTATGAATAGTCAAGACTTTAGTTGCCGCGTTCCAAGATGTTCATTTCCTATGGAGAAGAACGGGCAAGAAACTCCATGGTTACTCTTTATAAATCATAATAATCGTTACAGTATTTTCGGTTACATTGTTCTCAAAATATATAATGAGAGGACAATGTAGCAGAAAAAGTAAACTTCTTAAAAAGTCTACACTAAACAAGCCTGATATTTAGAAAAAAAAGTTTAATTGCCATGGCAGCATTAAGCTGACCAATCCCAACAGACAGCGCTCGTTCACGAGCATGACGCATGCATCAGCGTCACTCAGCTCAACCATAATGTAGGGCCACTAATCGACCCGATACACGACGCCACCATCAGCAGGACGCTTGAGTGAGCATGACAAACCTAAACTGTCAAAGTCAAAGTTTTTTATTTCAAATAAACCAAATATTGGCACTTATGAAACGTCAGAATCTAAGTTGCACGGTTCCAAATAGTGGATCTCATGGAGAAGAGCCGGCAAGAAACTCCATGGATACTCTTTTAAAATAATGGAGATTACAATGCTGATTGATACAAAAATGATTGTACAACAAATACCGAGAAAAATGTAGGTCAATGTCTAAAGATGGAACGTACCATAATAATATTTTTTGCCGTGGCAGTTAATGACTGACCAGTCCCAACAGACGGCACCCGTTCACGAGCATAACGCATGCATCAGCATCGCTTAGCTCAACCATGTTGAAGGGAACCGAACGACCCGATACACAACGCCACCATCAGCAAGACATTTTAGTGAGCATGACAGACCAATACAGCCAGGCAAAAGACACAATCAAAATTAAGTACTAAATATATATCATCAATGCCTACATAATGCTCAGATAACTGTCAGACAACTATCACGTCAAATACAAAATAAATTGATAATCCACATGGTCCTCACACTTACAGTTTCAAATATAAATGAAGTGTATATAAAAAAAAAACAAGTAATCAAATGTCATTTTTATTTTTAACTAGCTGGTACCCGCGGTTTCACCCGTGATTAATTTAGAGTACTTCGACACAGACATTTGACATAGAATATATATATTGGATTTCAATGGTTTTAATTTTTTACGCGGAAACCTAATTATTTTTCCAAAATAAAAGTAGCCTAAGTTTATTCTTATAACATCAGCTATCTGCCAGTGAAGGTCCCGTCAAAATCGGTCCAGCCGTTTCAGAGATTATCCGGAACAGACAGACAGACAGACAGACGGACAGACAAAAATTTAAATAATAGTGTTTTTGTTATATGTAACGTATGTACGTTTCATATGCATTTAGTAAAAAGCTGTTATTTTTACATTACAAACAGACACTTCAATTTTATTTATTTGTATAGATAAACATTGCCCCACACTAGGATTTCTCCTGTGTCGTAGGTGCGTTTACAAACATGAATTCCACATACAATACACCCAGACCCGGAACAACTACCTGCAGATCATACAAATATTTGTTCCGTGCGGGAATCGAACCCACGACCCGGAGCGCAGCAGCCGACTGTATCAGCCACTGCACCAACTGTGCCGTCATTAAATTAAATGAATTAATGTAATCCATTTTAGAAAACATATAAAAAAAATGAATGTTAATGTACTGCGACTGCGAGGCATCTGACACTGCGCTTGTCACCTCGACACGTAAAGTTATTTAGTCTCGAATTATGCCCAGTCACTCCACTAGCTACAGTGCCCTTCTAACCGAAGCACAGCAATGTCTAAAGTTTTAACACTACTACTTAGCGGCGAATATCTGGCACTGCGGTGGTACCTAACTAGCCAGCCTCTTGCAATAAGAGACCAACCGCCAGTAAAAAAAAAATTAAAGTGTTTTATTATAATAGAGCTATGCGTTATGCTTACGGAGCATTGATGTTGTATCTTCGGATAAAATACTGAAATTCTACCTCATTTGGATATTCTGGATGCTGACGCCATAAAACTTAAGACAACAGTGAAAGATCATCCAAAAGTCAACAAACACATCGGCCCGACAAGTCTTGATATAACACAAGTTTGCCACAACAAATCTAGACGGGTTCAATCACAGACAATATTCACAATGAAGAGTTCATGTGTCCAGACGACATATATGCCACGAATGATGCACATTTGCAAATTGTGCATATCGTAGGAAATGGACGTTAATTGAGACGAATGTTGATGTAATCGAAGCATGGCATGCCCCGTCCGAATGTTTGCCTCACAATTGTTATAGCGGCACCGATATGATGATCTCATAGTACTACTGTTTCTACTTACGTTGCGGAGACGTAAGATTCCGTTTGTAAGTGTAGATTGTTCTTGAAATGTTTTGGTTTTGCATACAGTTATAAGTAGGAATGAGAAGTCTTGATCGATCTTACAGCTAATAATGTTTAACGGAAGTAAGATTTCTGAGGTTCAGCATTTTTCTATTAACAAGCGTATTGTTCAAAACAAGCATGCAGTCAGTTTGTTGCTTAAATTGAAATTACGGACTTTGTGAAACAATGAGCTTATGAACAGTTCTTGGTTTAACAACTTTAAGATGCTGTCTTAGCTCTAATTGTGTTTGCACGTCATGTTGTATCTCTATATTTTAATGTAATAGTAGTTCGTTGGAGTTTATTTCGCTGAACAAACCTTCAAATCAATATTCATGTATATTGTAAAAGAAAAACTATGAAAGTTTTTATTTTATTAGCATTAAAATTTGGGGCAGCTTTATTGTCACCCGAAACATTAAATTATAACCTTATCAGTAAATCCTGTTGATTTATGACCATCTAGCCTGAATAAGCTACTTTTCCCTATAAATAGTTTTAATAACCCCCGATCAACGTTTAAAGTGCGGCGCAGCGGCGACTTCAAAGCGCGGTTTTATCTCACGTTGACAGCTAACAAAATCCTTTTAATTAGCGGGTGTCCGCGCCCGCGCACCTTTCGCGTCGTCCCTCTCCCACGCAAAACCACACGGAACCAACCTTTTTATTGACTCATATTCGTTTTAGAACGAATACAATCTACTAATTTAGGATTTTTATTATGTGTCATATTTATCGATTTATAATTGATAAACAATTTCGTTTTTGGTAGACATTGTTTGATTTGGTTTGCTTTGAAAATTACTGAGATAGTTCATAGTGAAGATAGGTTACTACCAGGGAATCGTGCGGGCGCACTATAATGACATGTTATGTTTATGGTAGATGTTTGCACATGCTTTGCTGAGATGAATATGTATAGAGCCACGCTTCTTAAGTTTACAAGGCGCGCTGAATTGCTGGCGGGCGGTATCATAAAGCAAATCTTGTGTGGTCTCAAGGCGGGTCTAGGAATTAACGACTCCATAATTTCCGGAAGGCACCGTAAAGGCAAGGCAACGTAGTATTCATATAAATATTTAGGAGCTAGTAAACGTAATAATAAGTGGAACGTATATTTTTTCCTTGTCCTCCTTTTTCTTTTCTGATTAATTTCTAATTTAATGTTTAATATATGTATTTTTCTTAATAAAGTATTACTGTATATAAATATTAGATACAGCAGTAGTACACCAACTACCCGTTATTCTCTTCTTTTATGATTTTTGTCCATCCAATAGTTGTCTGGAAGAAATCGCTCTTAGCGATAAGACCGCATATTGTACTATTATTATGTATGTAAAATTACGTTGTATTTTCTTTTGGTGTACAATAAAGTATACTCTAATTTCGTTGCGGGTTCAAGACAGTTATTTATTTCTCTGGGACACACCGAGCTTCATTGATTGGTGTTCTTTTCGATGGTCGCCATTGTACATCCTGGCTTACAGGAGTTGCAGTGGTTGGGAATGTGTGGTGGGCTTGTCATAATAAAAAAATAAACGTAATAATACTTTGAAAGAAGAAGATAATCCGCTTACCAAGCAATCAAAAACACCAGTAAAAATCGTTCGTTGTGGCCTTTTCTAGATAATAGGGAGTATTTACGAACTGATACGATATGGTCATGAAAAATTGTATTAGGTGAGCCATAGCTACAAGTCTTCAAAAAATGATGTAGTACCTACTACAATTTTAATATCGGCACAGCTACAAATTTAGAGATTTGTACGAAAAATGCCTAAATTATTCTAATTGACTTGAAACCATCGGCAAAATTCCATGAATAAACGCAAAATTACTTTCACAGAGTCGATACAGCTTTCACGCGAATTATATCGTTTCACTGTAAGAAGTATTAACGTTTCTATGAATATTGGAAGACGAGTCAGTCCTTGAAGTGGAATGTTCAAGCAAAATATTATTTTAGGGTTTATCCCAGTTCTTAGTACAAGTTAAAGAAATATCTGCAACATTGCTGGTTGAGCGTGCTGAAGTTATAAGTTATCATTTAGCCTTACTATATGTTTAAATACAATTTATGGGGATGGATCAAAGATCGTCTTTCTCAAGGCCTCGTCGGCTTCATCATCATCATCATCACTACGGAGTATACTCTATGATTTTGTTAAAAATATATTTTAACTGTTTTGAAGTAAGTCTGAAACATTGAACAATCCGTCTTAGTTTCTAGATCACACTCCGTGATTGGTCATCATTATCATCATCATCATATCTGCCAAAGAATTTCCATTGCTGAACAAAGGCCTCCCTCAACGATTATACCACGACGGCCGGCTACATGCCGTCCGCATCCAAAGGACTCCAAGTGACCTTCATCGGCAGATAGTCGTCCACCTCGTTGAAGGCGGACAGCCTGCGTTTTCCGGTGCGTGCTCTCAACTCGAGAACCTTTTTGCCCCATTGACGATCAGTTCTACGAGCTATGTGCCCTGCCTATTGCCACTTAAGTTTAGCAATTCTTCGGGCTATGTCGGCTTACAAATCCTTTCAGCTATGTCGGCTACTTGGGTTTTTCTACGGATTTCCTATATTACGCATTATTTGAGCGAAGTAACGTCGCAGATGTAAGTATAGAATTTGTTCCAGTAAAAAAGGAAATGATGCGTCTGGGTTTTTTTTTCCCCAGTTACAGACAATAATTCACATTAATATTTATTTGTACTAAGTGTTCTCCTCGAAGTTTACGTAGATTTTGTTTTTGTTCTCAGCAGTTATTGATGAACATAAATCGTAGGACGCAAAAGGGCATCCTTATCGCCACTGTCGTAAAAGTCCGCATAGACTTTATACTGTAGCCAATATGAAAACGTTTATTTATATATTTGTGGATTTACTGCTGAGGAAGCCTACTAGCATCCGCCGGACCAAAATACACGTCGCCCGCTAAATTCCGCGACGTCTAGTGGGTGAACGAACCCGTTATGAGATATAGTTCTTAATGATAACATTGGATCATGGTACCTTGAAGTTAGTTGTTGAGGGCTTTTTAGCTTAAGTATCTTCAATGATGGTTTTGTAACGGCTGTGGATTTTTGCATGCTAGAAACAGTTGTTAGAGAAGATGAAAAGTAAAAGTTAAATTTCAAATGGTTGGAGCATAGAGTACGCAGTAAAACTCATTTCATAGAATACAAATTGTAATGTATGAAAAATGTTTCTGTGATATCGAAGATTTATGCTGAAGACAATTATATTTAAAAAATGTTCGGCTTACTATTAGTATAATTTATGGATGAAAGAAAACAAGATGTTATCGAAAGGTTGGTCACAACATTGTTGATGTATAAAGGGTGAATTCTCATATAGTATGCTTAAATTACATTAGCCAAGTACATTGGCACATGGGATTAGCCGAAGGATGGGCAGCAGCGTCCTTCGAGTACATTATCAACTCAACTGCGATCGCCACCCGCCTGCCAAGCGTGGCGATTATGACAAGAACCCCCAATGAGCACACAGCACACCCATATCGGTCCTTGTAGTGATCTTTGGGGGAGGCCAGTGTCCAGCAGTGGACTTTATTTGGCCGAAATGATGAAGTACATGGTTAAATAGTATGAATATATGTTGATAAATTCCGGAAGAGTTTTGTGAGACAGATGAGTCATGTTTTAGATAAGTAATATTACTGTTATGCGTGACTGGCCGATTTTAATGACCTCTTACTACAAACGTCTGTCATAAATCTCAGCTATCTTGTATCCAAATAAATTGAACGTACGAACGAATCGTTTAAAATCCAGAATTTATCAATTTCATTACCATTCATCGCGTCAACTTGAATCTTGCTGGTGCACATTAATATCATACACGGCTCCGAGTTCTTTATCTGTACAAAAACACGCAATAACGAGGCGATGAAAACGTTTCGATTAAGCGTCGACGTCCCCAAATTCCATTCCTGTACCATTTATAAAGGCCATTCGAATGCTCCAATCCGAAAGTCGAGTGCTCCGACACAGTTTGTGAAATTACGATTCTTATTCAGAGTTTAACCGTCTCGTTCTGGCCGCGTTTTGAGCTCATTGTGTATGGTGTGAAGTCCTGTGGTGCCCAATTATTCTGCCGGCGGTGGTCGTCGGGTAGGCGCCTCGCCCCCTATCGCGACTCGCCATCGATAATGCTAACCGGTTCCTTTTTCGTTAATAGGTCGGACCATCTTGATATTCAACTCCGTGTACCTCTTCATAGGTTCATACCGAATTCCTAATCCGAGATGGGCCGATTGTTTGTTTCGACGATTGTTACAAATTACCAATTGGTCACGCGTACGGTTGTAGGTGTTTTGTTAATCCTCTCGAGGTAATGCAATATCTATGAAATTGTTTTACTAAGAAATCAATAATGCGCCATTTTGTTACCGCATTTCTTGTCCGCAAATATTTTCACAGTGGCCACGTCAAGTTTCTAGCATTTATTATTTTCATTCAACAAGGGTTTCCACGTATGGTCATATAACCAGTGCTTACTCACGCTTGTTTAAATAACTAAAATGCCACGTATCAATGAGTAATTCATACATCCATGGAATACGCAAAGCTTCTGTAAATAATACGTTATATATTTTATTTATTTGCACTTTGCTGTCGAATTTTTTATTTTTTTTGCCGACGGTGCCGGCTCAGAATACAACCACTCCATCTCCTCCCGTGGGTGTCGTCAAAGTCAAATAAGGGATTAGCCAGAGAATGGGCAGCAGCGTCCTTTGAGTACATTAACAACCCAACTGCGATCGCCAACCCGTCTGCCAAGCGTGGCGATTATGGCAATACGGGGGGTATGAGCTGAGCCCACAACACACCCATATCGGTCGTTGTGGTGATCTTTGCGGGCGGCCTGTGTTCAGCAGTGGACTTCATTCGGCCGAAATGATGATGTCGAATTTAATTAAATGTCATAATTGGTGCTATTCCAAGCATACCCATCCACAAATTACACCGCTTACTGTCCCCACTAAGGATATAATTCGTCTGTACTCGACGTAATTACAGTGCTAAGCGACTTAAAGTATTATCTTTTATGAAGTACCCACAACTGGTTTTCCCTTACCTCTCATGTCACATAAATATTATCATCTAGTTTTACTGTTTCCTTCGGTGCGTCGCAAAAAATTATCATTTACATCGTACACGACTGAAAAGGATTCCGTGACTCCAAGTTGGGGCTATTTATTTTAAAAGTGGTCATTAAGTACAGGAGCAGTAATTTGGTTCTCACATGACCCCGTTCTGCGGACCGTGAGATAATCGCAAACGGTAGTGTCCAAGCACGTACTAGGTCCTTATTAGGCAAGTAAGATTTTTTCTGTCGCCGCCTGGCTTGGAGGCGAGTCGTGTTGTGCCATGGGATTGAGCGCGCATGCATGATTTCTACCGTTGCGCTAGTGCGCACCATTTACAGATTATTGAGTTACGGAGTTTCTTATATAAAGAGTTCCATAAACATCTTCCAACTTCGAAGAATTTACTAGAATCCAGCCGTAAATTAGATTGAACAAAATTATTTATGATTTTAATATTTGACTTTTGACTAACGAACGTAAATTGCCGGCGTCTTGTTTTATTACAGTTGAATTTTATTCAACTAGCCATTAAAATCAGAAAACTCATAAAAGTGTTGTTCATAAAATTATTTCTGTCAACGGTGTCTGGAGTTTATAAGCCTGTAGGTCATTTTCAATTATAATTATTAATAAATTTCTTTGGGATCGTTCGACCCTGATATCCCATAAACGTCAAACGCAAGTGCTACAGTGAAGTATGATCATTTTCCACCATCACTTGTGCCGTTGAACAACAAAACGATCGTGCGCCGGCGCCAGCGGTCCTGCCTTCGCCGTCGTGTTTAAACGACCAGTTTTTATTCCATTCCAATATAGACCATTAAGGTGGGCAGATCTTCAACTTCGCGCTTCAATGATAGCTCGCTAGTATTATCCTCTTTGTTGTTTATAGCCCGCCACTGTACTCAGGTGCGCTTTATCTTTACAGCTTTCCAAATAGACAATCATTTTGTAATAGAACTAAGGTAGAACAAAAGGGTTTGCGTAATTCACAGAACGGGTTAGTTGGCAACAAAGCTATAACGGGCCGGTTTAACGAATCGGCGGAGAGCTTATTAAGTTACCATTTTGGGCAAACAATAAAGTGTAAACAGCAACCCGGAAGATTGGGTTCCTCGGAAACCAGGCCCTCGCAATGGAAACTCGCGCCCTTATGAATTATCCAAACGTCTGGGCGTCTTGGCGGCGCCCGCGCATGCACGCTAGTATCGTACCCAACAGTAAACATGGACCGAGATAATAAACGAATGCGTCTGTTTGTTTCCTTTGTGTAAATCTTGTCTGTCATAAAGTTGCAACTGTTGCAATACACTTATCCTGCCTGGCACATATGCAGCGCGCGCGCGTAGTAAAAATTCTTGACGCATCAAAGGACCGTAAGTTAGTGACAATTAAGGCTTAATTTATAGCTTCCCATAAAAGTTTTTATTCAATTGTCTTTGATTCCGCGCATCAGCATGAAACTTATCTACGATTATACAACGCACCGTCTAGGAAAACTTATAGGGATGATTACAATCGTTAATATAAAAACGCTTTAGAAGGGCTCGGTGTATATCTTGGTGCCCAGCCTTCCTCTTCTCTGACTATATTGATGTCGGAATCCCGTCCCACCGCACGTTTGTCTTTGCCGTCGTTTGACAAATCGCTGTATTTGTAAAGCAGATAACATTGCGATTATAGCGTTTTGCCATCCGCCGAACACAATATTTGCAAAACCTTTAGCGTTTTGCCATCCGCCGAACACAATATTTGTAAAACCTTTAGCGTTCTGCCATCCGCCGAACATATTATCTTCAATGCCGTTATCGTTTTGCCATTCGCCGAACAAAGATTTTGGAAAGCCTTTAGATTTAACGTTTTGACATACGTTGAACACAGTATTAGAAAAACCTTTAGTTTATGCTATCAGACGGCAGATTATCTAACTATCAGCACTTTACATGAAGCGACTGCCACCTGACCCGCTATCCAATTACTGATACTAATATTGTAACGTTAGACTAATTGTCTAACTAAATAGTATATTTCCAGGTAAAACCAAACAAAGATGTTGCCAGACGCACTTACTTAAATGTCTGGAGGAGCTATTGGCCATGAAATGTACTATGAAGGGCGAATTTCCTCTATCCCTTAAGAGGAGACTCATAGACGTGTATGCATTCTTCCCATCGTCACATGGTTCTCAAACATGGTCTTTGACAGAGCAGAGATCCATGCTCGGGGTTTGGGGGACACCTCCGGGGACAATGATGCATTTCATATATAGTGCAGCCGGTTAGTGTTACATGTCCCCCCGTAAGCCTTTCAAATGACCTGACGGCCAATTCACGTAATTTAAAAATGTTCAAAGTCCGATTCGATTCGACAAGTTCCGATCTAGTCTCAGTGTCATAAATGTCACAAATGGTATTCTCCTAAACTAACAAACAACGTCAAACGTGAACTTACACTGTGATGAGATCGAAAATGGATCGAAGTCAAAACGGTATTCTGCTAACATTTCGAACTGTCACATGTACTGAATTGTCATTAAATAAACTTCAAAATTGAGATTGAAATGAGACTAGATCGAGATTATTCCTAAATCCGACTGAACTTGAGTAGCAGAATACCAGTTATTTGTCAATTTATAATTTAAACTCAGTTCGGTCAAGTTTCAGTCATAGTGTAAATTAATTACGAGAATTGGCCCTCCTTGCGTGAAAAGAGAGACAATAATAATAGACCGATTGTCAGACATTCTGTCTGCTTTTTTGCTTTGCTTTGTAATGTGTGCGATTTGACGTGCTTTCAGAGAGAGGTATGGAAGGTCTCGAGATGTTAAAAATATTCATCCATCTAAGGCATAACCTCGCAGATTAATCGTTCTGCACGGGGCCCAATTAACTACGAACTTCTGGACTGTATTACGCAGTTGTTTGGATTCCGTGTGGTATCCTGATTAAGAAGATAGCACCACGCCATCTTCTCCCGTGGACGTCGTAATAGGCGACTAAGGGATTCAACCAGAGGGATGGCCAGTAGCGCTTCTGTGGAACAGCTGCCATATTGCGCTCACCAACCCGCCTGCCAAGCGTGGTGGGCAGTGGAAAATGTCTCCCTAAAATGACGACACCGTTGTGGAAAACTATAGGGGAGGCCTTTGTTCAGCAGTGGATGTCATTTGGCTGATATGATGAGCATGATTCTTGTGTGGACGGTGTATAAACTAGCCTTGTCTGTTTAACTGAAACCCAGATTTATAAATTCCTACAAACGGACTGTTCATGATAACTAGGCGTCAACCGGCACACCTCTTGTTTAATATTATAAGCAATTAACAATAATCGAAATAGACCAGTTCGTTTGAGCAGATAACATCTCGACTAGATTCTGTGCCCTTGTTCGAAATTTATCGAGTCGTGCTCTATCAGCCGTACGGCGTACCTACGAAGCATACACAGGTTCCCTTACATGGTAGCAGGATACTGATGTCTCATGGGGGGAGCGTGGGGGAGGGGGATAATCATTGTGGAAACATAAAACTTTATTGCTCGTCCACACAAGTATGTTTAATTCAATCAAAGAGCACATAAATGGACGACCTATCCGACCAATCCGAAGTTGTTTGTTTCTTTTCATATGTTAAAAGATCAGCCATGCCAAGATGGCCAGCGTCCATATGGACCGCTTCATGTTAATGGATTCCCGCTTAGCTTTTAGCAATGTATTACAATGTTATTGATACAGGCTACTAAACATCTAGATCTGAAAACTTGTTTAAAATACAAAATTTAAGACAATACAGCCTGAACTGCTGTGTACACTATTAGTTATGTACACACTAAGCTACTTGTATCATATTTCACGTTTAGAGATCAGCGATAGAAATATTACGGCGATGTCGTGCGGTCCCATTGCTAACAGGGCCGGGTGTCCGACCGCATTCGTTTATCTTTAGAATTATAACAGATGCGAGGTGCGCACGCGACGGTCCCCTCCCCCCCGAAGAAACAACCAACCGAGGACGTAATAGCTGCACACTTTGATTCATTGCCGCAACACTTTCATCTTATGACATTTTTATGGGTATTTATTAATTACGTCTCTGATTAATATTGCAGCTCCTAACCATTCTTATTGGCTAACGTTGCCTCTCAAGAAAAAAGAAACTTGAAAGTTAACGAACTTACGTTTTTATATATTTTTCTGTATTACAATTATTTTCTCTCCGGACTACTTATCTGCCGGAAAAGGAGATTTATTGTTTTTATCCACAATTAAATCGATTTTATGACCTTTCCGACCGATGTTAAAATAATAAACCGTCCCTTAGTCGCTTCCACGAGGAAATATCGCGAACCAAATGTTTGTAATGCATTACGAGAACACGGCGCGTTGTTTACATAATAAATAATATTTAAAAGACGTTCATTTCGGCCATATATTTTTATGTCCGAGTCGTAGACTGCATTTTAAATAGATATGACCTATTTTTCATATACATATTCTTGTCTGCTGATCAGGAGATGATCTCAATCCTCAACTTCGCCGCTGAGATTGGCGATCTCGTAATGGCATATAAAAACGCGGAAATATTTTAGTACTGAACGCTTTCATCCAAAAAAGTATCCTAATTTATTAAGTTTATTTTTTAATTAAATCATAAGCGTTTAAATTTTTATTGATAAGCGAGCTCAAGTTAATTTTGGTTTTGGCATCAACTTCTTCAGGTGCCGTGTAGCGCAATTAGCGAAATTGGTTTGATGATATAAAAAAAACTGATTCGGTAAGAATGGCATTGCCTTATATGTAAACGAATTATAATATATTTTATCGTTGTTAATTTAGTTTTAGATTGAGACTAGATATTATTGGATGACCTAGAGCCGAGGTCTGCTCATTTCTATTTTGCGTATGTACAGTTAAATGCTGTGACTACAACGTTAAGTGTATTGGATTCGCCCGTTTACGACTGCAGTGAAGGTTAATTGGCTATTAAAGCTCGCATGAGGAGATTGACAACTTTCATACTCGGTGATTTTCAATAATTTCCTTTGATGAAACTTTACAAATGTGGACACAATTACTATATTTAAGGTGGTATATTAATGTTGAACTGTTGACTAATAGTGTGTTGTGGACGATTAGTCGTGCTCTTGTCTCAACGACACCAATTAAACTGGAAATCAGGACGCGTCGCCGCTCACTAGATGATAATTAATTGTAATGTACACCGCGGACTCATGAATGGCCCGCTACCGTACGCTGCGTACAGAATACGTAATAGGCAGGCGACCATGCGAACATGTTAGGTTGTTTGGTGATTTACTGTCTGGCTCAGTTTTGGCCAGTATATAGCTGTCACGCTAATTCTTGGTACCAACTTAGATTGTTTGTCAAGAAGCTGCCTATACGTTTTATTGATGTTATTAATCCGTTGTCTTCGGACGTGACTGCTTTATGAATGTTATAACAATATATGGATATTTTGAAAATAGTAAACCCGAAATGGATGACCATTCATTGAAATCATTCATACAAGTACCAAATTGCCTGATACAAACTGTTTCAATTTCAACCGACCGAATGTTTTTGTTGATTCATTTATGCGTACCTCAATTTGCTTTTGATATCTGATCTGATTCAATGAATGCCAATATCTGATACACTTCGGTGATAAGGAACAATCTTTATCATGTAATTAAATTCCTCGTATCTGTTTCATAGTTTTTTGCGATGTCTTGATGTTTTATAGTTCGATGTTGATTTCGTTCACGCAGCTTTCAGAATATTAATTATAACCTGTCGATACACTATTTTTATGTTTTCTATTTAATTATCGAATGTTGCCTTTCAAACTTTCAAACAAACTAAGTAACTAACTTCGCAAAACATCATCAACATTCGACAAGACATCGCAAAAAACTATGAAACAGAAACGAGGAATTTTTAATTTTAATTTTTTTTATTGATGTCCAGTGGAAATTCTACATGAACTTCCTTCACCTCGGGGAAGGGCGAAGGGGTATGCCGGACTCCTACCGGCTAAAACCACTGGAGCGGTCATCTTCAGCACCGAAGAGGGGCTCCAGGTCCTCGTAAGATCACACTAGAGCCCCCCCAGTGATGCCACGCCTTAAGCACATCTCGGAGGGGATGAATGTAAAGCAGTCACCCCCTCTAGCGGAGGGAAGGCGACTGTAAAAAGGTCGCCCCCCAGGCACCTCTCGGGGAGGATTGTAAAGGATCCCCCCAAGCCTCGCTGTGCGCTGTGCTACGCACACGGCGGCACGAGGCCACGTGCGCGCCACCGTCTTCCCGGGGGTCGCTCGGTGTGAGCACACAGACTCCCCAATCTGCGCGCCTGCGACCCCCGAGGCCCCCTACCATGTAACGACGGCAGGGGGCTCAGGCGTGATGGACGCAGGAGCCGGGGCGGTTGTTACCCCGGCGCCGTCTCGTCCTTCTCCGTGCGGGATCGGCCCTCTCCCGATCCCGCTCTGCAGTCTCCTTCTGGAGCATGACGCTCTCACAGAAGGAGACCACTGCACTCCAATTTTCATGCTCTGCCAACATAGTGTCGGCTATGTTGGCATACTGCCGGCAGAGAGAGATCTTGCCCGATCTGATCGACCAGGAGCCGCTCGGTAACCCACGCAGGGCACTGCTCGAGCGTGTGCTGTGCGGTATCTTGGTCGCTCAGGCGGTAGGTAACGCGCTCGCTCCTTTTGAGCCAGGCTCCGAAGAGAGGCAGGATGGCCTCGACGACGCGTTTGGTCGCGAACTGCGACTGAAGGCGATGTCGCCACATCTCGAGAGATTTATTTTTATCTAGCAATGGAATCTTTAGCTTGTACAGTACATTGTAGCGACCGTGTTACATTATTCATGTCAGTGTTATTCTTAGGTCCTATCTCATCAACGTCAAAATCTGTTTTGTCCAACTTGTATAAAAGCTCCCCCTAAAGTGCATTTAGTAATTGAAGTGGAAATGTTACAATGTTATCGACATATAAATTATTTCAGGTGTTAGTAAATCTGTCAGATGTCCACAAATTAGTGTTGCAACATGATTTAAGGTCAGGATGGATGGCCGTGCCAACGGCTCGGTACGGTGATTAGCGATTGGTCACGGGACGAAATGGTAACGCGTTGTTCCCGTCACACCGCGCCGTAACCGTGGAATTGACGTGGAATTTTCTGTTCTTTTTTGCCTGAGCTTGAGAAGATTGGATGAAGTTTTGATTTAGGAGCCGTTTTGACAGGAAATTATTAGAGACTGAGCTTCTGTGTGAAGTATCGTATCCTTTTCTTTGATATAGAACTTCGTACAGACTTCGGTGATGTAGTTTTGTATAGTTTAAGTTATGTTTTCACTTATTTTTTTCGGCACTAAATAACTAAATGTTTATTAATAGGATTTTAAACAAAATATAAACGTCACACAAACTATGAATCTCTGTTATATATAGTGGTACTTGCAGACAATGACAATAAAGCGAATACAGTTTATGTAGCGGCAGAGACCGTACGAACTTGGTCGAGAAGCGAGGTCACATCTGTTTGTACTAGGACCAGGATTGTACCGGCTATAGGAGTATAGGCGGTCGTCGCTAAGGTATTTATTGATAAGTACTTTAAATTTAAAGGAGTACATCATGATCGGTTCTACCTGTCACAAACGTACTAAGACGTGATGTTAGTTAATCATCTATATATTAATACGTGCACAAAAAAGTAACCCATTTTTAGGCACATTGCGCGCCCGGGGGCTTTGAGATTTGGCAAAGTTAACGTTCATATGGAGGAGAAGTGCAGAAAGTTAAAATTTATGTAATAATATTTGTTAATCAAATCTATAAAAATAAATAAAAATGAAGTGTCTGTTTGTAATGCCAAAATAACAGCTTTTTACTAAATGCATATGAAAGTATGTACGGTACATATAACAAAAAAAAACATTGTTAATTTTTTTTGTCTTTCTGTCTGTCTGTTTGTTCCGGGTAATCTCCGTAACGGCTGGACCGATTTTGACGGGACTTTCACTGGAAGATAGCTGATGTTATAAGGAATAACTTGGGCTACTTTTATTTTAGAAAAATAATTTGGATTCCGCGCAAAAAAATAAAACCCTAGTTCAAATCCAATATATATATTCTATGTCAAGTGTCTATGTCGAAGTACTCTAAATTTCTTTTAAATTAAACGCGGGTGAAACCGCGGTTCCCAGCTAGTATAAAATAAATTACGGTTGAATTTCGACTTCTGAGCGACCTCTAGTTAGTAACAAAATCTTACGGCAGTATGTTACGACTAAGCTTCCAAAGATACATTTGTGTAAACCAGCCCTATAATTTATCATTGCAGTATAAAATACGTTTCCTTGCGACATTAGACATACATAATTGTAAAATATCTGATTGAACAAGAGCCAAATATTAGATTTTGTTGTACTGATTAATGATGGACAGTTGTCGTTTCGAGGAGTGGCTTGATAGATTGATTCGAGTGACGTTCGTGGGTCAACGCTTCTTTTACGACTCTAATTTTCATTCCGACAACTATTTGCGAACATTCATCAATTACATTTTAAGTAATTCGCCGAATTTAAGCCATGAAACGTGAAATATTTACTTAAGTTTTTCATAATACATGCACGGTAGAGGGTCCTCTAAAACTGGCAAGAAATGCTCGTTGAAAGAATGTTTTTGCGTAGGAAAGCTATTTATTTAAGGATTAACATTGAATGATTATTAATGCCGTGCGGTGCCGGCTCAGAATACCACCACCCGATCTCCTCCCGTGGGTGTCGTAAAAGTCGACTAAGGGATTAGATTAGAGGATGGGTAGCAGCGTCCTTCGAGTACATTAACAACTCAACTGCGATCGCCAACCCGTCTGCCAAGCGTGGCGATTATGGCAAAACCCTCCCAATGAGCCCACAACACACCCATATCGGTCGTTGTGGTGATCTTTGGGGGATGTCTGTGTCCAGCAGTGGACTTCATTCGGCCGAAATGATGAATAATTCTAGCTTGAGAGAACATTACGAAATATCGATTACATAATTTTTACTGTTTTTGGGGCAGCAGGCAGAAACGTTGAAATGACAAGCACAAATAACGACAACAAATTGATGCACAAGTTAACAAGACAATGTAAAGTGCGGTCCACACACACACTTCGATGGAATCGCGAGATAAGCGCTGTTTCAAATGCTGCGTTGCGTTCAAATCTTGGTTGATGTGTATCCAATGTTCACAGACGATGCGCAAAAGATGTTGCACGATCTCAGTTTGCTATCTTACAGTAACACTAGTTGACTAGCTTCGGAGGGAACGTTTAATCGTCGGTTCCGGTTGTTGGCATTGAACGGCAGTTGTTAAGCGAAGTTGGAGGCTTTTGGGCGGATTGAACAACTCTAACACAATGTTGACAGCTTGACGGAAAGAAAGAGTAATGGTAATTTGATTGCTATTAGTTTCAGTTTTTTCAGGGCGTGTAGGTTGTACTTATATTTCTAGTGTGATTTTACGAGGACCGGGAGCCCCCTCCGGTGCCGAAGATGACCGCTCCAATGGTTTTAGCCGGTAAGAGTCCCCTTCGCCTTTCGAAGCGAAGGAAGTACCAATAAAAAAAGGTTGCAGGTACTAATATTGTGGTATTAGTTAGTTAACTATGCATAGCTAAGGCAATCATGGCTTTTTTGAAGAAACTATCAGTGTTTAAAATTAGTATCATCACAGGCTGTTGTAAAACAACAACCGGTCCCCGTTTGACGTTTGTTGGGTCTCACCCCAGCTGCCATCGACGGCAAGGGATTAAAGGTGGTGTAGGTTCCAAGATTGGAGCTTAGTTTTCTTCGCGACTGTAATTACGGGCTCGAAGAGTCAGCCGATTTTCTTTTCGATAATAATTCTGGCTCTTTAGGTGATCAATCAGTCAATTAACTCAGATTCTCGAGAGTTCTGCAGGACATAGGCTCACAAGTTGGCGCATTATGTATGATGTTTCGCTGTTTCCACTCAAGGACTCGTCTGCTCCAACGGTCATCGGTCTAAATGGTGCTAATTCTGCAAGCTATATAGAAGATGATAATGTATTGGCGCAGTTTGTCAAACTCAGCTGGAGCCTTCCGTTGATTCAGGTTGGTGAGGGATTTCCAAAGTGGTCCAAGTATCGGTTTCCCAGGGGTCGTCTTCACGAAAACTGATTTTGGGGGTCGATGAGGTCTAAAAATCGAACACTATTAATTAACACAAGTTCTTGTTTGAAACTCTTAAGATACTGTATAAGTTGTGTTACGTGTACAACTTGTTATAGTAATTACTGATATTTTAGTAGGAACAGGAGGATTAGGAATTGGCAAGTATTTTGTATCAATAGGGAAAAAACTAGAGATTTTTAAAGTAATTTGACTATGAGGATCTGAGGTATCAATTCATTTTGGAAAAAAGTCTTGGCCAAAATAGTTTGGGAATCCCTGATTTCGGTGATATACGCTGTGAATAATAAAAGCAAATGCTGATCTATTGTAACTCTTAAATTAATTATATATTTTACTTAAAGTTAAATTCAGAATTTTCCAATATCTGTGCATTTTCATATTACTCCATCATCAGACTTTTCCGTACGCATCGTTCATAATGTGTATATCATGTATGTGTCACCGTGGGAAACTAGATCTGTCCAGCGAGAGATATAATCGATACACCAACTGAATGACATATCGAATCATGTAATTGTATATCGTGACCCATTCGGACATGCCGTGTTTTGAAATAGACACTGCCCGCTTCGCGCTTCAAAACGCGTTTCGCCGGAAATAGTGGTTTACACGTCATTTTATACACGCCATCTCGATTGATAAGTTTCCGGCGATACGTTCTCGTTCATATGCTATCTGTTCAATGTGGAAGTTGTCATACATCAATCACCCTTACTTGAACTGTGGTAGGCCATCCGGCCCGGCCAGCTTTCGAATAATGTGTTCCCCAAATGGATCGATCTCGTATTGCTACTTCACTATTCAGATATCAAGATTTAGATAGCCAAATAAGTGTAATAGGCTAACAAAAATGGAAATACCGCTTACTTTAATGTCGTCGTTTTCACTGCGTTATTTTCGCAATATGTTAATGAAGAACGGTATGTCGTATATTAATATTGTATTGTTAATCGAACAAAGCGTCTAGTAGGAGTTAATCATCCATCAATACGCAGACACTGTCTCTCAAGCATCTGACAGATACAAATCTGATGTGTACAAAAGACCGCGATTTCAACGAGATCGTTTAACTTAATCCATTAATCATTTCGTCAAAGGTGTCGACTGTCGAAATGTCGGCTCATGTTCGATTTCGACTGTCGATGCGTGTGCGCACATGTTGTGTACACTTGCGTCGGTTAATTTGAGCTTTTGTGGGTTTTGGTTATTGGGTAACAGTAAGCTTTTAAATCGCTCCTACGCTAACTTTGGAGGTAAAAGAAATTTTAATGAATCAGTTTAGAGCAATCTCGGGTTATACCATCCCGAGTTTACACTTATGTATTTGGAAGTCACAAAACGACATATAACTTCCAACCGAAACTTTTCACATACCTTCTAGACTGTATTACGCAATTGTTTGGATTCCGTGTGGTGTCCGGGTTAAGAATACAGCACCACTTCATCTCTTCCCGTGGATGTCGAATAAGGTGACGTAGGAATTGTAAACCAGAAGAGTAGGCAGCAGTGCTCCTTCTGTGGAATAGTAACCATACTGTCTTGCTAACCCGCCTGCTAGCTTCGGTGAGTATCGACAAATTCCCCCCAAAATGTCGACACAATTGTGGAAATCTAAGGGTTGGGTATGGTTGACCATTGCTCAACTGTAGACGTCCTATTGCTGATATGATGAGTTAGCTTGTTGTCAATGATAAAAGTGTTGTGTGCCTAATGTTTGAGCTTTATCGCGAAATGAGAGACAGATATCAAAGCAAACTCAATCCTCGAATTACCATTTCCGGACGTGAAGCGAATGATATTTTTGCAATTATTCTTCAGAAAACACGTTTGACACCGTCCACTTGTCGTGAAACTTCGTAGCTACATTAAACATCGTCGTTAACGGCAACCGTAAAAGCAAATGATCGAGAAACATTTCCGAGTTAAATATTCGTAAATCTCATTTACGGGGAGAGTTATTCTTATCACGGAATAGTTTATAAAAATAATCTTAATCATACCTTTGACATCTGTTCAGAACAAAACCCATATTCAAAGACATTAAGATATAAATGTCGATAAAATGTTAACAGGTTGTCTGTATCGCGATCGTTAGCTAAAATTGATCGATTTATTTATCAACCAGTTTTATTATATTTAGGATCAATTTTACGATTACTACGACTCTTAAATTTTATCACTAGCATTTATTGTTTAAGGCGGGATTCAATTTTATTCATACTACGTCGCATTTGATGGACATAATAATGCCTATAACATTTTTATAGCTTGAAAGATTTTCACGTGTAGACCTGACCTTTCTCGTTCATTGATTCCTGGTAGTGATCAAATTTGATGATCTGAATTGAAATAAATGGATTGAATCATTGCCCACTGAAGGATATCGAAGGAACAAAGCACTCAAATCCAATAAATTGAATCACTTCACTTTACAAAGCAAATGCGACCAATTCAGTAGCATCAATTGAGATTGTCTCCAATGATGATGATGTATGCAGCCACCCCGACGGCGGACGATCAGTTTCCTGCGATCTTTCTATTACATATGATTGTAAATGCGGGCTGGTCTGGATAAATGGTGTTATACAAATCGCTAGGGGCCGAGATTACTGTAAATTGATACTACTAGAAGCTGGCCGCGCATCGTCTTATGTTGCTGTTATGGTTGGACTAGTCCTACATTGTAAAACGTATAGATTACATTGTAAGAAAGTAGAATAATTTCGTCAACCAGTTCCTGTGTAGAACCTATAGCCTTTTATTGATCTAAATTGGTGAAGTAAGATTCTGAAAAAGTTTTATTTCAAATATCGGAGTAATTCGTTGCGTATTTGTTAGGTAATCTTTATCTATTTACGGCCGAAATTAATAATCAATCTAAACCAAAATCTTTGGTTTTGAGATTAAGGATTTGTCTGATTTTTTGTGTTAAATGTGACGTTAACACAAAAACGGATGAAGTTCAAATTATTAAATGTAATGATTTTGGATTAGATTGATTATTAATTTCAACCGTAATACATAAGCATTGTTTTGAAAAAGTTATATTCATTAGCGAAGCCGGAGAAATATGCTCACGGTGCATCGTTGAAACATCACTATTTAGCAATGAAAAAGAATAAAAAGCGATCAATTTGAAAGCATTAGTTTAAATCAGCGCAATTACGGTTGTATTTAATTCGTGGCTTCCGTCGCAGTGTCCCCGTGTATAAGGCTGAGGTGCGGAGTTGGCCGCGAGCGGTTTGTCATTACGTTCACCTGTAATGAAGTGGTGCCATTCAAGACCGCTTGCTGGCCGTTGCGACCACTGCTCTCGTGGGCTGGCCCATTTGTAACAGGATTCAGGCCAGAGCTTAGGGTTGCCAGATTAAGACGTTGGGTCACAAGTCCTCGTTCAATAAAAAGCGAAGACACTTTCAGAAGCAGTAGAAAATGTTCTTCGTAACATAATACAGTTACTATAATAATACTTTAAAGGCGAATAGTTTCATCCCTTGATCTATAAAAAAATTGCGCTCTGTATTCTTTGTTTATTGGACCGGAGTTCCTTATCACACGTTATCGTTCTGATTTGTTTGCGGGCAGAGGGGCTAGACCGAAAATGTGTACCAAAACAATACCAAAACCAACATCTTTAAGCAGTGATTTTTGAGGCATCTAATCATTACTTAATACAAACGTAAAAAAGATCTAGCGAAAGGAACTCCGTTTCAACCGGGTGTCCATAAGACAGCTCTCTCATTTTTTCGATCAATATTTATACAATATAATAATTCCTGAACACGTTAACCCGGCCTTGTCTAACATTGCCAACCCTATGTGCACTGCAGCTAGCTTTACACCAAACGTGGAATTATGTTCGATACTGACAAGCTATTCTAAATTATTGCAATTTGTATGTATTTGCGTGGGACGATTTCGTGAGCTTGATTCATTACAATTTGTGGTCTAATTCCAAAGAGCATAACGTCACGTCTGCCAGCTCTATCGACTTGTTTACGTATTTATTAAAGACTTTATTGGGTGTTGCAATCATTTACATCTCAGCTGGAAACGTATGCTGTTTGACATCGTTATTTAAATCAACATTTCAGAATATAATAGAGGTTAATTTTGGTCACGAATCTAATGTTAAATATTTGCACAAAAGACGGGACCCAAACATTGATTCTCAGAGTTTTGGAAATCAAACCAACCTTTAACGATCAACAAGTGCTAATAAATTCAACTTAGCCTTTTTGCGGGACTGAAAAGAAAACGGGCGGCGTATTCTTAAAAGCGTATTCTTACGTATACTGACGAAAATATATAAAGCTAACAAGAGTAGCAGCGCTGCGGGACGTGTATAAATCCAATATACCCATTGTCCTGTCGCGCGCTCACCAAAGTCCACTTTTGTTTTAACCCGATCCAGAACAAACTCCTGTGGAGACGACAACATGTAGTAAGCCCTAGGTTTTCTATTAAGGCAACTAGACACTTATGGAGTAGTATAAATATTTCTTATACTTATCTGGGAATCTGAGAAACATGGATGGAATTGATTATCATCATCGGAAAAAATAGTCACTTGAAGCTATTTAGTAAATCCGATTAAACGGTTATGTGACGTTGAGTGATCTAGGAGTTATATTGTGATAAAGTATCGACATGTGAAACAACAAAAAATCATATGAAATACCGTTGAACCGTTTCAGCAGCATCAATAAGCCCTGTTAAAATTATAATTTCTAGGAATATTCTGATATGTCGTGTGCAGTTATTGTAGCCAGTTGTAGCGTTGTAACATTTCCGTCGACTAATGAAGCTGGCCCACGCTACGCTGTCCACTTGTTGAAAGCTCCACGGATTCGAGTTCTTTTAGCCGTCGCCCGACATCGAATTAAAGGGCAATGTTTTACAATCCCCCCTAGCAGCGTATTTTTTATTCTGCTCCGCCGCGGGAAGTGTGAAATTCGCGCCGTTTTCAACACAATAAAATGGAAACCTGCGTAGTAACCGCTGTTCACACAGAACGAATAAACTTGAGATCAGACCAATAAAGTTTTCAGAAGGTCTCACATCAATAATCTCCCACAATAAAATTGTTAAAGGCTCCATGATTCGATTTAAATAATATTTCTCGATCGTAAACCAGTCCAGTGTTTGAAAGAGTCGTGCACCGGGAGAAACGTTTTATTACGAGTTTCTCAATATTTTTATTGATCATCTCCTATAAATCATGAACTATAAACGTTGGAACTATACTTACAAGGTGCAATGTATCACACCCGAGATTCTTTTATCGATAAATCACGCTGAGGTGGACGCTTATTAAAACACCCCCGCCTCGATGCATCAGACCTTCTCACGCACCGATCATAACAACTGAAGAAATTCTAACGTTTATATGTTGCTTGTATTTATTACTTAATAAAACTGCAGCGATGGAGAAAGCTCTAAGCGTGTTGGGTATCTCAAAAGAGCGAGATATATCCTTTCTGGGAAGTCAGCCTCGGCCGACATGTGTGCGGAAATGTCATGTTTACTTTCCGTTTTCGTATTCGGACAGCGCCTTTAAAGTCTCTTGTTTATTACGCTCTATGCAGCAAGGAACTTTGTAACTAGACTATATCTGGTGGACAATGAAATGGTACCTCCTTAAGATCGGTGGGTGGATATCTGAATGCGAACGATGAATTATGTAATGCCGTCCATTTCGGTGCTGCTTTTAAGACATGTTTGTAGTGCATTGTTGGGTTCGCTAGATAACCAGCGCGATCGCCCGAATACAGTAAAACTACGTTTAATTTATTTTATATGGTAATACGGCACTCGGTCGGCAGCGGTTCAAAGCAAGCTCTTAATAAGGACGTGTCCTCTTAATTCTCATCGGTGTGGTCACTAACATTCCTACAAGGGTTTGCTCTCTACATTTTTGTGAGGTCGACATTCGTTTTTCTCGTCGAACCATTTCCCGCCTCGGTTTGTCGCCGGGAGTTTAAACGAGCACAACGATCTCAATCGCGCTCCATTGGAACGAGTTTTATTTGTACGCCCTGCGAGAAAAATTCAACTCCACTTTGACATTTCAAAAAGTATTCCGCCATTATTTTCTTAATATTTCTTCGCATTTGTGTCTGCATCGTCCTTTATGTATTACATGTCGTGTTCTTGTACATTCATGCGACTATAATGTATTACTATGCCTTTCAATTTCTATATTACGACTATGAAGGAATAGAACATCATTTCAAATACTCTTTAGGAATACACCTGTCCACTCAAAATATAACCGGGATAGCCGTCACCTATAGTATGAAATCTGATTAAATCATTTTGGCCTTGCGTTTCTTGTTTAATGTGGTCGATTTTGAGTTGTTTAGTTTTTGTTAGGCATTGTGCGAGGGACAGCAGATTAACAAGGGCATCGGCGCCAGGGCATACGGCCGCGGCGGCGGCTGAATAGCAAATGCGTCTTGGTGTGCGGCGTCCTTATCTAGATGCAGGCTTAGTGCGCGCGCGCTGCTCCCGTGCAGATGCGCCCGATTGGACGCATTAACATAACTCCGCGATGCCGGTTTTTATAAATCCACGAATGCATTGTATCTGTACCGGTCCTTTGTAATTCATATTTTGTACTCATTTCTTTGCACTCACTGATCGGTAAACGATTGGCGAGGTTAAGCAACGCTTGGCGCGGTCAGTCTCTGGATGGGTGACCGCATAGTGGTATTTCAACAGAGCGTCTCGGTCCCGGTTGTTGTCATTAGACAGCAGTCGTTAAGCCAAGTCGGAGGCCTTTGGGCGGCTTGAACAACTCTGCAACAAGGGTGGCCACTAACCATACGAAATATATATATTTCTTATGCTCACACACTGTTATACTCGGCGGGATTAACCCTGTTTCATTCTGCTGGCCAATTCACACACGGAGAGCGTTGTGCCTTCAAATTGTGTTCAAATATTTGCCATGTGACCACGTAAAGCGCACAGTAAACAAGTTGGCCCGACCGTTTGTTTGTCGAGTCCAATGAGCCCAGCCGGGCTGTGTTTGCGCCGGTTATCTGCGCCGTGCCTGATCTCGCGACGCACGGGTTTACCTCATCCCGTGGGTTTTCTTTTGTCTTCCATATAAGGTTTGCAATCTGAACGTGAGTTCATCCTGGTTGCTCGTTGACACGTAGCTGCCATTAACGAGATGTCGGTACCAATGTGATAGATGTAAAAACACGTTTTGTTGATGTCAAGATTTGAGAGAACATAATTATTTGTTTTTTTTAAACATTGGCCCACACTTGGATTTCTCCTGTGTCGTGGGTACGTTTACATACATGAATTCCACACACAATACACCCAGACCCGGAACAACTACCTGCAGATCATACAAATATTTGCTCCGTGCGGGAATCGAACCCACGACCCGGAGCGCAGCAGTCGACTGTATCGGCCACTGCACCAACCGTGCCGCAAGAAACATTCAACGATAATTATTTATCACTAATGTAAAAAAAATTGTGTCTTTATAATATTGTGGCTATAATATTTGATATACTTACGTTTAGTAATTGATTGAGAACTTAATTTTGTAATAATGTTTTCCTTTTGTTTCAGGTATGTATAACTACTGCTATTACCGGCAACTATATCACTGAAGGTATTCAAGCATTTCAACACAAAACGTTATAAACTCGGTAAGCAGTAAATTTTGGTGCCATACCGATACCAGTTGCCAACGCTGTCCGGATCTATTAATTTATTAAATTATACAATAATCAGCTAATAAATTTATTCATACATCACTACATCACTATTAACGTAATTTGCTGGGAACACGTCACTATATACAAATACCTAACATTATTGCAGGTGAGGGCCAATTCTCGTACTTAGTTTCAGTCATAGTGTAAACTATGACTGAAACTTGACCGAACTGAGATTAAATTATGAATTATCCGAAAAAATGGTATTCTGCTACTTAAAGTTCAGTCGGATTTCAGTATAATCTCGATCTAGTCTCATTTCGATCTCAATTTTGACGTTGTTTCAATGAAACTTTAGTACATGTGACAGTTCGAAATCTTAGCAGAATGCCGTTTTGACTTCGATCAACTTTCGATCTCATCACAGTGTAAATTCACGTTTGACGTTGTTTGTTAGTTTAGGAGAATACCATTTGTGACATTTTTGACATTGAGATTAGATCGGAACTATATTTTGAACATTTTTCAATTATGAGAATTGGCCTTCTGATGTAGGAACTAGACTTGCCATATAGCATGTTTCACAATCCTTCCATATCTCAGCTGTATCTCCTCACGTCCTTATGGTATAACCATGGTTGATCGTAATGTGTAATGAGCTGTTTTTGCCCGCAAATATTTTAAACCAACTCTGCGATATACCTGATTAAAGGAAAAATAAAAATTCCTAGTTGGCCTGCCCACTTTTTACCTCGATAGAATGTTAAGCCGGCGCTGTGTGCTAATGTAAGTTAATTGGCAGGCGAGCAAAGCCGAGCGGTGAGGCAGTGCCAAGTTAGGGATGTCGCACGTTCAACGAACTGGTGCTTAATCATCATAGCTTCACCTCAACCGGTTGCCTTTAACATCTAATATGGAATTAGTATTAAAAACAAAAACCGGTCAAGTGCGAGTTTAACTCGCGTGGAGAGGGTTCCGAAATTGCTGAATATATTGTCTATTGTTGGATTCGGTCTTGTACCAATAACTTATCCCAAGAACAAACTTAACATCGTAGTTGAAAAACATGTTTTCCCATACATACCAACCGCAAACGTAAGATTGTAAGCACGACATTGTAAGGTTTACTATGTTATTTTAAGACCATAGATAATATATCTTATAGGTTTTCCTGTAATCTATAGGTAAAGAGCTATTACCTTTTTTTTTTTATTGATGTCCAGTGGAAATTCTACATGGAACTTCCTTCACCCCGGGAAGGGCGAAGGGGTGTTCCGGACTCCTACCGGCTAAAACCACTGGAGCGGTCATCTTCGGCACCGAAGGGGGGCTCCAGGTCCTCGTAAGATCACACTAGAGCCGCCCATTGGTGCCACGCCTTTAGGCACATCTTGGAAGGGGTGAATGTAAAGCGGTCACCCCCTCTAGCGGAGGGAAGGCGACTGTAAAAAGGTCGCCCCCCAGGCACTTCTCGGGGAGGATTGTAAAGGATCCCCCCAAGCCTCGCTTTGAGCTGTGCTGCGCACACGGCGGCACGTGACACTTCCCGGGGGTCGCTCGGTGTGAGCACGCAGACTCCCCAATCTGCGCACCTGCGACCCCCGAGGCCCCCCACCATGAATTGACGGCAGGGGGCTCAGGCGTGTTGGACTTGGGAGCCGGGACGGTTGTTGCCCCGGCGCCGTCTCGTCCTTCTCCGTGCGGGATCGGCCCTCTCCCGATCCCGCTCTGCAGTCTCCTTCTGCAGCATGACGCTCTCGCAGAAGGAGACCACTGCACTCCAATTTTCGTGCTCTGCCAACATAGCCGACACTACTGCCGGCAGAGAGAGATCTTGCCCGATCCGATCGACCAGGATCCGCCGAAAGAGCTATTACCTATATTTTTTTCAGAATTTTAGGCTCAGTAGTCTGGAGATAAGGGAAATGGTCAATTTTCGCATATTTTCTTAAATAACTTAAAAACTATATATATATGAAATTATAAAATAAATACATTTGAGACCCTCACGACAAGCCCTCTCATATGTTACACGGTACAGTTCGCAAGTTTATTCTTAAATTTTCTATATTGTCCCCCAAAAAGGACCCCTATATTCAAAGTACGTGTTTGGGTAACAGAAATCCATATGTGTACCAAATTTCAACTTAATCGGTCAAGTAGATTCCGAGCAAATTGCCTGTGACAGACAGACAGACACACGAGTGATCCTATAAGGGTTCCGCCGTTTTTTCCTTCGGACGTTCGGAACCCTAAAAATAACGACTTCACGACTAACAGCGGGGTATCGCTAGCGAATGGCGACGGACGACAAATATGTATATCCGTGAACTTATTGGAATACGTAGTGCTTTGAACTTAATGGCCCTTTTGAGACATTGCAAAGTTGTGGGCTTTAAAGATACTTTTTTTTACATGTAATACCTACGTATCTTACTTATATAACTATACTTTTTTTTCTTTTCTTTTCTTTTTTTATACGTTGCCACACACTAATTGTTTTCCTGTGTCGTGGGTGCGTTTACAGACATGAATTCCACATACAATACACCCAGACCCGGAACAACTACCTGCAGATGATACTAATATTAGTTCCGTGCGGGAATCGAACCCACGACCCGGAGCGCAGCAGCCGACTGTATCAGCCACTGCACCAACCGTGCCTACGGTTACATACATATCAAGTAGGTATTTTTATAATTAAGAGCACCCCTACGGTGCCGAAGATGACCGCTCCAGTTGTTTTAGCCGGTAGGAGTCCGGCATACCCCTTCGCCCTTCCCCAGGGCGAAGGAAGTTCCATGTATAATATCCACTGGACAACAATAAAAACAAAACAAAAAAACACCTGTCCGGCATGCCCCTTCACCTTCCCCGGGCCGGAGGAAGTTCACGATGAATATCCACAGGGTCCAATTAAATAAATTGGCGTTTCGGATCTGGGTGTTTGTGCCGGACAGATGTAGTTCTGTAAACTGTGCTGACGACGATTCAATAAAAAACCAATGTAGGCAACGTTTAAAAAAGTCCCGTGGAACCGTCATTCGGTCGCTGAAAATTGAATTTGTACTTAGCATATTCCGTGTGGTGTCCGGATTAAGAATATAGCACCACTCTATCTCCTCCTGGGGATGTCGTAAAAGGCTAACGGCATCTAAACCAGAGGGATGGGTAGCAGTGTCCCTTCTGTGAAACGGTAGCCATACGGCGCTCACCAACCCGCCTGCCAAGCGTGGTGAGCATTGGCAAATACCCCCCAAAATGATGACACAGTTGTGAAAATCTATGGGGGAGGCCTTTGTTCAGCAGTGGACGTATAAATGGCCGATATGATACGTCATCAGAATTGATTAACCCTGCCAACTTTGTTCCACGCAAATAGCGTGCATTTTTTCAAGAACCACCACCTCATTAGAGCTGCCAGTCACATAGTAATTGTGTCCGGTTAACCGATACCGTTGTATACGTAAATAACATTGTTCGGAGTCAGTACTCTCGGTCGGACGGCCCGCGAGCTTTTTCATCACTTCACGTCTCTCGATTGAAGCATCGGCACCGTTCGATTGTATTGTGCTCGGCAAAAAGTTGCACGCTTTCTTATAGGCGATAGGTAATCGATTGTTAGCGCAAGCTGAATACGTTTGAATTTGTTGTTAAATGGTCTAGTGATAGGTTTCCGTGACGAGTATTGTAGTTGGGTTCTTAATCACAAAAAGCTTCACACATTTCCCGCTCTAATTAGCATATTCTTGTAGAAGTTTCTTATTTAATAGGCTTTTTGTGGTGCTTCCACTCACGTGCAACACGTAATGTAACCATGTAATCAGTAATATAACAGACAGTTTAGAATATGGTTCGAATCATGCGTTACATTACACGTTGGTGTACGTTCAAACCGGCAAATTTGCTTATGAATTATACCACTAAATAGGCGCTCATAGCCAGTGCAGTCACTGAAAGTTATCGATCAGCGAGGTTAAGCAACGCCTGACGCGGTCAGTCCATAGATGGGAGCTCAGATTATATCAACCCCCTGTTGGGCATAAGCTTTCTCCCTTTTACGCCATTCTTCCGTTTTGCGATAATCTGATCCAGGTCTTTCCCACAAGCTTTATTATATTAACCCATCTTGCTATCTCTCTTCCTATTCTCCCTTTTTTCCACTCTCTGCAACCAGTCTGTCAGGGATCTACTATGTGTCCTGCCCTGCCAGAGTTCAGGTATACGAATTCCGACATCCGGTATCCGCACTTTAGTTCCTTTTCGGATATTCCTACTTAGAAATCGGTTTCGCAGGGTAAACCCTAACATAGCACGTTCCATTGTCAACTGTACGAGCCTCATTTTAGGATCCTTCGCAGGGTAAACCCTAACACAGCACGTTCCATTGTCAACTGTACGACCCTCATTTTAGGATCCGGATATTTAGTGAACGTCCTTGTTTCGACACCATAATTAATGATAGACACATTGTTAAAGAGACGCTTTTTTAGGCATTGCGGCATTTTTCGATTCCTGAACACGTCCAGTTTAATAAATGCCAAGTTATAATCTAGTCGGTTTAAGAATCGCAGGACCACATAAATTATGTAAAGTACCTCGCCCACAAGTATCATTCAACAACTCGTTCGTCATTTCACTCAAGACACGGGTTGAGTACTTATTGCCCCTTTTTTATTTAGCATGGAATCTTATCTTGACAGGTATTTAGTATAAACTGTGCTGTGTTACATACTTTGTACTCTTATGAGCTTAGGAATAACAAGCTGGATTACTCTTGGGTTCTGAAACCTTAGCACTATCTATGGCCAGTATTTGAAGATCGTTGGAGTTTTGAAGTAGCTGTTGAGTTTCATTCTGACCTGAAACAAAACCTGAGCGCCAATTATCGTAATTAATTTACACTATGACTGAAAATTGACCGAACTGAGATTAAATTATGAATTGACTAAACATTGGTATTCTGCACCTTTTAAAGTTCAGTCTAATTTCAGTATGATCTCAATCTAGTCTCATTTCAATGTCTATTTTGACATTTGTTTTATGACAATGTTAGTACCTGTGTCAGTTCTAAATTTTAGCAGAAAACCGTTTTGGCTTCGATCAACTTTCGATCTCATCACAATATACGTTCACGTTTGACGTTGTTTGTTAGTTTAGGAGAATACTATTTGTGACATTTCCGACACTGAGAATAGACCGGAACTATATTTTGAACATTTTTATTCATTAGAATTGGCGTTCAGACCTTTAGATGATGTGTTTGTTGCCATTAGAATATCTATTATTAACCCGGATTTGGAACTGCCTAGAAATAAAACACAGAAGGTGCTTCTGCTACCTAAAAGCTTAAAGTAAATCTGTCTACAACGATCTCAATGTGCGACAGCACACGTCCGTCTATTTCAACGCGTGTTTAAGATAAGTAATCAGCATACCGCCATTTTGAAATTCGTGTAATCACAAGAGTTGTTTCGAATATTGTCGCCATTACTGGACGTCTCGGTAGTTAGAAAGGCAGCATGCCAGCCGAGTCGTGCCGGCCCACTCGCGGAACTATTTCAGGCATCCGACCCATTCACACTAATACTACAAGTATTGTTCTTTGACACGGAGATTTGAATAGATAAGCTGATTGAAACAAGAATAAAACACTGGTCGGAATAACCGGTTTCGTGTTAGTAATTAAATATGTAGGATTATGATAATGTAATAATGAAAACTCTGTGGATATCTTTAAGAGCCACGATTTACGGCTGAAATTAATAGTCAATCGAATTCAAAATCTTTGGAGTTGGGATTGTTTTTTTGTGTTGATTGTGATCCTACGACAAAAACAGACTAAAGATTTTGGATTAGATTTCTCTCTCTTCACGAGTTTATATCCCCTGTAAGGGGAACCCGGTCTTTTGGTAGGCTTACGACGGGACACAGGTCCAACACGCAGAGGCCCTTTAGAGAATTATAATCTAAAATGTAACGGGACACTAACCGGGGACTCTCCATGGCTGTACTATAAAATTAGGTCACGGATTATCCCCAGTTGTGTAGGACTGTTGTATAGAGATGGAAACTATAACGACAAGGTCTATTGCAATGGGTGTTATATGGAATGAAAATTCGAAGGATAACGGGAACAATGGCGTCTGCCTTTCAACATTTAAAGTGTAATTCTGTGGCAGACGGTGACCCGCCACTCACAGGGTGAGTCCCCGAAATGGCCACCACAACAGGCAACAGGGGACTCCACCGGTGTGAGGAACTCGGGGTCTCGAGAGGTGCGGCACGGGTTCACCATTGCGCGTGTCGAAGACTCAGAGTGGGATTTCCCGTTGTTATTAAACCACTCGTTATTTCCACCCCCGAGCATATAACTCTGGCGGCCCCCTCTGGTCGCCAGAAACCAGAGTCGAAAATCCTGCGGGCACTCATGGGGTTCCACTCAGACCGACCAATAAAGGCAACCCGGAGACGAAGTAGTGACCGACTCTGGAGCATTCGGGTATGCAGTGTCGCCACTCGTATTCAGCACGCCACAAGCTGCCCTGCGTTCTGTTAGCTCTTTAATAGATCTCCTTATGATATACTTTTTTTGTCAGCTGCTTGAATCTGCCCTCCGGGATTATTTTATCCCACGGTGACATAACGACTGCCCAGACGGGTTTGTTGGTTGATTGTTAATTTCGGCCGTTAGTATACATAGAAATGTCGTTGGAGTATTTTTAGGTAATTTGGCTGTTCAATGATGCAACTAATTAGCTGTATTAGTAAAATAGATTTTGTAGCGTAGGTTTCAAGGCAATAATCTGTTAAAGTTCCAAAAAAAGAGAGAAAACGACCAATTTAATAGACACAAAAGGTTGCAGTGGTTGATTTAGAAAAGTACGAACTGACAGGTTGAAAATTTTGTCATGTACCAGTCTCGACGAAGAGAGATATTTTGTTTCTGTAGCTGAAAATTCATCGTCAGGATTTCAGCCATTAGCTACCAAGCCCAAATAAAAATCTGGCTGTCGTTTCTATTAACGTTTAATCTACACGCTTGACGCCTTATTTCACTGACTCTAAAAGACGAAATAACAATGCCTTGAGGTGTCGAACGCAGTGTGGAGTCACGCAGGACTGGTCCTGCGTAGCATTACAATTGTTATGGACAGGCATAACGCTTACCATCTGGCCAATGAGTTGCTCTTCTCATCCCCATGATGTATAAAAATAACAAAAATTGTATTGCTGAGATTCGTTCTCAACAATTATATGCACGGACTATGACACGCCGATTTGTCTTATTGTATTCGTGACAAGGTGGGTTTATTTCTATAGCTAACAGCTATTTCCGTGTGCAAACACAATAAACCAATATCTACTCGTGTGGCAGTATCAATGATATTATACCATAGATATGTTACGTCCATATTTAATGGCGCGCAAAATACTGTCTCGCTTCAACAACAAGAGTAAAAGAGATAGCTATCTAGGCGAACCGATTGCGAGGTGCTACAATTGGGGGAGTTTTGGTTCTTACTTTTGGCACGCATGTAACATATCTACTTATTTTTTATATATAATATCATTGGACAGTATCATATCTCATTACTTCAAATCACTAAGAAGAACTAATTTGAACTATTTTCGAGGATAGGAGGTACCTACCTGAAAGAATATTTTTAATATAAGCGACAATAACTTTTTAACTGAACATAAATAATTTGTACCATTCATCAGTGAACCTAATATTTTTTGAAGCATTATAATAAAACAATTTTAAACGGATTAGATCGATTATAGATTTTTGTTTTTCCTGACGTTACGAATACTTTGCAGCATCTTAAGACATTACTATATTTTTTTAAGTTTACGGGTATGGTTAGCATCCATTGAATCGAAATACCTTACGCGAATATATCGCGTTAATCAGGAGTAGTATAGTATTTTAGGAATTTATCGTGCATGCATTTATATTTCACTATACATATGTGTGCTTGATGGCATATTGCACGTATGACATTTCAGGTATAGTATATAAACGCGTTATATTTCCGTAAACTATTCCGATTCAGTGAACCTAAATTAATATCAGTATTTAACCTCCAATCATTGAACTGTTAAAGATTTAATAGACCCAGTGCTACATTTCAGTACCGGTTTAAAGAGTTGGACACGTTTCTTGCGATAGCGTTTCTGACATTTGCCGGTTCTCATAGGTTCGAGGCTTGGCGCCGCGTTACGAATGCATTATTGCGTTTGTTACCCTTGATGTTATAGTGTTTGAAGTTTGTAAACAATAAGCACAGTTGGTCCCACTTGAAATGAAGGCGGTATGTACAGCTCACGGTTGTTGGCTCGTGTGTGTGTCACATGTCAGGAAAACTTAATATTATACGCATCTCGGTATTGGTATCATAAAAAAAAATAGAATCTTTAACATCGTTTTGCGTCTCAAGTCCACTGCTGATCAATAGCCTCCCCCATAGACAACCGGTTATACGCAGTGTGTCGTAATTTTGGGGGGAATTTTCCAGTACTCACCACGCTGGGCCTGCCTAGCGTGGTTAGTACGGAGTTGGTGAGCGGAGAATTGCAACTGTTCCACAGAATCCGCTGCTGCCCATCCCTCTGGTTTAGAATCCCTTAGTCGCCTTTTACGACATCTACGGGAGGAGATGGAATGGTGCCATATTCTGAATCCGAACACCACATGGATATTTGGTTATGACCAAATAACTTACCGGCGCGCGGCGGCGGCGTTGCGATACCATAGAACTGTCTGGCTTTATTTTTTACTCTCAGGCAACGTAAGGCCCATGAATACATATATTTTATTACAATTATCATGTCTTTTATACTAGGAAACACGAAATAACTTAAATCATGTTATTGTTGTCGGCCATGTCGCGTAGTTTTCCGGAAAAAGGCACGACAGCCTTCGGCCAAAACTCTTCCATAATGCGTTAATGAAAAATAAAACAATTATTTAAAGTTATTTTTTATTTATAGGTACATAAACGATAAGTTGATATTGTAGGGCCATTTCAACTTTCCGACTCTTAATGTCTACTTCGTCTTAATTTGTAGATGTATTCCACGATGTCCTCAACTTTCGTGGAGTAGTGCAGACGGGACAGGTACTGCGCTGTCGACCTTTTCAACTTGATGAAGCCGTCTTGGTCAGCCTGTTCCTGACTTGTTGCCGAAGGCACTGTGCTTTGACCTCCTGTGCCTTTGAGATAAAGATTATTTTGGTTTTAAAGAGCGCAATCTGTTGCTCTGTATAAAAGCAAAACAGTAAAATATTTGAATAAATATTATGGCATATTTTGACGGCACAGTTGGTGCAGTGGCTGATACAGTCGGCTGCTGCGCACCGGGTCGTGGGTTCGATTCCCGCACGGAACAAATATTTGTACGATCTGCAGGTAGTTGTTCCGGGTCTGGGTGTATTGTGTGTGAAATTCATGTCTGTAAACGCACTCACGACACAGGAGAAATCCTAGAGTGGGGCAACGTTTTTAAAAAAAAAAGGAAAAGAAAAAATACCGCTCCGATTAAGCACAGTGAGCAAACCCCAATAAAGGTGCGGTCGGCAAGCTCACAGGCGGGCGACAGAGCGTGTCATGATCCGGTGAGGCGATCTAGACCACAGCGCCTGCCGTGGTCTTGTCTGACGCGGTCTAGTCGACCGTGGTCTAGCCAGCCTGGCCCACAGCGAGCGTTGAACCTGATGCGCTTCAATTGACAGGGATTCGGTGCTATACGAGCGGAGGCTATAAAGTTATTGATCGGTTGTAGTGCAACTAGTTTTACGAAATTCGTTTGAAGAAGTGCTTAGAAAATAAAGGTCGTCTTTAGAATTATGATTATTTTCATTTGTACCTTTTTTATTATTGGTGTCCAGTGGAAATTCTACATTGAACTTCCTTCGCCCCGGGGGAGGGCGAAGGGGTATGCCAGACTTCTGCCGGCTAAAAACACTGTAGCGGTCATCTTCGGCACCTAAGGGAGGCTCCAGGTCCTCGTATACACTAGAGCCGCCCGCTGGAGCCACGCTATAGGCACATCTCGGAGAGGGTGACTGTTAAGCGGTCACCCCCGGCGGGATTGTAAAGGATCACCCACAGCGTCCTACGGCAGCGCGTGATCAAATGCATGCTACCGTCTTCTCTTGGGTCGCTCGGTGTGTATATATATATTATATTACATAGTGTATACATTTTAAACTATGTATTTGACCGTATCTTTAGTATGTAGATTTTTATGTAGGTATGTATATCTTATTATAAATTCTTTTTTTGTACTTCTTTTCGATGCATTTCTTTTTTAACCCAAAGGTTGACTGGTATAGAATGTCATATGGCATTAAGTCCGCCTCGTGCACCATCATTGTGCAAAAAAGTATAAATAAATACTATGTCGGTGACGCTATGATGCTATGACGCGCTCCAAGTGTGAACTGAACTGTAAGGTACGAATTAATGGAAAATTATACATTAGTATATTGATGACTGGGCAAATGGTTGCAATGTGCGGTTGCACCGTACAATTATACTTACAAATTTAGGCACTAGTATATAAAGGACGCGAGTAGACATTAGTAGGTAATTTAAGTTGTTCCTCTTAGGGCTGTCACAAAAGCTAACTCACATTATACAATCAAATCTTATTCTATAAAACAACAAAACTGTTGAGTAGTCGGTTAGTAGCAAATACAATTTCTGTTTTGTCACTTTTCGCCGGCTTGTTTTCACCGATTAAGAAATGTTCGATCTCTCGATTATTTAGAAATATTAATATAATTACTTAAAAACTTTACCATACGCAGTTTAGTTCAATGTAAAAGGGATGTTTTAGCTCTTGCAAAGTTCACTTTACATTTAAATTATTATTTTTGTCTCCAGTTATACAAGGCAATCTACTATACAAACTCGATAACTACATAAGATGACCATATTATACACTTTTTGTATCAAATTACACGATGTGGCAGCTCCGGTTCCTCTATTAATTTTCGTATAATTTGTAGTCACAATATTTGCTGACCTCTTTGCAGTCTGTCAAAATAACAACAATCCTTTATTGGCGCATGTTTCTTGGAAATAATCGTAGTTTTCCGTAGAACATTGTTGTGACTAAATAAATAATTAATGAAATTATGAATCATTTACTACCTACTACATCGAGTTGTTTTCTTAAAATCCATCTACTCACATTTAATGGTTATTTATGTTTGAATTATAAAAAAATAATTAATAATAGAAGGCGCGGAGAAACTTAACTGCGAAGATTGAGAATCAAATTAATATTGTGCAATGAAATTGGACGTCGATTTGTTTGTTTTTGAAAGGTCTCGCACAAAAAACAAGATAATTTTGCGCAGTCTTCACGAAACGTTTTATTTAATTAATGGGATGAAAATACGGTCTCTGTATTGTTCAATGATTTACACCAATCGGATATCCTTTCACAAGATTTTGTCTGTAAATGGATAATTTTTATCATTTATAGTTTTGAACTAGCTAGGACCTGCGGTTTCACCCGCCTATTAATTTAAAATAAATTGGATTATTATAAATAATTTAGAGTACTTCGGCATAGACACTTGACATAGAGTATATATAATGGATTTCATGGGGTTTAATTATTTTTCTAAAATAAAAGTAGCCTAAGTTATTCCTTAGAATATCAGCTATCTGCCAGTGAAAGTCCCGTAGAAATCGGTCCAGCCGCTTTGGAGATTAGCGGGAACAGACAGACAGACAGACAAAAAAAATTAAAATAGGTTTTTTGTTGAAGGTAGGTACCGCATATACTTTCATATGCATTTAGTAAAAAGCTGTTATTTTGACATTACAAACATACACTTCAATTTTATTTATTTGTATGCATAGATAACATTAATTTGCCCTTCCGTGTTGTTTCCGACCAAGAATAGACTACCCGCTCTCCACCCGTGGGTGTCGTAAAAGGTTACTAAGGGTTGATATCAAGGAGATCTGTAGCAGTATCGTCCCGTGTATAAAAATGTCCTGCGATCACGATCTAGGTGCATTTGGCACCTGGCCGAAAGTCAGTATGGCTTCCGGCAGCGGCGGTCCACCATCGACGCGATTCTTCGCGTCCGCTCGCTGTCGGAACAGGCAGTGTCTCGGCGGGGTGGGGTGGCGTTGGCGGTCAGTCTAGACATCGTCAACGCCTTCAACTCCATCCCGTGGGGCGCTATTAGGGCGGCACTAGTCTATCACCGGTGTCCGCCCTACCTGCAGGGTATCATAGGGGCCTATCTGCGCGATAGGCACATTCGCTACGTGGGCAGGGACGGTAGCGTAAAGCGGAGGGAGATTACGTGCGGGGTTCCACAGGGGTCAGTTCTCGGCCCCCTCCTATGGAACCTCGCCTACGATGCGGTCCTGCGTGTCGTTCTCCCTGCTGGCGTCAGCTTAGTCTGTTACGCTGATGACACTCTGGTGTTGGCCAGCGGGGAGTCCTTCGAGGGAACCATCCGGCTTGCGGAGCAAGCGGTGGCAATTGTCGTGGCCAAAATCCACGCCCTGGGTCTGCGGATAGCGCCTCAGAAAACCGAGGCGCTATGGTTCCACAAACTGCCGAGAAGCAGAGAACCACCCAGTTCGTGGATACGCGTTGGTGACGCGCAAATCGGGGTGGGCCGGTACATGAAATACCTGGGGCTCACCCTGGATAGTCGTTGGGGCTTCGAAGAGCACTTCCAGCGCCTCGTCCCCCGAGTCGAGAGGGTAGTGGGTGCTCTACACCGGCTGCTGCCCAATCTCGGGGGACCATGTGAGGAAGTTCGCCGTCTCTACGGAGGAGTCGTGCGGTCCGTGGTCCTATACGGGGCGCCTGTATGGTCAGCTCGACTATCAGGCGCCCAGCGCTGCAGAACTAAAATTCACGGTCTGCAGCGCAGAGTGGCTATCCGGATCGCACGAGGATACCGAACAGTGTCCTACGAGGCGGCAACTCTCCTGGCGCGTTTTCCGCCTTTCGACATCCTGGCGGAGATGGATGCGTGGGTCTACGATCAGACACGCTCCCTCCGCCAGAGCGGCGAAGGCGCGCCTCTAGGGGCGTTGGACAGGCTGAGGCGGCTAGCTCGGCGGCGCGCACTTGGCAAGTGGCGTCACCGCCTGCGGATGCAGTTTTCGACCAAGCGCGTCGTGGAGGCCGTCCTGCCGCTCTTTGGAGCCTGGCTCAAAAGGAGTGAGCGCGTTACCTACCGCCTGACGCAGGTGCTCACCGGGCACGGTTGTTTCGGTGCGTACCTGCACAGGATAGGACGTGAGGCCACGGCACAATGCCACCATTGTGATAGCGACCAGGATACCGCACAGCACACGCTCGAGGCGTGCCCTGCGTGGGCCGGCGAGCGGCGGATCCTGGTCGATCGGATCGGGCAAGATCTCTCTCTGCCAGCAGTAGTGTCGGCTATGTTGGCAGAGCACGAAAACTGGAATGCAGTGGTCTCCTTCTGTGAGAGCGTCATGCTCCAGAAGGAGACCGCAGAGCGGGATCGGGAGAGGGCCGATCCCGCTCGAAGAAGGAGACGGCGCCGGGGTAACAACCGCCCTGGCGCCTAATTCCGATACGCCTGAAAACCCCTGCCGTTGCTATAAGGTGGGGGACCTCTGGGTTCGCGGGTGCGTAGATTGGGGAATCTGCGTGCCCACACCAAGCGACCCAAGAGAAGACGGTAGCACGCATGTGGTCACGCGCTGCCGTGGGACGCTTTGGGGGATCCTTTACAATCCCCCTGGGGGGGTGACCGCTTTACAGTCACCCTCTCCGAGATGTGCCAATAGGCGTGGCACCAGTGGGCGGCTCTAGTGTGATCATACGAGGACCTGGAGCCTCCCTTAGGTGCCGAAGATGACCGCTCCAGTGGTTTTAGCCGGTAGGAGTCCGGCATACCCCTTCGTCCTTCCCCGGGGCGAAGGAAGTTCATGAAGAATTTCCACTGGGCACCAATAAAAAAAAAAAAAAAAAAAAAAAAAGGTGCATTTGGCAGGTGCCAATCGTGGTGACTATGGCAATATCCCATGACCGCTGATTACTATCATTGGGAGCCCCATGTTCAGCAGTGGAAGTTTTCGGGCTGGTGTAATGATGTTCATGCCATTGTTAATTTCAGTTGTCATTGACGCACGGTTGGTGCAGTGGCTGATACAGTCGGCTGCTGCGCTCCGGGTTGCGGGTTCGATTCCCACACAGAACAAATATTTGGAATGATCTGCAGGTAGTTGTTCCGGGTCTGGGTGTATTGTGTGTGGAGTATGTCTGTAAATGCACCAACGACACAGGAGAAATCCTAGTGTAAACGTTCGTATATAAAAAAAAAAACACTTGTTCTTGCTATGTTTCCAGTCTAGACTGGACTGGAACAAACATTCACAAACACTAACATTTCTAAGACTCAAATATCTTCTAAATTGGTGTGAAATAAATTGCCTCGCTTACAGAGAAACGTCGTGGCTACAAAAAAGTAACTTGACAGTGTTAGATTAACCGCTCGTCTGTGGTACGTGTTCAAAGAATTCAGTCTTTGTTGTCGTTCTACAAAACGAGCCACGGAATTCTTATTTCTATCGAGGTGAGATCTTCAGGGTCATCACTTGGACACATCTGAAGAACAACTAGCTCCGCTTACCGTTTATAGTTATAGCAGAATTTCTGTTCGTATTAAATGAATATTATCTAATATATAAATACATATCTCGTGTCACGGTGTTTGTCGTCACACTCCTCCGAAACGGCTCTACCGATTTCAATGATTTTTATATATTTGGTAGGTGTTATGAGAATAGGTCTTAATTATTTTTTTGAATGTTTATTGGTTATCATAATTATTCAAACCAATCATAATATTTCTGATTGGCTAAAATTATACTGTCCTACATAACAGCTATTATTGAAAATCGATTCGTTAACATATATTCTCTTATTGTTTCTGTATTTGTCACGACGTCTAAAACATTCGTTGAGATCCGAGACGCTCGTGCTCGCGCTTCTACTTTTTGTTTGCCACACCGTCGCGCCGCCATCTTTCCAAGAACTGTCGCTTTACAGAAAAAAAACTCACCCGAATACTCAGTCGCGGTCGACAAAGGTGTGAATATAATTAATGGTTTATCAAAAGATCCGCCTGCCGTCTAAAGTTACTCGCCGCAACTGATTTGGACATGAGCTCATTTGAGGCCGGCCCCCGGATTTTGATTCCTCAATTTTTTACTTCGCCAGACGAAACATAATGTCATTAGCCGTTCCGAATATTATTTTCTCCTACATCAATCAAAATATGGTACCGTCTCGTAATTTAATTGGACTGACTATAAATCTTGGGTATGAAAGAGTCAGATTTCGTCGCTGCACAGGCACATCGGTGTCTGTAAGCTCTAACTACGTCATTAGTCGACACCCAGGCTGCATAATTTTATAATTGTCACATTTGCCGCGGCTATCAGCATATTTCTTGAGATAAAACTGGCTATTTCTCTGTACTTACTACGTCTGCTCTATTTAACATCTCATGTTGTGACAGAGATTAGGTTTAGTTCCATGTCACTGGAACCTTCAGAGGTTTAATATATGCGACATCACGGAATTGTAATCAGAAACTGTCTCGCTAATCTGCGCAACACTGCATTCAGTGACGTTGATATGGTTTTTTTATGTTGGGCTTCTCGCATACATTTCAGGGAAATGTGGTTGCTTAACCGGTCATTTCTGGGGAAGCCAAAAGAGGCCTCCAGCCAGGGACGTTGATCTGGATGTAGATTTGACTTTATATATTTTCTTTGCCGTGGAATGTCCAAGTTCCACATCCAATTCGCGTTGGCAGACCGGCTTTGTGGAATGAGTTCCAGTAAACGTTAGTGATTGCACCTCCTGCGACAAAATGAGGCATTGTCTTCCTGGTGTCGCGTACCGTGTACCTGGAATCAGTGTCGACGGGTCAATGGCTTGGCGCGCGCGCAGTTCTAATTACCGCGATCGTTATGATTTAGGTAATGGTGTTGTTATGGCCGGCTTCACCTGATAGTCTGTGTCCGTTACGTTTTATGTTCCTTACGGAGATACGTGAGCATGGATTGTGCCAAGCAATGATGATTATCGCATACTTGTTAGCCGTGACTGTTTTCTTTATTAGCTGGAAGTTTGTGTAAGATTTTAACACTATAGTTTTATATTAAACGATTATTGTATAGTAAAATTGCTGCGCCCTTACAGGGTTTCATATTGATACGCATCTAATTTTCTGTCAACTTATGAACATATGAATGCAATAAAGATCAGTTTGAGTTTTTGAGTTTGAGATCTCTGCAAAACCTATTAATATCTATGTTTTTGCCATAAAGATTATCAACAGATTTTACATCGTTTAAAATATACTTTTTCGTACAGATAGATCATGCGGCTGCGTAATAAATGTCTTCAACATCCTTTCCCATACTTTTTATAGACGTGGCCATTATATTTAGATATTTATTTTATTTCGTTTTATGTTGGTCATTAAAAGCTGCCTTTTATATATGATTTGCACCAGGTCTCAGCTACACAATAGCGTCGCAGGTATATCGCAGGTAGTCTTTGTGTTAAACGAAGTGTTCTCAAAGCCGACGGAGCATCATTGTCAGTCGTTAAACCTGACGACACCGTGTCTGCCAGATGCGATGTCCCATTGTCAGAACTATGAGAAAAAATAGATTTTCTAAGAAACCTTTATCTTCGTTGCACATGTGTGTTGGTCAGGGGTTTTTACCTGCAGCCGTAGCTCGTAAAATGGTACCTTTTGTGGAATATTGTATACAGTTTTACGTTAAGCATTCGGTCGGTTGCGTTAGGTCCATGAGGTTTTACGACTATTAATGATTAGTTCACCTTTGTTCAATTGAATTTACTATTCGCTTACAAACCCAGTATTTCGTCCTTTTGCCATACCCATACAATAGCTTTGTGCGTTTTGAGTTATTCTTCGAAATATATTTACTGCGGAAATCTATTTCCTGTCGTCTAATTAAAATTCATCATTACAAAATTAATTATGTATTACTGTGCGAAGCTCCAAGCGGCAAATGTCAATACACGATTTATACTTCCATTATGTTTTAAATCCTACTTACCTTGTAAATAAAAAAGTGTAGCTGTATAATATTCACTAAAATAGTAAGTCATTAAAATATGAATTCAATCTGTTTGATTGATCATTATAACAGTTAAATATATTTGTATCGAATTAAACGCGGTCATGGATACCTGGAAATATAAATTTTGCCGTGCAGTTTAAAACAGTACACAGCTATAATATGTCTTATATTTAGGACGATGCGAAGACATCCAATATTTCAGTCGAGCCCACCTGATCTCGGGATAATGCCTATATCGGGCGCATAGTTTCGTCCGAGACGGTCCGGCGCGCAAATACACTGCGTTGGCACCGCATCACGGATGTCGCCGTTTGTTATGTCTAGCTCAGAACACCTGCATTTGAACACCATTTTACTATTCATACCATAATAAATGACGATTACGTACCACTATTAATAATAATTATAGTTATCTAATTGCACAGCGCTTGCTTTGCCAAAACAAACTCCAGCCGCACGGCTGGTGAACGCTGGCAATTAAGGCTGAAATATTTAAATTTTCAAGCTCATTATTGTAGTAATTGGGAAGTATTCGCATCTAGATGCGTAGCCTTTGGAAAAGTTCTAGCGGCCATTGTTAGTAACTTACATATATATTAAAGTTTGATAAGAAACCGCAATTCTGTGTGGTGTCCATATTTATTTATTTATTTATTTATATTAAGAATTATATCACCACTTCTTTTTTTTTATACTTTGCTCCACGCTAGGATTTCTCCTGTGTCGTGGGTGCGTTTACAGACATTAATTCCACATACAATACAACCAGACCCGGAACAACTACCTGCAGATCATACACATATTTGTTCCATGCGGGAATCGAACCCACGACCCACAGCGCAGCAGCCGACTGTATCAGCCACTGAACCAACAGTGCCGTCGTCAACTCTATCTCCCGTGGATGTTGTAAAAGGCGATAGGGACTCTAAACCATAGGGATGAGCAGCAGCAGCCCTTTTTCTGTGGAACTGCAGCATCTCTTCCATAGAACAGCATCTATTATCTTCCTATAAAGCGTGGCGTGTGGTGCCGGCTCAGAATACCAGCACCCCATTTCCTCCCGTGGGTGTCGTAAAAGTCGACTAAGGGATTACCCGGAGGATGGGCAGCAGCGTCCTTCGACTACATTAACAACTCAACTGCGATCGCCAACCCGTCTGCCAAGCGTGGCGATTATGGCAAAACCCCCCAATGAGCCCACAACACACCCATATCGGTCATTGTGGTGAACTTTGGGGGAGGCCTATGTCCAGCAGTGGACTTCATTCGGCCGAAATGATTGATGATGATTGATGGAAAGCGTGGCAAATTCCCCCAAAATGTCAATACATGGCATGTTACCAGTCGTTTATATTAGAGGCCTTTGCTCAGCAGTGGTACGTCTTTGTGCTGATATCAAGAAGAAACTGGAAAGTTAGTAACTTAAGGTATCTGTTGATGTTAGCCTTCCTTGTAGTCGAGTTAGACTTAGCCAAGCTCTAAGCAGCCACGATAAAGAATCCGTTATTGCCAGAGTCCAAGTCCTTGCCTTTTCCGTATTCACGATTCTCGTTTCACCTTTAGATTCAGTAAGCTAAACCAATTTGTATTGATCCTAATTCACAAGACATTCAAGTATTTATTGCTTCAACATAAGTAAGTTTAAATGGGAAACGTTTCTCCGAAGTCACAGTTATCGTCCCACAGCATCACGAGTGGGTAAATAATTGTATGAACTTTTTGAACCATCCCACACAACCTGAACTCGGTCAGCCGTCAGGCTCATATACTACACATGGAGTTCCAAGTTTCACAGTTGGCATATTCCCACGTACACTACTTGCATTATATTTTAGTATTAAACGGTGTTCACTTCAAATTTACGACGATGTTAAGCATACCTCTCGTAAGTGGGTAACTGGGGTCAATATTGAGGCAAGGTAATTGAAAGACGCTGAAACATGATAGCTGGTCGTTGGCGACTTTAGTGCCGCATAATGTGCGGTCACAGTGTTCGTTTGTCTGGTTTACCGTTATCCTGACCGAGAGTATCTTGCAGTTCTGACGGAGTAGAGGATTTGCAGCATTCTGTAAAATGGTATGCAGGTAATGTCAAATATAGTCATAAATCTTTGTGTAGTTAGAACACATGCCGTTTGCAGCTAGTGTTAGTTTTAGATTTGCTGTCAGTCTTCTTTGGTTTTGAATTATGTTCCTCCTTTAGTTCTACAGTGACAGCAAAATAAGAGTAAACAAAGTATCCTGTGTCTATATCTTGAAATTAAATGAATACATCAGCAAAAGTCGTGTGACAGCAAGCAGTTTTTATTAAAGGCAGCAAAAAGTTCACACCGGTGTACAGTTAATGAAAGAACACTCACTTAATTAACTAATATCTAGGTGAGAGTAAATCTAGCGATTCAGCACTCTGCGAAACTGGTTGATAGCGATTAATATCGTAATGCCACCTCGATCACACGACACAATTTGGGTCTCCAGGAAATTAAAGCCGCCCCGGTGGACACGGAACTTCGCGTCGAAAGCAATGTCCGTATCGGTAACAAAAGTTCTCATCCGCTCTCATTGGAGATCGCCAATCAGTCCTCGAGGATCGCCGGATATCGACTTGAGATTATTATAAATGGTTTATGTTTCTGTAATAATCACTCACAATTTTGCTGTTGCGTCAAGGCGATTTGGCTGAAGAGTCAATGGACGCGTCTAATGAACGTGTTGCGAAATTGGTTTAATTGCACCTTGATGAACAAATTTAACACGGTATATATAACTGGAGCCGGCAGCAATGTATTTAAGCATTGAGAACAGTAAGGAGTGATACCTGAGGTGGCAGTATGAGATACAACAAGAAGATTCTGTTATGAACGGAATGGATGAATGAAATTCAAGTGATCTTAGAGAACATATATGATCATAATGCCGTTTTATTATTTACTCGTAAAGGAAACTCGAATAAGATTTATGGTGTCTACGTACTGCAGACTAAATTATTTATCTCGGAAGCAGTTAAAATTATCTATAAATAAATTACTCTCTATAAGACGATAATAAATGTTAGGCGTAATAGGTCGGGATGCAACACTGTTACTCCGAACGTGTAATTTTATAGATGTATTAAAATTCCTGTGGTCGAAATTAAAGCACTGGGCATCTACTGAACGGTTGTAGATAATCAGCTCAGCGCTTACTACAGGAAGGGGGCCTTATTTAAATTCTAGCAACGCAAGTTTAAGGGACTCGTACGCACGAACTCTCGATGATTGTAATAGAAGGCAATTTGCATTTAAATTCAGTTCTTTTAAACGATCAGGCAGGCGTATTGGTCCATAAATACTTATGTTAATTTAATACACATTTGTCAGTGCAACATTGTCATCAACGCATTTAAGTGTTGAACTGACGCGCTTGTTTTAATTTTATTCGACTTTTAAATCTTCCTCGAATAAAAATGCCCTGAAAAACCTGTGTCGTTAATGCGCAGCAGATATGAGAGCGTAATAGAATTCTACAAAGCGATACAATAAGGTCAACACCAGTATCATTGGCTCGCGCTCTACAGACGTGGAAATTGGTACTGTAATGAATGGTGACGTAATACGTACCGAAATGATCGACAGCCGGCCACAGAGCGGTAGTAAACATGCGTGAGCGTCATTCACAGACGGGGCCGGATATTGAGCGTGTGTGAGTACGCTCATACCTCACACACTCCCGCATATGGGTTCGTGTGCGTAGTGAAATTATGAAGTCATTTCTATACTGAATACGCTCGATTCATATATATTGTTTGAAGATAGTAACATTACGTTTCGACTTTGAAGTAAGTGTAGTTTGGTCTATTATGCTCGTATGTAACAGCCGTATGAAGTCCTTGCGTAATAGCTCTAATGATATTCATATCATCCGATTGTTCTCGGGTGTGCATACTATCTGCGTTCGATATATGTCATCGAACTATAAAACTGGCTGTCTGATCTATTTGAGAATCTTACACTGTGTACACAGATCTAAATATTATTGATAATTCAATATCAATTTAACGATTAACTTAAACTTTTCAAAGCTGTAAAGAGCGCGTAGTTCGTTTTTGTACATGTGGCTTTCCTGAATACGACTGGACGAGCATAGTTTGTTTTGGATAGCTGCAAAGCGTTTATCTATGATAATAAAGCTGGTTAATATTGTAGAGCTAGATTTCTAAAGTATGTATAATTAAAAAAGACATAGGCTTGAATTTGAATAAAAGTGTCTGTTGGGACTAATTAGAGGATAAATTATTGAATTCAATTGTAACAGCTTGATTCTGGTTATAAAATCTATTAGCATTAGAGATGATGCTGAGTTACGCGTAAATATTTCTGCTACGGTCGATAATATATCATAATTTATTGCCGTAATATCGTCTTCACCAATTAATGATTCCAACGTCGTACATATATTTTGCTTATGTTTCCTGTGGTTTTATCTAAATATTGACCTCTCATTCATGGATGTAATAATTTATGTACCGGATAACAGGTAGTATCTACATAAGTTATCGCAAGCTGTGTTTGGGAGTCTTGTCAACGTGGGCCTTCATTGACTGACTAACAACCGGTGTCAAAATGGCAGTTTTTCTAATGATAATAATGAGCAGCAATATAAAACTTGCGTTATTTAATTTTCACGAATGACTAAAAACGACTAATCCTTTTAAAAATCAATTTTAATTAAAATATCAGTGTGAAATCTAACTTCTTAAGATTTTAGGAGGCTAGGTTTCCCATTTGCAGGTGTGCCACCAATGCCGTAAATACGCCTTTCATCAAAAAGAAAGTTCCATTTAATCCCGACTGGTTGCGACTCGTCTATAAGTAAGAGGTTACGAGTCACGACTGACAAAACTAGTTTCGTATATAGCAATTTAAAATCAACACACCCAACATTGGACAAATTAATTTTCTGCCTTACTTGGCCGGAGACTTGTTTCAAATGGTCTGTGGAGTGGTTATTGTGCGAAATATTATTGTGATGGTGATTTATTGGTCTCTACTACGGGCTTCTTTAATAGATTTGCTAAATACGTTGGTGGTGTAGTAGAAACGTAGGTAGGTATATGTTTATAGATGGGCTGATTAGCAGTACTTTCGTGCACGGATGCCCGAGTGTAAGTTGTGTATGTCATTAACGCTACTGCTGCGCTTATGTTTTTTCCATTCATAATGTATGGAGAAAACGCAAACTCTGGAGTAGCGTAAATCGCCTACAAAACTTACACTAGGGTAGTGTTGCTTAAAAATCGATAGGCTATCGATAGTCAATCGACATCGATACGATATTATCCATAGTATCGATAGTATTGATTGGGGGAGCTTTGCAACAATACTATCGATAGTATCGATAGTGCCGCTACTATCGAACTGGGTCGTAAATACTATCGATAGTCAAAAATCATGTAATACTCCCGATAGTATCGATACTATTGTATAATTTCAACTATCGATAGTATTGTTCGATTAAAAAAAAAAAATGTGTTCGATATGTAAAATAAAATCGATAGTATCGATACTATTGATTATGTCGATACTATCGATAGGCCAATCGATAGTATGAATGTTTTAGGGTTAGTCCTATCGATAGATCGATAGTCGATTTTTAAGCAACACTACACTAGGGCCTCTGATTGTAGGTACTCTAGAAATTTAAAAATCTAAACGAACTTAAGTTTGAGAAGCTGACAATTAAATAAAGTATAATTATTTATGCTAATTTCTTTCGCAACGTTTGCGAGACATTTATTGCTTTTGGAAACAGTTGTCGCGACAAGCGAACACCTGCGTTTAATAAAAACGTCTGTAACTTTGGGAGGAGAAATTACTAATATTGAGTTCTAAGAATTAACAGTTGTGTTAGCGCGTATGTGTACACTGATGGTACAAATTTAGAGGTGTGTGGAAGAAAATCACGATTATTTTCGTAGAAACGAGTCAGCTGTTGATTTTCGGGAGTCGATTGTCTTCGGAGACAGAAATTATTAAGTAAGACTCGAAACAGCTAAGAAACACTTGCATCTTACACTTCAGTTTGAACAGCTTCATCATTGTCCTTTTGATAGAGGAGTCATTACACGACCACCGGTATAAGCGGCTCGTAGTAATTTTAAAACCTCCCGTTAAAACTTTAAAAGTGATGTGAATCCTGTCCTAAAATAACTAACGGCCGAAATTAATAATCGATCTAATACGAAACGTTTGGATTTGGAATTGAGGATTTGTCAGTTTTTGTGGTAAATGTGACCTTAACACAAGAACAGATCAAATTTAAAATCTTAAATCTAAAGATTTTGGATAAGATTGATTACATTAATTTCGGGCGTTAATGATTTTCTCAAAGTCTAAAACAAAAAGTATAAACAATCAAGAACTGAATTTCATAGATTGACCTGTTCATTTGACTATCGTGCTTATTTTTTAATACCCAAAATTTCAACAATTAAAGTAGTTTTATCTCGAGGTGACGATCAATATGCATATGTGTATGTACATGCGGTAACCGGCCCAGCGGAGCCACTGTTGCAGACCAGTCTGGGACCCGTTATACACTCAATGGGGCCCCATCAATGAACCACGGCTATTTGCATAAACGTCTATAGTAACATTATGATCACCGTTTCATTCATCTTCACGAAACTTTGTTTAAAGCTGTACTTTGATTAGAAGACATATTTTTAGACTCTTTTATGTTCGCTTGACCTGTATGTATGTACGAATTTATTAGACTATGATTTCGAGAGTGAGAGGACAGTCTTCTCGTGACCACGGTCAATGCAACTTGGCCGAAACGTCGAGGTTAGCCAAAATATTGTTTTGATTTATCTGTGCGCGAAAAGTCCCAAAATCATAGTCTAATTTGAGTGAAATTCGCGATAGTTTAAAAACTGTATGAATGTAATCGAATCTTGTAATTAAATTTTCACCTACTTCTAGATGTCCGATTGACTTGAAATTATGCAGGCCTACCAAGAATCGATGACACTACATGAATTTAACATGCCTATGATCTGGTTCTGTCACCAGAATCATCCAATCGTGATTTAAATACCTAATAACAGGTTATTATTATACTATTATACACTAGACACGTGTAAATAGTGAATTTGAATCTATAAGTGATTAATTAATTGGGTTTTGCTTATTAATTAATTGAAATTAATGCTAAATTATAAATACTTTGACATTGTACTAAAAATTTTCATTTTTCTGTATTCTGTCATTGATTATTATTAATGTTTTAATCCATGTATATGATTGTAGTATTTTAAAGTACGTAACGTAAATTTGTACGCCACAAAGGCCAAACATGACTGCTCTTTTCATATTTTTACACCCTGCATGCTACTACATGTAAACTCATGTTCTTACAAATAAAGATCTTATCTTATAATTGTGTGATTGCCGGCAAAGAATAGACCATCCTCTCTACCCATGGGTTTCGTAGACAGCAAGAGGATGGGCAGCAACATCCTCCCGTGTGCTGATGACAATATACTGCGATCACCAATCCGTCTGCCAAGGGCATGCCCCTATGACCGAGCCGGGAGGCCAATGTTCAGCAGTGGACGTTTACAGGCTGTTTGTCTGACTATATGCTGACATTGACCTTTTTGGGTCTGTTTCAGGCTGTGTAAGTTCTTTAAAATTTGACTGTTATTAATGTTGAAGTAATAATTCGCGTGGTGTCCGTTTTAAGAATATAGCACCACTCTATCTCCTCTTGTTGATCTCGTAAAAAGCGACTTAGGGACTCTGAACCAGAGGGATGGGCTGCATCGTCCCTTCTGTGGTACAGTAGCCATACTGCGCTGACCAGCTGCTGAGTATTGTCAAATTCCCAACAACGCGATGACACTTTTGTGGCAATCTGTGGGGGAGGCCTTTGATCATTAGTGGACGCCCTTGGGCTGATATGACAGTGTTGAATTAAAGGAAGCAATACAAGACCATCTAAAAATGTTGGCTTCTGGCATTCAGTTTTTTCTGAAATACACTTGGCAACGGACATGAAATATGATTCAAGGATTTATCATAAATAATTGTTTCATCGTCTTGGCATAGCCGAAGGATGTTTTTAAAGTATCTATTTGCTGGAATGTTTAGTGTAGACATGTATCGTATTACCTTTGGACCGGTCGTACGGTAGTTTATTATTTCGCAACGTCCACTAATTTGATAAGTCAGGTGGCCGAGTGGCCACTAATATATTATTATTGACAGCCAATTATTATAATCAACTAGTGTAGTATATTTTTTGCAAGAAATATGGTGATTTCATTCGTTTAGAACCTCCGGTAATACGCATGGTTTCGGCCGAAGAACGTCCACTCCTGGCCAAGGCCATAGGCCTCTACCAAAGATCGCCACAGCGACTGGTCTGGGTTTGAGATATGCATGTGATCATTGAGGGGTTTTGCCTTAATCGCCACGCTTGGCAGGTGGGTTGAAGATGGCAGTTGAGTAATAAATGTACTCAAGGGACGCTGCTGCCACTGCTTCTGCTAATCCAATAGTCGCCTTTTACGACACCCACAGGAAGTGATGGGGTAGAGCTATTCTTATCCGACAACATACGGTGAATACGCAGATGTGCCAAATTAGTAAGTAGCATAACTCATCTGGCATTATATTTGATTCTTCAGTTTTGTATTTGATTATACAACCAACACTGCGAAACATAAATAATCAAATCAATTTATCAAGGAAACAATGCTAGACATTGACGTAAGACTGCAAGTGGCACGACTATATTGGCCAACGCAGCGCCGTGATCTCGTCGCGGCGGTCGAAGGGGGTGACCTCTCGCTTCCGACCGTGGTTCAGTCCATCGTCCGGAGCGAGAGCGCGTGGGATACCGTCGCCTCCTTTTACGAGGAAGTAATGCAAGCAAAGGGGCGGCAGAGCGGGGACGGGTGGAGACCGCTGAACGATCTCCGGCCACCATGAGGAGCGGCCTGCCGGTGTCGAATTAGGGGCGGTCCGTCTGGGGCGTCTGCGTGCTCACACCGAGCGCCCCCAGTAAGACCAGCGTACGTGATCATGTGCCGCCGTGTGCGCAACACAGCGCAAACCGAGGCTTAGGATCCTTGGATACTTTACAATCCTCCCCGAGAAGTGCCTGGGGGGCGACCTTTTTACAGTCGCCTTCCCTCCGCTAGAGAGGGTGACCGCTCTACAGTCATCCCCTCCGTGATGTGCCTAAAGGCACCAATGGGCGGCTGTAGTGTGATCTTACGAGGACCTGGAACCCCTCTTCGGTGCCGAAGATGACCGCTCCAGTGGTTTTAGCCGGTAGGAGTCCGGCATTCCTTTCGCCCTTCCTCGGGGTCGAAGGAAGTTCCATGTAGAATTTCCACTGAACACCAATAAAAAAAAGGGGGCGGTCCGTCATTCGAATAGAGACAGGTCTGAGATGGCGACGCGTGTGGTCAGTGCGCGCCTCTGTGTACGATATGTGCGGCCAGCATAGTCGCACAGAGACGGGTATGCCCTCCGCCCTTCCCAAGGCAGAGGAAGTCCATGAAGATTTCCCCACGACAAAATGAAAGGGGTACTTTATGCCTATATGTTGAGTTACCAACGAAACGGATAAAAAAATGTGTTTTGAACTTCAGACTCATTATAAAAATGCGACAGTGGTCTAATTGTTCCTCAGTTATAGATCGCCGTGGGAAGGTTAACGCTGCGTTTAACCTTACCTTATCAACGCTAATACGACATTACCAGATATTGACTACTCAATGACTTTATTTTTTATTACAATCGCACTTTTGTTCTATTCATGATTAATGGGCTATATATCTTGTTATCTTTGTAAATATCGTGCAAAAATAAATGTTGTTCCATTAAAATTATAATGGAAGTACCATAATATTATTATAAACAAAATAAATGAATAAACCTCCGTGTGATGTCCGGATTAAGAATATAGCGCCACTCCATCTCCTCCCGTGGATGTCGTATAAGATGACTTAGGGATCTGAATCAGAGGGGTGCGCAGCAGCGTCCTTTCTGTGGAACTGCGTTCACCTACCCGTCTACCAAGTGCGGTGAGTACTGGCAAATTCCCCCCAAAATGACGACACTATTGTGGGAATCTATGCAGAAGGTCTTTGGTCAGCAGTTTTCTTATGATTGGCTCTCCCTTACATTTCAAGGGAAATGTAGATGTTTATCCGGACAGTTGGCGAAGATTGAAGAGTCTCCAGCCAGGCTTTAAAACTATATACTAAGTAACTGCGCCTGAGGGCATCCCCTGCGGCACACGGACCTCTGCTCAGGGCGTTACTGAGTGAACAATTCGCAAAGGGGCTGCTGGATGGATGACCTACATTATCATCATCATATCAGCCATATGATGAAATAAACAAATAGTAGCATATAGGTACACAGTAATGAATGCCTTGTGGTGCCGGCTCAGAATACCACCACCCTATCTCCCGTGGGTGTCGTAAGAGTCGACTAAGGGATTAACCGATGGATGGGCAGCAGCGACCTTCGAGTACATTAACAACTCAACTGCGAACGCCAACCCGGCTGCCAAGCGTGGCGATTATGGCAAAACCCCCTAATGAGCTAACAACACACCCATATCGATCGTTGTGGTGATATTTGGGGGAGGCCTGTGTCCAGCAGTGGACTTCATTCGGCCGAAGTGATGATGACACAGTAATTTCACATTGTTTATCTGATTAAAAATAGGAAATCTACTTTCACGGTGCAAGATACCGATCTGACCATCTAAAGACAAAGTAAGAATGCTAATATTGTGAGCATCGTTACACTAGAATAACTTAAATAAGAACAAAAGCCAATTATAAATGCGGGCGTCGATCGAAAGCGCATCTGATTTTCATTTGTGATTATACACACATCCGCGCCGTGATTTCATCGTATTCCAAATTGGCCTTTGAACAACACTAATTATTTTAATTTAGTTATATAATTATGTATCGGTGTGCACCATTGACTGCTGCATATAATATCCAGTTAAGTATTTCTCCATCCTAACGTTGCCTGGAAGAAATCGCCGACTGCGATAAGGCCGCCCATTGTACTCTAAGACATATTTTTTTCTTTTTTTGGCTTCTCGCATACATTTCTGGGAAATGTGGTTGCTTAACCAGGCATTTCTGGCGAAGCCAAAAGAGGCCTCCAGCCAGGCTTAAAGTTAATATTAAAAACTAAGCAACTTTCGCTAAGGGCGCCCCCTGCGGGACACTGACCTCGGCTTAGGGCGTTGCTGGGGATAACAAGCTATTGTTTTGGGGACAGCTTGATGGGTATTATTTATAATGTATTAGGGGACATTTAAAACTATAGGCTCGGCACGGGCCGGCGCGAGCAAGAGACGGTAGGGAGAAGTGTTAACTTGAACGGGAAGGTGACGCGGCGATAGGCCTCCGCGACGTCGGTGAGGTAGGCATCCTCGGCGGCGAGGGCGGTAAAACGGTCGGGTAATACGTACTTTTAAGCGCTACTGTTTTTTATATATTTTACCGATTAGTGTACAATAAAGAGTACAATAAATAATAAAATAAATATTTTTTTATTCTGTGGCCATATTTCGCAGATGCGGCGATAGGTATCAATTTGTTGATCATAATTCGTGTTTTTGTAGTGGTTCAACAGTCACGCTCGCAAAATTAGGAACACCTTTCAGTGCTGCAGTTACGTTATTTCTTAGGGATCCGTACCTCATAATGCAAACACGGAACTGTTATAGGATCACTTTGCTGTCTGTCTGACCGTGTGCAGGCCCTTTTTCTTAAGAACGGCGTGAAAATGTTGAAATTAATATCGAATACTAAGATAGTATAGCCTGATACTCGAGTATTTTCAATAAACTGTACAAACTGGACCCATAACTATACCTTTTCAATTTTACCACAGAATAAACATTGGGGAATAGCAAAAAAAGACACTGCCGCAAAACGTTTTTAGTTTAACCTAATATTATAAAATGGCGCAATAGGTAGGGCCTTTCAAAGCTTATTTTCATACTAAAAGTACCACTAACTGACCATCAAAATCTACAGGGTACCTACTTCCAGGTGAATTACAAATCTTGAAATGTGCATGAAAGCCTGCCTTCGCCCTCTTCTCGCACAAGTGAAGGAATATAATTATCATACTAATATTATAAATGTGAGTGTAAGTTTGTTTGTTACGCTTTCACGCGAAAACTCATTAATCGATCATAATGAAACTTTGTACATATATTCTTGGAGGTATTAGAAATAACATAGGATACTATTTATTGAAAAAAAAAAAAAAATTATTTAATGGCTTCAATGCGAGCGAAGCCGCGGGTAAAAGCTAGTAATTAATATTTCTAATCTCATGTGGAATGATTACGACACAAACTTATATTTGTGGGCCATTTCATACAGTAATGTAATACGTAACGTGTAATAGCGCAAATAAACAATTGTCACATCTAATCTTAGGGATCCGGATTTTTCGATAACGCCACGGAACCCTCTCTTGGCGCGAGTCCCACTCGTATTTGACCGACTGTTTTTTTAAACATTGCAGTAGTTTCAAAGCTTTTAGTATAAGAAAAGTACAAAAGTTCACTGTAAGTCGTGGTCACCTGTCACGATCCAAGTCTTGGCTATTTCATTTCTATCGTTTTGGTGGCACGTTAACTGCACCTCGTACAACCAATTGATGTCGTATTTTGTCAAGTTAAAAATCCATTTTCGCAGCCCCTGTTACCAAACGGTACTTTTTACTTGACATTGATGCATGATCAGTTCCTCTTTCAGTATTAACTTAAGAGAAAGCTCGTGACATCCATTAGGATTGATGTACTACCCACTTTTTGTTCCGTTATCTTCGGGATCGTGACCATATTGTTAGCGTTTTATTGGTGTAATCTGTCATGTCTTCAATCCGCCCTCGATCGCTGCGCTAATGGCGCGCGCCCACCGCGCTGTTTCGCAATAATCATCAATTTACAGTAATTGGCCGACGAACACCTTCGAGCAGCTTCGAAGGCTCGTTCTCTTATTTCTCAATAGCAATCGAGGGGTAGTGTGGGCGGTGATGACCTCTCGGCACGCGTGGGTGAGCTTTCTACGCCGATCCGATGCGCCACGCTTATCTAATGGATATACGACCACGTAGCATTATCTGAATGTTAGATATGTCGCGCCTTTAGCGCTATGATCAATGTCTTCATCGATTTGACGTTTTAATTCTTAACACAGTTCGATATTTGTTAAGTATATTTACATTTGTCGTCGCAAAGAAGTTTCTAAGATCAAACGTCATAATTTCAGCCGAATGAAGTCCACTGTTGGGACGTTGAACGATCGCCACCACGACCGGCTAAAGCGTGTTGTGTGCTCATACTTGGCAGGCGGGTTGGAGATCGCAGTACAGCTGTTTATGTACTCGAAGGACGCTGCTGCCCATCCTCCGGCTAATCCCATATTCGCTTTTTACGATACCCATGGAATGAGATGGGTTGGTGCTATACGTAGACGGCATCACAAATACTGAATAATTCAACGAGATAGCGTAGTCGGAGACCGCCCACTGCACTCAACTGCGTCGTTTACCCAGGTCGGTTTGTTTGACTGTAAACCATTGTTTATCTTATAAAGCCACAGGTTTCTGTTTTTATAATGATTAGTGTGGTTACGCGGGCTGGCGCAGGCGAGGTTGATTACACCGCAGCTGTCAATAGGCAGTATTTAGTTTCATAATAAAAGCAGAGTATTAATTTACAAAACTAAATTCTCCGTGAACAACGTCGCAGACATGTTTTGGTGATCCGCACCGTGAATATTAAACCAGGGTGGGTATATTTACTTTTGTCGGCTTTTCCATCGAACTTCACTTACTGTGGGATATCGGCAACAAATCCGACTAGTGTAAAAGTGTTTTATTATGATGTGTAATAATCGCGAAAAGATAAGACTATAAATACCACACGGATATGAATAACTGTCATAAGTTACAAATGTTTAAAATATGTCATCGTCCCACAAATATCATCATCATCAAAATATCAGCCTGAGTCACTTTTTAATCTATACAAATAAATAAAATTGAAGTGTCTGTTTGTAATGTCAAAATAACAGCTTTTTACTAAATGCATATGAAAGTATATACGGTACCAATAACAAAAAGACCATTTTTAAATTTTTTGTCTGTCTGTCTGTCTGTCTGTCTGTCTGTTTGTTCCGGGTAATCTCCGAAACGGCTGGACCGATTTTGACGGGACTTTCACTCGCAGATAGCTGATGTTATAAGGAATAACTTAGGCTACTTTTATTTTAGAAAAATAGTTAGGGTTCCGCACAAAAAAAATAAAACCCTTGAAATCCAATATATATATTCGATGTCAAGTGTCTATGTCGAAGTACTCTAAATTTCTTTTAAATAAAACGCGGTTGAAACTGCGGGTCTCAGCTAGTTATTAATATAAATTATGTAAGTAGTGTAATGAAAATATATTTTATACTGTGCAAGACATAGGTAGGTACCTAAATTGTACATTGACATAATTAATAATGACATTCTATTAAAATTTATCTTTTGGTGTTCAATGATTTTTCTTTCTTTTTTTTAAATACGTTGCCCCACACTAGGGTTTCTGCTGTGTCGTGGGTGCGTTTACAGACATGAATTCCACATACAATACACCCAGACCCGGAAAAAACTGATTATTGTAAAAAAAAGTGTGTGTGTCAGCTCCGACGCACGACTGGAGTTTACTCCGTAAGTGCAATTGTCTCAGGAATTAATAGGCTAGTATTTCTATATTTTTTTTAAAATAATATAAAACTGTGACATCGAACGACATTTTACACATACATGACTTTAATGCAGAAGGTGCGCAGAAAAACTTAACGCATTTTAGTTAACGATCGATATATTTTCACTCCTCATAAATTGTTCATACCCCCGGTATGAACAATTTATACATAAATCGATTCTTCAGGAGTAACCTCCAAAAAATATGAGTCAATAACGTTTTTTAAAGAATAGCAGTCCCTTTATCCTACTGATTGTCCCATTGAAAGTTAATTATTGTTAAATGTAAGTCCCTACATACTCGATGATTATACCAGTTTTAAAAAGTAGTCTTCTGTAAGGAACTCTTTATAAAGTTAGACTCGCGCTTCGTCGTTTTTGTCCTTCGAACCGGATAGAACGCTGTTTTCTGGTGATAAAGTATCGTATTACACACACATTTGGCCGCCGAAGCAAATGAAGTGTTTTAAAGCGTATATTTTTTTAATACAAATCATATACTTATTTTTTGTCAGCCATATTCTTAATATGACAGGCCGACTAACGATTGTGACGCAATCTGACAGTTCTAAGTTCGCATGCACTATGAAGTTCTAAAATTGCACACCTCGATCGAGCCTCTTTACACTGGTTTATAAAAAGAAAAAAGAATTGCCAACGGCCAAAATTATTAGATATCAAAATCTTTAGATTTAAGATTAGAAATTTATCCGTTTTTGAAAACAAAAGAAATAATTTTATTCTGAGCACACACATTTTAACAACATACAAACTAAAAAAAACATGCAAACAAATCTGTTGTGTGAGACATCAGAAAAAGTTGACATAATATTGTCAATGAACGTTTATTTTTCGGATTCCCGCAAGGAACAAATATATGTATGATCTGCAAGTAGTTGTTCTGGGTCTGGGTGTATTCATAACACAGGAGAAAAACTAGTGTTGGCAATTTTTAAAAATTAAAATAACACCCCAATAAAGTCCCACTGCTGGGCACGCATCTTTTCTCACGATGAGAAAGGTTAGGCCTTAGCCCACCACGCTGGCCTAGTGCGGGTTGAGCGGACACGACCAACATTTTCGAGCTCTCTCAGGTGTGCAGGTTTCCACACGATGTTTTCCTTCACCGTTAAGTGGATTACCTTAGTTAATCACGAAGTACGAACTATAGTTAGTAGTATAGTGCAACTGCATTCAAACTTGCGGTAACAGCGTTGACCGTTACTTCTGTCCGAAAACAGATGTGAGTTTCTCTCTCAGTAAAGTCTCAACTCTCAAATCGCGCTTAAAGAAGATTATTCAAAAACTTGTTTTTCCCGATTATCTTAGGCGACAAAAGGCCGATCTTTACCCACCTTTCATCAATTTATGCAGCGATGTTGCTCGAGCCATTATAGAAAATTATAATAGAAATGGATGTCATGTGTCAGACGTAGGTCGACATTAATGTCGTCTTAGCGTTTAATGTTGCGGAAGTCGCCTACGCGCCGCGATTAAAAATGTTCACGACAAAATAGTCGCGATCGCGCTTTACGTTAAACGACTCAGATTGATACCTATGTGAATCGTAATTAGCAACTGTGAAACAGTAGGTAGTAGCAAGTCGCTCCAGTGTGATCTTACGAGGACCTGGAGCCCCTCTTCGGTGCCGATGATCGGTCATCTGTCCAGTGGTTTTAGCCGGTAGGTAGTCCGGCATACCCCTTCGCCCTTCCCCGGGGCGAAGGAAGTTCCATGTAGAATTTCCACTGGACACCAAATAAAAAAAAGGTAGTAGCAAGTCGTCTTCTAAGAAATCTGTTGTTGTATTGCAAATCGTTTGTCCATCTCTTTGAAATGATTGAATTTGTAGGTACTGCCCCAGTGCCAGATATTCACTGGTAAGCAGTAGTGTTTATACTTTAGACATTACTGTGCTTCGGATAGAAGGGCACTGTAGCTAGTGGAGTTACTGGGCATAAGAGACTAAATAACTTCACGTCTCGAGGTGAAGAGCGCAGTGTGACGCCTTTTTTATTTTTTAACTAGCTGTGTCCCGCGGTTTCACCCGCCGTTCAATTTAAAAGAAATTTCATGGGTTTAAATTTTTATCGCAGAACCCTAATTCTTTTTTCAAGTTACAATATATTCAATTAGCTATCTGCCAGTTAAAGTCCCGTAAAAATCGGTCCAGCCGTTTCTGAGATAAGCCGGAACAAACAGACAGACAAAATATCATGTTAATCATGCCTCGCAGGACTGGTCCTGGGCAGCATGACAATTGTTATGGGCAGGCGTGTCGCTTACCACCAGGTGAATGACTTGCTCGCCCCGTCACAAAACTGTATAAAAAAAAACTCGTTGGAGGCCTTCCCACGTAGCGTTTTCCGGTGCGTGGTCTCCACTGAACCTTTCTGTCCCAACGGCAATCAATTCTACGAGCTATGTGCTCCACCCATTGCCACTTCGACGGAAAACGTCGGGACGTCGTTCGGCTGACACGATGGTGATGATCAATGCTACGACAAAAATACACAATGTCGAGAATAAGAATCAAAAAGGATACTTTTAAAATTCAATTGACATTGGTTTACATGAAAAAATATGTAAGGATCAATACTACTTACCACTAGTACTAGTAGCCGTGTGGTGTCGGCTCAGAATGCCACCACCCCATCTCCTCCCATGGGTGTCGTAAAAGTCGACTAAGGGATTAGCCGGAGGATGGGCAGCAGCGTCCTTCGAGTACATTAACAACTCAACTGCGATCGCCAACCCGTCTGCCGAGCGTGGCGATTATGGCAAAACCCCCCAATGAGCCCACAACACATCCATATCGGTCGTTGTGGACATCTTTGGGGGAGGCCTGTGTCCAGCAGTGGACTTCATTCGGCCGAAATGATGACCACTAGTACTTTATCGCTGTCTTGTGCTTTCAATATATTTACTATGTTAATTAGTGAACCTACTATCTCGTATTCATTTTTAATACTACGTACTCGTATATATATTTAATATTATCCATGTGGTGTCCGAGTTAAGAATATAGCACCACTCCATGTCCTCCCGTGGATGTCGTAGGTGGCGACTAAGGGAATCTAAACCAGAGGGATGGGCAGCAGCATCCCTTCTGTGAAACGGTAGCCATACTGCGCTCACCAACCCGCCTGCCAAGCGGGGTGAGTATTGGCAAGTACCCCCCGAAATGATGACACAGTTGTGGAAATCTATGGGGAGGCCTTTGTTCAGCAGTGGACTTATAAATGGCTGATAGGACTACTAGACTACTATATATAAGGTTCGATATTTGTAAAAACAACGCTATAGTATATCAAACAAAGCGTCTCAATAATGTGAAAAAGAAACAAATTTATCGAGGATAGCCTTACAGTTACGTAACACTGGCCACACAGAGTGCCCCCGCGCCGGTCAAAAGTTCGCCTGCATACGCCCACGCAAACTCTGGCCGATACACATGAAGAAGGAATTCAGAAGATCTACTCCTAACAATAAGGAATTTACATGAAAATGGCGACGGGGAAACCTTAAAAGCTTCCGGCTAGAGTGGCTCTGTGCCGTGTGGTGCCGGCTAAGAATACCACCACCCCATCTCATCCCGTGGGTGTCGTAAAAGGCGACTATGGGAAAAGTATGGGTAGCAGCGTCCTTTGAGTACATTTATAACTCAACTGTGATCGCCAACCCGTCTACCAAGCGTTGCGATTATAGCAAGCAGCTTCTGTCCAGCAGTGCTCAAAAACGTAGCTCAAATGATGATGATGATAGAGTGCCTCTGGGATATCCAGTGGAACGCACCAGTGCACTATCGCAGCAGAACAGCCGTACACAAAGTCAACATTTTGGGATTAGGATAAGCTTTAAAAAAGCCCATAGTTGCAACTATGCTGACCAATGGTAAGTCTCTTATTCCAGGACGCCAGCTAGGTAGGTACCACCCCAGTGCCAGATATTCACCGGTAAGCAGTAGTGTTTAAACTTTAGACATTACTGTGCTCCGGTTAGAAGGGCTCTGTAGCTAGTGAAATACCTGAGAGACTAAATAACTTATCGTCTGATGGTAACGAACTCAGTGTGCACAACTATTTCTTTTAATTGAAGACGGCACGGTTGGTGCAGTGGCTGATACAGTCGGCTGCTGCACTCCGGCTCGTGGGTTCCACAATTACCGCAAGAACAAATATTTGTATGGTCTGCAGGTAGTTGTTCCGGGTGTGGGTGTATTGTGTGTGGAATTCATGTCTGTAAACGCACCCACGACACAGGAGAAATCCTAGTGAGGGGCAAAGTTTTTTAATAATAATAAAATAAAATTAATAATATGTAGGTATCATTACAATTGTTATGGGCAGGCGTGACACTTACCACCTGTCGACAGACTTGCTGGTTTCGTCACCATGTTGTATAAAAAAACAAGGTTTTCTTTTAAATTATGAACCTTTTGAAGCGTCGAGCTGTTTGATTATGAAAACATGGTGATAAGTCAAATCGTAACTTGTACAGTCGCATTTACACGCGTTTAGCGATTGCGTTTGGCGCCCGGGGTATTATCATTTTAGCCGGTAACTGCCCTTTGTTGGGCACAGACCCTTTTTTACAGAGAAGGATCGAGCCGTGATCACCACGCTTTGCACCACGCTGTGACGATTTCAGAGCATTTGAAAAAGCCGAATTAGTATACGCCAGGTTATGAATCCGCAGAGCGCTCAGAATGGAGAATCCGTGCTCATACCGACAGACCCCCGGGAAGTGCAGTGCTCTCGTAGTCACGTGTCGGCGTTTGCGCAGCATAGCGCACAGCGAGGCTTTAGCTGGCCTGGGCGCGGTCTATTACAGCCGTGTTTCTTCCACTAGAGAATTGACCGTTTTACAGTCGTCCCCTTCCGAGATGTGCCTAAAAGCTTGGCACAAATGGGCGGCTCTAGCGTGATTGTTTGCGAGATCCTGGAGCCGCCCTCCCCCGGGGCATGGGATGATGTATTCCGGTGAAAAAAGCTTACGCACCCGTAACTCGAAGAGAGTCCATATAAACCTCTGGGCCATATATTCCCGTCGTATTAGCATACATTTATGGCAGACCTTCTGCACTTATCTGTTTTGTAAATAACTTATTTATACCGATTTTGGATCGCCACCGTCGCGACACCTTATCGGTACTCATTATTAATGATCCCCCATAATAAAAAAAGCCTTTGACTCAATGGGATAAAGTCCATAATAGCTAGTTATGGGTATTGTATAGTTCCATGGTTATTAACACTGAATAGTTCATGTACTGTAAGACGTGAGTTACGACAAAATTGTTATTTATTGATGTGAACCTTTATTCGTAGGTGGTAAGAGTAGATAGATAACTTTTAAAATATGAAATAAAGATGCAAAGAGGCTTATTGTTTACCTACTGGTTTAATTTGAGTGGCGAAACTAGCTATTTCGAGTTAAATAAGCATGGTTGGTGCAGTGGCTGATACAGTCGAAAGCTGCGCTCCGGGTCGCGGGTTCGTTTCTCGCACGGAACAAATATTGGTATGCTCTGCAGGTAGTTGTCCCGGGTCTGGGTGTATTGTGAGTGAAATTTGTGTCTATAAACGCACCCACGACATAGGAGAAACCTATCAGTGGGGCAACGATTTAATAAAAATATAAAAATGATGATACGACAAAGTCCTTTAAGAGGATAAAATGAATACTGTAAATAATGCCGGATTATAGCAGTAACATTATTCGGTTCATTAGCTTACGGCCGCTCGGCGCTTGTCGAGGCGATAGTCCAATAACTCAACTACCCCCGAGGCCATGTATTGCCGACCAGACACGACTTTCTCGCTGTGGGCGTCACCTGTCGTGCCATACCGTGTTCATCTGGCACACTCGACTCTACTATCCCTTGTACAAAAATATATCTTATATATCAACATATAACAACCATATTCAACAGATCATTAGCAAATGCATCCTTGCCAGGTTTCGCCTACAAACGCTCGTTGGACTCAGATGTAGCTCGTCTAAAGATTCTGCATTCATTAATGGAAGTTTTATTAAACATTGTTCTTTAACAATACTTTCTAAAAAAAACTATTACAGCTTTTTTTAAATTTATTTATTCATTCAAGTACAGCCACATCACTTACATTACAGTTATCGCTACTCAAATTAAAATAGTATTTTGTCTGATGTAAATGACAATAACGGCGTACATAACACTTAATAATTAGTAGGCTATGTTAGTAACAAAACAATGAAAATTTGGATAGTTGTCTGTTGAAATAGATTCCAACTCAGACCAAACTAAGACAAAATAACGAATTAAGTAATGAATTAACAAAGGAAAGAAAAAAAAACAAGAATAAAATCAAGATGAGCCTTCGAGCTGCAAATATTTGATATTTTTTTGAAACTATAGAGTTTATTCATTGAATACGTCATACAGCTTATACACTATACAGCTTATACATTATACATAGTAGCTCGTCTAGTACATAAAAGAATTGCTCAATTATTTCCATATCACGTTCTTAATAGACATGTTGCTATTCTTATCAAGCTCAATTATTTCCATATCACGTTCTTAATAGACATGTTGCTATTCTTATCAATTTAGCTTCAAAGCCTCTTTTGTTAACAAACATGCACAGTCATGCAATGTTGTATTATTCTGTTCAACTGTTGCTTCATATTTTTTTCCTTTACATACTCGTTTTGCGATACTGGTTCGCCTACATGAACAGTTTTTGTTTTGCCATGGATCACGATTAATTGTTGTCCAGTCATACACAAAACATGAAATTGTGACATTGATTCAAGTTTGAGTGACGTTCAATTTGTGTGTATTTGTTCAACTATCGCCCACTGTCGAATTTCTGGCTTTCAATCTGTATCTTTTCATACATCTCAACGTTCATTGACACATCATTAATTACATCTGTTTCTGTCAAAACTATTTGTTTTAGTTTGGTTTTTTCGAATTCTATCCGATCGGTGTCGACTTCGTAATCCGTCGTATCGTAATAGTAATCTCTTCCGATAAGGTTTTGTATATCTAAGCAAATTACGTGTCTTTTGTACACCATATCTATAGATGTGATAACGTATCCAAAACTTAACTGCGTAGTATTTGGTACCAGTGTATATGGACCGTTTGCAGCTACCCCGCTGCACATTTATCAACATTTTCTAACATGTCAATTTGTCATTCGCCGCGTGTCTCGACATGGCGGTTACACAACGGCGCCCATCGCCACACCGCATGATGTACTCAAACAAAATAAATTGTTTATCACCTCAAGATATGCAGACACAAGATAGTGTAGCTCTCTCCTCACTGATAACGACCGCGCCCCTACAATTAAGATTATCACGACATGATTAACAGATTATGTTCGACCTCAAATTGCGCAGTGTTTGGATGTCTTGACAACTTTACAACCCATTGTGGAACATTTTTCCAACATGACATGACGGCACGGTTGGTGCAGTGGCTGATACAGTCGGCTGCTGGGCGGGTCATGGGTTCGATTCCCACACGGAACAAATATTTGTATGATCTGGTAGTTGTTCCGGGTCTGGGTGTATTGTGTGTGGAATTCATGTCTGTAAACGCACCCACAACACAGGAGCAATCCTAGTGTGGGGCAACATAAAAAAAAAAAAAAAACATTTTGCTACCGAATTTATTTAGTGCCACGAATATTTTGGAAACATTTTATATCTTGAAAAAGTTTACTCAATGTTTTTTTTTTTAATGTAGGGCTTCTCGCAGTAATCCCAAGGGGGATATATCTGCTTAACCGGGCAAATTGGCGAAGCATTAAGTAGCCTCCAGCCTAGCTTTTCTTTATATTTAAGTAACTGCGCCTGAGGGCGTCCCCTGCGGGACACGGACCTCGGCTCAGGGAGTTACTGGGACAGTAATAATCGTAAGGGACTGCTGGATCAATGGTTAGTTGGGGTTTAAAGGGATCTTTTGTTACTACTCGATTTCTCGGCAAGGGCCGGCGCGAGCAAGGGTCGGGGGGGGGGCGACTTTGTGACGAAGTCATCCTTCACCTTCATTTCAATCAACCTCTTTCATGACTTCATACCTTTTATCTCCATCACTGTCCACCTCACGAATAATTCTTTATTCAAATCAAAATTCGAATTTATGTGACGTAGAGTCGCTCTTCATATTTTGATCATCATTATTACATATTCGATCCTGAACGCTAGTGGTTCAACACACAGCTGTCGCTCTGACGAATAGTCTCCTGCAATATTACAATTACTTATTTTAAACAAGCGTAAATTGTGATAATAAGCTATATTTTAAAATTTATATCACCATGAAGATGAAGTGTTGAAGTTGTGAATATCAATATACCATTATAACAATATATATGTTACGTTTAATTGAATCACAATAACAGAACTCCGTTACTTGCTGCCATGGAGAGAGCCTCCTAGTTGAGCTAACCGGGAAGGAAACACAGAGGGAGGCACTCCGCGACAACTTTAACGTTAATCGGGTGGTTTTACTCAATGACGTCTGCACCACGTTTTTATCAAATAACCGTTATCGTAGTATGTGCAAGTATGTTGACAATTAAACTTGTAATCTATCGCGAACAAACGGTGTCCATTCAGTACAGATAGGGATGTACCAATATGTTGTTGTTTTGATAGCTTCGTTACAAATGGAACAAGTTGCGGTATCGTGCGGTTTACACTCTAACGCGTTGGACCTATGCCCTCTGTTGCACAATTGTCACAAAAACTCGGCTATTCACACATCTTTTTTTTAACGTCTCTATTCTGTAACAAGGTGCGAGCTCACGTCCGCTGCGGATATAGACAATTTTATAGCTTGGTGTGATAATATTTACAAAGTCGTTTACGGTATCGTTGAGTTTATTTTGTGACTGTAGTCTGTAAATATACAAGTGAATGTAGAACTTGATGAATGTACAGTAAAACGTATAGATCCAAGCACATTAAATACAGCAGTGACCGGCTTCGTTACCTCGGTGTAACGGTCGTCGATCAATCTAGTGGGTCGCGCATAGAAAACGACATTACTTGCAATCTGCGTGCGCGCATGAATATGCAGAGCAGAATCATCAGCATGCTAATACAGTCACCTGATCGCCTCCTCGTGGCGTCAATTACGTATACGACGCCGACGTGTTTACGCCAAGAACAGACTTTAACACAATTTCCATCCTCATCGGAATAAAGGCTTACGCGCACTTCTTACAAAAATATTTCTTGTGTAGACCATCTATCTTTAGTCAGTACAAAGTTGCGATAGACTGCTTAAAGAAACAACTATACATTCGGCATACAAGTAATCGTATAGTTTTTCACCGCAGGCGCATTTTTCAGTGATAATGTATCACATAAATACATCCGCCATTTGCACATGATAGATTATGCAATATTTTTCTAGATTATGCAATATTTTTCAAAATAAAACTGTTTATCCCGTTTAACAAGTTTTCTCAGTATTCTACAAATGATTTACGAAAGAGATATGACGTTTGTGTTGCTAAACTTTGACGTAAGAAAGCAAGAAAAAAATTATGCTTTCGTGTTCATCTAATAATAGAAGATCGAAGGAAATTATAAAAAAACAAACACAAAACGAACGCCTCGTAGCGTAGGGAAGGGTGTAGCGAGGTTTTTTTTTAGGTTTATTGTGGCAAGGAACAAATGACAGTACTTTCTTTTTTATTGGTCGCCTAGTGGAGTTTTATCATGAATTTCCTCCGCCCCGAGAAAGGGCGAAGAGGCATGCCTCCGACCGACGAACGGTCGAAATCTATACAAATAAATAAAATTGAAGTGTCTGTTTGTAATATCAAAATAACAGGTTTTTACTAAATGCATATGAAAGTATGTACGTTACATATAACAAAATAACTATTTTCAATTTTTTTGTCTGTCTGTCCGTCTGTCTGTCTGTCTGTTTGTTCCGGGTAATCTCCGAAACGGCTGAACCGATTTTGACGGGACCTTCACTGGCAGATAGCTGATGTTATAAGGAATAACTTAGGCTACTTTTATTTTAGAAACATAATTAGGGTTCCGCGTAAAAAAAATAAAGCCTTTGAAATCCAATATATTTATTCAATGTCGAAGTACTCTAAATTTCTTTTAAATTAAACGCGGGTGAAACCGCGGGTCCCAGCTAGTTAATAATAAATTTAATGCATAATCTTCAGGTTTAAGATTTTGAAATTCATCGGTTGTTGTGTTACGATCACATTTAACACAAAAAACAGACATCCGAAATCAACAGACACCCGTAATCCAAAATCCCAATTTTTCTGGATTAGATCGGTTATTAATTTCGGCTATAAAACCACTGGGGTGGTCATCTTCGTCACCAAGGGTTCCAGGTCCTCGTATGACCTCACAAGAGCAGGCCACAGTACCTTATGGGTCGTATAAATGGTTCTGAAGTTTAGAGTTATATATATATACATCCTATGTATAAATCTCTCCGTATTCTTTTTTGCGTTTGTACTTTCCTTCGGACCTCCCTGGAGATTCCTGATTCCGAGTACGTGGTAATGTTTGCGTATTTATCTTAGAACTCAAGCGAGACCAAGAATCCAGTGTGGTGCTACGGAGATATCATAGCTCATGTTTTCCGTGAACGGTATGATTACACACACACATATCAGCCAGTAAACGTCCACCGCTGGGCGTGTACAATAACCAATTGCTCTTTACATTATTCGAACGAACGACGAAGATATAGATCAAACCGAGCATTTCGTAATTATTTGTATCGCCTGCTAGGTTTTTAATATAATTAAAATTCCATTTAAGACACTATCCTTTCTTTGTTCACTGCATTATCCCCTATGATCATAGGGGATATTGCTATAATCATCACAGGCGGATTGGTGATCGCAGTATTTTATTAGCACACAGAAGGACACTGCTGCCCATCCTCTTGATATCAACCCTTAGTTGTCTTTTACGACACCAATGGGTTTAAAGGGGTGGTCTATTCTTGGCCGGGAACCACACGGGACCGTAAACGGCATTAATATTCATCATCATCATCATATCAGCCCAAGGAAGTCCATTGTTGAACAAAGGCCTTTCCACAGATTTTCTCAACTGCCGGCCGGTAACATGCCGCCTGCATCTAACGACTCCCAAGAGACATTCTCCAGGTCTACTGTCCGTCTAGTCTCACGCCGCGTTTACCGGTGTGCTGTCTCCACTCGAGAACCCTTTCGCCCCATCAGTTCTACGAGCAATGGTATAATTACCGTAAATGTTTGTAATGACTGCTCATGACCGGTAAGCGTGGCGATTGTCACGTATTGCCCCAGTTCTTAATTCTCGTTACTATTTCTGCATCGACCCTTATCTTTATTGAAAACCGATAAATATTGATAAGCTTTTTTAATTGGTACATTCCTGTCTAATTATAGATTGATAATACTCGACACAGTTGTATTATTTAGTTTTTTAGAAGAAGTAAGTTGATCTATAATAAAAATGTAGAGTTTATCAATGCTCATCGGTTTACATCCTGTACGAGTAATGAAGTCAATAAAATAGGGCAACATCATAACATACATATCTAATCAGCCCATAAATGTCCCACTGCTGGGCCTTTTAGGTTAGGCCTTAGTGCACCGTGCTGGCCTAGTGCGGGTTGGCGGACTACATACATTATTGAAACCATTTTGGAGCTCTCTCAGATGTGCAGGTATCCTAACGATGTTTTACTTCACTATTAACGCAAGTGATAATCAAAACTAGGGCAACTTACGTACAATCAACTTGTGAAATAGCGCAGTTTTATGAACGTTTAGTATTACATTTAGTTGTCAGCGCCACTGGTCTAAACGACAGCTAAAATTCGCTTCGAAACACCAGAAAATATAAAACTTTACCCTACGATTTCTCCTATATCGCGGAGACAGTCAGATCTCACCCAGATAAATCTCACATACACAAACACCGTGACCCGGAACAATTACCTATAGATCATACAAATATTTGTGCCGCGCGGGGATCGAACTCGCGACACGTAACGCATAAAGCTAATCGGTTAGCCACTGCGCCAACCGTGCCATGATTACCGTGCAAATATTTACCAGCTGCCATTTGAATCCGCTCTGGGCGTTTGAATCCAACCGCTACTTGAGGCTTTTACTAGGTCATCAATGTATCTACTCGAAATCATCCAATGCTTTGCTTGTTAGTTCGCGGTCGTCGGTCGGTTCTGCTGCCTTTGTCGGTTAAGCTGAGAACGTAGCCCCGTACGTAGCCACGTAGCGTATCAGCCCTTCCAATGTGCTTTCCTATTTATTACTATAGGATAAATAAACTAATGTTTTATGCTTTTGTAGATAACCGAACTAAAAAGTAGAAAATAAGTTTCAATTTGTTTAAAATAAGAATAGAGTGATTAACAAAATAAAAATATTGTAATAATGCGCGGGGTGCTTTATCAGATATTTTCATGATGACGCTACTTTAAAAAAATATTTGCAACAATTGACATCAAGCACCTTTTTACCACGCCTTTATATATATATTGTTTTTGTTAATCACTATTCTTATTTATCGATCCATGATAAGTGTGCGAGGTTTCAAATCAATCCGACGTTTTGAAGGAATTGAAAATTGATTAAAAAAAATCCGTTACATAGATACATACCAAGCATGTTAAAAAGCATGTCAAGTTGTTTGCCGTGTGGTGCCGGCTCAGAATGCCACCACCTCATTTCATCCCGTGGGTGTCGCAAAAGTCGACTAAGGGATTAACCGGAGGATGGGCAGCAGCGTCCTTCGAGTACATTAACAACTCAACTGCGATCGCCAACCCGTCTGCCAAGCGTGGCGATTATGGCAAGACCCCACAATGAGCACACAACACACCATATCGGTCGTTGTGGTGATCTTTGGGGAGGCCTGTGTCCAGCAGTGGATTTAATTCGGCCGAAATGATGTTAAAAACTTTAGGCCGAATACTAAAATGGCACTTAATTAAGTCCCGCTTTAATTATTTGAGCCGTCCGGTTTCTTACCGAAAACGGGTTTCTCGAATAGTTAAAGCGGGGCTTAATATTAAGTGGCGTTTCAGTACTCGTCCCTATATGCATCAAAAGCATCAAAATAAGATGCACCAATAAATTTTGTTAACATCGCATATTTCGCTAACATTACAATTAATTTGCACATGATGATAATATATTTACCATAATAACTCTTTACTATGTGAAGGTACACAAGAACTTCTTTAATAACAATCGAGGAACATATCCAAACTGACATTGATATGAGTTTCTGGAAAATCTAGACAAATAAATAAAATTGAAGTGTCTGTTTGTAATGTCAAAATAATAGCTTTTTACTAAATGCATATGAAAGTATATACGGTACATATAACAAAAAATCCATTTTTAAATTAGTTGTCTGTCTGTTTGTTCCGGGTAATCTTCGAAACGGCTGGACCGATTTTGACGGGACTTTCATTGGCAGATAGCTGATGTTATAAGGAATAACTTAGGCTACTTTTATTTTAGAAAAATAATTAGGGTTCCGCGCAAAAAAATAAAACCCTTGAAATCCAATGTTCATATTCTACGTCAAGTGTCTATGTCGAAGTACTCTAAATGTCTTTTAAATTAAACGCGGGTGAAACCGCGGGTCCCAGCTAGTATCCAATATTTTTGAAACGACGCGATGTGGGCCCCGTAGGGCTATTCCTGAATAGCATTACAATTGTAATGCGCAGGCGTTACAAAAAGGGTTTTGTTTGTTTACACTGACGTGGTCCCGTCAGTGGAATTTGGCCATCATCCCTTTTAAATGTTAATTTCGCAAGTTATCTCACCGTACAGCAGGTTAATAAACTTGAGATAGTTGTCAAATGAGATAAAGAATATACGGTACTTCTCACGTCAGGTAACCAGATAACAGTTCACACTCGCTTGGATTTCTTGTAAATATTGATTTACTGTCAACTTTATCACAAATTCAATGTACCGTGTTGCCATGTTTCCAACAATTTGGAAATTGTTTACCAGCCGACATCAGTGGTCACGAATATGGTAATGATGACAAAAATACAAACGTTTTATAGATGCGGAGAAAATATACATATATCTATCTCATTCTTGCGTGGGTATCTGTTAACTAAATGTTTAATTTCGTAAACCACTAAACGTGATCAACTAGATAATTAAGAGAGGCCGTAAGTCGTGATTATTTAGCGTTTAAATATTTTATTTGAACAATCAAATGGGCTCATTGATTGATGTAACTAATCGCGACCAAGTGGCATGCGCACGCGCAAATATTGTCGGTGTCGCGCTCTTATCGCGCAAATGGGTCGTTAACAGGTGATATTTAAACAAACTACAATACTAAATAAGTTTTCAACCGAACGCATAAAAATAAAATTAATAAAATACGACCTCGTCCCTAAGGCCGCTGAAGATTAAGGGTGTGTAAAAACTATTACATAACCTGCGTTTAAATCCGATACTCCTTAATCCTTGGGACCATAAAAAATTGTGACGGGATCCTGTTTCGAAAAGAGCCCAGGAGAAGCGCGGGCGCAGGGAGCGGGCGCGGCACCTCCGAGGCGCGCCACTCTGCCGCCGAATAAATTACGTTCTTTGGCCCGTATCACGCGCCGCGCGCCCCTCTCTTTCCCCTCGGGACCTTATCGATCGAGTTGGATAATCCTAGAGGTCGCTAGATCGCCGGCGCCTGCTCGCTGTGCGATGATGACCTTTCGCCCCGGCAGCATGATCGGAACCAAATGCCATTTGCAATAGTCACGACGGAATTGTTTTTCCGATATGTAGGAGGCATAGCTAGCGTGTTGTAGCCCTCTTTGTTTTAATTACCTTTCCGCTATTTGTCATCTGTATCTGGACGATCTTATTATATTATTGTGCTTTGCACGCTATATGATGCTTATCGTTGAATCCAATTCAGTCGGCGGATCGGAAGCCGAGTTTATATTCATATCTAAAACAAGATTGACTGCGATCCAGTGTTCCACATCGAAATCATCTTGATCGATTGCCCTTTTACTTGTATCTTTAACAAATCGATTTATACGATCGCTTGCAATTGCAGTACTTGCAAACTCAATTCGTTCTCGTGTACATTAACCGATAGCAGAAACATCTGCACTGTTGCCGAATCTATGAAACTAGTCTTGCACGTGCGGTGCCCAGTCGCAGCGACCTATTCCCATAATATCAACAATCGGTACTGCATAAAACGGCGTGAAAGTATTTAGGAGACTGTCACACGATATATAACCGTCGATGCCGTTGATGAGGTTCTAATGGCGTGCTTACGCATCGTCAGGAGATTTGCCATAAGAAAATACTAGTAAAAATCGCTCGGCAACACGCGGCTCCCTATTTCACGGGACGAAATTAAATCCGACCGATTATACATGCCATCAGAACCCCAATCGCGATCCGTATTAGGCTAATAACTACGATTATTTGCAAATTGATGTCACCGACGGGACACGAGAACAATAGTGTCGTTTCTTCACGTCTGTAATTTGAATTCATAACTGTAATTTGCATATGATTTGGCAATCGACACGTGCCTCTGAGTTCGCGGTCTCACGTTTGCGGACACTCTTGAGATGCATTAGTGGGCAGTGGGCCCGTACAACTGTTATTGATTGCGGCAATTGAAGGCGGTGTATCGAGTGCAGCCGTCACGTGAGCCACATATGGCGCGAACAGATCGCACGGTGCTCGTACAGCTAGAGATAACATCGACGCTACACCAAATCTGTCTGACGATGTGACCACCCCGAAACGTTTACACAAATTCACTTTGTTTTACTGCAGTGTACAGCCGCTAAATAACCAGAAAAGATAAATGACCCCAACATGGAAAAGTAAAATAAAATAGAGCTGTTGATCACAGAAGCTTTGGATTAATAGCGTTCCGATTAGTTAGCTTCGTAAGGATTTAGCGTCTGCGTCTCTAATAACTCCATTCTATAACTTCTTTCATCCTGCTACCTTTATGCAGATGACTTGCAAATCTACTCACAAGCTCCTCCAGAAGAGCTGCCGGAGGCTGTGTAAATGGCAAATGGTTATGGTGATTTAGCACGGATTTCCGAGTGGAGTACGGCCTATGGATTACAAGTGAACCCATCAAAAACCCAAATAATTGTTGTTGGGTAGCCCCAGGCTAAGTACCAAAGTTGATTGAACACAAGTGCCGAGGATTACATACATTTCATGGTACTACAATACCCATAAGTGAAACAGTGAAGAACCTGGGGATAAATATAGATAAAATACCTTTGGAGCACAAAGGTTCCAGATGAAAACCAGCGTCAAGTGCTTGCACTTGCCATTAAGCTGATCTGGACACCTATTTGGACCAGGTTTGAGACACATACTTAGGAATATCTTTAACTATTATACAATTTTTTTTCTGTTTCTTGTTATCTGTTGTCTTTTTTTTGTACATTTTGTGTCTCAATGTGCTGTTTCCAAATAAAAGTTTCATTCATTCATTCATTCTTTCTTGGAGTCCACAGCTGCAAGAATTAAGTCGTAAAATATTTTTATCGTCAGGGTTCTTGAGGAGGTTACGCAATTTTGCTTCCAACTGCCACCAAAACTGCATTTGTTCAGTCCCTTCTTCTATCCATCCTTGACTACGCTGATGCCAGTTATCTTGATCTGACTGAGCCACAACTAGATAAGCCTGAGCGACTTCAAAACTTTTGCCTCAGATACATATTTGGTTTGCGTAAATATGATCATGTCTTAGAATTTCGCAATAAGCTCAAGTGGCTTCCAATACGACTTCGCCGGAATACTCATATTCTATTTTTACTTTACAGCATTTTATTTAATACCATAACACCCCCTTATCTTAAAGAACGTTTTAACTTCATTCATGATACACACGAAATACTTAAAATCATCGGAAAACTTTAGATGCCAATGCATTCCACCAAATTTTTCGGTAAATCTTTTACAGTTCAGGCTCTATGGTTGTGGAATGCATTGCCAGTGTCAGTGAGAGCTGCCAAATCATTGCCTTCCTTTAAAAACTTAGTAAAAGAACATTATATGTCCTCTTAAATGAGTAATTTGTCTATGCTATTTCATTGTTATCACATTGCGTTTTATTTTTCTATATCACTTTTCTGTATTCATAGTAACCTAAAATGTAAGTATTTATGTATGTATCTATTATAGTATATTGAGATTTATTTTTAAATATTTAGTATTATCATCTACTTATCCGTACACCACGGACTATCCCATGATAATTTTCGTGACTTTCTTGTCCATCCTAAGGTTGTCTAGAAAAGATCGCTTTTAGCGATAAGACCGCCCATTGTACATTGTAATAATATTTAAGTTTTATTTTTAAGATCCAAATGGTGTACAATAAATTATATTCTATTCTATCGTGTGGAAGTAAGAGTATTAGTGCTCCTCGTAAACTATAATAAGCATCAGCTTCCGACAGATGGTGGATTTCCAGAACTATATGCGTATTTACGATATCTGCTAACGCGCTGTTTTTATCTGTAGGTAACGTTTGTGAATTCATGAATGGCTTCGTTATACTTTAAATATTGTATCGATATTTTTGTTTTAACTTTCCACGTACCGAAATAATCGTTCTCTTGTTCAGTATTCAACGCTCCTTTGTTCCTTTATTATGTAGGTAGTCCATATTATCATATTTGGAGTTCTGATAGACTCTTTCCTTGGCTATACAACAAGTTGATTGTGTTCACTAATAGCTGTTGATCAGACGTACTGTTCGCTTAAAACATTTGTAGTAAGTAAGTAGACCGTAATAAAGAGTTGGCAATGTAGTATTGGCGTCAATGAATTGCATCGCGCGCGCCGCATTTGTGTATCTTACGAGTGTTGTGTGATCGCGGCTCGATGCTTGCATTATCTTGTTGGAGCCATGTGGAGGCTGTGCAGCCGTGCATAATGCAAGGGGGCGAAGGGGCGGACGCGGGGCGCAGGCCCCAGGGGGACGCCGCTCGCGCTCCGCCCGTCATTCGCGCCGTGGGCGTTGCTCCATCGATACGTATCGCTCAGTGTTGTCCACCGCCGACCCGGTGTCGTACGCGAACCATAACGAATACCGTGAGACAGCGTGCGTCGTGACTGTCCTCATATAATCTCGGTGGTGTAAAAATAAAGCCGGCGACAGACGGCGGTGTCCCAAGTTATATTTAAATGATAGCGCGGACGCGGAGCCGGGATCGCCTCGAACGCTCTCCGACGGCATGAGACGAAGTACGTGTAACACCTTATTCCAACACCTAAACCAGATCGTTAATCTAAGCTACAGTTGACACCCGCAAGCCTGAGTATTGTGTTTCCCCGACGCGACGTTGCAAGTATTCCAAGGTTGCACCGACATACACCTGAAGACGGCTGCAATGTGTTTCTGTTTATTTTGTACAAGTGTTTGCATCTTTGGACCTGAAGTTGTGATCTCGACGTGCTGTAGTTCCGCTCTTTGAACGGATGTGCTACTAGTTACGGATGTGGACACTGAATCATTCATAGTTTCCTGTCTTTGTTGTATTTATATTTTCTTCGATGTTGTGTCTCGTCGCAAGTAAACTGACGTGGATGTAATCATCAGCGTATATTTAGATGTTTATTTGGGATCACTGTAAAGCTCGGTATATTTGCCTTAACAATATGTACCTAATGTTTGTGTAAGTCATTGACGAACACATTTCTACATGTAAGTGTTCACTGACCGCAGCTTTACCGTCTTCACGTAATTCTAATCGTTACCTATAAAATAAAACCGCTTTAGCTCCCTTCATATCGAAGTTGCAGTTTGATGTTTAATACTCTCGACCGGCCAACTTCATTAAACTTGATGGTTTTTGTCTCGTTACTTTACTGAGACGACTGGAGACATAAATCGATAAGTTTTACGATTCCGTTACTATTTACTCGACATAGAACTAAATATAATTTTATTGTTTATGTACTGTTGAAGTTAGCGCAATGTTCAGCTATTTATCTTTTACGTGGCGTTATTGTGAAGACGTTCGGTATCCTTCGGAGCGCGTCGGGTGTTGATCGGAGGTTACCTGTTGCTCGGTGGTTGCAAAAAACATACCCTCCGATGGTGGATGAATTTTTAATTACATTAATATTTATATTTCTATGCATAATTCTTTTGTGTTTACATTCAGTCGTGGCGTGTCTTGTTGCCGGTTCAGAATACCACCACCCCATCTCCTCCCGTGGGTGTCGTAAAAGTCGACTAAGGGATTAGCCGGAGGATGGGCAGCAGCGTCCTTCGAGTACATTAACAAATCAACTGCGATCGCCAACCCGTCTGCCAAGCGTGGCGATTATGGCAAAACCCCCCAATGAGCCCACAACACACCCATATCGGTCGTTGTGGTGATCTTTAGGGGAGGCCTGTGTCCAGCAGTGGACTTCATTCGGCCGAAATGATGATGATCTCTGGAAGGCAAGGCTTAGACTCAGAACTACTGCGGGCTTAGTGTAATAATATAGGTACACCATTTCATTTAGATTCAGGCATTGCTATAATATACTGTTAAAAAACTAAGTGCGATTCACGGCCAAAATTAATAATCGATCTAGTCCAAAATCTTTGGATTTCGGATTACGGGTATGTCTGTTTTTTGTGTTAAATGCGATCGTAACACAACAACAGATGAATTTCAAAATTTTAAATCTGAAGATTTTGGATTACATTGATTATTAATTTCGGCCGTTAGTGTTCCGTGGTAATCCAGTTGTATTTTTCTGAAAGTCGTCAAAATAAGCACCCTTAAATGCGATTTGTACGTAAGTTACGTAATACTTACTTTATATTTGGATTGAATAAACGATCCGTGATTTTAGAGTGGACTAATCGATTAAAACAAGTCGATTCAGATAATGAATGTGTAAATGTCGAATATATGAAACAACTGCAGCCGTATTGCTATTACTATTTAGATGTGGAATGATCTATACAAATAAATAAAATTGAAGTGTCTGTTTGTAATGTCAAAATAACAGCTTTTTACTAAAGGCGTATGAAAGTCTATACGGTACCTACAACAAAAAACATATTCTTATTTTTTTGTCTGTCTGTCTGTTTCCGCTAATCTCCGAAACGGCTGGAACGATTTCTACGGGATGTTCACTGGCAGATAGTTGATGTTATAAGGATTAACTTAGGCTACTTTAATTTTAGAAAAATAATTAAGGTTCCGCCCAAAAAAATATCAAACACATGGAACACAATATATATACTCTATGTCAAGTGTCTATGCCTAAGTACCTAAATTATTTATAAATAATCCAATTTCTTTTAAATTAACCTGCGGGTGAAACCGCGGGTCCCAGCTAGTATATTAATAAAACAATGAGTTCAAGGCGCACCTATAGTCGGAGACCTTATTAGCGCGTTTGACTTGAATTTTATTATCTTAATTGATTCTGCTAACAGCATTTTTTACCTTTATTAATTTAACAATTAAGAATTCTTCCTTTTTACTGTTTGCATACCACCATATTTAGAAAATTAAGGTTTTTTTTTGACATACGGCTGATGTGCCCAGCTTAGTGGAAGTGTCCAAGTGACGTCAGATATTCACCCGGATTCATTCATCATTCATTTCGGCCGAATGAAGTCCACTGCTGGACACAGGCCTCCCCCAAAGATCACCACTACGACCGATATGGGTGTGTTGTGGGCTTATTGAGCGAATTTGCCATAATCGCCACGCTTGGCAGACGGGTTGACGATCGCAGTTGAGTTGTTCATGTACTAGAAGGACGCTGCTGCCCATCCTCCGGCTAATCCCTTAGTCGACTTTTACGACACCCATGCGAGGAGATGGGGTGGTGGTATTCTGAGCCGGCACCACACGGTAATTACCCGGATTACATATACTTATTTGCAAAGTTTCAAATCGTTACGACAATAATAAGAATAGGTTAAAATCGACTTTCAGGAATTTCTTAGATAGTTTGTAAGTTAGTTACAAGTGAAACAGTTTTTTTTTATTAAACGTTTCCCCGACTGGTATTTCTCTTGAGTCGTGGGTGCGTTTACAGACACAAATTCCACACACAATACACCCAGACCCGGAGTTGGTGCAGTGGTTGATACAGTCGGCTGCTGCGCTCCGGGTCGCGGGTTCGATTCCCACACGGAACAAATATTTGTATGATCTGCTGGTAGTTGTTCCGGGCCTGGGTTTATTATGAAAAACAAAAAAAGAGATCGCAATATTTTTTTAAAGGTTGTATAAACCTTTAGGATGTCATAATGTCATAGATTTGACTGGCACATTACCTATGAGGCCATGATTATAGAGATCTATGTATGTAGGTACTATTGACCATTCTTGTAAATGTTTTTTCGTCGATTTACTAAAAAACAGGTCGGAAAGTATTGGGACTGCTTACAGTATCTGATCTATAGCTATTTTATCTTATAATCATCATATCGGCCAAAGGACGTCCACTGTTGAACAAAGGTCCCCCCCATAGATTCGTACAACGACCGGTTATATGCCGCCTGCATCCAACGCATCCATATATCTGACTAATCATATGCTATCTTATCCTATTGAGCAGAATTTGTGTTAGTACTTTCCAATTCTACTAAATCAGCGAGCTTTACTTTGTTGATTCTTGTAGTCTTCGGTATAATCAGCCTACGGGCGAACTAGGGGCAGTCTGGCGCCTGAACAGAAATAATCAGGCCAGATACCGTAGAGCATTGTGTCCTGCGCGCGCCTCTCTGAAGGAATGTGTGGCCGGCCAGGTCCCACAGAGGCGGGGCTAGTCAGACCAAATGACGGGCCGATGTCTACCAGGTGTGTGGTCTCATGCCTACACGGCGAACACCGCACCTCCAGCCATAGTATATTAATTGGAATTGGAATTTTATTGGAAGGAACATCGTGGAGTTGCCGCCAAGAGTCCGGGAGGCGGAGGAGGTACATGAGGATATCCCCACGTCAAAACAAGGCTTCGGTATAGTGCCTCTGGTTACAGTGTCGTGTCTATGATTGCTGCTTCTTACAATGAGACGCAGAAATCAGTTGTTCGTACTCACGGCTATATATATATATCAAACTATACATAGCCAGTATAAGCTGATCTCGCTTTGTATAGGCTTTCGGTATGATGAGAGATCAGTGTACCATAAACGCATTTCAAAATTTTACACAGCACAGCAAGACATGTCCGTCTTGCTTCGGTTTTAATGTCTTCTTTCAATAAATACTCTTATGCAGTGGAAAGTTAGTCACCTGTTAATATGCTAACATCCTTGAATTACGTGAGCCCCTGATATCACTGATTCTTTCATTATAAGTACATCGGCGTGTTATCTGTTAAGATTTATACCGATAGACGTGGCGTGGTATTATTGAAAAATACGACGTTTGCATATAATTCAAACACTGATAAGTACAATTGTCGCAATTAGGTAAACTGGGCAATTTAGGGTTGATTTTACTTTGTTAGTAACATTTTCCAAATGCAGTGTTGCTACATTTACAGAGCGTTATGACATTTTGATTGCATTGCTGAGATCTGTAGTTTTCAGAAAGTTATATAAATATAAATAGTTATATAAATATTGTTTTTAACATAATAGATTAATTGTTTACAAAGGAAACCAATGCTCAGCAGTCGTTGAAACAGAAAATGCATAGATATACAATCTTTCGTAATTTTATTTATAGTCTATGGGGCATATTTTCTATACGCCCTCTTTAGAGCTACTATTTCTTACAAAATATTTTTTGTCACTTCCAGGTCGGGGCCTAGTGTGCGAGTGCCTGGGCGCGACCACGTGCCCCGATGGCGCGGCTAATAGCACCTGCGTCACCCAGCCCGGCGGCTACTGCTTCGTGGCAGTCGAAGAGGTCCTGGATGACAATGGACTCGTCGTGCTCGACCGCACCGCTGGCTGCCTGCCTCCGGACGAGTCGGGATTCATGCAAGTAAGTACCTATCTAGTGTCTATTATGTTTTGAGTGGCTTAGTGAAAATTTTTTAAAGCTGCTAAAAGTTGCGTTTATTAATAGAGGTCGATTTTTCGACCTCGTCGACTCCCAAAATCAGGTTTCGTTTACGTCGACCCCTGGGAAACCGACATTTTGGGAATCCCTGATGTATCTAAAATTAAAAAGTTTAGACTCTGTTTAGACACTGTAACATGTTATGATTTAAAAAGGTAACTATGGCGTTTCTTGCCCGTTGTTCTCCATAGAAAATCTGTATCTTACGCACGCGGCAACTAGTCTGAATATTTATATAAATAGCATCGTAAATGGCTTTACATTAGTAAAAAATATAATAAAAGATAGAATGATACATAGGTCGCTAAAAACGCCGAGTTGTTGGTCGCCTGTTAGAGCCTGCCGTAGTCTGATGTGGCAGAAAAGCTATCAAACGCGATCTGTGTTGTCTTGAATCAAGAAACAAACACAATCTGAAGAGGATAGCAGTCTAACCTATAATATTTTGTTCGTTTTCAGTGCAGAAGCTCACAAGTGCCACATCAACACCCCAAAATGATCGAGTGTTGCTTCGAAAGCGACCTGTGCAACCGGCGGCTGCAGCCCCAGCTGCCGGAGCCGCCGCCCGACGTGACGGAGGCGCCCGGCCTGCGCGGCGGCGCGGGCGCCCCGGCCGCGCTGCTGCTGGCGGGCGCGCTGGGCGTGGCGCTGCTGGCCGCGCTGGGCGCGCTCGTGCTGCTGCGCCGCCGCCGCGCCGCCAAGCGCCCGCCCTCCCCGCCCGCGCACGCGCCCGACGTGTCCTCCGGCTCGGGCTCGGGCCTGCCGCTGCTGGTGCAGCGCACCGTGGCCAAGCAGATCCAGATGGTGGAGTCCATCGGCAAGGGCCGCTACGGCGAGGTGTGGCTCGCGCGCTGGCGCGGAGAACGCGTCGCCGTCAAAGTGTTCTTCACCACCGAAGAAGCCTCCTGGTTCCGCGAAACGGAAATCTACCAGACCGTCCTCATGCGGCACGAGAACATCCTCGGCTTCATCGCCGCCGATATCAAGGGCACCGGCTCCTGGACGCAGATGCTCCTCATCACCGACTACCACGAGAACGGGTCTCTCCACGACTATCTGCAGACCGTCGTGCTCGACACGCACAGTCTCATGACCATGGCGTATTCCATAGTGAGCGGGCTGGCGCACCTCCACATGGACATATTCGGCACGAAGGGCAAGCCGGCGATCGCGCATCGAGATATCAAAAGCAAAAACATCCTAGTGAAGCGGAACGGGCAGTGCGCGATCGCGGACTTCGGGCTCGCCGTGCGGTACGTGGCCGAGCGCAACGAGGTGGACATCGCGCCCAACACGCGCGTGGGCACGCGGCGCTACATGGCGCCCGAGGTGCTCGACGAGAAGCTCGACGTGACCAACTTCGAGGCGTTCAAGATGGCCGACATGTACTCGCTGGGGCTGGTGCTGTGGGAGATGTGCCGGCGCTGCGCCACGGGCGACAAGGCGCAGTTCGTGGAGCCGTACGCGCTGCCGTACCACGGCGCCGTGCCGCCCGACCCGTCGTTCGAGGACATGCACGCCGTGGTGGTGGCGGCGCGGCAGCGCCCGGCGCTGGCGGGCCGCTGGCTGCGGCGCGAGCCGCTGGCGGCGCTGGCGGCCGTCATGGCGGAGTGCTGGCACCACAACCCGCCCGTCAGACTCACCGCCCTCCGCGTCAAGAAAACGCTCGCCAAGTACAACACAGAAACCACCGTCAAACTCGTGTGACCGCTGACCGCTGTATATATTACGTGTACTGTTCCTTCCTGTAAATACGTACTGTGACTTCCTAGTTAGGAGCGGGACGTTCGCGCGCAGACTACGTAGTTAAGGTTCCAAGTTAAGTTCCTCGACAAATTCTATTTATTTTACGATTCCTGTGAAAATCAATAGTTGTCACGCCCCATCGATGTGAAAATTCAGTTTGACCACCGGTTTTTTTAAAATCTCAGTATTGTTAAGTTTATTCGGATAGCATAGCACGCAGATAGCAGTTCACGTCACCAGTGAAATGATACTGTCATTATAATTACGACTACCTAACTTATGAATGTTCCCGATGGAATCTCTCATCAACTCTTATGATTTTAGTTTTGTTCTAAAAGTAATGTTTTATTTTATTACTGTTACTTAGATTTAATGAAGAAGTGTTTTTATAATGAAAAATTTGTGGTCTTCCGTTTGTATAAGCAATCGAAGTGTTCGCGTTGAGGCAGCTATAGGAGTGTAGTTATGAAACGATACTCTGTTTACAGACGCCTGTTGTGAATTAAGTCACTATTGTGAAGTACAGAAATTGGCCAGCATGGCCGAGCAACATTTATTGTGATATTTTGACAATAAGACACCTTTATAATTGTACAAAACTTATTTCAAAATTATTGACGTAGCCATGTAAATGCATTGTTAGGTTCACATGTTTTTCGGTACATGTAGCTAATATGGATTGTACTTAAACAATGATAAAAAGACTAATAATTAGTGTGTGAGTATTAAAGATATGGAATGTAACGGTACGGTGTCTTATGGAGATGCCTTCGCAAAGTTTAGTATTAACAATTTGTTTTGTATAGCGACGCACTTGGTCATGTGCCTTACGTTACGAGTATGTGCCTTGAGACCTGAAAAATAAAGAATATTATATGTTAAAAAATACTGGCCGTCAACATTTCGCATAAATTGATTTCATTTCAGTAAAAAGAAATTGGTCAAAAAATAATTAGCTGAATTGTAATATTAAAAATATTACATAATCAATTATTAGTAAATTGGTTTTAAATTTAGACGGCCGCTATACAATGAATTTAGATGTGTGTAGACCAAGCGTCCGCCTAGCATTTACTAGTGCGCACCCTGTACAGTGTTGTGTAAATATAGCAGGTAGCTGACATTGCATAGGTCTCTAATACATGTTAAGTTACAAATAAAACATTAATGGACATAGACTATGCAGACTTATTCACAACCCTCCTTTTATGCCCCGTTATGTCGTATTTTCCCTGTGGCTAAAACTCTGCGTGTATTTGGCAAGATCACGACCAAAGCCTTAAATAAATGACGACCATTTGCTGATGGTATTTTTTTTTTGGGACGAAGCCGCACGTTGCCAACCACTGCAACTCCTGTAAGTCAGGATCTACAATGGCGACCACCGAAAAGAACACCGACCAATGAAGGTGAAAGTGTGTCCCAGAGAAATGAAGAACTGTGTTGTAACCCACAACAAAATTAATCAGAAAAGAAAATGGAGGAGTAGGAAAGAATATACGTTCCACTTACCTCCGTAGCAAGCAGGAGACAGAGAAAATACTATAGGCCATAAGCACAATAATTGGGAGTGTACAACTAGGATAAGCCAAGTTGCCAAGCACCACGGGTACAAAAATGTTTATAAATATTTAATTACGGGTCCTATGATGTGAGCTATTGTGACTGATTCCAATAGTAGGTATGGCAAAAACGCCTGAACGCACGGAAATTCGTCCAAGTTTCAACAAGGTCTGTATAGTAAACAACTCCGGATAACTTGCAAGCTGTCAAACATAATATTGCGTTCATCTTGCCAAAGAACACACTCCCACAGAATATGATGTGCAGACTGTTCATGTTCACAGTCCGGCGTTGAACATTTGCAGAATGGTGCTGATGATATTGTTGCCGACAGATCGCCGTCTTTAAGGACACGTCATCTCAATACAGCTCTGGAGCTTTCTTCATGAAACCGTTCCAGACGATGTCCTTCATTTTTCTCCTAAAATGGGATTGCAAATATGTCTGGACTTTAGAACGAAAACCTTGTTTTCCGGCATTTTTTCTCATAGGACGAGGAGGAAATACAGGCTTCCTGAAAAAAAGGACTAGTGAAAGTGCAAAATAAAGATTTATCATCATCTGATCATGATAGAAAAACAATTTATTTCCCCTAGTTATTCTTTTTTAGGGGTTCGTGTCAAATTCCCTTTTCGATATCCAAATTTTCAGATCCTTTTTTGTCCAGTGGAATCTACATGAACTTCCTTCGCCCCGGGGAGGGCGAAGGAGTATGCCGGAATCCTACCGGCTAATACTACTGGAGCAGTCATCTTCGGCACTGAACTGGCTCCAGGTCCTGGTTAGCCGCCCATTGGCGCCACGCCTTTAGGCACATCTCGAAGGGGATAACAGTAAGGCGGTCACCCCCTCTAGCGGAGGGCAGGCGGCTGTAAAAAGGCCGCCCCCCAGGCAGTTCTCGGGGAGGAAACTTTCAGATCCTATCTGTTACAAGTTCAGGCTGAAAGGGATTTTCCCACAAAAAATCTCAAATCTCCGAAGGATTAGTGTCAAAATTGCGTTTCGATTTCTCCTATAAAATGGACTTACAAACACTTTTTAGAAAACTCGGAAAAATTTATGATTAAGTGGTTTGGAACTGCCTCGTTGACTATCTTAATCGTGTCCGTACTCGCATCATTGTCTGTTACATAGGAGCCTGCTGCTGACTATAGCCTGCAGAATACATGCTACGCAGAGCTTACCATAAAGCAAGTAACAAGAAGTTTCATAACGCATAGTATTAGTGACTTCAAAATCTTACCCCAGCAGGTGCATGGTTTAGTGTCAAAAAAAGTCAGAATTTGTTCTCCAGTATAGGTATGTAAGAAACTATTTGAAAAGTGGTCCTGCTTTTCCTGTATAACAAAAGTAAGCTGCGTGTCGAGCAGAAATAGAACATGTGCTACGCTTATTCGACGCATGCATATGAACAATTATTTTTAAATAATATTTTAAATTTACCCCTTAGTGCCAAAAAACTGAAACAGCCAGTATTTTCGTAGGTATTTAGATAAACAATAGAAATAATGCTACCGGCATAAAAACAACCAATTACGAGTAAGTAGGAAACGTGTATTTTTATTTACGCGGGGAAAGCCTCCGAAATGTTTGGGTCCACTTTTGCCGGCTAGAAATACATACAGATCAGTTCGATAACATCCACTGCTGAACATAGGTCTCCAAATGATCACCACATAGTGAGCGTTCATAGGGGATATTCGCATGTTCACCACGCTTGGCTGGTGTACTGGTGATCGTAGAATATGTTGTTATATTAGCACACGGCGGCAGGATGCTGCTGCTCATCCTCTTGACATCAACTCTTAGTCACCGTTTGTGACACCTAAGGGCGAAGGTGGTGGCCTATTCTTTGCCAGGCCCACGGCTATAACCACCATAGTATTCCTTCTCCTCCTTCATACTGAATTTTAAAATTGGACAGTAAGTATAGGTTGTTGATGAAAAATTAATTAAATTTTCGAATAAAGAACTCTACTCAAGTCAATAGCTTTTAAAAATTGGCGGCAATTTAAAAAGTGCGTGTCGTGCGGTGAAATGAATTTGACTGGATAAAATGAGTTTAACGTTGTCGAATCAATCTCACAGATGATTTGCGCGAAGGACTTCTATGTACGGCGTATGCGGCTAATGATAGAAGCTGATCAAAGAATGACATATCAACAGGTCCGAGCAAGCATAATTTGTCGGAAGATCAAAAACGCCTTCGTTTGGATTGGTGCCGCCAAATGTATAGGTAACGGAGGTGACTCGAATGCTGTTTGACAATCACAGGTGATTAAAGCTGCATATATGGTTACGAATCCGAAACCAAAAGCCAATCTGCGTAATAGATGTTTCCATTCGAAGATTTTTTGGCAATAAACGTAAAGGGCAGAAGTCAAGGGAAAAAGATGATTGCCTCATTCTTTGGACGGACGGATCATTTCACAACAATTGCGCTAGAGGATAAAATGACTGTTACTTCAAATTGGTATTGTTAGTCATTGTTTACCGAATGTCTTAGAAAATGTTCGACAGCAGCGCCCAAGAAACAGGATATCATCTCTTCTTCTTCTTCTCTTAAATTATGGCGTCTGTAGATTATCTTCCACAATTTCGCCAATGTCATGTAATAAGGCAACGATGGACGATGTTCATGTTAATCAATTCTGTGTGATCATTGTTATCAACCTCCATCACGACAGCTCAGTCCGCCAGACGGACATTCGAATACGAGTATTTGTCTATGGATGGTATGGAATTAGTGAGTCATTCTTCTTACAGTCCTGACCTGGCACCTTGTGGCTTTTATTTATTCCCCAAAATGAAAGATAAACAGGAATTCGCTTTGTGAACCCCCAAGATTAATTAATTAATTAAATAATGTAATTAATGGTTACACGACAGAATTCAACAATAGACAATACGAGTATATTCAGCAATTGCCCTCTACAATCCTGTACCGTAATACTTTTTTAGTTACCACAAAAATATTTGGGTTAGATTAGAAAAATTATGGTAGTACACCATATTGATCGTACGGAATCCTCTCCATGTGAGTTCGACTAGCACCTGGCCGGGTTTTTTATTCAACCCGATGGAATTACATCATGTACTTACTCAGCCCGGGGGATGGGCGGAGGCCACGCCGGACTCCTACCGGCTAAAACTATCGGTCTTCTTAGGCAACGAAGGGAGGCTTTAGATTGTCGCGGAGTGCCTCCCTCCGTGTTTCCTTCCCGGTTAGCTCAACTAGGAGGCTCGCTCCACGGCAGTAAGTAACGGAGTTCAGTAAATTGATTAAATGAAACGTAACATATATATTGTTATAATGGTATATTGTTATTCACAACTTCAATTAACACTTCATGATGATGTTTATATTTTTAAAATATAGCTTACTATCACAATATTTAAGCTAGTTAAAACTAAGTCATTGTAATATTGCAGGCAGACTATTTGTCAGAGAGACAGCTGTGTGTCGAACCACTAGTGTTAAGCGTTGAGAATGGAATCCAATGTGATAGAGCGACTCTACGTCACATAATTACTTCAAATTTTGATTTGGATAAATAATGAATCATGAGGATGGAAATAAAAGGTATAAAGACATGAAAGAGGTTGATTGAAATGAAGATGAAGGATGACTTCGTCACAAGGTCCTAGATACAATCAGACTAGAGCCGCTCATTGGTGCCTGAGGTGATGGCTGGAAAAAGGTCACCAGGCACATCTCGGAGGTGATGGCTGCAAAGAGGTCACTCGGTCTAAGTCCAGTCCAGTCCGCAAATCACGTGCCAGCGTCTCCCGTGGCCCCCCGCTGTATAACGAGGGCAGGAGGCCCAGGCGTGTTGGCCCTGGGCGCCGGGGCCGGGTGTTGTTACCATCTCATCCACTGTTTTTTCTTTTCGATTGGTTAGTAGCTTACCTTGTGTCGCTTTATTCCCAGTAGTTCTATGATAGAACTAGTAAGACTTTTTTCCTACTAGTTCTGTTGCAACAGCTTTGATAAGAATTAAACTAATGGGATTTATAGAGAATATGCCCCACTCAATGCATATTATTTTGACCCTATACCAACATTAATAAAAATGAGGTACAATTATTACGGATCTAACATGTTTCACATCAAGACGATTGTTGTCTACATTCGTTTGAGGCGTCAGGCTCGGCGGCGTGCACTCGAGCTGTGGCGCGGCTCATGCTGCCACAGTACGCGACAAAGCGCGTCGTTGAGGCTGCCTTGCCGCTCTTCGGAGCCTGGCTCCAAAGGAGCAAGCGCGTCACATGTCGCCTGACGCAGGTATTCACCGGACACGGTTGTTTCGGTGCGTACCTGCACAGGATAGGACGCGAGGTCACGGCACAGTGCCACCACTGTGGAGACGATCAGGATACCGCACAGCACACACTCGGAGAGTGCCCTGCGTGGACTGCCGAGCGGCGAATCCTGGTCGATCGGATCGGGCAAGATCTCTCTTTGCCAGCAGTAGTGTCGGCTATGCTGGCAAAGCAGGAAAATTGGAGTGCTGTGGTCTCCTTCTGTGAGAGCGTAATGCTCCAGGAGGATGTCGCAGAGCGGGATCGGGAGAGGGCCGACCCCGCTCGGAGGAGGAGGACACGGGGCCGGGGTAACAACCGCCGCGGCGCTCGTGTCCAACATGCCTGAGCCCCCTGTCGTCTTTATATGGCTTGGGGACCGCAAGCGCGCTTATTGGGAAACATGCGTGCTCATACCGAGCGACCCCCGGGAAGACAGCGGTGCGCATGTGGTCACGTACCGCCGTGTGCGCAGCACAGCGCATAGTGAGGCCTCGGGGGAATCATTTACAATCCCTTCGAGATGCCCCTGGCTCTTTACAGTCGCCTCCTCTCCACTAGGGGCTGACCACTTTACAGTCAGCCCCTCCGAGATGTGCCTAAAGGCGTGGCACCAACGGGTGGCTCTAGATGGAGATGGAGTTCCTGGAGCCTCCCTTCGGTGCCGACGATGGTCACTCCGGTGGTTTTAGCCGGTAGGAGTCCGGCATGCCCCTTCGCCCTTTCCCGGGGCGAAGAAAGTACACGAGGTATTTTCACCGGATCAATAAAAAAAAAGTACAAAATGACAAATATAATCAAAATTCATAAATGCAAGCTGCACCTCATCTTTATTTTTATCGGTGCCCAGTGGACATACTTCATGAACTTTTTTCGCCCCGAGGAAGGGCGAAGGGGTATGCCGGTCTCCTACCGGCTAAAACCATTGGGGCGGTCATCTTCGGCACCTAAAGGCGGCTCCAGGTCCTCGTATGATCATACTAGAGCTGCAATAAGAGACCTACCACCAGTAAAGACCAAGACCCGCCGTTTATTGAAGAAATTGGATTATTTATAAATAATTTAGAGTACTTCGGCATGGACACTTGATATATAGTATATATATTGGATTTTACGGGATTTAACTTTTTGCGCGGAAACTTAATTATTTTTCTAAAATATAAGTAGCCCAGGTTATTCCTTATAACATCAGCTATCTGCCAGTGAGTCCCGTAAAAATAGGTCCGGCCGTTTTGAAAATTAGCGGCAACAAACAGACAAAAAACATGAAAAGAAAACACTTTCTTATGCATTTAGTAAAAAGCTGCTTTTCGTAACGTCAAAATATGATATTACAAAAAGACACTTCAACTTTATTTAATTGTATAAATGAAAACACTGATATACATGTATTTTGACCAAGCGTACGGTAATAGACAGACATCAAACCTACGGCTCAAATCAAATACGTACGGAATCAATAAAAAAAAAATAACAATAATAAATCGCCACACGGCGCGATGTCGTCCATCGAATGAGTCTGGTATGTGCTGTAGGAACACCAAATAAAATTCATCTTTGTACTTACAATGATATTTATTTAGCTTATTTACATTCAGTCACAAATCACATTCCAAAGCTTCCATGCCGATCGCACTCGTGGAAATAGCATATCAGTCACTCCCACCTAAACTTTACAAATTATATTTATTCTCTAAAACAGCACTAACTATTTGTCAGCCAGTCAGTGGCACAAATTGCAATAGATTGCAACTGAGCGTTGGATAATTAATATCTAACCTAGTATTAACTTAGTAAGGCGCATATCTTCTGGAGGGAGATGGTCCTCGCATTCCTGGCCTGGAAATGAGAAATATGGTTATTAAAAAGTCATATTATATTGCCCTTAGGATGGTATGCAGCTCTTCCAATATCATTGTCAAAGATGTAATGTTTGACAAGTGTCATTTTCTATTTAAAACATTTTTTTATATACTCAGTGCTTGGTTGCTTTCATACCCATATTATGATTGATAGATAATATTGAAAAAGAACTCAACTGCGATGGCCAACCCATCTGCCAAGCATGGCGATTATGGCAAGACCCCCCACTGAGCACACTACACACCCATATTGGTTGTTGTGGTGATCTTTGGGGGAGGCCTGTCCAGCAGTGGACTTTATTCGGCCAAAATGATGAGGTACATTGTACAAAGATATCTACAAGTATCATTACATATAAGGATGAAATCTGTCTTACCTTCTGTCATCAAACGTGTCACGGCTGAAGTCTTCATACATCCTGTAACAAGATAAAATTATTATAAAACTAAGTTTATCAATCTGCATGAAATTTATGAAACCAATAATTAACCAATTTATTTTGTCATCCATCTGAAATTGCTAAGGATGTTGTGATTATGGCAGTGTGGGAATTTTAGCACTTATATTTATCTACATTATTATATTAATGGGAGCAGTGTCAGTTGTGTTAAAACATAAATCAGCTTATTGACTGATAAATTGGAGATGCTATACATTACACCGTTACATAACAAATGCTACAATACATGTACAAAGTAGGAATGAGAGTAGAGTAAGTAGTAGTGTAAACACAACAACGTTGACACAAGTTAGTTCTCACCCCCGGGACATTTGTGGTCCTTGAGGAGGACTTCTTCGGCTGTACATAGCATCATACGACGACCTCATAGATCCCATCCCGCTGCGCATCGGCGGTAGGTTTGGCATAGGCGGCATTGGTTCGCGGCGTAACGGCGAGGATACGAAGTCCCCACGACCACCACGAGAAGCACCCATTTCTAGCCCGCGTGAAGCTCCCACTGGATAACGACGCTCGAATAGGTCACGCGGAGACTCGAACCTTGGCCGATCATAGTATCCATCATAGGGGTCCTGCCATAATAAAACACTATTAGTGATATATTTAAATATTACTAATGAATATAATAATAAATATATGAAGACGGTATTTAAAAACGTTTAATCATATTAGACTGGCAAGTATGTTATTAGTTTAATCACGTCTAGAGCGCAATGGTTTTATTTATTGTACAGTGTGGTGAGCAGCGACTGTAGCATCACCGAGCCCGATATGTTACTTCGGCCCGAGTTAGGTACCGCGTGCGAAGACAGACTCCACGCGCTCGGCCTACGTGATGCATCGAAAGCGGTCAGATGAAAACCGACGGTTCGGATAGTAAGTGATAGCGCGTTACCCCAAATCCTCCCATCATGCGATCGCGAAGGAACGGCGGCGGCGGCGGCGGAGGGTAGGGGTCGCGGCCGAAAGCTCGATCGCGGAAACCGTTTCGGTCAGGGCCCAGCGCCTTGGGGCACTCCTTGGACCAGTGGCCGCCCCGACCGCAGCGGTAGCACTGCTCGGGGTCGCCCATGCCCGGCCGCTGGCGGACGCGGCTCGTTGATATCTGCACCTTCATGGGCTGTCCGTCCACCATCATACCGTTCAGCTCTTTGATAGCCTCGTTCACGTCGCCCGACGCGTCCAAGTGCACGAAGCCATAGTTACGAACGATATCGCACTCGACGACCGTGCCGAACTTCTGAAACAGCTCGCGGACTTCGGGCGCGCGCGTCTTGTCCGTGAGGTTACCGACGAATATTTTAGTGGTCGGCGTCGACGGCGCCTTTCGGCTCTTAGCCGCTTCTATTTTGATCGCCTGGCCATGAACTATCTCTCCGTTTAAATTCTGAATGGCTTCGCGGCCGACTTGCTCGTTTTCCATGTGCACGAAACCGTAATTTCTGACGATATCGCATTCTACGACCGTACCGTACTTTTCGAATAGCGGTCTAAGATCGGCGTCCGTCGTTTTATCGGAAAGATTCCCGACGAAGATTTTGAAAGTACCGGCGCCCGGCATTTTAGTTTCTGAAACGCATACATAATTTGACGAAATGAGTCAGCAGCGTTCATGACAATGGAAGTTCGCAGTACCGAGATAAGTAATAGATTTACGGCGAGGAACGAATTTGGGATAAACTTACCTTACCACAAATTAACTACGCGAAAACAACGCACAATTAAAAGAAAAATACACGTTAACTGATAACTTCTAATGTTAACGCTACAATCGATGTACCCAAGCACAAAATGGCGTCTTGAACTAATTTGAAGTACATATTAGAAAGGGCGAGAGTGTAGCGCAAGCGTTTTTTTGTTTCACCACGCAACGCAGATTTTCGTTCATATCCGTTTCCGGGCAGATCATAGACATTGCCAAGCAGTGTTGCCAACAATAATTTTTCAATCCCCTCGAAATAACTAAGATATTTTATAAAATATCCGTCAAACATTTTCTGTTTTTCATCAATATAATTCGTCAAAACATTTCGAATTAAATAAGTTGGTAAATAAAAAGGTTAGGACTAATAATCATAAATTCCTATAAATAAAATAAATAAAGAAACTGGGGGCCATTTGATAAGGTGCGTTTCCACTGAAATTGTTTGCAATTTCTGTGTTTCCAACTGTTCGCAACTCTCCAGAAATCACCAACTTATGTTTCCATTTGTGTTCACACCGAGCTAAGGCTTGGTCGTATCCAATATTCATGGCTTTATATTATTCCGTTTCTTTTTGCATAAAATAATAAATATTGCGGCTGCCTGCATAATATCCTCTTTTTATATGTATTTAGCATACAGGTGCTTAAAATATAAAAAAACAACAACTTAAATATTACAAGAAGAATTTATTCCATAAAACAAAAACCTTTACTATCGATTCTTAATCACTTTATCAAAACTTCTTCTTAAATTAATTAACACCAATCATACACAATTTATAATGTAAAGAAATAACTCGCATGTCGCGCCGAACACGTCCGTATCCAAGTAATGCCAAGCAAGTGACCGTTCTAGGCACGCCTACCGCCTTTTATTGGCTTTGACTTGATATAAAAAACAATTCCCTAACTATGTAATATATCATTGATAATATCATCGTCATTCCAAAACATTTTGTAAACAATACACATGGTGGCGACAGCTTGTTGTTAACTGAAATCATGAAATACACACATACATACACACATAAATTGCCACCCAATAAGTGATGGGTGGAGAGTTTAAACCCAAAAGGCAAAAACCGGCTGAAACTGAGCCAATAGGGCAGAAACTAATTTACGCCCATATAAACCCAAATGCTGGCCAGAAAACGACAGTCTATATTTAATATATGTTTCAAATAAATAAAAAACGATCTGTAAGCAATTTTTACATCAAATGTTTAATTGTAAATATTTAGAATCACAGACGCTTTACTTAAATCGCAAAATGTTTAAAACAATATTTATTTGTGTAAACAGAAATATTTAAAAATAATAATGTTATAGGACAGAACAGTACAAAGACACAATATTGTTGACAACAAAATAAAAAAAAATGGTACACTTTTCAACATTTTGAAATAATATAATATATATTTATTTATTGATTAATTTAAAATCACAGTTATATTGATTAAATCACAGTCCTCATTCATTTATACAACTTAACATTCTTTCATAGTAAATCTTCACAATAAAGTAACATGCTGTTTAAAGAAACTAAGTCCTTTGCGTATATAAATAGTTTTGCTATTTTTCTATAAATTTATAATCATTCATAATAAATAACGATAGATGTATAGGCGCTTAGGCGCAGCGCAAATCAAAGTATTACGAGACTAGCTGAACTTGCTTACAAAATATATACGTATATGATACGTATCTATATGTATATTATGGATAGAGCACCGCACGGTGTTCTGTGCCCCGCGCTGAAACTAAACAGGTTTTGTATAGCTTGATGTGGAGCCGAATATTTGAGTATGTAAAAGAGAGGGACGGAGCGACAAAAAGTACTACACCCTTTCGCACGATTCGCAGCGTTCAACTTCTAATAGTTCAAAGTCCAAACAGTCTAGGTTGATGCGTAGCCGTGTGTACATACTTAGATAAAATAATAATACCTAAACAATCAAGTGTTTCTTATGATTTAAACTAAAGTGCTTTACATACGTAAGTGATGTGTGTCTGTGGATATTTGGAAGAGACAAACAAGGGCTAGCACTCGTTGCACCTATATTAACCTAGTAGCAACTGGTTATGTTACACTAACAACAAGTTACAATCATTTAGTTTTTCATTAGATCACATTAAGTGAAGTTCGCTGCAGAATATCACTTAGCCTTCTCAAGAACTTCTAAATTAAATCTACATTGATTGGTGTTGAAAAAATCACATATTAATAGCCAAAGGAGTTTTGAATCCTTTTTGCGTTTTGATATTTGTCAATTAAATTAAAAATACTAAACAATTAGTAATCATATCTAAACAGACACAACAACAGTCTTATGTTGTAAGCTAAACATAATAATTTGTCTACATTTTGACTATTCTAGTTAGATCACCTATTGCATATATATGTCCTGTTGTTGCATATGTTGTTTAAAAAAACGTGTTTGATGTTCTTCAAAGGGAGTATGTTATCAATCCAACTCTTTACCAATTGTGACAGGTAATGCAAGTTTATTATGCGAATCCCATAAATCATCATCATTTGTTGAGGATGCATTTTCGATAGCTGGATCTGGTGTTGATCAGGAAGGTCTAGGCTCATCGACATCATTCTATCATAGAAACGCACGGTTGGCGCAGTGGCTGATACAGTGGACTACTGCACTCCCGGTCTCGGGTTCGATTCCCGCACAGAACAAATATTTGTATGATCTGCAGGTAGTCGTTCCGGGTCTGAGTGTATTATGTGTGGAATTTATGTCTGTAAACGCACCCACGACACAGGAGCAATCATAGTGTGGGGCAACGTTTAAAAAGAAATGCTACGTCTAGTTTATACTCTGTCTATGGTTTGGAACAAGCCCTCTTCTCTTCTTACATATTGTCATAGAAAGAGAAAGCACCTGCATGTAACCACATTTTGCAGGGTCTTTTCTCTACCTCACATGTAAAATGTCAAGACCTGTTGTAATTGGGGGTTAAACGGGATTGGTTTAAATGAAATACAAAACATTATAACACGAATAGAAATTTGACTCATATCTGAAAAGACAAATGACGACAATTAGGAAGTCCCAAATAAACAAAATAGTAATGTTGACGGCATACCAGGCGATTCCCAAGCGACACTGGTATAATCATCATCATTTCGGCTGAATAAAGTCCACTGCTGGACACAGGCCCCCCCCCTAAAGGTCACCTCAACGACCGACATGGGTATGTTGTGTGCTTTTTGGGGGGTTTAGCCATAATCGCCACGCTTGGCAGGTGGGTTAGCGATCGCAGTTGGGTTGATAATGTACTCGAAGGAAGCTGCTGTCCATCTTCCGGTTAATCCCATAGTCACCTTTTACGACACCCACAGGATGAGATGGGTTGGTGCTATCCGTAACCGGTACCAGATGGCAAACTGGTATAATACTAGAATCAAATGCGTTTATAAAATCTGTTTTAAACGCTATTTGGACTTAAAACTGTGGGTGCGATGTGAAACGAAAGGCGCTCCGTAAAAATACCTTGTTGTACAGTTTTACGTGTATAAACAAGTCCAGTTCTTCAATAGTGAGAAAATATTGAACATTAACATTGTTTCATTATAAAATGTTCAAGTTAAAAAAAATAGTCTCAAGATTTTGGATAACATTGATTATGAATTTCGTCGTTTACCTTCCATTAGGTACTACTAATATAGTAATCTGTGCCGTCTATTAATTTAAAATTTAAAAAATTATATTGCATATTTTAGACAATTGGCAAGTTGGACTTTTGTTTCATTGAAAGTTGGTAGAACGTTCCTTTATTTAACCGAGAATAATATTAATATTTTCTGAAGTTTTTACGAGTAGCATGCATTAAATCGAAACGGCTCGGTCGAAATATATCGTGATCGTTTAATTTATTCTATATACCTACGTACAGCATCCATGCGTGTCGTAACGCGTATACGTGCAACGTGCAACCCTAGCACATACAATTATTATTGCACAAATATAATGTTCTACACTTTATACTTACATTTGTTCATAATAAATACTTGAAATATCATACGTGGAACATAAACATAAATGCATATACGATAAAAAAAAAATAAAAAAACGTCATTCATGATAAGAAAAAATGGTTGAGAAACAATTGATTTATGGTAATTATAATAATATACCAATCGCAAAAAGCTTTATATAAAACTTCAAAATCGATTACTTAAAAGTATTAATTTATTGGAAAATAAACTAAAATTGGTTTCTACGTTTCTGCTGATATCTGATAAATTTAAATTCTAGAGTACGAGTATTTGAATTATTTTTGATAAAAAATATAATTTCTTTTCGTCTAATTTTTCTCGTGGTATATTCAAAAATGAATTTTATATTTTTAATGTTTACTACTGGCATGGCAACAACTGATATTTAATGTCAAATTTTAATTGTCAAATCCGTCATTCGTTGTCGACGTCTTCGCTTAAAAATATTGGATAATTAAAGTTAAAAATCAATTTCATATTGTGAAAAAAGTGTAATTGTGACGAAGCCATCATTTCTGTGCAATCGTGAACCGCTGTTTGCTCCTGGTAAGTCGAATTTAATGTCTTAATTTCAGTTATCGTGGGATGCGAAAATAGACCCAATGGAATTTTGAATTATTAAAATATTGTCGCTTTTGCTAATTGTGTTTTCGCCGATAGCTGTATGCTGTGGAATGCGGCGGCGGTATTCGAGTCTAACCGTCGCTGATGTAAGTAATATGTCAAAAGAGCATTAGGAATTTATATCGGGTACATTATGTATATATATTTTGAGATCTATTGATAGCGATACGGACGTCGGTGTTTTGATGCGAGAGTCAACTGATACTGATTATTGTAACCGGTGATTCTATGGCTTCTACTTGCGAATAAATGTGTACAAAACGGTTTAAGTGTGCTGTACTACTATTGTACTGTAACAGGTGAATTCCTGTCTGGTACATAATGTAGTGATTATTCTTCAATAACTATAAATTGCGGGTATTCCCATTGAAGGCTAACATCACCTTAAACTGAAAGTTTAATAACATTGGATAACACCAGAATTTCAAAAGACCAGTATTTTTTAATGATTGTAATAATCCAATAACTAAATATTTGCATTAACAAAATATTTTAATGAACTTGGCATTCTAGTAAATAATTGTAATTTCCTTCCATTGATATGTAAACAAAAATGTGGAATTATGATAATCAAATTAAATTTATATAATTCTGTATATATTATTGATAACAGAACCTTTTTTAACTATCTTATCTCTTTATGCTGAATTCCCAATAAGTTTGCCTTAACCATCAAATAATCTTAAAAAATAAATTTTAAAATATTAATCAAAACGTTATGATTTTTGTAAGTAATTTTTTAATGTATTATTATACCTTTTTATTATGATATGAATATTGATGGACAAAGAAGGCAATAAAATTTTATGGTCCTATCAAATTACTTATTTACATTTTAGTTTACATAAGAGGAGCAGGTGGCCAGTACATGGTGAGATCATATATATATTGATGATCTAGTATGTTTAATGGTTCATTATTGTAATTATCAATAATTATTTATATTTTTGCCTTCTCTTCTGCATTGCCGTGTGGTGCCGGCTAAGAAAACCACCCCATATGATCCGGTGGGTGTCGTAAAAGGTGACTATGGGATTAACCGGAGGATGGGCAGCAGCGTCCCTCAAGACTACATTTATAACGTAACTGCGATCACCAACACGTCTGCCGAGTGTGGCGATTATGGCAAAACCCCCCTATGAGCACTTAACACAAACCCATACCAGTCATTGTGGCAATCTTTGGTCAGGCTTCTGTCCAGCAGTAGATGTTTGTCGGCTGAAATGATGATGATGATGGTGATTTATACTTTTATTTAACTATTCTTATTTTACTGACATTATGTGGTGTATGGGCTTAGATGCCTAGAATAAATATGTTTAATTAACTAATTAATTTCTTAAAGATTAGATTCAAGTTAGATCAAGTAGTTTTGTGGGTCAAAACAATATTAGGTTGGTAGATATCTCTAGGTATTCTGATGTATTTCTGATTCGACAAGTCGCACATTTTCCATATTAATACAATAACTTACAAAATCAAAGAGCTCTATGAGAAAGTAGTTCAATAATAATATTGACTTTTAATGAATTATTTGGCTGAAAAGCCAATTATAGAAATGATGAAACAAAAAAGGGGGTCCTCATAAAGTACTTGCATCCCTGCTTTGGAGCAGTAGCTATGCTGCGCTGACAAATGTGACTGCTGGCAAATTCCTCCGAAAATTACGACACAATTGTGGGAATCTATAAGGGAGGCCTTTGTACAGTAGTAGATGTGTTTTGACTGATATGATGATGATAAAATACTAATTGCTTCATCCATAAGGAGCTTTTAAAATTATTTGAGCCACTAGGATTGGAGCTATATCCATAGGGATTCTGATATGGTTTACATTAGCTCTCCAAAATGATAATAAGATATTTCAAATAATGTTCTACGCCTTAATCAGCAAGTATTGTTTAGGTATATTAATATTAAAAGGGTAATAAATGGTACAGACGTGTTCTTTATTCATTTCAGATTACTGTTGAACTTGGGAACATACATAGGGGTATTTTGTCTTCACTGAATTTCACAATAGTCTAACCGCTTGCCGTGTGGGGCCGGCTCAGAATACCACCACCTCATTTCCTACCGTGGGTGTCGTAAAAGTCGACTAAGGGATTAGCCGGAGGATGGGCAGCAGCGTCCTTCTAGTACATTGACAACTCAACTGCGATCGCCAACCCGTCTCCCAAGCGTGGCGATTATGGCAAAACCCTCCAATGAGCCCACAACACACCCATATCGATCGTTGTGGTGATCTTTGGGGGAGGCTTGTGTCCAGCAGTGGACTTAATTCGGCCGAAATGATGAACCGCTTGAGTCGCTGAAATCAATGTCTTTTTATCTAACTCCCTCAGTGTGCACATCACATCGGTGGTTCACCTATATAGGTTTATTATGTTACGCGTTCTATATCGGCAATGAATGGCGTTCGTAGAAAGGATCGGAGCTGTCATGTCCGGTGTCTCGGTGCGCAGGTGCGAGGGGAAGGCCCACGTGCGAGCAGGATGGCCGTCGCTCGATACCGCTCGTATTGTTGGGGCGTCCCTCGCCCCGCGCCGCGTTCAAGAGGGTTATGTAATTTAGGCGAGGCCTCGAATTCAGCGAGACGGACTGGCTAAAATGTCACAGGATTCTTTCAGGGATAGTTAGTAGTTGTGTATTTTGTTACGAACACGTAATGAAACCTTATCGTAAATTAGTACGCGCCACCAAAAAAATAGTGTTAGTTCGATTTAGAAATGTCATTCATTCAATTTTTGAGCAGGAAATTGATGCTGCTCTTCTCATTTGTTGTTATTAGCATTTCGATAACAGTGACCGGCTTTGAAACTATTGCGGTTCACTGTTTACGTCATAATATTTTATTAGTCGTATTTTACGGAATATTGGAAATATGGTACTCGTAATATTTTGAGATTAGATTGTTTTTACTCCACTTCTACATTAATATGTAAATGTATTTATCGCCGATTGTAAGTGGTATTAATGAATTTGATTGTCACTTGCGTTAACGGTGAAGGAAAACATCGTGAGGAAACCTGCACACCTGAGATGGTTCCAAAATGTTCTCAATAGTGTGCATAGTCCACCAACCCGCATTAGGCCAGCGTGGTGGACTAAGGCCTAAACTTTCTCTCCGTGAGAAAAGGCCCGTGCTCAGCAGTGGGCTGATTATGTAAGTGGTAGTAATGGTAAATAATGCGTCAAAGAACACAAAAACTGCATTTAATTTATTAGGTTCCCAAGTACTTAATAAACGTAAAAAAATATATACATCCATGTACGATTAACTTGTTTGAAATCGATGCCATCGTTGGACTCGCTGGCTTCAAAGCCTAGCCTTACACCTCCATGGGAAATGTTAGGAATGTATCTCCGCTACTACAGTAATTGGCTCGTGATATTCGCAATTTGAGACACAATATGCCGTATTGTTTCACGTAATGTACTGAACAGAGGATAACCGTTATTGCCTTGGTCACATCCATTGTCGGTTCCTACGTAGCACTGCCTAGGGTTCAGCCTGACTTCGAGTGCTATTTTTCGTCTCAGCCTTTTCGTTTATCATAATTTGGTTATCTACACAGATAATTTAGAGCATTTATTTAATGTAAAGAGTTATGCTAAACTTACCCAGAAATATATAGTTAAAAACACGGTTCAGTAGTCCTGCTCTCTGAGGATTAATTACTAATATCTTGCCATCTTCTGTTTTAAATCCTACTGCTTCATCTAAATCGCAAGAGTAATACAGGCTATGCAAAAAGTAAAGTTACTGCGTCACTCCCAGTTTTTGTCTTAATTTTAATCGAAGCAAGGTTTGAAGCAGTCGTGCGTAGAAAAAAATCTCTCTTGCGTTGGAGACATTGTCCATTTTGACGGTTTCATAAAAAACGCAAAAACTTAGATGAATCACCGGTAACAAATATGTCTTTATTTTGTTTGTGCAAAAAATCAATGCGGAATCTAGAATGATTCATTTCGTAGAGTTGACTAGATTTGTGTTTATGTTCTTTGGCCTCAGTGTCGTATCGTTAGGTAATTGTTGTGGAGCGGCGTGCCTCGGAAGATAATCTTTTTTATAGAGCAATCATGCGAAATGAGCCTGCGAGGATCCTAAATTGGACGTGTATTTTGCGGAATTAGTTTTGAATCTGACTTGATACTGTCGTGTAAATTAAATGGAGCACGGATTTAACGCACGCATTCGATAAATACTAGGTTATCTAAGTTTACATTTCTGATTCCTCATCGGCATCATAAACAGATTTTAAAGCAGTACCTACGATGCTTAATATGTTTACCAGTAATAGCAATCGAATCTAATATGTAAGCTGCTAATTCTGTAATTGGCTTAACATTTCCAAAAGGTACTTACGGCTTATCCATTCAGTATGAGCCCTTGTACGTCGAATGATGAAAATGGGCCCCGCAATTATCGCTACAATTTTCTTGATAGCATGTCGATGGAAATCTTAATTGTGCACCCCCTGAACTTAGCCACAAGCTTTGCATTTTCAGTAGCGTCCGTAGTACGCAGGACATGATGGTAAGTGTCTCATCGTTTGCGGAACAACACTACGTATACACTCAAGGTTGATTTTTCTTGCTTACCTGAGTCCGTAGTCATAGTCATATCAGCCACAGAACGTCCACTGCTGAACAAAGGCCTCCCCCTTAGATTTCCACAACGAGCGGTCACATGCCGCTCTCATCCTACGACTCCCAGCGACCTTCACCAGGTCGTCTGTCCACCTCGTTTCTGTTTAGCAATTACCAGGTTAACCAAGGCCTCTCATGTTCAGGTGGAAAACTCAAAAGGTGGTATATATGGAGGAGGAAGTACAGCAGCATCTCGCAACAGTCCACGTCTTCCTTTTGAACGTTTGCCAGCAAGAAGGAGACGCTTGTCAAAGCTGTTACGGCTTTTCGATCTTTGTCGCCAAGACTGTTGTCATGCAGAGGTTGTTGTGTGTCTTCTATTTTGGCTCCTTCAGTAGAGCCGCGAACTTCTGATGGCGCTGTTCCTGCCAGAGGATAAAGCGTTTATTTGGGTTGGTTTGGCAACCAGTACCAGCACGTTTCATATAAAGCTATATTCGCTAGTTTTATTACCGCTACAATGATATCATCACTTTTTGGAGGTGGATAGTGATTGCCGTATGTAGTTTTCACCACACCAAAGGACGCTGCTGTTCAGCCTTCTGAGTTCCCTTAGGTAGTTCCCTTCTAGGACACCCACGAGAGGAGGGGTGTGTCGTATATATATATGTGTGTGCATATACAGGATTCGCGGATAGGTATTGTTTTTGCATTGTCAATACGTATAATTGTCATTTATTTGAAACATGAAGAATATATACTGCGAATAATAGGTATATACAAATTATATTTTCCTTGTGGGTCATTTGTTTCCATACGTTCCGCGTATCGATCGTACTCCTTGCAACCTTTCGATCAATGACCTCTAATGACGACCATAACAAGGACGAAGTTGAAGGTGCAAGTCAATGCTATTAACTTGTAATGCTTGTCCAGTTATGCTTCTTTATTTGGTAAATAATCCGTGTGGTGTCCAGATTAAGAATATAGCACCACTCTATCTCCTCCCGTGGATGTCATAAAAGGCGATTAAGGGACTCTGACCAGAGGCATGGGCAGCAGCGTCCCTTCTGTGAAACACTAGCCATACTGCGCTCAGCAACCCGCCTGCCAAGCGTGGTGAGTAGTGATTCCCCCCAAAATGATAACACAATTGTGGAAATTACAGTGGGGTGCTAATATAAAGGCTTTGTCCAATAGGTTAAGTTCTGCTGCATTTGCAGTCCGAAAAATTAGGCAACTAACTGACGTAGCTACGGCCAGACTTGTATATTTTGCGTATTTCCACAGCATAAAGTCTATTGTGGGGAGCGGCGGCTAATGTAGATTCAATATTTATATTACAGAAAATGGCCATCCGCGCCATCTATGATATGGGTCCTTGTAAATCCCTTAACGAGATCTTTAAAAATATTAATATGTTGACAGTGCCTTCCCATTACATTTTTTAAAATATTATGTTTGTCCGTAATAACCTGCTAATGTTTAATGTAAAGAGCGACATTTATTGTAAAAATGTAAAATACTAGAAATAAACATAAATTTGTTGTTCCTAAATTTTAGATTGTCAAAAACCAATAACTCATTCTTAGGAAACTGTATTCGATTTTATAACAAGATATCTAGCAATTACTGATTTCACAGATGGGAAGTTTAAAGCACACGCTAAAACAAATCTCATAAAAAATGCCTACTCTATAGTAGGCACATAGTCCCTAACCCTATGGTTAGGGACTATGTTGACGATAGGGACATATGGCGTTAGCTATTTTCTGCACATGTGGCTTCCCTGGTAACCAATCATATGTGAGGTGCTCTGTGTACTGTATAGCTGCTATATTTATATTTCAGCAATGTGTTGATAAAGTTTTAAACACCTTTATGTGATATCTAATAATTTGTATAATACCTATCTAGTTCAATATTGTAACCTCAAGTATTTAAAAAAAGTATCCATGGAGTTTCTTGCCTGCTCTTCTCCATAGGATCAACTAATTGGAACCGTGCAACTTTAATTCTGACGTTTCATAAGTGCCGGTAATTGGTTCATTTGAAATAAAAATTATTTGGACTTTGACTTTGGAATCTACGGGGAAGCCTTTGTACATTATTCCATGTCCTTTGGCTGATATGATGACGACGATGATTTGGTAAAACAGAATTGCATGTTGTACTCATTTAAGTGATCGTTATCAAGATAACTCTTGAAGTTACGAATGTTGGAGTGTTTAACGATTATAACCGTATTAACTACATATTTATAAATAAACCAGTTTTTATTAGTATGTAATGGCTTCATCAGAAGCGTGGGGTAAATAGTTCTTTAACTATGGTTGTGTTCTTCAAAAACAACTTGGTATCGAGACGGGAAGGCTTTCGCCTGGTAGTAAACGCCACACCTGCTCATAACAATTGTAATGCTACCCGTGGCGTGGTAGAGGCGCTCGTCACCTATATACATTAGTTGTTTAGTCTCTTATGCCTAGTAATTTTACTAGCTACAGTGCTGGAGTTTCTGCTCGGGAATTCTCGCCTCGAGAACTCGCGAGAAATTTGTCTTCAGACGAGATGGGAAAAGAAAACTCAATGCCCTCGAGAACTCGAGAAATCAATTCCGTGCGCTAGGTAACTAAAACAGGTCAAGTTAATTATGATTCGTTTAATCGAAAGACTGTGATGTATAAAAGCTATTTTTAGTTTAAGTTGGTAGCAAAATGTTTGTTTTGTTGAACAAGTTTTTATAGTTATCAAAATATGGTCTAGTCATTTTGCTGATTTCATTTTAATAATATTTTTTAAATTTAATTAATTGCTGTTGTACATTTGGTCACTGGTAGGGACCTAATAATTATAAAAAAGTTAAATACTACCCTATTTTTTAATTTTGTATTTAGACCAGCCCAGTATAGTTTGTTTAATTTCTTGTTTAACGTTGACTTGTTAATTAATTAGTGCAACTTGTAACAAAAAAAAACTACCATTTGGTTTAATTGACCTCATCATCTATCATTTATTTTGCAATACATCAAATAATCAAAATTTCTCGAGACTCGAGAAATTCTGGTCGAGCATTCTCGTGCCTCGAGAAATAAAAAAGGTCGAGAAATCAGAAATCCTATCAGTGCCCTTCTAACCGGAACACTATTGGTTGGCAGTAGAACAATTGTCACTACGATGGCACCTAGCTAGCTGGGCTCCTACAATAACAGACCTGCTTGCTACCGGTGAATAAATATTCCATATGAAATCTTTGTCTTGTATTCGCTTCTCATAGAAATAAATATGTTTTGTATGCATTCTCGCGTTGAGATCAGGGAGTTGCACTGCTTTTAAGCGAGCAATCTAGCGAAGCCGATAGGCCGCCAGTAAAAAATATCAGTTTAATGTCGGCTTACGTATGTCAGTTTATCAACATCACCTTTTTTATTGATTCCTGTGGAAATGTTGCATGAACTTCCTCCGTCCCGGGGAAGGACGAAGGGGAATGCCGGACTCCTACCGGCTAAAACTACTGGGAGTTCGGCACCTCGTATGATCACACTAGAGCTGCCCACTGGTTCCACGCCTAAAGGCACATCTCGGAGAGGGTGACTGTAAAGCGGTCACCCCCCTCCCTCCGGGGGGAACGTAAAAGATCCCGAAGCGTCCCTGTGCTAAATCAACATCACCTGCTTCCCAATCGTCTCTACTTATTTACAAGATAGCGGTGGCAAACCACAGTTCTTCATCATCAGCATATCGGCCAACCACTGCTGAACAAGGTACTCCCTCGTAGATTTTCACATTTGTGTCATCATTTAGGGGAATTTGCCAATACTCCCCACGCTTGGCAGGTGGGTTGGTGAGCGCAGTACGGCTAATATTCCACAGAAGGGACGCTGCTGCCCATCCCCCTGGTTTAGAGTCCCTTAGTCGCCTTTTACGACATCCACGGGAGATGGAGAGGTGCTATATTCTTAGTCCGGACGCCATAAGAAAACAGTACTTCATCACACCGCATATGGCCATGATCTCCCTCCCTGATCACGATAATACGCTGGCCTACATTCATAATCTAACGGTATCCACAAAAGATACCGTCCGGAAACGGCGGACGCATATTTTCTTTCTGAATCACTACGAAGCCTTATCTGTTGTTTTTTTTATCGCAATAAAACCGTTTCACTTTATTGTAAGCGATGAAAACAGTCAGTGTATTTATTTATTTAATTAGTAACCGTTCTGTAGTATTTACTTGTATGTCATTTCCTGTTGCATACTTATACCTAGTATTTAGTAAATTGCTTTGTCATATTGAAAAGAAACTACAAAGGATTTATTGAAACATCCTTACATCAAAATACGTAGTATTTTATACTCTAACAGGAAATTTGTCATGTCAATCTGAAATCATCTTATGTTATGTCATGTTTGAAAATCGGCGATCGGTAACATTCGTAGATGTCAATCCGATTAAGTAGTTCATCATCATCATCATCATATCAGCCCCAGGACGTCCACTGCAGAACAAAGGCCTCCCTTATAGATTTCCACAAACACCGGTCACATGCCGTGTGTTGTCATTTTGGGGGGAATTTGTCAGTACTCGCCACGCTCGGCAGGCGGGTTGGTGAGCGCAGAATGGCTACTGTTTCACAGAAGGGACGCTGCCCATCTGGTTTAGAGTTCCTTAGTCGCCTTCTACGACATCCACGGGAAGAGATGGAGAGGTGCTATATTCTTAATCCGGACATCACACGGAAAGTATAAATTAACAAACTAATCAAATAAAGCTAAATGTTTCAAAACAAAGTTTTGAAGACACACAGAGAGGAAAGATTACCATAGGCATGTAATAAAATTAATTCAATTTTACTGCCTCCGTCATTATTTTGTTGTATTTTGAATTTAGAATACAAAAGAGACGTGCCAGAAACAATTTGACGTAAAAACTTTTTTATACGGCCAGTATTTTTAAGTTATGCTAATATACGTAAAATATCCCAAGGCAGTGTAACGAATAGTTTTATAATATTTTAATCAACAATTTTGCGGTAGGTATACAAAATCTTGAGAATCCTTTTAGAGTAAACTACCAATAAAGTCTGCAAAGTTCGGGAACAGGAAATTGTTTACCCGACACTTTGATAATTATCGGGGTTTAGCCAGTTTCAATTCTACACGACACGACGGTACGGTTGGTGCAGTAGCCGATACAGTCGGCTGCTGCGCACCGGGTCGTGGGTTCGATTCCCATACGGAACAAATATTTGTACGATCTGCAGGTAGTTGTTCCGGGTCTGGGTGTATTGTGTGTGGAGTTTGTGTTTGTAAACGCACTCACGACACAGGAGAAATCATAGTGTGGAGCAACCTTTTAAAAAGTGTAAGCCTTTTATGTAACTGCCATAACACTCCACAGATTGTTCAACTGTAGATATTGTGCCAAAACCTTGTTATTGGTTGTTCTATCCATCACTGATAAAATATTAGGGGTACATTAAATCTACATAAAACATGTCTACTCTAACTACTTGTGTCTGTTAGGTGACGAAAATAGCCTTTTGCAAGACTATATTGAGCAGTGCCTCAAGTGAAAGACTCAAAGCCCCTGCCAGAGCCACGTGAATCCTCCCTCGAGGGATATTATGTTTATGTGCAACATGGCAACATAAACATAATATAAATAAATAATTTATTAAAGTTTATGTTGCCATGGCAGCATTAAGCTGAACCCAACAGGCAGCACTCGTTCACGAGCGTTCTGTTGAGCTTTATTGGGTCTTAAAATGCTGATGGTCCGGATATTGACACCATCACTAACTTTAAAAGGTCCGATCATATTAAGTGATAATGATTGTGTTATTTATTGTAAGGGAAATAATCTAACAATGTTTGAACAATTAATGGAGATTATATTATTATTTTAATACGCGGACATCGAAAATTGAAGTATCTGTTTAAGTATTACTTTTCAAAGGAGGGGAATGAAACTTACACAATTCAAAACGTACTGTACCATAGACATGCCCAAAAATCATTGTGTTTATGTCCACACATCATTTTTCTATACAAAACGCTTTAACCAATCAAATGAAAGCATTGTTTTTGATCGTGTGCATGGCTGTATGAGCTAAGATTGCCTTGCCTTCTTTGCGCGAAAACAGAAAATTATGCAACCTTAAATAGCGTTATTTCCATTTCTTTAAAATTTAATGACCGTTTATCTATATTAATCTACTGCTTAATAGTTGAATTACGTTTAAACATTTAAGGAATTTTATTTGCAACTTTTCATCACTAATTTCCTTAAGTTTCCTCTATTCCATCCATTCTTCCGTATAAAAAATGATTGAGCTTCACAATTACTGATTCATGCTGTTAGTGTGGGTCTACTACATAATGGAAGCAATAATGGAATTGATAGAACTATGGAACTTTATTTAAAAGGCCTTTCTAGACGTTCTCTAGATTTTTGTCACATGTGTCAGGTGGGTCCTAATGTTGTACCATGGAATATCTCTGGACTTAAAACAGAACTTTTGAGTATGTTTCGGAATTTCTTCTCAGGTGCAATCAGTAGGAAATGCTTCTTATAGATTTATTGACGGGGAAAAGTGTTTTCTTTTTCGTTTTAAATAAATAACATTTATAACAGCGTCCAGGTAAGAATAAATAATACCTACATATAAATATATTGCAATCTATATGTATAAATATGAATATTTGTGTGTATGTCCTTTATAGAATCGTAAACTATGCATTTGATCATGTCATGATCTTCAGCAAAGTGTTGTGCATGAGCCCACAAAGGTTTCTGAGTTGGTACGACCAATCTTTGACAGATGGCGCCACTATCATTCCAATGAATTTAATTTCTATATATATAAAATTAAACGGCGGGTGAAACCGCGGGTCCCAGCTAGTTATTTATAAAAACCAGTTGAAATTTTATTTATAATTCGTTACTTTACAAACACAATTTCGATCACAGGCAATACTAGTATTATTACGTTCATTCTGGAATTATACATTTTCAGAGTTTTGTTTTTAATCAATTTTACCGGGACTGGTCACATACATTCGCGCACATTCATCCTTCTGCTGTAGCTTTACAATTTTTATTTTATTTACGCCAAGGTTTTGCATGACAATTTTATTACTACAGTAGAGGAAACGTATATCGTATATCGTATCGTATCATATATATAAAATATGCCGTACTTCACTGTTGTAGGCGTCGCAGTAGGGACGTATTGTTGTAGCTATAATTTATCATAATTTGAAATGTATACAGACACTATTGTAAGCCACACACGCCATCATACAGTGCTGCTAGTTTATATAGCCTACTTTTTATGGCTAATTTGTGCCTAATTAAGAAAATGGCATGAAAAAAATGTATGTTTTCAACTACTTACTACCTCGCCAATGAAGTAATAACGAGTATCGTACTCAGATTAACCTTACCCCTCTTCGGCTGAAAATACCCGCAGCTTCTCTAGCTAGCGTACATTACGTAACTATCATTTCGGCCGAATGAAGTCCACTGCTGGACACAGGCCTCCCCCAAAGATCACCACAACGACTGATATGGATGTGTTGTGGGCTCATTGGGGGGTTTTGCCATAATCGCCACGCTTGGCAGACGGGTTGGCGATCGCAGTTGAGTTGTTAATGTACTCGAAGGACGCTGCTGCCCATCCTCCGGTTAATCCCTTAGTCGACTTTTACGACACCCACGGGAGGAGATGGGGTGGTGGCATTCTGAGCCGGCACCACACGGTAAACTATGCAAACCAAATAAAAAAAAAAAAACTTTATAAATTACTCTCCCAGTGCGAAGTTTTGAAATTCCCTCTATCCATAAACTTAATTAACAGTACAATAAATTCTTGTCGTGTTCCATCCGAGGCAGCCCGGCAGCCGGCATAGTGGTGGAGTGCGCCCGGGCGGGTCGCGGGGAGGGAGGGGTAGCTGCTTCGACGTCAGTTCCATTGATCGCGTGTGACGTCACGCCGCCGTCGCCGCCACTGCAGCGGTCGCGTGGCCTGACGTTTTCGCTAGGCTTGGAGCGCGTGCGGATAGCTCGCTGTAAATAAGGCTGTTTGGTTTTCTGCCCTTGCCTGGTTGCGGCATGTAAAAATTGATTTGTCGATGGTTTTATGTCAGTGTTCAGCATTTTTTTTAAATTGAACTTGCATTAGTTATGTTTTCTTTGAATTTAAATTAATTTATCGTAACTATAAATTTTCGTTGTTAGATTTTAGTTAAGTATGAATGTTCGTAACCAAATAGTAGGTATTTAATATAAAATAATGAATATTGAAAGTATGTTTCTCAAGGTATATAACAGGGTAAAAAATAATGTAACAAGATTGCCGCAAAGCGAGTACGCCGCCGCCGTCCACTAAGCAATTTCAAACGCGTTCATACTCGCTCCGGATTTCACCGCGAATTTAAACAACCTTGTAAAAATATGAGAGCACTATATAGAAAAAAGGGATTACCTTGTGGCGCTAAACAGTACAGGCGTATGGAGTTTTTTTTGCGCACCCCTGGTCTGAAAGTACCTGCGTCATCCGGAAGGTGAGGGCGCCATGCCGCCTCTCCAGTCATTCCTCCATTACGGGTCTTACCGCCGCTACCGCAGCGTACCCTACAGGCGTATGGCCTCAGTTAACAGAATAAGACGACTCTGGTTTAGCCGTTATCTTATTCCTCATCATATCGGCAATTTATACGTCCACTGCTGAACAAAGGCCTCCCCCATAGATTTTCACTACTGTGTCATTATTTTGGGGGGTGTTTGCCAATACTCACCACGCTTGGCAGGCGGGTTGGTGAGCGCAGTATGGCTACCGTTTCACAGAAGGGACGCTGCTGCCCATCCCTCTGGTTTAGATTCCCTTAGTCGCCTTTTACGACATCCACGGGAGGAGATGGAGTGGATCTTATTCCTGTACCGACGAAAATATGGCTTTGTTTTGTAAGCTGCCTAATTTACCATTGATCTTCATTCATTAGGTGACATATCTCACAGATTTGTGAAGGCCCACCTACCTAAAACCAGACGTAAGAAGTTACAAACATTCCCGCTTGGATTGTAAATAACATTTGCCATTTTAACAAAACGAACACCGAGCGATTGCTTGTCTTGTCCTGTTCCAGCTCTTGGTGATGAAGAGCTTCCTCATATGTTCCGAACGCACAGCCCAGACTGGACTCAAAAGCCGGTTCCAACAGCGGCTGTCATGGCCGAGATCAGTCTCAAGTAGATCAAAGATAATATTCATCTAAATAAATATTGGGACCAGGGATGGCGAACCTTTTTCCATCTACGTGCAGTAAATATTTTCAATACGTTTACCGCGTTCGGCGCTCTGATTGGTTGACGAGTTTGGAGCGGGCCAATCGCAGCGTCGAACGCGGCTAACGTGTAGTTTACTATTAAGTTTCCAACGTGAAAAGAAACTCGTACTAGGGGTACAGCAATGGACTTTAACGGGTGATGAAGATAGCCTTGGGCGGGCCACGAAATTAAAGTACCCGTCAGTCACCTTTACCTACCATTTATCTTTAATTACCAGTCAGCGTTTAGAACATTTACATTTTATTACGAGAATAAAATATTAATGAAGACAGTTAATGGGGGCCTGTGCCGGAAATTAACTTTTTTTAAATCTACAATGGTGCTAAATTGAAGTTTCAAGTTGAGGAGGTCGCGATCCTCATGTCTTTAACTTTAAGTATATAATATAGGGACAAGAAGTAAATATTCATTATCCGTGTAGTGTCCCTATTAAGGATAGAGCACCACTCCATTTCATCCCGTGGATGTCGCAAAGGGCGACTAAGGCACTCTTAACCAGAGGGATGGCAGCGTCCCTTCTGTGGAACAGCAGCCATTCTGCGCTCACCAACCCGCCAGGCGAGGTGAGTACTGACAAATTTCCCTCAAAATGATGACACAGCTATGGACTTCTGTGGGGAAGGTCTTTGTTCAGCAGTGGACGTCCTTTGGCTGATATGATGAAATTTTCTTTGTTTAATATGTTACAATAACACTTCTTAAACGCGATTAATTCCTACTGCGTTATAAGACACTCGATATTAGCACAAATCAAGTTAGTTTGTCCCGCATTATGAAACTATGTACGCACGGCTACACAAAACCAGTTTACTCTGATCTCTTAACATACCGAACTCCAATGCGAGATCAGCTTATACTGGTTTTACATGATTGATGTGTAGCCGTATGTACCTTGTAATATGGAAACCGTAATAAGATAATAATACTGCTAAATACGCATATTACATGCCGCGTATTTATATTATATACTGCGTGTTTATATTATATACCGCGTATTATTGTACGGATCGAAGCCAGAAGAAAGCTAAAGAAAATGATTTTAGTTTTCGAACGCGTGTCACCGAGCGAACTTTAATGGGGCTTGCACTTAAAAAGCCCCGAAAACCACGCGGGGCGGTTATAGATCATTACGCACCCTAACAAATCCGGGAGAAACATAGCTAAAAATTTAAAAAAAATGGCGGATTCTGTAAAAAAAAGAAAATATGTAACGAGATTTTATAAATTACCTAAATATTAGGTAGTTACCTGACATTAGAAGTTCAGAAGGTTAAGCTAAAAGGCTAATTTAAAATTTTCATCCAACTGGTGTTAGATTTATCTCCAGCTCCCATTTTATCGGTCCGGGGATAAAGGGCACAGTTGATTAGAGGGGAAGCCACTGGTTGTCAAACATTTTCATCGCTTTACAGCGCTTCTTTATTTGGAGGGACTCTTCTAATAAACTTGTCTGTACCGTGTAACTTGCCGGCTATAAATAACACCACCCCATCTTATTCTGTCGACTAAAATGCGACTATGGTTTTAGCTAGAGGATGGGCAGCAGGATCCTTCGAGTGGTGATCTTATGGTGATTATTGGGGAAAATCAATTTTTTGCCTAAAATGATGATGATGATGTTGTGTAACTATAACTGCTGTTTTATGGTTTTTGTAGTGAAGCTTACATTGAGAAGGAGTGTAATATCTCTTTTTAACACGCTTTTATTAGTTTGGTATGTATCTATGTAACGGAATTTTTAACTCGATTTCCATCCCCTTCAAAACGTCGGATAGATTAGAAACTTCGCACACTTATTAAGGACCGATGACAATGCAACTTCATTCCAAAAATAAACAAAAACGTTTTTTGTTAGCAGCACTAAAAAATAGAATAGTTTAAAGAAACTAAAATGGTTGCTTGATGTCTATTGTTGTAAATATTTTTGTGAATATTTGTAAAAGTAACGTCATCATGAAAAATCTGATAAGCACGCCTCGCTTTTTTATACAAATAATTTTTTTTGTTAATCTGTCTATTCTTATTTTAAACTTATTGAAAATTATTTTCTACTTTTTAGTTCGGTTATCTACTAAAGCGTGTTTTTAAGTTTATTTTACAAAATGAAACAGAAAACATGGATTGTTAAATAAAATAAAACATGGTGTACAAAGGCGAGCTTAACTCAACTAGCTTAACAACAGTTTCCTTCCAGCAAACCTTTGAATTATAAAAAATAGAAACAAAAAAGGAAAGTGTCAAGTGTACCTACAACCAGAAAAATAACTACAGTTAAGAATAATTATAACAACTGATTTTGGGGGGTTGTTAATCATGAAATACGCAACTATACAGCATGGACATAATGTGCTATATAAATAAATACATAACTATATAAAAATATACTCGTATATACCATATATACGTGCCGTGTGGTGCTGGTTACTAATAGCACCACCCCATCTCATCCCGTGGGTGTAGTAAAAGGCGATTATGGGATTAGCCACAGGATGGGGAGCAGCGTCCTTCGAGTACATTAACAACTAAACTGCGATCGCCAACCCGCTTGCCAAGCATGGCGATTAGGGCAAATCCTCCCTATGACCACACAACGCACTTTGACCGGTCGTTGTGGATTGTGTCCAGTAGTGGACTTAATCTGGCTGAAATGATACGTACTTATACTGAAAGGAAAGGCTTTAATACACTTCTGTGAACATATTTAGATGTAGATAATTTTGAGCACCACTGGTTTACACGCACCCAGATAATTTGATGAAAGGCCCGCGCGCACCAGCTACCTGTTTGAATTCGTAGCCCGGGGTCGGCGACCGAGACGCATAATGTAATTATCAGTAGCACGGGGTTGCAACCCTTTTATGAAAACATTATAATAATGATGCAGTAAATTCTACGGTTGCGGTCTATATTTTGCAGTTTATCAGAGCATGGTGAAGCCAAAGGCTTGACAGCATAGTTGGCGCACTGGCTAAGTTGTAATTGGGTTTTTGCCTATACGTCGCGTGTTCGATCCCCGCACGGAACAAATATTTGTATGTTCTACAGATAGTTGTTTTGGTGTCTGTGTGCGTATGACATGTATGGCTGTCAACTGTACTCACGATACATACACTGTACACACGATAGGAGCAATCCTGAGAGAGATACAATGAGACAAACGAATTGTTGTTTATATAGAAATATGCATGTGTTTGTGGTAGCTTCGCTTTTAAAGCACAGGGTTGCAGGTCCAAACCTTGCATGTGCCAGTGTGATTTTGTTAAAATTTATATGCACTTTCTTAGTCAATCTAGGCCACAATTGACTTTGACTGACAAAAACATCATCAACATCGCGGGGAAACCTGGATCAAATGATCTCAAATTACTGATACTAAGCAAGCATTCAGCAGTGGTGTGATGTGCTCGGTTCCATCTCTGTATGGGAAGAGGCCAGTGGACAGTTACACGCTGATATTATTGTAATGTGTGAGCATGGCTATGTCGTTCTTGAAGGTCCTAACTGCGACCCTAGAAAATGCATTATTTCTTCTCTGATTGAGATTGATGATGATTATTCTGTTAAATAAATCTTATAGTACCTACAGAGATTCATTCTATGCTGCTTCTAAACGCTCTTAATGCTAAAAGCAGGCTCTGATAAAGCGAGCGCGTCATCGTCGGTGCAATGCGGCGTGTGTATTTCTGTTGTAATGTATCAAAATATACGAGAGACGGCAAACAGGCCAAGCGCAGCGCGACGTCAGCGCGACGCGGGGCGGCGTAGCGTAGCGTACGGACGCCAACAACTCGCCTGCGGCGCGGCGTGAATGCAGTGACGTTTGGGGGCGTAGTTTATTTGTATCTGAAGAGTCCTATGCAGGCAGTCAAACAGTGAGCGAGGCGCGGCGTGAGCGCGACGTTTCGGTTGTGTTTTCTTACAACTATTTCATGATGTTATATAGTTTTATGTGTTGTTTTATTGGATATTGAAAAAATTATCCAGTGTGTAAGGAAGCATACAGTGCTGTGCGATTTAGTTAGTATGGTCTATAATAAATCACGTTGCCCCACACTAGGATTTTTCCTGTGTCGTGGGTACGTTTACAGACATGAATTCCACATACAATACACCCAGACCCGGAACAACTACCTGCAGATCAGACAAATATTTATTCCGTGCGAGAATCGAACCCACGACCCGGAGCGCAGCAGCAGACTGTACAAATACTGTATAATACTGTGCCGACAATATATAAAGTAATAAAGCTTCCGTGTGGAAATCAAACGGCAGTCGATAGACCAAATATGTTTTCGTCGCTTCGCTAATGTAAAAAAAAGGAACACTCGCGTGGAGATAGTTTCGTACGATGAATTGTGTCGTCATTTTGGGGGGAATTTGCCAGTACTACACCACGCTTGGCACGCACGCACGCACTTCGCACGTCCGTGTTTGGGTCATAGAGATTTATACTTAAACTCAATCAGTCCAGTAGATTCGGAGTAAATTGACTGTGATAAATAGACATACGAGTGATGCTTATGTGTTCCGTTTTTTTCATTACCAGGAAGAGCTCATCGTCTGAACTTTTCGATACTTTAACACAAGTTGAACACGGTTCGCGCTCGCTCGCTGCGTCCGCGTCGCGCTACGCTACGCTACGTTGCGGTTGCGTCGACAACGCGCTCTCCGTTTGTCAGTCTTTAAAATTACAGTTCTTACATTTATACAATTTTCTTGCGCTGGGAGTTAAACATGTCTCCAATAGGCACCTGGAAGTTACATTAAAATATATATTAACGATTATCACTGATTCTCCAACTGAAAGACTCGCTGACTGACTCGCTGACTGACTCACTGACTGACTCACTGACTGACTCACTGGCTGGCTCACTGACTGACTCAGTGTCCCGCTGTAAGAGATTATTCATTCTTTTGCTTTTTCAACGACCGCCGTAGGTACCTTACAAACTCACCAGTTAAACTATTTTGCCTAGATGAAAGCGAGTTATATAGAGTCAGTGGTACATGGATATGTTCCTGATAAAAGATGCAGATAAACTAGGTACAATTGAAGTGTAATTAACTTTCTCTTTGAATTAATAAATACATTTACCACAAATAAATCGAGGTAAAAAAAAATAGAAAAGGATTTTTTCATTTTTATTAACACCTACCTATATATAAAAATATTGGGGCAAACGCCCCGGTGACCTCCAACCACCCCTTAAAGTCACCCCTGACCCATCAACACTATGTACTAATCGTACACTTGTCTTCTTGGAATGAATTGGCGCCGGCCGCTACAGCTCGTCCCTTGCTCGCTGTCACTCGAATGCCACGCCATGGTGGCAGTGTTGTCAGCCCAAAATACTGGGTTGCTAACAATTACGAGATGCTTAAAAATCTGTGTCAAGGTAGAAATTTTTCGATATTTCGGAAAATGTTGTACTACTGTAATTCCGTAAGATTTTGCTGAACATATATTGTGTTTTTTTTTGGTAGGTATTGACCCAAGCTCTCACCCCCTGCAGTATGTCGTGCTATTTACTGGACAGCCTGTATATAATGAAATAAAATGGACTGTTGAATTTTACCTATGAATTAGATAACATGCCGGGGAACTTTTAGAACTACCCACTCATTTTATGTGCCTTGTCCCGCCCACGTACAAATGTAATAGATGTTTTGGCAATGTTTGGAGAGGTTTTAGTAACGACTTACACTAATTGGTCGACCCAATAATGTTTATTGAATGTGAAATGCGAAGCAATTAATTGAAGATAAAACAATTGATAAATCATAGCAGCTTAATTCAATTAACGCCGTGCTGTGTGGTGCCGGCTAAGAATACCACCACCCTATCTCATCCCGTGGGTGTCGTAAAAAGCGATTGTGGGATTACCCGGAGGATGGGCAGCAGCGTCCTTCGAGTACATTTATAACTTGACTGCGATCGCCGACCCGTCTGCCAAGCGTGGCGATTACAGCGAAACCCTTTGATGAGCACACAGCAATAACCCATACCAGTTGTTGTAATCTTTGGTGGCGGCTTCAGTCCAGTAGTGAACGTTTTTTCGCCATAAATGATGAATCTTTGAGTTCAAAAGAATTCATCGAAGGCGGTCCAACAAGCAATCAAAAATACGATGTATGTTTTAAGGATAGACCCATTTTAGACATTACTACAGTCATTCCACAGCACTGTATAGAAAGTTACAGGTAACTTAAAGTTGCAGAAGATATTTACTTACTTTACCTGTACCTTCATATCACGTAAATTAAATACGTTGGCAACTTTATGTAGTATTCATACAGATTCTAATTTCGCTGGGTCACAATATGTTAGCTACAATACATTGTGTCTGATATATAGCGAGTTCATTTAAACGGGGCACCTGCTCTAATATAGTATATTGTAATGTGAATACAATTATGAGATGAGATGAGATGAAAAATCAAAAAGAAATGTATTGTAAATGGCATTAATGGATTGATTCTATAGAGAGATACAAACGTATTAATTTAAATATGGTTGGTTCAGTATCTTTTACTTTACACAACCCAGCTGGTTATATGCGTAATTAGGATAACAATACTTTAAACGGTAATATCACTTATATTATATAAATAATTCATAATAATTAATCATACTCGTTTTTAGCTCGGAGCTCACATATCAGCTAACTCATGAACTCTGAGCGAGAACGAGTTACATGATCTATGAATCACTCTGACTGAATGGCATTTGGTGAGTGAGTTCACTGAAGTGAACGGTTATGCCCAAGCCTAAGTGGCACAGTAATGCTTTTTCTTCTTTTTGTTATTATGGATGGCCTAGACTCCCAAGTCCTTTGGCCAGGTACTCTATTGCATTGCGTGAGTGTTGCAAGGGGAAAAACAAAAACTTGTTTTATAGTTTGATGTATAATATTAAGCGCGTCTCTATGGTGTTCAGAAATAAAATTATTTCCTTTCTTTCTTCATTATAACAAAGAAGGATAGGTGGTTTAAAAATATTTTTGTAGTTGCATGTTATTGTTGTGCCCTTTTAACTCTTAACAGATTTCCCATTTTCATCATCTCAGCCATAGGACGTCCACTGCTGAACAAAGGCTTCCCCATAGATTTCCACAAATTGTGTCATCTTTTTGAGGGGAATTTGCCAGTACTCGCCACACTTGGCAGGCGGGTTGGTGCTGGAAGGTAGGAGGTAGGAGGTAGTGCCCATCCCTCTGGTTTAGAGTCCCTTAGTCGCCTTTTACTACATCCACGCCTGGAGTTAGAGTAGGTAGTGCTATATTCTTAATCCGGACACCACACGGACATTTTCATGGACATTCGATATATCCCCATACAAACAATCTCTTCAAGAATATTTTGATGATAAGTTTAATGATTGAAGACTTGCTTATTATTCCAAGGCCAAAATTACTTCATCAGATAGGACCAAGACAGTTGTGATACCACGGGCGGTTACGACATAAGCCAATAAATAAGTTAATAAAAAGACATACCGAGTAATTAGTCAAATATAATAATCAAATATGTAATATTTATAAAATATCCTATATGTGTAGCATACTACTGAATAAACCAATAATTAAATATGTAAATAAATAAATAATCAATCATTCAAAAGCTTTCTACACCACCCATACAACAATTACCAACGACAGTATTCTCTAGCTGTTAGGCTTAGAATAGCAGCTATAAAGGTCCTTGGCGGACCGCTTTCGCAAATGCGCAATCGTATTCACACGATTCATGTGTGCGTAAGTAGCGTGTGTTTACTTTCGCTGACACATGCACAAGCGCATAGAGAAAGTTGTTATAGTTAGCGATTTTCGTCACAAGAAACTTCGAGCGTAGCATGATCCGTAGCTCGCTTAGCGAGTTTGACAAGCTCAACTTTAAGGCTCGTTTGAAGACTTTTGTTTTCAGGCTTTGTGGTATATACGACAAGAAGACCCTGCGGACTTTCTCTAATACTGCCCAGCTCAAATGAATCTTTTAGGCAGTTTCTCTCTCGAAGTTTTGTCTATCAAGCAGAATAGCTTGCTCTAGGTACAGTTACACTTTCCGAGATGTGTCTATAGGTTAGGCATCAATAGGTGGCTCTGGTACGTTCGTTATCGAAATCCCGGAGCTCCGCATAGTGCCGAAGATGCCCAGGTAGTTTTAGCTGGTAAGAGTTCCAGCATATCCTGCGCCCCTCTCCCCAGAGGCGCTGGACGGTGCATCAGCATCTCCAGACAGCTGAAATACCATAAAAAAACCTACACTTCTTTCCTTTCCCTAAAGCCTGTTACTGTCGGGTTCATTAGATGATTGCAGGATACTGAGAGGCAAGCCACGATACTTTAAATAATTCCTCTCTTGTCTATCTTACGTTCACGAAGGATAATTCTCTAAACTGTGCCAACAATAACCAGCTGTTATCAACTAAAGTGCCAACAGAAGATGTATCAAAACATACTGAAAGAACAATTTTATCCGGTACGTACTTACCTCAAAACATAATCCAACAATATTCACGGTATCAAGTTTGTGCGACGACGAAAAGGGTTGCGACCCCAAAATTAATTAGCGTAGTAATATGAAGTTGATCGTAAATAAAGATGGCACCCTCGCAACTCATTTACTTTTCTTCGTGTGGACGAAGGTTAGTGTCGTCACCTCACTGGGTCAATGACACCTTACCCTTTGAAATATTATGCTCGTCGAGGATTTGGCAAGATAAATTCGATAAATCTAGGATAAAAGGGTCTGAGAGGCCTTTTAAAACATTAGTTTTTCGCTCGCTTAGGTAATGTGTCCACCCCCGGGGGGTGACCGCTTTACAGTCACCCTCTCCGAGATGTGCCTATAGGCGTGGCACCAGTGGGCGGCTCTAGTGTGATCATACGAGGACCTGAAACCTCCCTTAGGTGCCGAAGATGATCGCTCCAGTGGTTTTAGCCGGTAGGAGTCCGGCATACCCCTTCGCCCTTCCCCGGTGTGAAGGAAGTTCATGAAGAATTTCCACTGGGGACCAATAAAAAAAAAAAAGCTAATGTGTCCAAGAAAAAGTATAGACTAATACACTTTACTGGCACAGCGGTAAAGCGTCAATTTCGAAGGCATGTAGTTTGAATAAAATATTTAAATATTGATTTAAATGAAAAACAAACTAGATAGTTGTGTGTCTCATTCCTTTTGAATGAAACATACCATTAATTTTATACTCACCATTATTACAAACTATACTGAACAATGTATCCAAGCTCATGGGCAGTGTTACCGGCTGAAAAAATTAAACGTAGGTTTATACATTACATATTAACATTATACATCAGCCATGTCAGTAATGGGTAGCCCTGACCTTGAACCGGTATGCGCGTGTCAGGAGTCAATCTAACCCTGTAATTTTAAATCCTACCCTATGATTGGTCCGTGGTAATATGGAACTCTATCACTGCCCAATATTGACACATGTATTGCCCACAACATTCCTTTATTAAGTTCTCTGGATTAATATTCTATTAGCCACGTTAGTAAGTGAGTCAATATTTTTCCGATGGGTCGCGTTTTACACACAACTCAAGCCTACGGTCACAATTGACTGTGACTGGCAGCGAAGGCACCAATATTTTTTAAACAATTAAGCTACTATTTAAGGCTCTGTGCAAATGCAGACACTGTAAAATGTCTAGCTTTTTGTCGTAGTTGTTAGCCGTATCGATACATAATGTGAGCTAGAAAAAAATACAGTGTATAGTCAAATGTTTAAAGAAAAGACTTATTAAAAAATATTTTACAGAAATGATCTAGCATCTTAGGAACACGCTAAAAATGCTTTTCGTTCCAAAATTCTCTAATTGTTGTGCAGAAACTATGATATTTTTGTAAGTAATTAAAATTTAAAAAAAAAAAACGATTTTTTCAACTAAAGATAAATAAAATAATTGGTGGCATTTTTTCATTATTCAATTAAAACTGAAATTATGTTCATTAGCAGATAAGAGATTCAACTAAAATGAAACTCATTATTTTAACTCGACGTACTACTGTAAAAACTCCTCAAATACGTAGAAATCTGCTTCTCACCGCGCCGTACAGTAATTTATTTTTAATGGACGTTGAACTTTTAAAGTATAAGCGATTACAAGTCAATGTGTAGCAATTAGGGAGTTGGTAGGGTAATGAAGGAAGTAATGGATGGTAGTCATCTTAACTATAGGCAATTGAACTGTGTTAATTGATCCCAACAACGAGCAATCAATCTGGTAACAACAAACTAGTAAACTGTAGACATTGACATTGCGATACATCGCATCAATTAAGCAATTAGTTTTTTTCATTGTGCAGATTTCAATATCATTGATTTAAAAAGGTTTTATTATTTATTTAAAAATACATACTTTCTGCAATCCTTTAGTTTCCTTACTGAGGAAGTCGAAGAAGCAGTTACCATAAAATTGTTTTCACACATCTTTGTAATATTTAGTGACAGCATTCCTGCCCGCCAGTAAACATGGTGCCATGTTTAATTTCGGCTGTTTAGGTAGGTAACAAATAGACAAACTCACTCTCGCATTTATAATATTAGTAGGAACGTTTTATGAGTACTGAGGAATCTAGGTGGTCAGCAATATGATTGAACCTGAATGGGGACAATGGCCTTACAAGCGTGAATATATGTGGCGTGTGGGAGTTTACTGGAAGTATGCAAAAATGCAATTTCAATCGGCAGGTCTATGGTATAGCGTTTGTGGTGTGGCTTTTGCTACTTTGACGAGGGAATTGTTTTATAAATGTTTAACAGAAACTAGTTATTGTATACACAGTTGTGACGAAGTCATCCTTCATCTTCATTTCAATCAACCTCTTTCATGACGATACCTTTTATCTCCATCACGGTCCACTTCATGATTCATTCTTTATTCAAATCAAAATTCGAATTTAGTATTGTTGTGTCGAATCGTTCATATTTTGATCATCATCATTACATTCATCATCACATTCGATTCTGAACGCTAGTGGTTCGACACACAGTTGTCGCTCTGACGAATAGTCTCCTGCAATATTACAATTACTTATTTTTAACTAGCTTAAATTGTGATATTAAGCTATATTTAAAAAATATAAACATTACCATGAAGTGTTAATTGAAGTTGTGAATAACAATATACCTATATAACAAAATGTATGATACGTTGCATTGATCTCTGTTGCTGTTGCTGCCGTGGAGAGAGCTTTCCAGTTGAGCTAACCGGGAAGGAAACACGGAGGGAGGCACTCGGTGACACAGTATTATGTTGTGTGGTATTTTACTGTGGGGATGAGCAGCAGCCGAGACAATTTTTATATAGTGCAAAAAAGCAGTCCGATCTATTTGTAGTCTAGGCCCTGGAGTCTCTTCGCGAACTATTTGAGCAGGTAAATATACCTTACCGTCCCTGTCCCTGTATACATTCGGAACATCCGTAAAACAGCAAAGTTTTGTAAGAACAGTTGATGTACACGAGTTAAATACTCGAAATAAATTGCGGTACCGGGTTTTAGACGTGGCGGAACTTCTGTCTGAGTCGTATCTGCGGAACAGTCTTAGGTACTACAGTAAAATATTATTGTAGAGCCAAACACTGTTTCCTATTACTGTGGGTAATGGACCCAGGCCGGAGAAGGCCTATGAAGATATCCCAACAAAAATAAATTGTTAACTGAGTTACCATATTTGAAGTTTAAGTCATTTATAAAGCGTGCCCTAATGTTAAGAGCATATAATATTAATTGACGTTACAGATGTCTGGCGTACACCTCTTTGGTGCTTTTAATCTGGATCCATGAATGGTCATGAATATTATGTAATTTGTCTAGGTATACTGAAATGGTTAACCATAAATGTGTGCAGTTTAATATTATACCTACTGCATCCATTATAATAAGTCGTAATTAATATTTTAACAACATTTTAAGATCATATCGAGTCTTATTTTGTAACTATAATAATTTTATATGTCAAGTCGGCCGTAAGCTCTCTTTGTTTACTTATGTGATTAAAAATTAAAATCATTGATATAGTGTACATTTATTATCAAAGCATTGGATACAGTGCTATATCTAACCTTAACAATCGTAAGAACAGTGATTTTTGTGCGTTGAACAACTTAAAACGTTATAATTACATCTGTTTATAAAATTTGGAACCATCATACTACCCTAAACCTAAAATAATAAGACTGCAATTAATAAACTGCTGAAAATATACAGTGACAAGTGTCTAGTGTGTGCGGACCCATAGCCTGATGGAGTGTGTTGACTCACGGTGCTAATACCACATAAGCTATAGATACGAGCCCCCATAGATTAATTATTTTAAGAACAGTGCCATCTATTGGTCTGTCACAGCAATAATAAATACATTGATTGCATACATAGTACAAAATATGCCAATCAAGTGTTGTAGCTGTAGTAAGTACATGTCACCAGCAGATGTCGCTAAATGTAGCAAATGCCGTGCGACGTACCATGGGCTATGTGTATCTCTGCCACAAGCGGGTACCATGGCATCTACTTGGCGCTGTCCGAAATGCAAAGAAAGTCCAAAAAAAGACAGCAAGGCGGATACGACAGCTGAGGGCCACGATAAGCCTACGGCAACAAGCTGTCTGCTCAGTGCAGCGACAGTCACCTCACAAGGGACGATTACTGCCATTGAATCTGAACTTCTTCAAATTAGAGACGAGCTGCGTATCGTACGGAATGAGTTCCAGGCATTCCGGGAAGAAGTGTCTGAAGTAAAAGCTTTTATCACCCGCGTAGACAGTCTGGAGCAAAGAATTGATGTACTGGAGCAAACTAATCGGGACAGGGTTGAAACAAGTTCTTTGAGAATGGACAAGGTAGTAATGCAACTAAATCGCGACCTAAATGATAGGAACCAGGATCTACTAGTAAACGATATTGAGATCGCTAAATTCCCTGAGAATAGCGGAGAAAATCTGACGCACACAGTGAAACTGATAGCTACCAAGCTAGGCGTTACCATCGAGGATCGCGACATAGTAAGCGTGGACAGAGTTGGGGGTCGACACATAAATGCGACAGATTCATCAGGCCCGACTGAGACCAGGCCACGCCCTATAGTGGTCCGCTTAGCGCGTCGAGATGTGCGGGACGCATTTCTCAAAGGCGCGCGTGTGCGGAGGGGTGCAAATACAGGTGACCTCAACCTCCCTGGACCACCAACGCGGTTTTATATTAATGAACGTCTGACCAAACCAAATCGAGTGTTATTTCGGCAAGCCAGGGACGCTGGTTCTGGCTGGAAATTTATCTGGACAAGCAGAGGACGCATTCTTGCCCGGTACAAGCAGGGTGATGAAGCTCACCCCATTCGCTGTGAGGCGGACATCTTGCGGGTTTTTAAAACTGGATCTGAAGCGGAAAAGTCTGAGACTTCTAAAAATATTGGGTAGGATTATTATTGGACATTATATATTTGTATGTTATTTTCTATTATTAATTATTTGGCATATTTGTGCCTATTCATTTTACTTGTTTTGTTTGTATAGTTTATTTAACATTCCAAGCTTTTATTATGCCAGGGGGAACATATTTAATGAATTTTCACCTTTAAAAATATTGTTCGTTATAGTTTGCACAGGTACCATGTACATACCATTACATTATACAATCACAACATATATAAATATATTACATCAAATACATTACAGAACACAATACCGGTATTTAAGTAAACTAAGCTGTACGAGATACTTATTTGCTTTTTCAAAACAATTATTTTATTATATTATGAATATTCTGACAATGTTAATGATGAACTGCTTAACTATCATATTGTATAGATTAACTGCAAAACAAAAATGAACCAAAGCAAATTTTTAAAGGTTGGTCTTTTTAACGCAGGTTCACTTGCCACCGGCCAAGATGAGTTCGTAATTGCTATGAGCAACCACTCGGTAGACATAATGGCGATCAATGAGACATGGTTACGATCGGGAGAGGAAGGGCGAGCACCTACTGTTCCTGGTTATCGCCTCAGGCATATACCACGTCCGATAACCGTGCGCGGAGGTCGTGGGGGAGGAGTTGCCTTTTACATTAGGTCCGGTATAGGTGCACGTGTCAGACAACATCCTGAAAACCCGGAGGTAGAACAACTGTGGATGAGTCTAAGCATAAACAAGAAAAAGCTACTTTTGGGAACTGCCTACCGCCCTCCCTGGTTGGATCTGGACCGATTTCTTGACTCCCTTACAGAGAGTATTAACGCCCTCGCTCCACATGACAACATCGTACTGCTCGGTGATTTTAATGTGAACATGCTGGAACCCAGTAGTTCCAAATCAAAGCGATTCACAGAATTTTTGAACTACTGTGCGCTGGAACAAATAGTAACATCGCCCACACACTTCGTTAATGAAAGCAGTTCACTCATTGATGTTGTCTGCACTGATGCTCGTTATAGGAATCTGTCTGTCAACCATACTAGCGAACTGGGACACCACTCGTTCATCGCATGTCAGCTTGTGCTTAAGAAGGATGGACCGACAAGGAGAGTGGTAATATATCGCCCACTTAAAGATATAGTACTTAACCGTTTTGAGGGTGACCTGGAATCGATCCCGTGGGACTCTATATGTGACCTTCAAAATGTTAATGATATGGTCTCCACGTTTAATTGCTATATCACTCAATTATTTGATGCACACGCTCCAATTAAACTCATATCATTTAGAAGCCTACCAACACCTTGGATAACAGATACTATTAGGTTAATGTGTAGCCTGCGTGATAAAGCTCGAAATCGTTACCGCCACTCTAAGTTGCCAAGACATAAAGAGTACTATATTCAGTTCAAACGTCAGGTCGTGAAATCTCTTCATAGTGAAAAAAAAGCATACTTTACAAAGCACATTAATGAGCATATCAATAACTCTAAGATTTTATGGAAAAATCTCAAATCACATGTCTATGCCATAAACCAGCAAAATGTGCTCCCAGAGCATCTTCACGACCCCGATGGGATAAACAGGGCTTTCCTGGAAGTGCCGGGAAAACAAGAAGTGACCATTTCGCAGCTGACATTCTTTGAATATAATAAGTGTGGTTCGTCTGTATTTTCACTTAAACCAGTTGACCAACATGCTATCCTTAAGATTATAAAGAACATTGCGACAAATGCTCAAGGAGTTGACGGTATATCTAGGGAAATGATACGGCTCACGCTTCCACAAGCATTGCGGGCTATAACAGCTATAGTTAATACATCTATAAGCACGAACACATTTCCTGGCCTTTGGCGGCGTGCGATCGTTCGACCAGTACCAAAAACCAATGGCCACCCTCAAAGCTACAGGGAATTGCGACCAATAAGTATTCTTCCCTGTTTGTCAAAAATACTGGAGCGGGTGGTATGTTTGCAAGTCACAGAATACCTTGAAGTGAATCGTTTACTCCCAGACCTCCAATCAGGTTTTAGACAGGGACGTGGAACTGCCACTGCTCTAGCAGATGTCGTAGGCAATATCCTGGAGGCCAGGGATCGGGGGGAGGGATCTATTCTGACGCTGCTAGATTTTTCACGGGCGTTCGATGCTATAAATGTAACTTTGTTACTGTCTAAGCTAAATTATTACGGATTTGATGGAAATACAATTCGATGGTTTGACAGCTATCTGACGGACAGATCGCAATATGTGGAGATACAAAAGGAAGATGGTTCTTCGATTACCTCCGCCCATCAACCCGTTACTCGTGGAATACCGCAGGGATCAAATTTAGGACCACTTCTTTACATCATATATAGTGCAGATGTAACGCAATGCCTACTGGATTGTCGTTACCATATGTATGCGGACGACATCCAATTATACATGCCTATCAGTGCCGGTGAGACGACGTCATCTGTCCAAAAGATCAATGAGGAGCTGAATAGGGTTGTTTCCTGGGCGGAGCGCAACTGCTTGGTCTTGAATCCGACGAAATCGAAATTCATAATCTTGGGCAGCAAAATACAAATAAAAGCTATTTTGTCTGCCAGGCCGGAGATAACGATTATGGGGGAAAATATCGAGAGAGTAGAAACAGCATGTAACCTGGGCTTGATCATCGATCCCGAGCTACGCTTCGAGGCCCATATCAGCAATGTGGTCAAAAATTGTTTTTACCGACTGAAGCTGTTGTATAGGTTTAGACAATACTTTAGTGTTGCGTTAAGAAAAAGACTAGTTGACAGTTTAGTTCTAGCAAAACTAAACTACTGCGATACTGTGTATGGCCCTTGCTTGTTGTCAAGAACTGAGCGTCTTGTCCAGCGAGTGCAAAATGCATGCGCTAGATTCTGTTTCGTCATCCCGCCTCGTAACCATGTCACACCTTTTCTAAATGACGCTAATGTTTTGAAAATGGCAGCCAGAAGGAAAGTACATATGACCATCCTCCTGTTTGGTATTATTAAAAAGAAAATACCAAAATATTTATATGAAAAATTAACTTGGAGGCAAGATTACCTTTCATATTCCACCCGATCTGCGACTAACCCGCTGTCGATTCCACGATATAGGACTACAGCATTTAGGGGTTGTTTCAAATATGCTGCCACTCATTGCTGGAATAATATCCCACCGCCATGTCGATCTAGTAACAGTAAATTAAGTTTAAAACATAACCTCAAGAAGCATCTATTAGAAGATCAAAAATGTTTAAAATAACAAATGTTTAAGATAACAAATACAATTACAATCACCTACTCATTACTGACCGAAAGGCAGCAGGGAGACGTATTACTGTGACCGGCAATCATGGCAGCATAATTACGAATATTCCCGGTGGGCTCCTGGAGACATCCTTTAGATGGATGCCTGATTGGTATTGCGTTCTTGTGCTTGAATTTTTATTTTTTTCTTATTTACTTCGACTTGATGTCCGTACGTTACCTGGGCCTCCTATCGAAAACCAGCGCTGGAATACTGCCTATGCAGTATTTTAGCATATAGCTGAATGGGAGACCCGTTGTTGGCACAATGTGTAATTTTGTTGTAAGAATGTGTGTAACCATGTATATTGTGTGCCAATAATAAAAATCTTTCTTTCTTTCTTTCTTTCATATGATGTTATTTTTAAATAGCATGTAAAGAGTTCATTATCATGTGTACTCTTTTATATTATTATTTATTTAAATTCTTCTGACTATTCATAAGTGCGCAAATAGTTTTCATGAATAAATATCTTTAATTTTGATTTTTATTTTTATATAAAACTTTGTCTCGCACTAAGATTTCTCCTGTGTCGTGGGTGCGTTTACAGACATAAATTTCACGGTTCTATCGTTCGATCGTCTATCGAAATAAACTTTTTATTGTGAATTTAATTTCCGATTATTAATATCATGTATCGGTAAGAAGGTGGTATCGACAGCTATGCTTATCTATACTCTATACAAAAAATTAAATTGAAGTGTCTGTTTGTAATGTCAAAATAACAGCTTTTTACTAAATGCATATGAAAGTATATACGTTACCTATAACAAAAAAGCAATTTTTAATTTTTTTGTCTGTCTGTCTGTCTGTTTGTTCCGGGTAATCTCCGAAACGGCTGCACGGATTTTGACGGGACTTTCACTGGCAGATAGCTGATGTTATAAGGAATAACTTAGGCTACTTTTATTTTAGAAATATAATTAGGGTTCCGCGCAAAAAAATAAAACCCTTGAAATCCCATATATATATTCTATGTCAAGTGTCTATGTCGAAGTACTCTAAATTTCTTTTAATTAAACGTGGGTGGAAACGTGGGTGAAACCGCGGGTCCCAGCTAGTATGAAGAATAAGCAGCGTAATGATATAAAAAAACATATATGCTCATACAAATCCGAAAATAATGCGTTAATGTAAATTACATAGTGGTACCCAAAGTAATGAACGTGACCCATTTTTTAGGCCGATCCGGCCGGCGAGTCCGAATCCGGGAGTATTTAGCAATTCAGCATATGAAGGGTGCGTGAGGCCACTGTGTATCTTTCTTTTAGATTGACTCTGCGTTTGGAAACGGAAAGCGGTAGTTTTGTATTGATTCGCGTCGGCGTCACTGCCTTCATCTCCTGAAATATTACTGATGGTTATATCCCCAGCTTTTGTTTTATAAACCATACAGTAGCAATTGATTCATTATCATTTCAGCCGAAGGATGTCCACTGCTGGACATATGTCTCCCCCAAATATCGTCACAACAGCGGCTGTATGCTGTGTTGTGTGCTCATTGAATCTATTTGCTATAATCGCCACGTTTTGCAGGTGGGTTGGTGATCGCAGTTGATTAGTACTCGAAGAACGCTGCTGCCTATCCTCCGCCTAATTCCATAGTCGCCCTTTACGACACCCACGGGATGAGATGTGGTGATGGTATTATTAGCCGCCATCACACTACCCGAAATCGATTCGAACAGTAGATACTTGAAATGTCCAATAAAATCTCTGGCTCATATTCAAGGACTCGTATAGAAATAAACCAATCAGAAACACATCAAGTCGAACACAATCAGTAAGATCACTACAAGGTCAAATTGCCTAATAAACGGAGGAGGGCCTCCATTCCGATTTTCATTTTCAGTTATACGATATGATCTCGGAGTCTATTCTGCGAAGCACTGGGTCTTAATCATTCATTTGATACGCAATTTCACGGGAGTTATTTACACGTTTATATTAGAATTTTCGAGAACCCGGGATGGTTCCACCAATTTCTACAAGAGTATAATTTCTCATTTCTATCAGATGGCCCCGTAAATGAATTCGATATGTTAGCACTTCACATATATTTTCCGGGTAATTGGATTTTTGGGTATTGCAATATGGGGGTTTTTATTTAAAAGTGGGATTTCGTGTCTGGCTGTCTGCGATACTTTAAACGAGTGAATACTAGACATGCCTTTTAAGTTCTGTCGTTTCCATATTTCCCATGTTACGACTATTGCACTTGAGGATCGTAGAACGGTTAACACTGAGTGGTGTACCACAGTTTGTTTACCACAAGTCATCGCCGAACTTCGAAAATCTAACTCAAAGCGACGCATCATCCTGCACCGCGACAACGCAAGCTCACACAGCACTCGTCAAACAATTGAGTAGGTATTTGAAGCAAGAAGAAAAAAAAAAATTCTTCACCATCCTCCATACAGTCCTGACCTAAGCCCTAACGATTTCTTTACATTTCCTAAAATTAAGAAAAGTCTTCGTGGTCAAAGGTTGAAGAAGTCGACGCTTTCAAGTCAGCCATTTTGAACACTCCCACTTTAGAGTGGAATAAATGTTATAACAACTGGTTTGAAAGGCATGCCTCGTAAAGAATTTGACAAAAAGTTCAGGTGCACGTTCACGCTTGCCCATATAACTATTGTATCTATAATGCTACCCAGGACTTGTTCCGCGTAGCAATATTCTGCGCTCGTCACCTTGCGACATTAATTATTCGGTCTCTGATGTAATAAAAGTAATGCCACTGGTTACAGTGCCCTTCAAACATAGTAATGCCTAAAACTTAACACTCTTACCGGGTATTTTTGGGTAGTCTCTTATACCCTGTGATGTATATATTATAATATATATATATATATTTTTACTTTTCCCCACCCTAGGATTTCTCCTGTGTCGTGGGTGCGTTTACAGACATGAATTCCACACACGATACACCCAGACCCGGAACAACTACCTGCAGATCATACAAATATTTGTTCCGTGTGGGAATTGAACCCACGACCCCCGGCGCAGCAGTCGTTTCTATCGGCCACTGCACCAACCGTGTCGTCAATTATTATATCATTATTTATAGTATTTTGCATACGTCCAACGTATTGGCCATTATCTAAGCATCAGTTCAAAGACATTTAGAAGTGAAAATTTGCCGAATGCATAGCGGCATTTTTATCCAAGAATATGATTAATGTTATAGTAAAACCGCAGTCGGTTGAATTGAAGTCTCCTGTTTATCATAAGATTTTCCAGTAGACGAAAAGAAACTATTCTGAGAGGATATCGCAGTTACTGCACCCGGCAAGCCTATAGTTAAACGCGGAGTAATGTTATTACTAGAAAGGCAGAGGAAGCCAGTAATTCTACAAATATAATCCTGTACCGCGGCTCGTGATCTGAAGTGAGGGGAGTATCCTAACAGATAAGATAAAGATAAAAATATTTTTATTCATGTAAAAGTAAAACCATATGCAGGCACTTATGAATAGTCAAGACTTTAGTTGCCGCGTTCCAAGATGTTGATTTCCTATGGAGAAGAACGGGCAAGAAACTCTATGGTTACTCTTTTAAAATCATAATATTTGTTACAGTATTTTTGATTACATTGTTCTCAAAATAAATAATGTGACGACAATGTAGCAGAAAAAAGTAAACTTCTTAAAAAGTCCACCCTAAGGTACACTAGATGTTAGTCCATTGCCGACAAATTAATAAAATAGCAGCTTAACTTGATGATAACGACATAATAACGCTATAATACATTGAACACGGTAACTATCGAAGTTACTTCATCAGTAAGTACGTGGCAAGTATTCACACAGCTCATCTAATGGAGAAACTTGTACTATATGCGGCGGTCGTACTAGTGAGTCCCAAGTTTTTGAAACATCACAATTTTTGGGATCTCTAAGGCCTGTCAAATTGAATTGTTGCTCTAGCTTTATACCACAGCTACTAGTAATGTATTATATTATCTGTGTCATAACTAAATATTGTAACAATATCAACAATTTATATTTGGCGATGAAGCTCGATACCATATTAATTGTAAAGTTTTGTTCATCTCTCCTTTTATTAAATTCGCTGTATTTTTCGTACGTGGGGTATCCTCTTGGATTTCCACCGTAATGGGGAAGGCCGAGGGGCGTACCGGACTCTTACCGGTCAATTCCCCACGGTGTTCTTTCGACCTACCTATCGTTGAGGGTGTGGGATTCACTCGTGCATTCATCGCTCATATTATTATTTCCATACTACGCTACGAATAGCACCAATCTCATCCCGTGGTTGTCGTAAAAGGCGACTATGGGATTACCCGGAGGATAGGCAGCAGCGTCCTTTGAGTACATTAACAACCAACTGCGATCGCCAACCCGCCTGCCAAGCGTGGCGATTATGGCAAAACCCTCCAATGAGCATAACACATCCAAGGGAATCGTTGTGGCAATCTTTAGGGGAAGCTTGTGTCTAGCAGTGGACTTTATTCAGGTCGAAGTTTGCCATGATTGGGAGATTGTTTCTTCAAAGTAAATTATATAAGAAACATTGATATATACCCTAAGAACGGAGACTGATTTTTAATTGTTGTTAAGCTTCTCACGTGTCTGTCCTGTTCAATTACTGATATTCATAATCATTTAAGGACAGTCTATTTTTGCAAAAGTATAAATAATTTCTTTGTTATATTCTCCTCCTCATCCGCTTGTTAGTAAATACTTTAGTATTTAGTTGCTTCAAGGTATATTCAATTAGACTAGAAACTTCAACTTGGCTTCTCATGAGTATAAAAAATACTTAAGAGTCAGCCGGGCTGTTTGAATCTTTTTCTGCTACGAAAGATCAAGAATCACAAACCAGTTCAAGGTTCTTTTCTGCAAAAAATGTTTTAGGATCTTCTGAATAAGTGTCAGATTCGCATGGAGGTAGATAGTAAGGTATGGGTAGATATTTGCGGCAGTGGACTGGAAGTTTTACTTGTAGTGCGCTCTGGTCCGGTCGTAAAACGGTTAAACTTCCAGACTTTGAAATCAGTGTGACAGTTGAAAATTGAAACATTTTTCCGAAAGATTGCTTTACGGAAGCTTTCATGGAAGTTGCTCTTACGGGAAATAAAGTTGCAATTAAATTACATACTTCCATCGCAGTAATGTATTAAGTTATTTGATTCAAAGGATCTATTCATCTGCGTAACCCGACTCTGTCTTCGAAAGTGAAGACGAAAGCCCTTTATACGTTATAGATATGTTATCGTTCGGGTTTCCTTCTAAGTTTTTATTATCCGTAAAAATTAATGGTTTTGTTACTGGTAGTGGTAGTGGTCTCTTATTGCAATAGTCCGGCTAGGTACGAACTACCGCACTAAGTACACATGACGTATTTCCGCCGGGAGAGAATAAATAAAGGTAGGTATTCCGTGTGGTGTCCGGATTAAGAATATAGCACCACTCCATCTCCTTCCGTGGATGTAAAAGGCGACCAAGGGAATCTAACCAGAGGGATGGGCAGCAGCGTACCTTCTGTGAAGCGGTAGCCATACTACGCTCACCAACCCGCCTGCCAAGCGTGGTGAGTATTGGCAAATACCCCCCAAAATGATGACACAGTTGTTGAATCTATGGGGGAGGCCTTTGTTCAGCAGTGGACGCAATGGCCGATATGATGATGATGATGATGAGGTACTTCCGCAGGCCAGGTATCCTGTTGCCAAGCAGTAGTGTTTAAACTTTAAACATTACTGGGTTCTGGTTACAAGGTAGGCAGTGGAATTACAGGGTATAAGATATAAATATAATGTATTGTCCATGTGGTGTCCGGATTTAGAATATAGCACCACTTCATCTCCCGTGGAAGGCGTCAAATAGATTCTAAACCAGAGGGATGGGCAGTAGCGTTCCTTAAGTGGAACTGCAGCCATTCTGCGATCAACAACCCGCCTGCCAAGTGCGGAGAGTACTGGAATATTCCCCCCAATATGATAACACAATTGTGGAAATCTATGGCGAAGGCCTTTGTTCTGTAGTGGACGTTATATGGCCGATATGGTGAAGATATTAAATAACTGATGTGTCAAGGTGTCGAGCGCAGTGTGGTACCACGCAGCACTAGCTCGGGGTAGCATTACATTTGTTATAGAGGATGCGATTACGATTATATTTTTAATTTCAGTATAAAGTGTGTGTGTGCAGTGTGTTTATAAAGTATATAAATACAAACTCGTTTTGAAGTTTATAGGCTGGAGGCCTCTTTTGGTTTCGCCAGAAAATTACCGGTTAAGCAACCACATTTCCCAGAAATGTATGCGTGAAGCCCAAAAAAAAAAAAAAACGAAGTTTATAATTCGTATTTTACGATATGAGAGCAGATAAAGTATTTTAAAGTATTGTCGAAAGCTTGCGTGTTCTTGGCAGTTTCGTAAGTTTCGAGAAATTGAAAATATATTTTAATTAACAAATTAATTTAGTTCTAAAATTCTTTTTATTCAAATTAAAATTCCTTGACTGGTAATCTAAACAGTTTACGTACGCAAGAGTAAAAGTATAGTGATCTATTTATTGATGTAAAAGTATGTATTTGACGACAGGTGGTGTTTCAGTGTCTTTGAACAAAAAACACTAATGGACGCTGTTACCTCAGTGTTTTATCGGATTTCCGATATCGCGAGAGCAAATATCGAAATGTTAAGGTCCCTTCCAAAAGATTGTTTCTCGTACTTTATTTACGGTGTTTGCAAAGTTGAAACATAACTCGAAGAGTATAATCCCTTCCGGCCTCCATAATGCGGATTTTATAGGACCGATGATCACCTTGTGTTTGGGATCGATGTGCGTTGTGAGAATAAGAAAGAAGGAAAGAAATAATTTTATTTGGGATGCACAACATTTTTTTTTTTACAATACGGAAAATAATAAAAAAAGCAAACGTAAACAAAGACAGTTAAGTTTTCTGCATGCGACGTCAGTAAGGGATTCTCTTCACCAGAATATACTGTCTCGTACACAGACAGGTTGGCTATGTATAAATTATTTAGGTTTTACGTTAGCATACTTCTTGTGAACTGTATTGGTTGATGTTGTAGACTTTCTGAAAGGTGGACGTGAGGGTAACACACTACGGGCAGGGCGTTATTAGTGAAATATATGACTAATAAAGTAGGGTAGTTACTATGTAATGTTTTGTCATGATGTCTATCGATCGTCGACTGCCTATAGTCATGATGTCCGTTAAGTCCGTGTGGTGGCCGGATTAACAATATAGCACCACTCCCTCTCCTGTGGATGTAGTAAAAGGCGACTAATGGACTCTTAGCCAGAGGGATGGGCAGCAGCGTCCTTTCTGTGGAACTGTAGCCATACTACGCTCACCAACCCGCCTGTCAAGCGTGGTGAGTACTGGCAAATTCCCCCCAATATGATAACACAATTGTGGAATTCTATGGCGAAGGCCTTTTTTTTTAAATAAACATTGCCCCACACTCGCACTTCTCCTGTGTCGTGGGTGCGTTTACAAACACAAATTACACACACAATACACCCAGACCCGGAACAAATACCTGCAGATCGTACAAATATTTGTTCCGTGCTGGAATCGAACCCACGACCCGGTGCGCAGCAGCCGGCTGTATCAAACACTGCACCAACCGTGCCTTTGTTCAGTAGTGGACGTTATATGGCCGATGTGATGAAGATACTAAATAACTGATGTGTCAAGGTGTCGAGCGCAGTGTGGTACCACGCAGCACTAGCTCGGGGTAGCATTACATTTGTTATGGAGGATGCGACGCTTACTAGCAGGCGAATGACTTGCTGGTCTCGTAACCATTAAATACGTATAGTAAACGATGTTTAAGTAGGGCACCAAACTCAGTCCCTATTGTGCTAACGAGGGTATCATTTATGTTATACACGGCCGGCTCAACTGTATTGCTTCTTTGACTCCATCGTCTCAAACTACTTAAAATCAAAGTCCAACATCGAGAGGCACGTTGTGAGCACACACGCACATACGTACAATCAATCAGAAAATGTATTCGACACTTTAGCACCGATTTACCCAAAATGGCGTACTAGGAGATGGTCCAAAGTTTATTTAATTCATTTTTAATATACAAAAGTGTATAGAGGCGGCCTTAATGCCAGAGGCATTTACTGCCAAACCACCTTTGGGTGATACAGCGACAACAGTTAGAGGTATAGATGCGATAGCATTTATTTACCTACACAGAATAGAAATTACAAATTATGTATAAACTTACCTAAACATTACATGTATAATTAAATATACTAAATAAACGTACATAAATAATAAATAAAATCGTACATAATATATAATAAATATAAACAAATAGGAATATAGAAAATAAAGGCCGAGATGAATCTGCCGTCGTCAAGTAGCTATTTACGTACTTAAATTTTATAGTAGTTAACTGACCGTTTACCATTCTAATTTCGAGAGGCAGCACATTCCACAGAAGAATAGATTAAACAAAGATGGTAGCATGAATAAAGTGTGATGAGAAGGACATTGAAGAAGACGATTATTACTAGAACCCAGATTATTATTGTTTTAGCCACTACATCCGATTTTAATATCATAACCTGTCCCGACGAATTTCGAGGGAACAGTTTCGATTTCCCAGCAGTATACTCGGCCTGTAATAAATTTCGTGTTCGATTTGACGTCAGACGTCAGCTTTGATGACTATCAATTATGATAATTGGTTTAATATATGTTCATAGATTATGTGCAAAGGCTTCATCGGGATTATAGACAATAATGGTTTATGTTCTAAAATCTTTGTCCCTGTCCCGAAAAGTAACTATTCCTATCATCATCATCATCATCATCATATCAGTCAAAATACGTCCACTGCTGAACAAAGGCCTACGCCATTAATTTTCACAACGAGTATTTACATGCCGCCCGCAACCATGACTCCAAGCGAACTTCACCAGGTCGTCTGTCCACCTCGTTGGAGGACGAACCTTTTTGCCCCAACGGCCATCAGTTCTACGAGAAAAGTGCTCCGCCCATTGCCACTTCAGCTTACCAATCCTTTCAGCTATGTCAACAACTGTAGTTCTTGTATGGATCTCCTCATTTCTGAATCGATCATGTAGAAATATTCTCGTAAAAAAATCTTATGGGTCAAATAAATTCAATACATTGTTTCCATGTGTTCCATTTGCCGTGTGGTGCCCGCTCAGAATACCACCACTCCATCTCCTCCCGTGAGTGTCGTAAAATTCGACTTAGGAATTAACCGGAGGATGGGCAGCAACGTCCTTCGAGTACATTAACAACTCAACTGCAATCGCCAACCCGTCTGCCAAGCGTGGCGATTATGGCAATACCCCCCAATGAGCCCACAACACACCCATATCGGTCGTTGTGGTGATCTTTGCGGGAGGCCTGTGTCCAGCAGTGGACTTCATTTGGCCGAAATGATGATTGTTTCCATTTTTTGTGATGTATATAAACTGAATCTTAGGTCATTTCATTAATCTGTGAAATGTTAGCAGCATTTGTTACTTAACACATTTATTATTAAACTACAAGACTTAAGAAAATTGTCAAACGCAGGTGGCTCGCTATCTGCCCCTTTACATAGCTATTTATAAGTTTGCAAAATCTCAGACCAACATTAAACTGAGTCAACCGAACATACGTCCCTATTTGAATGTCCCTAACAGAGGGTTCGAATAATAAAATAAGCCGAGCGGTTTCTTCGCGCTTTTTCTCCTCCCCACCCCCACGCTGTTTTATCGTAGGAAGATGCTGAAAATCCAATTTCTCTCGGGTGCTATTCACAAACTGGGCAGCATCAAAGCGATGACGCTGAACGCCCTAATATGTCGGTCATCAATATTTTTCGTTCAGTTTTACGACAATAGTCCCTTTCTTGATAACATTGATTTCTTTTTTACAGCACCAATATTTCCTTTCTCTTTCTTGAGTGTAAGAAAAATGAAATTCGTTACTTAACATAATTTTGTTACAAGAAAGATGTTAACATCATTACTGCGGCGGCTTCTCGTGAATTCTGAGATCTCGGTATGAATTTTCACAGCTCTTTATTAAAGAGGGTTTAAAATCTGAGATGGAACAATTTTCGTTAACAGAAATAATTTCATTCAAACCAAGTGATGAAATTTTAAAGATAGCTGTTGTTTAATGATGTTGCTAATATTGCAATCGTTCTTCATAAAATATTGTTTCAATCAAATAATCATTTTTGTCTTTTGTAGTTAGTATAGTATAGTTATCGAACGATTTTCAATCAAAACCATGATTAAGTTAAAACAGTTTCAGTCCTATTATGGAATAACTTTGAATTAAGTGTTGAAAGTTCACAACTCTTTAGGCGTAAGTGATTATTGTTCTATAAAATAAATAGGACGAGGAAATAATGTAAATGTTAGAAAACAAACTGAAAATAAATAGCCTGTAAAACTTTGGGAGTTTTTGGGTCTAACTGGTATCGCCTGGCGTAGAGCTAATCAATAAGCTAAAAGATAGATCAAGATAAAAACACCTTGTTAATAGTTCACGGTCTATGGTGATTTAATTACATCGGAAATTAATGCTGGATTGATACCATATCTGAAGGCAAATTCTCGTTTTTTTTTTGTGGTTGTTAATTATTTTATTTATTTAATCTAAACTTATTGAATTACAAAGAACAAAATACAAATTATATGAATGGTAGATAAAATACCGTGCCGGCCGTGTGGTGTCGGCTCAGAATGCCACCACCCCGTCCCCTCCCGTGGGTGTCGTAAAAGTCGACTAAGGGATTGGCCGGAGGATGGGCAGCAGCGTCCTTCGAGTACATTAACAACTCAACTGCGATCGCCAACCCGCCTGCCAAGCGTGGCGATTATGGCAAAGCCCCCCTATGAGCCCACATCACAGGAGGCCTGTGTCCAACAGTGGACTTCATTCGGCCGTTAGATTAGATAAAATACTTACGCAATTAGACAAAACGGACATCACTTTAGAACAGATCATGGAGTAACGGAACTCGGGTACCCAAGGTAAGATTAAAAATGTTCAAAATATAGTTCCGATCTAGTCGTAAAGGAGACGGGTAGAAATGGGCCTGACGTTACACTATTGAAACATTTATCAATAATTGTTTTAAACTTCTTTGTTCTTACTTGATAAGTATTCTACAATGGGAAAAGGTAAATGGTATACTCCTAAACTAACAAACAACAACGTCAAACGTGCACTTATATTGCGATGAGATCGAAAATGAATCAAAAGCCAAAACTGTATTTTGCTAAGGTTTTGACACAGGCACTAAAATTGGCCTCGGTGGTCGCGGGTGCGCAGATTGGGTAGTCTGCGTGCCCACACCGAGCGACCCCCGAGAAGATGGTGGAGCGCACGTGGTCTCGTGCCGCCGTGTGCGCAGCACAGCGCAAAGCGAGGCTTGGAGGGATCCTTTACAATCCTCCCCGAGAAGTGCCTGGGGGGGCGACCTTTTTACAGTCGCCTTCCCTCCTCTAGAGGGGGTGACCGTATTACAGTCATTCTCTCCGTGATGTGCCTAAAGGCGTGGCACTAATGGGCGGCTCTAGTGTGATCTTACGAGGACCTGGAGCCCCCCTTCGGTGCCGAAGATGCTCCAGTGGTTTTAGCCGGTAGGAGTCCAGCATACCCCTTCGTCCTACCCCGGGGTGAAGGAAGTTCCATGTAGAATTTCCACTGGACACAAATAAAATATTAAAAAAGGTACTAAAATTGGCATTTCATCATTCATCATCATTTTCAGTCGAATAAAGTCCACTGCTGGACACGGGCCTCTCCAAAGACAACTACAACGACCGGTCAGGGTTTGTTATGTGCTCATAGGGGGTTTTGCCATAATCGCCATGCTTGGCAGGCGGGTTGGCGATCGCAGTTGAGTTGTTAATGTACGATTGAAGGACGCTGCTTGCCACTCATTCATCGATTAATCCCATACTCACCTTTTAGGACACCCACGGGATGATACGGGTTGGTGCTATTTTTAGCCGGCTCCACACAGCTTGGCATTTAATAAAGGTCAAAATTGACATTGAATTGAGACTAGACTAGATTGTAAAAAATTAGTAGCTTACTTTTTTTTTTTTTTGTCTATCTAACAACATTGCAGATATAAATGACATTGGTGGAATTGTGTGAGATTACCCTACAGAATGGAGACCGCGCACCGGAAAACGCAGCGTGGGACGACCTCCAACGAGGTGGACAGACGACCTGGTGAGGGTCGCTGGGAGTCGTTGGATGAGAGCGGCATGTGACCGCTCGTTGTGGAAATCTAAGGGGGAGGCCTTTGTTCAGCAGTGGACGTCCTGTGGCTGATATGATGATGATGATGATGATGACCCTACAGTGGCCCTAATCGAACAGTTGAAGTTGAGACCATACTGAAACCTGAGTCAACTTTAAGAGGAGCAGAATACAAATTTTTGCCAATTCATAATTTAATCTCAGTTCGGCTGCTTGTACTCATAGTGTGAATTAATTACGAAAATTGATCCTTAGGTGTGGCCAAAGTTTGGGGGATCCTTTACAATCCCCCCGAGGGGGTGACCGCTTTACAGTCACCCCCTCAGAGATGTGCCTATAGGCGTGGCACCAGTGGGCGGCTCCAGTGTGATCATACGAGGACCTGGAGCCTCCCTTAGGTGCCGAAGATGACCGCCCCAGTGGTTTTAGCCGGTAGGAGTCCGGCATACCCCTTCGCCCTTCCCCGGGGCGAAGGAAGTTCATGACCAATAAAAAAAAAAGGTGTGGCCAAAGTGCCTTGATGTACTTAAAAACATCCTGACCCCTTGTCATTGACTAAATTGTAAGGGTTTAGTTGGATGAATTATAAATAGTTAAAGTATTGATTATTATCATAAAGACGAAAATGAGAAGTTGGTGTTTTCATTTCTTCAACTCATAGTCAGGAGTGTAATGAGATAACGCCAACTATGAAGAGCCTCCGGTGTGATGTTCTCTCAAAGTAGATTGATTATTACTTTCAACGATTTCAAAAAGGAAAATGTGGACTCGACTTTATCCCAGATTTTATGTCCTTTCGCATTCGACTAAGTACTCTGTTTACGTCGATCGATGTGTGGTTGGTACGTTACGCCAGTTTTAAGAGTACACATACTTGGTTTTCCAAATCTATATAAGTTAAATTTGAGAGCTTTCTATCTTTTTGTCTGGCTTTGACAGATGTCAGAAGGTATTCTTTAGATTAGCAGAACTGTAAAGAGTGTACTGGTATCTAGTCTTCAACAAAGCCATTTAAAATCTATACAAATAAATAAAATTGAAGTGTTTGTTTGTAATGTCAAAATAACAGCTTTTTACTAAATGCATATGAAAGTATATACAGTACATATAACAAAAAATCAATTTTTAAAGTTTTTGTCTGTCTGTCTGTTTGTTCCGGGTAATCTCCGAAACGGCTGGACCGATTTTGACGGGACTTTTACTGGCAGGTAGCTGATGTTATAAGGAATAACTTAAGCTACTTTTATTTTAGAAAAATATTTAGGGTTCCGCAGGAAAAAAAAAACCCTTGAAATCCAATATGTATATTCTATGTCAAGTGTCTATGTCGAAGTAGGTACTCTAAATTTCTTTTAAATTAAACCCGGGTGAAACCGCAGGTCTCAGCTAGTCTGTAATAAAGCGGGAAGCTCTAATGCTAATTGACATCACGACCTAATTGCTTTAAGTCCACTCTTGTTAGGATTTACGTGAACACAAGCATGCGCTCTGTTTTCCTTAATTTCTGAATTAGCATGCAAATTCAACTTATCCGTTATGATAAAAGTGTAAAATATTATGATGTAGAATATTCTCTTTCATTTTGATTCCTGTCTGGGATTCGCTTTGTTAAGGGGAGCTGGTCTTAGGAATATAGGCATGAACAAGATTATCTCTTTTTACATTGATCACTCATCCTAATTGGTTGCGCTTACGGCCGAAATTTGTAATCAGTCTAATCCAAAATCTTTTGATTTGGGATTGAGGGTTTGTATGTTTTGTTTTAAGTATGGGGAACAAGGTGTGGTGTTCCTCCATAGAAAAGGGAGGATCCTCCAGCCAGGCGGATGGTATGCTTGGCGGGCCGAAGCCCAACGGTTGATGTTGGACGACTGTATATATGCAGCGTTGCGCGAATACTTTACAAGCGTGATTCAGGATTCTTTGACGTCATCGGAGAGTTGCAATTTATATTCAAGTAGATGTCGCTGTAAGTTGCAGTTGTATGCTGGCGATCTAGGTGTCGCCACAAGTGCAATCTTAACATAAAAACAGATAAAGTTCAAAATATTAAATCGAGAGACGACGAGAAACCATTGGTAAAAATCCTATTAGCAGCTCTGGTCCCTGATAAAGATAAGTCCATCAAAATATATAAAGACCATTTTTGTCAAAGCTATATATATATTTTGTCAAAATTTAAGATATATCTCCATGTTATACGTATCGTTACGTGGGAGGGATAATGTCTACGGATAACCTCGCTCAGGAAGGGATAACTGTCCAATGGTCCATAAATAACTCGCCGACTTGGGGACTCGCCCTGCTATTTATACGCCAGATGCAAGGCGGTTGTTTTGTGAAGATGTATTGGGATATTTTCAGTCGGGCTTACCTGGCGGCTGATATAAGATCAAAGCCTTAAGTCAAGAATCTCTATTCATGAAGATTAATAGGATCGTTGATAGATAACGTTTAGCTGGCTAGAAATGGCACTACTGAAAAAGATAAATATAAAATTATTTTTACCTGACTACGGCAAAGGAAAAAGGAGGGTTATGATTTTGATCGGTATGTTTGTATGTATATTCATCTGTTCCCTCAGATCACCTAAACTACTCGTCGCATTTTGACAAATGAGGTGTTAGAAGCGTCGTGCTATTCCGCAGGTTATAGGCTAGATGACGTCACATAAAATTCAACATGGCGGTTCAAAGCGGACATAAACAGCTACTAAGAAAATAATAAAATATCGTGTTTGGTATCCAATAAAAATTCTTAACGAGTATGTTACAAAATACATGGATTACCTATAATTTTACATACATGAATCCATTTTCTTTTTACTTTATAATTTTTAAGTCAAACCAGTTTGGTTAATAGTTAATACGCTCTTCCAACAACAATTAGGAATCCATGTTTTTTAAAATAAAAATAAGATTCAAGAACTGTGGAAAAGCACAATACAAGTTTAAAGAAAATTTCACGAAACAATATTAAACTAATAAATACATTGCTTGTAGACGAAGGCCTTTTTTTTTTTTTATTGGTGTCCAGTGGAAATTCTTCAGGAACTTCCTTCGCCCCGGGGAAGGACGAAGGGGTATGCCGGACTCCTACCGGCTAAAACCACTGGAGCGGTCATCTTCGGCACCTAAGGGAGGCTCCAGGTCCTCGTATGATCACACTAGAGCCGCCCAATGGTGCCACGCCTATTGGCACATCTCGGAGAGGGTGACTGTAAAGCGGTCACCCCCCCAGGGGGATTGTAAAGGATCCCCCAAAGCGTCCCACGGCAGCGCGTGACCACATGCGTGCTACCGTCTTCTCTTGGGTCGCTTGGTGTGGGCACGCAGATTCCCCAATCTACGCACCCGCGAACCCAGAGGTCCCCCACCTTATAGCAACGGCAGGGGTTTTCAGGCGTATCGGAATTAGGGCGGTTGTTACCCCGGCGCCGTCTCCTCCTTCTTCGAGCGGGATCGGCCCTCTCCCGATCCCGCTCTGCGGTCTCCTTCTGAAGCATGACGCTCTCACAGAAGGAGACCACTGCATTCCAGTTTTCATGCTCTGCCAACATAGCCGACACTACTGCTGGCAGAGAGAGATCTTGCCCGATCCGATCGACCAGGATCCGCCGCTCGGCGGCCCACGCAGGGCACGCCTCGAGCGTGTGCTGTGCGGTATCCTGGTCGCTATCACAATGGTGGCATTGTGCCGTGGCCTCACGTCCTATCCTGTGCAGATACGCACCGATACAACCGTGCCCGGTGAGCACCTGCGTCAGGCGGTAGGTAACGCGCTCGCTCCTTTTGAGCCAGGCTCCAAAGAGCGGCAGGACGGCCTCCACGACGCGCTTCGTCGAAAACTGCATCCGCAGGCGGTGACGCCACTTGCCAAGTGCGCGCCGCCGAGCTAGCCGCCTCAGCCTGTCCAACGCCCCTAGAGGCGCGCCTTCGCCGCTCTGGCGGAGGGAGCGTGTCTGATCGTAGACCCACGCATCCATCTCCGCCAGGATGTCAAAAGGCGGAAAACGCGCCAGGAGAGTTGCCGCCTCGTAGGACACCGTTCGGTATCCTCGTGCGATCCGGATAGCCACTCTGCGCTGCAGACCGTGAATTTTGGTTCTGCAGCGCTGGGCGCCTGATAGTCGAGCTGACCATACAGACGAAGGCCTGGAATCGTTAGTTGTGCATCGCGGTTGGGCCTTCGACTAGGAGAAATGTATTTATTAGTTTAATATTGTTTCGTGAAATTTTCTTCAAACTTATTGTAGTTTTCAGTAGTCGGGGTTTAGATTTTTAACCTTATTTATTCATGCAAAACCGCACTATATTACAGGTACTTCTGAATAGACTTAAGTTTTTGAGTTCTAAGCTAGAAAGAGAAACCCCATGGTTACTTTTTTAAAATCATAATCTTTTTTTACTACATTGTTCTCGAAATACAGGTTATCTGAGGACAATGTAGGAGAAATACTCTACACTACTTAAAAAGTTTACACTAAACAAGCCTGAAAGTAATATTTTTTGAAGTTTATGATTCAATTGTCATGGTAACCTCAAGCTGACCAATCCCAACAGACGGCACTCGTTCACGAGCTAAGAAAAAAAAGCCAATAACAGTAGTGGTTTAGTTTCAAAATTTTGTTCATAAATACTCTTATTCATAAAAAATATATATAACCTGTTCCAAACCAATTTCAGTTAAATTATATTTTGCCCTTAAATTCCAAAAGCAAACGTCGCAATGAAAGATAAGGACAAAACATATTTCAACTAAAATGGGGTCACCTAAATATGTCACTACTGTAAAAGAAAATACTTCCTGGTGACCGACGAGCACGTCATTCGTCTGGTGATAAGCGTCATGCTTGCCCATGACAATATAATGCTACGCAGTACTTATCCTGCGTGGCACCACACTGCGCTCGTCACCTCGAGACATGAAATTATTAAGTCTTTTCTGCCCAGTAATTTCACTAGCTACAGTTCTAACTGGAACACAGGACGGCTTAGCGGCGAATATCTGGCACTGCGGTGGTACCTACCAAGCCGGACTCTTGGAATAAGATACCTATCACCAATCACTATCATCATCATCATCATAATCATTTCAGCATAATAAAGTCCACTGCTGGACACAGGCCGACCAAATATCGCCATAACGACACGTGCATATGTTGTGAGCTCATTGGGGTAGTTTTGCTATCTGCTATTTGCTAGTAGTTAATGTACTCGAAGGATGCTGCAGCTCATCCTCCAACTAATCCCACAGTCGCCATTTTCGACACCAATGGGTTGAGATGGTTAGGTGCTATTTGTAGCTATCACTAATCGTACCGTCTCAATTTTCATAATTCATTAGTGTTCCCAGCGATTCCGATTTGAGTCTGTGGAGCCTGTCGGACGGACGGTCAGATATCCTTCTACACATAGAGATTACGAAGTAATTAATGTTACATCAGGCCTAAAATTTGTCATTTGTCTTATCAATGATGACAACATCACACGCTTAATAATATTAAAATGTAATCTATTTGAAAATTACATTCGTCGTTGTATCAATATCAGTTACGTGTTTACGTTATGTTCAGGCAGGTATATTAATAGAATTACTTGAGAGGCTTCACTTATTGTATTGTCTTGAAGATTGTAAGTATATCTAGTGATTCAAGTGTTTATGCATATAACGTTTCGTATATTATGACACATCGATATGTCGTAAAAGTAAGTGATGTTATATTTGTATTTTCCTTGATTAGATGTATCGATGTATGTATTCAAGTAGATGATAACCAATTCTGTAACAAATCAAATGAAAATCAAATTCTTTATTTGACATAAACACAGGTAAATATACAGGTATAATTATGGTAAAGTAAGTGCGCGTTTTACTCTGCCGAGCGTACCAATATTTTATAACAATTGCATTCACGTGATTAGAATCAAATTAATTAATTAATTATTATACTACATATATAGAACCGTTATTAGATTAACTTATATTTAAAAAATCATGGATGCTATAAAAACTATTTCTCAGCAAGCCACCTAGTTAAATGTATTTTAAATTTATTAAATGTCATAGATTTAAAATTATTCGGGATATTATTAAATAATTCAATGCTGTAAAAAAATGTTTTGTAGCATTTTAACAGAACATGAGTGTGACCACAGATAATACCAGCTTCATCATATCAGCCAACGGACGTCCACTGCTGAACAAAGGCATCCCCCATAGATTTTCACAATTGTGTCGTGATTTTGGGGGGAATTTGCCAGTACTCACCACTTAGCAGACGGATTGGCGAACTCAGTATGGCTGCTGTTTCAGAGAAGAGACGCTGCTGCCCACCTCTCTGGCTTAGAGTCCCTTAGTCACCTTTTACGACATCCACGGGAAGAGATGCGAGTGCTGCTTCATTTCAATGTCATTATTTCAATACTGCCGTCTAAGCAGCCGTTTTCTATTTTACTAAGTAGCCTTGTAACTTCAAAGTAAATAGCGCTATAATTTGACATCCATGTAGGTTATTCCAGGCCTTTGTCCCGCGGCTCTCCGGTAACTATATCCATTAGGACCTACCCTCTGGCCTATATCGTAAGTGTAGTTTGTGTTTTCCAGGTCAATGAGGGCTTCCGTACGCTATTCGAATATATCGATGTGCTATCAAAATGTTGTCCGTACTGCGGAATAATCAAGAGTAGGCTGAGCTCTTCTACTTATTGTAGTTCTTCTAGAATATTCGGTAGTAGAATATAAATTTCCAATGAATGGCTGTGGTGAAGTTTATTTGAGACAGGTCTTAATAGATAAATTATCGAGTCAAGTGATAAAACGATGTTTACTTTAATGTCGTCAAGATCAAACAAATGTCGTAAGGTCCTGCTATCGTAATATTCAAATGAATTGTATATCTATATATCTATGCAAATAAATAAAATGTAAGTGTCTGTTTGTAATATCAAAATAATAGCTTTTTACTAAATGCATATGAAAGTGTATACGGTACCTAAACAAAAAAACGGGTTTGAATTTTTTTGTCTGTCTGTCGGTCTGTTTGTATGTTTGTTCCCGTTAATCTCCGAAACGGCTGGACTGATTTCTACTGGCAGATATCTGATGTAATAGGGAATAACTTAGGCTACTTTTATTTTATAAAAACAATTAGGGTTCGGCGCAAAAAATATTAAGACCCATGAAAATATATATAGTGTCTATGCCGTAAGTACTCTTAACTATTAATAAATAATCCAATTTCTTTAAAATTAAACGGTGGGTGAAACCGCGGGGCACAGCTAGTAATTAATAAACTTGACACAAATTGCCGTCGTAACTTCTTCTGCGAAATTCAATAGAATTAAGCTTTATAAATCTTATTGAAAGATACGAGACGAAACATATTTTAAATAACATGGATGTAAACAACATTTTATCATCTATTTTGTAGTATTACAAGTTGTGAAAATTGAAATGACAAATCGACACTCAGATTAAACTAATCGTGAAGCGAAAGGGTGACGGATGTTAGTGAAAGCGCATGCCATATCTAAGTCTTCGTATATTCTTTGCCTCGGAAAACTCGGAATGGGGTTAGGTTTTGGCGCGCATGCCGGGGGCGCATCGCGGGGCGCGCCGCGGCAGTTCACCCGCGTCGCTGGCCCGCTCCGCACGATTGTACCTACGCACCCTTCGTTCGACACTCACTGTATTCAGAACACCAAATAGTGCTTACAAGTACACTCGCGTGCAGAAACAGTGGTTTTCTGAGTTTGTTCAAATTGTGTTTAACTTGACTTCAGTGCGTGATTTCACAGAACAAATTATTTGATTGTAGCTGCGATAAGATTTTATCGGTTCATACATTATCGGTGAGTTTTTACAAAATAAGGTTTGCGGCGTGTTCGTGGCGGAATGTTTGGCGGTCGATAGATGGCGCTAATTCCTGCGCCCGTATTGCAGTCGTAATGGTTTTGTAACTTTTTTGTATTGGGAAAAGTTGTTGTTATGTAACTTTTGCAACTGAAATGTAGATATGTATGCTTTAAGAGAATTTATTTAATTTATGTGACTAGAAAGATTGATCTAGAAGTTGAGGTTAATATCTTAGATTTCAGTTTGCGGTTTACTACTTTATTTTTGTGGTTATGTAAGCAAATGCTACAGTAAAATATTTGAAAAGAAATTCTACAAACTATGTTCTCTAATTATTTAAGCCAATTACAGACTGCATAGAAATTAATAGGTAAACTCTTAGTTACCTTTATAGCTTAAATAAATTAAATCCTACCCATCAAAGATTATGCAGCATATATCTGAGCAGAAACGTACTTAAGTGTAAAGAATATAGTACAGCATGCCCCGGTCTTATGAAACAGTAAAAAGAAATTCCTAAGCCTTCTTATACTGTAGTTAAAAAAAAAAATTAACAGGCTTTACAGAGACGGTCAGAATACCACCACCCCATCTCCTCCCGTGGGGGTCGTAAAAGTCTACTAAGGGATTAGCCGGAGGATGGGCAGCAGCGTCCTTCGAGTACATTAACAATTTCTTTCTTTCTTTCTTTGAAAAAACGTTGCCCCACACTAGGATTTCTCCTGTGTCGTAGGTGCGTTTACATACATAATACACAATACACCCAGACCCGGAACAACTACCTGCAGATTACACAAATATTTGTTCCGTGCGGGAATCGAACCCGCGACCCGGAGCGCAGCAGCCGACTGCGTCAGCCACTGCACCAACCATGCCGTCAAAATTATGTGTATTTTAAATTAATAATCAATCTAATCCAAAATCTTCAGTTGTAATATTTTGAAATTCATCCGCTGTTATATATATATCATCTATCATATCCATAATCCGAAATCCAAACTTTCGGATTAGATCGATTATTAATTTCGGCCGCTAATGAACGCAGTTGGCGATTGTGGATCTTAAAGACAAGGAGTTCGGCTCGGGCAAATATTACGTTGTTGTGAATTGAATTTGTGTTTATATACGTCCAGCAACGTTTTGGAATATACGTTAGAACACTACTTGACAGTGCAAGGAACAGACGCGCGTCTGCTGTTACGGAAAGGGTACTACTTAACGGCCGAACACTGAAACTCCAGTTATAGTGAACTCTTTTTTTAATAACGTTGCCCCACACTAGGATTTCTTCTGTGTCGTGGGTGCGTTTACAAACACAAATTCCACACACAATACACACCCAGACCCGGAACAACTACCTGCAGATCGTACAAATATTTGTTCCGTGTGGGAATCGAACCCACGACCCGGTGCGCAGCAGTCGACTGTATCAGCCACTGCACCAACCGTGCCGTCAAAAAAATGATCTAATGAACAAATCAATGCTGTTGTAGGCATATCATCATCATCACTTCGGCCGAATAAAGTCCACTGCTGGACACAGGCCTCCCGCAAAGATCACCACAACGACTGATACGGGTGTGTTATGGGCTCATGGGGGGTTTTGCCATAATCGCCACGCTTGGCAGGCGGGTTGGCGATCGCAGTTGAGTTGTTAATGTATTCGAAGGACGCTGCTGCCTGTCCTCCGGCTGATCCCTTAGTCGACTTTTACTACACCCACAGGATGAGATGGGTTGGTGCTATTCGTAGCTGGCATCACACGGCGCCATATACGCATAGGCATATATTTTAAGAAATGTTTCAGCTTACAATAATGATGCACTCATTATACCATGCGCGGTTTCGTACTCGGGCCTACGATCACAGAGCAAATAAAGTTTTGCGCGATCTATAATGCGAAGTTCTTACTGCCGACTACTGAAACGCCAGTTAATATTCAGTCCCGCTAAGTATTTGAGCCGCCCGATTTTCTATTGAAAGCAGGAATAGTTTAAGAGGGATTTAATGTTAACTGGTGTTTCAGTATTCAATCAGTAGTTTCAATCAGTCATGATTGCGACTAAAATTTAGAAAGAAATAAAACAGCATGTCTTACTTTAACATGGTAAATCTTTCAATGTTGTTGCGTACAAACTTACATTTACAGTTGGAATGTATCATATCGGCCATTTATACGTCCCCTGCTGAATAAAGGCCTCCCCACATTTCCACAACTGTGTCATCATTTTGAGGGATATCCTCCAATACTCACCACGCTTGGTAGGCGGGTTGGCGAGCGCAGTATGGCTATGGCTTCACAGAAGGGACGCTGCTGCCCGTGCCTCTGGTTTAGATTCCCTTAGTCCTCTTTTACGACATCCACGGGAGGAGATGGATTGGTGCTATATTCTTAATCCGGATACCACACTAATTATGAATTATGGAATGTAATTCCACTCGGAATTATGGAATGTATGGGTAACATGTTTTTCAACTACAATATTAAGTTTTTCTTTGGATAAATTATTAGTACAAGACATAATTCAACAATTGACAAGATATCCAGCAATATCACTGTACAATCCGGTACCATAGATAGTTTTTTTTAATTACCATTATCAAATTTGGGTCGGATTTAAAAAAAACATGGTAGATAACATATTCTTCGTACGGAACTCTCTCCGCGCGAGTTCAACTCGCTCTTGGCCGGTTTTTTAAGTGCTCGAATAGCAAATTAGCTCATTAGACATCGCAAAAAAAAGGAAATTACAATTTGTAATAATAGCGATTGAGCGAGGAGGGGGCTCCGAGACCTTTTATGATCACTCCAGACGCCGCCCACTAGTGCTTATAGGCATATCTCGGATACAGCGGCGCCTGTGCCATGTGTGTATGCGCTATGCTATGCTGCGCACTTGGTGGCGCGCGACCACATGCGCGCCACCGTCTTCTCGTGGGTCACTCGGTGCGGCCACGCTGATGCCCTGATTGTCGCCCTGCAATAAAGTTCACTATTGTTGTGGGACCCTATATAAGATATCACACAATAGACACAGTTCCTTATTAAATAAATTTAGAGACAACGAGAAAGACATCAAACAAAACAACTCCTTCCTTTTAAAAATAGTTAATTCTAATAAATTATTCCGTAATCTGGTCGTTTAGTCAACGTTAACTTTCCGACCCGAGACGAGTTTAATTAAAATTGCTTAACATTTTTTGCTTTCAATGTAAATTTGGGAATAAAAAGTGTTAAGTTATAACGGTAGCTATCTCTCGCGAGTCTACGTTGCCTCTTGGCTACAATTGCTCCTGTTGTAAATAATATATTATAGTCTGAGTGTGAATAATGTACTCTGACATAATTTTTTGTATATGCTCGTCCGCACGGCTACATATCAAGCTATACATTCCCATTATAAGCTGATCATGCATTGTCTAGGCTTTCCATACGATAAGAGATCAGCGTAAACTGGCAATGTATAGCTTTATGTGTAGCTGTGTGTACTGTAACGACTAATTGGGTAAGCGTGCTGGTACGTGGGAAAGAACCTACATATGAATTTGGAATTATAATTATAAAACTTTAGTGACGTCTAGATAAATTTATTGATTTTTTTTTTAACCGACAACCTCGCTGACGGCAGCCCGAATTCTCTCTCTTCTTTTATTTTCTCCGTCAAAATATTCTCATATACTTATTTCAAATAATGTTTTTTTTTAATTCTATGTGGCTAGGATTTTTCTCCCAAAGAGTTTGAACGGTATTATTGTACCTAGAGCCGCTCATAGCCAACTGGCTACTGGCAACTGGTGCAACTGCACTTATAGGTCGGTAAACGATCGACGCGGTTAAGCAACGCTTGACGTGGTAGTCTATGAATGTGTGACCTCACAGTGGTATTTGAACTGAGCGTCTCTTTGGTTCGGAGGGCACGTTAAACCGTCGGGTCCGGTTGTTGTCAATAGACGGCAGTCTTGAAACCAAGTCAGAGGCCTTTTGGCGGCTTGAAGAGTTCTGACACAAGGTTGGCCACTTACCACAAAAAAAAAAAAAAAATAGGTAGTAGGTACCTGAAACCTGAATATATCATCTTTACAAATAAGTAAAATTGAAGTGTCTGTTTGTAATGTCAAAATTACAGCTTTTTACTAAATGCATATGAAAGTATATACGATACATAAAACAAAAAAAAACATTTTTAATTTTTTTATCTGTCTGTCTGTTTGTTCCGGGTAATCTCCAAACCGGCTGGACCGATTTTGACTGGACTTTCACTGGCAGATAGCTGATGTTATAAGGAATAACTTAGGCTACTTTTATTTTAGAAAAATAATTAGGGCTCCGTGCAAAAAAATAAAACCCATGAAATCCAATATATATATATATATACATACTCTATATCAAGTGTATAAATTATTGTAGTACTCTATGTTTTTATCAAGAATGGTAGGGGAAAACTGGATTTCTAGACTCGCATACATTTTGAACTACATGGCATATCTCCTTTCTCCCAATATCTTTGGTTTATTCGGTATACGAAGTACGGTTATTTTGAAACAAAATTATTGCATAATTGCACCCAAAACACTATATTCCGGTAACCATAAACATCACGGTTAATCAATCAATCCATTTAGCCTACCGGCGCAGTTAAGTGCTGGACACAGGCCTCTCGCTAGTTGCGCACCACACTCGGTTGAGCGATAATAGTCTTCATTGAAGTCGGCTTCGGTCTAATCAGAAGTGGCAGGATTTCGACCGCCTAGGGTAATTGGGTCTGCCAGAAAACGGTGGGCTAAGACATGTTGGGTGTGCGCCGAATGCACGAGTGAACCCGCGCCCCAGGTACAGAGTAGGTTGAAGGAACACCGTGGGCGTTTAGGCCGCTAAGAGTCCGTCCTTCCCCAGGGTGGAGAATGTCTATGAGGCGGAGAATGTACAAATTCAAAAATGTAAAATTGACTAAAAATAAACTAAAGTTACATTCAGTTTCAATCGGCAATGTAAAGTTGACTAATAATAAAAATAAACCCACCATTTATGACTTCACGACCGCGAGATGCGAAATACGGCTAACATGTTGTCATAAGGGTGAAAGTTGCTTGAGATTCACTTTGCTCCGTATTGCACAACTAATTGCGTCACGTTGTTATAGTTGCTAACATAAACACAGTGTGAACTTCAAACAATTACTCATAACCTTAGTCTGCACATGTTTCTGCTGTAATCATCATTTCAGCCGAATAAAGTCCACTGCTGGACATAGGCCTCCCCCAAAGAGCGACGGCACAGTTGGCGCAGCGGCTAAGCAATTGGCTTTCTGCACTAAGAATCGCGGGTTCGATCCCCGCACGGAACAAATATTTGTATGTCTACCGATAGTTGTTTTAGGTCTGGAGATTAATATGGTCGCTGCAACGACCGTTCTGGGTGTGTTATGTGGTCATGGTGGGGAGGGGTTGCCATGCAGTTGAGTTGTTAATGTACTCGAAGGCCGCTGCCGGCTAATCCCATAGTAGCCTTTTATGGTTGTCATCATGGGTTGGTGCTTTTCGTAGCATCACACGACCACGGCCTGCTGTCATTCATAAAAGTACTTAAAAGTCATACTTTTCTGTTCTTATTTCAAGTTATTCGCCTGGTGGTAAGCTCACTCCTGCCTATAACAAATGTAATGCTACCCAGGTTCAGTCCTGCGTGGCACTTCACTGCGCTCGTTGCCTTGGGACATTCGTTATTAATCTGCTGTGCCAAGTAACTTCACTAGCTACAGTGTCCTTCTAACCGGAGCACAGTAATGTCTACAGTTTAAACACTACTGCTTCGCGGTGAATACCTTTTTTTTTTTTTTTTTTTTTTTTTATTGATCCGGTGGAAATACCTCATGTACTTCCTTTGCCCCGGGAAAGGGTGAAGGGGCATACCAGACTCCTACCGGCTAAAACCACCGTAATGATCATCGTCGGCACCGAAGGGAGGCTCCAGGAACTCGAATAATCTCCATCTCGAGCCACCCGTTGGTGCCACGCCTTTAGGCACATCTTGGAGGGGATGACTGTAAAGTGGTCATCCCCTCTAGTGGAGGGAAGGTGACTGTAAAGAGGCCACCCCCCCCAGGCAGCTCTCGAGGGGATTGTAAAAGATTCCCCCGAGGCCTCACTATGCTACGCACACAGCGGTACGTGACCACGTGCGCACCGCTGTCTTCCCGGGGGTCGCTCGGTATGAGCACGCAGATTTCCCAATAAGCGCGCTCGCGACCCCCAAGGCCCCCCGCCATATAAAAACAACAGGGGGCTCAGGCGTGTTGGACACGGGCGCCGCGGCGGTTGTTACCCCGGCCCCGTGTCCTCCTCCTCCGAGCGGGATCGGCGGGGTGATACCTACCTACCCGGCCTCTTACATACCTCCAGTAGTTACCACAACCATTAAGGGTCAGTTCATACCGAGACGCAACGTTACGCCAAGAGGCGCGCAGATGCTTGAAAAAGGTAGTACTTAATTGTTCTCTCGAGAACCCGCTCTGCTTAAAGGAGCGTCGCGACGCCGCCTCCGCTTTAAGCGAATTTGTACCTTTTTGTGTAGTAACCAAGTTCAATTTTGTCTCGTTATCTTTAAAAGGGCACGTCGCATCGCTTGGCTTCCTGTCTCGGTGTGAATTGACCCTTAGCATTCAATGCGGTGCTGGTAGCAGTCCTCTTAGCGCAGCTACACAATTGTTCAGTTTGTAGGTAGTAGTAGTAGATGGCACGGTTGGTGCAGTGGCTGATACAGTCGGCTGCTGCGCTCCGGGTCGTGGGTTAGATTCCCGCACGGAACAAATATTTGTATGATCTGCAGGTAATTGTTCCGGGTCTGGGTGTATTACATGTGGAATTCATGTCTGTAAACGCACCCACGACACCGAAGAAATCCTTTTTTAAAATTTCTTTTTATTGATGTCCAGTGTAAATTCTACATGGAACTTCCTCCACCCCGGGGAAGGGCGAAGGGGTAATATCACACTAGAGCTCCCCATTGGTGCCACGCCTTTAGGCACATCTCGGAGGGCAGGAGAAATCCTAGTGTGGGGTAACGTTTAAAAAAAAGAGGTACCTCTGAAGCATTCGTTCTCGAGATCCCCGAACCCCCTTCGGTGCCCGATAACCGCCCAGGTGGTTCTAGCTAGTAAGAGACCCTTCGCCCCCCTCCCCAGGGGTGTTGAACCATAACAGAAAACCCACCGCGTTGAAAAAAAAAGTTTGGCACCTTCTTATGCTGAACCAGGATTCTGTCAGTTTAGTCTCTCTCGTGCCTAAATTGCATCATATTCGTCTTACTATCTAAAGCTAATTAACAGACTTGAATTCCTTGGCGTGAAGGTAATCTTACAATTAGATCAGCCAACTATATATGTATGTACCTTTTTATTTTTACTGGTGCCCAGTGGAAATTCTTCACGAACTTCCTTCGCCCCGGGGAAGGGCGAAGGGGTATGCCGGACTCCTACCGGCTAAAACCACTGGGGCGGTCATCTTCGGCACCTAAGGGAGGCTCCAGGTCCTCGTATGATCACACTAGAGCCGCCCACTGGTGCCACGCCTATAGGCACATCTCGGAGAGGGTGACTGTAAAGCGGTCACCCCCGGGGGGATTGTAAAGGATCCCCCAAAGCGTCCCACGGCAGTGCGTGACCACATGCGTGCTACCGTCTTCTCGTGGGTCGCTCGGTGTGGGCACGCAGATTCCCCAATCTACGTACCCGCGAACCCAGAGGTCCCCCGCCTTATAGCAACGGCAGGGGGTTTCTGGCGTATAGGAATTAGGCGCCAGGGCGGTTGTTATCCCGATATATGTATGTACCTACTTATGTAATATCTTACTCAATTAGGCAGTGTTACTGTCAATCCGTATCATCCCACTACTGGGCAAAGCCCTCGCAATGTGTATCGATTATAATTTTCTCCCTATATGGTTAAATATATAAATACATCACATGCATATACGTTTTGACCTACAACCGCTCCAATGCACAATGTTTAAAAATCGCGATCAATCAGTCTACAAAGGGCTGAAGCCTGAACGAGGGTACTCGTTAAACCTCCCCTCCTAAACACTGTGCCATTAACCTTGTTTTAGGTGTCACCCTCTGTCGTGCATTCCGGATGTAGGTGTAGGTTTACCCTTTAGGGATTTTCAGATCTGCACGCTAAATAGAGTTTACATGAGCAAATACCGAGACTTGTTTAATGGGTTGTGTGATCCTTGTGTTGGGTCCCGATTGTAAGTATTATTGATTCGAGGACCAATCTGAGGGCCAATTCTCGTAATTAATTTACACTGTGACTGAAACTTGACCGAACTGAGATTAAATTATGAACTGACCGAAAATATGGTAACCGCTACTCTTAAAGTTCAGTCGGATTTCAGTATAATCTCGATCTAGTCTCATTTCAATCTCAGTTATTACGTTTATTTAATGAAAATTCAGTACACAGACAGTGACAGTTGGAAATGTTAGCAGAATACCGTTTTGACTTCGATCAACTTTCGATCTCATCACAGTGTAAGTTCACGTTTGACGTTGTTTGTTAGTTTACGAGAATACCATTTGTGACATTTATGACACTGAGACTAGATCGGAACTATATTTTGAACATTTTTAAATTACGAGAATTGGCCCTCAGGTCACGCCATCCGAGGAAACAAGAATTTCTAACCTATTTGTATCTCTAGCATGGCGTATACAGTAATATTCCTTTGCTTTGCACAGGAGCGTCTGAGTTCGATCCCAGCCCGCACCTCTGACTTTTCGGATTCATGTGCGGATCAGCTTGATTATCACTTGCGATAACGGCGAAGGAAAACAGCGTGAGCAAACCTACACACCTTGAGGGCTCCAAAATGTTTTCAGTGGTGTGTGTAGTCCGGGAATCTGCACTAGGTCAGCGTAGTGGCTCTAGTGTGATCTTACGAGGACCTGGAGCCCCCTTTGGTGCCGAAGATGACCACTCCAGTGGTTTTACACCTTCGCCCTTCCCTGGGGTGAAGGAAGTTCCATGTAAAATTTCCACTGGCGACCAATAATATAAAAAAAGGTCATCGTGGTATCTTACGAGGACCTGGAGCCCTCCTTCAGTGCCGAAGATGACCGCTCTAGTGGTTTTAGCCGGTAGAAGTCTGGCATACCCCTTCGCCCTTCCCCGGGGAGAAGGAAGTTCATGTAGAATGTCCACTGGACTCCCATAAAAAAAAGAAAGAGAAGGCTAGCGTGGTGGCCTAGGGCCTTACTTCTATAATCATGAGAAAAACGTCCATGCCCAGCTGTGGGACAGTGATAGGCTGATTACGTATGTATGTATGTATGGAAATATGCAATGCATGAGTAAATGTTAATTATAACTACCAACCGTATTACAAAAAGAAAAGTTGAGAGGTCAGTCCTTTACGTTTAGAAAAAAGGCCTTAGTCGGATTAATATCCCTACTGCCGGCTTATTTTCTGACGCTTACGCTTGCTTAGCGCATAGGCATTTTATCAGTGTCAGGGCAATAGAGAAAACACTAGGATTAAGAATAAGTGGTCAAGTTAGGTAAGTTTTATGTATCTGAAGTAACAGATGCTTCATACAAGACGACCGCTCGTTACTCAGGCCCGTCTAAAGTCTACGATTAATTACTTTACATACAACGGATGGGTGAAATGGTTTTTGTTCGGAGAGGCTTTGATATTAAGTTTGACCCTGTCTGTCCCTGGGGTGGGGGAGGAAGTGAGATTTTGGAATTATTGCAAAAACAGTTAACATTCCGAGCTTTAATTGAGATATTTCCATCATATCAGCCAAAGTTGTGTTATATTTTTGAGGGGGATTTACCGGTTATCACCACGCTTGGCAGGCGAGTTGGTGACCGCAGAATGGCTACAGTTCCACAAAAAGAACGCGTCTGCCTATCTCTTTTGTTGGGAGTCCCTTGGTTGCCTTTTACGACATTCACGCAAGGAGATGGAGTGGTGCTTTACTATATTCATAATCCTGACACTGCACGGAATATATTTCTACCATCGGGACTCAGTTCTACTTTTAATAGACCTGACAATAACTACACCATGGCTGGCAGTAGTATGCCAGTGCTCGCTGTGCAGCGCTGGGTATAAACCGAATGACTGCATAAAGTTCGGTAGGCGAAATAATAGTGTAATTAAAACTTTTTAGTATATTATAAAAATACTTAATTTATGAAGTCGGGCGGGGCCAGGTATAAAATATAACTCCTCGTTGGTCTGCATGAACCATGTTTGGGGCATACCTGGCCCGCCCGACTTCATAAATAAAGTTATTTTTTCCTTCACAGTGGTTTTAATATTTTTATATCGTGTAGGTGTTTTTGAAGTCGGTATTTTTTGTTGAAACGGTGTTTTAATTTCTTTTTAGTTTAAATAAATATAAGAACTTTTCCAATTTCGTATCAGTATTTAACACTAAAAATAAGAATGACTCGAATCCGTTCTATGATTTGAGAGGAATCGAAACTATTAAGACATCATCTAGATAAGCGCAGTCAATTAACCTGTTTGTTGAAGCTGGTTAAAAAACCGCTTAATCAAATGTAATGAAATTTATATGGGACCAACTACTTCAAAACATTATTCACCAATTAAAAAAAGAATTGCTCATATCGTTCCAAAAAATCTCGGAGTAATCGGCTTTTTTTAATGTATGTACATTTAAAAAAAAACACGCATCGAATTGAGAACCTCCTCCTTTTTGAAGTCGGTTAAAAACGCCCCTTTTGTGTATAGTTATGTAATTGCAGCATTGTCTTAGCAGAATACCAGACATGACTGCAACGCTTTTCGCCAATTGATTACTCATCGCAACAATTGGCCAATTTATTACTGCGAGTCAATAAGCTGGTTATCAATATGCACTCAGGCGACCATTTAAATATTTCGGGTACCTAAATCTATATTAATCGATGACTTGGGTTTATTCAGGAACATTATTAACTATTCAAAGATTTGTCTCTATTCCCCCGTTAGACAACACAAGTTTATATCACGAGATTGCCATCAAGCCATCATCGTCATCATCATCAGCCAATATCGTTCATGCTTATACTCTGGAGAACCGTCAAATATTACAGGCGCTTTACAGTCATTAAACAATAAAAAAATTGATTTATGTAGAAGTTATAGGGAACTTTCATTCATATAATTTCCTTAAGTTCATCACCTAGTAACAGCAGTTAAGTACAACATCCAACAAGCTCTATAAAGAGATTTTCAAGGAGATATCTTTACTTATAATTAATTTGATTCACCCACGCTCCATAAAAGGCTCACTCCGCCTGTGTGAAAACATTTTTAATGTTCACAACGACTTTTCCAAGGATTTTTATAATTTTAGATCTTCGCGCTAAATATTCCTGTCGTTAACTTTATTGAGAGGCTGGCATTTTTTTCTCTTAGCCTTACAGTACATACTATGAAATTACTGAGTTTATTTAGGAGGCTTGAAGTGTTCTTAACAATAATTTAGCGCGTTTTAGAGACTTTAATGCCTTTCTTTTGGTTATCAAATGTGCTTTCATGTGTGTTTTGTTTTAGGATTTTTTGAGCTGAGCTTTAGCTCGTGTCAAGGAAAGAAAAAAGTCCATATCATGTAAGAAAGAAAGAGAGAAAGAAGAACTCATGTATTGATTTATTGATTGACAACAAACGACGTACAATTATGTTTACAAATTTAGTATACCAAACTACTATGTTGATAATTTTATAAGAACTTAAAATAATATTAAAAGATCGACTCACACGATGCAACAGCGAATAGCGACCCCCCCGTCTCGCTACCTGATGAATAGCGAATTATAATGAACAGCAACAGAGTAGTCAAGCTGTACCTGTTGGCAGTTGTACGTCGCAGTTGTGTCAATAGGTTGTCACTCAGCATAATGCTATGATGTGGCCAGAGCAACACCACAACGCTGGTTTTCAGTGATAAGCCCAGTTGACCATGACAGTCCCGGTCAGCACCTTCGTGGCGTTCGATCACGGAACTGATCGTTGCTCCATTTTTATAACTCCGAAAAGTAAGTTTTCCAAATGCAATTTCCTTCGAGCTGCCATTTTAAAAATATTATAATGATTCAATATGCCATCGAGGTATGTTAAAACAGTATCGGACACAGGCATTTTGAACGCGCTGAATTAGATGTTCAGTCCGGGACAGAATAATAAATAATGTAATATAATAATGTGATATGATATGATAAATAATGTCGTTAATTTGGCATGGTAGCGTGGTAAGCTCCCAAAAAGTTGGCGACGCAAATACTCAATGTTAAATGTAATGTTGCGGACATTCCGAGGTCGGATGCCAAGGTCAGGCCATCGGCAGAGAATACCGCAAGCTTGTTGGCTAATGGAGACATGTCAAATGTTCCTGCTAGTTTTCTTTTTTATTGGCCGACAAATTGGGGTCTAGGATAAATGGGCTAGTTTTGTTAAGAAGGTTTTCAACTTATAAAAAAGCGTCAATCTCTTTAACTAATAGCCTAATCTTGTTACTTTTTTATTCTGTTTATCGAATACATGCGCAAGTATTCGGAATATTGGCTGAGTGTAAGGATTGTTATAAGTGATACGTTTTTAATTTTATTTTTATTGGACTCAGTGGAACTCTACATGAACTTCCTCCGCCCCGGGAAAGGACGAAGGCGCATGCCGGACTCCTAACTGCTAAAACCACTGGGGCGGTCGTCTTCGGCACGTAAGGGGGGGCCAGGTCCTCGTATGATCACACTAGAGCGTCCTCTATAACATACTGACTGATTGTCGCCATTAAATAAGGTTTACTACTTTTGTAGGACCCTATATGGGTTTACTTTAATAGTCCGTGATATTTTACATGGAGCCTACGTGAATGCTGTATCACAAAAAAAAACGGTAACTTGTATTTTTTGTCACATTTAAAGTCAAAGCCAAGTAAAAGTTTTTTATTTCAAATAAACCAAATATTGGCACTTATGAAACGTCAGAATCTAAGTTGCGCGGTTCCAAATAGTTGATCTATGGAGAAGAGCCGGAAAGAAACTCCATTTTTTTATAAGTCCCTCATTTCATTACTTACTAGTTCTTTTAGTAAGTTGTTATAATATCCACATGAATCTAGTAACAAAATGGTGGACGTGGCTGGCTAACCGATTTAGGTAGTGGATAACCTCAAATGAAACAAGCGAACGGTGGTGGGCTTTGGTGTCGCACAAATAAAAGAAACTGATTTATACCGTCAAATAAATTTTATGTATTACGTACATTATCTTTTGCATTTACTAAACGCCACGCAGAATATCGGGGCACATTGCTCGGAGAACTGATAGCCGTTGGGGCACACAAGTTCGAATGGAGACCGCGCACCGGAAAACGCAGCGTGGGACGACCTCCACCGAGGTGGATAGACGACCTGGTAAAGGTCGCTGGGAGTCGTTGGATGAGAGCGGCATGTGACCGCTCGTTGTGGAAATCTAAGGGGGAGGCCTTTGTTCAGCAGTGGATATCCTGGATATTTTTGTATGTAAAATATCCTGGATTATTAAAATAAGATCTTATACTTAGTTACGTACCACAGTGTGTATTTTAACTAAAAATAAGTATTGACCCTAAGTATAACGTTACAAGCTTGACCCTAACGACTATGTTACGTGGCCGGCTATATTTAGCGGCTGTTACAAACGTAGCCAGAGGGCGAGGGTACAGCGCAAACATTGTGTCTCATGTTAGCCTGTTCACTGATGTGTACGAGTTCAGCTTGGAGCTTATGTAACATGCAAGGAGTAGGGCTGGTACTCGGTAATGTGGCACGTTTGGAAAATAATGGTTGAGGTAACTGTTTAGTTCTGACGCAACAGCGTTTAATCGTAAGGAGCCATTTTGAAATCTAGAGTGTATGGAGTTTAGGAAAGGATTTAAAACGTCATAAAACTTAAACCGCGCCTAGAACACTTAAGTTATGTGTGGAGTAAGGGTATTTTTTATTACCCCTATGTAATAAAAACTACTTTATCGGTGGGTTAATTTCTTACAGAAAAGAATCTTGCACTAGGATTTAACATATATAGCTTTACAGTCATCCCCTCCGGGATGTGCCTAAATGCGTGGCACCAATGGGCGGCTCTAGTGTGATCTTACGAGGACCTGGAGCCCCCCTTCGGTGCCGAAGATGACCGCTCCAGTGGTTCTAGCCGGTAGGAGGCGGCATACCCCTTCGCCCTTCCCCGAGGCGATGGAAGTTGCATATAGAATTTCCACTGGACACCGATAAAAAAATAAAAAAAGTGTTTAACATTGGACATAAAGTTTCCGAACTCATCAGTTTGGTATTCGTTGTTGGAAACATGTGAATGGAAACAAATCAGTTATCGACTTTGTTGTATAAAGCATGCAAACCACTCGTCCTTATAAAGCTATTTCAAACTTTGATTTCTTCGTTGAACTGAAACCTATTGAGATCGCAACCTGAGGCTAAATATCGTAATTAATTTACATTATGCCTGAAATTTTAACTGAGATTAAATTATGAATTAACAAATTGTATTCTGCTCCTCTCAAGTTCAGTATGATCTCAATCTAGTCTCGTTTCATTGTCAATTTTGACGTTATTTGATGTCAATTTTCGTACGTGTGTCAGTTCTAAATGTTAGAATACCATTTTGGCTTCGAGCAACTTTCGATCTCATCACAATATAAGTTCACGTTCGTCGTTGTTTGTTAGTTTAGGAGAATGCCATTTGTGAAATTTACGATACTGGGACTACATTGTAATTCTATTCTGAACATTTTGAATTATGAGAATTTTGTTCTTCTGATTGGCAGACTCACTGGCGCGTTTCAAAGCCCTCTATTCAGAAGCACGTCTGGTTCTCTCCATACTTTTTTCCGCTCCGTAATCTCCGTGTAGTAGCACAGGTGCGCTTTCCGACGCCCGCTTTTACACTAATAGTATTAGGTTCCGATGCGATAGGAGACGAGCGAAGCGTATTTTTTAGTTTAAGCATGACTTTACTCACGAGATTGCTGGTTACAGATATTTTTTTCTGTAATAGATGTGACCGCTCGTTGTGGAGGAAGGAGGAGGTGGAAGGGGAGGCCTTTGTTCAGCAGTGGACGTCCTGTGGCTGATATGAATGAATGAAATAAAAGTAATATTATTTTGTTAACACTTTGGAACACCAAAGTTTGTGTACTTTTTGACTTTCAATGAACATTACAGCATGGTGTTGATGATTTTTTTTATACATTGCCCCACACTAGGCTTTCTCCTGTGTCGTGGGTACAGTTTAAAGACATACATTTCACATGCATAAACACTCAGATCCGAAACAACTATAGTAGATCATACAAATATTTGTTCCGTGCGGGGATCGAACCCGCGACACGTTGCGCAGAAAGCCAATCGCTTGGCCACTGCGCCAACCGTGCCGTCGTAAACTAGAGAACAGTATGTGGTGGCTGTTTAAGACTTATCGATAACAATTTTGTGTGTACGCAATTGAATTGTTTAATTATTTACATATTGTACGAGTTCAAGCAAAATACGTAAAATATAAATAATATACATGTGTCCGTGTGTGGGTAAATAATTGGTTGATGTATGTCCTAAAATAATCTCTACAAAGTTATTATATTTTTGTATTATTTTTATCCATTTTTGTTTGGACCTCTTACCCGAAAATGTTTTTCTATAATAAATGATAACAATAAGAGGATTTATCCTTTGCTATGGTCTCCTAGCAACCTACGCAAAGGATAAAAGCTAGGAAGATTATATATATATATTTAGCTGTACCAGCTGAAAGATTTGCCGCATAATGTTACGAAACTGTCTATATATGAATTTCCCAACGTTTGGGACTTTTTTGTGCCTTATGCGATCTATTGCCAATGTTGGAATATGGCCTACAGGTATTTGTTCCAGGTCTGAGTGTTTTTGCATGTAGAATTCATGCCTGTAAATTGTACCCACGACAAAGGAGAAATAGTAGTCACTTAAAAAGGAAAACAGTATAACGAAATGTAATAGTTATTGTAATATTTTTAACTCTATCGATCAGACAGGCAAGAAAATATCCCTATAGATTCTATTATTTAACAGGCAGACCAAGAATGTTTACATAATATATACATCGCAGGCAGTGTCCAGTCACGTCGCCTAGACTAATGAGCGCCGTTAACATGAAGCTACAAGCCTATTATACTCCCTCTACGCTATGGGTGTTCAGTGTACTTAGCCGTGAGTTGTATTAATTGTAATTTCAGTGTATTGTATTGTTTTTACAGTAGGATATACATAGTTGATCTAGTGTGATCAAACGAAGACCTAGAGCCTCCCTTAGGTGCCGAAGATGACCGCTCCAGTGGTTTTAGCCGGTAGGAGTCCGGCATACCCTTCCCCGGGGTAAAGGAAGTTCATGAATTGTCATGGTATGAATGTACCGAACGAAGGCTCAATTTTAATATCTATATTGTGCAACTACGTTCTTGCAAATAAATTATTTGAATTTGAATTTGAAGAATTTCCACTGGGCACCAATAAAAAAAAAGTATATACATAGTTACAGTGTATTGGCTGTTTGAATATTTCGTGTTCAAGATTTACAATAGTTTTAACATTACCATTTTGATATTACAGTAAAATAAAAAGAATTTAAACAATTAGACGTAGAGACAAAATCGTGTGGTGCTTGCTAAGAATAGCACCATCCCACCTCATTCCGTGGGTGTCGTAAAAGGAACTATGGATTATCTATAGGATGGGCAGGAGCGGGTTGGCGCAGTTGCAAGGAGCATATAGGACAGAATACTTCTGCAAATGCGCCAACCCGTTTGCCCAGCGTGGCGATTATGAAAAAACATCATTAAGCACAAATTATCCGCAGACCTGTCCTTGTGGCCATCTTTGGGAATATTGTCTGTGTCCAGCAGTGGACGTTTTTCTGTGAAATGATGATGATGAAAGGGAATTTGTGGCGTATTTTTGTACCAGCTTTGTATATATATATTATTGATTATTGTTGTAAGGGCAGCCTAAAGATACAAACAATCAATTTCAACATCCTGATCGAAGTTCTATCTTAATTCTTACATTTCATAGTGTATTTATTTATTTGTAATTTTATAACTCACAATGCGACAATTTGTTAGGATACAATAGGTATGTATATTGAGATACTTGAGTACAAAGGTACATTAAAAAAATCCGAATGTGTGTTTCAAAGTATTTACATGTGAGTTTGAGATTGTCTGTGTTAATGTTAAGTCGTGTAATAAACGCTTAATGACACTGGCACCCCTGTAATCCTAATGTCAGTTTCTTCTCGGAAACGTCTACGCGCTACGACACTAGGGCCTACGCCCTACGACGTAGTGTCCATTACGAACAAGCTACACATAATCCCGCACATGTGAGTATATCGTAGACGCAATATCTGCTATCGCAGATTGCATAATTTATTGTATTCCATATATTATATATTATTGGGTTGTTCTGAGTGGAAGAGTGGACCTTCTGCCCTGCTTGCGGTATAAAGATTCAGGCAAACTACAGAACTTCTCGTGCGTCATCGTAGCATTATTTTGGCGTTAATATGGGCAGGATCATTTGGTTCAGTCGCACTTCACACATTTCTAAATGGAACCGAACAGGGTTCTGTATTTCCACGATGTTTTAACTTAGTGCATCTTGTATATATAGTGTCCGCTATCTTGTTTTGCTTACTGGGTGTCTGGTTAAAGGGCTAGTCTATCGTTTGTCTTATTATTGTAATTGTGAACATTGGAATCATTTACTTTTGTTGTAGGCCGAAGAAAACCTGAGTTAACAGATACTTTGTTCCCCTTTTTGATTTATTTTTATCAAATGCTCGTCGTGTATGAATCGTGACGTCAGTAATAATAGATTAATGGTAAATATCCCCTTATCAGTCCCAATAATAAAATATATTTATCGTCCTAATAGCTGTTATAATTCATTTGTTGTTTCAATAGGATATTTCATTGCTTTTGCAAAAAAATATGTATACTATGACAGACAGAACTCGAAAGGACATATATATATATATATTTATACTTCATTTGGCCTGCACTGCCAGTACAGAAGACAAAACAATCACATTTCGAACAATTACTTCTTTTTTTCTCGTGTCTAATGGTCAATCTTGTGTCAGAGTTGTCCAAGTCGCCCAAAGGCCTTCGACTTGGCTAAACGACTGCCGTCTAATGACAACAACCGGGATCGATAATTACGTGCCCTCCGTAGCACTGAGATGCTCAGTTCAAATACCACTATGCGGTCACCCATCTACAGACTGACCGCGCCGAGCGTTGCTGAACCTCGCCGATCGTTTACCAATAAGTGAGTATAGGGCTATGAGCACTTTTTACTGAAATCACGTATAAGCCAATAGACGGATTATGATAAATCTGTTTACTGTCATAATATTCATTACATCAGCCGAATGCCGTCCACTGCTGAACAAAGGTCTCCCACATTTTTTCAACGAACGACCTCATGCCGCCCTCTTCCAACAACTCCCAGCCTCTTATTATAATATTACTTTAGGGTCGAGCCCATTTTTAGTAAATGATATATCATCCCGCCGTCTTTTATAAGAACCTGGCAGTGAACTATTACTTTTGAGTAATATTATGAATGTTTATTAAATATTACAGATTTGAAACGAATTGAACATTTGTAATAAAAACCATCACGCTAGATCAAAAGGGGACTTTCCAACAAATTCAATTAAGAACGGCTATTTTATCACTTTCTACAAACCCTGTAGTCTGATGATAAAATTTAGAAATGAAAGTTAGTCTTGGCAGCTGAAATAAATCCCGTATTTAATGTATTTTTTATTATACTCTTTGTATGTAAATGTTGTCTTTTATTTGTATATAATATAGTTAGGTACTGTAGATAAACGGTATTGCTTTTTAATTTATCCTTTATGAGTATTGTAAGGTCAGAGGTGAACTTGGGTGCCGGGTGACGAATACTTAAACGTCGTTGATGTGCTAATCTCAATTTTATTAACTCTTCACGTATTCATTTCTAAATTAATCATCCAACATCGACCCGACAAGCTCGCTGCTACAGCCGAATCCCTTCTCTTGTCAGTGTCATTCTCAATTACAAATCAATATTTTTTTCTAATTCTTCCATAAAAAAGTATCATCGATATTACAATATCATAATACCACACGGACGCGGCGCGGCTAATTGTACAACCAGTCAACTCAGCCTATCTCCACTAGTCCACAGCTGGACATAGGCCTCTCCCAAGCTAATTTAAATATATATCATATAAACATAAATGTATTGTCATATAAACGAGTAAATATTTGAAATCAGTTACATATTAAGCCAGTAAAATAAATATGCACATTTAATCATCTTTGATGGCGAACTTTATACTGTCGCGATTTAGTGACGGTATGCGCGCGCAACTCGCTATTTCACTTTCATCAAACTCGCCAAAAGAAGTGTAAAAGAACATTGCTTACAAGCTTTCAACCCCTATTTTACCCCTTTAGGGATGGCTTTCTGAAATTCCTTCCTTAGTGGAGGACTACGTTATAAAAGCTACCTACTGTCAAAATTTCATGTTTCTTAGCGTTAGTATATCAGTCAGTCAGTTTCTCCTTTTATAAATGAAATTTTTAAACAGAAAGAGTTTTACATATAAGCAGCATATTACTGTCTCACTGCTAGGCACCAGCTTTTTCTCACGATGAGGAAGGTGTCTTAGTCCATCACGGTGACCTAGTGCGGGTTGGCGGACTACACACACCAAGGTGAAAATTTCTTTTTATGAGCTCTCTCAGGTGTATAGCCTTCCTTTCGATGTTTTCTTTCACCGTTAACGCAAGTGATAATCAAATTCTGATCATCATGAGTCCGAAAAGTCAAAGGTTGTCACTGCCTGGGCTACGAGAGCCCATTGTGCCACGCTAACTATTGTAAATAAACTTTGCTTTTATTTTGGTATACAATAAAGTTATATTCGTTACCATTCTATTTTAAATCGTACACACACCTAACTGAGTTGTAGTTAAATAAGGCTAGACTAATTTATGCTAGTACATGTGCTGCACAGGCATCCGCAGAGACACTTTGTTATTTAATTACTGCGGACGACCGCGTGCACTCAGACCGGACTCCATTTACTCTTTGTGGACTTACTGAACATTTACTCGAAAGAGTTAGTTTTAAATTAAGTCAATGTTGACTGTCACTGGAATGTCCAGATCACATGAGTCGTGCAATGAAATGAAAGAAACGTATCAATAACAATCTATACAAATAAATAAAATTGATGTGTCTTTTTGTGATGTCAAAATAACAACTTTGTAATGAATGAAAGTATTTATGGTACTTGAACAAAAAATGACGACACGGTTGGTGCAGTGGCTGATACAGTCGGCTGCTGCGCACCGGGTCGTGGGTTCGATTCCCGCACGAAACAAATATTTAAATGATCTCCAGATAGTTGTTCCGGGTCTGGGTGTATTGTATGTGGAATTCATGTTTGTAAACGCACCCACGACACAGGAGAAATCCTAGACTGGGGCAAAGGATAAAAAAAAAAAACAATTTTGTTTTTATTTGTCTGTCTGTCAATTTGTTCCAGCCACCTCCAAAACGGCTGGACCGATTTTGACTTGACTTTCACTGGCAGATAGCTGATGTTAAAAGGAGTAACAGAGGCTACTTTTATTTTAGAAAAATAAATAAGGTACCGCAAAAAAAAACAGTAAACCCTATAAAGTCGAATATATATCAACTGTCTGTCTATGCCAAAGTAATCCGATTTATTTTAAATTTAACGGCGGGTGAATCCGCGGGGCACAGCTAGTAAGTCTATAAACTATGACCACATTAAATCTATCATCTACAATTGAATAGTATAAAACTCTACCTCCTGCTGTAAAATTCATACAATAAATGACCTATTTTAAGCAATATCTAATATGGCGGATTATATTTATTTATTTATTTATTTGTTTATTTCTCACCACAATAAAAGTTACAGTATTATTCAAATTTACTGTGGGAGACTGGTGCCTAAACTAGGCTGAAGCCTGTATCTCAGGTCACCAGGCCTTCCACCCCAGAAGTCCAATTTTGCTCTTTCATGAACCAAACGATTTTTTTCCATTTGCTTGTATACTTCGTGTATCTGATTCCATCAAGTTGTTTCCTCTTGTTAAAGTTCTGTTGAATACTCTCCAATAGGTTGATATAACTTTATCAGGCCCCGATACTGTTGATTTTGTCCTTTATAATCCAGTTATCATCTTGCATCCAAAGATTTAAATCTCTTTGCTTGCATCCCATGAATGCGCATTTTCGCTGCAGACACCATCTTGATAACAAGAAACTCGTTGTTCTAATAAAATGTGTATATTATGGCTTTGATATACCCAATAATGTAATAAATAATTTTAAATTTTTCAGAGCTTGTTTTACTTGACACTTGACATTTTGATTTTTTGGACATTATTGACATTATTATATATAGTGGATTTAAACCTCATTTATAAACGATTATCCTTTTTTAGTAGAGTAGCAACATGATCGAATTTTAATCTTCAAAATAGGGCATCACCTTTAACAGAACATTTTTTTTTTCATGATCATACCTGTGTTATTATTATCATAATTACAATTTTAGTTAACTACGAAGGTGACTTATTATTCTTGTCAGATGTCTTATTATTTAGGAATTGGGTTTTGGTCTTGATCAATATCTAGATAGGTTCTCGTTAGGTTAGGTTAGATTCTGCTACAGAAAGTTGTCCTCGACACGGCACTCGATGGGTAGTGTGTAGGTTCCATTCTCTGAGGTCTAACTAACACCGCTAGCTTGGACTGATTGGTTATCTTTTTTTAATTCGTGTTAAAAAAATTCTGTAAAATAATATCATTAATATTTCTAGAAGAGTAAATAATAGAATAATCTTACTTATCTAGGGTGTCGTAAAAGGTGGTTATGGGGTAAGCCAGAGAATGGGCACCAGCGTCCTTGGAGTAACCTTAATTACAACTCTACTGCGATCGCCAACCCGCCTGCCAAACGTGGCGATTATGGCGAAACCCCCCTAATATTGTCTACAACATAAACAGAGACCGGTCGTTGTAGCAATTTTTGGGAGGCCAGTGTCCAGCGGTGGGCGTTTTTTGGCTGATGATGATGATGATGAATATGAAATAATATCAGTAATAAGATATTTTCTCTGCACGAACATAGTACGAGTACAACATTAAATATTAATTTGAGATGTTAATAATGTATGTGATAAGTTTGTGAGACACCTGTATGACAGATCACCAGGGTCGCCTGCCTCACCGATTATATCCGACTTATGCATGCGAAGGTTCGCATTGCTTGAAGTTAATGATTTTGTTCCGTTATCTACGATTGTTAAGGTTTAAAGCGGAGCGTTTACTGGTTAATATCCAGCCTTCAGATTAACCTTATCAATACCTCATGATATTATAATTCCAAATTGCATCGTTTATTATTGTATTAAGATAGATTGATATAGACATCTACTTGAAGGACGCTGCTACCAATCCGGCTAATCCCATAGTCGCCTTAACGACGCCCGCGGGAGGACAAGGTCTGGTGCTATTCTTAGCCTTCATGTAAATCGAGGCTGAAAATGATGCCAAAATTATCATCGCAAATTAAGTCGTTTGCTGACCCTTGAAGATAGACGCAAAGTACTGGATATGTGTCTATTGTACGACATACTTAACGGTGGCTTGCACTGTCCCGAATTGTTGTCGCAAGTGACATTTAACGCCCCGCTGCGTCGCACACGACATACACCAATGTTACATGCACCCAGACATGCCACTAACTATGCTAAAGGCGGTGTACTCACGCGCATTGCTCGAACATATAATACCATCTGTGATGTAGACTTTTTCTGCCTGTCTAAAACATCGTTCGTCTTTAACCAGTGTGTGTTACCAGTGATGACATATGGAACAGAGACGTGGTCACTCACAATGGGCCTCATAAGAAAGCTCAAGGTCACTCAGCGAGCTATGGAGAGAGCTATGCTTGGTATTTCTCTACGAGATCGAATCAGAAATGAGGATATCCGTAGAAGAACTAAAGTTGTCGACATAGCTGAAAGGATTAGTAAACTGAAGTGGCAATGGGCGGGGCACATTGCTCGTAGAACTGATGGCCGTTGGGGCACAAAGGTTCTCGAATGGAGACCGCGCACCGGAAAACGCAGCGTGGGACGCCTCCTCCAACGAGGTGGACAGACGATCTGGTGAAGGTCGCTGGGAGTCGTTGGATGAGAGCGGCATGTGACCGCTCGTTGTGGAAATCTAAGGGGGAGGCCTTTGTTCAGCAGTGGACGTCCTGTGGCTGATATGATGAAAACATCGTTAAGTCTCAACTTACGAAAATTATAAAAGATAAGTAGCTCCACTTAACTTGACTCCATCAGAGTGCTTCATGTGTTTGATATTTGGTAACATTTCTGGTTTATATAGTTGCACTCGATTATTACTATCCCATCTCCTCCCGTGGGTGTCGTAAAAGTCGACTAAGGGATTAGCCGGAGGATGGGCAGCAGCGTCCTTCGAGTACATTAACAGCTCAACTGCGATCGCCAACCCGTCTGCCAAGCGTGGCGATTATGGCAAAACCCCCCAATGAGCCCACAACACGCCCATATCGGTCGTTGTGGTGATCTTTGGGGGAGGCCCGTGTCCAGCAGTGGACTTCATTCGGCCGAAATGATGACTCGATTATTGTTTTTTTTTAATATTATTAAACATTTTTTGTCTGTTCTTTAGCCGAATTATATAATCTAATAGTTACATAGGGAACCTATAATTGGCCATACTTAGCAGTTATGTATGACTTTTGTGCACATTATTGTATCGCTGTTGGTTTTCTGAATAAATAAAATAAAGCACTGCTATGAGCCCGAATAACACATTAGTGTCTAACAGTTCAATGTTCAACAACACGAACTGCAATTCATTGCCGTCACTCTCGGGTGTTGAGGAACTCGCTGACGTAATTAATGATCAGGGGAGCGGTAGTGTCGTCTCGATAGTTCGTTATTTGATTTAAAGTTTCTCTCCTTACATGTAGGGCGTCGCTGCTGTCGGTACAGTAAAGCCAAATCTCTGTTGGGTTACAATTAAGCCACACCTTTGGTTTTCGTTATATATTGACTGTTTTATGTATCATACTGCATTCAATTATTTCTTTACACATGAATACTTTTACATAACAGTGATACACTATTACTGTCTTGGACATACATTTGTTCTCGCTCTCTCCTGTCTCAGTCCTGGTAGATAACGTGTCTCGTATATGAAATTAGTAAACGTGTTGATATTACTTGTGTTAATAAACTCTGCTTACCATCAATGTACGTTTGCTCAACACGGTTGGCGCAGTGGCTAAGCAATGGACTTTCTTGGCTACGTGTCGCGGGTTCAATCCCCACACATAACAAATATTTGTATGCGTTTCCCACACTTATTCCTCCTGTGTCGTGGGTACAGTTACATACATAAATCTCACATGCACTAACACTCAGACCCGAAATAATTATCTGTAGACCATACAAATATTTGTTCCGTACGGAGATCGAACCCGCAACACATAGCGTAGAAAGCCCAATCGCTTAGCCACTGTACCAACAGTGCCGTCATATCCAACATTACACAAACAAAACTAAGGTGAAGTTTAATAAAAAAACAGTAAAACAAAGTCTAAGGCAGACTACATAATACTGAAGAACGAGTACATTTTATTGTACATGAAAGAGTATTTGTTTTCTTTTGTTGATATATAAAATATATACCTGAAGACTTATTGCGGACTCGTTATTATGCCATCATAATGAAAAATTGTAACTAGTGGGAACCAAGCTCTAGTGAAATACCCACGTTCGTCTGACAAATAAATGTTATAATTTTTTTAAATTATTCTTCAGAGTTTATTTATTTACAATTTATGCTCACACAGTTTATTTATTTACAATTTATGCTCACACAGAAAAAAACAGAAAGAAAGATGAAATAGGAGTTAAAGGTACAAATGATTATTTCTTAAGAAATCCATTCCAGCAGACATGCCGAGAGGAGAGTTTGAATAAGAACACATTTGTACTGTGTGTAAAGGATTAATTAGATCGCTTTAGTTTGAAAGTTGCTGCTAAATGGGTGGACGAACACAACTTCACACACCGCTTACATGAAGAGTAGTTCATAATTAGTGATCGACGACGCCATTGCCTGGTTCGTTCATTACCCAGGCTAACTACGTTTCCGTGCTCGGGAAAGCTTGAATCGAGCAGCTAAAGTTATTTGCTACTAAAGCAGCTTGTTGACGAGTTTACCTTTTCCTTTGTAGTTAATTACGTTTATCTATGCTCGAATGTGGAATGCGAAGAACTAGATGTTGTAGCCAAACATGGGAACCGATACGATCATACTTATATTAATATTACAAATGTGAATTTAAGTTTGTTTGTTACGCTTTCATGCGATAACTACTTAACCGATCATCATGAAATTTTGTACACATATTCTTGGAGGTGGAGTATTCTTGGAGGTAGTATTCTTGGTGGAGAAGCAACATAGGAAACTTAAAAAAAAGCGAAGCCGCGGGTAAAAGCTAGTGATTATCTAATATAAACCTACATAAATAATAGAATAAAGTGTGGCCGCCGAGAGAATGCGTTCCTGAAATATGTTAATTGGTCTAGTTTCTGTTATATTAAAGATAAAATTTCATATATAATATGATTTTAATGTATTAACACACAATAAACTTAAATTGTTTAGCGCTACATTCAATCTTTAATATAATAGAAACTAGGCTTTTAATACATGTCAGAAACGCATTCTCTTGGCGGCCGCATTGTAAAACAGACATAAAAAGAAAAAAAAAAGAAATTGCAGATAAGATGATGTATCGTTAAACATCCTGAAACACCGAATACAATGTTTGTAATTTTCAGTTGTAAGCCAGAATAAATACCAATAACACATTGTGACACGATTTTGGTACCCGCAAAACAAACATTAAGCTATAATAGATTTCTATTTATTAGTTACTGTATGTAAGCAGTGGATGGATATATTTTGTTTCTATCTCGTCTCGTTTTATTTAGGTACACAACAAACAATCCTCATCTGATCATAGTAGTAAAAGTTATTGTTATTAAAGAAACATGTTTTATTCATGTTAGTATCTTTGTGGTTAACTATTGTTGGGTGTGATTTAATAGTTTTTCAAGATGTATACTGAAAAAAATTACCAAACAAGTTTTACTATGTGTATGTCCTACATTCTCAAGTCGCAAGGAAAAAAGAAACATCTAAAAAAGTACGCAATGTGTATTTCCTACGTTTTGGATGTCTTTTATCAAAGTCAAACTCAAAGCTTTTTATTTCAAATAAACTAGATACTGGCAGATACGAAAAGGTAATAATCTGTTGTATGTTGCATGGTTCCAAATAGTTGATCTATTTGGAACCATGCAACATAGATTCTGGAGAAGAGCCGGCAAGAATCTCCATGGATACTGTTTTAAAATAATTGAGATTACAATGTCAATTGATACAAATGATTGTAAAACATATACCGAGAAAAATGTAGGTCAATGTGTAAAGATGGAACATACCACAATATTATTATAATAATTTATGGTCAATGTGTAAAGATGGAACATACCACAATATTATTATAATAATTTATTTGCCGTGGCAGTCACGAGCATGACGCATGTATCAGCATCGCTTAGCTCAACCATATTGTAGGGAACGAACGACCCGATACACAACGCCACCATCAGCAAGACATTTTAGTGAGCAAGACAGACCAATACAGCCAGGCAAAAGACACAATCAATATATCAAGATAAGCCCTGGATTCCGCTACCGTTTTGCGTATCATGGTATGCTCCTCTCCTGTCTTGGCTGAATGGAAACAAAACATTCATGCCAGTATTAGAGTGATTATTATTAATGTCGACTCTTTATCGTATAAGAATATTGTGGATTATATGAGGTTTATAATGCATGTATTATGTCCTGTGTGGTCATATGTGACAAAATAACCATATGTATATTTTATATTATAAAATTATAATTTGTATGGTAGTTTTATTTTTAAATACAATATTGCCAACTAGCCTGTTTCATGTAATATTCAGTTTTTAATTACTGGAAAACAAGACTGCTTTACCTGAAGAAAGACCGCATAAGTGTGACAAGCGCTCCAGTGACTTCTGCTTGTTCCTGCTACTAAGCATCGGAAGAGACATTTTCCCTGTCCCAGGCTAATATTGTAGTTTATACGTAATGTTTAATCATTTTCTCTATTTTCCAGGTAAGCATCAACTTGAAAACTCTATTCGCCGCACACGTAAGACCTTTAAGTAATTATGTATCATTTCCGTCCTACTCTGCGACATTTAAATCTCGTAAAAAAAATGACTACAAATATGTCTAGACTCGTAGCGGCTGCTACATAGATACGTAGCAGATTGCTACGTTGTCGTAGTTGGTCGCGGCAACTTTAGTGTTACTGGTGAGCTAAGTTAAGTTGTTAGTTTTAGGCGCCGCCGTTGTATGCAAGGTGAGTGAATTTGAAAAGTTCGTTGATGCCATTCTCTGCAATTCCGTTCTCGTGTTAATAGTTTTTAACCAACATATCTGCAAATATAAACTATCCATTCGACCTTCGCAAACAACAATTCTGTATAAGAGTACCGTCTGCTTGGGTCCAAAAATATATACCAAAATACCTTTATTTAATTTATTTAATTTTAATTTTTAATTTTAATTTAATTTATTTCATAAAATGGTATTTGTAGTACAACTTTGTTACATTTGTAGTCAAAAATTTAAAACATGTGTATTTACAAATCAGTGGGTGAGGTGCTGTTCACCCAGCTAGGTTGCAGAACAACCTGTGTTTGGGAGAAACAGTGCCAGGCCCTTGTTTGGTCCTCAGTGAACTGGTTACATGTTACCAGAGTTATACCAATAAATTTATTACTTAGGCACATTTTTCCTTACAATTGATTAGAGTTAATCTAAATTATTATGATTTAAAGTTATTACATGGTGCATGCATTTCTGTGTGTGTTTGTGAGTGTTTTTGTGTGTGTGTGTGTGGGGGGGGGGGGGTTATAAGTGAGTTTTGGTATTTGTGTATGAGTGTGTGTCTATGTGTGAATACGCGCTCGCGCGTTTATTTATGCAAAAAGTGTTATTAAGGGTGAGTGTTTTTTAAGTATAGAACGATTACAGCAACGAAATGAATTTTTCGGTCTCATCGTATGTCTTGTTTTGAAGAAATGAACGGACAACAGTTTTAAATTTTGATGAAGGCAATTTATAGACGTTTAAGCTAGAATTTATTTTATTATAAAGGAATGGACCAATATAGTAAGAAAATCTCTTGGTGAATGTAAAATTTGTTGACGGCAGAGCACATATTTTGTCTTTTCGTCGTTTTGTTATTGGAATAAATGGAATTTTGTGGTGTTGATGCAGTAAGGTATTTATTATGAAAAGCTGTCTCATGTTCAGCACATTACAATTTTGATACAGTTGAGTGGTTGGAAAACGAATAGGTTTATGTGTTGCTATTTTTAAAATAGCCCGATGTGCTACTTCCAGTGGCTTTAATGTGGTTTTCGTGATCCCACCCCAACAGGGGATGCAATAAGTGATTATGGAATTGCATAATGCGTAATAAACAGTTCGTATAATAGATGAGTTAGCGACATAACGAAGACTTTTAAAAATGTACATTAATTTCCTCACTCGATTAGTTATGAGATCAATGTGAGTTTTGTAGGTAAGGGTTTTGTCTAATGTTATGCCTAGATATTTAATATTGTCGACGGCTGAGATGTGAGGACATTGACACGATGTTTGCGAGTGGAACTGACAGGTATGTGCTTTTAGAATTATAGATGCTATGGGTTGGGATGCCGTTGAAATTGAGAAGGTAATTAATTTTGTTTTTGATGTGTTAAGGGTGAGAGTGTGGGATAGGAGCCAATTAAAGGCTGAATTAAAGCCATGTTGCGCTATAGCTTGGAGCTCTGACCATGACTCTGCCACGAATGTGAGTGCTGTATCATCAGCAAAAGATACAATTTTGCCATTTGTGATGTTAAGGTTGCAAAACTCATTAATGAAAATAAGAAACAATGTCGGCCCCAGGATACTACCTTGTGGCACGCCATAGCAAGTAGATCGCTCATCACCAATATGATCACCTATTTTTACTATTTGCGATCGGTTGGTAAGATAACTCTTAAGAAGTTCAAGTTGTTGACCTCTGACACCCATTCCTTCAATTTTGAGAAGAAGGGTGCTGACAGGGATTGTATCGAAGGCTTTTGCGAGATCTATAAAAACTGTAAGCACCCTTTTTTTGTTATTAAGATTGGTTACTATGTGGTTTGTTAATTCGTTTACAGCATCGGAAGTCGATTTATTCTTTCGAAAGCCGAATTGTTGTGATGAAAGAAGATTATACTTTTCAATATAGTTTACCAATCTCTTATTAATGAGTCGCTCAAAGATCTTCGAGAGGGCAGTCAGTACGGCAATGGGGCGATAATTATGATACAAGTTCCCATCACCACCCTTGAAGATAGGATGTACTATTGCCTTCTTAAAATAAGCTGGAAAAACTGCCGATTGGAGACAATGATTAAAAATATGACTTAGTATAGGTGCCAGGGTGCTTGAGTATCTTTTTAGGAAAACTGAAGAGATGCCATCCCATCCGGTAGCTGCATTAGATCTTAAGGATCCTATAATAGAAATAATTTCATCTGTATCAGTCTGTTCAAGTACAAGCGAGGACATAGAAGTCGTGGTTTGTGGACTTTTTTGATGAGGCAATGTGTGGTTATTGGTAATAGTGTCTGCAAGTGTCTTGCCAATGTCAACAAAGAAGTCATTAACGTCGTTGCAAGTTTTAGTTGGTGTGTCATTTTGTGATAGTAGGTGTGTTGATGATTGTTTTAATTTCGGTATGTTCACTATTCGCTTTATAATTTGCCATAGCGCTTTTGAATTGTTGCCAGCTTTATTAAGTTCTTGTGAGTCATACAAACGTTTAGCTTTCTTTAAAATTCTGTTGCAATAATTTCTGTATCGCTTATAAGAAATTTCATGCGTGGTGATGCGATACGTGGTGCGTGATTGTTTGGCGATTTCTTTGACTGTTTGTGTAGTGAATCTCTATGTCGCATGCACCGCAGTAAGCCGGAAGTGATCCATGGCTTAAGTATCTTTTTCTTTGCAGATATTTTAACGACACTCGTGTTTAGAGCTATTGTTTCTTTCAGAATATTAACAAGGGTTTCGGTAGCAATATTAGGGTCTAGTATATGGTAAATAGGTGATAAATCTAGGTTTTCTACAGCTCTATCAAGAGATATATAATCAGTTTTTGATAACGTTGAAATAGTGTTGACCATTGGTTTTTTTCTATATATGCATAGTAGTGAAGAATAGTGATCAGTAACCGTAGTGTCAAGAACTAATGAAAGTGTAGATGATTTAGTTTTAATCATTGAGTGATCGAGACAATTATTACCCCTTGTAGGGAAAGTGTGTGAGGGAAGAAAACCGTGGAAACCTAAAGTATTAAGGTATTTATGCGAACGATTATCAAGAGAACAAGTTTTAATGTCTAAATTAATATCTCCGGTAATAATGACTGATTTAAATTTTGTAAAGGATGGGAGTATATCATTAAGATAAGAAAGAAAGGAGTCAATGTTTTCATTTGAAGGTGACCGGTAGATGCAGAGAATGGCAAAGTCAGTACTTATCTCCGCTACAAGTCCGGAGGCGCAAGAGCCGAAATCTAATTCTTTGCAGGTTAATGATATTTCAGACCTGACATAAACCAAAACACCATCACTTTGGTTTTGGTGGTTGGTTTATTGAAAAATAAATTTATTATATAAGAAGATATAAGCTATTCTAGGTATTCTAGTTTTTCCTAGTACAAAAATTACTACTCAGTTATGTTGTATATAATGGAGAACCCCAGATTGAATTGAATGAAATAAATCAATTTGAATGATTATTGAACAATTTCATACATAGATTTTTTCTGACAATGTGACTAATTCAAAATTCTCTCTTTTTATATATATTATTATAACAGCTTGTATGTATGGATGTTGATAGGATAGGGACGCCATGAATTGGTTTCGAGTAATTTTAATATAATTTTATGGATATGTCCAAATATTTTGTACAGTTTTGCTGCCATTCTACTTCTATTGTTTTCTATTAATATCGACCGCCAAATTAAGCAAACAGTTATTTTAAAATTACCTCGAACATATTTTTGCATGATAGACTTAATTTGAAAGTATTGAAAACTTCAAAACAGGTTATCGGTCCTGCCCCGATATACGACAGGTTAATGGGATCTAATACTGTCGTTTAAAGTTTCAACATAAAATAAGCTCATTCTCCGTTCGTACTAAAATCCCGTTTGCCCCATAGTGGGGCATTAGGGTTGCCAGACGGTAGAAATATTCTTAGAATTTTAATGGTACGTAATTTGACAAGGAATGTGTTATGTTTATTTTACAACTAGCTGGGAACCGCGGTTACACCCGCGTTTAATCTATACAAATAAATAAAATTGAAGTGTCTGTTTGTAATGTCAAAACAACAGCTTTTTACTAAGTGCATATGAAAGTATATACGGTACCTATAACAAAAAAACAATTTTTAAAGTTTTTGTCTGTCTGTCTGTCTGTTTGTTCCGGGTAATCTCCGAAACGGCTGGACCGATTTCGACGGGACTTTCACTGGCAGATAGCTGACGTTATAAGGAATAACTTAGGCTACTTTTATTTTAGAAAAATAATTAGGGTTCCGCACAAAAACAATAAAACCCTTGAAATCCAACATATATATTCTATGTCAAGTGTCTATGTGGAAGTACTCTAAATTTCTTTTAAATTAAACGCGGGTGAAACCGCGGGTCCCAGCTAGTTTAAAATAAATTTAGAGTGCTTTGACATAGACACTTGACATAGAATAGGTATATATATTGGATTTCAAGGGTTTTATTTTTTTTACGCGGAACCCTAATTATTTTTGTAAAATAAAAGTAGCCTAAGTTATTCCTTATAACATCAGCTATCTGCCAGTGAAGGTCCCGTCAAAATCGGTCCAGCCGTTTCGGAGATTACCCAGAACAAAACAGACACTTCAATTTTATTTATTTGTATAGATATCACAATGCTATTTCTCCACTCATGTTTACAAATTAAATCCGAAAATATTCGACTACAACTGAAGCTTATTTATGTCCGCCCCGGGTCGGTCTTGTGCTTCGCAATTTTTTTCAAACTCCGTCATCGTCCGCTGAGTTGAATTTTGAGAATGCTTTTAGCCCTTTCAGCCCTCGCAAATACAAACAGAGCATTTCAGTAAATGGCTTTTGGAAGTTGAGGGGACGCCCCTCTTTAATTCCTTTGGGCGTAATGGCTACGAGTTTCTGATTTTTTCATTCGTGCCATCTAAGCCGATGGATTCTGTTATAATCTGGTACGCGACGAGTCATGATGTATATCATTTTTTTCTTATTAACAATATTCCCCCACACTAGGATTTCTCCAGTGTCGTGGGTGCATTTACAGACATACATTTCACACACAATACACCCAGACCCGGAACAACTACCTGCAGATCATACAAATATTTGTTCCGTGCGGGAATCGAACCCTCGACCCGGAGCGCAGCAGCCGACTGTACCAACCACTGCACTAACCGTGCCGTCGTGCTTTCGAATTAACATTCTCTGAGAAATATACACGCTTGAATCCGAGGAGTCGAAGAAAGAAAAGAAAACACGAGATCGTCCATCCGCTGTGCTTGCCGCATCAAACTTGGAGGTATTTTCCTTACGTTTTTGACGCTCCCGGCTCCCGGCTGTTGTGTTGGCGCATTCAATGAAATTATCGCGCACCGTTTCAACTTATTACGTATGTTTACCAGCCCTGCCAGCGGAACAGTTAACGGGCTGCTTTCGAATACATTAAGTTGATAGTCGGAGAAGTGTCGAGCTATGTTACGAAATGGTTACAGAAGGCCCACAACGCGATCATTTTAGAACTATGCTCTTACTATTATTTCTCTTGTATCAGAGGTGCGTGTAAGACTCGTATCTCTAATAGAATTTGACGGCACGGTTGGCCCAGTGGCTAAGTGTTTGGCTTTCTGCGCTACGTGTCGCGGGTTCGATCCCCACACGGAACAAATATTTGTATGATCTACAGTTAGATGTTTCGGGTCTGAGTGTTTGCATGTTAGGTTTAGGTCTGTAAACTGTACCCAAGAACTCTTAGTGGGGCAATGTAAAATGCAAAAAATATAGAATATTCATCCCAAATATATAAACCACTCCACCCGGAACTGAAGATCTATTGCCTGAAGATCGGGAGACATTCTCTTTGTTTTTTGTTATAAATGTTGCTCCACTGTGGGATTTCTCCTATGTCGTGGGTGCGTTTACAGACATACTCCACACACAATACACCTAGACCCGGAACAACTACCTGCAGATCATACAAGTATTTGTTCTGAGCGGGAACAAAACCTGTGACACGGAGTGTAGCAGACGACAGTATCAGTCACTGCACCAACCGTGCCATCGACCGTTTCGTGCCCACTACCAAGCGCTCAACTAATCGAGTTGTTATTACATATAAGTAAAAAGTCTTGTTGTCAGGAATTGCACGCGATATAAAATTTGTGTTTCATTTAGTTGTCTGTGCCTATTGGGCCTTCTGTCTTGTTATGTTATAACGAATGTGTACGTGGTTATGAGATATTGTTTAGTGCATAATTACTGATGTGGCGAGTGCACTGGGACTGCACCTTAATGGACGGCAAGATGTTTCATGGTTTTTTAATGGGGGTTTTTCATGTCAATGGTAAAAGAGAAGTTGCTCTGCCAGATACCGTGAAGTACATCTGGGAGCCATTTCTATGAACGTTTTAATTATTTCACATTTATTGTAGGAAGTCGTCCTCAATAAGTTTCATTAGACAGATCATGATTTCGATCTTTAAATCTTCTGAACGAATGTTTGGTGGTATCGTAAGAGAGCACGCCCTCATCCATCGTTGTACATATACTGTGCACTGCTTCAGTCGCATTTTGACAAAAAAGTCTTAGCGAAATTCGTGAAGTCGAAATTCTCTTGAGAAAAATGTCCATAAGTCACTCTAGTTTTACTACTCGAAGTCCAGTTGTCAAATGATTTGACGGCCAAATATCGCTCTATTATATACCGCTCCAAGAAATTCTAGATGCTTCTGTAACGTTTTAGAAACCAATGGAAAAAAAAGTTTTGGGTTTGTTAGATTGGTAATAATTTGATATTTTTCTCAGTAATAATTTTGTTTATGAAAATTCAGACGACTGTTTTAATGTTTCATGAACATTATGATTTATTATTTACGTCCAGGCACATTCAATCTACAAAAAAATACAAAATGTCTAACAATTCAACACGCATAATGAGAATAAAAGAGACAATAACAAGGCCGGCCGTCTGGCTCGGTGTCTGGCCAGTCCGTGAGTGAAACTATTAGCAAAGCAGACTAAGTACATTGCATACATAGCAAAGGATTTAAAAATATATTTAGGTGGACCAAAAACTGTTCATGATTCCAAATATGAACGCGGTGGAATATAATTTAAAAAACAACTAGGCGACGGGTCGGAGTCGTTTATTTTTATGGATAGTTGTTTTTATTTAAACACGGATCGACTTCGACGCATGGAATTTTAGTGTTGCCACAGCAGTAATTGTAATTACGTATAGTTTTTGCACTACAAATTAAAATTGAGATGTAATAAATATAAAATACATAAAAAGTATTAACTAGGAAAATATATATTAATTTAGATATTATGCTATTTAACGTAATGATTTGTGTTCGCATAATATATTCAAAAACCATTTACTGACAGATATGAACCATCTGAGATTTTAATTGCACAATTCGCCTAAATGCCAATGGAAAGGTAATAGGATGATCTATTCTAATATTACCCCACCTTCCGAAAATTAACTTGTACGGCGAACCATACCTACATATCTTTTAGCTTTATCATCATTGTAGTTTAAAAAAACGTTGGCCCACACTAGGATTTCTCCTGCGTCGTGGGTGCGTTTACAGACATGAATTCCACATACAATACACCCAGACCCGGAACAACTACCTGCAGATCATACAAATATTTGTTCCGTGCGGGAATCGAACCCACGACCCAGAGCGCAGCAGCCGACTGTATCAGCCACTGCACCAACCGTGCCGTCGAATACACAGTACTTAGTAAATAATTACGATTAAACACAGTATACAGAAATGTGGTGCCGGCTCAGAATACCCACCACCCTATCTCCTCCCGTGGGTGTCGTAAAAGTCGACAAAGGTATAAGCCGGAGGATGGGCAGCAGCGTCCTTCGAGTACATTAACAATTCAACTGCGATCGCCAACCCGTCTGCCAAGCGTGGCGATTATGGCAAAATCCCCCAATGAGCCCACAACACTCCCATATCGGTCGTTGTGGTGATCTTTAGAGGAGGCCTGTGTCCAGCAGTGGACTTAATTCGGCCGAAATGATGAAATGATGATACAGAAATCAACCTTAGTATTAACTCAGTACTTCATTCGACCGCATCAAGCGTCGTCGCGCGTGCTCCCTCGCTCCTTGAACTAACATTCTGTATCTATATACTGTCAATATACGGTTTAAGCAGAAAACAAGCATTTTATCATTTAACATGCATGATAGAACTTTCTACAACACTAGTTCTCAAGCTATGATCGATGGGATCCGGCTAGTCAAGCAGTACTGCGTTGCCTCACAATATTATATGGAGCAGAAACTCAAATATTTGAACAAGGTACTTGTACGTCCTACGAAACTTAATAACGAACAAGACTCTTTAAGTATTTTGTTGTGATCTTGTTTTAGTTGTAAAGCGTTTTTGGAAAGTTATACACGAGTAAATATCTGTCAATTTCCGGGTTAGATCTCCGGCTCGAGCAGTGGTAATCGATTTAAGTTAATAATTGCAGTTAGATATTTTCCCGATAAATTGGTACACACATATAACACGGTTGCTGGCAAACTGTGCAAGTTTGATAGTAAAGCAGATTTTGGATGTCCTTATTTTTACTTTTATATTACGTTTATTAGATTCGCCACGTTTTGAACGAGAGTAAAAGACAATATTTATTGAAAAAGAAAAACTTCAGCAATGAAAGTAACATTTCGGATAGGCGGCAAAACGAACAACAATCAGTAAATATTCGATGACATTAGCTGTCACCACAGAAAAAGGGTTGCCATTACAAAAAAATAATGTTACAAATGAGTGCCTAGTAATCTAATTACAACGTACATGTCTACGCAAATGTATTCATAACCACGTAACAAGGTTATGCAGATATCTTACAAGCTGCAGGTGTTTGGAAAGATGCCCTATATATGCGTTATACGTTATTCTTTGAAGTGCTTCATCAGCTACTTTTCAGTTTCAAGTACATTATCAATATGTCCGGCACGAATCAATATTCAAGTGCGTGTGACATTGCATGTTAAAGTTGATTGACAATTGCGTCCATGCCTACAAAAAATGCATGCTACAATTCAAGAGAAACTGTTATTTTGCAAGGTCTCCAATAAATCTAAATGTTTTAAGTACCACCAATCAACAAAAACCTAATTAACGGCAAAGCTAAAAAGACAAGGATGTTTACCCTTAATTGGCACACTGGATAAGCCTGTGGTGATCGTAGACGGTGATGATGAGACAAGCAAATCATTCGCCAGGTGGTAAGCGACATGCCCATCACATTTAGACATCTTTTTTTCATTCTGTTTTTTTTAACGTGGGGAAATCCTCTTGGACTTACTCCGCCTTGGGAAGGGCGGATGGGTATGCCGGGATCAAACCGGCTAAAACCCCACGGTGTCCTTCTTCCTACCTCTAGCCGGAATCACATTTAGACAGCTACCTAGGAAGAATCCTCGATCACACTGCGCTGGTCACCTCGGGACGAAAAGTTATTTAGGCTATTATGCCCAGTAATCTCACTAGCTACAGTGACCTTAAAACCGAAATACACTGCCTTAAATTTGTACATATCTTAAATTTTAACACTACTGCTTAGCGGCGAATATCTCACATTGCGGTGGTACCTTTTCTATTGGGCCCAGTGGAAATTCCACATAAACTTCCTCCGCCCCGGGGAAGGACGGAGGGGTCTGCTTGACTCCTACCGGCTAAAACCACTGGGGCGGTCATCTTCGCCACCTAAGGGGGGCCGTCATTGATGCCACGCCTATAGGCACATCCCTGAGAGGGTGACTGTAAAGCGGTCACCCTCTCTACGGTGGTACCTACCTAGCTGGCCTCTTGCAATAAGAGACATACCACCAGTCAATCTCAGTGAACTCTCGCATCGTGCACCATTACGTGCAAATTAGTCTGAAACAAATTATTTCAGTCTTCAGTGTAGGTGTAATGTGTCAGATGCACCTGCTGTCTGCCCCCACGTCTGGTCTCGGTTTACGTTATAATTGTATATCTCGACTGTATTCCCTTAAGGGATAGGCAAAATTAATTTGTTGTAAGGTATTAAGTCTCATGTATTAGGGGCCGAGCCCAGTGGCGTGCCTAGGCTTAAATCGGTCGGGTTCGAATCGAATTACGACTATGTTTCTCGTAAAAGTAATTATAATATTATAATCGAATCGCAGCGCCGAACGCGTATGCGATGCGTTTGCGTTTGGAGTGTGAAAAAAAACTTACACTCGGCCCTCACATTGTAAAGTATAAATGTACTAAAATACTGTTAACGTAGTGCCATCTATCCAACAATAAATGAAATTAAATAATGGATCATGCATCTCCAAGCAACATAGATTTAAACTTCCAAAAATGTACACAGAAAAAATAACTTCACATCCAAAAATTTGATTGGTCCCGTGTGGTAAAAACTCAAATCTCCAAGACAAAATAATGTGAATGAATTCCCCAAACCACCTTCATACCATAAGCAGTTCTTATTTCATACTAGCCGTCACCCACCCGCTCCGCTAGCCGTAATTTATATTCTTATCATCTGAACCCTGCAAGTTATCGAAATGGAACGTATACGAAAATACAAGATAAAAGTCGTGTTATTAGAATAGGTTTCCGTGCGGTGTCCGGATTAAGAATATAGCACCACTGCATATCCTCCCGTGGAAGTCGTAAAAGGCGACTAAGGGAATCTAAACCAGAAGGATGGGCAGCAGCGTCCCTTCTGTGAAACGGTAGCCATACTGCGCTCACCAACCCGCCTGCCGGGCGTGGTGAGTATTGGCAAATACCCCCCAAAATGACGACACAGTTGTGAAAATCTATGGGGGAGGCCTTTGTTCAGCAGTGGACATATAAATGGCCGATATGAAATTAGAATAGGAATTTTAAAGTTTTCATTAAAATCTATTGAGGCATTTCGGAGCCTAACTTCCAGACAGATAGACAAAAATTAAATAAATGGTTATTTAGATTAGGCATTGTATTAATATTAGACTTAACAAAAAAATTGGCATTTAGTTTGAAATCACAGCCCGACACTTCAATTTTATTGTATTGGTTTATACCAATACCAATTTAATAAACTTATTTTCTTTCTTCTTTCTTCTTTCAATATATATAATATATTGTATTTATATACATAAAATGTAACACATTGTATCAGTAGCTGTAATTGTATATGTTGCATGCTTCATATGTTTGACCGAGAGGTCAATAAATAGCCAGGGTTATCCAAGTTCGAGCGATACGAAATATTTAGTGAAGTGAAAAATATATCTTAATTGTCCATGTTAGAGCACTTTTAGTAGGTATCCCTTAGAACTTTCCTTTACACCAAAAACAATGGTAGAATAAACCACACATGATTGTTAAAAGTTAAAAGTAGTTAAAAGTAAAACCCGATTTCCCGACAGCAGTTTACCCGCTCACCTCAGTCAATGAAGTGTAAGGCTACCCTCAAAACATACCCTCACCCCTCCAGCCACCCTCGGGATAGTTGTCGTCAAATTAGTGCCTGTTCTCCCCTCTCGGTGCGTTGTTCATACGTGAAATATTGTTATTAGGCAATATGTTCTAGCAGACTACCTGAATAGACTTAGTTTTAGTGAGTAGGGGGAAAAATATTTTGTTAGTCATCTGTTTTAGGCAAGGGGCTCGTAAATGAGTAATTTGTTTTTTCTAGCTTGATAAATTTTCATGTTGCTACGCATCCTGACTCATCATTATATATATGCTATGGCAACACAACCTCCAACTCGATGACTAAGTGAATACAAAAATGTAACTCGCCGCTGCCGCAGCGTTAAATTGGAGGTTGTACTGCTTAGAGAATAGCGTTGCAGCTAAATAACGCCCACTGCTGAACAAAGGCTTGCCCACTTACGACCGGTTACATGCCGTGTGTCGTCATTTTGGGGTGAAATTTCCAGTAGGTAGGCTTAAGTAGGGTTAAATGGCTACAGTTCTACAGAAGGCACGCAGCTTCCCATCTCTCTGGATTAGAGTCCCTTAGTCGGCGGTTCACGACATTCACGGGAGGCGATGGAGTGGTGCTGTGTACTGAATCCGGAAACTTTCTCACTTTCGGAATTCTATGGGAGAGGCCTTATTTAGCAGTGGACATCCTATGGCTGATACGATGATGATGATAAAACTGCATCACACAGGAGAAATACTTATATGAGGCAACGTTTTAAAAAGAAAAAGTGGCGGTATGTTCAAGAAATATCAGAGTTGCCTAAAGGTGTAAGATTTGTAAAGGACAATATTTGTACCTCATCTCGTGAACTTCAACTCGCAAACTAACGTCTCGAAGTCTGTTACGGAGACTGGAATGCTTTTAAAGCTTTGAAGTAATTTTTATTAAAGTAAAAGCTTATTCCAGCTTTAACGGCCGTTGAAATTATCCAAAGTAATGAAAAGCCTTAAGTCAAGTGTCCATTATAATAGCAATACTTAAAACACTGCTGACTTTGATGTCAATTCCTAAGATAACCTAACAATTTCTAAGATAATTTAGTTATTTGATCATACCTGGTTTTTTATGCGAAAATTCTAGGACGATTGCAAAGTACCGAATAATTAGAATCTAAGTCAGATTTTCGTAAACATCCCTGTGACCCTGTGTCAGTAGGTTATGGTGCGGCTACGGGTGATCCTTGGTCAACCCCAATGTCGCGAACATTAATAATTACAAAAACCTTTCTGGTTCCATTCCAATTATCCGGTCCTTAGCGTCTCAGGATTTTCCCAAAGATACTATGTTTGTCCGATTATACTACTACATTGTTACTTCAAGTATTTCGAAACTTACGCTATACATACAAACAAATATTTGTTCTTTCCGGGGATCAAATTCGCGACACTTAGCGCATAAAGCCAAGCCTTAGCCACTGCGCCAACCGAATCGTTAATGCTGTCGAGCCGTCAGTTCGATTATTTGTTGAGTTCGCTTTTGTAGTAATTTTTAGGGTTTCGAACGTCAAAGGAAAAAACTGCGGGACCGTTATAGGATCACTCGTGTATCTGTCCGTCTGTCACAGGCAATTTTCTCCAAATCTACTGAACCGATAAGTTGAATTTTGGTATACATATGGATTTCTGCGACCAAAACACTGTGGGTCACTATTGGGGGGCAATATAGAAAATTTTTTTTGTTTGCAAACTGTACTGTGTAACATATGAAATGGAAGGGCTTGTTGTGAGGGTCTCAAATGTATTCATTTTGTAATTTTAAACTATATAGTTTTAAAGTTATTTAAGAAAGTACACGAAAATTGACCATCCCCCCACATATCTCCAAAACAACTGAGCCTAAAATTTAGAAAAAAATATAGATTATAGTTCTTTACTTGTAGATTACAGAAAAACTGCAAGAACTATTCACTTAAAATAACATGGTTAATCTTTCAATATTGTGCGTACAAACTTACATTTGCAATGTTTGTTAAAACATATTTTTTCAACTACGATGTTACGTTTGTTCTTGGGATGAGTTATTGGTAAAGACCGAATTCAACAATAGACAATATATTCGGCAATTTCGGAACCCTCTCCACTAGAGTTCAACTCGCACTTGCCGGTTTTTACTCGTATGTCTAAAAATTAACAATCATCGTCAAAAGCTTGTCAAAACGACCTCTATAGTAATTTGATCAGCCCTTGCAAATACAATACTTAGGATGTCTGCCAAAGTCATCAAATCAACCATAAGACATCCATCCATTAGGAGGGTGTTTGCCAGTACTTATCACGCTTGGCAGGCGGGTTGATGAGCGCAGTATAGGTGCTGTTCTAAAGAAGGGACGCTGCTGCCAATCTCTCTGGTTTAGAATCCCTTAGTCGTCTTTTACGACATCCACAGGAAGAGATGAAAAGGTGACATATTCTTAATCCGGATACCACACGGACTCTGGCAAAGTAATCAAATGATATCATATCCTTTAATTTCCAAATCTTATCCACCCATAAAATCTTCATTTTCATCAAGAAGCATAATGAACATTTTATGAATTTAATAAAAAAGATTACTGAAATGAAATCGACGGCCGCTTCGGAAGGAATTAAACTGTCTACGATCTCCCGTTATCGGATTATTGCGAGATTACATCCTTATTGACCTGAAAGGAGATATTGTATTATTATATTTTCGTATTTTTTATTGTCTTTGTATATTGGACTACGTGATAGTAGGAGGTAAACAGTGTTTTGTTATCGTTCACCTGTCGTTTCTCTATCCAAAAGTTGTAGATAAACAGTGAGTGAAGGTCTAAGGATTTAGAGTATGGGCTGTAGGCAGAAATGCATGAAACTGAGCACGTCACCGTTTCTGACAGAGCTCAATTTCAAGCATTTCTTCTCTCATTCTGCATACATGTAGATTTTGCAGGGGTGAAATACAGTAAATGCTTCATATATTGTGTAACTGCAACGCACTTGCTAGACGTAAAGCGAATCACCTGGGAACAGCTTATCCTGTACCAGATGATTACGCGCAGTTCCTGCTAGCACAATCGCAGGCTACCTACAAGAACTCAAAGATGTGCTGGCAACGGAGTAGATGGCTAGGGTCAGCCCAAAAGATCCACAAGGGTCGAGGTGCTTTTCAACGACAGTTGAGCCCAACATATAGACGACAAATCGATAAAATAAGATAGAGTAAAGGAAGTTGTCTCTTTCTATGCACCGTAATACTGTGATTAGAAATTTGATTGCCAAGGAAAAAGCAACGATTCTTGTAGGATATTAGAAAAAGTTTTCTTTTCATTATCATCGTTATTATATCAGCCGCAGGATGCCCACTGCTAAACAAAGCCCTCCCCACAGATTTCCACAACGAGAGGTTACCGCCGCCCGCATCTAACGACTCCCAGCAACCTTCACCAGGTCGTCTATCCATCTCGTTGGAGTTCGTCACTCGCTGCGTTTTGCTATGCGGTCTCAACTGGAGAACCAGGAGAGCCATCAGTTCTATGAGCTATCTGCCCCGCCATTGCCATTTCACCCTACGCATCTTTTATGCTATGACGGCAATTTTAGTCTACGTGTCTCTTCACTGCTGATTCGATCTCGTAGAGAGTTACCATAGTGTTATTTTAGTAGATATGAATAGTTAAGCATTTGAAACCTCCGAAACATTGAAGAAAGAAATAAATTATGAAATGGGAAACATTGCATATTGTTCTGACTGTCCGACAGCATTATAATCCACAGACCGAACGACTTCGTGAAAAAAAGTTGCAGGTGTGACCAATGATAATGCATTTCATATGATTTTTCTCATGCTACTTCTGAAATTCTCCATACCTACCTGTCAACCATTATCATTTATTATAAATACATGTGTGCTAAGAATACCACCACTCTATCTCATTCCATGGGTGTAGTAAAAGTGGACTATGGGATTAGCTGGAGGATGGGCAGCAGCGTCCTTCGAGAACAATTATAACTTAACTGCGATCGCCAACCCGTCTGCCAAGCGTGGCGATTATAGCAAAGCCTAATAAGCCCCCAACCAAAACCCAGACAGGACGTTGCGGCAATCTTTAGGGGAGGCTTGTTAGCTGTTTTGCCTTTTTTTTTTGGGCTGAAAGTATGATAAATAGATACATACATCACTATTAACACTATAAAATCTATACTGTTAATTTCCTCTAACCTAGAAGTTGATGTTAAGGACGAAAACCTACATTAATGGTCGACAATATCGATATACAACTCAATTATACCGATAACTACCTTAAAACACGCAAAGCAACCCGCCAGCAATTCACAACTGATTGAAACGTTACCCTATCAAAGAACCCCAAGTATCTGTTTGAAGAAAACTTCTCGCTCGAGTGCGTGGCGGAGCACAAAATAATTATACATGCATGGCGCCCCCCTCTGCCTCAACCTCCTCGGTTCCTTGATACAACAATATAAGGAAGAACAGAAGGCCCAATGGTTGTTAGGAAATGCTCTAATATCGTCAATCAAAAAACATTACTGCTACCTTTCAAAATATACTGTTTTAAGAAATTGAGGGTTGAAGTTCTTGGAAACTTTCAAACGTTACTTTGTTGTGGTACAAGTTGTTAAGTGTTGTTTTTTTAAATTCAATAATAATGCCGATTTCTGATAGTTTTATTGTGTGTTATTAAGATTGTGGTGTGATTTGTAGTTTTTGAGCAATCCTTTGTTTTCTGAAATATTCCATTAATGAAGGTAACATTTTCTAAAGTTCTAAGGATTCGCTGGATTAGGATCCGTCAGTACTGAATGGAGTTATATCGTTAGCATGGACTTCGCAAAGCTATGATGTTGCTAATGATGGTATAGCTGACGAATGACCTCTTCCAATTATGGGTAGCAGCGTCAACGTTGCATGACGGTTTCGTGACCTCCTGTCAAGCAGACTTCTATATCCAGCAATTAGACGAAAGCTTTTTATTTTTCTTAAACTTTGCGCCGCACTAGGATATCTCGTGTCGTGGATACGTTTACTGACATAAATTCCACACACAATACACCCAGAACCGGAACAACTACCTGCAGATCATACAAACATTTGTTCCGTACGTGAATCATCCCAAGACCCGGAGCATAGCAGCCGATTGTATCAGCCACTGCATCACCTTGCTAACCAACTAAAACGGAACTGAACCATTTGCTAGCGCATAGTTAAAGCTGAACAGTTTGCGGTCGGTTTTGTTACGTTATGTGTTAGCTTGTTATCCCCGTATGTCTTGCGTGAATGGATTGATTTTGAGTGAATCTTCTGTCCCTATTTATTATTATGCGGTTAATGACAGCCCACTAGGCTTTCAGCGTGAGCGTGCGAGCCCACTATAGCGATGACACGGTATGAATTTGTATGAGGTAGTATTATTTGTTTTAGATTTTGTTTTCTTTTTTAATAATGATTGTGACGTGATAGTGGCTAGCTAAATGTATGTACTAGGGAAGGCACTGTCTTCTGGGATACAGGTTACAACCTAGTCCAGGAGGCAGAGCTCATTTGTTTTGTAACATATATGGTCGCTAATAAATTTTTTTTTTTTTATTATTATTCATATCTACTGAACCCTGCAAGATACAGAAACGGAACGTACACGAAAAATTTTGCCCCTTATCCCTTATCATATATTTTCATTGAAGTTCAGAAAAACAGACAAAAATTTTAAAAACGGTCATTTATGATCAGGCATTGTATAAATATCAGTTTTTACTGAAATATTGGAATTTTCTTTTGAAATCGCAGACACTTCAATTTTATTATATTGGTATAGATGTAATGCACATGCACATCAATGCTGTAGGTAGTCATATAGTTAATACAAAAAATGTTTCACTTTACAATAATGATGCACTCATTATACCATGCGCGGTTTCGTACTCGGGCCTACGATCACAGAGCAAATAAAGTTCTTACTGCCGACTACTGAAACGCCAGTTAATATTCAGTCCCGCTATTTGAGCCGCCAGGTTTTCTACTGACAGCAAGTTTCTCAAATAGTTAAAGCGGAACTTGATATTAACTGGTGTTAGCTTTTACTTATTTTACTTCTAATATTTAATTGAATAAGATAATTATAAAAACATTGTTATCCACGTGTAATAATAAATAGGCACTTTTACGCGTACGTCTGCGTGTCACAGTTGCTGTTTTGATCAATAGTCGTTCAGTACACTTACAATCTTGTTCAGACGTTCAATCTATCGTTCAGCTAATTGTGATGTGACACGCCGATATACACATTCTGATTTTGACGCTTGACGAGTAAAGACTGTCTTGAGGTATAATTCGAGAAGTACAAATAAAAGTGATTATTTGAAGAACGCCTGCTTCTCATTTACCGACCTCTTAAACTGGCGTTTCAGTATTATGCCGTTAGGCTTCTAACAATCTAAGGATGCTAACTGATGACAACCTTAAAATTATGTGGAGTTACATATGTAGACGAGTATGTCTACCTAGTTAACGAATATGTCTACCTAGGACAAACTGTCCAGTTAGGTAGGTCCAACTTTTGAGAAAGAGGTCAATCGTCGAATCCGACTCGGCTGGGCAGCGTTCGGGAAACTTCGCAACGTCTATTCGTCAACAATACCGCAATGCCTCAAGACGCAAGTCTTTAACCAATGTGTTACCAGTAATGACATATGGAACAGAGACGTGGTCACTCACAATGGGCCTCATAAGAAAGCTCAAGGTCACTCAGCGAGCTATGGAGAGAGCTATGCTTGGTACTTCTCTACGAGATCGAATCAGAAATGAGGCGATCCGTAGAAGAACTAAAGTTGTCGACATAGCTGAAAGGATTAGTAAATTGAAGTGGCAATGGGCAGGGCACATTGCTCGTAGAACTGATGGCCGTTGGGGTAGAAAGGTTCTCGAATGGAGACCACGCACCGGAAAACGCAGCGTGAGACGACCTCCAACGAGGTGGACAGACGACCTGGTGAAGGTCGCTGGGAGTCGTTGGATGAGAGCGGCATGTAACTGCTCGTTGTGGAAATCTAAGGGGGAGGCCTTTGTTCAGCAGTGGGCGTCCTGTGGCTGATATGATGATGATGATGACATATGTTATAAAAAGATATAAAAGTGAATATCGAGTTGGCAACCTACGCCTAACTTACAAGGAACTTATTAGTATTTCTGGAAACATTATCTGGATCATATCGCATTACAACGCAAACAGCTCTTGTATAGCGGACCATCGTCCCCCATCTTGGCACTGAGAGCGACGTGTAATGCCGAATCGATCCCCTCTCGTTACACTATCACGCTGTTGCATATGTGTAGAACTTAAGAGAGCGTTTTGAATTTCGATTAAACTCAATTTACGGTGTGGAAGGTCTTTTATATTCCGTTCAACTTCGAGTTTGTGTATAGTCATTTGTGGAAATGTTGTCTGGTAAGATTTTGTGTTTAGTTTGTTGTCAATCAATCATCAAATCATACAATGTCCACTGGTGAACAAAGGCCTCCCCCATAGATTTCCACAACTGTGCCATCATATTAGGGGGAATTTGCCAGTACTCGCCACGCTTGGCAGGCGGGTTGGTGAGCGCAGAATAGCTACTGTTCCACAGAAGGGACGCTGCTGCCCATCCCTCTGGTTTAGAATCCCTTAGTTGCCTTTTACGACATCCACGGGAGGACATGGAGTGGTGCTATATTCTTAATCCGGACACCACACGGACGTTTGTTGTTAGTTTGTTGTAGTTACAGTATTTTTACTAAGGTAGCAGCAAATACCCGATCCCTCCAAAACGAGAAATCTCTTTTAAATGTCTTTCGACAGTCATTTGCGCGTAAGATGGTTCAAGATCTGAATTTCATGCTGATTAGTCAATAAAAAGTCTTTATTGATCAAGTTTTGTTTTGATTTGGAAAGTAGAAATTGTATCAGCAAAGTAACCGATTCAATCCACTTCGCTGTCGATTGATCTATACCTAATAAATTAGTGTAGGTACCTATTTCTCTTTGTATCAAAGAATCTTAAAGTATAACATAGAATTAAACTTTATTGTATCCTTTTCGTTTAGTGCAGAATAAGCTAAGTGTATAATATATCGCAGCGAAATGATGATAACAAAGATTTGATCAAATCCCTAAGGTAGATGATCAATTCAGAAGATGTTACAATTACAACTCTGTGGTGTGAATCCGACTCCAATAATTTAGGTATGAAGGTCTTGGCCTTTGTAGTTAGTTTTTAAGGAATTTGATCAAATTAATTACTTTCTTTAAGGAAATCACCCCACAGAGTTGTTATATTTAATATGCTCCGTGAATAGATATAATCTACCTTAGGGATTTGATCAAATCTCCGTTTTCATCATTTCCCTGCGACATATATGTACATTGTTTAAGTACTTACATTTTAACGTTTTATGTTTAGCATATTTAACGCTCGTTTGTTTTCTGTGACTGTAAATACAATGTTCTTTCTTCTTCTATATTCAGTTTTTGTTTCATATATGACTTGATCTCTCTTCTCTCTCTGACTCTAAGTGAAGTCAACAGTAAAGGTGCGCAGTTTGAAAAAGTCTATCCTACAGAGCATAGCAGTTATGAAACTACATAGACACTCTTAAATAAGTGATATTACAATAATTATGATTAATTACATTTGAACAGCTGTATGTGAAAACAAAGTGTGATATATGTGAAATAAATACACTCAATAAAACAAACGATTGCTTCTATAACACAGAAATTGAGAGTTATTAACGCATAACACTAATCAAGTCAGTACATCTTAAAGTCTCACTGACATATTTACGCTAAAAATTAATTAATTTTTGCTGTTTTCCTTTATCAATACAAGCTTGTCAAAGAGAGTACTGATGCTTATTATGATACAAGTTCCGATATAGTTTAGGCATCAGGGTCTTTAACTTTTAGAACCCAACCCGTATAGAGCTTGGGTCAATACCTACCAAAAAATCACAATATATGTTCAGCAAAATCTTACGGATTTACAGTAGTACAACATTTTCTGATAAGAAAATTGTACTGTGAAAATTTAAATAAAAATCGTATTTCTTGAAAACATTTTAGTTTTTAATAAAATAAAGACTTATCAGTGAGTAAAGTAACTATTCACAAATAATTAATGATTTTTTCTCGTGTAAACGGTAACACAAATTTACAAACTCTCGTTCTCATTAATGTCTCATAAATAATTATTAAATATGTTTATTAAATATAGTGAATATTAATTAGTACTTATATGTATAGATCATAACCATGAAACTTATCATATAAATGTTTATATTTTTATTTTTATATATTCAATTTGTGTAAACAAACACCAACAGTTATCTATGCAACTGCTATATGTGAAAATCTGTAATTGGCTTTCTGTTTCCTTACTATTATTGTTACACCTGTATTTTTAGCTGTAGATTTTCCAGTAATAAATAAATAAATAAATAAAATAATTTGAGCGAAAAGAAACTTGAAAAGGAATTTTTCATTACGAGATGCTTAAAAATCTGTGTGTTTTTCGATATTTTGGAAAATTTTGTACTACTCGTACTGTAAATCCGTAAGATTTAGCTGAACATATATTGTGTTTTTTTGGTAGGTATTAATCCAAGCTGCAGTATGTCGTGCTATTTACTGGACAACCTGTATACCTAGCCATAGATTATACAAATATAAACAATGTTATGTTTTATCAATGCCAATACTAGAAACAACGGTTATCTTGAAATCAATCCATTAATTCGAATGAAAACTACTCACTGCAATATCGTCAAATAGACGCAATGTTGATAGATAGTACTGCGATAGCCCCACAGGGCGAGATAAAGAGCAATCCATTAGATATTGAGCCCGGGCACAAAAACAAGGCGTCATCAGTCACACCACACTGACAACCACGCCATTTTGGTGCCAGCAGTCAGGCCGGGATTTTGTGTAAAGGCTGTTATAGTGTTTTTTTGTGGTCGTTTGTGGTGATTCAAAAATAAAATAAATACGTTTTTCGTGTTGCCTATTAACATGTGATCATGTAGATTATTAAAGTGGGATTAATCGATTTATCTATACCCCTTATTTATATTATTTTATATAGAAAACGTGTGGTGTCGGCTCAGAATACCACCACCCCATCTCCTGCCGTGTCGTAAAAGTCGACTAAGGGATTATCCGGAGGATGGGCAGCAGCGTCCTTCGAGTACATTAACAGCTCAACTGCGATCGCCAACCCGTCTGCCAAGCGTGGCGATTATGGCAAAACCCCCCAATGTGCCCACAACACACCCATATCGGTTGTGGTGATCTTTGGGGGAGGCCTGTGACCAGCAGTGGACTTCATTCGGCCAAAATGATGATATAGAAAACCGTTGTTTATCCTCTAGCACAATTGTTGTGAAATGACCCGTCCGTCCAACGAATGATGCAATCATCTTTTTCCCTTGACTTCTACCCTTCTTTACTTTTATTCGCAAATCATCGAATGGAAACATCCATTGGGCAGATTGTCTCTTGGTTTCGGACACGTAAAATATAATTATTCAGCTTTCATCACCCGTGACGATGTCAAACAGACCGGGTTCGGGTCACCTCCGTTACAGTTTTCAAGCATTTCGAAGCACCATACCCAACGACGGCGTTGATCTTCCGTCTTCCGGTATCCATCTGGTGCAAAGCTTTTTGACGCCTAAATGTTCTTGTAAGAATTTTTGCTCTTTACTCATATCAATGCCTTAACTTAACCGGATCTGTTGATATGTCACTATTTACATAACATAATATATCGGCCATTTATACGTCCACTGCTGAACAAAGGCCTCCCCCATAGATTTTCACAACTGTGTTATTATTTTGGGGAGTATTTGCCAATACTCACCACGCTTGCCAGGCGGGTCACTATTTAATCAGCTTCTATTATTAGCCACACAGCACTCACGTTATGCTCAGTGGTCGCCGTAGAAGAACGTCCTTCGCGCAAATCATCAGTCAGATTGCTTCGATCTCGTTTAAAACTATTAAACCAGCTATAAACAGTGGCACGAGATGGGTCTTTATCATAAAATGCCAATCGAAGTCTATCTATACAAATAAATAAAATTGAAGTGTCTGTTTGTAATGTCAAAATAACAGCTTTTTACTAAATGCATATGAAAGTATATACGGAACATATAACAAAAAATGCGTTTTAAACATTTTTGTCTGTCTATCGGGCTGTCTGTGTGTCTGTTTGTTCCGGGTAATCTCCGAAACGGCTGGACCGATTTTGACGGGACTTTCACTGGCAGATAGCTGATGTTATAAGGAGTAACTTAGGCTTCTTTTATTTTGTAAAAATAATTAGGGTTCCGCACACAAAAAATAAAACCCTTGAAATTCAATGTATAAATTCTATGTCAAGTGCCTATGTCGAAGTACTCTAAATGTATTTTAAATTAAACGCGGGTGAAACCGCGGGACCCAGCTAGTCATAACATAATTATTGATGACCGCAACGAAAGTCGTAATAATTCATGGAGCGAAAATGTTCTCTAGTCAAATTCATTTCAATGCCCGACACGTACTTTAATTTGCCGCCATGTGTTAAAACAAATGACTAAATTCAATGTGCATCTACAGCTTTCCAAAGAGTTCTTTATTCGAAATTTCAATAAACTTTTCATCGGCAAGTTTTCTGGCCAATTCTAAAAATAGTCATTAGTGTGACGACCATCGTATTGGGTTGTGTAAAAAAATATACAAATAAAGAACTTGCGAGTTTGCTTAGTGATCAGCCCGTATCTATCTTATAGTCCACTAAAATAATCCTACAATACATCTTTTTTTATAACTAGTTTAACCCTCCAAGAGGCGTAATCCAAAATGTATAAATCGATATTGGTCTAAAGTGCTCTTATCGCTCCCTAGTGCAAGGAGTAATGACGTCACGCGCGACTCGGGGACTGACTCGCGGTGATTATTACCCAAGTTGTGACTCGACTCGAAACTACGAAATATGGCAAACATACGACAAGGGGCCTACAAGAAAAGTATATGTCAGGCCTCTTAATAAAAGTAATATTTTTATGATATAAAAAGGTTTTAAATATCATAAAAACTACTAAACTTACGGCGATTTTTCAGAGCTGCTGCTGGCTCTGTCAACTGTTTTGGTATGATGATAAAATGTGTATTTTCTTGCAGGCAATTACGTGTAGTCAGAATTGAAATGCAGAAACTACATGGATACTCTCTTAAAATAATATGAAAGTAATACAGACTTATTATTACAATAGACTCGTGAAAAGTTATGTCAGGTTAATGTGTGACATAAATACACACACATGTACAATAATATAATTAATTGCCTTCCAATAAGATTGCTTTAGCAGTCAAAAGTTGATCAGTCCCGACAAGGGGCATATAATAAAAAATAACTATGCATCAGCATGGGTCACCTCAACCATAATGTATTAATTATTTATTGATTTCAACTTTATGTAATATTGTACTGAAACTACAACGCAAACTGCCATAGATACTATATCGCATTATATACCAGTACCAGTCAGAAATGTACCTTAACCTTTTAAAAGAGCCACTGTACGTTACCTGCGCCTTATTTGTTGAGGTGGTTATTGACCAGGAGCTTTCGCGTGTAATGTAACAATTTGGTGTTAGATTTTGAGCATTACATTACAATAGTGCTGAATGCCCAACGTACTGGAGGAGCATTCGCTTTTGAAACCTATCGATGTCGACCAATGCCCTCGATACAAACTGCGAACATGTATGTGTATCACATTGATTCATTTATTTTGGCAATGTAAACTTTATTTTTTTAAGTGAAACATCTTTAAGTGCGATGAGCGTAAAAGTTCAAGGCCAAATTTCAGTGCACCGTTTTATGTATAGGTAAGGTTAAGCGCATGCGCATGTATGTTTTGCTTCTGTAAAGTTTTTTTTAAGCCATTACAGTTTTATTTTAGGTTTCGATACCTATGTATATTTCTACCAAAAAGAGTAGACAACGTGTCACGTGCACTCGTGTTGCTGCCTTCAACGCGACTGGAACTGTGAGTGAAATTACTAAGAATAGTATCGTGTTGTGAGTGATGTGCACTTTAATACTCGGCTCTGTACTCACTACTACAATGTTCGAAATTGTATCATTACAAGTCTGCGCAGTGAAATGTTCGTTTCGGCGTATTCACAATTCAATTCAATTTGTTTATTTGTGAACATAGGTTACAATAGGTGTTTCATTTAAATACATAGTGATCTCTATGCCCTACCATTTGGTGGTGTACATATAATGAGAGTGAAATTAATTATGAATTAGGATAACTGCCAACCAAAGAACTTACTGAAGAATTATGATAAATTATATCATTTATTATATCATAACATTAATACGTCAATGCAAGAAATAAAACACAACAAAATAACAAATCAATAATCGAAAATATCAAGGTCTTAAAAATAAAATGTGTGTGTCACTGCTGTAATGTTTGAATCCAAGCTATTACATTACACGCAAATGCTCCTAGTCAATACCCACCTTTATGTCTTAATAATCTCCCAAAGAATCGCACGGGCACTTCAGTATTCAGGTCGAGTTATTCTAAAATGCTAGCATATTGTTCAAACACGAGTTTATCTAAAACATTTGAGCCAAAAACATAATACAATTTCAGAGATGGTATCTCTCGAACTGTTTGCGATACGCGCGGGAGCGGCAAGTCTAACTTTACTCGAAAAGCTTGTTATAACAATTATGTTTTAATATATATTATAGTGAAGGTTGAAACATGAATGGAATTTAAACTGGATGTCCGTCTCCTGCGTGTATAGATTTAATGATGAAAATAATATACTTTCACCGTTTTTATCTATATAGACCTCGTGCTTACTTCTTTTTATGTTCTTCGTGGCCAACCTTGTGTCAGATTAGATCAGTCTTTCCCAACGTGGGCGATAACGCCCCCTTGTGGGCGCTGCAGGCCTAAAGGGGGGCGGTAAGAGACCCAGAAAAAAAGGGGGCATTGTGTAGGGCTTTGGGGTCGATATATAATTTCATCTACCTAGCTAGGAAGACTCTTAGACACCGACTGAGCTCTCGACTCTCGACTACATCTTGTGAACATCAACTAATATTAATTAAGATATAGCTCAAACTCGGTTCGATATAAAAGACCGCGGGCAATCATGTTTTAACAAGTTTTTGTTAAATAAAACCGAATTGTACATTCCTATACCAATCGGCTGGTTCTATAATACTTGTTCTTGCTTGTCGAGTACGATTGGGCGTCGAATGAGATAAACGAGTTTATGCACGTTTGTCTTATTCCTGTTGGTGCGTGCTGCTTATGCAATCCTATATAAACGACGTAAATTTATTTTATTTTCATTTGCGGTTTCGCGCATAATAGATAAGCAGTACTTGATTTCAACACTTACGTATTTCTTAAAACAAAACAATGTCGGAAGTAAAAAAGAAGAGACGGCAATACTCTGCGGAATATATTAAATTCGGATTTATTGAAAATCCCACAAACCCGTCGTCGCCTTTGTGTCTTCTATGTCTAAAAACATTTTCGAACGAAGCAATGAAGCCTTCAAGACTGCAAGATCATTTGAATAAAATGCATCCAGATAAGACAGAAAAGAATGTAGCATATTTTCAAGACCTAGAGAAGAAGCATAATACTCAGCCAAGTGTATCAAAACTATTTTCGGCGGCTGCTAAGCATGATGACGACGGACTTCGAGCTTCGTACATTATCTCTTTGTTAATTGCTCAAAAAGGCAAACCACACAACATCGGAGAAGAGTTAATTTTGCCAGCAATAAAGGAAGTAATAACTACTGTGCTTCATAAACCGGCCGCAGATATTATCCGAAAAATTCCTTTGAGTAATAATTCTGTGCAAAGACGAATTGATGAAATGGCTGAAAACATTGAAGAATCATTGTGCAATCATCTGAGGACTAGTCAATTCTCAATTCAGCTCGATGAGTCCACTTTACCAACTAATGAAGCGTTGTTGCTATCTTACGTGAGGTTTATTAAAGATGAGAAAATACGTGAAGAACTATTGTTTGCCAGAAATTTGGAGACAGATACAAAAGGCGAAACCATATTCAATACATTGGAAAAGTTTTGTGAAGAGAAAGAGATTCCTTTGAAAAATATTATATCAGTTGCTACGGATGGCGCTCCGGCTATGACAGGGCGCCATAAAGGCTTCATAGCATACTTAAAGAATAAAATTCCAGATGTCCTTGCTATACATTGCGTTATTCATAGACAACATTTGGTTGCTAGAAACTTAAGTGAACGACTATTTCAATCACTGCAATATGTCATCAAAGCAGTCAATAAAATCCGTAGCAGCTCTTTGAATGATAGATTATTTCATCAGCTTTGTGTGATGACGAAGATTTCAACCGTTTGTTGCTTCATACTGAAGTTCGTTGGCTGTCAAGAGGCAATTGTCTGATTCGATTTTACAACCTGTTTGACTCTATGAGAGAGTTCTTGGAAACTAAAGATACAGAACTGCGCAACAAGCTCATAACATCAAAGAATGATATAGCTTACATGACAGACCTGTATAAAATGTTCAACGACATGAACCTCCAACTGCAAGGCGATGAACTAAATTTAATTAAAACAAAAAATGTCGTTGCTGCTTTCGCAGCCAAACTGCTTCTGCACAAAAAGAATATGGGCAGACGTGAGTTTCACAATTTTCCGAATTTATCAGTATACTGCAGTAACGACGACTTGTTTGCCTACTGCCAACATTTGGAAAACCTCCACATTGACTTCACCGAACGATACCAGGACATTTTAAACTTGGAAATACCAGACTGGGTGTTGGATCCGTTTTCAAATGTCAACACAGCAATGTCACATCAGCTGGAAGAAGAACTTATAGAATTGACAACAAACGAAGAAATAAAAATCAAGTTCAAAAATGGATATCAAGAATTTTGGCTACAAAAACCGATCCCGCAATTGTACCCTGGATTGTGGTCAATTGTTCAACGATTTTTGATAGCATTCCCATCGTCATATTTGTGTGAACGTGGATTTAGTGCTGTGGCAACGCTGCTTACTAAAAAGAGAAATCGTTTGCGTGTTACCGAACGTGGTGACTTGCGGCTGTTTTTGAGTAAATTGGAACCTGATATCAACAAACTTATTGAACAGCATCAGATTCAACCTTCACATTAGTTTTTATATAAGAATTGATTATGTTTGTTTTATTTTCAATAAAAGATACTCTGTCCGAATACTATAAATTTGCGTTTCAATAATCAATTATAAGTACTTAGCGGTTTTTAAGTATGTTTAAAAAGGGGGGCGTTAAAAAATAATTTATTCTTAAAGTGGGCAGTAGACAAAAAAAGGTTGGGAACCCCTGGATTAGATGAAAGCCAAAGACCTGCCGTCTAATGACAACAACAGGGACCGACGGTTATATTCAGGAACCTGCGATACCACCCTAAAGCACATTCCTTTTTTATCATGGGGAAATGCTCATGGATTTCCTCCTCTTTGAGAATGGCGGAGAGGGGCATACCGGACTCAAACCGGCTGAAACCCTACGGTGTCATTCCTCTTACCTCTAGCTGGGGGTGAGGAGTGCGCTTTATCTGCATAAGGCCGCGTCCCTGGCAGGTATCGGCCCGTCATTGTATGACAGGCCCCTTCTCTGTGCGACTATCCTACAGAGAAGCGCGCGCACAACACACGCGCCGCCATCTCGGGCATGTTTCTGTTCGGGTGACGGCCCGCGTCTGGTTTGTCACCCGCAGGCCGCTCCTCATGGTGGCCGGAAATCGTTCAGTGCCCTCCGGCGCCCGTGCCCGGTGCGATTTTTGCGTCGGGGATAGGAGGTGGTCTCCTCCCGTCCCCGCTCTGCCGCCTCTTTTGCTTGCATTACGTCCTCGCAAAAGGAGGCGACGGCATCCCACGCGCTCTCGCTCCGGACGATGGACTGAACCACGGCCGGGAGCGAGAGGTCACTCCCTTCGACTTACGCGACGAGATCACGGTGCTGCGTTACCCAAGCTGAGCATTCCTCCCAACGTATGTTGCTACGTGTCCTCAGGGCAGTCTCCGCAGTGATGATAACCGAGCGTCCTTTCTCGGCCTATTCGATGCAGATACTTCCCGAAACACCCATGTTTCGAGAGACCCTAAAGCACATGCCTGGTAAGAGATCCCTGTGCCATAAGTTATGATTTGATAGAAATGGTTTGATGGATTTCGCCAAAAATTTTATGGTATCAGGATCCCTACAAGAAAGAAGAAGAAAGAATGTACATTGCGAATAATATTAAGAGATTGATTTTTTCGTGTGATATCCGGATTAAGTATATAGCAGCATTCCATCTCCTCCCGTGGATGTCGTAAAAGGTGACTAAGGGACTCTAAACCAGAGGGATGGGCAGCAGCGTTCTTTCTGTAAATTGGTAGCCATACTGCACTCAGCAACCTGCCTGCCATGCGTGGTGAATATTAGCAAATACCCCCCAAAATTACACGTATGTGGAAAGCTGTGGGGGAGGTCTTTGTTCAACCAGTGGACGTATAAATGGCTGAGATGATGATGATGATGATGATGAATAATATTAAGAGATTATCTTGATATTCCAAATCAAGCTCAGTTACAACTACTAAAGTGTTAAGGCTCAAATATACTTTATTTACGCAACAAATTATTCACGAGGGTTGTAGTTTTATGAAATAGTAAACCATTTGGGAGATTATCGAGTTTGATAGCCATACCTGGGATATTTACTCATGTGGCCGTACGGCAGGATAAGCGGATTTTTATTTTCTTTCAATCCTATAAGAACGCGTCCTAATCTAAATCAAGTGTAATAAATTTTGCACACTTTGTGGAACGATTCAACGAATCAGTTGGAATAGTGTCATTGTCTGCGAATTAAAAATAATATACAGTACAATACATTTTACTAGTGGTAGGTTTTTATTGCGAGAGTCCGGACAGGTAGATTCCACTGCAGTGCCAGATATTCTACCGCAAAGCAGGAGTTTTAAAAAGTCTTTACTATGTTCCGGTTTAAAAGGCACGTTATCTAGTGAAATTACTGCGCATTAGAGACTGAGTAACGAATGTCTCGAGGTGACGAGCGCACTGCGGTGCCACCCAGGATTAGTTCTGGGAACCATTATTATTGTTATGCACGGGCATGACGCTTGCGACCATGCAAATGACTTGCTTGTGTCGTTAATAGGATGTATAAAAAAACATGTTCTCTGGTGTTTTGTTTATGTTAGTACATAATACACAGAAGAGGGCACAGGATTCCTTTGGAATATTCTGTTACCTATCTAAGACATTTGACTGCGTAGGCAGACTCTTAATTTGAAACCGAGACATGACGTACTTCGAGGTAGATCAGTCGATCTTTATACATCCTATTTGTTAGGTCGGGAACAAAGGGTGGTTAGTAGAAAGGTCACTTCTGTAGGCTCACTTGTTAAAATTATAGTTTCCCAGGGATCAATTATGGGCCCATTCCTGTTTTTAGTTTACATCAGTAATCTTCCATATTATATTATGATGACTGATAATTCTATTCTATTCTATTCTATTGTTGGCTCCCACGGGCTCAGCATTAGCCGAACGCACTTCGACCCTATTGGATCCATTGTGCTGCCCAAAGCCCTGCACTACTCCTCCGCTGGCAAATCCAGAAGTCCCTGTAGGTACTTCGCAATCATACCTGCCTGGAGCCGTGCAAAATCATCAGGCAATGGATAAGCCACTCCTAGATGTTTTGCCCTACGTCTTCCCAGAGCGTCACAGCTGCACAAAATGTGCTGCATAGACTCTTGATTGTCCATACAGAATCTGCATGTATCCGTTGTGCTGAGCTTCATTCTATGGAGGTGCTCCTTGGTGCCGAAGTGGCCTGTCATTGCACCTATATAGTGCCTTAAATGGGTTTTGGTAAGATTTAATAGTCTCTTACACCCGTTTAGTCTTGTGCTGCAGAAAGTTTTGGAATGGTTTAGGCCTCTCGCTTGCCTCCATTCTCTGACATGTTCCTTATCAGCAAATGCATGTAATGCCAGTTGGTAGGTACCCTGAGGTATTCCTACGAAAGGCTCAGGGCCAATGAACTGCTTACTCGAGCCTGCCCTAGCTAGTTGATCCGCTTTCTCGTTACCTTCAACACCTTCGTGTCCAGGTACCCAGATAAGCTTTACGTTATTGTGTTTGCCTTTCCTTGACATTCCTCCTTAGCATTTCTTTAATGCTGACAATTATAGCATAGGACTCCGACTGGAAAACCGATGTGTATTGCCCCATGGATTGACTGATATTGCAGTCATTTGACCAAATTCCTGCTCCCGTACCTGATTTCATTTTAGATCCATCAGTATACCAAATGAGATGAGCAGTGTCATTTATGGGCTTGAGTCCTCTCTGCCACTCTTCCCTTGTGGGTATATGTACGCTGTATCTCCTATTGAACATATAGACTGGATTGTCAGCATCACATGTCATGTCCATTAAGTCATCCAGTTCTTTCACAGGATCCAATGATGTGTGTTTTGTGCAGGGCTTGTATCGATTCCACGCGCCTGCCCTTGCAAGTCTATAATGAGATTTTCTTGCCTCTGTTTGTATGTGAATATGAAGTGGTTTAATGTTCAACATCCACTCGAGTGCCATAGTAGGCGTGGTTTTAAAGGCTCCAGTGATGCCCATGCAGGCTACCCTTTGTACCTTCCTTAAGGTGTCTTTGCAGGTTTGTAACAAAGTTCTCGTCCACCATACTGCGCTGCCATATGTTAGTATTGGCCTCACCATCATTGTGTATATCCAGTATATGACCCTGGGTTTGAGTCCCCACGTCTTGCCATAGGCTGAACGGCACATATTGAACACTCTTAGGGCCTTTTTAGTTGCATTTTCAACGTGAGTACGCCACGTTAGTTTCTTATCCAGTGTTACACCTAGATACTTTACCTCCGTGGCCCATTCGATTTTAGTGCCGTACATTTTTAATTCCTTGAGTCCACTCAGGTCTGCTTTATTTGTGAACGGCACTAAAACAGATTTGCTTGGATTTATGGATAGGTTGCTCCCATCACACCATCCCTCTACTTTGTCCAAAGCCTCCTGTAGCAGGTCCGACACAGTGTTCGGGAACTTGCCATTTACTTGTATGACTATGTCGTCAGCATACCCTACTGTATGGAATGGTCCTATATTTAGTTCCACCAAAAGAGAGTCTACCACAAGGCTCCATAGTATTGGGGATAAAACCCCTCCTTGTGGGCAGCCCTTCGTCGCTTTTACAGCTATCTTGTCTCCCAGTAGATTGGCTTGGATAATCCTGCCCTGAAGCATAGTATTTGTCCATTTTATTATGGTGGGTTCTATGCCATGTCTCTCTGCAGCAGCACTTATTGACTCAAAGGTCGTCCTATCGAACGCACCTTCAATATCTAGAAATGCTGCTGCTGAGATCTCTTTAGTTGCCAGAGCCCTTTCAGCTCTGTCTACTACATAATGTAGTGCTGTTTCAGTTGATTTACCTTGTTGATACGCACATTGCATTTTGTGTAGTGGTCTGCGCTTGAGCGCTCCATCTCTAATATGCCTGTCGATCATCTTCTCTAGAGCTTTTAGGAAGAAGGATGTTAAGCTTATCGGCCGGTATGATTTAGCATCCTCATAATCTGCTTTTCCCGGTTTGGGGATAAAGATCACCTTAACTTGTCTCCAGACTGTCGGGACATACCCAAAGGCTATGCAGGCCCTGTACAGTCTGCAGAGGTGAGGTAAGATAATGTTTCTGCCCTCTTGGAGTAGGATGGGATAGATTCCTTCCGGTCCAGGGGACTTATAAGGACGGAAACTTCGTATTGCCCAACGTATTCTATCCGCGTCAACGACTTTCTTTGCAGTCCGCCAGTCGTCCTTGGAAGTTCTTGCATTTTGTTCTTCCATTGTGATGATATTGTCAGACACACTGTGTAATTCCACCGAGTCTGGGAAGTGTTTTTTGAGCATGATTGCTAGTGTCTCCTTCCCATCTGTTGTGAGTTTACCTTGGTCATTTCTTATGGATGACAGTATATTAACCTTCGCGGAGCTCATTGCCTTCGGCAGTCTCATTCCTTCCGGATAGCTGCTTATGTTCTGACAATGATCCCTCCACGCCCTTCTCTTTGCTTTGCGAACTTGTTTGCTGTAGTGCGTTAGCGCTTTTGCATATATCGTGAAGTCTTTTATAGACTTCGCATAGTTGAAAACTTTTCTGGTGTCCTGTCTTAGATGTTCTAAGTCAGGGGACCACCATGGTTCCCTTTGCGATTTCACCTCTTTTTCCGGACAGTTCTTTATCCAGCAGGTTTTTACTGCTTGTGATATTCTATCCGCCTCAAATTCTATATCTACAATAGAGTTTAGCCTAGTTGTGGGATCTCTAAGTTCTACTTTGAGATCCTCCTTGAAGGATGCCCAGTTCGTTTTCCTGGGATTTCTTCTAAGTACCTTGCCAAAGTTTTGGGAAGTTTCGTACCTAAAGCAAATATAATTGTGGTCAGATAAGCTAACTTCACCAGACACATGCCAATTTTTTGTTGCCTTGTTAGCCCCTTTAGTTGCTAGCGTAATATCAATGACCTCTGCCCTACGTGTATTTACGAAAGTTGGTCTATTGCCTTTGTTCATTATAAATAAGGGAGAACTTACCAGATAGTCCATAAGCACTTCACCTCTTTTATTGTTGTCTGTACTGCCCCAGGCAACGTGGTGCGCATTTGCGTCGCATCCTATGATGAGATTTTCGTTAGCGCAGTTATTGACCAGGTTATGCAACAAGGCATTAACCGGGTCTGCTTCCTCATATGGTAGATAGGCAGAGGATAGGATGATGCTTTTCCTTTTCCCCTCTATCCCTTCGTTAATCTTCACCGTGGTGAGATCCCTAGAACAGTAATCATAAAGAGGAATTGCTTCTATACCTCGTCTAGTATAGATACAAGTCCTCATATTATTTGTGGGACATTTATATGACAGTTGTCCACCACCAGTATTTAATCCCTTAATGTCCCCCTTGTATACATATGGTTCCTGTATAAGGGCTACATCATATTTGTTCCTGTTCAGCTGACGACTGAGTATTGCCGTGGCTGCCTTACTGTGATGCAGGTTAATTTGTACGCACCTTAAATTGCTCATCGTGATGGCTTGTGATGATGCCTAGTGCTGTTGGCCTCCCGCTCCCGTCTCTGCCAGCAGCTCGATGTCATCTGGAATGGCCGGTGAGGAGGCAATCCCCAGTTCGTCCAATCCCAAAGTGAGATAGTCCGATCTCATCGAAAGTGGCGATGAGACCGGATCGTCCCCCCGTGGTTCAGAGTCACCTGTCTTCATCTCCTCACCATCCATTCCATCTGTAATTTGCTTTTCAGCATTTTCGGGAGCCGAGGTAGTTGGCACGCCGTCCGCGATCTGTTCAGAGGGACCGCCGGGGCGCTTTAGCCCATCGTCTAGGAGCTTAAAGTAGCTCCGGTCCATCCCCGCGTGCAGATTGTAGCCCTGTTGCTTGATGTAGTCGGCCGAAGCCCTATCCATCAGGATAATGCTACGGGCGACCACACCTTCAACCACTTGATCCACCACCTTCCACTCAGCAGTCGTGAGATCTTTATTGAACGACCGGAGCATGTCGAGCTCCTGTGTTAGGGTCGCTTTTCTGGATGGCATGCGCCTTTTCCATGCCATCTTTACCGGTCTGGGCAGGTCCTTCGCGTCTACTACACGTAGACTTAGGGCCCCGTCCCTGATCGTCTTCCCTTGCAGTGTCTGCAGCCACGTGACAGCTGCTTCACCATCGCACACTACTTGCAGTGCGCCTGCCGTGAGTCCATTTCCTAGGACGAAGATGGGCCTAGGTTCTGGCGTATCCACCATTTTTTCCCACAGGAGGTCTCGGATATCCTCTACATCCTCGGCCTTCAGGGTCTGAACAGGATGTTCCTCTGCAACTATGGCCATCCTAGTTTTTGCCACTGCATCCCTGAAGGACCCTGCTTTGGTCCTTTTGGGTACATTGATGGCCTCAACTGAGTCTCCACTGCCTTCTGTCCTCAGTCTTTTCGGCATGCGGGCTACTTCCTGTGGCAGTGACTCCACCGATCCCGCTCCTTGCCTTATTAAGGCCATGCGTCGCCTTTGGGCTCCACTTGGCTTTTTGTGCCTGCGCACCTGTTGTGCTTCGTCCCTGACCGGTGGTCTCCCTGCATTTGGGTCAGGCTGCGTAGAGCCCTCGCCTCCCGCCGATCGACTTACCAAGTCCAGGGACAAGCCTGGTTCCCCCCTCCCCACTTGCACGCTAACACGGCCGGTTGCCCCTCTGCTTTGGGCGCTGCTGCCAGTTATGGCTGCATTGCCTGAAGCGTCAGGGCCTCCAGCCCCGCCAACAGCAGGTGTGTTGGTCACCCTTGCTACGACCCTTACCGGCTGTCTCCCTTCGTCTGGGTCAGGCTGTGTACAGCCCTCGCCTTCCGTAGGTCTACAGGCCGAGTTTGGGCGTGAGCCTGTTCCCCCCCTTCCTGCCTGTACGTTGGTACTGCCAGAGGCCCCTCTGCTCTGGGAGCTGCTGCCAATAAAGGCTGCAGCGGTACCCGAAGCGTCAGGTCTCTTAGCATACCCAACAGAGGCTATGCTTTTTGGGTTGCCCTTAAAAGAGCTCCCCGAGTTGTCCCTAGAGACTGGTCGCGGTTTTTTTTTGGAATAATCCATACGCTTGTTGTTTATCTATTCATTCTACTGATTCCCCACCCTCCTCGGAGCCCGCACCTTTGGGGATGCTTATACAAACACCAGGGCTATCAGCAGAGTATAGTACTCCTGAGTGTTGTCCGCGAGCCCACATAGCGTTCGCCACCACGTTTCCGCCACGCAGTTGGCTCACACTACTGGCTGCAGACCCCATCACCCAAGAGAACTAGCCGGCTAGTCTTAAGGACTGCCACAGCCGATTGATCGCAGCCGGCTCAGCTACAACCTCCCGTGTTAGAGGAGTTCGGGACCAAAGAGGCGTGTTGCTGACAGCGGACAACGACCGCCGGTCTACTGTGCAGCTCAACCTCCAGGACTCCTTCACCCCCCATTACGGGTTCCCGCGCACGGCACAAACACGCGGGAGGTCACGTGATATCTATCTCCTACCATCTGCTGGTGTATTGAGATGGTAGGACCGCAATGTCTGACCTCGGAACATCGCAGCGGAAGTAGGAAGGACGAATAGGATGGGTATGAAGGATGGGAATAGTGCCAAACTGCACAGGGTTGAAAGGAGTTGAAGGATGGGTTAGGATGGATACTAAATAGAATAAATAAATAAAATAAATAAATAAGTATCTAAAATAGAATACATAAAGAATACATAAACTAAATAAAGGAAAGGAATCCGCCCAACGCTTTCAGTTGCGTTTGTTTCTGAAGGAATCAAACCAATAACAGGCGGCAACCTCTAGAAGGATAGATCGTCGGACTTGCCCTGGAGATCAATCACGACTGTTGCGCTTCCCCCAGAGCCATTTGCCAGATTACACGTCGGGAATAAAACGTGTAAGGTAGGCAAGGAGCTAGCACATTAAGCAAGGAAATAAAAAGTGTACTAAGCAGGCATAAGAAGCAAGCAAAGCATGTTCTAACCCTTCGCCCGCCCCAATGACTGGTATATGATGATGACTGATAATAATATATCAAACAATACTTTTTGCTGATGATACATAGTTAATATGTTAGATAAATAGGAAGGACAGGGATCTTGTAGAACCTAAAACTACACTAAAGTTTATATCCAATTAGTTTTTCTATCAGTAATGTTCTTTTAAATGCAAATGTTGCCCGGCAGTATGAATCGTTATGCTCACAAAAATATATTGTTGAGGGTGGCGTTCTGTGTTGGGTGATTAAGTTCCCTGCATTATGGCTGAGCTGAGTAATGCTGATGTATGCGTTATGATCATGAACGGGTGCCCTCTATCGGAACTGGGCAGCATTTTACTGCTATATATGCTATAGCAATCTTCTTGTTAGGCAATTACTTATCTAAAAAAAATTAAGTTGAAATTGAAATAGCTTACGGAAATATATCGCGCTTAATTAATTCATTCTATGTACTTACGTACAGCATCTATACGTGCAATGTGCAGCCCTAGCACAAACAATTATTATATTATTATAAGTGCCTATAACGGTATACATAAATAAAATAGACCTTGGCTTTGATATTAATATATGCATTGCCTATGTACCCACATAGTTTAGTTTTGCTACTTGAAGATTTTACCTGAATTCTGAGTAATTATGTCCATATAGCCTGCGCATGTTACCTTTTTAAACATTGATACATTACTTACTTTAATACAACATTACACCGAAGGGTTAAAATTCTCGCGTTATTACTGGCAACACGTTAAATATTCAGGCGAGTCCGTGGACGTACGTTGTGGCAACACACGCCTTTCTGAACCCATATTATGCCTGACTTGTGCGAACTAAGTTTTACTTGGCACTTGCTATAAGCTGCGCCGTTGGAACTTAATATTTTGTTCATCACAGTACAGTAACAAACAATATCAAACTTAACTGAACAAGACAGCCTGTATCACTCTAATGTTTAAAAATGCTAATAACTAAGCTGCTAGTCTATGTCGAAAAAAGAAAACATTTTACTTTATAATCAGTGAAATGGGTGGCACAGCAAAAAATGTATTAAAAGCTGTTTTTTGTTTTGTTCTTAAAATATCTAAATACAGCGTCAAAGGGACATTTTTGTCTACGAGTGATTTATTAGGCGCCGTCGGTCTAGACGGTGGTGTGGGATGCTCACCTTGGCTTCACAAACCCCTTGCCAAATGTTCGGCGATAATGCTCTTTGACAAAGGACACTTTGGGCCTAGTCGGGCCCTCAGCCTACCCAAGAGCTCTTATAAAATTTGATGACATGTCAATATGAAGTAAATCAAGTTACTAACGAAACCTTCGCCTTTCTTTTGTTGGTAGAATGTTGGAAATGACGGCACGTTTGCCGCAGTGGTTCACGCTAGTGTTAGTGCATGTCAAATTTATGTCTAACTGTACTGCTCCACAATATAGGCATCGTTTTTAATATCTATTCAAATAAATAAAATTGAATTGTCTGTTTGTAATGTCAAAATAACAGCTTTTTACTCAATACATATGAAAGAATATACGGTACATATAACAAAAAAAAACATTTCAATTTGTGTTTGTTGTTGTCTGTCTATCTGTCTGTTTATTCCAGGTAATCTCCGAAACGGCTGGACTGATTTTGACGGGCCTTGACTGGCAGATAGCTGATGTTATAAGGAATAACTTAGGCTACTTTTATTTTAGAAAAATAATTAGGGTTCCGCATAAAAAAAAAACTTTGAAATTAATCAACCAATCAATGTCAAGTGTCTATGTCGAAGCACTCTAAATTTCTTTTAAATTAAACGCGGGTTCCAGCTAGTAAGAGATAAACTCTGAATTGATGGTTCATACTAATTTTATTTAACTTTGTCCCCACTCTGGTCTTTCTCCTATGTCGTGGGGTCGTCGTTTACTGACACAAACTCCACACACAATACACCCAGATTTGGAACAACTACCTCAGATCATACAAATATTTGTTACGAGCCGAAATCGAACCTGCGACTTGGAGCGGAGCAGCCGACTGTATCAAATACTGCACTGACCATGCTTTCATATATTTTGCTAGGGTTGCAAAATTAACTATCTAAATGCGCATTAAGAAAACGGATTTCACCATTCAAGTTTACCTTGCAAATGCTTCTAAATTTAAATAAAACTGAGCCAATTTAAGGCCGTTTCCTCGAGTCGTTTCCCCGTATCACAAAGTTTCAGCGCGCCATAAGGAAACATTCTCCCCTAACATCCCCTATTACTGACAATCTGTATATTTGTCCCCTGAGGCACGTTCGCCATATATTTCAGGTGTTTGCGGCGTCTGCAGCTGTCTCGTCTAGTCGGTCTAGACGCCTCGTGTGATATTAATATCACTAACTGGTCGGGACTTGAATGCTTGAACTCTACGTGACTTGTTTCAAAGGGCGTTCAAATTAATCGACAGTTTAATAGCAGTATAAATTTCGTGTTGTATTAGTTGGTAACGAACACTATCTTGCCGTGTGATGCCGGCTCAGAATACCACCACCCCATCTCCTCCCGTGGGTGTCGTAAAAGTCGACTAAGGGATTAGCCGGAGGATGGGCAGCAGCGTCCTTCGAGTACATTAACAACTCAACTGCGATCGCCAACCCGTCTGCCAAGCGTGGCGATTATGGCAAAACCCCCCAATGAGCTCACAACAAATCCATACCGGTCGTTGTGGCGATCTTTGGGGGAGGCCTGTGTCCAGCAGTGAACTTTATTCGGCCTAATTGATGAACACTATCTTTGATTGACAATGAACACGTTATTATGACATGAACGGCAGTAGTTTGACTGCGGTGACTATAGAGCCCCTGCCGTTGTGCCTTAACTGCCCTGTTTTTGTAATGTGGGGGTGCTCATCATCATCAAAAGGCCCTCTGTGGGACATAGGGCTCTCCAAAGATCGCTTCTGGTATAGGTTTATTTTCTGTGCTCATTGCCCCCCCCCCCCCCCCCAGGGGTTCATGAAAAACCCTACCACGATTAGCAGGCGGGTTGGCGACCGCAGTTGAGCTGTGCTCAAAGGACGCTACGTCCCGTCCTCCGCCTAATCCCAAACTCGCCTTTTACGATACTCACAGAAAGATATGAGATGGTGCCATTGATATCCAGCACCATACTGTACAGGTGGGGGATCTATTGGAAGCCAACTAAAGAGCCGTCGAGCCGGCTATGTTTTGGGTCAGAAATATAGATTGAAGAGCAATAGACGTAGGCAAAAAGAGGAAACGTTTTATTTCAAAATCATATCCCGTGTAGACAAAGTTAGCATAACTTAAACTTCCGTCGCTTCTCGCTATTGTAATCCAAGCACTAAATAAACTGCACTGTAGCATTTTGTGCACCTAGGGTTGTCAGATCGGAAAATCGAAATAGTTAGATAATGTCCAAAAAGTCATGGTGTTGGCGTTGTCGTTGGGTGAAATTAATCATCATCATATCGGCCAAAGAACGTCCACTGCTGAACAAAGGCCTCCCCCATAAATTTTCACAATTGTGTTGTCATTTTGGGAGGAATTTGCCAGTACACTCTTCTCCCTGTGTCCTGGGTGCGTTTACAGATACAAATTCCACACACAATCCACCCAGACCCGGAACAACTACCTGCAGATCGTACAAATATTTATTCCGTACGAGAGTCGAATCCGCGACCAGGAGCGCAGCGGCCGACTGTATCAGCCACTGCACCAACCGTGCCGTCAAGTAAGAAGAGTATTAAAACGAATTGAGAACTTAAATTTTAAACATTTTACTTAAATTTTAGACATCATATGAAATGTTGGGAAAATCCAGACAATTGTCGACCATCTGGCAACCCTAAGTATACTCCGTCGGACTCGCGGCTGGCGCCTGAATTATTGATTACCGCAATTCAACTCACGTGGGTACCCTAACGTCACTACTAATATTGCGCTCAAATTCTCTGTCCGTGAGTCCGCAGCTTTGACGGCCGCGTTTCACAGCTTTAATTTAAATTTGAAGTTCACGCTTTTAATTTTTTGCATAAACTTTATGGAATTTTGCCGGCTCGCAATGGAGGACTTTTGTTTATATTTTTATTTTATACGAGCGCTTTGAGCTTTACCGGCCGCTTTCATTTGAATTAATATTAACGAAGTTTTTTATTACCGTGTGGTGTCCGGACTATATATAGCACCACTCCATCTCCCGTGGAGTTGGTAAAAGCCGACCAAGGGACTTTCAACCAGAGGGATGGGCAGCAGCGTCGCTTCTGCTGAACAATAGCAATTCTGCGTTCACCAACTCGCCTGCCTAGCGTGGTGAGCATCGGCAAATTCTCCTAAAAATTCATCATCATCATTTCGGCCGAATGAAGTCCACTGCTGGACACAGGCCTCCCCCAAAGATCACCACAACCACCGATATGGATGTGTTGTGAGCACATTGGGGGGTTTTGCCATAATCGCCACGCTTGGCAGACGGGTTGGCGATCGCAGTTGAGTTGTTAATGTACTCGAAGGACGCTGCTGCCCATCCTCCAGCTAATCCCTTAGTCGACTTTTACGACACCCATGGGACGAAATGGGGTGGTGGCATTCTGAGCCGGCACCACACGGCAAAAAAAAAAGTGCCTAAAGCCTAAAAATTAAAGTGATACAATTAACAGCTATGCCGTGTGGTGCCGGCTCAGAATGCCACCACCCCTTCTCCTCCCATGGGTGTCGTAAAAGTCGACTAAGGGATTAGCCGGAGGATGGGCAGCAGCGTCCTTCGAGTACATTAACAACTGAACTGCGATCGCCAACCCGCCTGCCAAGCGTGGCGATTATGGCAAAACCCCCCAATGAGCCCACAACACATCCATATCGGTGGTTGTGGTGATCTTTGGAGGAGGCCTGTGTCCAGCAGTGGACTTCATTCGGCCGCAATGATGATGATGATGATGAATTAACAGCTATCTTATATTCTTCTATTCTATAAATAAATAAAAAAATCAAAATTTAATTCTATCTATCTCAATCTCAGATCTAGCCTCAATGTCGTAAATGTCACAAATGGTATTCTGCTAAACTAACAAACAACGTCAAACGTGAACTTATATTGAGATGAGATCGAAAATTGGTCGAAGCTTTAACGGTATTCTATAAATATTATGAACTGGCAGTTAATAAATTTGGTATACCCGTCCTAAAATAAACGGCAAAACTAAGATTGAAATGGGACTAGACTGAGATCGAACTGAAACTGGACTGAACCATAAAAGCAGCGGAATACCAAGTTTGGGTTAGATCATAATTTAACCTCAGTTTGATCAACTTTCATTTATAGTGTAAATAAAAAATTGGCTATCAGTACGCGAACAGTGTCCGCAAACGGTCTGTCTAATCAAACTTATACTGATAATGCGGGTTAAAAACTAAATTTAATTATAATATACTCTGGGTTATCGAACAAACGATTCCCATGGTAACAAAAGTAAAATTACATATTTGCCTTTACCGACTTTTGTCTGTGACCTTTGGCTCGCTAGCGGCCGGGCTCGTCCAGGTGATGCTTGATAAATAAATAATAAGTAGGCATTAGACTAATCGACGGAGAACGGTAGATTCTGTAAATTCAATTGGAAACAGAATGTATTTTTGGAACCTTCTGACTTGCGTACATCTATATAAGAAGGTACTCAAACTTAATAAATAACGGCAAGGTGTTTGCAGTGGCTGATACAGTAGACTGCTGCGGTCCGGGTCGCGGTTTAGATTCCCGTACGGACCAAATATTTGTATGATCTGCAAGTAGTTGTTCCGGATCTGGGTGTATTGTGTGTCGAATTTGTGTTTGTAAACGCACCCACAACGCAGGACAAATTCTAGTGTACTTAACACTGTTGGCAAAGTTATAAAAAGTAACAGATATGTATTCATTATAATAAAACACTTTTAAACGACATTTATGACTCTGCACCTCCTGCGACCATGAACCCTGCAAAGTGTTCGAAACGTCAGGAAAAACAAAAATCTAAAATATACGCGATAGAATCCGTATAATGTGTAATACTCGCGAAAACCTAAGACATTATTAGATATGTATTCCGTGCGGACACCGAATCCGTGACACGTAGCTCAGAAAGCAAAGCGGATAGCTACAGCACCAAACGCGCGCCTCATTAAAATATCTTGATACAAGGAAGTAATGATTAAATATATATCAATTTGCGTGACATGTGATTGGAGGCCTTCGAGCGACTTTGGAAGTCTTACATAACGAATAGCAGGCACTTTAAGCCCGGTGACGACGCAGGTTATAAAAGACTGTTGACTTCAGAGGATCGCTTATAGCGTTCGTAGGCTAGGTTCATAATCATAGACAATCACAACATTAAGACATAATTCACTTGGTATTAAAATATTTTTGAAGATTAAGAACACTTAAGACTCCTTCTACTGGTATAACCCGAGCCAATCTTCATGGCCGCTCTGAAGACGAACGTATGGTTGCGCAAGTAGATATCGCAAGTTTGTAGAAATGTATGAAAACCAGGCGTTACTTTATACTTCATCATTTCAGCCGAAGGAAGTCCACTGCTGGACAAAGGCCTCCCCCAAAGATCACCACAACATAACTGATATGGGTGTGTTGAGGGCTCATTGGGGGGTTTTGCCATAATCGCCACGCTTGATCGACGGGTTGGCGATCGCAGTTGAGTTGTTAGTGTACTCGGAGGACGCTGCTGCCCATCCTCCGGCTAATCCCTCAGTCGACTTTCACGACACCCACGGGAGGAGATGGAGTGGTGGTATTCGGAGCCCGCACCACACGGCACTTTATACTTATAATTACCTCATTTAACATTAAAAATAATTTTAGTGGTGACCAAACGAAACACCGTTTATAATATTCATGTTGGTATGGTATATTAAAAAAATCTCCAGTTATACGCTACGCTGCTACGTAGCTATAGCTACGAGAATCTCTAGCTTCAAGCACGCTATGACGGACAGTACATGTTATATGCCTGTGTTTATCTATAACTTTATATATGTGAGACATATAGTATATGTGACATGGTCGTCCCACGTCACAAGTTAACAACCTACAAGTGATGTCAAGGCTGAATGCTTGGCAACACGCCGAATAAAAATATCATAGCGAAGTTTATGACCTCGTAACGATCGCATACCGACGGCTATCTCCAGGAAATAACGTCATAACATGACGTCGAGGGATAATGGCACAAAGGCTGTTCTATTTTGGAAATGCTCTTTGTTGTAGATCATAGAGAATATACCTATTGTCTCATGTGGAACGAATTGCGGTTTACAGTCAAGAGGTTATAGTGAGCTAAATTGCTTCCTTACTTACTTTCAAATCTAGGGAATGTTTCGTTTCTAATTATTTTAAAAATATGATATGTCATCATCATTTCAGCCGAACAAAGTCCACTGCTGGACACAGGCCTCCTCGAAAGATCGTCACAACGGCCGGTATGGGTGGGTTTTGTGCTTATTGGGGTGTTTTGCCATAATTGATACGCGTGGTAGGTGGGTTAGCGTTCGCAGTTGAGTTGTAAATGTACTCGAAGGACGCCCTTTATAAATGCAATGTAAAACTCGTATGTGAATGTGTCAATGATGTTCAGATTTTCAAAAAAGTAGGATTATGACTTCCGATTTATTATATCGGTCCACCATTACGAAAATACTAAATAAATATAATTATGCTAAAGGGGCATTTAAGGAGCGTCTTACAATGCACGTTAAAAATCATATAAATTAAATATTAATGTATCTAAAATCTATATAAAAATGCTACGTCATTCAAGAGAAAAAAATGATTTTCAAAATTGGGTAAACTACTAATTGGGTAATAGGGGGACAAATCGAACTTTTTAATCCCGTCTCCGTCTCTAAGGGGACATGGCAGGGGGACAGACCGGAATAATCGATTTATACGTACCTAGTGTCGCGCGCAATTGTGTGAATACTTTACAAGCGTGATTCAGGATTCTTTGACGTCATCGGAGAGTTGCGATTAATATTCAAGTAGATGTCGCTGTAAGTTGCAGTTGTATGCTGGCGATGTAGGTGTCGCCACAATAACTTACAGAATTGTTTCTCTTGAAAAGTTATACTATGATAATAATTGCAGAGTTACAAGTCTATCCATTTTCATCGGATTCCCATTCCAACATCGAACAATTAGACGAAAGGCATTGCGCTACTGTTATGGTGAATGTTCCGCGACGAAGCAGTTTGCTTCTACGTTTCTCATTCTGTTAAGGAATGGAACTCCTTTCCTGACTCTGTGTTTCCCGACAGTTATAAAGCTTCAAGTCACGTGCGAACAGATCTCTTCTAGGCAAGCATGCACTATCGTCGACTGTATCATCACGTAAGATAAGGGAAAATCTTTACAGCTTTCCACGAGCCTATCTTTTGGAGGCCTATCTCCCAAAGACCACTACAATGTGCGGTCATAGAGATATATGGCCATAATCACCACACTTGGCAGGCGGATTGTTTTTTTTAACGTTGCCTCATACCGGTGTTTCGTGGATACCGTTTACAGACTACATCTCACACGCACATACAGTTGGACCCGAAACAACTGTTTATGGTCGTGATCGCAGTCTGAAGCTGATACGGGAAGATGCTGCTGTCGATCCTTTTTGATAGCAATCCTATAGTATCCTATAGTATAGTCGCCTTTTACGACACCCATGGAAAGAGAGGGGTGACTTTTTTTCCCTGGCTCCCTGTAATGTACCTACACTTATTATGTTGCTTTATATGCCCCATTTATTGAAAGCGCTCATACTACTGTTTTACCTTACTGACAACTTGCATTTATATACGGACTCGATCTCGTTACTTGCCGACTTTTTGCCCTGGCTTTTTTATTCTTTGCCGACAATAACACGGAACAGAACAATTCTAAAGTCCGAATGAACAAAACAGTTTATTTTTATAGAAAATTCTTACAACGCTTCGGAACCCGAGGGTTCAAGTCACACTTAGCGGGACGCTGGCACCCGTTACAAGCAAGTGCTACTGAATGTTTAATTATACATTTTATGGAAAATTCCAATGTTTTTGTTCAAGAAAGGTGCAAAACAGTTATTATACAACAAAAGACACAACCCTACCATAAAATTTTCGCTCGACTTTTGTTCCAAAGGGCGACGACCTCGGAGACCAATTAAAATGTAAAAGATAAGGGAAATTGCTGTTTATATATTGTATTCTTAGATATATAATTGCACACCACGAACGTGAAGTGGAGAGGTAGTTTCCTATTATCGCCGAGGTGAAGCTTGGCGCGGACAGTCTATGGATGGGTGACCGCATAGTGATTTTTTAACTGACCGTCACCGTGCGTCAAACGGCACGTTAAACCAAATCGTAGGCCTTGGGCGGCTTAGATAACACTGATATAAGGTTGGCCACACGAAAAATAAATGAAAGCGCTCAATAATCGTATTGCCAGAAATAATCTCGTTATTCATTCGCTTAAATTATTTACGCCAACTTTATTGCACTTTGGTAAAAAGTACCCTAATGGCAATAGGACATTCCAATGAACAATTGTGACGTAGTAATACATAAGTTATTTATTAAGATATTTATTTGGATCTCTCCTCCCCTTTAGAGAATTTTAATGTAAAATAGAATGGAACAATAACCGGGGAGAGTTCCATGGTTGCACTATAAAATGCAGTCTCGGATTGTTCCCGGAGGTATAAAACTATTGTATGAAATGGAAACTACAAGAATCTATTGTTTTTTTGTGGCGCTGTGTCCAGCAGTGGACAATTTTCGGTTGAAATGATGATTAGTAATATAGGCTCCAAGAAGAATTGAAGCTTGTCCGTTCCCAGCTAGCTATACCAATAGTAATCTGTGGATTACGTTATGAATTTGATAAATGCAGATACTATTGAAAACTTTATGTAAACATCTAATATTTGACGGCAGGGTTAGTGCAGTGACTGATACAGTCGGCTGCTGCGCGGGTCGTGGGTTCGATTCCCGCATGGAATATATATTTGTACGCTCTGCAGGTAGTTGTTCCGGGTCTGGGTGTATTGTGTGTGGAATTTGTGTTTGTAAACGAACCCACGACACAGGAGAAATCCTAGTGTGGGGCAAGGTTTTTTAAAAACAAATAATAAAAAATTGCCGGTTGTATTCCAACAAATTTTAAGATACAAATTTCGTTTTGACTACCAAGGGACTATGGGCCACCAGGATATATTTCAGGTAGCCACTGACTATTCTGCTACAAACCAAATATGGATAAATTTTATTGCAAGTACCTTCTGGCATCTGTTCTGTGCGGGAATGTTAAAAATGACTAATTTATTTCTATATGTAATACATCAATAAGCGTAGTTGTCGAGTAACGATACTGAAACTATCATGTTCCTGACATTTACGTCGACTCCGACACATAAATATTTATCTTCTCTTTATAAATAATTGAAACATCATTCGTCAGTTCCCTATTTGGTACACATTACCAAACAATCAAAACATACAATGCTGCCAGTTTATTTTTCCAAAATCCCCGGGGATGTAATCCCTGTGGTGCGGTTGCATCTGCACTGTTATTTTAGAGGGTGAGTGTGTACTACACGAGGGTTGCGGACAAGGGAGAGCTAAGTTTCGTTTTTGAACTATCTTTACTTCTGTTAAAACGGAAACTACTTAACAGAAATGTTTTGCGTTTACCTAACTTATTTTATATTAGCCGTGGCCGCCTATCAAGCGTGGTGAGTACTGGCAAATTCCGCCCAAAATGACGACACACGGTGTGTATTATGTCGTTTATGGGGGATGGACTTTGTGCAGTAGTTGACGTCTCTTGGCTGACATGATGATGATGGTGAATTTAATATTTATTTTATTTTATTTTATATCGTTGCCCCACTAGGATTTCTCCTGTGTCGTGGGTGCGTTTACAGACATGAATTCCACATACAATACACCCAGACCCGGCAGACCTGCAGATCATACAAATATTTGTTCCGTGCAGGAATCGAACCCACGAATCGAGCGCAGCAGCCGACTATATCAGCCAGTGCACCAACCGTGCCGTCAAATATGGTTTTATACAACGTTTCACGAAGAAGGTTTTGATATTTCAGAGCTCGATTATTGACTATTATCTGATATGAAGCTTGTTGATGGCCAAGCAAACTATTGACATCAGTCCGCCGAATCTTGAAGATCTTTAATTAAGTCTGTAAACTAACGAATAAAATTATCGCTAGAATTATTAGTGATACGGCCCAACGCCTGTTAAGTCGATTTGGTTATCGCCGCGTGTTGTTTTATAAAACAAAAGGGCGATGCTGTCCAATCTTAGGTAGACCTTAAATGGTCTTTCACCACACCCGCGCGTCGGAGGAGTCGGTCTTTTTGCAAACCTCAGGATTTTTATGCAAAAATGTTCAACAAAAATCTGCCTAGTAAGTAAAACTTGAGTCATTTACGAATAGGAAAGAATATTCTCTGAACAAAGGTTCTTTAAACCCGTTTAATTACTACATACGTCAGTGTCTGTAGACTGTGGTGTATATATCACTCAACTTAAAATACTCCTAAGAGGTAGGTACTATAATAAAGTTCAAACTCTTTGGGAGAAAAATCCTAGCCACATTGATTAAAAAAATATTATTTGAAATAATTGTATGAGAACATTTTGGGATCGATTTAAGAAATGTGGGAAAAACAATTGATCCGTACCACGTTGCCGACATATTTTTTAGATTTTTGTAAAATATTTTATTGAATATGTAAACATTAATTAATCTGAACACCGTACAACGTTGCCTTATACTTGACATTGGCGAAATTGTGGAAGATACTCTACAGAAGCCATAATCTAAAAGAAGAAGATAACATTTTGACAGAGAAAATATAAGATGAGAATGAATTCGGGCTGCCAACAGCACGGTGGTCGATTGTAGAAAAAGCGAATTGTATTATCTTCTATATAAATAAGTTTATAAAGTCGTAACTAATGTTCATTAATATCAAGCTCATACACAAGTTCCTAACCAGATAAAGTACTTACAGGTTAAATGTAGATTTTTGCAGTTGAACCGTTTTCTAATGTGTTTTTGATCTCTATTTGATGATTTTCTAAATCTGTCGCAAACATTATTCTAGGGATTTCGGTGAGACGCCTTCGTATTTTTAAGAATAGTTTTCTATAAGCAAATACCCGCGACGATGGTCCACTTTCAATGGGAAAAATAAACATCAAACTTCTGTCTATTTATTACTACTACGCGCTGTGTTTTCCAAAACATAATGTTATTATGGTTCTACTTAGGCTGTCTCATGCGGGTCTTGCGGTATTTTCTTCAGTCATTCATCGTTCTATTTTATACGAAAGGTCAGTTGTAATTTAGGACCTGTTAATGTGATTGTTTACTATTCGCTATTAATATCGTTTCGTCTACGTCGTAACAGCGCTCCGTAGAGAGCGTAGATATCACATATAACACACCTACTCCTAGTGCCAGTTTATTTTCACAATCGAAACGTAGTAAACTACAGGTTTAGCGCGTTCGGCGCCCTTGTAGACAGTTTAAAGAAACTCGTACTAACCCCTAGTACGAGATCTAGTATTGATAACCCTAAACGGTATGTCTTGTATAAAAAACTTAAATCATTCATTGTTTTAGATACATTTTGTCCCTTCGAGTATTTTTAATATATATTTTTGTATTGAGTAAATAGTAAATAAATAATATATTTTTAACGAGTTCAGGTGACCGTTGTTTAGGACACTTCTCTTTAGTAAATATACTTCACATATTTTGTATAAAGGTTGCAAAATTTATGCAAAATGATAAAATATATCGAATACAACATAAAACAAATAACATTATTTTGAAGTAGGTACATATTTCATAACTATCAATATCAAAATATGTACTAGAAAATAGTGTTATTTATTCTATGTCGTATTCTAGTTTTTTTACGACCAGTGTTTGGTAAACATATACTTAGATCATCACATAGCGAGCGTTATTTGTAATTTACTTTAAAACCTTGTCGAACTTGTTTATAGTCAGGTCACGCAACTCCCATTTATACGTAACTTGGTCTAGCTAGCATTTTTAACCATGCGTTATCTTCCTTACTATAGAGAGATTTGTCTTCAAATTATATTGATTAAATCTTGAGATTCATAGTGATGTAAAACATCAAACAACTTAACCTATTTTATTAATAATTATCATCAATCATCAGTTCATCCGAAAAAAGTCCACTGCTGGACACAGACCCCCCCCATTGGGGTGTTTTTCCATAATCGCGAGAGTTTGCGGGCGGATTGGCGATCCCAGATGAGTTGTTAATGTACTCAAAAGAACGCTGCTGCCCATCCTCCGACTATTCTCATAGTCGCCTTTTACGATACCCACAGAAGGAGATGGGTTGGTGCAATTCGTAATGGGCACCACACGGCATGAATAATTATACTCCAGCAAAATATGCGAAGAGCCAGAACTAGGTTTAGAATAATTTTGCAAACAAATTATGCATTTAGGGAGTTCGGCCTTTTCCGAGTACGGTTTATGTCGGTCCATACGTATACACCACAAAAGGTCAGTCTGGCTCGGAACAGTAGTAAAGTAAAGCAGTGAAGGTTTTTCCTTCTGGTTTGCCTTCGTTACCGTACTGTGGTTGAAAACTTTTTAATTTATTAAAACCACGTTTGGGTATGGAACGGTTTTTAAATTTTAGTTGCCCAGACATGTTTTTGTTACGAGTAATAAACGCCTGATTTATTTACAGAGAAGCCAGTCCTATTTTCCTGTAAAGAAATACAAACAGTAACACCTTCCTTTATATTGGTGTTTCCTTACTCCTTAGTAAGGAAACACCAATATATTTTTCAAAACTACGTAAATCTGAATTTTCAGCTACCAAAATACGTTTGAATAACCAATTTTAATGTTATTCTCTTTTAATTTCTATTGAATTGACATTTCCTTACATTGAATATGTAGTCATCCACATCAAATCCCTTAATTAATGCACAGTCATGCCCCAGACGATATGAATAGACACCAATTTGCTGCCACTACGTTCTACGTGCCTACGTGCTACGCCGTAGGGGCTACGAGAGCTACGCATTACCTGCGATGATTTATGAGTCACTATGCCTTATGCTAGCAATCCTTGGAGGCTGTATATTTTATTATAGAAAATATAAAGGTTTTACAAAGGAAAAATTGCGAGTTGTATAAAATAATAGAATACCTTCTTCCTTAAGTTAGCTTTTTCCTAGGACTTTTTTAATCAGTTTCATTCTCCATGTAATTTTTTTTTAAACCTAGCCCCAATCTATATTTTCTCCTGTGTCGTGGGTGCGTTTACAGACACAAGTAACATAAAATATCATCATAACTTTAGCTAATTTACATAATATTATGACCTGTGTCCATATGGATCCTATCCGTGTGGTGTCCGGATTAAGAATATAGCACCACTCCATCTCCTCCCGTGGAGGTCGTATAAGGCGATCACGGGACTCTTAACTAGAGGGATGGGCAGCAGTGACCTTTCTGTGGAACAGTACCCATTCTGCGCTCACCAACCCGCCTGCCAAGCGTGGTGAGTACTCGCAAATTCCCCCCAAAATGATGACACAGTTGTGGAAATCTATGGGGGAGGCCTTTGTTCAGTAGTGGACGTTGTATGGCTGACATGGTTGGTGTTGTTTCTCTTTTCGGTACTCTATAGTATTGGTTAAGACAATAACAATATAATCAAGTAAAATTTATGTTTGTTTCAGACTATCGTGCTTCAATATTGAAATTATTTCGGTGAGTACCTAATTAACTTTATATATTTTTTATTAAAATAGTTTAGTTCCCTTTTAAAAACAATTAATATAAAGCTATTTTGCGTCGCTTAAAAGATTCGTTTCATCTTTGCTTCTTCGGTAAAGTTGTTCGTTCTGAGACAATTTAACTTTGGCCGGGACCCGTCGAGCACGACGAGATTGTAAATTCCCTCACGGTCTTACAGAGGAGCAGCAGAGTGGTTTGAATTTAGATGCTTATGCTAACAAAAGCGCTCTGCTGACCATAAAAGCTAATGATAATAGGAATATATAAACCATTTACAGGCATTGATGAGTATTCATACTTTAGTTACCACGTTCCAAGATTTTGATTTCACATGAAGAAGAAAGGGCAAGAAACTTTATGGGTACTCTTTAACACATTATAATATGTTACAATATTTATGACTACATTGTCGTCGGAATGAAGGTTAAGTGAGGACAATATATGTAAGAGAAAAAAGTTAAAAGAAACAGTCTATACTAAATACAAATATAAATACAATTCAAATATTTTATTGACATAATTGTGGCAGTTAACATGAATTCTCTGGATCCTGAGCTAGTTTATACTGTGTTACAGGAACCAGTGTCTTCCCCTTATAAATGATTACAATATTATGTCAACAGTAAGATGACAAAGAATAAAAGAAAATAACATTATGAGCGAAAACAGTCTCAAATCTGCATGTGTTGTGTGAGTGTGAATCAGTATGTGTGTGTGTAGTGGGTGAGTGTTATGTGGTGTGTGTGGTATGTGTGTGTCTGTGTGTGTACTTGTGTATGTTTAGTAAGTTGTCTTTTAGTATGTTCACATATTACCTATAGTGATTATATCTTAATTAAAATGTTCTCAGTGGCTTCATAATCTAGCGTCATCAGCCACGTATACTAAATCTTTGGGGGAGGCTTGTGTCCAACAGTGGACTTTATTTCGCCGTAAGGTGAAATAAATAAAACGTCACATCGGTACTTGCTAGGTTTTGAATCTGCAACCTATAACTTGAAAAGCGAGCTCGTAAACCTATGTCTATGTAAGGTTAAAATAACCATTATTTTGTGATAAGATAACCATACTTGTAGACGCAGTTTGTTAGATTAAGTTTAACAAAAGTATGGTGAAATTTTGTGAATAATCTTTATTATAACCTATAAAATGTATCATAATAAAACCCACCCCTCAAACTCCCCGGCTTTATTGCCTTATGAATAATTCCTTTTATTTTGCACCTTTGGTGTCAAAGTCGTGATGATTACGAATTTATAAATAAAATATGCATCTCTTGTCTCTTTCATAATTACACATCGGCGCGTGTTTGTGTTTCATGCGCACTTTTTCATTAATTTTCTTTGAGGAAAGATACGGGTACTTGAATATTTGGCGTTTGTGCCATGTTTTGCGGCATATGCTAGATACGTCGATTTATATCATAATCATATATCAGTGTTAGAGAGAATATCAGTTCTGCAAATCTCGCCCCAAAATTAAAATTAAAAAATTATTAAGTAAATTATGTTCAAGTACTCGTGTCATCATATCAGCCATGAGACGTCCACTGCTGAACAAAGGCCTCCCCCGTAGATTTCCCAAATTGTGTCGCCATTTTGGGGGGCATTTGCCAATACTCACCACGCTTGGTAAGCGGGTTGGTGAATGCAGTATGGTTACTGTTCCACTGGAGGGACGCTGCTGCCCATCCCTCTGGCTTAGCGTCCCTTAGTCGCCTTTTACGACATCCATGGGAGGAGATGGAGTGGTGCTATATTCTTAATCCAGCCACTACACGGACTCGTGTATAGTAACCCATTGTACCTAGTTATTCGACCATTACAGAAAAAATGTTTGTTAATATTATTATTATTATTTTTTTAACCTTTGCCCCACACTTGGGTTTCTCCTGTGTCGTGGGTGCGTTTACAGACATAAATTCCACGCACAATACACCCAAACCCGGAACAACTACCTGCAAATCAAACAAATATTTGTTCCGTGCGGGAATCGAACCCACGACCCGGAACGCAGCAGCCAACTGTATCAACCACTGCACCAACCGTGCCGTAAACGTCAAATCTATTATAACCAACCCATTATAAAATTGATAGCGCTATTGAAACGAGTCAAAGACAACGTATTAAATATAACAACAGTTTAATCAATCAACTTATATGAAACGACCGTATAAATATTACACATGAAATAAATTACTAGATGCTTCGGTAATGCAATGCCGATCAATCATCTGTAACCAAGGGATTTAAACCTTTGACTCAAACGACTATCCACCTGAATACTAAAAGGATAAGGCTTAAATTGAATAGTAAAATATTCTCTAGGTTTAGACACCCTTTAAGAAAAGCGTGCGTGAAAGGGACAGACGATAGTTGATAGGGCATTCAATTTGAAGTTGCGATGAAGCATGCGGGGGATTATGTGGGGATGAGTCGAATTTCATTCGGGTGATGGCATTCGAAACCCCCAGTGATTCAAGTAATTGGTGCAAAGTTGGATTGCTTTGTTTAATACGTTCTTTCAGAATAAGGTAGGCACTCCCTTTTCATCTTATAATTTTCAAAACGTTTTCCGTGGCAAGATATAGACCACCTCTCTCTAGCCTCGGGTGTCGTAAAGTTGTGCACTTCTGCAAGCGGTTGTTTAAGCAAATCAAAATACACAACACACTCAGGCACGTACGCTACTGGCCTCCCAATGATCACTACAATGAGCGGTGATAGGGGTTATTGACATAATCACCACGCTTGGTAGGCGGATTGGTGATCGCAGTACGTTGTTATTAGCACATGGGAGGGTGCTGCTGCCCATCCTGTTAATATCAACTCTAGCCACCTATTCACATCACCTCTTGATCCGTTTGATGCGAAAATTCTATTTTTTTTCTTCTAGTTAATTTTTCGCCGGAACCTTCGCTAATTTTGAAAAGTTGAATTATCTTTGCTGTAGAAATTAAGCCCATTAACAATTAATTAATAAATCAAATTGGTTGATCGCAGTATAGATTTGGACATTTATTTTTATTTTTTATTGTTGCCCAGTGGAAATTCTTCATGAACTTCCTTCGCCCCGGGGAAGGGCGAAGGGGTATGCCGGACTCCTACCGGCTAAAACCACTGGGGCGGTCATCTTCGGCACCTAAGGGAGGCTCCAGGTCCTCGTATGATCACACTGGAACAGATTTGGACCTGCCCTCTCCCAAATTGTGTAACAACAGCCTGATTTAAGCCTTCCCAAATAGCATAAAGCCTTAACTCTAAGAAGTATTTACACTACAACTGAATACAGTTAACATAGCTACATTAAAGTAATTGAAACCCTTGCCTAACTTGAGTATCGTACCCACTACAAGTTCAAAGCGACGTCCCCGCCAGCTTCGAGTCCATCAGCGTAGATTAATGTGTGACCGACCATGACCACAGAGTGTAGTCGCCAGAACAAATACACCGACCGTAAATTGAATTGTGGACAATAACACGGAGGCGCTTTTACGCGCAGCACTAAAATGTTAGTGGAAATTGCTCACTTGTAGCCGTATTTAGGTTTATTTACATTAGATAAACGAAGTTGCTAGAAGTATCTACTTAACAAGAAAGGTTACACTCTCCTAGCATTTCATTTGAGTACTCTATCGCTATTTGTCAAGATGCCTGTATCCCTATGATAGTATTATTACAATTTGGATCAATATGTGATGTTCCAATAATAATCTAATAAGTACATTTCGATAAACAGTCACAATACAAGTTATAACAGCATGGAAATAGTAACGCAACAAGATATGGAAATACTAATGTCCATGTTCCGTGTGGTGTCCGGATTAAAGATATAATAGCAGCACTCCATCTCCTCCCGTGGATGTATGGCCGATATGAGATATATATATATATATGAGGCAGAAAGTTCTCAAGTGGAGGACAACGAGATCGACAGACGACATGGTGAAGGTCGCTGGGTGTCGTTGGATGTGATCGGGTTGTAAACGGTCATAGTGGAAATCTATTGAAGAGGCAAAAGAGGAGAACAAAAGTTCAGCAGTGGACGTCTTTCGGCTGGTATGATGGTGATAAAGATATGGAATAACTTTTAAAACTTAAGAAACATTGTTATAAGCCATATTTCAACTTACCACTTAGATTGAACACCCTACAGTAAAACAAATCATATTGATACATTGAATTAAATTTTGACAACCACGATTTACGACGCATATAGTTGTAGGCTATGCATTGCGGCGTTTACCAATCGTTTGCCGCGTTTGTACTTTAGATGGGTGACCGTTGCGTTGGGCAGCTCATTTGGCTGTATGTGGTGATGGCAAGTGGAGCAGATCCCTGACAAAATGGTGGTCGAGAGTGTGCAAGTGTAACAGGAAGATCGATTGTAAGACGGGTTGATGCTATTGTTCAATTTGTCGGAAACATCTGGAGAAGATTGATGCAACAGCAAACAGGGAAGAATATCGTAAAAAGAAGAGGCTTATGCCCTGCACTGGGTGGTCAAGCTTTGAATGATAATTATGATGGGTGACCATTCTTCTCATGTCAAATCCTCGGAGTGAACGTTTGGCTATCGCTTCCAGCTGCTTTAATAATGCGTGAATCGTTGCAGGTAGTCAAAAAGCATGTCTGATGTCGAGTCCTAACCTAACCTAAGGATATCGAAGGAAGGAAAGTCAGATGGCAATCGCTTCGTATAATAATATTCAGTCACATCTTACTACATCACCGATTTATTACTGATGGTATGTCTCTTGTTACAAGACTCCGGCTAGGTAGGTACCATCAGCCCCTGCCGTTGCTACATGGTGAAGGCGACGGTAGACGGCGGCGCGCACGTGCTCACGTGCCGCCATGTGCGCAGCACAGCGCGTGGCGAGCGAGTTTCGGGGGATCCTTTACAATCCTCCCCGAGAAGAGCCTGGGGGGCGACCTTTTTACAGTCGCCTTCCCTCCGCTAAAGGGGCAGACCGCTTTACAGTCATCCCCTCCGAGATGTACCTGGCGCCCTCCTTAGGTGCCGAAGATATCTGCCCCAGTGGTTTTAACCGGTAGGAGTCCGGCATGCCCCTCCGTCCTTCCCTGCTGCGGAGGAAGGCGAAGTTCACGTAGAATTTCCACTGGTCCCAATAAAAAAAAGGTCCGGTGAATGTTAACGGGCTAATGCGCTATCGTGTTAACAAACTCAGTATAATATAAGCGCAATGATAAAATACACATGTACTTTCCATCTTAACGCCGCACTGGTCTCATGTGTGTGTGTGTGAGACTTTATCAATACATTTTTACACAAGACTTCATGACCGGGAATATTGCGCTCAAAGCATTATTCCCACTTTTGCGAGTATTTCCGCTCTCCTATTTCTTGTATTTCCTTCTTGTTCGTTTTGGCTGTCGCAGGACGAGTCTGTTCCATAAAATGTAGCATACGCGAGTTTTCTTTGATTTTAGGATAAAATAACAATGTGGTGGAGAAATAAGCATTTCTGCTTTGATATACGAAATTTTATAACTATACCTTTATTGTACGTACATACTTGCTTCTTCTGGGTTACTAAGAATTACATATTGTTGTGTACGGTAGGAATAATTTTGGTTTTCATAATATCAGTGCTCTATATAGATTAATGTCGAACTAACAGTTTGATTAATGATGACTTAGGTTTTCGCGATTATTACTCATTGTCCGTGTGGTGCCGGCTCAGAATGCCACCACCCCATCTCCTCCCATGGGTGTCGTAAAAGTCGACTAAGGGATTAGCCGGAGGATGGGCAGCAGCGTCCTTCCAGTACATTAACAACTCAACTGTCTGTTTGTAATATCAAAATAACAGCTTTTTACTGAATGCATATGAATTGATATACGATACATATAACAAAAAAGCAATTTTTATATTTTTTGTCTGTATGTCCGTCTGTCTGTCTGTCTGTTTGTTCCGGGTAATCTCTGAAACGGCTGGACCGATTTTGACGGGACTTTCGCTGGCAGATAGCTGATGTTATAAGGAATAACTTAGGCTACTTTTATTTTAGAAAAATAGTTAGTTTCCGCGCAAAAAAAATGAAACCCTTTAAATCCAATATAAATATTCTATGTCAAGTGTCTATGTCGAAGTACTCTAAATTTCTTTTAAATTAAACGCGGGTGAAACCGCGGGTCCCAGCTAGTATTTTAATATGAATGCCAATGAATATGACTCGTTCGTTTGTTTCAATGTGACCCGATTCCCTATCGTGCAAATATGTCTTATTGCGTATCAGACAAGTAATTTATAACGTTATAATGTGGTCAACCACTACAGTGGGGCATAAAATTGATAAAAAATAATTATGAGGTTGATATTAACGTGTATGATTTGGTCTATAAATTGTAGGTATTGTTTTTATAAAAAAGCTTACTGACGGAAACATTTCAGGGAAGTATTATCATCATAATAAAACACTTTTAAACGAATTATATCGCGTATATTATAGATTTTTGTTTTTCCTGACGTTTCGAACACTGCAGGGTTTGTGGGCGCAGGATGACTAAGGTGACAGGCGTCGTTACATCATCGTTTACACAAAGGCCAGAGATCATTTTGATGATCATTCAGAGATCGCCACAACAGCCCGTCAGTGTGTGTTGTGTGCTTCTTGGGGGGTTTTGCCAGTATCGCCACGCTTGGCAGGCGGGTTGGCGGTCGCATTTGAGTTGTAAATGTACTCGAAGGACGCCGCTGCCCCTCCCCAGGCTAATCCTTTAGTCGCCTTATACGACACCCACGGGATGCGATGGGGTGGGGGGCACGACATAGAAGGAAGGTCATTCGTTTTTAAAAACTTGCCCCTCACTAGGATTTCTCTTAGGGTTCAGTTTGCAAACATAAATCACATGCATAAACGCCCAGACCCGAAACAAATATCAGTCTATCATAGAAATATTTCTATCGTGCGGGAATCGAACCCGCGACCGAAGCGTAAGCCGATCGCTTAGCCACTGCGCCAGTCGCAGCGACAAGGATTCATACGACCGAATACTGAAACGCCTCTCAATATTTAAGACCCGCTAAACTATTTGAGACGCCGTTTTCGGTAGGAAAACGGAGAGGTATATAGTTAACACGGCACGGTTGGTGCAGTGGCTGATACAGTCGGCTGCTGCGCCCGGAGTCGTGGGCTCGATTCCTGCACGGAACAAATATTTGTACGATCTGCAGGTAGTTGTTCCGGGTCTGGGTGTATTTTGTGTGGAATTCATGTCTGTAAACGCACCCACGACACAGGAAACATCCAAGTGTGGGGCAATGTTTAAAAAAAAACTCATTGATATATAAAATATAAACAATATGTATCAACAAATTCTGCACATTATCTATCCCCACCCGCGTGTATACATCAGGTAGGAAAATGCGAGTTTCGTGATTTTAAAATTATCATTTAATTCATAACCTCGTTGGCTGTCCAGTTAGTTCCACAGTCCAAATTGCGACTAAAATATTCAAACGCGTCCAAAAGTCATGAACTGAACGTGGAAAATAACTTAGTTTGGCTAAAATATTTATGGTACAGTCTGACGACTAATTTATAATGACACTGAAAACTCGGCTAGTCGTGTTTCACGTCAGTTGTATTTGCCGACAATTTGCTTTATGGATTCGCTATTGTATGGTTTCCAACTTTCGACTCTATCGTACTCAAAAACTGTACTTTTACTGGTGGTCTCATATTGCAGGGAAGATGTGCATGTGGTCACGTGACTCTGTGTGCGCCTTTTTACAGTCGCCATCTCTCCGAGGGGATGACCGCCTTACAGTCACCCCCTCCGAGATGTGCCTAAAAGCGTGGCATCAGTGTTGCTGATGAGGCTGGTATCTTATGAGGATCGGAAAACGGTTTGTGTGTGTGTGATCAAGGCATAATAAAACACTGGACATAGTATTATATACGGCGTACATACATACGACATAATATTAGTATAGACGGCGCGGTTGGTGCACTGGCTGATACAGTCGGCTGCTGCGCACCGGGTCGTGGGTTCGATTCCCGCACGGAACAAATATTTGTACGATCTGCAGGTTCCGGGTCTGGGTGTTTTGAGTGTGGAATTCATGTCTGTAAACGCACCTACAATACAGGAGAAACCCTAGCGTGGGGCAAAGTTTAAAAAAAAAAAAAAAGTATTAAAGTGTTTTATAAGAGCATATTGTACATTATTCCCCCCGGAATGATGAATTTCCACTGGGTACTCAAAAAAGGTAGTCGAACCATACCGTAGCTGCGGACCATGCGTAAGCACTCTAAATAGCAGTGTTTGTATTCCGGTTTGAAAGCCACTGTAGCTTGTGAAATTACTGGGCATAAGAGACTAACCGCCTAATACTGGAATGCCACTGAATTTAAATACCGCTTATCGATTTAAGAGGCCCGTTTTCGGTAGGAAGTTGCCGTCTCAAATCGTTATCATATCAGCCATTTATACGTCCACTGCTGAATAAAGGCCGCCCCCATAGATTTCCACAACTGTATCATCATTTTGGGGGGAATTTGAAAATACTCACCACGCTTGGCAGGTTGGTGGGTGAGCGCAGTCTGGCTACCGTTTCACAGAAGGGACGCTGCTGCCCATCCCTTTGGTTTAGATTCCCTTAGTCGCTTTTACGACATCCACGGGATGAGATGGAGTGGTGCTATATTCTTAAACCGAAAACCACACGGACAAATCGTTAAGCGGGATTTAAATATTAAGTGGCGTGTCAATTCGGCCCATAGTCCCTAATGTATCGAGGTAACGAGTACTGCAGTATGCTGCCAAGCAGGACTATTTCTATTGTAGTAGCATTACAATTGTTATGGGCATGCGTAAGGCTTACCACCAGGAGAATGACGTGAGCGTCACGTCATCATCATCATATCAGCCAGAGGACGTCTACTGCGGAACAAAGAATTAGATTTCCACACCGAGCGGTTACATGCCGCTCTCATCCAACGACTCCCGGCCACCTTCACCAGGTCGTCGGTCCACCTCGATGACGCCACGTACACGCCTTGTATAAAAAAAAAACTGATCAATGAAATTACACAACGTTTAATATGTCCATAGCAATGTGATTTGACGAAATATGGCTTAACTGCAAAATTTATGTGTGTACGATGTGTCCTCTCCACGCATGTCGTAAAGGCGACTTAGGGCTTGATATCAAGATGATGGGTAGCAGCATTCTTCCGTGTGCTAATAACAACATACTGCGGTCACCAATCCTCTATGACTGCTCATGATAGTGATCGTTGGAAGGTCCATGTTTAGCAGTGGGCGTTTACGGGCTGTTTGTGTGTGTAAAAACGTAACTAGCAATGTGCCAGAATTCATTTTTCAAACCCAAATTGTTTTAGTAGTTAATAAATAGTTAAAGTCCAGAGTTCAAGGTCGACATCATAAAAGTTAAACAGTAATTAACTTCAATAATTTGATTCGGTACACAGTACTTAGAAACAGTGGACTTCAAAGAAGTATGAATTAGCTTTAAGTCAAATTATAATTTAAAAGAATTGAATTTAAAAAGTCAAATATCTCATACATATCAAACTTAATTGAGTTTTTTTAGAAAACTATTGGATATCTCCCGACTGATTTTGAGAATTTCAGATAGCTTCATTAGTTTCAATCACTCTGTAGCCATCGCACCGATGCCACATGTGTCTTGGCACGTTCTCTCTCCGATTAAGAACCGACTCTAGTAGAACTTATCTGGTGTAGAGTGAATTCCATCCTTTGCTGTATTCTTGTAACGGAAACTAACAATAGCTAGCATACGCTGAACTAAACCACGATAATATTTACATTATTTGGAGAGACACACAAAACTAGCCATTTGAGTAACAGATTATCAGTAATAATTTAAAAAACAATTGGCACTCCTCAAAATAACCTGAGTAAATAGTACATTCCGTATTTGTTGAGAGACACACAAAACTAGCCATTTGAGTAACAGATTATCAGTAATAATTTAAAAAACAATTGGCACTCCTCAAAATAACCTGAGTAAATAGTACATTCCGTATTTGTTGAAGTCTTATTTTTGTATTTTTTGTATTTATTTATTTGCATTTATTTATTGGTATATATATATTGGTATATTGTTATTGTAGTAGGACAATAATTAATACAGAACATAACTTGCACACACATGCGATTTCAAACTTTCCACTTTTCTCTGTGTGGTGTAGTTCTTTTTTAATAATTGTAGCGGTATAAATTTAACGAGGCCCTTATAAATTCCATTTTGTTTTCTTCCATTTTCATTTCGGTTATTTTGTTTATTTTAAGTGGTCTGTATTTTTACCTCTCTCATTTGTCGTCTCCTAAACCCTCCATGCATTACCTCAATCGCCACCTGACACCGGCGGGCTGATTACCTAAGTCGCAGACGCTTTGCAACAGGCGTAAATTGCTCCAACGCCGCTGTCAAACGTCAATTTGGTATTACCTATTTGCCGATAGCGACTAAACGGGCGAAGATATCTGACGCGCCTCTGTCGAACTAAAAACGTTTATTCTTTTTAGTTCCATTGGCTATTTTACTATGCATCCTCCACAACAGGCGGGCGAATGCCTTACGTGATACCAATTTTTTTGACGCATTGCCACCGGTGTATCCTTTGCTGCGCGATAGCTGCTATCGCGTCTGCTGTTGCTGTTTTTAGCTAATCAGCCAGCGGGTAATTAAACAAAAATCGCTCCGTTCCGTTGTGTCGTGTTGTAGCTTAGCTGGCCAACAGAAGCCACATGCTAGCTCTGTGGCAAAGCAAATCACACAGATATGGCAAGTCTACATGCGGCTTGCAATTTCATTTGGAAATATTGGTTTCATGGATGTTGTATTCGAATCAGTAATTTTATATGTATGCATTTAAGAACGCAGGGTGTGACGGCTTGCAATGCGATGCATTGATATTAGTACAGATAGCCGGGAGTTGTAAGATGCTGGTGGAATGCAACCGGTCGTTACGGAAGGTTTTTTTTTAAACGTTGATCCACACTAAGCCCGCCTTTGTCGTGGGTGCGTTTACAGACACAAATTCTAAACAGATTACACACAGACCCGGTACAACTACCTGCAGATCATACAAATATTTCTTATTTATAGACAACCGAATACTGAAACGCCAGTAAATATTAAGTTCCACTTTAACTATTTGAGCCGCCCGGTTTCCTACCGAAAACGGGTTTCTCGAATAGTTTAAGCGAGATTTCATTATCGAGATTGAACGGAGATTTAATTTGTCATAATAACCTGACCGCAATATTTGAAGGCAGGCAAACAGGCAGAATCACCAATAAATTCTACAGAATCGTGTTTAGACCAATTAACTTGGAGGTAGAATTATGCTGACCGCCCTTCGCCTACGGAAGCCAAAATAACATAATAACAAATAACACAACTGTGGGGTAAACGACCTCGCCGCCCTCCTAACTTGCGCAGAATAACAAGCATTTGATTCAATTTTTTTCATTTGCCTGTCAGATCAATATGGACAATTTGTTTCATCAAAGCTTCAGCCGTGTATCGTTCAGTTTGCTGTACGGTCTCCGGCCTATGAATAAGGTTCATTTCCAACTTTCAACCAAACGCGTTCCGTTTGATGTTCAGATGTTGTATATTCTAAATTATAGGACCACGCCCTCTGATCCCGTAGATGTCGTAATAGGTGACTAAAGGACTCTAACAGGGATGGGCTGCAGCATCTCTTATATGAAACAACAGCGTTCTGCGCTTAATAACTCGCCTGTCAAGCGTGGCAAATTTCCCCTAACATGACGACACATGGCATGTAGCCGGTTGACTCTGGGGGAGATCTTCGTTCAGCAATGGACGTCTTTTGGCTGATATGATGATGATGATTGTGTCCTAAGTACGTTGGTTGAGTACTAGTAGCTATTGTTTAGTAATTATTATTGTAGTTGTAATTTGTACGGTAGCAATTTGAAGTGCTGTTGAAGTATTTAAGGAGCTACTTTTCCTGTGCAGATCACTTAGACAAGGATTTAGTTATATTTATTACTCTGTGATTTTAATCATCTGTGATACTAGTGTTTCTATGGAAATGTAGTATTCCAAAAATGATAAGGCTGATATGATCATCATTCATAATTATTACAGCCAAAAAACTACCACTGTTTGAGATATACCTTCCCCAATGATCGCCACAACGACCGGCCTGGGTTTATGTTGTGTGCTCATGGGGGAGTTTTTGCCTGAATCGCCACGTTTGGCAGACGGGTTGGCAATCGAAGTTGAGTTGTAAAATTACTCGAATAACACTGCTGGCCATCCTCCGGCTAATCCCACAGTCGCATATTTTACCTTGAGCAAGACGGGACGTGGAAAGAGCGAGAGCCATCGTCGGAATATCGTAGCTCGCTCTTCACTCCCACTAGCGCACATCCTTGAGACGAAAGCGGCAGAAACTCGTCGTATAATTATAATATCTTAATAATTTTTCATGCTTCTTATTTCATTTGAGATTAACCATATGTTTTGTTATTTCTAAAGTTGACTAGATTACCAAGGTGTACAGACCAAACATTCTATTAACAAACATGTACATGAATTACTGAAAATTCTCTACGTTCTATTTTTTTCTCGTTGGTGTTTAAAAACCTCGCCCTTTTATACTATTTATCCGAATATAGATTCAAAATGTATTCCATATCGAACTTGAACTTAGAAAAAAGTAAAGTGTGTTTGTATGGAATGGGAGGAGTACGGAAGGCTATTAAAATAAACACGGTAATCATAATATCTACCGTGTCCGAGTGTCAGTACTCGCATCAAGCATCATTGCATACACTGGGGAAGTTTAATTAATTGGACAGTTACTCCCGTACTTTTGTGTGTAAGCCTCGTTATTTGAAACTAGTTACATGGTCCACTTCCTTTGGCTCCAGTAGAATGAAAAGTGGCTATGTTTTGTCGTTCATGTAATTGTATGTTATGACTTAGGTTTTCCTAATGATTGCTCTATAATTAAACACTTAAACGGATTACATCGCGTAGGTATATTATATTTTTGAAGTGAAAACATATTTTAGCGCGGTACGCATATCTTTAGATGAGATAAAATCTCTGAACTCGCGACACCGTTACGAGACGCTTGAAGTGAAAACTTCTTTTAGCGCGGTACGCATATTTTTAGATGAGATAAATACTCCTAACACGCCAAAATAAGTTTTCACTTCTGTCGGCACTCTCGGAGTGCAACCCGTATTTTTAATTTTTATGTAGAGTTCTTGGTCGCAGAGATGACTGCGTTGTTACAGATTTTAAAAGCTTATTTTATCTAATGTATAATTCTAAACAAAAAATGTTTTGATGCACACAGTAATCACAGAATGGGACTATATTATTCTAATTAATAATAGGTTGTACCTGTCAAGCATCTACACTAATAAAATTTGTGCTTTTTTCATTGCAATAGCCTCACGAAACATTCGTAGTACATTTCGGTTATCCGTCGCGAGGATTTGAATTCGACCAATCGGAAGATAAAGTTTAGGTTTGTCTAAGGCATGTTTGTTCATGTGATTGATGAATTTCATATTGATGTGACAATTGGAGACAGTTGGAAACTGAAAACTTTATTTTTATTTATTATTCGTCGAATGATATTCCAGTAGGTATTTCTTTTTTGCTTATTAGGTTATACTATTGTATGAGTGAATTTAGGATAATGACTGTACGCACGGCTACATATCAAGCTATACATTTTCAGTATAAGCTGTACCGTACGATGAGAGGTCAGCGTGAACTGGATTTGTATAGCTGGACATATAGCCGTGTGTACCACCATAATTGTTGGTAATGAGAGTCAGTTAAGGAAATACCTAGAGGAATATAACATTTTACCGTATCTGCAATCCGGTTTTCGCCAGGGTCACGGTACAACCACTGCTCTTCTTGATGTTGTTGATGATATTTTAGAGGCTAAGGACCAAGGCATGGGTACAGTGCTTACTCTTCTTGATTTTTCTCGCGCTTTTGATTGTATTAATATTCCTCTTCTACTTCCTAAACTTTATGGATGTGACTCGTCATCAGTAAAATGGTTCCACAGTTATCTGTCTGATAGATTCCAATTCGTCCAAGTGGATAGTGGCAAAGATGTAGCAAGGTGACTTCCTCCCTTAGTCGGGTAACCAGGGGAATCCCTTAGGAATCTATTCTTGGCCCTCTCCTCTTCATAATTTACAGTGCCGATGTTACCAATGACATACTTAACACAGTAACACAGATACAAGTTCCATTTATATGCTGATTATCTGCAATTTTTTTTTATCTATCCGCCCTCAAGACTGCTGTGAATCAGTAAAAAAAATTAACGATGACTTAGACAGAGTAGTAGAATGGGCCAAAAAGAACTCACTAGTGCTAAACCCCATAAAGTCCAAATACTTAATTTAAGGTTGCCTGTGTCTGTTCTACTTGTGTAAAAACAGTAGCTTATAATTTAACTAATCATAATAAATCATCTAGAATGTTTTAACTTTTAATAATGTATTTACTTACGAAAGAGGCGGCATTTAAAGTTCTTCCGCAGCTAACCTCCACATTTATACATCAGTCCCACAATAATAACCGCATGTAGAACTAAAGTGGCTTTAAAATCCCCCAATAAATTCTAAAAGTCGTTCCGAGTGTAGCCAGCTCTGCGAGTAGGGTAGTTGAATAAATCCTACCATGTGTCATAAAAACTAATTTCATATACTGCCGGGGCTACTCTAGCGATAGGGGGAATCTAATCATACGGTATGAGCGCGGAAATTGGCTATGAATGGTGTACGGGGTGCAAGTGTGAGCGAATATTAATGCGGGTTTCACCACTCTATCATATCGGCCATTTATACGTCCACTGCTGAACAAAGGCCTCCCCCATAGATTTTCACAACTGTGTCATCATTTTGGGGGGTATTTGCCAATACTCACCACGCTTGGCAGGCGGTTTGGTGAGCGCAGTATGGCTACCGTTTCACAGAAGGGACGCTGCTGCCCATCCCTCTGGTTTAGATTCCCTTAGTCGCCTTTTACGACATCCTCGGGAGGAGATGGAGTGGTGCTATATTCTTAATCCGAACACCACACCACTCTATAGGGGAATATATTTTCTCCAACCATATTTCCGCTTCAGATCTTAACACATTAGCTTTCTTTTGTTTGCCGCACTTATCGTGTTAACACGTTACCTGCGGCATACGCGTATGCGCGTTTCTCGTTATTTTACAATGTGCTACGTAACGCATATGCGAGTCTATATAAGTAATGACCTCTTTCATGTGCTATAAACGCATATGTGCGCCTATTGTTCCTAAAGACGCTATGTTTTAAACTACAAGACAAATACTCTTCCTGTCCAGGTGACACTTTACAAATACTCCGTATTGTGATACCCATGTAGTCGACTAAACCATTTTTTTAATACAGTGTCTATTAACATTTCTTCATAATAGGCATGGATTGTGTTCATTTTATCCTATCTGTGAAACGAATTTAGGAAACTGTCTTCTCTTTCATTTTGTTAGTGGCAAGTTTTGTCTGTATTGTTTAAGACGCCCAAAGGCCTCTTGGCATAAGACTGCCGTCGTTTAACTAATTAAATTTAACTAGTTTTTAGGGTTCGGAACGTCCGAAGGAAAAAACCGGAGCCCTTATTGGATCACTCGTGTATCTGTTAGTCGGCTTGCCACAGCCAATTTGCTCCGAATGTACTGGACCGATTAAGTTTAAAGTTGGTACACATATGGATTTCTGTGACCCAAACACGGATGTGTAACGTAAATAAATAAACTTGGCAAACTGTACCATGTAACATATGTAATGGAAGGGCTAGTGGTGAGGGTCTTTTATATATATATATATATTATATTAGAATATTAATTTTATAATTATTACTATATATTATAATTATTATATAATTAAAATGTTTTTATTAAATTAATAAAAATTATTTTAGAATTAAAATATACTGTTTTATAGTTAATTAAGAAAATAGGCGAATATTTACCATCCCCCCATTATCTCCGAAACTAATGAGCCTTAAATAAAAATTAAATTATGAATAATAGCTGTTTATCTGAAGATTACAGGAAAATCTATCAAAAACCTATGGTCTTAAAATAACATGGTAAATCTTTTAATATTGTGCGTACAAACTTACGTTTGCAGTTGGAATGTATGGGAAAAAATGTTTTTCAATTACGATGTTAAGTTTGTTCTTGGGATTGGTTAATTATAGATACAAGACCGAATTCAACAATAGACAATATATTGAGCAATTTCGGAATCGTGGGGGGGCCACGCGAGTTCAACTCGTACTTGACCGATTTTTTTTTTGGAATCTGGTGTGCAATTCCTTAATCTCAAACATCCATACATCCTTGAATACAGAATTGAAATAACGGTGACAACCCAATTTGGTATAATAATAATATATTTATTTATTCTCTCTTCACAAAGGTTTATAATTGTTACATTACTCTAAAAATATTAGATTACAATCCTTTGTGAGAGACTGGAGTCCATACAAGGATACCCTGTGTGACGGATCACCAGGCCCTCACCCCGAATTTATAGTTATTAAATATGCCGTGTTCACACATCATAAGCATGAGGTATTGATATGAAAAAGAAGAAAAAAAAAATTAAAAAATAAATAAACAAACAAACAAACATGGCATGGTGTTAGTAAAGCGCGTTTGCGTGTGTATGCAGGTGTGGAAGTGCGTTTCTGTGTGTGTTTCAAGGTGTTGGTGTGTAAGGGGATGAATGTGTGCTGTGTGTGTGTCTGTGTGGTGCGCGTACGCGTACGTGTGGAAGGTGTGTCTGTGTGGGGTGTAATTATCGATATTCTTATTTTTGTGTAGTTTCGTATTTACTAAGAAGGAACAATAAGCAATTGCTCCGTGGCTCCATAGTCCAACTTCTGTAGCCATGCTGATAGTTTTTTTTTACAAAGTTGTTTGTATAGGGCGTAGGGGTATACCCTAAGACTCGTCCCCATAGCTCACCGTCTGTAACGCGTCCTTGAATAGCTTCAATCATGTTTTAGCGTATACCAAAATGATTTTTCACCGCCATTTTAATTCTGTATTGAAGGATAGGATGTATGGATGTTTGACCTTAAGGAGTTGCACCCGTGGTCTTTGAACGATGTATATTTTTAATTTGTCATTAACCAGCTCGCACTGGCACCCGACCCACAATTACCCGTACCTGGAGGCTGCATGCATTAGATTATTTTATAAGGATAGCTTTTTACTTCGTTATCTAGCTGCCGGCTATATTTTATGACAAACTTGCATTTGCATGTGGCTCTGGTGCTGCAGACGTCTTGGTATCAAGTAAGTAGTTTTATGGAGTTTTCGTGTTTGGTCTTTTATGCCCAGTAATTTCACTAGATATAGTGCTCTTCAAACCAGAACACAATCATATCTAAAGTTTAAACACAGCTTGGCGGCAGCCTGGGTAGGTATCATGGTACCAGATATAGAATATCTATCTAACCTACACAGGTGGACTACAATAAGAGACCTTTTTTTATTGGTGTCCAGTGGAAATTCTACATGGAACATCCGGCTAAAACCACTGGAGCGGTCATCTTCGGCACCGAAGGGGGGCTCCAGGTCCTTGAAAGATCTCACTAGAACCGCCCATTGGTGCCACGCCTTTAGGCACATCAAGGAGGGGATGACTGTAAAGCGGTCACCCTTCTAGCGATGGGAAAGCGACTGTAAAAAGGTCGGCCCCCCAGGCACTTCTCGGGGAGGATTGTAAAGGATCTCCCCAAGCCTCGCTGTGCGCTGTGCGCCACCGTCTTCCCGGGGGTCGCTTGTGTGAGCAAGCAGACTCCCCAACCTGCGCGCCTGCGACCCCCGTGGCCCCCATGGTCCCACCATGTAGTGACGGCAGGGGCTCAGGCGTTTTGGACTTGGGTGCCGGGACAGTTGCTGCCCCGGCGCCGTCTCATCCTCGTACCACCAGATTTATTATGATATCAATATTTATATCAGTTTAAATGAGAAGAACATAATGTTCAATACGCTGAAACAAGACCCACATCTTTATTAATTATAAATGTTTCCACTTGTAAATAAACTTGAAAGAACTCTAGAAATCAATTTTCTTTATTGACCTATTAATGCCAAATATTTAATGGGGCGTGCGTAGTATATATTTTATGTGGTAGTTGAACATTATCGAAACAAATGGGTCGCGATAACTGCCTATAAACGTCCTATAAATTATTCACGCAGGTCTTTATTGTATTATTTATTTGAAGATTTTAATAAATAATCGCTTGTAATAATCAGTAATTACACACCGGGTGTGTGCGTGTCTTACAAATGCAATTTACTTTAGAAGGAATAAAATGTTCTGTTATTTTGTGCTTAAATTTAAGGTAAGTTGTGTGTGTGGTGTCCGGATTAAGAATATAGCACCACTCCATCTCCTCCCGTGGATGTCGTAGGAAGAATCTAAACTGAGGGATAGGCAGCAGCGTCCTTTCTGTGAAACGGTAGCCATACTGCGCTCACCAGTCCGCCTGCCAAGCGTGGTGAGTACCGGCAAATACCCCAATTATGACACAGTTGTAAAAATCTATGGGGGAGGCCTTTGTTCAGTAGTGGACGTTAAGTTTTTGAATACCGAATCTTTTATATCATTTTTTATAACACAAAGCCCAAAATAATAACTTTCCACGAAACAAATCCACTTGCCGATTAAACAAAAATATTATTACATTCTTTCGTCAGAGAGCTAAGCGTGTAAAATCAACCCGCCCGTGCCGATGGATTTTCAATATTCCATCTTGTAAATATGATATGATTTCGACGCGGTGGCCCAGCCGTGATTTTAATGGTTATTTTATTTTATTGAGTGACGGGAATATTGAATAAATGGGTTATATAAAACGGTGCCCTACACTAGGATTTCTCCTGTGTCGTGGGTGCGTTTACAGACATGAATTCCACATACAATACACCCAGACCCGGAACAACTACCTGCAGATCATACAAATATTTGTTCCGTGCAGGAATCGAGCCCACGACCCGGAGCGCAGCAGTCGACTGTATCAGCCACTGCACCACCCGTGCCGTCGTACAATAAATAAATAATAGCGTACTGTACTCACTGGTATTGAGAACCCGCCGACATTACTAATGCACAGCTAATCATGTAAGTGACTGGTTTCCTGTCTGGCCCAATGTGAAGAAAAGCTTATAAAGAATATGGGTGGTTTTGGGCCTAATCAGTTGAAAAAATAAGTGTATATTTTTATATTAGGTTTCGCTATTTATCTTTGATATTTACAATTAAAATGCAAAAATTTATGAATACAACATGAATAAACCAGTGACATTTCAATGAAATGTACACAATTGTCTACGGCCTTGTGCCAATTATGTAAAAATGTTCTCTTGGATACCTATTTGTCTAGAATATTACGAACAATTCCTTAATTACGTGTATCGATACGTATAAGTATTATTTATGTTATAAAATAAACGATAGTAGCTATTGGATCATACCGCCATACTTAACCTGTAAACAAATAAGAATAAATAAATAATAATTTTAAAAGAAACACGCTTTTGTTGATAACCGAACTAAAATGTAGAAAATAATGTTCAATAAGTTTAAAACAACAATAGAGTGATTAACAAAAAAAAATTATGTAAAAAGCGTGGGGTATTTGATGTCAATTGTTATATTTTTGTGAATAAACTAGCGTTATCATGAAAATATCTGATAAAGCACCCCACGCTTTTTTACAATAACATTTTTTGTTGTTGTCAGTCACTGTTGTTATTTTCAAATGATTGAAAACACTTTTTATCCATCTAAAATATGACGGCTTGCTAGACTCTAAGGCAAGCTGTAATTCGGTAGTAATCGTGAATCGGCCTTTATAGTTTATTGAATATAATATTAACTTTATGAAGGTGTTGGGCAGCAGCGTCCTTCGAGTACATTAACAACTCAACTGCGATCGCCAACCCGTCCGCCAAGCGTGGCGATTATGGCAAAACCCCCAATGCGCCCACAACACAACCATATCGGTCATTGTGGACGTCTTTGTGGGAGGCCTGTGTCCAGCAGTGGACTTCATTCGGCCGAAATGATGAAGGTGTTAATTAACTGAGTCATCTTAATTAGGGAAGCGAAGCCACGAAGTTTGATAACTACCAGCAATTCAATTACTGAAGATTCACGAGTTCAATCTCGGAGAGTAATACAATAATCTTCGAACGCGTGGTATTTGTTCCAACTTTTCGTGTTCATTGGCAACATTATGGCTTTGGGGCCTTTCGATGGATATTAACGCAGAGTTCACAAGTCTCAATAAGAAAAATAGAAGATCGTCTTCTTTTATTTTAATTGAAGCTGATAGTTAAAATTAATAGTATAACTTCAGCATCTTTGAACCCTCATTATGAAGTTTATGTTCATCAAATCCAAAAATTGCAAATAAGTTTAAAGCCACTTAAACTGGCGGTTTAACCTAAGTGCTGAATGCATGCCCAGACTTTAGAGAAGCGTCGTGCAGAACGGGATTTTGACTCCCCTTATCTTCTTAGTTAATTAAGTTTTGGATGTCGCGTATTGTTGTGGTCCATATTGTTTATTAACGAACCAGTTATGGCAAGCATCTAAACTAATGTCTAAGCTTAAGAAATGTGTGTTTTTTGTTTAAAATCGCTTATCCCCAGAGATTAGTGCTTTTAGCGCAACCAGTCGGATTTGAATAAATCTTTTTGCATTTGATAGGCTTATCCTTGAGGAAGGTTAAAGGCTATTTAACATTAACTAAAAGAAGCCATACAACATAAAAAATAAAAAGATAAAACGCTAAGTGAAAACGCGGTCGACCCGCCCTAAGTATATACAAATATCACACGAAAATATGACTAAAAATATTGTCTATGCTGAAGTACTCTAAATTATTTATAAATAATCGGAATCCTTTTAACTTAAAAGGCGGGTGAAACCGCGGGGCCCAGCTAGTATATTCATAAAGAACATATTGTGTATGTACAACGATATAATTTACACAACTAATCAAGATTTCGATATTTTCACCTTTCTCTATCCCAATCTATATCAGAAATATTCTGTCATCAAAATATAAATGTAACTTATTGTATAAATAGAATATTGCCGTGTCGTGCCGGCCACGAATAGCACCAACCCATCTCATCCCGTGGGTGTCGTAAGAGGTGACTGAGGGATTAGCCGGAGGATGGGCAGCAGCGTCCTTTAAGTATATTGACAACTCAACTGCGATCGCCAACCCGCCGGCCAAGCGTGGCAAAACCCCCTAATGAGCACACAACACACCCATATCGGTCGTTTTGGTGATCTTTGGGGGAGGCCTGTGTCCAGCAGTGGACTTTATTCGGCCGAAATGATGATGATGATATACAACCAGTATAACATCAGCAAAACGGTGCTTGACCCTTGATTTTTTCTCGTGTAAACGGTAACACAAATTTACAAACTCTCGTTCTCATTAATGTCTCATAAATAATTATTAAATATGTTTATTAAATATAGTGAATATTAATTATTACTTATATGTATTGATCATAACCATGAAACTTATCATATAAATGTTTATATTTTTATTTTTATATGTTCAATTTGTTGTTACCTGTGTAAACACTAACAGTTATCTATGCAACTGCTATATGTGGAAATCTGTAATTGGCTTTCTGTTTCCTTACTATTATTGTTACACCTGTATTTTTAGCTGTAGATTTTCCAGTAATAAATAAATAAATAAATAAATAAAAAGAGCAAATAATTATAATTATTTATACTGAGATCAAAACCCTTGAGATATCACAGGCGTAATGTGTATTTATAAAAATTTCTGCGAACGCTTTGCCCAGAATGCCCAATTTTTTTTTTTTTATAAAACGTTGCCCCACACTTGGATTTCTCCTGTGTCGTGGGTGCGTTTACAGACATACATTTCACACATAATACACCGAGACCCATAACAAATACCTGCAGATCATACAATATTTGTTCCGTGCGGGAATCGAACCCGCGACCCGGAGCGCAGCAGTCGACTGTATCAACCACTGCACCAACCGAAAAAGTACGGTTGCAAACTCATTTCTGTGCAAATACTGCATTCCTTGTTTACTGTGAACGTCGCAAAAGGATCTCGTGCGATGCGCCTGTGTTGTTGCAACCGCTTTGTTGGTGCGGCATTGTGTACTGTATGTACTGTGTTGCGTCTTACTTGCGCTTTCGCATTCCTATTTGCATCTTAGAGTATTGATGCGTGGTTCTAAAGTTAATAAGGAATTATTACTTACAGAAGTAAGTAAGCTAGTCACTTCTCACCTGACACATAGCTGAAAAACAGCGCTGCTTTGTTTTACTAGAAATTTTGTGGTTATAAGTCAAAGTCAAATATTTTTATTTCAAATAAACCAAATATTGGCACTTATGAAACGTCAGAATCTAAGTTGCACGGTTCCAAATAGTTGATCTATGGAGAAGAGCCGGCAAGAAACTCCATAGATACTCTTTTAAAATAATTGAGATTACAATGTTGATTGATACAAATTATGGTAAAACATATAACGAGCATGATGTAGGCAATAGTATATATAAAAATAAAAAAAACATACTAATGCAATATAACTATTATTCGCCATGGCAGTTAATGGCTGACCAGTCCCAACAGACGGCACCCGTTCACGAGCATGACGCATGCATCAGCATCGCTTAGCTCAACCATATTGTAGGGAACCGAACGATCCGATACACAACGCCACCGCCAGCAAGACATTTTAGTGAGCATGACAGACCGCTACTACCAGGCAAAAGGCAAAGTATAGGTACTAAATATATAACATTAACGGCAACATGATGCTAACACTAACGGCTACTTGATGCTCGCACATTTACAATGTATGAATAATTAATTTAATAATGTCAAAATATTAAGAAAATATCAGAATGTAAATTGCTATATTAGCTATTATATTAAACATAGGCAAATAATTTATATCATAATTATAGAATACAATTTTAAATAAGTCAAATTAAATGTCAAGATGTCAATAAAAAGATAAATAATAAGTCAAGTAAAATGTCAGGATGTCAACAAAAAAAATTCACTACAATTTCTTTGTAAACAACGCGTCATTAATGCGAAAATTATAAAATATATTATAAAGCGCCAGAGGGTCGCAGTGTGCAGGAGGGTAACGTTTGCCAGACATCGCTATCGTCGATGTAATGATTTATATTATAGTAGGCTTTCGAAATTAAAATGCGCTTAATCAACGATTTGAATCTTATTTCTGGTAAGTCGGTAATACTACAAGGAATTTTGTTATAGAATCTAATACTGTTTCCCATAAACGACTTGCTGGTTCTACTAAGTCTAAAGCCCGGTACAACCAACTTGTTCTTGTTGCGAGTATTTAAGCTGTGCACGTCACTTTTCTTACTAAAATTAGCTATATGTTTGCGGGTATACATAATGTTTTGGAAAATATATAAGGATGGTAGAGTAAGAATGTTTGTTTCCTTAAATAGTTCCCGTAGTGACTCACGAGAGTCCAGGTTATAGATAGCTCGCACTGCTCTTTTCTGTAATATAAAAATAGACTCTAAATCAGCAGCCGAGCCCCACAGTAAAATTCCATAAGACATAATACTGTGAAAGTACGCAAAATATACTAACCTAGCTGTAGCCACATCCGTAACCTGTCTAATTTTCCTAACGGCAAATGCAGCAGAGCTTAGCTTGCCTGAAAGTGCCTTTATATGGGGTACCCATTGCAATTTTGAGTCTAAAGTAACACCCAAAAACACAGTTGAGGAGACTAGATCTAATTCTTTTCCGTCAAGTTTTACTTGTGACCTTACGTGGGTCACATTTGCTGTGGAGAATCTTAGACATTTAGTTTTATTTGCGTTTAATAGAAGATTATTCGCCGAAAACCAATCAGATATCTTACGAAGTATATCATTGGATTCTATAAGATGGCTATCCTTTCTATTTACTTTAAATATAAGCGACGTGTCATCAGCAAACATGACTATATTCGACATTGTATCGTTTATCATGTATGGCAGGTCATTTATATAGACCAGAAACAAAAATGGCCCCAAAATTGATCCTTGCGGTACCCCCATTTTAACGCGTGAGCCTGTTGATGTGACTTTTTCAATTTCTACTCTTTGATCCCGATTTGACAAATATGAGCTTACAAAATCAATAGATCTACCTTGAATTCCGTAGTACTTAAGTTTCAGAATGAGGGTGCGGTGGTCCACGCAGTCGAATGCCTTAGACAGATCGCAGAACACGCCTAAAGCATCATGTGCATCCTCCCAGGCCCCTAAAATGGTTTTAATGAGAGTGGACCCAGCATCCTCTGTAGATCGTCCCCGCGTAAATCCAAACTGATTGTTATGAAATATCCTATTTCTGTTAAAGTGTGCTGCCATTTGATTTAAAACTAGTTTTTCAAAAATTTTGCTTAAGGTTGGTAGCACAGATATTGGCCTATAATTTGATGCATTATTTAGGCCACCAGCTTTAAAAACGGGTACAATTTTGCTGGATTTCATGAGATCGGGAAAAGTGCCCTTTGCGATGCAGGCATTAAATATTAGAGCCAAAATTGGCGCAATATTAGTTATAACAGATTCGATGGCTTTCATTGACAATCCCCATAAGTCCTCAGGTTTTTTAACTACTATGGTTTTAAATGTTTTAATTATATCACTGTCTGTCACAAAACTAAATTCAAAGACAGGTACATGTAAATCGACATTTTTCTTTAAGAATGCCTCTGCTGCTAAAGGAGACGATGGAAGGTGTTTAGTAGTCTCTATTGGAATATTAGTGAAAAAGTTTTCGAGGAAATTTGCGACTACAGACTTATCTGAAACTAGTTTGTCATCGATATTTAAATTAATTGCACTGTCACTGAATCTACCATCACTAGTTTCAGCATTAATTATTTTCCACGTCGTTTTTATTTTATTATTCGACTTTTTAATTTGGTCACTAATATAAGCAGCTTTTGCTTGAGCACAAACCTTTTTAAACATTTTAGAATATTTTCTAACGTAGTTATGAAAATCAATATTAGGTATATAAGACTTTTTGTCATATAATTCGTATAGGACATCCCTACTGCGTCTTATACCCTTTGTTGCCCAGACACTGAACGTTAATTTTGGTTTTTATAAGTCTGATTGATATAAATGTACCGATGCGTGTTTGATTTGGTAATAAATCGTTTGTATTTTTTATTTAAAGAAAGAAGAAGAAAGAAAGATAACCGGTTTATTTTTGTGGCGAACGTCGACGCACAAGTACAGGTTCAAAGATAAAAATTCCACATATGGCATAACTTTTTTCACGATTTTCACTGACAAATAGCTGATGTTATAAGATATATAACTTAGGCTACTTTTATTTTAGAAAAATAATTAAGGATCCACACAAAAATATTAAAACCCATGAAATCCAATATATATACATACTCTATGTCATGTGTCTATGCCGAAGTACTCTTAATTATATTTAAATAATCGCATTTCTTTTAAATTAAACGGCGGGTGAAACCGCGGGTCCCAGCTAGTATTAAAATAAAGGGCAATATAGCCATAAACGCTATAAACACCTACATACAAGGTACCTACATACTTCTCTTTACGTACAAAATCAACATGCCGCGTATTTAAAGCTACCTCGCCCCACAAACTCATTCCATTTAGCTTTAGCATAAAATATTCAGTATAGTGGGTTATGTGAAATTCAAAATATGAAAATAGCGAAACATTTTACATTGAGTATGTAGTCCTGAAATGTTATTGCATGGCTGTACGCTGAAAATAAGGTATTGAATAGTTTATACTAGAAAATGTTAGAATGGATTGACAAACACAGACAGTTATTGAATATAAGTGTGTATGGTTCTCTGCGGTTTCGTAAGAGGTTTTAAAGCCAAAGAGTTTTTCAAGTTTATTTTATTTGATTCAATAAACGAGTAATATCATCAGCTTCTTTCGGAGTACAATAGAATCGTTTACACGTCACACCTGAGGGCATTTAGAGGGACACTAGTATTTGTCATGTATCGAGGGTACAGTTTACTGAGTTCGCGGGCGCGTAGATTGGGGAATCTGCGTGCCCACACCGAGCGACCCACGAGATGAATGTGGCGCATGTTGTCACGCACTGCCGTTTGCGCATAGCACAGCGCACAGGGACGCTTCTGGGGATCCCTTACAATCCCCCCGGGGGGTGACCGCTTTACAGTCACTCTCTCCAAGATGTGCCTATAGGCGAGGCACCAGTAGTCGGCTCTAGTGTGCAACAGCGACCTGAAGCGCCCCTTCGGTGCCGAAGATGACCGCCCCAGTGATTTTTGCCGGTAGTTGTCCGGCATGCCCTTTCTCCCTTCCCCGGGCGAAGGAAGTTCATGTAGAATTTCCACTGGGTCTACTAAAAAAAGGGTACAGTTTACTGACTTTCAGTCTCACATGCACTAGCACCCAGACCCAAAACAAGTATGTTTGGTTCACAAATATTTGTTTCGTGCGGGAATCGAGCGCGCAACACGTAACGCAGAAAGCTAATCGCTAAGCCACTGCGCCAACCATGCCGTAATCCCTGAATATAAACGCTTAAAACCTTAAAGCTTTTCTTTTGTAGGCAATCTCAGCACGGCGGAAATACAAAATAGGTTTTAGGCACGAACGCTGCAAAGTGTTCGAAACATTAGGATAAAATCTTGGGTTTTTGGCAATTTTTACATTATATTTTAGAGCTAGCGCGCATGGGTGACTTTAGTCACCGTGACAATTTCGTCACTCTATGAATATGTATGGAACCGTCACGTTTGACGGCACGGTTGGTGCATTGGCTGATACAGTCGGCTGCTGCGCTCCGGGTCGCTGGTTCGATTCCTGCACGGAACAAATATTTGTACGATCTGCAGGTAGTTGTTCCGGGTCTGGGTGGTGTATTGTGTGTGGAATTTGTGTTTGTAAACGCACCCACGACACAGCAGATCCTAGCGTGGGGCAATGTTTAAGAAAAAAAAAACCAATATCCAAGGATTTGATAAGAGTCACGAAATTGTCACGTTGACCAAAGTCACCCGTGTGAGCTAAGCCTTAGAAATGAATTGTGTTAGTCGATCATGCTGCTTGTGTGTAAAACTGAAATCACTGTCGCTAGCGAACTGTAATTAGTGAGTGTGATATTTAACATGTGCCTTATGGCTAAGGTGATACGATCGAAAACGCGAAGAAATTGGCGCCGACAATTACTAATAAAGGTTTATTATTTTACGGCTTTAAGGCGACCATTTTACTTCAGGCGATCGGCAACATTCGTAGATGTCAATCCGATTAAGATGTTCATCATCATCATATCAGCCACAGGATGTCCACTGCTGAACAAAGGCCTCCCCCGTAGATTTTCACAACCAGCGGTTACATGCCGCCCTCATCCAACGACTCCTAGCTTCCTTCACCAGGTCGTCTGTCCACCACGTTGGAGGTCGTCCCATGTTGGGTTTTCCGGTGCGCGGTCTCCACTCGAGAACCTTTTTGCCCCAACGGCCATCAGTTCTACGAGCTATGTGCCCCGCCCAATGCCACTTCAGTTTACTAATCCTTTCAGCTTTGTCAGCAACTTTAGTTCTTCTACGGATCTCCTCATTTCTGATTCGATCTCGTAGAGAAATACCAAGCATAGTGACCTTGAGCTTTCTTATGAAGTCCATGGTCAGTGACCACGTCCCTGTTCCATATATCATCACTGGTAATACACACTGGTTAAAGACTTTCGTCTTGAGGCATTAAGTAGTTGCGTCGACGCAAATACGCGAAACTTGTGATTAATCACCACCATCACCACGACACCATCTTGTCGGCACAGTTGACGCTTAGCCACTGCTAAGCAACTTGCTTTCTGTGCTATCACGGGTTCGATTCCCGTACGGGTCCAATATCTGTATGATCTAGATCAAGCGTCATGCCTGCCCATAGCAATTGTAATGCTACCCGGGACTTCTCTTGCAAGTCACCACACTGCGCTCGTCATCTCGAGACGTGAAGTTATTTTGTCTCCTATGCCCAGTAATTTCACTAACTACAGTGCCCTTCTAAACGGAACACATTAATGTTTAAAGTTTAAACACTACTGCTTACCAGCAAATTTCTGGCACTGCGATGGTATCTACCTTTTTTGGTATCCAGTGAAAATTCAACATGTTCTTTCTCCGCCCGAGGGACCGCCGAAGGGCGATGCATGTCTCTTACCGGCTAAAACCACTCGAGCGGTCATCTTCGGCACCGAAGGGGGGATGTTCAGCAGTGGACGTCCTGTGGCTGTGTATGATGATGAGGATGTTTGTAGTATGTTATAAAGATGGACCCGGCAATTCTTAACTGACTAGCTCTAAAAAAACATGAATTCGCGGAACGCTCTTCTCTGATAAAGGCAACATTTCCAAAATCACTCAATAAACCGCTACAAAAAAGCATTTGAAAACAGGTTAACCCAAGTGTGTATCCGAAATTTCCCGTCTCGAGTTAGCTTCGAGCCGAGAAGGGTAATTCCCAATCTACACCAATAAACTGAAATGATCCATGGCTATGCCTTCGGCTGTACTTTATAGCATCCGGCCAACTTGATAAAAATATAACATTATTACTAGGAAACTTGACGATAACCCGAATATCGGCGAGCGGTTCTAACGACCCGACGACCATGGCTTTTGAAGGTCAAATAAAAAAATAATTTATGAGAATTGTGATTTAGATCGGTGGACTTTTGGAACAAATTGGACGACCCTCAATTTGTATACTGTAGAGTTCAAGGGTAATGGTGTAACGTAGACTGCGTCAATACAATACGATAGAAAACTATTTGGCTATACGAAGCCAATGTTCCGGCCATTCCGCTGGTATATACTCGTAGTTTTTATAGCGATACTTATTTCCTTCACGTCATCTTTTCCAATTTAGGTGTAGTGTAAAACAGGATGTGTGGTTCCCGGCAAGGAATATACCACCCCTCTCTACCCATGGGTGTCGCAAACAAAAAGACGACAAAGGATTATTAAAAATAAAATACGTCCTAAACAAGCTTCCCCTACTTCCTCTGAGGTCCACGCGGCCACCGAGCGCGGATGAAGCGAGCCAAAGCCACGTCACGCGAACTAGCGCGGAGCGAGCGAGTAGCCGAGTAATACTTTCAAGTCTTTCGAGTCTTACAAGTTCGGTACTTGAAAGTAAAAACTAAGTCGCGTAAATACGCATCTTCCCTAGTTTTGGGTAATATTACAAGTTTTATGGGCAAGCATAACACTAACCAGCCGAATGTGTAGCTCGTCTCGTCACCAGGATTATATAAAAAAAGTATGTGTGTCAGCTCCGACGCACGACTAGAGTTTACTCCGTAAGTACAATTGTCTCAGTAATTAATAGGCAGTGAGGGTTAAAAAATAAAAAGCACGGATGTTTATATGTACGATATATATCATATACAAAAATGAATTATAACCTACCTAGTAACTGTACCCACGTGTTCGTCGGATTTTCTTCCATCGTCACTTAATCTAGATGTTTCCATTTTTGTTATTTAGTCTCTCCACTGCGTATTAATAATTAATAATAATGATATTTAATATCAATATTTATATGTATTAACTGAAATAATATAAATTTCACTCCTCATAAATTTTTCATACCTTTTTTTATTTCATAGGAGTAAACTCCAATAAAGACCAAAAATATATTTCATTCATCCTGCAACACACCTTTGGATTATTATTAATAGTTATTCCGTGTGGTGTCCGGATTAAGAATATGGCACCACTCCATCTCCTCCCGTGGATGTCGTAAAAGGCGACTAAGGGAATCTAAACCAGAAGGATGGACAGCAGCGTCCCTTCTGTGAAACGGTGGCCATAATGCGCTCACCAACCCGCCTGCCAAGCGTGGTGAGTATTGGCAAATACCCCCCAAAATGATGACACAATAATGAAAATCTATGGGGGAGGCCTTTGTTCAGCAGTGGACGTATAAATGGCCGATATGACTATAGTACTTAATTGTGTGCAATATATAATATCAGAAAATTGGCGCTGTAACTTTGTTGCAGCATGTGCTAAGATACTGTGTATTTTTGGTTTTGCAATGAGAAATGTCATTGTAATGAATAATAATTGATTGATTGTATTATTTGTTAATCTATAATGTTGATTTGTAACTAGTTTTTATTTTTAACATTGTTTTATTAGTTGTTGTTATATTAACTTAATTATTGATTTACGATATTTGGATATAATGCCAAGCCTAAATTAATTCTTTCTTTTAATACACATTTTTAGGTCATCGTCTCCGATTGTATTTAATTTGTAATCCTCGTAATAAATAATAAATTGACGTACTCTTTTGCAATATAAAATGTTCTCTATAAACATGTTTTGTTGCGAGAGTTAAGGGTGGCAGTGGCTCTATATAAAATGCACAATGTTTTACTAAACTTACAAACACACGTATATTTTCAGCAAATTCTCGGTACATTAAGTCAGATTTTGTCTTCAAACACATATATTTGGGTGTATAAATATTTTAACAATGTCGTAACATATGTACCCCTATTGTAAATATTTAATGTACCTTCTTTCAGCAGCTTATAAATCAATATTTTAACTTCCTTTCAACGTATTCCATTAACATTAGCCATGGATGAAATGTGGGTTCCAAACAAACAAGGAGAAACTCGGTGTTTTCATAGCTTACGTGGAGTCAATGTCTCCACGTAAGCCATCTCTATGTTCCCACGTAAGCAATCATCAAATTAGATTTATTTTAGAGAATTCCATTTAAATGTAATAAAAAACAAACTGGGACCTTTCTTTCTATCTGCACTATTAAAACTGTGTCGTGGATGTGTTCGACTATGGTATGAGATGGAATATAACGACAAGGTCTCATCATTTCAGCTAAAAAACGTCCACTACTGGACAGAAGACTCCTCTAAAGATTGCTATATCGCTCGGTATGGTTTTGTGCTAGCCCATTGCGAGGTTTAATCGCCACGCTTGGCAGACGGTTTGGCAATCGCAGTTGATTTTTAAATGTATCGAAGGACCGTGTTGATGATGGAAATGATGATGATGAATTATATTTTACAAAACAGACATTGGTGAAGAAAGGAACAAACAAGATTTGCGCAATGTATCTTATATTATTTTTGAGTGAATACTACACAATCATCATCATTATATCAGCCAAAAGACGCCCACTGTTGAACAAAGCCCCCCCCCCCCCCCCCCCCATAGAGCGGTTACATGCCATGTGTCGTCATTTAGGGGGGAACTAGCCAATACTCACCACGCTTGGCACGCAGGCAGGGTTGCGCAGAATGATTGCCACAGAAGGGACGCTGCTGCCCATCGTTCTGGTTAAGAGTCCCTTAGTCGCCTTTTACGACATCCACGGGAAGAGATGGAGTGCTGCTATATTCTTAATCCGGATACCACATGGAAGCCGCTATAAGCACGGTATATAGTATAGGTAAAATTGGATGCCTTCATAAGTATCGCGTAAAGCCGAACGCAATCGGCATAATAATATATAAGTACGTATATTCGTACGCGTACTCGTATCATACAGAATATTCAAAATCAGTTGCAAAATAACTTCGTACAATACAATACAATACAATACTCTTTATTGTACACCAAAAATAACAAAAATAAGATCCAATGTAGAAAAAGACATGTACAAAGGGCGGTCTTATCGCACACGGCGATTTCTGCCAGACAACCTTGGTATGGACAGATTTGTAAGTGATAAAGAAAAAGGTAGTTCGTAATACATATAGAAGTCCCATTCCATACAATGCTATGCTATGCTGAACGAAATAATATTACTACGCGTGCAATGTGCTACTGCATTGATTTAGGAGTCCTCCATTTTACCATTACCATAGGGGCTATTTATGTGTAAATTTCTAATAGACCTTTTGTTCGTTCTCTTATGTGATACAAGGGTTGTGACGGTGTAGGGTAGGGATGGCTTGCATAATTGGGCTACTGCGGAGACGCAATGCGACGTTGCCAGATTTTCCGAGCTGTGAAAGCACTTGCGGTTCGCAAGCAAGCTTCATTTGCGCCTAAAATGCGCCAACTATATCGCAGTATACAGTTGTTAAATGTATATGTGAGTTTATTTTGAAGAAAGTCTACATTCTGTTATATTTATGATTGATTACTTTCGCTTTAATTTATGTCCCTCGTGTTACTTTAGCGTGGTGATTATGGTAAAACCCCCCAATCAGCCCACAACACACCCATATTGGTTGTTGTGGTGATCTTTGGTGGAGGCCCATGTCCAGCAGTAGACTTTATTCGGCCAAAATGATGATGTTACTTTAGGGTACTTTAACTAACTAATCTTTTCTAATACGCTTAAAATATAAATATAGATTATCTGTTGTCTGTTAACCACTAAATCCCACTACGACTTTGTAATCACAGACTTAATTAGAATTCCCACTGTCAAACACGTAACTAAAAGCACACGTAAAGTGAACGCAAAGTGCAGAAAATATGTAATCTAAGTTGGGTTCAAATGACCGGTTAACTTAGACTTATAATCCCGAAGAGCACTTGAGAAGCTTGAGATTATGACAAACTTTGCGGGAGTTTTAAATTAAGCGTTTATCGCTAAGTAATCTTGTTTATTGCGGAAAATTGTGGTCACATTTTAATTTTAAGAGCGTTCCGTAAATTATAAGTTTAGAAGTCGTTATAAGAATTTAAAAAAAAGCTAACAAGATCAGGATGATATTGTTGTTTAGAAACGGTTCCAAGCTAAGCTAGCAGAAACATAAAGCTTAGTTTTTGTTTTATTCTAGAGGATTTATACAATAACATTAATTGTATTATTTTTTATATAACTTGTGTAAATGTTATGGAAACAGATATTATGGATTTAGTACATGATTCTGGGATCCTCGGCATTAGAATTTAGCGTCGTGCATTTCATGAATTTTCCAGTTGTATTTAACTACTTTCCCTCGAATAATTGTCTGCCCCTATCCTTACACTATTTTGAATAAACACGCAATAATCTATTTCAAAGTCCAAAGTCAAAGTCAAATATTTTTATTTCAAATAAACCAAATACTGGCACTTATGAAACGTCAGAATCTAAGTTGCACGGTTCCAAATAGTTGATCTATGGAGAAGAGCCGGCAAGAAACTCCATAGATACTCTTTTTATTATCAGATAAATCTCCAATGTAAATAAAAACTAAACGTCTGTATTTTCGCTACAGTTCACGGATGAGGTCGCTCGCAGTAGCATGACAGTAAAAAGCTTATTACAATAATCACGTAGTGTTTCGATCGCGTTGGTTACGATACATTGCGCGCTCAAAAATGTCAAAAACTGTAACTATTATTTCCGAGATAAACGGCTTTCCTGTATTAATTATTAGCCTAAGTGTAATATCTGCCCAATGTTTTCAGTACGTTGTCACAGCCTGTATATACAACCTAGTGACCAGACAACGTCTACCCCCAATAATTGTAATGCTGCTCAGGATTAGTCCTGCATGGCACCACACTGCGTCATCTCGAGACATTCGTTATTTAGACTCTTATTCCCAGTAATTTCAGTAGCTGCCCCCACCACCACCAAACTAGCCAAAAGCCGTCCACTACTGAAAAATCCCCCATAAAGGACCAGTTGCATGCCGTGTGTCGTCATTTTGGTAAGAATCTGCCAGTACTCACCACACTTGGCAGGCGGGTTGATGAGCGCAGAATCGTTGCTATTCCACAGAAGCATGCTGCCCATCAGGTTTAGAATCCTTCAGTCACATTTTACGTCATCCTTAGGTGGAGAAGGAGAAGTGCTTGATTCTTAATCCGGTTACAGTGCCTTTTAAACAGGAATACAGTATTGTCTAAAGTGTTCCCTGCTTGGTTGGCAGCAGCATAACTGGTATTGCGGTGGTCCCAACCTTTTTTATTGGTCCCAAGCCAGAGTCTCGCTACATCAGCTCTTTTTTTTTTCTTTTTTATTATTTATGTCCAGTGGAAATTCTACATGGAACTTCCTCACCCCGGGGAAGGCCGAAGGGGTATGCCGTACTGCTACCGGCTAAAACCACTGGAGCGGTCATCTTCGGCACCGAAGGGGGGCGCCAGGTGCTCGTAAGATCACACTAGAGTCGCCTATTGGTGCCACGCCTTTGGATGACTGTAAAGCGGTCACCCCCTCTAGCGGAGGGCAGGCGGCTGTGTAAAGGCCGCCCCCCAGGCACTTCTCGGGGAGGATTGTAAAGGATCCCCCTAAGTCTCGCTGAGCGCTGTGCTGCGCACACGGCGATACGTGACCGCGTGCGCGCCACCGTCTTCCTGGGGTCACTCTACCACCAGTTACATACATACTTCAATATCTGCAATGCACACTTATAATAATCATAGCGGTTTAAAATATTCATATAACCACCAAGAAATGTTTACCAAACTTATAATCCGAAATGCCATACCGAAATCCTCTGATACGTGTTATTTAAATTGCGTCACAAACGTCGGTTTATGTCACTCAGCGGCTGACAGGTTAATTCTTTTGACAGCCACGCGACGTGACTGCATCGCGCCGGTTAATTGTCAATTTCATATATACATGGTCCTATAGAGCCCTAGGGAGGGTTAATTAAAGCTCTGAGGTGAACATAACAATTCAATTACACAATTAGACAATCCTGACGTAGTATTTGTGGTTAAATTTGCAGTGATTAATGTATAGTTTAATTAATTACGTTCTCGACAAGTTAAGTCAGTGAGTAGGTAGACAGTTTAACAAGCATCCCAAGAAAAGTATGTTAAAACCAGATCAATCCAGTTCGTTGCTTTCGCAATTAGCCGACAGAGTTGACAGACTCGTTCGGAAACTTCGTTTTGTGACGACAATTCTTGAGATTTTTGTGATTGGCTCTTTGCCGATACCAACCAACTTTATTTCCTCGCATTTTGTAATTATTAACAGAATGTTGCACTAATTAGTTAAAAAGTAAAAAAAAATCAAGTATTTATTTAGAACTGGTAAATGTGTCTGGAAGACTGTCCTTTTTTTTTAAATTTTTTTTTTTATTGATGTCCAGTGGAAATTCTACATGGAACATCCTTCGCACCGGGGAAGGGTGAAGGGGTATGCCGGACTCCTACCGGCTAAAACCACTGGAGCGGTCATCTTCGGCACCGAAGGGGGGCTCCAGGTCCTCGTAAGAGCCCCCCTTCGGTGCCGAAGAAAGAGGAAGACTGTCCTACCGTGATACAGCTTCTACTAGTACGGCGGACAGTGCGAATCGAATGCAACAACCTCAATAAAAAATAAACAGTTATGTATGTTATGTATGTGTCACAGGAATATGTGATATAACTGTAAGTACCTGCATGGATTGGATTATTTATGCTCGGGATGTTCTTGGCAATTAGCTGGAGGTCGCTAGTCCTGGTACGTCTTTTAGTCTAGGTACGTTTGTAATAAATATAAATGTTTTACTATGATGGACAAGGTACCTATTACCTATGATGTTTTTGTAGGGGTACTGGAATTATACACATATCGTTTCCGTATAATGAACTTGTAAATTAGTGTACTTTTATAATGCATACGTGGTTGAGAGGACATGTCGGGATTTGGCTGCCTTTAGTTGGTTCCCGGGACTTTTCGAGTATACCTGATGTAATAAGAAAGTGTAAGGTTGTCCTTTATAGATGCAAATAAATAAATTTATTATTATAATATCCACTCCATGTTGGAATCGTTGTCCTTTTGCCAACCTCGTGCACAGATAGATATCGCTGGCGCTTTAATATCTTCTCATTATTCATGAAGGTATTCTCGTACTCTATCTCATTTGTGTACTAAGTGGTGTGGTAATGTGGTGAGTAGTGCCCAGAGATGGCCGCGAGCCAGGAATTATTCAGAACCGCTGTACTGCATCGCTTTATTGTTTCATGTTAATTAATAATAAATCTTTTGGATCCATAAGAAGTATTTTATATTTTAAACAATAAACATCATCATCATATCAGCCAAAGGATATCTTCTGATGAACAAAGGCCTCCACCAGGGACTTCTACAACGACCGTATAAATACTGCCCGCATCCAACTACTTCCAGTGACCTTTTCTGGCTGTTTTACAATGCGTGGTCCCTACTCGAAAACTTAAAGAACACATAGCTATTGATTATTAAAATGCTAACAAATATAGTAATGATTTAAAAATATTATCTGTTATAAAGATAATTTCTACTATAAGGAACGCCACTAGTGATAACAGCATCCATTATTGGTTTCTATCTCTATTTCTAGCGACTCCACTAGCTCCAGTCTGGTAATCCATTAACGCTCTGTTTCCATATTAAACGCAAACTATTGCTAAAAACAGTCATACGTTTGGCTTACGGCATTTTCAAATAATACGTGATATTCTGAAATAATACTAGGCTGCAACCTTTTTGCGCGTTTAAAGATTACACCTTGTTTATTTTTACCTGGTTCGAGGTGACGCAGGAAAAGAGTACCTGGAAGAATCTAGTACTTTTACTCAGCAGAGGAAGGTTTTTTTTTAAGTTAGTATTTGATACTACGCTTTAGAATATGTGTTTATTTTTTTATTTCGATTTAATTGCAGCGATTTTTAGGAAATCTATCATCAGCACCGTCAGTTAAAAGGCTTCATTTAGAGTCAAAACACAAATTTTCTCCAATTTTTCAATATTTAATCCAAACCCAGATATTGCCGACTCCTTAGTATCCTTTCTCCATTCATGAGTGTAAATACATGTGTACCGACTTTGCCGATGTATTGAACAGTGCCCAAGCGTGGCTGCCAGCCAGCAATTATTCCGCGCTACTGCACATCGCTTTATTGAAAGCTTAACCCTCGATCTTTTAGCCGATAGAGGATATCTACAGATATATCGAGTGTATTACTAAAGAGAATCTCGCAAAGTGGCATTTGTATTTGTGTTTTGTGGTCCTTTTATCCGGATTGAAAATGTTTATGTGATTCTCATGAAGTGTGTTGTTGCTTTACATTTTTTATTTTTAATAATCACTAAACGCTTGACTCTTGAATAAGAGGAAGGAGTCCGCATTCAAAAGATATTCCGTTTTTTCAGTGCCATTGTTAGTCAGTAAATCATGACTGTCAACTGTCAGATTGACAGTTCAAGGATAGTAAACGGTTTCTAATTGAATTATAATGATGCGATGGTGCAATACAATAAGATTTTACGGTTAATAATAGAACTAGGTTCTACCAGTTTACCTTCGCAACACGCTACACTAGAAACAGTTTTATTAAAATTAATTGTTTTCTTTGTTTTGAGACTGACAAAAAGGACCAATAAAAAAAAAATAACGCGATTGTTTGTGTTAAAAGTTTCAATATTTGTTTCTTTATCATGCTGAAACTACTGAATAGATTTGATTTTAATTTAAATCCAGGATGAATAGGTATATCGTTATAATACTTTCACGTAGAAAACAAGAATATTCAAGTGAGTGGAGGCACAACTTTACTCTATCCTTCAAAGTTCTTGTTAGTTGACCGCGTTGCTTTGACGAGGTTACCGAGCCAAATTCGGTGAGTGTAGCGAACCAGCGAAGTGTGAGCATCTAATGCATCACAAGTGAGCCGGCTAACAGTCTGAAAATAGCCTATGTCTACGGCGCTAGCGACGGGACTAAGTAATGCTTAGAATGAAGGCTAATGAGGTTGGTAACTATGCATGTTTTTAAATCATATTGTCGAGTCTTAATAGTTCAGTTGGAACGTTGAAGAAAGCAGGTCTTTAAACAAAACTATTCGATATAATTAAAGATATATTCGAGTGATTTCCGGTAATAAACACGTACGCTCTCCGCCCACGGGTATTCCTAAAATAGATCTTAGGGATTTATCATTTTCAGCCGAATAAAGTCCACTGATGGACACAGGCCCCCCAAAGATCGCCACAACGACACGCCTGGGTGTATTGTGAGCTCGTTGGAGGGTTTTGCCGTAAACTTCACGCTTGGCAGGCGGGTTGGCGATTGCAGTTGAGTTCTTAATGTAGTCGAAGAACGCTGCTGCCCATACTCCGCTCATACCGACCTCCGACCGATAGTCGCCTTTTACAGCCACCCACGAGATGAAATAGGTTAGAGCTATTCGTAGCCGGCACCAGACGGCCACTCTGCCTTAGTTCTGCCATATTATGTCAACGAGATGCACAGCGGCGTCTTTATGTATACAATCACTAAGCTAAGCATGTGCTTCTGCTGCATTCCTTGTGCTTTGACATTACAATAAAACAGAGCACGACCTTTCTATGTACGTGCAATAACAAAATCGCACAAAATCAGACAAATTGAGGATTTGTATTTGAATCCCAAATCCAAAGATTTTGGACTTGATCGATTATTAATTTCAGTAGTTAGTCTAGAATCCTCTTGTACCTAAGATATTAATGTCAAGAGGTTTTCGCAATTATTACTCATTGTAATAAAACATTTTTATATTTTTGTTTTTCCTGACGTTCCGAACACTGCAGTTTTTGTGGTCGCAAGATGATTGACAATTCTAATCAAAAATTGCAAGCAGTAATCACTCATTGTCCTGATGTTTTAGTGTGGTATGAAATTTAGGACTTTATTTATTATTATTTTAATAACCGGATTCCGAACTGGAGCTACCTGCCAACCACCATCTCTATCCAAATTAGGATGTTTTTAATTTCAATAGCCTCAGGAAACATCAGGAAAACCAAAAATCTATAATATACGCGATGTAATGCGTTTAAGAGTGTTTTATTATAGAGATATATATTTATCTGAATAAAATCAGAAACGAACGTAGTGAACGAAACGCATACAGTATTAACAGATCATAACTTTATATAGGTCCTTAAAATCAATGAGTCCAACAGAGCTATCATTATATCCACATAAAATAAACATAAACATGTCCGAACAAACATTGAACTGAATAGCGAATGTTCGTCAAAAGCACTTGTGTACTGGATCGTTATCGAGCACTGACAGACAGTACCGTCCACACTTTAATCCATGAATTGTAAAGTAATAATAGTTTAGGATTAACATTTGGGCAAATAGGGCTACTCGTTAGGGTTTTAGAGGGTTTAATTCAGTGGGCCGATTCTCTTAATTAATTTACCCTGTGAAAGTCGGTCGAAGCTTGGTACAAAATTAGCTAAGATAAAATTATGAATTGACAAAATAGGTATTCGGCTCGTCTTAAGTTCATTCCCGTTTCAGTATGATCTCAATATTTTCAGAATGTTTGCAGAATACCGTTTTGGCTTTAATCAACCTTCAATCTATTTTCGATCCCATCACAATATAACGTTTGAAGTTGTTTGCTAGTTTAGGACATTAAGACTAGGTCGGTATTATATTTTGAACACTTTTAATTACGATAATTGGCCCGCAGGTTGTCTTTGTTTGGGAGGTATCTTTACCTAACACTTTTTTTACGTTTGAGTAGGACTACGAGATATGGGAAGAAGAAAGAAAGAAAATGTTTTTATTTCTATGCGCAATTGAAAGTTTCTTCAGCAACAAATAAAGTTATTGATGTACAAAGTTGTTGCGCAGAAATGTAGGTAATTGCTCAGCATTATGCCGTGGCTCCGGACGAAACTGGAGCCAACAGCGCTGGTTTTCAGTAACAACCTTTGTGTGACGCATTGGTTTTCCTTTTTTTTTTTAAAGAAAAAGTAAATATACACACCTATATTTTTGCCAGAAACTATTTAGCCAAACTGAAGTTGGTGCCATAAACGTCCTTATTTACAGGACAGATATGTTATCTAAGTTGGATTCGACCTGTCAAGATAATCTCTTCCGATAGTCTGGATTCAAATCTGCGTAGCGTAGTTAATATTAGAACGTCTGTTACTTTATAGAATTGTGGAGTTCTACAGTAACCGCTCAAAGCTACGAATGTGCAACACAAAAAAAAGTTAAAAAAATATCTATGATTTTCTTACGCGTTACCCTAACGCCGTGTGGGTAAGCAAAGTTTAAATTTACTGGATAAGGCAACCTTAAATAAATATATAATGTAATGTTCTGGAGGGTTTTAAATCTTCAATAATAAGCGAATTTAATAATTATGAGGTTTACTGGAATAATAATAAATACAACCGCGTGGTGCCAGTGTGCCGTGTGGTGCCAGCTCAGAATACCACCACTCCATCTCCTCCCGTGGGTGTCGTAAAAGTCGACTAAGGGATTAGCCGGAGGATGGGCAGCAGCGTACTTCGAGTACATTAAGGCTGATATGATGAAGGCCTAATAATGCGATTATATACTATCCATAATCAAGGTTCTCAGTCCAACCTCAGAGATTATGGCTGGTGTTGAATTGAAAGTATATATAAAAAGACATTTGAATTACGATGGATAGCTGACATATGCTTCGTAAGATATTTTTCATTCAAGTGACGGTTCCGTGTTTTAACTATGCGGTTGTCATCATTTCGGCCGAATGAAGTCCACTGCTGGACACAGGCCTCCCGCAAAGATCACCACAACGACCGATATTGATGTATGTGGGCTCATTGGGGGTTTTGCCATAATCGCCACGCTTGGCAGACGGGCTGGCGATCGCAGTTGAGTTGTTAAGACATCCACTGCTGAACAAGGCCTCCCCCATAGATTTCAACTATTGTGTCATCATTTTGGGTAGAATTTGCCAGCACACGGTCTATTAGGCTTTACAATAGTAGAATAAACTGCTGTCGTTAAGTTATCATTGTGCTAACTACGTTAGTTTTAACAAAGGACGTCAGGGGACTGAGCGTGCTCTAGGACCCTGCCACCCGTGAATTTATTATTGTTAATAGAGCTTAAGTTATCCTTGAATCTATCAATAAAGTGATATAGTTCCAACTTGTTTCACTAAAGCTATGCAAGGTTATTTAAATAAAATCTGTTTAAACTGACAACGTTGGAAAAATGACATGTACATAAACACGCACATCGAATAAGGGTCAGAACATTAAACAAATAAAGAAACAAAAATATGATTGTTTAATTTATTTTATCTTATTAAAGAAACAGGATAATACTCCTAATATAAACAGTAACGTTTATGTATAAATATTTTCACAGGAAATCCTGCTACTAATTATAACGTTCGTTATCGACAAGCTGATATAAAGAAAAATATCAGATGAATGAAAATAGGATAGAAGTAATGAACGCTTGCGTGCAACTGAGAGAGAAAGAAACGCTTATCTCCCATCAAGGCGGAAACTCGACAATGGCGGAATAATTCTATTTTTAAATCCTGGTCCTTTTCCTCGCAATTCTTTTTGTATCACGCATACAGGGGGTAGGGCTGACATTTATCTATTATGCTTATTACATTTTAGGTTTTCTTTTTATATGTTGTGTACCTTTAAAGCACATAGCTAGTTTATCATTTTTCATCATTTCGGCCGAATGAAGTGCACTGGACACAGGCCTCCCCCAAAGATCACCACAACGACCGATATGGGTGTGTTTTAGGCCCATTGGGGGGTTTTTGCCATAATCGCCACGCTTGGCAGACGGGTTGGCGATCGCAGTTGAGTTGTTAATAAACTAGAAGGACGCTGCTGCCAATCCTCTGGCTGTACCCTTAGTCGACTTTCACAACACCCACGGGAGAAGATGGGGTGGTAGTATTCTGAGCCGGCACTATACGGCAACTACTTCCACAACTATAACTAATTCGCTAATGTGATAATATTGCTCTCTGCCTTATAGTCATCGGATGAGGTATGTTCAGCAGCGAACTTCTAAGAAGTAATATGATAATATAAATATTTGGTTGGCTTGGACAGTACAAAAGTTAGCAGTACAAAAGCACCGAAAAGCAAGTGATATTTTCTATTTAATAAAGTTCTAGTAAATAAATAAACTTCAATGCGATAAAATACGAAAGATCAGTATCGATATCTATCCACGGTCAAGCGACAGCCCTAACCGAATACAAACATTATTTCCCGTTGCCTTGACGTCTAAAGGCTATGTTTGCACTAATCTCACGCTTTCAGCGAATGAATACACCACAAGTGGCTGCCTGAAAAAATGCAAATAGGCTCTGAGGTAACACGGGAGCTGCTACCAGAAGTGAACATTTTTATTTTTGCAAACGTTCAGGTCTATATGGGCTTTAATAGCCTAGGCTAGGATTTTCGTAAAAGGCAATTAAAATATTAAATAAGTAATGCGGCTAAGCAATTATATAGTTTAATATATAAAAGTCTCAAGATAACATCGCAATCATTAAAAACCAAAAACACAACTATGATCCTTCTAGAACAGTGTAAAAACAAAAGCGTATCTCTGTAGCTACTACACGTGCTACAGCGCTACGTCGTAGTCCGCCTACGGCGCTACGGTTATACGAATGTGCTATTGCATTCACGCTAGGAGATTTAGGTCAGGCGGCGGTGCTTAGAAGTGCCGTAGCACAAAATAAGAAGTTACACAAGGCTTACTTTTAACAATAAGGGACTCGACACATAAATTGTCGCCACAAATAAAATAAATATAAATACGATTTTAAGATAATATCGGGTCTATTCGCGCACAGATTAATATCAAAATAATATTTTGACTAACCTCAACATTTCGATCAAATTACATTGACCGTGGTCACGAGTACACTAGGTCTACTCATATATTACTCAAATATTATCTCATAAATATGTATAGATAAAACTGAACAACCTTTGATTTCGACAGACAATCACACACTCCTACAGTATCATTTTAGGTTTTTAGCATATATATAATACATCCGTATTCGAAACTTTTACTTTAAAAGTAACACTGTATAGAATGCACCGCAAATATTAGTTTATCTCATAATATTTCCACACGAGGTTTTAAATTATATCTTTTTATAATACAATTACATATATCATATCTCATTAGTTTATTATTTCACTTGTGCCAAAAAACTTTCCTTAGTGCCTAATTTCAAGATTAGGTCACCGAGCATCACCCTATAGGTTTTGATGACAATCATTGGGACTTTTAGTATGAAAATTAGCTTTGATAGGCCTCATATTTTTATTGTTATAAACTAGAAACTTATTTTTTATAGTAGTACAAGGCTATAATAGACTTTAGTTTTCCAATTCAATTTGATGCATCAACCCGTTTCTGTGAAAAAGGGTCTTGACATAGTGAAAGACGGACAGACGGACAACAAAGTGATCCTAACTAAATAATATTATATAATAATCTTAATTTGACGTTTCTATTATAATAATATTCAATTAAATTTATAAAACTGGCTGAGCCCCGCGGTTTCACCCGCTGTTTAATTTAAAACAAATCGGATAGGAATTTGAGCATTTAAGCATATATTGGATTTAATTCTTTTTATTTTTCCATATTAAAAGTAGTCTCAGTTATTCCTTATAATATCTCTTATCTGCCAGTGAAAGTCCCGTCAAAATAGGTCCAGGCGTTTCGGAGATAACCCGGAACAAACAGACAGACAATAAATTTAAAAGTAGTTGTTTTTGTTTTTGTTATATGTACCGTATATACTTTCATATCATCATTCATCAAAATCATTTCGGCCGAATGAAGTCCACTGCTGGACACAGGCCTCCCCCAAAGATCACAACGACCGATATGGGTGTGTTGTGGGCTCATTGTGGGGTTTTGCCATAATCGCCACGCTTGGCAGATGGGTTGGCGATCGCAGTTGTGTTATAAAGAAGAGAGAAAGAACTCAAAGGACGCTGCAGCTCGCCCTCCGGCTAATCCCATAGTCGCCTTTTACGACACCCGCGGGATGAGATGGGGTGGTGGAATTCATAGCCGGCACCACACGGCAATCTTTATATAGAACTTTTTATATGGTTCGAACGCAAACCCTCTCCTTAAAAATACCGCAAATACTAAGGAACGTAACATGTACAATATAAAAAAATGAAATAACATACACCCCAATCTAATTCTTCGGGTTACACACGTGAAAATAATATGTATTATAAATCTTTAATAATAACTACAAAACGAGTGCGCTCGGGCGACATTAGCTCTTAAACTGTATTTTCGTGCCCACTGACCATTATTTACGCAGTGCTAGATGTAATCTGCCGCAATAACGTCGGTGTAAAGGCATAAAACAGAAAAAGTCGTCGGCAGCAGGAATGTTGGAGATGGGCGATTGGTACCGAAAAAATAATCGATAATTGTACAATTGCGTATTCGATTGTAAATATAGTCGTCGGCGTATAACAATCGAATAAAAATTAACAATTGCACACAGCAGAGTACAAACAACGCCTATTAAGTATATCGATCTCAAAATGACTGATTTATTACATGAATTGAAAATTGTCATTGCTCCTGGCAAGTATTTTAATTCATTCTTAGCAGTAGAACATCAATCAATGCGCGATTTCGCTGCCGCTAGAGTAGCGGGTAGGTCATAGTGGGGCCAAAAATTGTTTGGGGAGATATTATTTTAGCGATTCTATAGTACTATACTAAAAAGAATAAAAATAAACTGATCATTATAAATTTAAAGGAGCTACTACGTGGAAACGCGGAGCCAGCACCTAGTGGTCGCCCCTGCACCCCGCGTATATGCGGGGTCGAGAGTGAAGTTGTTAAAGTAGTATAAAAATATCACCACAATCGAAAGTGAAAAAATGCGCAGGGCAATCGACAATTTCCAATAAAATTGCGTCGCCCATTGTGATTGGGCAGCACGCATCGCCAGCACGCTTCATGCATTAGAATAACAATCGATTAACACCACCCGTTATCGCGATTTAATGGAATAAACTGAAGAATCGAATATTTCGTAACAGTCACAGTCAACACTTTTTAGTAACAGTCGCCCATCGCTCGCGTGTGGCGGTAATGCGAATGAAATATAGTCTACAATTTTTTTATATATAACGATAAGAAAGTTAGGACCAGATTTTCACGGTATATACAGAAGAATTATGGGTGAAACCAAACATCAATGTGCGTTTGATTGGACTACTTACATTTAATATAAAACTATTATTTTCTGTATGTTTTAGGGTAACTGTCGCAAACCATCGGTGCGTCGCGTTTTGAACGAATGTTAGGATATTAATCCTTCCATTCATACAACTAAATGTGTGAGCATCATGTAGGAATTAATGGTATATGTTTAGTACTTATTTGGATTGTGTCTTTTGCCTGGCTGTATTGGTCTGTCATGCTCACTTAAATGCCTTGATAACGGTGGCATTGTGTATCAGGTCGTTCCGTTCCCTACAATATGGTTGAGCTAAGCGATGCTGATGCATCCGTCAGGGTCGTGAACGGGTGTCCTCTGTTGGGACTAGTCAGCCGTTAACTGCGACGGCAAATACATTACTATTATATTATTGTGGTATGTTCCATCTTTACACATTAAACTACATTTTTCTCTGTATATGTTTTACAATAATTTGTATCCATCAACATTGTAATCTCAATTATTTAAAAAGAGTATCCGTGGTGTTTCTTGCCGGCTCTTCTCCATAGATCAACTATTTGGATCCGTGCAACGTTTCAAAAGTGCCAATATTTGGTTTATTTGAAATAAAAAGCTTTGACATTGACTTGCATGCTATGATTACGACAGTATTACTGACAACTCACATAACATTTTTACATTTCTTGGGGGCCGCTAGAATTTCCAAACACAATTATTTACACTAACTAAAACGTAATTTCTATTTACACAAATGTTCATTGCTACGGACCCTACCTCCGCCAGTAAACAACTTGCGCCAGGCAGCTCATATTAACGTTCGCAAACGTTTGTTGCAGAGGCTGGCAATCATAACCGACGCCATTTTAACCCATCATGAACACGCGGAGTTTATGGTAAGTTTGACACTCAGTTGATGCGTAATACGTTATTACACTCACAGAATGTGGTCATAAAGGGTGAAATACTCAAAGGGAACTCTGGATAATCTACTATTTAGCGCTGTGTTTTCCGTGTATATTAGAGCTGAGCCGAAAGACTGGATATTAAAGCCTGTTTAACTGCAGCTGCCTCGCGTAATGAAATGAAATGAAATAATTTATTTGCATGAATTGTAGTACATTATAGATGTTATATTTTAAATATAATCTTACAATTCGTTTTAGAATAGCGTGCAAAATTATAATTGTGTTTAAAGTCATAGTGAAACTTTCATTTTTATGAATTTAATATTTTGTAGGTTTCAGCACAAATAGCCATTTAACAATAACAAATTACTAGGCATGTACATTTCAAATTAATGATCATTAGTTTTTTAATATTCGTCTACAGAATAAAAGCATTTATCAATTAAACTTTTTTTTGTATTAAAAAAGCGTTGCCCCACACTAGGATTTCTCCTGTGTCGTGGGTGCGTTTACAGACATGAATTTCACACACAGTAGCCCCAGACCCGGAACAACTACCTGCAGATCATACAAATATTTGTTCTGTGCGGGAATCGAACCCACGACCCGGAGCGCAGCAGCCAACTGTGTCAGCCAAATAGTACATTTTTAAACCGATTAAATGGAAGGTCCTTAATGGAGATGTGTCTTCCACAAGAGCAACCTCGAGCGTTGCTACGCTTAAACATTGATTTTCGGGAAGTTTTAAATGGATTTAACTGCGTTGCTTGCGTTGTTATGCTGCCCGTTCGCTGTCACGTTAGACTTTAGCAGCAATCTGAGAAAAGTGCGGTAATCAATTTTTACGTCCCGCAACATTTTTTGCTTTAATTCTAACTTTTTAAGAATCTTGGATTTGTAATGCGTGCAACCCGGGATTTTAACAACACTGCCGCTATGAAGTCTGTATTTAATACGTTAGGAAAAAGTAGTTTAGTAACTATCGCTATCATATGAAATCAGCACAAAAGATCGAGAATGATCGAGGTGCTTTTCGGCGACAGGCGAGCCTCACACATAGCCGACAGAATTCATCATCGGGAATCATCATGAAACTAAAATATTGTCAGAAAATGGAAAAAATTACCCGATAGTTATAACTGAAACAATACAGAGTTTTATCCACTTATGTATCCAATCCTCTTTGTAATAGGAATGATTAGTACAAGTTGGAGGTTCGGCAAAACTTTGCATGCTTGCTTAGTCTAATATATATTTATCTATTAATATATTTTGCTCATGTTTCGTGGCGAACTAAATAACCTACAAATTCTTGCATCATTGGAACTGCTCGTTCCTAACACTAGGCTGCGGTAGGGACCGAGGGGGAGGCTGTTTGAGGTTCCGGTAGCCTGCACAAACATATTAAATTTACACCAGTTGTGCGAGCAATAAGGATACTTAATAGCGTCTCATAACGATTGGATGTTTTTACTTTTTCTTTGGCGGAATTCGAGAGGGCGACACTTAGTTATTTGTCTGTTTGTTATATTGGGTAAAAACCTATAACATTTACAAAGGTAAGTGATGAAAAAAACTTCTACATATTTCCGCTGAATTGCGTCTGCTAATGTATTTCGTTCCATACATTTCGACATCTAAAACAGACTCCTTCGGTATCGCTGAAAAATCTCGAGCCATAAATAAAAATATATCAAAAGGAGTCCGCGCTTAGAGCTCCCAGGCGGATTCCGATAATCATCGATAATTCTTAGAAAGTCAGATTACATTTCGAATCGGCGCTTGAAAAGGGAAAATAAATTATAGAGGCAGAGAGGCGGGCTCTGATAAATCGGGGCATTGCCGAGGTAGAGCGGCCGACAATTTTTCCACCCGCTTTCGGTTTAACTGAGAATTTGACTGGGGATATTGTTATGACAGGATTTCATGAAGCCGGTGGCGATTAGTTGGTGTTATCAGGTTATTTGTCGGGACTAGAATTATAATCATGACGAAGAAAAGTCAGAATTTCGTTGACTCTTATCAGTGTTCATTAAATCAGCCTAAATAAATTCCACTGCTAAACATTTACTTTTATTATTCATCATTTCGGCTGAATGAAGTCCACTGCTGGACACAGGCCTCCCCCAAAGATTACCACAATGAACGATACAGATGTGTTGTGTGCTCATTGGGGGGTTTGCCATAATCGCCACGCTTGGCAGACGGTTTGGCGATCGAAGTTGAGTTGTTAATGTACTCGAAGAACGCTGCTGCCCATCCTCCGGCTAATTCCTTAGTCGACTTTTACGAAACCCATTGGACGAGATGGGGTGGTGGTATTCTGAGCTGGCACCACACTTTTATTGTTAACCAGAGGGATGGGGGAACAGCGTCCCTTCTGTGGAACAGAATCATTCTGCGCTCACCAGTTCTTACTGAACTGAGAATCAATTGGGAGAATCTACGGGGGAGGCCTTTGTTCAGCAGTGGACTTCTTATGTCTGATACGGTGATGATGATGACACTACTAGTGCGTCTTCTGTGGCACAATAACTATGCTGCGCTCAACCCCCCTGCCAAGCGTGGTGAGTACTGGCACAGCCCCTCTTTGCGGGGGAGCCCTTTCTTCAGCAGTCGACGGACGTCTTTCTGCTGATATAATGACGATTGACAGAAAAAAACATCGAATTGATGCACCGCTAGAGTTCTATAAGTATTCGACCACTGATATATCAATAAGTTAAACACCCACAATCCACAGTAAAAGCTCTCAGTCCCTACAGTCGCTGCGGCTAAATGGGAATTAATGGGATTAACCTTAGTTATCGCGGATTTGCGCCCAACACCTGCGCCAACTGGCTCGGGTTGTACAGCCGGCGTAATCCCCATTGCTTTTGATCACGTTGACATGTGAACATTAATCACATTTTTATTCCACAAATAAATGAGAACTGATCAATTAACATTTAGAATATTTAATCTGACTGGTTTTGATTCTAATAGAATATAACAGAATACTTTATTCAACGATTGAAGTTTTTTTTTTATTGGTGGAAATTCTACATGGAACTTCCTTCACCCCGGGGAAGGGCGAAGGGGTATGCCGGACTCCTACCGGCTAAAACCACTGGAGCGGTCATCTTCGGCACCTAAGGGAGGCTCCAGGTCCTCGTATGATCACACTAGAGCCGCCACTGGTGCCACGCCTATTGGCACATCTCGGAGAGGGTGACTGTAAAGCGGTCACCCCCCCAGGGGGATTGTAAAGGATCCCCCAAAGCGTCCCACGGCAGCGCGTGACCACATGCGTGCTATCGTCTTCTCTTGGGTCGCTTGGTGTGGGCACGCAGATTCCCCAATCTACGCACCCGCGAACCCAAAGGTGGGGACCTTACAGCAACGGCAGGGGTTTTCAGGCGTATCGGAATTAGGCGCCAGGGCGGTTGTTACCCCGGCGCCGTCTCCTTCTTCTTCGAGCGGGATCGGCCCTCTCCCGATCCCGCTCTGCGGTCTCCTTCTGGAGCATGACGCTCTCACAGAAGGAGACCACTGCATTCCAGTTTTCGTGCTCTGCCAACATAGCCGACACTACTGCTGGCAGAGAGAGATCTTGCCCGATCCGATCGACCAGGATCCGCCGCTCGGCGGCCCACGCAGGGCACGCCTCGAGCGTGTGCTGTGCGGTATCCTGGTCGCTATCACAATGGTGGCATTGTGCCGTGGCCTCACGTCCTATCCTGTGCAGGTACGCACCGAAACAACCGTGCCCGGTGAGCACCTGCGTCAGGCGGTAGGTAACGCGCTCACTCCTTTTGAGCCAGGCTCCAAAGAGCGGCAGGACGGCCTCCACGACGCGCTTGGTCGAAAACTGCATCCGCAGGCGGTGACGCCACTTGCCAAGTGCGCGCCGCCGAGCTAGCCGCCTCAGCCTGTCCAACGCCCCTAGAGGCGCGCCTTCGCCGCTCTGGCGGAGGGAGCGTGTCTGATCGTAGACCCACGCATCCATCTCCGCCAGGATGTCGAAAGGCGGAAAACGCGCCAGGAGAGTTGCCGCCTCGTAGGACACTGTTCGGTATCCTCGTGCGATCCGGATAGCCACTCTGCGCTGCAGACCGTGAATTTTAGTTCTGCAGCGCTGGGCGCCTGATAGTCGAGCTGACCATACAGGCGCCCCATATAGGGCCACGGACCGCACGACCCCCCCGTAGAGACGGCGAACTTCCTCACATGGTCCCCCACCGGCTAAAACCACTGGAGTGGTCATCTTCTGCACCGAATGGATGGCTCCAGGTCCTCGTAAGATCACACTAGAGCCGCCCATTGGTGCCACGCCTTTAGGCACATCACGGAGGGGATGATTGTAAAGCGGTCACCCCCTCTAGCGGAGGGAAGGTGACTGTAAAAAGGTCGCCCCCCAGGCACTTCTCGGGGAGGATTGTAAAGGATTCTCCCAAGCCGCGCTTTGCGCTCTGCAGCGCACACGTGCGCACTGCCGTCTTCCGGTCGAGGTCGCTCGGTGTGAGCACGCAGACTCCCCAATCTGCGTGCCCGTGACCGCCGAAGCCCCCCACCCTGTAGTGACGGCAGGGGGCTCAGGCGTGTTGGACTTGGGAGCCGGGACGGTTGTTGCCCCGGGGCCATCTCGTCCTTCTCCTTGCGGGATCGGCCCTCTCCCGATCCTGCTCTGCAGCCTCCTTCTGGAGCATGACGCTCTTACAGAAGGAGACCACTGCACTCCAATTTTCATGCTCAACGATTGAAGTCCTAACAGACGCTTGTACACGTGATAATGAATTAAACCAAGGGCATTTCGCTACACATACGCCATGACAACCTTTGAGATGAAATTCCGAAAGACTAGAGGCTTAAATGCGACCGTTGCTTGAACTGGACGGGCCGTAGGGGATACGGTGGGCCGATTACATATGTCGCAGACGGTTCGCGACAGGCGTAAATCGCGCACAGGCTGCTTTCAAATGTCATTTTGGTATTACGTATTTGCCGATAGCAATTAAACAGCTGAAGACCTCTGACGCACCCTCCGTCGGAGGATCAATGAACTAAAAAATACACTAACACAACTACATTATCGCCAGAGGCGCTAGTAACAATGCATCCATGCACAAGTAGTCTGGCCTTTACACATTTTTTTACGCTTTTCCACCGACGGATGTTTGGCTACGCGATACATGCTGTCGCTGTTTTTAGCTAATCAGGGTGTGGCTTTACCTGTGACCAGCTTCCGGCCAGCTACACACGGGTCGCAATGTGTCTGCGCAGGCTCCGCTCGTGACGGGTTGAAACCGGACACATATATATAGGTACTATACATTAACCGGACGCTGACCGCAGGTAAACAAAAACAAAGACAACTGCGCGTCTACCCATATAAATACATTGATGGATGGGCCGCAACCGTTCCGACCCGTATGCACAAACTAGAGGTCGCAGCGATCAGTAGCTCGACCAGGCCGCAGCTCGTGCTTGTTGCTACCTGAGTTTCTATACTGAATAAGTTGTTATGGGCCTTACGGGACCAGCAGCCTGGCCGTCGCCGTGGTCGCATTAGTGCTCTAAGTCTTTCATGTTTTTATTTTTGTAGTTTTAAAAATCAGTTTACTAAGACTTCGAAACAGTTCTTTACTTATTAATATATATATAAGCAACTATACAATAGATTTAAATAGAGTAATTTATTCAGTAAATAGGTCCTAACAGACACTTTTACACGTCATATTGAAACTACGGAGGGCAGTCCGCTACAACAACCTCTGAGAAGAAATGCCGAACGAACCGCAGAGTTAGGTATTTTTTGGTCATTATTGTTTTTTTAAATGTCTGCGCAATGAATTTCAATACAAATATTACACAATTTTTGTTTCCAAGGAGGCCACATTTATAGTAATATAGTAGCTCTTTTCACTTTCGATTAGGTTTAAAGTATTCAATCATTGAGCTGGATAAGTAATTATAATAAAACACTTAAACGGATTCTATCGCGTATATTTTAGATTTTTGTTTTTCCTGACGTTTCGAAGACTTTGCAGGGTTCGTGGTCGCAGGATGACTAAGGTGACAGGCGTCGTTACAGATTTTAAAAAGTTATTTTATTTTATCTACCGTACAATTATAATCAAAAATTATTTCGATGCACGCAGTAATCACTCACAGTGTCTTGATGTTTTTTAGTGTGGTATTTGGTTTGGGAATTTATTATTTTAATAACAGGATTCCAAACTGGTGCCAGCCATCTTCTCTATTAAAATTAGGATGTTTTTTAATTTCAATAGCCTCACTAAACATTCTTGGTACATATCGGTTCTCTTTCGCGAGGACTTGAGGTTGATCGAAACGAAGAAAATGGTTGGGTTTATCTAAGACAACCCACACTCACATAGGTGTCATACATAGGGCAAACAAAGCGTAGTATAGCCACCAGGTTAAAAGAATACATAGCTGACGTCAAGCATAGACGCTCCACAAAGTGTGCAGTGTGCGAACATGCCTCAACAAAAATCTAAAATATACGCGATAGAATCCGTTTAAAAGTGTTTTATTATAATGGATAAGTAACCCAGTGAAAGTCTTATCAAAATCTTTCAAGTACCTAAGTTGTGGTGGTAAGTTGTGTGATATAAGCACGAACGGTGCCGTCGGTTGGGACTAGTCAGCCGTAAACTGCATTAGCATATAAATTATTAATTGCTCCTTCTATCTCTTTGACATTTCGTCTTTTGCCATCCTTTTGCTATCAATCCACATCGTAAGCTCAATTATTTTTATTGTCTATTTAGTTTCTTGACGGCTATTCTCCAGAAGATCAATCAATGAAATCGTGGAATCTAAATTCTGATGTTTTATAAGTGCCAGTAATTGTAATACTTGAAATAAAAACTTTGGCAATTTGACTAAACAAACCAGTATCGGCCTTGCCTGCAAAAGTATTGCAAATGTTAAATTTATCAAGAAAATATTACTTAGTATAAAATAGTCTTAAGATTTATCGCCAATGTTATATAAGATTATGTCAGATTGTTATCTATGTTCCCCGTAGTAACAAATGGCTGCGTATTTGTTTGAAGGTCGAGGCCTGCGTCAGAGCGCCCTGCGAAAATGTTTTGAATAAGGACGCTAGTCGCTACCCTTATTCGTTAATGTGACACTGGACACTGACAAGCTTGATTAAAAAGGGATTTCCGTTTGCCTTAAATAATGCCTGCTGAAAAAAGTAACAAAATTGTCGAGAAAGTGTTTTTCGTGGGTGGACAGGGCATTTATACTAAGGATGTTATGGAGTAGAAAGTTTCGGTTATCCGAAGTTATTTAATATCCTTATTCGTAACCGAAATAAATGATTCGGATAGTTACACGGCACGGTTGGTGCAGTGGCTGATACAGTCGGCTGCTGCGCTCTGGGTCGTGGGTTCGATTCCCGCACGGAACAAATATTTTTATGATCTGCAGGTAGTTGTTTCGGGTCTGGGTGTATTGTATGTGGAATTCATGTCTGTAAACGCACCCACGACACAGGAGAAATCCTAGTGTGGGACAGAGTTTAAAAGATTTTTTTTTTTTTATTTATTTATGTAGAAAAGGGAGGATCCTCCAACCACGCGGGGAGTATGTCTGTTGGGCCGAAGCCATTGGGCCACCAATCAACCGTTGGGTTGATGTTGGGCGTCTATATATATGCAGCAATGTGCGAACCCTATACATGCGCGATTCAGGATTCTTTGCCATCATCGGAGAGTTGCACTTAATTTTCAAGTAGATGTCGCTGTAAGTTGTTGTTATGTGATGGCGATATAGGTGTCGCCACAGTGGTATTACGAGGCGGAATGTAATTAAATATATTATAAACCAAACGGATCGGCAGGTTCCTGCTGAATGCGTTTGTTTAGATACATTTCATGTTCACACACTCAACATACTGCTTTGATTTCCACAACGAGCGGTCACATGCCGCCCTTATCCAGCCTAGCTAGACGTCCTGTGGCTGATATTATGATGACGATTTAATTGAATTTTAGAGTACTAGTTTTAATTGATAATATAGAAAAAGCTTGAAAGTTAACAAAATCTACGTTGAGTGTGTGAACATGAAATGTATCTAAACAAACGCATGCAGCAGGAACCTGCGGATTCGTTTGGTTTATAATATATTTAATTACCGTTCTTAAATTCGTTACCGTAACCGAACCAAATAATATTTAAATATCCTTATCCATATCCGAAATTCCATAGCAATAGCATCCTAATTGATACCCGTGTATTCCGAATACTATGATCTACTAATACCACTGTCTTTTTACATTAGGGTAATATAAAAAGTTAAGATTTCCAATGAAACCCTGACTAATAAAATCAATGTTTTACTTTGGTGTACAGCACATGTTATGATCATCGATATTTGCTCGGTACAGAAAGGTGCTAAATTATACGATGACACCTATTTTTCATTCACTGAAACCGTTCGCAGGAACTTATGAATAGACTTTAGTTGTCACGTTCCAAGGTTATATTTCCTATGGAGAAGAATGGACAAGAAACTTCATGCTTACACTTTTTAAATCAAAATATGTTACAGTGTTTTTGACTACATTGATCTCAACCCAACAGACGACACTCGTACATGAGTTCGACGCAAGCATCAGCGCCGCATAACTCAGCCATTAAAGCAGCCGAACGACATCCACGGCCGAACAAAGGCCTCCCCTACATATTTCCACAATTGTTTCGTCATTTTGGGGGGTATTTGCCAATACTCACCACGCTTGGCAAGCGGGTTGGTGAGCGCGGTATGGCTACTGTTGCACAGAAAAGACGCTGCTGCCCATCCCTCTGGTTTAGAGTCCCTTAGTCGCCTTATACAACATCCACGGGAGGAGATCGAGTGGTGCTATTTTCTTTATCCGGACACCACACGGGTCAACTCAGCCATATTGTATTGAAATTCAGCGACATGTCACCAGGACACAATAAATTAGAAGGAGAAGACGGCGCCGGGGTAACAACCACCCTGGCGCCTAATTCTCATACGCCTGAAACCTCTTTCCGTTGCCATAAGACGGGGGACCTCTGGGTTCGCGGGTGCCTAGATTGGGGAATCTGCGTTCTCACACCAAACGACCCAAGAGAAGACGGTAGCACGCATGTGGTCACGCGCTGCCGTGGGCTGCTTTGGGGGATCCTTTACAATCCCCCCGGGGGGGTGACCGCTTTACAGTCACCCTCTCCGAGATGTGCCTATAAGCGTGGCACCAGCGGACGGCTCTAGTGTGATCATACGAGGACCTGAAGTCTCTCTTAGGTGCCGAAGATGACCGCTCCAGTGATTTTAGCCGGTAGGAGTCCGAAGGAAGTTCTTGAAGAATTTCCACTGGGCACCAATAAAAAAAAGGACACAATACAATATAACGAAGTGAAGTGCATTTTTGAATCCATATAAGAATTTTTCACTGCTTTTCTAATGAAACTCATTCGAACTCACACATCCTTTCAACCCGCACTAGCGTGGTGGTCTACGGTCTAACCTTTCTCATCGTGAGATAAGGTAATAGGCTGATTATGTATATACTTTCATCAGTCCAATTGAGAATACCGTGTGGTGCCGGCTCAGAATGCCACCACCCCATCTCCTCCCATGGGTGTCGTAAAAGTCGACTAAGGGATTAGTCGGAGGATGGGCAGCAGCGTCCTTCGAGTACATTAACAACTCAACTGCGATCGCCAACCCGCCTGCCAAGCGTGGCGATTATGGCAAAACCCCCCAATGAGCTCAAAACACATCCATATCGGTGGTTGTGATGATCTTTGGGGGAGGCCTGTGTCCAACAGTGGACTTCATTAGGCCGAAATGAATTGAGAATAAATGATTTAGAGACTCTCTATCGGATACCTCGATATGCGACCGCCGTCAAAAGACATTTACAAAATGGTCGCCAACTTTGACACTAACAATTTCCAACTGCCAATGGACTTCAGACTCTGAACGTTTCGAACTAAAGACGAAATTCTACTGTGGTACGGTTCTGTGTCCTGGTTTACGGTGCATTATGCATTCATTTCCCTGGACGATCTGTGTAAGGCGAACTAGGACGGTGGTTTACAGCTCAGAAATTATGAATTAGTGCCGTAAAGTTGACTAATACATAACATATATCCCCTGGACGAAAACTTGTGTACGAAGTTTAAATTGCGAACCAGAGCCCGCCCGCTTTTCTTCTACGAACTTATTTTTAACGAAAATGTAGAGATCCTCGTAAAAGATGGCATGATTTGGCAGCAGGGGCTCAGCTATTTAAGGCTTTCTGCGCTACGTGTCAAGGGTTAAATCCCCGCGCGGAACAAATATTTGTATGATGCAGTTAGTTTTGTTAGTTCGTTAATTTCGTTGTCGATAATTCCGAGTCTGGTTGTTTTAATGCATGTGAGATTTATATCTGTAAAGCGGGTGTTAAACTTAATGGTGCCGGTTAAGAATACCACCACCCCATTTCATCCCGTGGTGGTCCTTCGAGTACATTAACAACTCAACTGCGATCGCCAACCCGCCTGCCAAGCTTGGCGATTATGGCAACACACCCCAATGAGCACACAACACACCCATATCGGTCGTTGTAGTGATCTTTGGGGGAGGCCTGTGTCCAGCAGTGGACTTTAATTGGCCGAAATAATGACGATGATGCGCAAAACAACAGTACCTGTCCCACAAAAAATATCTTAAGAGGATAATAACACAAATGACTTCAACCGCTTAATAAAGAGTAGACATTTTGATATTCTTTCATTTCCACCTTTTACTTAAAGCCGCAACATTTACTAAGTGATCCTACCTTAAATGTAAATACAGCACATTTATTGTGTAAGCAAATCCAAGCTCGGGACTTGGCGGCCTGCCAGTAGTGTAGCACCTCTATTTCGGTGGCTAGGGTTGCAGACTTTAGTTGGATATGTTTGGACACTAGGAAGCGGCGAAGGAGGGGTGTATTACCTTGTTCTACATTTATGTTGACGTTTAAAAATAGACGCACATTATTTCGCGAAACGGATCCAAGCCATAAGGAACTACTTTTGAGATATAGCGGTAACATGGGGATATTCGGGAGTTACGGGCCTAATTGGCACCAAAAACGACTTCAAGATTTTTTTGTATACTTTTAAAATCGTACTGATAATCTGTCTCCAATTTAAATCATATAACCGTCTATCTTTTTTTATAATAAACTTTGATTGTTCAAGAAATTAAGAAGCTGTTCCCCGATAAACATGTGGGTCCATCTTATGAGTTTAAAAATATAAATTGAGTGGACTTTTACTAGAATTATTTTCGCTGTATGAAAGTATTAAAAATATAAATTGAGTGGACTTTTACTAGAATTATTTTCGCTGTATGAAAGTATTAAAAATATAAATTGAGTGATTATTGCCCCGAGTTTGGATTGGATCCTTTTTGTAAAACTACGTCCAATTATTGTTAGTCTATTTTGAGTAAATTATATAGCTTTTTTCTTTGCGTTTTTTGTTTATTGTTTGGTATGTATTTTAGTTTTCCTCCTGAGTGGTTTGAGCAAATAAATGCGTGACTAAAGTTATTTAATAATGTCTTAGGTTTTGCGCGAGTATTACACAGTATAATAAAACACTTTTAAACGGATTCTATATATCTATAAAGTAGCAACGTGTATTTTTGTAGCGACACCTACATCGCCAGCATACTGCAACTTACAGTGACATCTACTTGAACATTAATCGCAACTCTCCAATGACGTCAAAGAATCCTGAATCACGCTTGTAAAGTATTCGCGCAACGCAGCATATATACAGTCGCCCAACATCAACCGTTGGGCTTCGGCCCGCCAGGCACACCATCCGCCTGGCTGGAGGGTCCTCCCTTTTCTATGGAGGAACACCACACCTTGTTCCCCATATTTTTAAAATCCTATTCTATTTACTTTTTTTATTGTTTAAACAACATGTTATATTTTTTAAAGTTAATACTAACGGCCGACGCGCCTTAGAGGCCGAATATCCCGTTAAAATAAAATTGTGCTCATTTTTTGTGTAGGGCTTCTCGCACACATCCCGAGAGGGATGTAGTTGCTTAAACTCCAGCCTGGCTTAATTATATATTCGTCTATTTAAATATCAACTGACAGCCCTATCGGTTGTGTCCGTAACAATCGCGTTAGGCGGCACTCGATTTTGAGTTCAAATCGATTGCTTTTTAACGAGGGCTTCTTTCCGATTGATCAGTTTACTATTTTGATCACTCGTAAACTAGTTAAATCATATTGCTATAAACACCACGCTACTGCAACTCTTGACATAGTCCTTTAGTTGCCTTTTACGATACCCACGGTTAGAGATATGTGGAGTATTATTCACCGGCGGGCTGATTACCTAAGTCGAAGACGCTTTGCAACTTGGATAATGACCGATAAGAAAACAATCGATTTTACACAATAAATACTATTTGATTTAATTAGTTAATTTTTAGTATTGTCTTAGGTTTTCGCGATTATTACACATTATAATAAAACAATTTTAAACGGATTAAATCGCGATTTAATCCGTTTAAAATTGTTTTATTATAGTTAATTTTTATTGTTTATTTAATCACAGTATCTGCATTATTTATTTATTTTGTTTAAATGTATATGTAGTGACCGACTGTGGCCTCACTACACGGTCCGATCTGAAAACCAGCGCTGTAACGTTCCACCGTTGCAGCATATGCATGAGATAGATATGAGATAGGGACCATTTTTGGCCTTGTACAGCATTCTTTTGTTCGTAAAAGTAACTGTTTTTCTTTTATTCTGTTCTGTAAGTATTGTCCTAGTCCAAAATCAATATCTTTCTTTCTTTCTTTCAACTGGCGTAAATTTCTTTTAAATTAAACGCGGGTGTAACCGCGGGTCCCAGCTAATATTTTATAAAATACATCTATCAGCATGTAGGCGGTTACAACCTTATTATCCTTACATACGTAAGAGGGATACTGACACGTATATTTTTTTCCTTATGACGGCTAATTATCACAACATGCTTCTTACCTTTGCTGTGTGGTCATACCATCCCATAGACATAGTAAGTACGAGTACGAACTAAGACATTAACAGGGCAATGGTAGCATCAACTCTATCCAGCTTCATAAGTTTTTTTTTCTTTATTTATTGAAGGAGGTTTGTTCATACTTTGAACATGTCACCTCCATAATAAAAACAAAAATTGAATACATATAATGAAATCATACAGCAGATTAACTTAAAGGCAAGCGGTTCTTGAGACCTATTTGAGTTAACCTGTAAAGCCGCCTGGCTTCCACCGAGAGAGGGAAAGACAAAAAGCTATTACACCAGCCGACATTACAACATATTACATCAAATTCGGTCTGCATAATACATTTTCTATAAGCTTCATTCCGTACACACTCCATCAAAATATGATAAACGTCTTCTACTGTATCACATTCGGTACACTTTGAAGAATCGACCTTGCCCATCATGAATCCAAACTTATTTAATGGAATGTGTCCAGAACGAAGTCTAAAACTCGTCACAATGTCATGCCTGCCCACACTGCCTTTATCAAACCACGGGAATCGGGGTAAAGTTGGTTGGATAGTCCTATACCAAATGCCTTTAGTTAACGATCTTTTATCAAAATATTCCGACCATATTTTGATACAATTCTCATTTACGTTACCCAACAGATTTGTAAAATAAGGCAAGCAGTCAAAACTAACCCCATCAACTGAGGCTTCCTTCGCAAGTCTGTCCACTGTTTCATTTCCCACTAGGCCAATGTGGGAAGGTATCCATTGGAGAACTACATTTTTATTTAGTGTACTTAACTCATACAAGCTATTTAAAATATTATATGCTAATGGAATGCCCCTGATCATAGATGTGCATAGTTCCAAATGTTGTAATGCACTTTTAGAATCAGTGAAGATAACAAAGTTACAATTGCTATTTATTGATTTTATATATGATAACGCCTCTGCAATGGCAATAAGCTCGGTGTACATAATCGAAATGTTTAAATTATTAACACATAGCTTCATATGACTTTTTGTTTGTATATCTAAGAAAGCAGCAGAAAGGGATAGGTCCCTTGTCTGTCCTTGGAGCCATCCGTGTATATCTTGTAATAGCCCGCATATTTACCTCGTAAAAACTTAGTGCAAAAATAAAATAAATTTTGCCTATTGTATTGCCTTTTAGGTTTATCTAGATTTGGAATAATAAAATTAAGAAAATTTGAGGTATCGATGTTACTAATCCAGGTGTCTAGACTAAACATTTCAAGTTTTCTGCTTGAATGAATTGGTAAAGTTTTAAAGTGATTGTGAAATGTTACTAATAATGGCTTTTTCTTTCGTCTCCAATATAAATTTTGACATAAATGAGTTAGATTGTCCAATATAGTTATTAAGTTATTCTCCTCAAGGGATTTTGTTTTGAGCCAAAATTTTCCTGCTAAGTAGGTTCGACGAACAAATAAAGGCTGTACCAGCAATTCTGATTCCATGACATGTATAGGGGTACTTTTAATAAAGCCACCTATTATGCGCATGTACTGATTTTGTACCCTATCCAGTTTTGAAGAATTACTCGAACAACTAGTGTCATACAAAAAACTAGCATAGTCAATACGACTCCGAACAATAGATATATATAATCTTCTTAAATGATTAGGATGTATTCCCCAACCAGGCCCTGTTAACACTTTGAATATATTGATGAATTTTAAAGTCTTTTCTCTAATTTCATTAATATTTTTTGCCCATCTTAAGTTTCGATCTATCCATACACCTAAATATTTAATATGGTTTGCATTTTTCAATAATACTCCATTAATATATAGATTAACATTATCTCTAACATAATTTGTTTTAAAAATACATACCTGACTTTTATTTGGTGAAATCTCTAGACCTAAATTCATGAAAAGTTCATTTAATATATTTAACGAATTTTGTAAGATGCTGGCACCTACGGAAATAGACTGACAAGTGTAATACAGAACAAAATCGTCAGCATATTGGGAAATAAATATATCTTTTTCAATCGTTTTACAAATATCTATTGTAGCCACATTAAACAATAAAGGAGATAACGGATCTCCTTGAGCTAAGCCCCGACCAGTATTTCTTGAAATAATACCATCAGAAGTACGCAACTTCAAGGTCCTTTCCTTCAAAAAATTCCACAAATATTGACATATTTTGGAGCCCACTTTTAATTTATGTAAACTAGTAAGCAACACCTTTATGTCAACATTGTTATAGGCATTATCTACATCAATAAAACAACTAACTGTATATAACCTTTCAGAAAACCCTGTTTGAATCCGGGAAACCAAACAACTTAAACTATCTAAACACCCTCTGGATTTTCGAAAACCAATTGTATTAACTGAAAACATATCATGTTTTTCTAAAAACCATTCAAGCCTCCTATTTATTATTAAATGAAAAATTTTGCATAGGCAGGACATCAAGGAGATTGGCCTTAGTGACGAAATCTGATTAGGATCTCTTCCAGGTTTAGGAATTGCAATTACATCAATATCGCGCCATTGAACAGGAACAAAACTGAATGATAAAATCTGATTGTATAAAAAAAGTAAAATTAGTTTACCGTTATAAGGCAAATTTTTAATCATGGAGTATGAAATACCATCGCATCCAGGAGATGTATCCTTTGACTTAATACATTTAATTAACTCCTGCAAGGAGATTTTCACCTCCAACTTAAAATTAGGTAGTGAAAATATTGGTTGATTTGGTGAAACATAATCTGGAGTAAGGTTAAAAAGTAAATTACTGCCCCTCAAATGATCTACTAAAAATTTAGGTGACCTATAACCTTTTATCCACTTCATTTTACACCACATATCAGAAGCCGAAGTTTTTTCATCGGTCGATGAACAAAATTGAACCCAGTCTTTATGTTTTGCTTGACGTATTAATTTTTGGGCGATTCTTATTTTGTCTTGTAATATACTTAAGTTTAAGGGTGACGGGTTTCGACGAAAATTAGACAAAGCTAGTCTCCTTACGGCCACGACCTTAGATAGCTCAGCATTCCAGAATGATTTAGGGCTAAAATTTGAATCTGGATATTGTGAGATTTTAGTTAGAGGAATATGAATGTCTGCCGCTATATTAATATAGTCGATAAACATATCACATGCCCCTTGGAAGTCCTCAGGAAGAAGCAGACCAGAAAACATTTCTTCAAGACATATTTTATACGAATCCCAGTCGGCGTTTTTAAAACTTCTTTTACGAACACTCTTTTTACCAACTTCATTACTAAAACAACTCTCAGTAGACATCTGAATTATCAAGTGGTCACTACCTAGAGTTTCATTTAATACAGACCAATTAAATTTTAATGCAATATCTGATGAAACCAAAGACAGATCAGGGGAGGACTCTTGCAGAACACTGTTAACCATTTTAACGCGAGTCCTATTGCCATTATTAAGTACAATATAACTACTATCTATAAGAGAATTAAAAATTTGCACTCCTTTATAGTCTGTTTTATGAGACCAATTAGTGTGGTGGGCGTTAAAGTCACCCATTATTATGGTTCTCTTGCTAAAAGCTGAAAACAAGCTATCCCAATCCGCTTGACTAGTTCGAATAGATGGAGGGCAATAGATAGCTAATATATTTTCAAATAATGGATAGTTAAAAACTCTTACATGAAGCACTTCAATACCGGTATTAGACATCTGAAAGTTTCCAAGCTGTGCTTTAACAGACTTATGGGTTGCAATAGCCACCCCACCATACGCATCATCCCTATCACGACGAAATATGTTAAAATGGCTTATTTTAATAGTACTATCGGGTTCTAACCACGTTTCACAAATAGCGGCTATATGTATTTTATTTTGAATTAATAATTGTGATATTGATAATAGTTTAGGTTTAAGACTCTGGGCATTCCATTGGATAAGTCTCAATTTAACACTTTTATTTTTATTATCCATTGAAGATATTTAAAAGTGTTTGCAACAAATCTGAATCTGATACATTATTTACCACTAATAGAATAAACCACTCAATACATAATTTTAATACATTTTTTATTTTATTTCTAAATGAACAATTCTTAAGCAAAATAACTTCCTTTAATTTTAACAACAGTTCACTAAAAGTTATCGAGTTTTTTTTACCTTTTGACCGGTCGTCTGTATTATGTACGTATATGTTGTCTCCGATATGTTGTGAACTATCAGAATCGTTTCCGCTATGTATATCCCAGTCCGTTAAATTAGTGTACACTTTTCTCTGAGAGCTTTTTGGCGATTTTTTCTTTGTATGTAGATGTTTATTGACTTCCCCGTGAGTAGTAGGAGATTGTATTGTGTGAACATCAGCTGAAACTTTGATTATGTCCGCAAAGGTTGGGATATTATTTTCTGAAATCACCGGTGTGCCACAGACTGGAGTATAAGTACCATTCTTTTTTTCCATGTTAGGCCTAGGTGTTGTTGGTGTAACATACATAGATAAGGCCATTTTATATGTGCAATTAAATTCAGCCATAATTTCACGTATTCTTCTTTCTTTTAAATATAAAGGGCAAGTTTTAGCTAAAGCCATATGTTTCCCAGAGCAATTAACACATTTAAAAATCTTCGTCTCGCAGTTAGCATGATTGCCTGCGCACTTCGGGCATACGATTTTATTAGAAGGGCAAGTCTTGATTTTGTGTCCTAGTCTCCAACACTGTGAGCACTGTGATACAGGAAAAATGTATGGTTCTACCTTAATTCTCAACCCATTGGTATAAACATACGGTGGTAAAGAACTTCCCCTAAAACACAGTCTTATAACTTCACAGGGTGCCCAGCCTCCATTGTCCTTAACTCTTCGATTTAGACGTTTCACGGAAATAAGTTCACTTGTATCAGGATAGCGTAAATTATTCCTGATCTCATTTTCCTCCAATTCCATATCCACATCTTTTATAACTCCATAAGAAAAACTAACTTCCATGTCCTTACTAAATCTCCATCCTTTTGAAATGAAAGCTGCACACGAACAGAGTTTATTTAAATTCAACTCATCTTCTAACTGTAGACGGACTCTAAATGGACTGAGGTATTTAACACGCAATATGCTATTTATACTATTTGTTTTCAATAATTTGGCAAATGCAAATGATTTTGGTAGCTTGTCACTACAAGAAATTGTAACTTCAAATACTTCAGTATGATTTATATCCTCATTTATACTGCCACTCTGCCGTAGTCTCTTCCCGGTCCCAGTACGTCCCACTGTACTCCATTCTTCCTCAAATACTTCTTCTCTATTTCTTTTAGTGGGCCTATTTCTGCCTATATTATCATCGCCACACTCTTCCATTTGTGAGTTATTTCCATCACTCTCATTTATTCTATCTGTAATTAGGTTTTCGTCATCTGATTCATCGCCCATAATATATTTCTAGTAATATAATATCGTCTTCCACTATAAAGTAATTAAACAGAAAGTACCCGCGCACCGTGCAGGTGCAGGCCGGCGGCCGCCGCTTCGCGCGAGAACAATAGAAATTCCAAGAATCACAACTAATTAGTGTGCAAAAAAAGAAACGACCATTTCGTACGCGTGTCGATACGAGACGAGCTTCATAAGTTATGTCTTAACAACCTCTTCTAACTATTGAACATGACATGTACGTGCCAATTAGCATCGATATGGCAACCTTCATTGTCAACAGAAAAAGAGCAAGCAATAAAACCGTCACGGTTGGTGCAGTGGCTGATACAGTCAACTGCTGCGCTCCGGGTCGCGGGTTCGATTCCCGCACGGAACAAATATTTGTATGATCTGCAGGTAGTTGTTCCGGGTCTGGGTGTATTGTATGTGGAATTAATGTCTGTAAACGTACCCACGGCACAGGAGAAATCCTATGTGGGGCATCTTTTTTTTTCTAAATAGCTTTAATATTACTACATCTGCCCCTAACGACTCGTGGTATACCAATCACTAAGCAGTTATATCGCGCGCCGGTGTGATTTCATTCATTCCCTCGGGACCGTTCACTCCGCTTGCCTGTAATGGCGGCGAACGAATGAGCTATATTCGCGCACTTCGCGACCATTCGGAAGCGAGCGAAGTAAGTATTTATTCATATAACATCCTAACATTTTTGCGTCTTTAAGTAAATAAAATGCAGAGTAATTTATTACAGCCGTAACATGCAATTTTGGGGCCGGTTAAAGTCCAGTAAAGTAAAGTGATTTATTGTTTCTGATTGAGTAGTCCCAGTTTTTATACAGATATCGTTGAAACATCAATCAGCCCGTTACGGGTATACAATAATCTTAAAATAGTGCAACAAAATCTAGTTTAATAATATTAAAATAGTGTAACAAAATCTAGTTTAATAATATTAAAATAGTGTAACAAAATCTAGTTTAATAATATTAAATAGTGTAACAAAATCTAGTTTAATAATATTAAAATAGTGTAACAAAATCTAGTTTAATAATATTAAAATAGTGTGACTAAGTCTAATTTATTAACATTTATCAAATTTAATAACAATTAAATACATTAATACAATAGTCAAATTTAATTATTTTCAGATACATAAAATTCATTTATTGTATAGAAACTGATGAAGGCAAAACCCCCAATGAGCACACAACACACCCATATCGGTCGTTATAGTGATCTTTAGGGGAGGCCTGTTTTCAGTAGTGGACTTTATTCGGCCGAAATGATGTATAGAAACATTTTTCTGTTAGTCATTTATTTAATTGTACACGAAAATATAGTCTGTTAGAGTACCGTGTGGTGCCGGCTCAGAATACCACCACCCCATCTCCTCCCGTGGGTGTCGTAAAAGTCGACTAAGGGATTAGCCGGAGGATGGGCAGCAGCGTCCTTCGAGTACATTAACAACTCACTGCGATCGCCAACCCGTCTGCCAAGCGTGGCGATTATGGCAAAACTCCCTAATGACCCCACAATACACCCATATCGGTCATTGTGGTCATCTTTGGGGGAGGACTGTGTCCAGCAGTAGACTTCATTCGGCCGAAATGATAGAGTTTGCGGTATTTTATTATAAACTTGTAACACACACAAACAATAGGGTAGTTCTACACTTTGGGCGCTACTATCTTTGTATTGTATCAAACTATTCTCATACATTTTTTCAAACAGTGGGTGTTCCAGCAGTAGTATGAGGAAGATTGACTTGATATATTGGCAATACACAGTACATTGTTATTGAATATATGTTGATGATAAAGTGGGGGGTCGGGAATGAAAAATGGTTAATGATGTCATTATTGATTAGGGTGTGTGAAGTCGTTTTTCTTAGCGAACGAAAACGAAGTTGAACTATTAATCATTTTCTTGTTGATATTGATTTATGTGGCACAATAAGATTTACTTCAGATATGACTATGTGGCCTAGATAGGCATTTCTTAAGCTTCTTTAGTTCCTTTCGATATAAATTGACTCAGGGCTTAGGAGACGGTTCAAGAAAATAAGGTCTATACTAATGAAAAAATACGAATTTGTGGAAAAGTAATAGGTAAGATTTGGAGAAATAATTTTCCGAAAGGAGAATGATATTGGGCACATAATTTCGATTGTATGTTTTGTAATACACAAGAAATATGTTTCGGCAATCTCCTGCACAAGTACTCTAAAGGCATGGATGTCTGAGATTTTGTGAGATGATGGATAACAGATAAATTTATTGATTTATGTGCCATAATTTAATATATACCTATTGTTATACACAGTCAAAATACTTTTAACTGTACACCAAATTCGCTTGTCGTCATAAGTTGTATTTTACGGGAGATTGCGTGATAGTTTTGAAATGTTGATATAATTTCATTATGAACTTTGAAGTTATTAAGTTTGTAGAGTGAAACTTTAAAAATAAATATTTTAGTTCAGTTTTAATAAACATTAACATGTTTAGGTTGTTATTTACGTAAATAAGAGTTATATTAAATCAAAATGTCTCGAAGATTACAAATGTGGAACTATTTGACTGTTGTGGACCGCAACGGTAACAAAACCGCGGCGCTCGACGAAGTAATAAATATCAAACTAATATATTATAACGTAAAAAGTAATAGGAGATTTTTAATCACGCATCGTTATAACGCGTTATCAATATATAGCCATTATGAACACTCCTACCCACAACCCGGTGCGCAGTAGCCGACTGTATTAGCCACTGCACCAACCGTGCCGTCATATTTAATTTAATGTAAGTATACGTAGTCAAAATACTATAATTTTATTTTTACTTCTGTTCTTTATGTCCTGTAATAATTTTAACTGTACACCAAATTAGTATAATCTGTAATATTGTGCATGTATATGTGATAGGTAAATAAAAGACGAATATGGCTGTAATACATTTGACAGATATTTCTGTTTCTGATTATTTATTAAACGTAGCACTATGATTTTTATCGTGGATACAGTTTACGGACTTAAATCTCACATGCGAACCCGAAACAACTCTTTGTAGATCACACAAATATTTATTCCGAACGGGCATCGAACCCGCGACAGGTAGCGACCAAGCCAATCGCATTAGCAGCAGTGCTGACTTCGTTGATGTTCCGTGTGATGTCTGGATTTAAAATATAGTACCACTTCGTCTCCCGTGGATGATTTAAATCAGAGGGAGGGCAGCAGCGTCCCTTCTGTGAAACAAACGTCAACCCGCGCTCACCAAACCGCCTGCAAGCGTGGTGAGGCAAATTCCTCCCAAAACGACGGCAGTTGTGTAAATCTGTGGGGGATAGTGGTGTCCAAAAACGCTATATGGCAATAGCGCGCTACAGACTATTTGCTATAAAAAAAAAGCGGGCTATTATACACGCTACAATTATAACGGACTGGGCGTACGCGAATGACGCGATAAAAGCGCGGTGAGTATTCTCGAATCACACTAAATGTCGTTGGACAGATAGCGCGCTGTGTTGAGACAGCGCGCTGTTTCGGTTATATTCTTAATATTGAATACTTTATAGTATATTCGATACGTAAAATGATATCTATCAAATTAAAATGGAGATTTTCCTCATACTTTCCATGCTTGGGATAACAGATTTGTATGTATTCAATTAACATAGGATAGGGTTATATTTCTTTTATTAAGAACTTCCTATAGCAGTTTTCATAGAACGGAATTGTTTGATGTTGTGTATGCCTATTATTGACGTCACCAAATGCCATGTATGTTATATATGTTAATTTTACGAAACTTTAATGTACGTAAATTGTTAGCGTATCTAAAATAAATAAATATTTTAATCAGCGCGTTAGGTAACGACCGATAGCGCGCGAATTCTCGCGATGACTGCCACCCGGCTCACCACGTCCGCGCTATGCCTTTGCTCGCGTTATTATCCTCGCTACCTACTCGTTGTTTTTTAATGGCGCTATTTTTATAGCGTCAAGTTGGAGCCGGCATAACGTGTGCTATTGAATATAGCGCGCTATTTAATCGCGCTAGACGCTATATTAACCACCACTAATGGGGGAGGCCTTTGTTCAGCAGTGGACGTCTTTTCGCTGACATCATGATGATTATCGACTACGAACGAACTTCAACTCAAACAAAACCGTGCCCAGCCCACGATACGCCATTTTCCTTTTTTGTATCAACTTGCTGTTCTATTACTTGGTATTACTATTTACTATTCAAAGTAACCGTTTGTGGAGCCACAAGTCGAGCCTCTCAGCTGGCGCGCTGGAGTGTTCACAACGGTGTCGAGTGGGAGCAAGTGCGGGCGAGTGCTTGTAATTGGAGCGAGTCGAGTTGGACCAAGTCGGTAGAGTCGCACATGCCTCGACGAGAAACCTTGTTTTTGTGCCTAAGTTTGGAGTACAACCGTCACTTTGGTCGGTTGGTATTTTTAATAGCGTGAGCTGTGGGGTGTTCGTGTGGGGAGTTAAATGTGTTCCTAGCATGCCTTCTCATAAAACCTTTAGAGAAAATATTTGACGGTAATATTACAATGGAAGCCGACAAAACTAGGCCATAGTTTATATCGTAAATCATTGCTAATGTAAATTAATGTCAGTTGTACAAGCTTGATCAGAGAGGCAAACAATATGTGGCTGACGTGGGCCCCTGAGTTATGTTTTGGCGGCGAACCTTGAAGCGGAATTCCGTGAGCCAACCCTTAATTTTAGGTCACATCAAAATGAGTAGTTCATTTTACCGTATTCATTTTCATCATTCATTTCGGCCGAATGAAGTCCACTGCTGGACACAGGCCTCCCCCAAAGTTCACCACAACCACCGATTATGGATGTGTTGTGGGCCCATTGGGGGGTTTTGCCATAATTGATCGCAGTTGATTTGTTAATGTACTCGAAAGACGCGGCTGCCCATACTCCGGCTAATCCCTTAGTCGACTTTTACGACACCCACGGGAGGAGATGGGGTGGTGGCATTCTGAGCCGGCACCACACAGCACCGTATTACCGATGGACAATATTATTACTACAAACAATAGAATCGATCGTATCGAAATCGATTGTAATCGAATAACAGACCCTTATCCGTGTAGTGTCGGGATTAAGAATATAGAATATAATATTCTTTATTGTACACCATTAAAGAACTACTAGGTATCATTCTATAATCTCAGGGGACCATGTGAGGAAGTTCGCCGTCTCTACGGAGGGGTCGTGCGGTCCGTGGTCCTATACGGGGCGCCTGTATGGTCAGCTCGACTATCAGGCGCCCAGCGCTGCAGAACCAAAATTCACGGTCTGCAGCGCAGAGTGGCTATCCGGATCGCACGAGGATACCGAACAGTGTCCTACGAGGCGGCAACTATCCTGGCGCGTTTTCCGCCTTTGACATCCTGGCGGAGATGGATGCGTTATCATAATCGCAGTCCCTTGTTTTCGTTCATTCAATTCATATGTGATGCGCATCATGACCTATTTAACTGTCAAATTTAGCGAAATATTAAAAGTTGCTATTTTACTAGCATAAACTGGATCATTTTAAATACTATTGATTTAATATATTATTTCAGTGAAAATAAAGTGTACAGTATAAGTGCTTAATACTAACAATTTAATTGTCAAATAATGCGACAGTTTTTTATTCTTTGATGCAAAAAATTTGTTCTTAGATGTCGGACGTTTTAATTTTATTAAAATTTTTAAGGATGCTATAGATGAGAATATTTTACGTCAAAAACGAAGGCGAGTAATAAGGTTTTTTTTTTGTTGGGCTTTTGACATACATAAAGGGACGCTGTTGCGGCCCTTTGGTCTAGTCCCATAGTCGCCTTTTACAACTTCCAGAGAGAATATGGACTGGTGCTATATTCTATTCTATACACGACACGGAAATAAAGTGAATAACGGGGTAAACTCGTAGCGAGCGATAAATAATTTAAGTATTGTAACGTGGTTTACAAGTTTGCTGTAGCAAACTTTTTAGTACTCGACTACTAGCGCTCCGTTGGAGAGTACGGTTGTAACGGAAAGGGTTTATACATCTGAAAGGGGGTTATTGTACTAATCATTGTGAATAACTTTCACTATGGAACCAAACCTTAAATTGTGAAAACAATTTGTTCACACACATATCGGCCGTTTTGGCGAACTTTTGGTGAGGCCCGTTTTCAGCAGTGGACTTAATTCGGCCGAAATGATGAAAAAAGGTGATGAATTTCTTAAATATAAACTACAATATTTCACGATTATTTTAGGCGAAATAAGGCCGATGTATACCTACCTCCTTAGGTAACTAAAAATAAATAAAAAGGATTGACAACTGCTTTATTTGTTTATGTTTTGTCTCAAGCCTAGTTCAATAGGATCAACATAAGAACAGAAAACACTAGAAAAACATAAAACACATTTAGTAGTCGATAAGAACACATTTTCCGTTGATTTTAATGTAGCCAGAAGGACATTCGGAGCCCCCTAATACAAATTCTGCTCCCCGAGATTCTGCTACCCATCTTGAATAATACGGCGATACCCATGCACCACTAGGGTAGCAATGCACTTGATGCAGAACCAAAACACAAAATAGTAATACAACGAAATAATTCATATTGACTACCGCACGCTCTGGTTAATTATAAAATGAATATGAAGAGAAAGTGATTGTATCAGAGTTTTGTAGCTGCTTAATTGTTTTATTCATTATTGAATAAATGGCGGCTTACCAAGAACTATTAATACGAGTCAATTGACGACATCTACTAATTAGTTTTGATTATTCGTGCTCTGAGAATAGCTAATACGATATTGTTAACGTTGCCGTCTAATTATGTAAATAAAACGTTATCTTAATGGCAGTCCCTTGTTTTCGTTCATTCAATTCATATGTGATGCGTACCATGACCTATTTAACTGTCAAATTTAGCCAAATATTAAAAGTTGCTATTTTACTAATAATAATAAATAATCATTTAATTCAGTCCTTCACGGTCCATAACGTTACACAACAATCAGGTACAAAATTGAAAGAAACAAGAGACAAGAGTTTGTGAGTATAAGATACCTTATTTACTATGTTAGTAGGTATACACACATGCACTGAAGTGCAGGCTGTTCCAGTGCCTACTAAAGCGACTGTCCAGCCTGCTCGCTATCATCTCTAGGATGTTGTTAGTACTGGCGCAGATTTATTTATTTATTTACAAGCATAAACTGAATCGTTTTAAATACTATTGATTTTTAATATCTCATTTCAGTGAAAATAAAGTGTTTTATGCTTAATACTAATCATTTAATTGTGAAATAATGTGATATTTTTTTATTGTTTGCTACAAAAATTTGGTCTTAGATGTCGGACGTTTTGATTTTATTTGAAGTTTTTGAGTGCGATATTGATGAGAATATTGTACGTCAGAAACGAAGGCGAGTAACAAGGGAACAGTTGGATCCTTTTATTGAATTGAAAGAAATTGAATTCACTAAAAGATACCGGCTTTCTAAACAATTAGATTTAGATTTGTGCGAAGAGTTAACACCGCAAAATTACCAAAGGATGAAGTTATCATCATAAAGTAAGTAAATAATTTTCTGAGAAGTTTGTCTTATGTCGAGTACCTATCTAGGTATATGTATATATATTTTAACAACCCAATTAACTGTGTATAGCTAATTTACTTTTTAGAAATGGTTGATTTGACATGATTATTTTATCAAAGTCGAAGTCAAATTGTTTTTATTCATGTAAACCATTTGCTGGCATTTACGAATAGTCAGAATTTAATTAGTTGCACGGTTCCAAGTCGTTGATCCTATGGAGAAGAACCAGCAAGAAACTCCATGGATATACTCTTTTGAAATAATATTTGAAAGTATTGCAGTCTTTAATATAATCGTAAAAACTATGTGAGGATAATGCATGCCAATGTGTGGGATAAATACACACATATATTTATGCACAATGATAATCAAATGCGTTACAATTAGATTGCTAAAACAGTTATAAGCTGACCAGTCCCGACAGAGGGCACCCGTTCACGGGCATAACGCATGCATCAGCATAGCTCAGCTCGACCATAATGCAGGGAACTTAGCCACCTAACACATAACGCTACCTTCAACAAGACATTTTAGTGAGCATGACACTCTCATACTGCCAGGCAACTGTTGTGTTTTAGATATTAACGGAATTATCATTCTATGCCACAGGGTCATACCAAAGACCTATTGGGGATATCGGTGCACATTCACTGACTAAGCAGACCGTATCATCAGTATACAGTATATATAATAGCTGAAGTGCAGTCACTTCATCCATTGATTCTCCAAACACGAGGAAAAAGTACATTTCTTTCCCTAAAACTTTGGAAGACAGAAATAAAACACGTACTGGGTATTTTTTCCCTCTGTATTAGTATTTTTTTTACTCTTTAGTAATGTCTTTATTTTTATTAGAGTCCAAATATTTTTCACCCTTATTCCAGGCAAACCAACACCAAAGTGATCTCCCAAAATACAGAGGAATTTAACTTCCAAGTTCCAACACTATCATCTTCCTTATGTTTGACGGGCATCCACTAGTCTTTTTCTGGGATGTTTTATTTGCTACTGCCAGCTTTTTCAGCTTAGACTTGTAGTCATTCCAGTACTGAAAACAATAGTATATCATGTAACCATTATTTTCATAATTTATTAAATGTGTTAAAGTTCAAAAGTATTATTTTATATAGGCCCTAATAGCCACTTAGGAAAAGGCAACAGTTAAGTGCTATCAATCAACTTATTTACAATTAACGAGTAACTTATCAATGCTTATCTTGTTTAAAGTATAACAAATTAAAATGTTACACGAAATAGTTAGGTACCTGCTAACATCGTTATAAATATATAGGTACTGTTGTTTGTGGTACTTTTGCCCGGTTAAGCAGATATATCCCCCTTGGGATTACTGCGAGAAGCCCTACATAAAAAAAAAAAAAAAGATTGTGGTACTGTACTGTTTACATACTTTCCACCAACCCTTCCAGACCTTTACAGCACCTTCACCATGGGGGTTCAAGCTTTGGGTTACTTCTTCCCACATCCATCGAGAAAATTCCCTGGCCTGCGATGTTTTATTGTAGCCTGTAGCTAAATATTCGTGTTTACACAAAAACCCCAACAAGTGTTCGAGCTGACCGTACGTTACTCTTCGACGCGAGGGTTCACTGTATATAAAAAGAAACACTTAAAATATTTAAGTCTAGTGGTAAGCTTGGCGATATGATAAAAATAAAAGTAAAAATAACTTGACATTTCACTTAACGCATTTAAAACTGCATTTATTTATGTTATTTAATTATAGTTAATACTTTGACATTTAACTTGACTCATTTAAAATTTAAAAAAAATTAATGTAAATTTACTTATATTTAATATTATAACATTGATTGACTATTTGTTATTGTTAATATTGTTCTTGTGACATCAAATTATAATATTCTTACAAAATTGTAAATGTGTGAGCATTATGTAGGGATTAATGATATATGTTTAGTACTTATTTTGATTGTCTTTTGCCTGGCTGTATTGGTCTGTCATGCTCACTAAAATGTCTTGCTGATGGTGGCGTTGTGTATCGGGTCGTTCGGTTCCCTCCAACATGGTTGAGCTAAGCGATGCTGATGCATGCGTTATGCTCGTGTGAACGGGTGCTGTCTGTTGGGACAGGTCAGTCATTAACTGCCACGGAAAATAAATTATTATTATGGTACGTTCCATCTTTAGACATTGACCTACATTTTTCTCGGTATATGTTGTACAATCATTTTTGTATCAATCAGCATTGTAATCTCAATTATTTTAAAAGAGTATCTATGTCCACTCCCCAATCTGCGCGCCCGCGACCCCCGAGGCCCCCCACCATGTCTGCAGGGGGCTCAGGCGTGTTAGACATGGGTGCCGGGACGGTTGTTGCCCTGGCGCCGTCTCGTCCTTCTCCGTGCGGGATGGGCCCTCTCCCGATCCCGCTCCGCAGCCTCCTTCTGCAGCATGACGCTCTCGCAGAAGGTGACCACTGCACTCCAATTTTCGTGCTGTGCCAGCATTCAGCAACATGCAGCAGCATGGCTTGCTGCCCAGCCTATGACATGCAGGCAGTCCGAAGTCTGCACATAGCGGACAATTCTGCGACTGCACCGTACACTGCCTAGCCTTGTGGCCCTGGCTGCCACAAGCGAAGCAGAGGTCGCTTCGGTTGTATAATCAACCTTTTTTTTTATTGGTGCTCAATGGAAATTCTTCATGAACTTCCGTCGCCCCGGGGAAGGGCGAAAGGGTTGCGGGACTCCTACGGGCTAAAACCACTGGAGCAGTCATCTTCGGCACCTAAGGGAGGCTCCAGGTCCTCGTATGATCACACTAGAGCCGTGTATTATCAACCTAGCGACAGCGTCGTACCTACGTGAGTCGTAAACTTGTGATACATAAACATGCCAAATCGAAATGACATGTTTATGTTTCACGTGCATTCGAAACTTCGATACTGATATTAATTTTAAGTCTATGTTCCGATATGTAAGCATATTCATTTAAAAGTACTATATTGGACCTGTTTTCAGTCAGTATTTATATCCATAGTCATAATCATACTTGTTTTAAGTTTATAACACATTAAAATAGAATAATATCTTACATATTTACCAAGATAAAAACCCTAACATTCGTTAAAGTTTGCAAATGTAAGTTTAAGAACGCAAACTCACCGTGATGAGTGAAAAAGACGCAATATGCGACGTTTGAATAGCGCGATCTCTTTCCTACATTACGATTCAAAATCCGACTAGAGACCGAATTCGTTCATTCATTACGAGCCAAATAAGATTCAGTTTACACGAGGTCAGGGTAGGAAAAAAACCGATTCGATTTAGGAATCTAAATTGATTAGCGTCGGAATTGGTTCGCTAGCTAAAAAGATCATGGTAGGCCTCCAAGACACCGCACAGCACACGCTCGAAGCGTGCCCTGCGTGGGTCGCCGAGCGGCGGATCCTGATCGATCGGATCGGGCAAGATCTCTCTCTGCCATATGATGATGATGATAAACGATCGTTATTCGATTGTTGTTGATTATATGTTATCTCTGTAACGACCTTTTTTTAGACACGCGAAATTGTAATCGATTTGATGAATTCTGCGACGACGAATAAATTTTCCATCGGTTGCACATTTCGATCATCGATTTATTAAATGATTCAGTAACAGTCGCTCAGCATATTTTCATCTTGCTATCATCTTGTATTCTAAAAGATATAAAAATATTTTTTAGAAAAGCTATTAAAAACACGCTTTGAATTTAATATTATCAAAACGTACAAAATAATTTTTAAATGTAAGTATTACATACGTACGTATACGAACACGTACTATAATGGCGCCGGGAGCTCGACTTCAAAGGTAGATTAATTAAGAGATTATAAGTAGGGATAGTGAAGGGCATACCACGCATTTATTATACATTAAAGACATATTATTTTTAGATTTAAAGAAAAGTTAGCCTTAAAACCTATAAATACATTGATACAAATACATTATTTACATAAAGGAGCCCAAACTCGAAGGGTTTATTAAGTATCTAGTTATTGAAGAAATCCGCTAAAACACACCTTCCGGCTCGACTATCACACCCTCGTCACTAAACTCAATCTATGTGACTGGTTAAAACAAACCAAAGGAGCCCAGACATTATGAATTCACTGGTACCTACTGAAGACTTCCACTATTTACCTCCCAGTTTCATCATCAGACCCTCGTTACTTAATGTAATTTATGGGAATCGTTAAAGCAAACCAAATAAAAATCCAAACTTGAGGTTTACTAGTAGCCATCATAGCCATCATCAGATCAGGTCGATAGTACCAGATTATTTTATTGTCATCCGTATTACCAATACTTGCAGTTTCAAATCGATACGACAATTAGATGTAGTTTAAAATCGGCTTCCAATATTTATCTACATAGTTCGTTTATTTGTTACAAGTGAAGCTAATAGAAAGGTATTAAAAGCACATTAACAACTCAACTGCGATCGCCAACTCGCCTGCCAAGCGTGGCGATTATGGCAAAACCCCCCAATGAGCTCAAAACACATCCATATCGGTGGTTGTGATGATCTTTGGGGGAGGCCTGTGTCCAACAGTGGACTTCATTCGGCCGAAATGATGATTTATCCCTAAGTAGGCCATCAATGTGCCGTGTGGTGCCCGCTCAGAATACCATCACCCCATCTCCTCCCGTGGGTGTCGTAAAAGTCGACTTAGGGATTAGCCGGAGGATGGACAGCAGCGTCCTTCGAGTACATTATCAACTCAACTGCGCTCGCCAACCCGTCTGCCAAGCGTGGCGATTATGGCAAAACCCCCCAATGAGCCCACAACACACCCATATCGGTCGTTGTGGTGATCTTTGCGGGTGGCCTATATCCAGCAGTGGACTTCATTCGGCTGAAATGATGAGGCCATCAATTTAAATTAACTATTGTCCTTTTCTAAAACATAACGTTAATTTCACTCGGCAACACTCTCTAAAATAAACTCTTTAAAATAGCATGCGACATGCTAGAACGGGAAACTTCAACACGAGAAATATATAAACATTTGCGGTTATGTCAGTGTCGGTTCACATTTGACATTTATACGATGTCTGTGGTCCGGGCCGCCTTGAGGCCCCGCCGTTATGCCAACTGGAAAGTTAATTAGCTTTTGAATTAAAATCTACCGCGCTTGCTATGTCTAATTATGCCTTCTTCGGTGAACTGTTTTTCTTAAGGGGAAACATGTAATGGCAATATGGGGGTAAGAATGTCGCCTATCAACCGTCTCGACGCCGACGTGCTATTCGGCCAGCTTCGTCACTCGTCGGCTCTTTCGGCGTCGCCGCCTAGGGACGGCCATCCACTCTCGCTACTTTACTTGTTTGTAGAGTCCGTGTGGTGTCCGGATTAAGAATACAGCACCACTCCATCTCATCCCGTGGATGTCGTAAAAGGCGACTAAGGGAATCTAAACCAGAGGGATGGGCAGCAGCGTCCCTTCTGTGAAACAGTAGCCATACTGCGCTCACCAACCCGCCTGCCAAGCATGGTAAGTATTGGCAAATACCCCCCAAAATGATAACACAGTTGTGAAAATCTATGGGGAGGCCTTTGTTCAGCAGTGGATGTATAAATGGCCGATATGATGATGAATTTTTGTTGAAACGTATATAGGTAATTCTCATTTTTATTATAGTGAAACTCGTCCCGGTGAATTCTATTTATGATCACTTAAGAAAACTTAAAAGTTGCAGGCTCATCATACGCTATCGTAACTTGGAATGTATGTGCGTAGGTACCACACCAGTGTCAGATATTGCCGCTAAGCAGTAGAATTTGTTGCAGAAAAGAGTTTAAAAGTCACCACTAAACCAGCTTGGCATTTATTAAGATTTTTGATTAATTTGATTGCGCTTTAAGCTCCGCATCTCAATAACTAGGTAGGCTAAGTAATTACTAAGTACCGCTAAAACTATCGATACAGAAAAATATTAGTATAATTTGGCACAGTATATTAATTACAGCACAAAAAAGAAGGGAAAATATCGTTACCCTGATTATCGATACCAGTTGCCAGGCGAGCGCGCAGGCCTCTGGGATTGACAACTTCACCTGTAATATGATTGTGTTATTAAAGTATTTTAGACTTCATCAATACCAAATCAGCACTATTTTATTGTATAACGCTACTTCTTGTTGCTGATTAAAATATTTACACGTTTATGATGGTCATAGTCAACTTATATAAAACAGTAACATGTTTGATACTTAATTAATACGGTTAGCTCTACAAAATCATCATGTCCATGTGGTGTCCGGATTAAGAATACAGCACCACTCCATGTGGATATAGTAAAATGACGACTTAGGGACTCTAAACCAGAAGGATGGGCAGTACCTTCTGTGGTGCAGTAGCTTTACTGCGCTGAACGACCCGCCTGTCAAATTGTACTGGCAAAATCCCTCTAAAATGACTATATAATTGTGGAAATCTACGGGAGAGGCATGAATCAGGCATGCCTAAGCGTTAGCACTGTGAAGCGGGTGGATACGGGACATTCCATTGAACTTCTGGAATAGTTCCTCCATAATCGAGATCGTAAAGTGGATATGGCAAATATAGGAATATCACATCTGCGAATTTCTTTTTATTTTGATTATATGTGTATATATTACCATATATGTATGTAGTGTATTTATAATCTTCATTATCTACATATTTAGTATAGTATTATTTATTTGTGTGCACCATAGACTACCCCATATCTTGGCTAGTATGTTTTTTTTTTCCATCCTAAGGTTGCCTGGAAGAAATCGCCGTGTGCGATAAGGCCGCCCATTGTACTCTACATTCAAAGTGTTACTTTTTATTTTACTTTTTAATAACTGGTGTACAATAAAGAATATAAAAAATAAAAATAAATAAGTAGTTAAATATAATGTAGGTATTATACTATGATGAATGAATTATTTTATTTTAGTTAGCACGTTTCGCGCAGCGACTATGCGATAAGCTTTTTGCGCTACGAGTCGCGGGTTCGATTCCCGCGCGGAAGAAATATTTGTATGATCTACAGATAGTTGTAGGGGTTGGCTTTTTGTGCATGTGAGATTTATGTACATATGTAAATTTTACCCACGACACAAGAGAAAACCTAGTGTGGTTTCTTATTTTTATTTTCATATTTGTGATTGGCCGAGACTTTTCTATTTAATCTATGGCCCTATCAAAAGACGAAAGAAATACAGTTATTTTGTCGTCGCACACTGCAAAATAACTGTATTTCTGTTTGTTTCAATTGTGTACTCTAAATTATTATTTTTTAGCAGATAAAAGGAAGTTGTCTAATTGCCCCGTATGTTTATATAACACTAGCGGCCCGTCCCGGCTTCGCACGGATGGACATTTATTTTTTAAACATTTTGGGATAAACGTAGAGTAAATGTAAACATGGTCTGATTTTGGTCGGCAATTCTATCAACTTTTAAAATGTAAAAAAGAAGTTACATGACTACAATAATTGGCCATATAGTATCGCGAAGTTTTTGTAGATATTGATATGTTCTTTAATATTGTAGAACATTTTTTTGTTCTATCATGAATAGTTGTTTTGTTTTTTGTTATAAAACGTTGCCCACCCTAGCATTTCTCTTGTGTCGTGGGTGCGTATAAATAAATTCCACATATAATACACCCAGACCCGGAACAACTATCTGCAGATCGTACAAATATTTGTACCGTGCGGGAATCGAACCCACTACCCGGAGCGCAGCAGCACTGTATCGTGCCGTCAAGCCAAGTTTCCGCAGCGCATGCGATGAAAGACATTTTATGGCGAATTTTGTAGTTTAGTAGGGATCCCTAATTTTTCTAGTAATTAATATAGCGTATGTTACTCAGGGATTTCAGCATTCTAATGGTGAAAGAACTTTTGAAATCGGACTAGTAATTTTTCAGTTTATTCGTTACAAACATATAAAAATACAAATCTTTCCTCTTTGTAATATTAGTATAGATTAAGGTACTACGGTGCCTTCATATATAGATTTAATAATAGTGTTTATTTGAATACGGCTTTTTCGGTATATCCAGTATAAAATAATTTATTTTTAGGATCCGAATTGAAATTCCCTTGTAGGATCGCTCGTGTATCTGTCCGTCTATCACAGCTAATCTGCTCCGAATCTACTGGACCGATTAAGTTTAAATGTCGTACACATGTAAATTTCTGCGACCTATACACGTGTGGTGCCGGCTCAGAATGCCACCAACCCATCTCATCCCGTGGGTGTCGTAAAAGGCGACTAAGGGATTAGCCGGAGGATGGGCAGCAGCGTCCTCCGAATACATTAACAACTCAACTGCGATTGCCAACCCGCCTGCCAAGCTTGGCGATTATGGCAAAACCCCCCAATGAGCACACAACACCGATATCGGTCGTTGTGGTGATCTTTGGGGGAAGCCAGTGTCCAGCAGTGGACTTTATTCGGCCGAAATGATGAAACACGAACATGTAACGTAAATTAATTAATTCTGAACAACTGGGGTCGCTTTAGGAGGTCAAATGAGTAAAATTAAAATGAAGGTATTTTTGGCTTGTTGTGAGGGTCTCAAATATTATAACTTTTTATTTTAAAATATAGGTTCTAAAGTTGTTTAAGCAAAGATTCGATGAAAATTTATCCTATATTTCCGAAACAACAGAGCCAAAAATTGTAACAACATACACTTGCAGTTGGAATGTATGGGAGACCATGGCTTTCAACTACAGTGCATAATTCAACAATAGACAATACATTCAGCAATTTCCTTCTATAATCCGGTACCATCGGTACCATACATAGTTTTTAGGTACCACAAACAAATATCGGTTTTTTATTACAATTCCAATATAATCCGTAGACATTTTATGTTATTTCAAGTTCAGTAGCTCTAAACGAAGTATTTTCACCCGAACACTAGAGCGACATTTCTCATTTAAACTTGTCTATTGTACACAGTTCAGATCTTATTAAACTGAATGTCAAGTCGTCCAGACATCTTGCGCCATTCTGTGAATGCCCGCACCACAATCGACGATATAACCCCTTGTCTGGCTATTTGCATTTATAGTATAAAGTATTGTTGTATTTGGCGCGCAACTATCTTTTATACGGGCATACTCAACGCGCTTTTGATGAAACCACAGTTAGCACTGAAATACTCAACATTTTCTCGAGACCGAGATATGCAGCTATCGACACAGCGCTCAACTCTACAATTTAGCTGATGATGGATGATTACGCGAAGTTAGCAAGGGACGCGAAGGTTCTCATAACGCGAGGTTAGCTACGTTTCTCATAACGCGAAGTTAGCTACGTTTCTCATAACGCGAAGTTAGCTACGTTTCTCATAATGTGAAGCTAGCTACATTTCTCATAACAGTAACGCGTCACGAACACGGACAGGGTTCAGAATTATGTACTTTAGCACTTTATATTCAGATTTTATTCAGAATTAGGTACGTTAGCATTGAAACACTAAACATTTCTCGAGACAGATAAGCAGCTATCGACACAGCGCTCAACTCTACAATTGAGCTGATGATGGATGATCAGCGCGAAGATAGTTACGTTATTCATAACGCGAAGTTAGCAACGATTCTCATAACGCGAGGTTAGCTACGTTTCTCACAACGCGAAATTAGCTAGGCTAGCTAACTAAGTTATTCTGTACTGTAAGAGTCGTAAACAAACCTTTTCCTTTGAGTCTTAAACCTATAAACATATACGTCGCTGGGAGTCGTTGGATACGGGCGGCATGTAAATGGTCGTTGTAGAAATCTATAGGTTAGGCCCTTGTTCAGTGAACGTCCCTTGGCTTATATGATGATAATGATGATGACACTTATAAGCGGTGGTACTTTTCCGTATAATAAGTACCGACCCACCGGCCAGGAGAGTGAACGTAAGAAAGTGAACATGATCATTTCGGCCGAATGGAGTCCACTGCTGGACACAGGCCTCCCCCAAAGATCACCACTACGACCGATATGGGTGCTCATCATCATAATCGCCAAGCTTGGCAGACGGGTCGGCGATCGCAGTTGAGTTGTTAATGTACTCGAAGGACGCTACTGCCCATCCTCCGGTTAATCCCTCAGTCGACTTTTACGACACCCACGGGATGAAATGGGGTGGTGGCATTCTGAGCCGGCACTACGACTACCGATAGGCCATACAAATACTTTTACCGTGTGGGAATCGAACCCGCAACACCAAACGTGTCGCTGATTGATATATAAATGTAATTAATCTTACTGTTACGTCTTGATTTAGGGCGTCGATCCACCATAATGCAACCAACTTACATGTCAAGTGTAATCTGTTGGAATCTTGTTGCATAATATTTTTAAGTAACGAGTATCTTGTTTGTCACCAGACGGAATCGTATCGTGTCCCAGCCGCCGCGCTACAGACCTACTGAGTGGTGGTGGTGAAGCCGCGTGCGCCGACGCTGTGGACAATAAGCGCCCGAAATATATGGACTGCGCCCGCGCACTCTGTACACACATTCACGAAAAGTAAGTACAAAATTAACTGTATTCAGAAAATAAAAAGGGCGAATCGAAGTTTAAAAGTTGGTAATTATTCTGATTCATATAATCCCGCGTTTACTTAAATACATGCCTTTGGCATCCGCTCTGGGGAAGGGTGGAGGGGTTGTAATCTATATCTCGATCTATCTATCGGCTAAAACCAACGCGGATCTTCTGCACTGAAAGGGCCTTTCAGGTTCTACAGAAAAGACGTAGGTACCAGAGCCGCCCATTAACCTTAAGGCACATCTCGTAGGGGACGCCTGTAAATGGTGATGGCTCCCTCCCTTTCGTAGGAGAGAACTCCAGCCAGCTCATCATTTCAGTTGCAAAAACGCCCGCTAAGACATAGATCACCACAATGACTGGTCTAAATTTGTGTTGTGTGCTCATTGGCGGGTTTTTTCCATAATCGCCACGCTTGGATTGGCGACCGCAATTGAGTTTTAATTAATATACCTACTCGAAGGACGCTGCTGCCATCCTCCGACCAATCCCATAGTCGCCTTTTACGACACCCACGGGAAGAGAGGTGCTATTCTTAGCCGACACTACATGGTAGCCTGCTCACCAAAGCGTGTCTTAGCTATAGTAGTTTGTGGAAGCAACATTCTCGAATTCTGCGCGTCCTTTTGGCGCCCTATTCTGTTATAGGTCAATTAATCCTGCAAACACCGAAATCCCGAGGGATTCCGCTTTTAGTTCCAATAATAGCTAGGGTAAAGTAGCTGCGATACAAATCCCCCGTTACTGTCTATTCTAAAGCTAGCGCCACACCCTCCCTACATTGAATATTCTGTGCTCTTGTATCTAGGGTATTAAATCTTTCATTAGTTATTTGATCCTTTGATGATTACATTTTTTCCCCATATTTATCTTAAAAGAGAGAAGCAAAATCCCTGCGCTATCATTCTGTAATTCACTGCTGAAGTTAAGTTTTTGGAATCATTTCAGTTTACACAATTTAACAATAGCAATGATAAGATTAGTGTTTTCCCAGTAGACATAAGAATTAAGACTTTCTCAAGTAATTTCATTTCTTGGATTGCATATTCTCAAACTGATACAGGCCTGAAAGAAATATTTGCAATTGTTTCACTTTGGCAAGACTGAGATGAATAATGTTGGGTCAATCAGAGGGATATTGTTGAGATGTTTGTAAAGGATGTAGAATGTGAATTTAGTGGGTTATTCTTAGTGATATGTAATTTAATGATTTAGTTACATCAATTTAAATTGAGGGACATTATATTGTTTCTTAACTGATAGTGCATAGGTTGAATACCTAAGATCTCACACATATCTGGTTTCAGAGCAATTATTATTAGTATTATTTCTTTAAACATAGTAACAAAATATATAAGTTAGTTGGTTTGGGTTCTACCTTACCTTATCTTGATGTGGCCTGAAGGTAGACGAGTCACAAGTAATACGGAGGTTGTGTGAAGGAGTAGAATGTCCATTTACAAGTTGATGATTGTGTTTCCTGTGTTGAATGTATCCTGCTGTACAATCACTAAAATGACATAGTATTGAGTAACCAACTAATCATCACATTGTCAGTTTCACAAACATTATTGATAATGTGTTTTATTTTTGTTTTTTCACGGCCTAAAGTTAAGAGGCAGTGCAAGAATATGTGGCATCAAATACGCGTCGCTTGCATTGACCAACAGAGTACATTTTATATATTGACCGTCTCAGCTTGCGTCATTGTTTCATCTGTCAAATTGTCATATTAAGTAGGACAGAGATTGATGTTTAGGTATATATATGCTTCACAGTGTTTACAATTTTTATTTTTTATTTTTATCACGTACATTTATCATACTCACAATCATAATTACTTTATACTTCACTCTACAATCAGAATTACTTTAAACCTTTTGGCTTGGTTTATTCCGCCGAGGGACGTAGGTAGTAGAGTCTGAAGAACGCCACCAAACACTATTATTTACACATTGTAGTACCAAACGCCATTACAACACTCACCGAGGCTGTTGCTGAAAATCAGCGCTGTGGCTCGTTCTGATGCCACAGCATTTAAGCTGAGCAACGACCTAAGTCTTGCGCAAATACGACGTACAATTCCCACTTTTCCAGTCATTACAAAACCCAAAGATTTGAATCTTTGACAGAACATGAGGAGTATGTATCGGCATTGGTAATTTCTAGTCGTCAACAAACTGTATAATAATCTATGATGTTAATTGTCAACCATAAAAAAGAAAATTATTGTTTTATTATTTTTGGCCTGGAGTCCAAGTCTTTTGGCCACAAGTATATTAACACTAATTGATTAACATTAATTGACACTGATTAGTGTTAATTTGGTTGTTTCTGTTATAGATGAAAATAGTATATATAGATTTAAGTGTTTTGTTAATAAGTACATATTTAAGCATATACGTAGTCATGCCTTTGTCGAATATTTTCCTTACTGTGTGTTTGTGCGTCGACTTGCCGCAGGAATAAATTGTTTCTTTCTTTCTTTCTTTCTTTCTTTATAAGTATAAAACTGTGGTGCAGCTTACAACGCTCGGCTCCATATAAATATCATACGTTACCTTATTTATATTCATATCTTCTCAACCCTGCAAGATATCGAAATGGCACATACACGAAAATTTAAGATAAATATAGTATTAATCCCTAAAATTTTCATTGATACCCGATGAGCCGTTTCGAAGCCTATTCGAGATAAACTTTTAAACAGACTGACAGCCGAAAAGAGACAGGCAAGATCATATTGCTATAATCACCACGCTTGGCAAGGCGGATTAGTGATTGCAGTGTGTTTTGTTTTCTTTATTATGTATGAAATTAACTGCTGACGACTCACTCGCGTGTCATATGGCCTATGTCAAACATTATTTTCTTATGTGTCCCCAGGTAGGGGTGGTCCATGCCCCACGCGGCGCCACCAGCCTCCGCCATGTCGGCCCCGACACGTCACCCTCACTTCTACACCGTCGAGGTCGGCGATACACGCTTTACCATACTCAAACGCTACCAGAACTTGAAGCCCATCGGATCCGGAGCACAGGGAATAGTATGGTAAGTCTTATGCACCTTTTTTTTTTTTTGTTTTTTTTTTATTGATCCGGTGGAAATACCTCATGTACTTCCTTCGCCCCGGGAAAGGGCGAAGGGGCATGCCGGACTCCTACCGGCTAAAACCACCGGAGTGATCATCGTCGGCACCGAAGGGAGGCTCCAGGAACTCGAAAGATCTCCATCTAGAGCCACCCGTTGGTGCCACGCCTTTTGGCACATCTCGGAGGGGATGACTGTAAGTCTTTTGCACCTATGTTTTGCAGAGTCTAAATCTTTTTGCAAGGCACAGTTTCTAAAAAGCTCATTAATAAAGAGGTCTTCCATTTGTAGAGGCCAATTAAAAAATTGCAGTTTACAGATTGCAGACACACGCATTTCTAAATTATAATTAATATTATTTATTCCCCACCAAAGAGTCGTACGTAAGGGGTACCTCAAAATGTTTCAAATGGTTAAGGTATAATAAAGTACTCTTCGATGTTATTTGGAAGTTCAGTATGGGGCTTATCTCAAGATTTCCAAATGGCTTTGCGTTCAGACAGGTAAGACAACGAAAGCTTCATCATCATCATATCGGCCATTCATATGCTGAACAAAGGTCTCCCCCATAGATTTTCACAACTGTGTCATCAATTTGGGGGGTATTCGCCAACACTCACCATGCTTGGCAGGCGGGTTGGTGAGCGCAGTATGGCTACCGTTTCATAGAAGGGACGCTGCTGCCCATCCCTCTGGTTCGGAACTTCGACGAAAACTTCCTCCGTATTAATTATTCCATTGCTAAGCATTGTATACACGGCGGTTTTCGTTTACTTTAATAAATTACATAGTAAGGTTCCTTTTGAATCTCAAGTTAATTCCTCACTGGAAATCTTCGTGTTGCCAAGATGGACAGCTCTCCAAAAGTTAAGAAATTTTGTAATAAGTTGCTCAAAAGTACCGAGAGCTTTAAGTTTTCTAATTAAAGGGCTAAACATTTCTCATACCTTGGAACTAAGTAATTCATGGACTAATTATTGCGTCCTTTTCCCTTACTCGTATTTTCGTAAGATGTGATTTTAGGCACCTTATGTAATGTTCGCGCCACACAGAGTCAACTTTCGTGGTCTTCAATTTACGAAATTATAATTATTAATGTTTCGTTTCTCTTTACTTTCTCAAATCTGATTCTAGCTTTATTCCTACAGAACATGAGCATGCAAATTATACAGGGCATTGTTATGCGTCCTTTGCATATATAATACATTTCAGGACGGACTTTCTACCTTATTAACCTGGTAAAAAACGACTATGACCCCACTTTTCGTGTGGGGTTCTTCGTCCGTAGATATTTATCTCATCATTTTACATAAAACCATTATGCTTTCACCTATGAAACTGTTTGACTACGACACCGAATATATGACACAAGTACAATTATAATTTCCAAGTTTGTCACGCAAAATCATAGCGTGTGAAACATAGCACGACTCCGTTGCATCCCTGTTCGCACGCACACATGCATGTATTTGCACACTACACTACCACTCTTACCTTTATATGACACCCACATAATTTAATGCACTGTAGAGGCTTGTCAATGTGGACGTAGCCAGGAGGATGTACTTTTTTTCGAATACGCTTGCGTTTTGTGCCTACCTCACCAGCAATGCTGTTCTGTAATAACTCACTGGCAAACTCACTTCTTAATCCGCAGTGAAAATAAGTAAAAACAAAACGAAATTAGAGATTTCACTGTGGATTTTGAAGTGAACTCGCTGGTGAGTTCTTACAGGATAGCCACGCTGATGTTAAGCGAGAATGCGGTTGACAATGCAGCACGGTTACCAGCACTATTCGGATCCATGTTCTTGACAAGATAAATATAAAGCCTTGTGCAAATTTCTGCCTTGATTTGAAGTGTCGCCGCGTAATTTATTACATACGTTCTGTATGTCCCGCCTGTCCTCACATTCTGCACGTGTTTAGGACACGACTGATCATTACTTTATTTTTTAAACCAAGATTCATCATTTCGAAATGTTATCTCCCTGCCTTGGCTACGCCCACAGTCACCAATATAATATGTTTCTTTTATAGCTGATCCAGTAGTGTTCGTTAGCCGGTTAGAGATGGTTCAGTTTTACTCAGTCACACTCGGTGACAGTGTGTTCACGATACCGACCCGGTACACTGAGCTAGTGAGCCGCGGCGCGGGCGCTCAAGGGATGGTGTGGTAAGACCGGTCGCCATCTTGCAAACATGGCCGCCGCTTTCAATGTTTTCGTCTGCTTGGTTTTAGGATTAATACTAATATTGACACGATGATGAATTCCAGATACGACTATATTGCAAATATTTAGATTTTTACTAGGTCTAGAAGAATAGATCCATCGAAAAACATGTTGACTATTAATAGTGTAATACCCCAATATTTTAGGGTTCTATAGAAATAATGAAGGTTATTTCAAGGGTATAGTCAGTAGGTCATAGTGATGGCGTTTATTTAAAAACAAGATATAATTTCAAGTATACATTTCATTTAATTAAATAAAGAAGTTGCTACTCTAGCACATAAAGTAACTTTTCCTGTATTTTTTCTCCGTTTTATTACGAAAACGCACTCACGCAAACCACACATCATCATCATCATTTCAGCCAAAAAACGCCCACTGCTGGACAGAAGCCTCTCCCAAAGATTGCCACAACGACCGGTAATATGGATTTGTGTTTTGTACTCATTGGGGGGGTTTTGCCATAATCGCCACGCTTGGCAGACGGGTTCGCGATTGCAGTTGAGTTATAAATGTACTCGAAGGACGCTGCTGCCCATCCTCCGGCTAATCCCATAGTCGCCTTTTACGACACCCACGGGATGAGATGGGGTGGTGGTATTCTTAGCCGGCACCACAAGGCAGTAAAGAACACGCGCCGCTGAAAAAAATGGTGAATTTATTGAAATTCATAGAGCCTTATATTACAAAAAAAAAAACATTGTACGGACAATTAGTTTTTAATAAACGCGATCACTATAACCTGATCACTATCCTCTCGACATATGGGTGTTTTTGTAGGACTTATACATCATTTTTTATATTTTTTTATAATATTGTCGTGTGGTCAGAATGCCACCACCCCATTTCATCCCGTGGGTGTCGTAAAAGTCGACTAAGGGATAAACCGCAGGATGGGCAGCAGCGTCCTTCGAGTACATTAAGAACTCAACTGCGATCGCCAACCCGTCTGCCAAGCGTGGCGATTATGGCAAGACCCCCCAATGAGGACACTACACACCCATATCGGGCGTTGTAGTGATCTTTGGAGGAGGCCTGTGTCCAGCAGTGGACTTCATTCGGCCGAAATGATGATACATCATTTTATGAAATAATAGTTTAAACTATATTCAACACAATAAATTCCGTACTCACTATCTTCTTAAATTATCGAAGATACTAAACGATTTAACCTACACGAGCAATCGAAAATTGGATTACGATATTTCGAATTATAAATTAGATATTCAAATTATTCATTTTCATCTGTTAATTTGTACAATTTCATAACCTTGGTGGTTTTTCATTTTTACTTCATTGGGATCATTTCTTCATTACGCTGTTAAACATATTTTAGTCGAATTTATTAAAAGGGAAAAAGTTAGAGTTCGAATACATTAACGTAGACTGATTAACAACTAAACTATGCATAGTGAATACTAATATTAACAATTTGTATATTTGTCTGATTTTGTTTTATTGTAACTAACATACAAACCAACTTTTTGCGCTAAACATTAACAATTAATAACACAACTGAAACGGCAACAAGTTATCTGCATGGCTTCGTGCATCGGGGTAATTGTAATCATCAATTCATATTTCTACCCTTCTTATTTATAAAAAGATAAAACTTTGTATAAACCTTTGAATTAAAAGTATTTTTGTCCTTATCTTTCATTGTGACGTATGGTTTTGACGGATAAGGCCAACACACACTAAAATTAAACATAGTTTTATACAACGGTATCTTTTTGTGAATAAGAGAGCTAATGGTTGATTTCCATACCTTTATTATGTAACTACTTAAATCGACGTTTCCTCCAATGAGGACTATTTGAAAAATACACTTATTGGAGCGCTAGAGATGGTGGTGCTCACCAAGACTTCTAGCCAAATATCAATCTGAATTTGGTTTCTATTTTACAAATAAAAGTATAATAATAATTTCGGTGAATTCAATAGAATTTTCTAACAATGGAAACAAAGCAATATCTGTTTTGTATAATATGTATTGTCTTTCCTTGGATTGATTGTGAAAAACATAAGTTCTCTTGTGTTTCTTCTATCAATGCTAACTTGACTATTTGATTTGATCGTCAATTGTGATTATCAAGCAATTTATGGTCAAATTTCCATTGAATTCAACTTAACGATTGTACTCAATATTGTATTATTATAAAGTTACCTTTGAAATCAAAAGTTCGAGAAGTATCTACATACGCTAGCACCATCTCACGGGGTATAATTACTTCTTATTCTCAGGCACTACAGTATCCATTGCTTGCTTACTTTAGTAAATAGTTTTTAAATTTGGTTACAGCGCCGCATATGATACAGTGACACAACAGAATGTCGCCATCAAGAAGCTATCGCGCCCGTTCCAGAATGTGACGCACGCGAAGCGAGCTTACCGCGAGTTCAAACTTATGAAACTCGTCAATCATAAAAATGTGAGTACACACACGGACGCACACACAAACACGCACGCGCCCACACACACATGCACAGGCACGCACACAATTTAGCCCGCTACAATGAGCGGTTATATGCGATTATACAGCAATCTCCACACTTGGCAGACGGATCTTGATCGCAGTGTGTTGTTATTAGCACACGGAAGGATGTTGCTGCCCATCCACTTGATAATAACCCTTAGTTGCCTTTTACGACACCCAAGGGTGGAGAGAGGCGGTCTATTCTTTTCCAGGATCAGCACGAAATTTAAAACTTTTCCGCTTTCTTTTATCTCTTCAGATAATCGGTCTTCTAAACGCGTTCACGCCACAGAAGAGCCTGGAGGAGTTCCAGGACGTGTACCTAGTGATGGAACTGATGGACGCCAACCTGTGCCAGGTGATCCAGATGGACTTGGACCACGAGCGAATGAGCTACCTCCTCTATCAGATGCTGTGCGGCATCAAACACTTGCATCTCGCTGGGATTATACATCGGGTCAGTTTGAATTACCATGATTGTCTATATTCTCAAATTATAGAAGCCTTTTGGGAATCCAGGCTGGGGTCGTTCTGGGATCGGTTATTAAATACTTTTGCTGTGAGGTAGATAATTAAATTCCGAAAGTAAGGTCCATTGCTGTATATTTGCACAACGAAAAGTAAAAAGAGCAGTTACAGCTAAATATTATACAAACAAAAATATTAATATTATTCTATTATTTTCTGACCGTGTGCTGCCGGCTCAGAATACCACCACCCCATCTCATCCTATGGGTGTCGTAAAAGTCGACTAAGGGATTAGCCGGAGGATGGGCAGCAGCGTCCTTCGAGTACATTAACAACTCAACTGCGATCGCCAACCCGTCTGCCAAGCGAGGCGATTATGGCAAAACCCCCCTGTTGGTGCGTGATCCAGTTACCTGTATTTAGCGACTCAGTTCGATACTTTGTTCGAAATACGATGGGTTATCAAATAAATAAAAATGCAATGTTCTCGTGTGAATAATCAGTAGCAAGTGTAATCGTCCATTTTTATACAGCAGTCAAGGAAGAGGGTAGGGTAGGAAGAGGTATGGGTACAATCGTTAGCCAATCAGCGCACTTTATTACATGTTTTATTGCATCCTCATTGGGTGACGATCACGCGATCGGTTCGTAGCTGCATTAGATCCCAAACACCCCCAATGAGCACACAACACACCCATATCGTTCGTTGTGGTGATCTTTGGGGGAGGCCTGTGTCCAGCAGTGGACTTCGTTCGGCCGAAATGATACTATTTTCTGAACGCAGATTTGGATCAACCAAACCTGTTGGCTGTACCCAAAGTGTTCCCGGGTTCACATTAAACTTCACATAAAATGTTTGTGATGCCTTGCTCTTCTCGTTCCTCTGGTTTGGAGTCCCTTAGTCGCCTTTTATGACCTCCACAGGAGGAGATGGAGTGGTGCAATATTCTTAATCCGGAAAGCCTTGTATCTATATATGGGGGCAAAATAAATGATTTTATTTATTTCTTTGTAGCAATATAATTAAAGGGAAGGTTATTATACGAAACAGTTCCCTCTAAAAGATATTAAATCTTTGCCCATCGCACTGGATCCGGAAATAGGATTGCCAGAATTTCCTATCCAAACTTCAAAAGTTTGCATAAATAAATTAACTTAACACATTTTGTTGTTGTCACAGGACCTAAAGCCGTCCAACATAGTGGTGAAGAGCGACTGCACGCTCAAGATCCTGGACTTCGGGCTGGCGCGTACGGCCGGCACCACCTTCATGATGACGCCCTATGTCGTCACCCGATACTACCGCGCGCCCGAGGTAACATGCCTACAATGATATTAGGGCCCTCGACCTCATAATGACGCCCTATGTCGTCACCCGATACTACCGCGCGCCCGAGGTAACATGCCTACAATGATATTAGGGCCCTCGACCTCATAATGACGCCCTATGTCGTCACCCGATACTACCGCGCGCCCGAGGTAACATGCCTACAATGATATTAGGGCCCTCGACCTCATAATGACGCCCTATGTCGTCACCCGATACTACCGCGCGCCAGAGGTAACATGCCTACAATGATATTAGGGCCCTCGACCTCATAATGACGCCCTATGTCGTCACCCGATACTACCGCGCGCCAGAGGTAACATGCCTACAATGATATTAGGGCCCTCGACCTCATAATGACGCCCTATGTCGTCACCCGATACTACCGCGCGCCAGAGGTAACATGCCTACAATGATATTAGGGCCCTCGACCTCATAATGACGCCCTATGTCGTCACCCGATACTACCGCGCGCCAGAGGTAACATGCCTACAATGATATTAGGGCCCTCGACCTCATAATGACGCGCTATGTCGTCACCCGATACTACCGCGCGCCTGAGGTAATATGCCTACAATGATATTAGGGCCCTCGGCTTCATAATGACGCCCTATGTCGTCACCCGATACTACCGCGCGCCTGAGGTAATATGCCTACAATGATATTAGGGCCCTCGGCTTCATAATGACGCCCTATGTCGTCACCCGATACTACCGCGCGCCTGAGGTAATATGCCTACAATGATATTAGGGCCCTCGGCTTCATAATGACGCCCTATGTCGTCACCCGATACTACCGCGCGCCAGAGGTAATATGCCTACAATGATATTAGGGCCCTCGGCTTCATAATGACGCCCTATGTCGTCACCCGATACTACCGCGCGCCTGAGGTAATATGCCTACAATGATATTAGGGCCCTCGGCTTCATAATGACGCCCTATGTCGTCACCCGATACTACCGCGCGCCAGAGGTAATATGCCTACAATGATATTAGGGCCCTCGGCTTCATAATGACGCCCTATGTCGTCACCCGATACTACCGCGCGCCTGAGGTAATATGCCTACAATGATATTAGGGCCCTCGGCTTCATAATGACGCCCTATGTCGTCACCCGATACTACCGCGCGCCTGAGGTAACACGCCCACAATCACATTAGCGAGCTCATCAGCATGGTGACGCCCTTCGTCATCGTCGTCGATACTAAAACCGAGTTAACACGCCCACAACAACATTAGCGCCCTCATCTTCATGACGATGCCCTACACCGTTACCCGATACTACCGCGCGCTCGAGGTAATACGTCTCCAATAACATTAGCGCCATTGCGTTCATAATGACGCCCTATGTCGTCACCCGATACAACAAATCAGACTGGTAGTTGTAGAATTAGACGGCATGGTTGGTGCAGTGGCTGTTACAGTTGGCTTCTGCGCTCTGGATCGCGGGTTCAATTGCCGCACGGAACAAATATTTGTGTAATCTGCAGATAGTTGTTCCGGGTCTGGGTACTGTGTGTGGAAATTGTGTCTGTAGACGCACCCACGATACAAGAGAAATACTAGTGCGGGCAGGGCAACGCTTTTTAAAAGGAAAAGAATGAATTTTCGCTTTCAAACAAAAAAACAAACAATCTCTTCGGATTTATTATATTCAATCATCAATCAATCATTTCAGCCGAAAAACGCCCACTGCTGGACAAAGGCCTTCCCCAAAGATTGCACAACGACCGGTCTCGATTTGTGTTGTATGCTCATTGGCGGAGTTTTACCATGATTGCTACGCTTGGCAGTCGGGTTGGCGATCGCAGTTGAGTTGTTAATGTACTCGAAGAATGCTGCTGCCCATCCTTCGGCTTATCCAATAGTCGCCTTTTACGACACTCACGGGATGAGACGGGGTGGTATTCTTAGCCACGCCGTTTATTATATTAGTATAGATTAAATCTGTAAAATGGAAATATTGTCAACGATTTGATAAATATTGCCATATTAAATTCCTTTCAACTTAGAAGTATGTGTATATATAAATATGTATGCGACGTATTCACCTTTCATGTCATTTCGGCTTAATGAAGTCCACTGCTGGACACAGGCCTCCCCCAAAGATCACCACAAAGACCGATATAGGTGTGTTGTGGGATCATTGGGGGTTATCGCCACGCCTGGCAGACGGGTTGGCGATCGAAGTTGAGCTGTTAGTGTACTCGAAGGACGCTGCTGTCCATCCACCGGCAGATCCCTAAGTCGACTTTTACGACACCCACGGGAGGAGATGGGGTGGTGGTATTCTGAGCCGGCACCACACGGCAATTCACCTTAAGAATCTCTTTATGTCTTCAATCACAGGTGATCCTGGGCATGGGCTACACGGAGAACGTGGACATCTGGTCGGTGGGCTGCATCATGGGAGAGATGATCCGCGGAGGAGTGCTGTTCCCCGGGACCGACCACATCGACCAGTGGAATAAGATTATTGGTCAGTTCGCTTTAGTGTAAACAAGTAGTTACATGTATGGTGTTACATCAGACGCGCCATGTACAAATCTTTACCTTAACAAGTCTTTTCCACACTTGGTAACCTCGGCGGTCTAGTGTGATCTTACGAGGACCTGGAGCCCCCCTTCGGTGCCGAAAATGAGCGCTCCAGTGGTTTTAGCCGGTAGGAGGCATACCCGGAGAGGATCCTGGTCGGATCGAATCGGGCAAGATCTGGCTATGCTGGCAGAGCATGAAAATTGGCGTGCTGTGGTCTCTTTCTGTGAGTGTCATGCTACAGAAGGAGGTCGCTGAGCGGAAAACGGAACTTAATACATATCGCTCCTAAGTCGATGAGGTAGACAAACGTATAGTTTCATCACGACGCGCGGCTCTCAACAATGCGTAATGCAAAGGGCCTCGGAACGGTAAAGTTTAGATTCGGCCGACGCGTCAAAACTTTACCGTTCCGAGGCCCTGCCGACGTCACAATCACGTCATGCTACAGAAGGAGGTCGCTGAGCGGGATCGGTAGAGGGCTGATCCACCTGTAAGGGCAGACCCTTGGATGGATAGTCTGCGCAGTAACATAGTACATGGACATATTTCCCTCGCAGTCAGCAGTATTAATTATTAAAGAGCCGAGCCCGTCGATCAAATATATTAAAATACTGGCTGCCGACCCCAGTTTCGCACAGGCAGGTACATGCAAACCCGATTGCACTGCCACCTTTTTTTTATTTTGTTTTTATTGATGACCAGTGGAAATTCTACATGGAACTTCCTTCACCCCAGGGAAGGGTGAAGGGGTATGCCGGACTCCTACCGGCTAAAACCACTGGAGCGGTCATCTTCGGCACCGAAGGGGGGCTCCAGGTCCTCGTAAGATCACACTAGATGCAGCGCCACCTACCGGACCCACTTAAACATACATAATTTTTGTATCAATATCGGTCCGGCCGTTTAGGAGGAGTTCAGAACCATACACACGTACAGAAGAATTCATTCCGGCCGATTAAAGTCCACTGCTGGACACAGGCCTCCCTCAAAGATCACCACAACGACTGACATCGGTATGTTGTGTGCTCATTGGGTGGTTTTGCCATAATCGCCACGCTTGGCAGGCGGGTTGGCGATCGCAGTTGAGTTGTTAATGTATTCGAAAGACGCTGCTGCCCATCCTTCGGCTAATCCCTTAGTCGCCTTTTACGACACCCACAGGATGAGATGGGTTGGTGCTATTCGTAGCCGGCACCACACGGCAAACAGAATAATTACATATTTAATTTTTGCACGGACACGACGCACAAAGTTTATAATTATATAATCATAATGTTTAGCTTTAAACTGGTAATGTTGTTTCTCTGTTTAGTATTTTTATGTAAACAAAAATGATTTATTGTTTTTGGCCTGGATTCTGAGTCCTTTGGCCATATACCTAAAACTAGTTTTATGTTGCCAGTTTATGGAACTTAGGTCGCTTTTGTGAATTTTAAAAATATTGTGCTAATTTAAGTTGTGTGTGTCGTTAATGGTGCAAAAATAAATTATTTTTCTTTCTTTCTTTCTTTTCATATATGACATTATTTAATCATCCGCAGAGCAACTGGGCACGCCGTCGGCTGCGTTCATGGCGCGGCTGCAGCCCACCGTCCGCAACTACGTGGAGAACCGACCGCGGTACACGGGCTACAGCTTCGAGAGACTCTTCCCCGACATACTGTTCCCCAGCGACAGCAACGAGCACAACAGGCTCAAGGTAAGGCTGCTTATAGAAGATAAAGATAGAAGATCACCAAACTCAGATGCACTAAAAACATTTTAACAAAAAAATACCGACTTCAAATACCCTACCCGATATACAAATATAAAAAAAAACTTTTTTTATGAAGTTGGGCTAGGCCAGGTCTTAAATATAACTTCTCGTTGGTCTGCATGAACCATAGTTGGAGCATATCTGTTTTCAGTGGTTTTAATGTTTTTATATCGTGTATTTTTTTGTAAATAATTTTATTTGTTTCTTTTTAGTGTAAAGAAATGTAAAAACTATTTTCCAATTTGGTATCAGTATTTAACACTAAATACTGATACCAAATATATACCAGACCGTGTGGTGCCGGCTCAGAATACCACCACCCCATCTCCTCCCGTGGGTGTCGTAAAAGTCGACTAAGGGATTAGCCGGAGGATGGGCAGCAGCGTCCTTCGAGCACATTAACAACTCAACTGCGATCGCCAACCCGTCTGCCAAGCGTGGCGATTATGGCAAAACCCTCCAATGAGCCCACAACACACCCATATCGGTCATTGTGGTGATCATTGGGGGAAGCCTGTGTCCAGCAGTGGACTTCATTCGGCCGAAATGATGACTGATACCAAATTGGAAAAGTTCTTTACCGTAACGAGGCCCTGGCGACGTCACAATTAAAAAAATATCGTACAATGGTTGATATGTTTCCGGCAGGCGTCGCAGGCGCGTGACCTGCTGTCGCGCATGCTGGTCATCGACCCCGAGCGCCGCATCTCCGTGGACGAGGCGCTGCTGCACCCCTACATCAACGTGTGGTACGACGAGGGGGAGGTCAACGCGGTCAGTATCTTGTACTACGACCGTAACCATTTTTTTTTTATTTTTTTAAAAACGTTGCCCCACACTAGGATTTCTCCTGTGTCGTGGGTGCGTTTACAGACATGAATTCCACATACAATACACCCAGACCCGGAACAACTATCTGCAGATCATACAAATATTTGTTCCGTGTGGGAATCGAACCCACGACCCGGAGCGCAGCAGTCGACTGTATCAGCCACTGTACCAACCAGTCCTACGCATTAGGAATTAGAATCTGCAGTTTCGAACATAATCTTATCATGATTAGAGACAAAATGTGTACTCGGTACAGTGACACATTCTAAAGCTCTGAAGGTGAGCTCAAAAATAAAAATTTTGTTTGAATATATTGAAAGAAATTGCGGGACGAGCGCTCGTTTTAATAATACAATAACTTATATTATTTTACGCTCAACATTTCTAAGTTATCACATTTTTTGTTCCGAAATCCGGTCTCTATTTATAAAGTCTGATTATAGCATTGAGGATTAAACCAAACTCGACGCTTATGTTGATCGTATCCTAAGGATAATAAAATCAATCCAAGCTCAGACTTTTCCAAGGTATATGTACTTTGGATTGTTTTTTCTTTCAAATTCGTAGTTTTTTGTATAATGTTACTTGTTTTTTTCCACATATGTACTTCACATTAAGTATATTAGTATAAAACTATAATTGGCTGTGTGTAGTATGTGTTGTTTACAAGTTTTATACTGTTAATTCTGTTGATTTTTTAAGGAAAATGTTGTCCATTCCTTGAGAATCTATGATCCAAATTTCATAGAAAATAATTATCTATAACAGTGTGGAAATGTGATCTTTATCTCGAGCAAATTGTGTACCTTAGGAGGGCAGAATGCTGGCGAAAATATTAGGTATACAGTATTTGACAACAAGCTTACATTTCAAGGAATTTTTTTATGAAAGAAACTATAATATTTGTCTGAAAAATGAAACGATGATTATACGTGTTATTAAGAAAATGTGGTAATGTCACGAATAAATTGATATCTGAGGTTTAATGACAATGCGGTGCTACTATTGTTTCAGAAGTAACGTGTTTAAAGTTTACAGATATAAAATTTACATTTATAAACATTCAGACCTGAAACAACTGACTGACGGCACGGTTGGTGCAGTGGCTGATACAGTCGGCTGCTGCGCTCCGGGTCGTGGGTTCGATTCCCGCACGGAACAAATATTTGTACGATCTGCAGGTAGTTGTTCCGGGTCTGGGTGTATTGTGTGTGGAATTTGTGTTTGTAAACGCACCCACGACACAGGAGAAATCCTAGTGTGGGGCAATGTATAAAAAAAAAAAACAAAAAACAAAAAAACAAAAAAAAAAACAACGATCTGTAGATCACATAATTGTTCCGTACGGTGATCGAATATGCGACGCGTAGCACAGAAACCCAATTGCGCCATCCAATGAATGCGTCATCATCATCATTATCGTCGTCAAAGTCCTCCCCAGAGATTTCTACAAGTGTCATTAGTTGTGGGGGAAATATGCCAGTACCCACCACGCTTGGCATGCGGGTCGGTGATCGCAGAATGTTTTTGTTTTTTTTTTAAAAACGTTGCCCCACACTTGGATTTCTCCTGTGTCGTGGGTGCGTTTACAGATATGAATTCCACACACAATACACCCAGACCCGAAACAACTACCTGCAGACCCCACAAAAATTAGTTCCGCGCGGGAATCGAACCCGCGACCCGGAGCGCAGCAGCCGACTGTGCCACTAATGGGCCTAAGTAACGAGTTCGGTGTGCGCAGCCCGCGCCCGCGTCGTACGACCACTCGGTGGACGAGCGCGAGCACACGGTGGAGCAGTGGAAGCAGCTCATCTACCACGAGGTGGTGGAGTATGCCGCGCCGCCCCCACCGCCGCTGGCGCCGCCGCACGACCTCGCGCAGGCCGCGCTCGCCACATAGGTACGAAATACTTTTTAACACCTGTGGTCTAATGACAATTAAAAAAAAAAAAAAAAAAAACTTGCTCCGGATGTGCGATTTCTACAGCGTCCAGTTACATACTGAGTATCGTCATCTTGGAGGAAATTTGCCAGTACGCACCGCGCTTGGCAGACAAGCTGGTGAGCCACAGAAAGGACGCTGCCGCCTCATCCCTCTAGTTTAGAGTCCCATTATCGCCTTTTATGACATCGACTCGAGGAGATGGAAGTGGCGCTATATTCTTAACTAGCTGCGACCCGCGGTTTCACCCGCGTTTAATTTAAAAAGAATTTAGAGTACTTCAACATAGACCCTTGACATAGAATATATATATATATATGTATTGGATTTTTTTGTGCGGAACCCTAATTATTTTTCTAGCCTAAGTTATTCCTTATAACATCAGCTATCTGCCAGTGAAAGTCCCGTCAAAATCGGTCCAGCCGTTTCGGAGATTACCCGGAACAAACAGACAGACAGACAGACAAAAAATATAAAAATTTGTTTTTTGTTATATGTCTCGTATATACTTTCATATGCATTTAGTAAAAAACTGTTATTTTGACATTACAAACAGACACTTCAATTTTATTTATTTGTATAGATGTATAGATACGGACACCACACGGAAAAGGCAGAACGGTAAAGGTATCATCACCAGCATTACTGTCCCACTGCTGAGCACGGGCCTTTTCTCACCATAAGGGTTAGGCCTTAGTCCTCCACGCTGGCCTAGTGCGTGTGTATTGTGTGCTCATTAGCGAAATTTTACTATAATCTCAGTTGATTTTACCATAATCACAGTTGAATTGTGTTGTAATTAATGTACTCGAAGGACGCTACTACCCATCCTCCGGATAATCTCAGTCTTTTTTTACAATACCCGGTTAATGTCAAGAGAATGGGTGGCAGCATCCTCCCGTGTGCTAATAACAACATACTGCGATCACCAACAGAGCACATGTCCAGCAGTGGACGTTTATGAACTGGCGTATGAGTGTGTGCGTCTGGCTATGAGCGCATATGTCTGTGTGTTTAAGCGTATGCACGCATGCATGCGCGTGAGTGTGTGAGAGAGAGAGCTGCGTGAGTGCGAGTGTATGTGGGTGTGTGAGTGCGAGTGTGTGGGTGTGTGCGTGTTTGTGAGAAAGAGAGAGAGAGAGAGCTGTGCGAATGTGTGTGGATGTGTGCGTTTGTGTGAGAAAGAAAGAAAGCTGTGTAAGAGTGTGTGGGTGTGTGCGTGTGTGTGAGAGAGAGAGCGTGAGTGTGTGTGTATGTGTGCTTACTTACTGCTTGCTGTCCAACATTCTAATGTTATGTGTTGTAGGTTCCAGCCGAGCTGACCGCCGAGATCTAACCCACGGACACAGTGTGCTAGGACAATTTTCAACGCATAATACCGAAACGTGTGTCGTGGGCGCGGCTCCTCGCGACGTAGCCGATCCGGCGGGAACTAAGCTGCAAGTGATCGATTAGCATGTTATACATACAATAACTTACCGATGTATATATTTATCGTGGAAATGTTATGTGCAATACGACGGAATGAAAACAAGTGCAAAGTATAGAAAAAAAAGTAATTTGGCGCGTTCATCTTCTTGTGTACGGAGAGTGAATGTTTCAGAGACTACGATTATAAAGATAGGCAGCATAACAATAACCCGTAGCGTAGCTGAAGTAATTTGTACTCTGTGTACTGGTTTGTTTATATTATTTTAAATACCGTTATCGACTTGTCTATTTGTAGTTTCTTCCCGTTTCTTATGATATAAATAGTGGTAAGCTGTAATTTTAATTTACCAATATGGGACGCTTTTAATATAAGCTCAACAGTTTGAATGTTCGGTTCCTACCAACCCCATCCGTGTCTCACGACTTTTGACAATTAATTTGCATTAAGGAGTGCCTTTTGCGAATTGCTAATAAAAAGTTTGTGATCATCAGCATGTGGACTGACTTTGATATGTTTAAATATTTTTGTAATGAAAATACATTAATGAATAAATGACTTAAGTGATTCCCCGTTGATGCAATATTTTATCTATGAACTTTTAGTTTTAATTTATAGTATAATTAATGTATTCGTAACTATTAATAATAAAGAGTTGAGCTTATACTGTTTTATTGTAAAATATTAAGTTTAATTTGATTGCGCAATTATGAATTTTTATTATATTTTACTATTAATGCATGCATGGTCACTGTAGCAAATTTCTCCTGTTACACCACTTCGCCAATAACTCGATACTTTTCTAAACGAATTATAAATACAGTGGCACCTACAACATATTCGCCACAGGTACTCGTTTACTATTGAGATTTGTATGAATTTGCAATTGTGACATAAATAATGAGTGATCCATGTACGTGTATTATATTTTGTTTCTTAGCCATATACATCGTCTGATAGTTACTCGGGATTTTGTGATGTTCATAGTTTTTTCGTATGTAGGCCCTAGTTACGTTGTTGATAATTGTAATGAGTGTACGAGAGTAGATTATTAAGTACATTTCTACCTAATTAGTCTCTTATAGGTCACCTCACACGTTGCTGAAGAGAGCTGAAACCGAAATACGTAATAGACATCGAGTTCTCATAGACAATAGTTAACGTAAACATTTTTTTTTTTAATATCGTGTAGAGCATTTAAATTGAGGTTGTTAATCCCAATTCGCGGGAAATAGTTTACATAAGTTGAATCCTTGATTCGAAAGGTTCGCTTCTGTAGAGACAAAATTGTCTTTTTAGGATTTTTTAATAATAATCCTAATCTCTACTAAATTTAGGGTTCCACAGTACAGAATTATATTTTCAACACGCTCTCATGAAGTGTTTTTGTTTTCCTTTCTAAAAAGGTTTAACGTGTGAGGGATTCGTAGATTATTGTTTGAAACCTCACTAGGTAATATAATAATGAATAAGGATAATAAAGAACGGATGGTTTCAGCAAATAGCACAAAGCTATAGAAATAAATGTTGGACTGTAACATGTTTGTGATGGGCGCATCATTTTGTATAATCGTTAATAATGTTATTACGAAAGCAATAATACATAATACATCATTTTCTTATTCGGCTTCGTGAGCGGTCATACATCAATGATGACATATTCTAATGATTTCGCCTCAAAACATATCACGGACGATACAACAGATTTAATTTTCCACACACAAGATTTTTCATTAAACGGTGAATTGATCGCTCGTTCGTTTAGAATGGTCCTTTACTTTTGTTCCATGGCATTACAGGTACACGAGAATATTAAGAGTAATTGAAATACAATCAGTTTTATGCTTATCGCTATTATACTGAAATCTTAGGTAACTTTTTGGCTGCACTAACATCCTGAGAGCATATCACAGCGATGTTAGGATGGAAGTAAAGATTAAATTGTAATAGTTGGTCTTTAAGAGTACACAATAGTACTTAGTATTTTAGGTCTAGTACAAAATCTGTAAATATAAACATTATCTATGGAACGAAAGTGAAGTGAACAACCTTAGCACATTGTGTTTATCACTTATAATAAATAAAAAAACCACAACTGTACGTCCAAATTGTCCATTTATACGTTAATGTACCTATTACAAATTACAATAATATAATCATTAGAATGTATTTAGTACACTTGGTAAACAAGGTGTTAAGGTAGTCGCAATGTTGAGATGCAGGCCGCGCGGCTTCTAGCTGTATACATACTTGAGTTAAACACTTCAATGACTATCTAAAAACAACTTATTTTTATTGTACACGTAAGTTATTTCATATTTTAACTGAATAAAATCGAAATGGTTATTATATATGGTGTGTTTGATTTGTAGATTAAATTGATAGTGCTAACGTTGTATTTGATTTACACAGATTCACAATTGTAATCGCTTGGAATCAGAAAATGAGTGAGTGAGCATGGCAGACCGATACTACCAGGCCAAAGGCAAAGTGTACTAAATAATAACATTAACGACTACATGATGCTCGCACATTTACAATTCAGATCTTCATTTCAATTCGTCGGATTAGGCGTCGGGCCACTCGAGACAAGCTTAGTACAACAGCAGCTGATTTGATTTGCAAAAACATTCATCTATTACTTCCCGAGTTCCAGGTGGCTCCTCAATTCAGATGTTCAGATTGAGGAGCCACTTTTACATTGATATATTTTAGTACAAATTCCAAATCAAATCAATCTTTATTTGCAAGAAAATGTGGTAGGTACATAGGTTGTTACAAGTCATAGTAGTTAGCGATCAGCACATCTTTGTCAGATTATTGACACGCAAATAGTGTAGTCACAAAAATTATTAAAAAGACTTTATCATTATATTGTAATAATTCAAATTATACCTTCACCTATTATCAATTTTATTCTTATTATTGGTTAGTATAGAAACTACTAATATTCATAATTTTAAGATATATGACTATTAGTGTAGTATTAAATATGTCATTATTATATATTCCAATGAAACATTTGCCACAATACATATTACTATTATTTGTCACTATTAATGAACTCCTCCACATTATAAAAACATTTCTTTATAAGCCAACATTTTAGTTCTTTTAAAAATAGGGAGGTTCGTAGTAGCTTGAAGTTATTTGGAACAGCATTATAAATACGACCACACATCACAAAGCCGTTTTTTTTGTAAAGAGTAGTTCTTGGCACTCGCTGTAAGACAATTCTATCCGGATTTCTGGTGTTTCTCGGATATATCTCATTTGCTCTGGCAAAGAAGGAAGGATGTTGCCTCACAAATTTTGCAACTTGATAAATGTACATGCAGGGCAAGGTTAAGAGGTTTAGTTTCAGAAACAGAGGCCTGAATTTGTCCTACTAGTTAGTACCAGCTGCTGTGGTGCTAAGGGTGTGAATATATTTTTAAAATCTCGAGTGGCTCCTCAATCCATACCTACATTGTATGGGGGTTATTTCTGTATGAGGCTAGGAGAAATTATAATAGTTTCAAAAATGGGCTCATTGTAGCTCCGGTTCACCAATACAGCTACCCCATTTCATCCCGTGGGTGCCGTAGGCAACAAAGGCAGTTTGGAACCCGGTGCGTTCCATTAAGCACTTTGGCGGGTAAACCACCAACACTAGCATACCCAAGGCGCGTTGGTGTAAGGCAGGCGGCCGACTGTAACACCTTTTTGCCAAAACCTTTGCAATATGACTCGTAGTAAGTATGATCATCCAACCCTAAGTAACTTGGAACCTAAATAGTTTTAAAAATGTAGAATACCCATTTTTAGGGTTCCGTACGTCCGAATGATAATTGGCGGAACCCTTATAGGATCACTCGTGTGTCTGTCCGTCTGTCGCAGCCAATTTGCTCCGAATCTACTGGACCAATGATGTTGAAATCGTGTGATACTCCTTGGCCGCGCCACAGTGAAAGTACCCCAAAAACTTTTTTTTTGGTACAGTACACATATGGATTTCTGCGACGCAAACACTGACATGCCGTACCGTAGCCATGTGGTGCCAGCTAAGAATACCACCACCCCAACTCTTCCCATGGGTGTCGTAAAAGGTGACTATGGGATTAGCCGAAGGATGGGCAGCAGCTTCCTTCGAGTATAACTATAACACAACTGCGATCGCCAACCCGTCTGTCAAACCCTCCAAAGAGCGCCCACAACACAAACCCATATCGGTCGTTGTGGCAATCTTTGAGGGAGGCTTCTGTCCAGCAGTGGACGTTTTTCCGGACAACGGGAACTAAATGAAAAAAAAGAACACTGACGTATATCATAAATAAATGAATTTTGAATATGTTGGAGAGCAATATAGAAAACTAAAGGTTAATGTTTTGCAAACTGTACCGTGTAACGAATATGAAAGGTCCGTACTGTGAGGGTCTCAATGTTATATCTCATAATATATAATAATCTAAACTATATAATATGCATATAATAATCTAAACTAGTACAGCCAAAATTTCGCATAGCTAAAGTCCATACTTCTTTTATGGGATATAGTATAAAATACCGGAGACCGTGCTGCAATTACCGCTAAATACATTTAAAATATTTGGAAAAAATTACTTATTATCATAACTTATTGACATGCCATCTTGTTGTTGCATGTTTTGTGACATAAATTTATTCAGATTTACTTTTCTGACATTTCAATTATTATTTTTTGACATGACAATATTATTATTTAATATTTACACCTGAACTTATTATTGTATAATTTTTTATATTACACTGGTTTATGATTTGATATTGACACTTTTAAGACTTTACTATGTTTAATGTAGGAACATTGTCTTTATTTAACCTGAATGTTCGAGAACATTGTACACATAAATATTGTAACATGATTTTAAAAGAGTAACCATGGAGTTTCTTGCCCGTTCTTCTCTATAGGAAATATACATCTTGGAACGTGGCAACTAAAGTCTTGACGATTCATAAGTGCTGTTATGTTAATGGTTTAAAATAAATGAATAAAAATCTTTTTATGTTATCTTAAATCTTATCTTATCTCCGAAACTACAGAGCCTAAAATTTTTAAGTAAACATAGATAATCTCTATCTACTATACAGGTGTCCAGTAAATAGCACGACATACTGCAGGGGGTGCGAGCTTGGGTCAATATCTACCAAAAAAACACAATATATGTTCAGCAAAATCTTACGGATTTGAGTAACTTTAGTCGGTATCTCTGTGTAAACTCTTAACTAAATATTTTCATTACTGCGTCACGAATTTGTCGTTATAGTTTCAGATCGAATTGATGAATGGCATCCGAAGAGAGTACATTTAAGGTACATTTATTGGATTATAAAAAAATCTATCAAACAATGTCTATTGCTAACGTTGTCTGGCTGCAGAGTATACTCTATAGCCGCACCACATACGCATTTCTAAAGTAATAAGATTTTCATATCTTTTTACATTGTATGAAAAAGTACAGTTTTGGCACATTTATTTAGAGTCCATTATGACCGGGACACCTAATAGTTTATAAAATGCTTGGTGGTGCAGCTGCAAAGGATTGCTCTATGGCCGCGCCACAAAGATTTCGTTATAATATCATATTCCACTAAGGTACAATTTTTGATATGTCACATAATATAAAGTACATAAAAGGTACATCTTATTTATAAACATGTTTTTGGAGTACATCACTGTGGCGCGGCCAGGGAGTATCACATTCGGTTCTACTATAAGGGGTGACATGTTTACCCTTCGAGATGTGCCTACGGCCCAAGGGCGGTCCAGCCTTCGAGTCAGGGTAGTGAAGGTCCAGCCAGGACGGGCTTCAAAACGTGTATGATGCGCCCGCCTAAGTTGGGAACTCTCTGGCCAACTACTGAAACGCCATTTAATATTTAAATTATTTGAGACGCCTGACTTCGGAATTTAAATACCAAGTGGCGTTTCAGTAATCGGCCGTTTGGCTCTTTTATTTTTATTTATGCCTGACTACACAGTTTTGTAAAAACCGTATCTCACCGATAATTATTCTCAGTCATTCTCGTATTTCGAGAAAGAGGTCAATTGTCGAATCCGACTCGGCTGGGCAGCGTTCGGGAAACTTCGCAACGTCTTTTCGTCAACAATACCGCAATGCCTAAAGACGAAAGTCTTTAACCAGTGTGTGTTACCAGTGATGACATATGGAACAGAGATGTGGTCACTCACAATGGGCCTCATAAGAAAGCTCAAGGTCACTCAGCGAGCTATGGAGAGAGCTATGCTTGGTATTTCTCTACGAGATCGAATCAGAAATGAGGAGATCCGTAGAAGAACTAAAGTTATCGACATAGCTGCAAGGATTAGTAAGCTGAAGTGGCAATGGGCAGGGCACATTGCTCGTAGAACTGATGGCCGTTGGGGCAGAAAGGTTCTCGAATGGAGACCGCGCACCGGAAAACGCAGCGTGGGACGACCTCCAACGAGGTGGACAGACGACCTGGTGAAGGTCGCTGGGAGTCGTTGGATGAGAGCGGCATGTGACCGCTCGTTATGGAGATCTAAGGGGGAGGCCTTTGTTCAGCAGTGGACGACCTGTGGCTGATATGATTCTCGTATTAAAAATGGCCATAGAGAATAGAGTTCAAACTTATCCAAGACCGACGTAAGTTTGAGAGGGACTATGTCTCTGAATACGAATTTTGAAGATGCGCTTAGCCACTACTTGGCTTAGAGCGTTCTTAGCCCGTCTTACGTTCATATCTCTGAATCTCACCCTTACATGACCCTAAACATTAGTATCTACATTGAGTCAAAAGATCAACAGGTTGCAAAAAAGTTTGGAATCCGATCGAAGGTGAACGGTCGAACGGTATTTCCCACGTGAACAGCTGCTAAACTATACAAAGGGCAAGCTCGATCGTGTGTAGAATACTGATCTCATCTGGGCGATAAGTGAGTGAGACGGGCGAAAAAGATTCGCACATCTAATCGCGTCGGTGTCCTCAAGGCGACTCTGGGTTGAGCTGGAGGATGGGCGGCAGCGTCCTTTGAGTACATTTATAACCTAACTGCGATCGCCAACCCGTTGGCCAAGCGTGATGATAGTGGCAAAACCCTTCAACGAGCAACACAATACAAACCCATACCGTTGCGTTGCACCGTTGTGGCAATATTTCGGGGAGGCTTCTGGCCAGCAGTGGACGATTTTCGGCTTGATGAATAAAGCGAGTAGAATTAAATGGTGATCTAGAATTTTAAAATACCTTAGTATTCATTTTTATAATGATACTGAATCAGTTATCATAGTCTTTACAAATAATATTTTCTTTTCTTTGGATTTAATTACTTATAATCTCACATCAAGTTATAGCAAATTATCTCATAAACAATTATAATATTAAAACATTTCTGTTATTATTACCGTAACAAAGAAACCTTTCTTTCTTGTTATTTTATGTAGGAACAGGAACAAGTAAATATTATTATTATTATAGTGTGAAATTGCAAAAGGCAGTTTAGTTGACAGCGTAAACTGCCTGGAAATAAGCCTAATCTAATAAGGACCAGCGGTCCTGTTCTGTTCTCAAATATCCAAACTCAATGCTGTTAGTCACTATGGCACTAGTAAACCTGTGACAGTGTTACTATTTATTTATTTATATACTCTTTATTGTACACCACATAATACATACATAGAGATAAATATTTAAAAAGATACATGTACAATGGGCGGTCTTATCGCACAGGGCGATCTCTTCCAGACAACCTTTGGATGGACAGGAAGAAAGGAGAGAGATATTGGGCTGTCAAGTGTACAATATATCATACACAATATTACTTAGACATAAAAATATAAAATACATAACAATATATACAATAAATATTATATATATATATATACTATAATATAAAATATACTAATAAACATCAAATATAACTAGGATAGGAGAAGAAAAATGAGAGAAAAAGGTAATGCTCCTTCACCATTACTATTTTGGATGGGTTCAAAAACTTTACTGTAAAAGTCTTCATAATGAACTTTTTTAATCGATTACGTGATCAATAGCAAAAGTCATAATCAATTATAGTCGATATTATGATAAACTAAAATTAATAATTTAAAATCGATTAAGTACAACACAATTTCCATGGCCATTAAAAACTGTCCAACTGTCAATGTCAAACAAAAGCTAAAGCTATAGAGCTAAAGCTAAGCTACGAAAGTACGATAAAGGACGATCGGTGGAAGAAAAAACGAAAATAGATCTGATATAGTGGGACGAATTACATAAAATAACATCTCTAATGTTATGGTATAATTCAAATAATTATCTCGTTTTATAGTTTTACACAAAGCCCCAAATATGTCGGAGAAAGATAAGTCTAAAGGAAATGTCCAAACAAAACACATTCCTAAAGACGCGCATGTTATCATGTCAATAATGAAGGAGGTGGGCATCACGGACTATGAGCCTCGGGTCGTCAACCAGCTACTTGAGTTCACGTATCGCTATGTTACATCTGTATTGGACGACGCGCGGGTTTTTGCTACCCATGCTAAGAAAAAAACAATAGATCTGGAAGACGTGAGACTTGCGGTTCAGATGCAATTGGATAAGTCGTTCACGAGCCCGCCGCCGAGAGAGGTTCTTCTGGAGATATCGCGGGTAAAGAATGTGCATCCGTTGCCGATGATTAAGCCACACTGTGGTCTACGGTTACCCCCGGACCGGTGAGAAATAAACAGTTTACTTTGTTTCGAGAAAACTAGAATTAACGCAATGAATACGTACAAGTTTTTTATTGATATTGCTCTGTATGTTTTTGTTTTTGATAGTGAAATGCACAACTTATACAAATTCAACTATAGAGTGCCATCACAATTCATTGTATCTCCGCTTTTGAGGTACCTGTTAAAATTAGTACAGCTTTTTTTTTTATAAGTGCAGTCAAAATTAATAATATATTCATGTATTAAATGTTATAATAAAGTACCACAGTCATTTTTTTTTTGGTAAACATGACTATGCAAACAAGCATAATAAATTATAGATAAAATCTCTGTTAAAGTGCTTGTGCTGGACAAGCTCTGCAAGACCACATACACATGATGTAATTTAATTATTATGACATTAACAGCATTCTATTGTGACAGCAATGACAATGTTGTGGGGTAATTTGCCAGTACTCACCATGCTTGGTAGGCAGGTTGGTGAGCAAGGAATGGCTGCTGTTCCCCAAAAGGGATACTGCTGCTCATCTCTCTGGTTAAGAACCCTAAGGGCCGGAATTAATAATCAACCTTATCCAAAATCATTGGATTTTGTATCACGGATATATCTGTTTTTGTGTTAAATGTTATCATAACACAACAACAGATGAATTTTCAAATTTATTATATCTGAAGATTTCTTATTAGATCCATTATTAATTTCGCCCATTAGTCGCCTTTCACGATATCTACGAGAGGAGAGAGTGGAACTATGTTGTTAATTTGATATTACATGGTTGAATATATAATATACATCTCCTAATTAATATTTGTCTCACAGTTACTGTTTATCATCCTGCAACTACCGTCTTAAGCCAGCCACAAAGAAAGCTGTGACCAAGACCACAATCTCAGCAATACCAGCTCTCAAGACTGTCACTACATCGAAGCCGCCTCCTAACCAAAATGTTGTGGTGAAGAGACCACCCAGCACCATTGTCAACGTGTCTACTCCCAAACCAACTGTTATTCCTAAACCTGTACTGAAATTCACATCTAGTAGTAAGGTAAGATTATGAATTAAGTTCTGCTTACTCTACCAAGCATGCGAATCTACCACAGTCCTCTGTTAGTTCAGCAGGCCTAAGACTTTGAGAACAGGCCATGTTTAGCGGCCTAGCACGAATGCTTTGATGTATAGTAAAATAAACGCAACTTAAATGCAAGTGAATTTGGAATCGAAAATAGAACCACCCTACAGCATTTTTGTTTAAATGTATGCGACAAACAATTTTGTATCATATGTAGAAATGAATAAAGCCTTCAATTTAAAATAAATTATGTGCAAAACAAGAATTTTCTATTCAAAATTCCCTGACATTAGCGTTACGTTTACTTTACTATTCGTCACAATATTCGACCCACAGGACTGGGCCCTGGGAAATCACAGATGAATCATAATTGACAGCGCGGTTGGTGCAGTGGCTAAGGCATTGGCTTTCTGCGTTACGTGTCGCGGGTTCCATCCCCGCACGGAACAAATATTTGTATGATCTACAGATAGTTGTCTGATCTACAGATACATGTCTGGGTGTTTGTGCATGTGAGATTTGTCTGTAAACTGTGCGACTGTATGACAGCAATCCCAGTGTGTGGTAACATAAAAAGAAAAACAAAAAGTCGTAACTTATTTGAAAGAATGAAAAATCCGGGAATTCCAGAACTTGTGGAAACTGGAAAAACCGGTTACAATGCCCTAAGCTGGTCTCATCGAATGTTGATTTCAATTACTAAGACAGTCGTATATGTGACTGCAGACTATGCTTGTACTGGTGGTGGCAATCTATGCTATTGTGTATGAATAGTTAGTAAGGCCATCAATTGATAGCTTGGTTTGTGCAGAGGCTGGGCAGTGGGATGCAGACAGCATTACATTGCCCATTATATGTTTCATCTTTGGAGGGGAAAAAATATTGGGATAGTTATTCTGACCCAAATCCACACATAAACATAACTAAACAAATGATGATGATTGTAAACTGTACTCATGTTTTTTTTTTATAAAACATTGCCCCATTCTAGAAATTCTCCTGTGTCGTGGGTGCGTTTACAGACATGAATTCAGTCACTGCACTGCACCAACCGTGCCGTTTAACCGTGATTCAGGAGAAATCTTAGGGCGTAGATTTTATAAAAACAAAACAGTGTCGCCACTTAGGTTTTTGCGATTATTATTCATTATGGCAACCCTTTAAAATAAAACAGTATACGGATTACATGTTCGAAATGTGAGGAAAAATACAAACCTAAAATATATGTGATGTAATTCGTTTAAAAAGTGTTTTATTATAAAGGGTTGCCACTATTAGAGGCAGACAGATTTAAGCGTTAGCGACAGAATAGTACACGGGTACAGCCACGTAATTTTGGAATGTGAACAGTTTTTACAAGTTTTATTTTTCAGTGTTCACATACCTAACTGATTTCTGGTTTAAGGTTGTCGCAAAGCCCGCCGTCAGGGTAACGGCAGGTCCATCCTCACATCATCCTGTGAAAATGGAGTTAGATGAACAAATCTCACAGAAACGAAAGCGGGAAGATGATGACTATGACACGTAGGAGTATAATTATAAGATTTGATTTATTGAAATAAGGTAACGTTAGTGTATTTTTACTAGTGGAAATAAAACACTATATTTACGGTGTGTTTTATTTTAATTTCTAATTTATGAAATGGCACAATTCATAATTCCGGCTAGCGCAAATTCACCTGCAATTGTTCTACGCGGTAGCATTTTCGCCTCTTAAGCCAAAAACAATATCTGCTAAAGGCTAAGATGTTTTTATAAGTGTAGATGCGTTCTACGATGGTCACATGAAAGCAAGGTAATTGCCCGAAGTTTACTTACTCGCGCACCGACCAGTCTCGCGGCTTGACGTTAATCATAAGCGTAATTTAGCAACATAATGCGAAGAATTAATGCCGTCACGGTGTACGAAGTATCCTGCAATTGTGAGAAAAACGTTATATTTCTATAAATCAATAGATTTATATATGAAATAAAATGAAATGAAAAAATGAAATGAAAAATGATGAAATAAAACGACTGTTTTTACACTGTTTTAAACGTCACGTGACTCGATATTGTAAATAATAAAACAATTTAACGAAACAAAATACTGACTTCAAAAGCCCTACATGACGTATCATTTAAAAAAAACACTAAAAAGAAAAAAGAAAAAAACGTTGCACTCCGGGAGTGCCGACAGAAATGAAAACTTTTTTTTTATTGAGACGCGTTCGCGGTCTGCTATATGTACATGCATATATGCACACACTAGCTACGTCTCGTAACGGTGTCGCGAGTCCAGAGATTTTATCTCATCTAAAAATATGCGTACCGCGCTAAAAGAAGTTTTCACTTCAAAAAGTACTTTATTTATGAAGTCGGGCGGGTCCAGGTCCAGGTTTAAAATATAACTTCTAGTTGGTCTGCATGAACCATGGTAGGGGCATACACGGCCCCGCCCGTCTTCATAAATAAAGTTATTATTTTCTTTTTAGTTGTTTTTATATTTTTATATCATGTAGGGCTTTTGAAGTCGGAATTTGTTTTGTTAAGAAGTTTTATTCGTTTCTTTTTAGTGTAAATAAATGTAACAACTTTTTCCAATGTGGTATCAGTATTTAACACTAAAAATAAGAATGACTCAAATCGGTTCTCTATTCTCGGGGAATCGAAACTATAAGACATCATCTAGATAAGCGCAGTCAATTGAAGCTGGTTTAAAAACTACTCGATCAAATGTATATGGGACCAATTTGAAAGTATACTGCACCTATTAAAGAAATAATTGCTCAAATCGGTCTACAAATCTCGGAGCAATCGGTTTAGATACATAAAAAAAATACGAGAAAAGAAAAGCTTAGAGAATTGCACCCCACAATCAAAAATAACGATGTAAAACCAATTTAGTATTCTCTAAGACTGGTCCTCATGGGTTACCGTCTGCAACGTGTTCTTGAATAGCTTCAATCATGTCTTAGCGAATACCGAATCGGTTTTACATCGTTATTTCGATTATGTATTCAAGGATGTATTGATGTTTGAGCTTAAGGAATTACACCCCTGTATTTAAGGATGTATGTATGGATGTTTAAGCTTAAGGAATTGCAGTTTTGGTTGCGACACGCTCCAGGCATTTAGGCATAATTAGTCACACAGACTTATATCCTGGTTATTGTCAAAATATGGACGACGTTACTATTGTCCCCGGTCTACCCTATGTCGGACATTCGACTTTATGGTCTCGGAAACTAGCTAGGAGCAGCATCCTCCCGTGTGCTAACAAACATACTGCGATCGACAATCCGCCTGTCAGGCGTGGTGATTATGGCAATAATCATTGTAGTGAACTTGGGAGGCCCACGTTTAGCAGTAAATTTGATGATGTGACATTCGCAGACTAATAACGCTGCGCAATCAAGATGTGAACACAGCTAGTGGCCCGGACGAGATTCCAGCAATAGTGCTTAAAGCATGCTTATGACTCTCAATTAAATTGAGACTGTCAAGGGCCGGAAAATTTCGAAGCTAACTAACGTGCAGCCCAAAAAAGACAGGTCGAACTGACCCTGTCTAAGGCGCCTCTCGGTGCCGTCAGTAAACTTCGGATATAACTCTTTTCGTGTCGTTCTATACCTATTTCGCTTGATTGTACACTAGCATACCTATATGTTACCCGCGTGACACGAAAAATAGCACTAAGCGTGCGTGTATGGTGCCGGCTCAGAATACCACCACCCCATCTCCTCCCGTGGGTGCCGTAAAAGTCGACTAAGGGATTAGCCGGAGGACGGGTAGCAGCGTCCTTCGAGTACATTAACAACTCAACTGCGATCGCCAACCCGTCTGCCAAGCGTGGCGATTATGGCAAAACCCTCCAATGAGTCCACAACAGACCCATATCGGTCATTGTGGTGACCTCTGGGGGAGGCCTGTGTCCAGCAGTGGACTTCATTCAGCCGAAATGATGCGTGTATGCAGGGGACTCCTGCATCGTTGATCCGCGACTGGTGCGCGTGATAGTTAAGATATATTTGAAAAGACACGATCCGGGTGCCAGAACCGCACGCGTACACAAATTCGCGTGACAGGAAACACACTTTTTTATTCCATCCGGCGCAAATACATGTAGGTACTTCCTTTGCCTCGGTGAATGACAGAACATCAGAGCCCTACCAGCTAAAACCACCGAAGCGGTCAGGGAGGGAATGTAAAGGATCCCGCCGTAGCCTCGCTGTGGTGCGTACACAGCGGCACGTGAACACGTGCGCGCCGCCGTCTTCCTGGGGTCACTCGGTATGAACACGCAGACCCCCAATCGGTGCGCCCACGACCCCCGAGGCCCTCCGCAGTATATAGTCCATCGTAAGTTTTTTTGTTGAGATTCAAGAGATTATATGTAACCCTTATAAATATACATACTAATAAGTAGCATAGCTCCCCAACAAGAATAAAAACAATGTTTAGATTTTCTTATATTTTATTATTAATCATTTCACTTCCTCTGCACATTTTGTGGGCCACGCTGCATGTCCCTGGGGAAGTTGCTCTTGGGTGGCGTACGAATCCTCCTGTCCTTCTTAGACCTGTTACGCACAACTTTGCTGTGAATAGCGCAGGAGACACAGTAGTGGAGCTTTGCATACAGCTTCGGCAGCTGGAATGCTGTGAAAGATAATTATGAAGTTGTATAAAAAACATATTAATGGTAAGAATAAAAAATACGTTACTCAATGGGGCATGTTACACTATCAATATTATCATTGTGATCCGGATAAGCTGGAGGCATGGCTTCAATGACATTGACAGTCCAAAAAGGCGGTCTTGATACCATCAGTACGTGACAACCGAGCTGAATATGCAGGATGAAGATTTTGGAAATTACTGCGAGTCTCCAGCTGCTTTCTCCTCTTTATCTAATCTAATATTTACTTATACAAGCTTCATTTAAAAAATCCAATTGTTTTACCAAACCCATTTGTATTTTACACATTTTAGATGCAATTGCAAGTATTACAGCTAAAGCTGCTCTTTTCTGATATTCTTTTAAGTATTAGACAAGCAAACAACACTGATCTGACACAATTATCCTCTATGAACTTAAACTACAAACATAGTACTGATGTCAATAACATTAATAATTTGAAAGAGTTGGGGAGAGTGGGGACTCTTATGACAATACTGGGATCAAGATACAGTATTGATAGAGTAACAGGGCGCCTCTTGCCTGCCAATTGCCGGCAGCTGGTGAGACAATAGGTTTTTAATTGTGTCTGGCATTGTAACAGTTAATGAGTTGAGCTACTCAATAATTAGGTAAGTGACTGCACTAGACTGAAATGAATTTCATTGTTATCATTCTTTTCACCATTTAGACTGCAGAACATGTGAATTTCCTGAAAAGTCTGGATGAACTTGGGTGCGGGTGGCATGCAACCAATTTTTGTTGAAATCTATAGGGAAGCCTTTCTTTAGTTGTGGATGGCCTTTGACTAAAATTGTGATGATAATGATGATGGATGTACATGCATTACAGTGTCATATAGGTACTTAACTGGTTAAGAAAACAGAACATGGCAGAAGTGGCACAATAACTAAAGGATACGAGTGAAAATTCATGTACATAATGAACATCAACGTTAATTCAGTCCATAAAAAGTGACCCAGACTTATGACTACAAGGCGTATAGGTTATAAAAGTTATGTTGATAATCTCTGTAACATCCAATAATAAATTATATAGACAGAACTGCTCGAAGTGATAAAAATCATGTTTTAGATATGGTTCTTACATGCATAAACGGAGGCTTCATTGATATCCCTGACGGCGGCCGCTTCGACGATGTTCCTAATCACGAACTTTTTGATAGCCTTGTCCTTTGGCACGCATCGCGCGCAGTTGGTGCACCTCACAGCCTTGACATGACCGCGACCGTGCTTTGCTCGTCCTCCATTACGGCGTTTGCGAGTCTGAAATAAAAATCGAGCACTCTTCAGGCCACATGCACGACTTGACAAAGGCGACGCGTGTATTTGAAACGAAGCCTAATTAGTGCACATTTATTTAGAACTACTGATTTATAACATTTGTTGCATTATTATAGTTCAATATTAGATGATTATACTAATTCGTTCGTATTTATTTCAAAAAGTTTACGCACCATATTTCTAACCTCCGAATCTGTGAACGAAATTCGACGGAAAAGAAATTTGAAGCATAGACAACACAGTGATCCACTGACATTGAACGATTTCCTATCATTCAATAGAAAATGTTACAACGTAAAAATTTGTTATCATACAATGATGAAAATAGCAAACATTCTGCAATCTTAATCCAATAAGGGGCAGACATAATTTCAGAGTGATAGAGTTTGTATGGGGGAGACATAAAAATCAAATAAACGAACTTTATTTGAGATCAAACAAATAAGATGCTGCCAATAATTTCAATTAGTGAAAAAACAAAATATTCCATTGACAATGCAAAGTTCCACGTTCCGAATGGTTAAATGACTCATTCATTCCATCCATTCCCATCAATCAAATTAACAGAAAAAAAAATAGTCGTCTGTCACGAAGAATTTATTTCACTGTAATATTATTTTTGTTGCAAAATAATAATAGATTAGTAAAAAATTCCTTTGTTTTCCTACTTCGCGTAATTCAAACAATAATTGCAATCATGTTCGATGTCTGTCCGTAGCAGTGAACATAACTTTACTCCGTCATCGTGCGATTGTCTCGAGTGTTCCGTGTCTTATTTTACTTTTGTGAAAACATTTCTGTGAATTGCGATGTTGTGCAGATAGTCATTTGTTGTGTACCGCGTGTGAAATGTCACAACATGGATGCCCAGAGAGACTGTCGAACAGATCCAAAGGGTTTCAGGATGACGGACCAAGTCAGTCTACGATGGAGGTTCTTGTGGAGACCCTCACTGGAACCGCATTTGAAATGACCGTGTTGCCCACGGACACCATATTTGCCATTAAATCCAAGATATTCAGGGTCGAAGGTGAGTCGTGCGTATGATTAAGTATTACACAACTATAAGTTATTTGATAGGGTAGGCTTGATCATGCGTCATCCACGCTCGACAAAGGATGTCGTGGTGTTTGTACGTCGTAAATGATGATACTTCGCTGATAACTTATGTTCCGTAATGAAAAAACACCACACAGTGTCATCATACATGACACTAATTTTAAAAAATGAAGGTTGAAAAAAAGTAAGTAATTAAATTAAATTATTGTGTAAGCATCTAAGTCCAGTGGCAATGTAAACTAATGTTGTATGTATATAATGTGGCTGTTGGTGACTCCATCCTTGAACTGTACAATGCTTTAGTAAATACGGAAAGTAAAAAACCTTTCCCTAGTGTTTTGGGAATTTGTTTATCCATTGAAATGTCAATAGACCTGTATTGAAGACTTCTTCCCATAGATAAATCTAATTATGTATTAAGTCTATTTTTGTTTTAGTATGTATTTTAAATCTTTTTTATTCATACCTACACCAACAACAAACTAACATTGATTTGTATTTTAATAGATTCAAGTAGCTTCCATAGACAAAGGCTATACATATTGCTTATCAGATGTATCACTAAGAAGAGATTTTTTAGTTATGACTTTTCAGATATCCAGTCTATGTGAGTGGATTATCTCTTGGGAGAAATACTTCCAGGCCATTATAAGATTAATAGATGCAGAAGTTGATATCATCATTATGCAATTTCTATGTTCTAAATTAGTGTACATCTGCAGTGTGGTGCTGGCTAAGAATACCACCACCCTGTCTCATCCCATGGGTGTCGTAAAAGGCAACTATGGGATTAGCCACAGATGGGCAGCAGCATCCTTCGAGTATATTTATAACTCAACTGCAATCATCAACCCGTCTGTCAAGTGTGGTGATTAGGGCAATATCCCCCAATGAGCACACAACACAAATGGGTTGTTGTGGCAATCTTGTGGGAAGGCTTCTGTCCAGCAGTGGGTGTCGTTACGGCTGAAATGATGATGATGAGTTTACATCTAGCCAATAAATCACCATGGTGAAATATTAAGATAATGTATTACAATTGCTTTGCTAGGTATATTGTTCATATGCATGCAATAATATTGTTTAACTTTAGCTTTCAAAGACTTGCTTGACTACCACATCACTCCTTTGAACACAGTTATACATGGTGTTATGAGAATATTAGTCATATGGTATTATGTAAACATAGGTTTAATCTGTTGTATATATAAGACAGTAAAAAAGGAATGTTTCACTTGTTTCCACCTAAGTTTGCTTCCTATTTATCATAAAGCCTAAATCTAAAGAATAATGACACTGATACTAACCCTGTATCCAAAACAAAAGGCAACTCAATCAAAATTCTGCTTATTGTCCACTGCTGGACACAAGGACAACTACAGTCATTGAAGTAACCTTGGTCAAACAACTTGTTTACACTTCTGTTTAAGGTTAAAATGCTTTTCTGGAAGTTGTATTCATATAATTTTTACTGTAGCTGTAATCATATTATTTTTATATATCATTCATTATGTATCTGATTCATCTGTGGTCACACCTTGTACACATAGTCTTATTTGTGTAAACTCTCTAAATAATTTTCTTAATCTAGAATTAAATAATAGTTCAGATGAAACATTTGTTGAACTAAAGAGATGGGATTAAGGTGTTCTTTCATTCATAGTTTTGATTGGTTGGTAAATGTGTAATTGAAATGTTGTGAAACATGGCTGTACTCCGTGATTCATTATTTTATAATTAATAACAAAAGTATACCTGTTTATCATCTTTGAGGTTGTATCCAAGGAAGTTTCATAACCAATTGGTCCTATTAAGAATGATGATGACTTTTTATGGTATTACATCACAATCATAATAATCATTTACAATCCCATTATTTTATTATTCATGTTTGAATGTACTTTCATTGTTCCTGTCAGAATCTGTAATATTCCTTGCACTTTTCCAGAGATCCTTAACATGCAACATCACTAACTGTGACCACAAACATGGGAATGCCATATGCCTCTCCCTTTATGTTAGGGCCTAATTACTGAATAAATGATTCTATTGTATTCTAAGCAAAAAGGATATGTAACCCTGTAGAATACAATAGAATTAGACCCTAACAGACACTTTTACACCTCATATTGAAACAATAGATTACATATTCCTACAGGCTGCCCACCTCTGACAAGAAATGCAAATACCACATTTATGTTATTGGTATAATTTCACAACTGCTAATGCTACTATGCACCTGTATGTTGAAGGACATCCAACTCACTGATGGCTACACCTCTTATATAAAAATAAAGCGAAGTACATTGGACTATGATCAACATGGGCAGCTGTGTACACAATAGGTTCCTTTCAACTTATAAGGAATAAAATTTAACAACACATGTTGTTTTGTGTGTTTCAGTTAATATTGTAATATTTTGTGCTTCCTTCTTTAGAAGGACATTCAGTGTTATTTACTTAGTACTTGTATAAGTATCTGAGTCATACAAATTTTATTTTTTCATGTATTATTGGGATTCCCCACTACCTATGTGAGTGGATATACAAATCTAGTTTCTCTTTCCTCTCTTTTGTCCTCTCTTTTGTCTTCTCTTTCCTCCAAAGAAAATGCTTACAATGAAAGTTTTTCATCAATATATTTAGCGAGTATTGGGATTTTAGTGGAACATAATTTAACTCACATAAGTGATAATAAGCTGCAAATATCAGTAGATAGTAGCTTATGAGCTAACTATAGGTCAACTTTTTAAATATAGCATATAAGCAATGAATTAATGATTTATTAGTTAGTTTTGTGTAATAGAAAATCCAGTAATCATGAAATCTATACAAATAAATGTCTGTTTGTAATGACAAATAACAGATTTTTACTAAATGCACATAAAAGTATAAATGGTACTTATAACAAAATAACAATTTAACATTTTTTTGTCTGTTTGTTCCGGCTAATCTCTGAAAAGGCTGGACCGATTTCGACGGGACTTTCAATGACAGATAGCTGATGATAATATAAGTTACTAAGGCTACTTTTATTTTATTTTAAATAAAAAATAGGGTACTGCGGAAAAAAATTAAAACCCTTTAAACTAATTTAATCCGATTACTTTTAAATTAAACGGCGGGTGAAACCGCGGTTCCCAGCTGTAAATAAAGTTATCTGAATGCATAGGTATTGCAATTGGAAATATTTAAATGCCTACAATTTGAAAAGTTTCTTTATGTGTGTGCAGTAATAAAAAAATATTATGTTATATATACCTTTCCAAGCAACTTGAAGCCGTTAGGTATGATTAGGTATGTTGTGTGACAAGAATGTACTGTTGTTAATATGGAGTAACTTGTAGAGGATTTGCGGTTTTAGGGTTATAACTTAAAACTGTAAAAAGCCTGCTGGAAATTGAATTCAGGCCAGGATAATGACTCGAACGGTCCACACTATGACTAGGGATACCCAATATCTAAGAAACATTGATAACTAAATAAAAATATCGACTTTGATGATATCAATATTTTATAATTATATTATTTTGCCGTGTGGTGCCGACTCAGAATACCACCACCCCATCTCCTCCCGTGGGTGTCGTAAAAGTCGACTAAGGGATTAGCCGGAGGATGGGCAGCAGCGTCCTTCGAGTACATTAACAACTCAACTGCGATCGCCAACCCGCCAAGCGTGGCGATTATGGTAAAACCCCCCAATGAGCCCACAACACACCCATAGCGGTCGTTGTGGTGATCTTTGGGGGACGCCTATGTCCAGCAGTGGACTTTATTTGGCCGAAATGATGGTGATGATGATTATTTTAGAATCGTAACTGAAGTGGCTGTAAATTAGGTATTTCAGAAAATAAATGCTTAAAAGAAAGAAAACTTGGCTGACGTTGTGGCCTGATTTTCTTTATAATGTATTTTTAATGTAATTTATTAATGCTTTTTATATATTTAAAAAAGAAAAAACACTTTTTATGTTGATTTATTGTATAGACCAGGGGTCGCCAATTAGTTTCGCTCGGGGTCTGTTTTAATAAATAAAATGACCATCGCGGTCCGCACACATATAGAAAAAAAATTTAACAAATGTAATTACGGAAATAACAAAGGTATTTTTTTATATATCAATGAGAAAAAATTCAATTTTTATTGTGGACTATCTTTCTGAAGTTTAGAGAAAAATTGCAGCAAGAAATTAAATATACATTTTTATTAAATTACGTACTCTGTAGTACAAGTTGTTGTGTTCTCGCGGTCCGCACAAAATGGGCCGGCGGTCTGGATGCGGACCGCGGTCCGCCATTTGGCGACCTCTGCTATAGACTATAGCCATAAGAACAATTTTGCATCAAAAAGTTGATCACTTACATTTGAGCAGCATTGAAGTATGTCTGTTCTTTGGTCAAATAAAAACCGAATTTATATAATATATAATTCAGCCGAAAATCGTCTACTGCGGAACAAAGATCGCTACAACGACCGGTAGGAGTTTGTGTTGTATGCTCATAGGGGGATATTGCCATAATAGCCACGATTGGCAGGCGGGTTGGCGATCGCAATTGAGCTGTAAATGTACTCGAACGATCCTGCTGCCCATCCTCCGGCAATTCCCATAACCGCGTTTTGTGTCGTAAAATGCGGTTATGGGAACGGCCTCGGGATGAAATGGGGTGGTGTTATTCTAAGCCGGCCACACCGACTAAAACCGAATTTATTCTCACTTAACTTTAATATGGTGCTCGGATTAAGAATATAGCACCAGTCCATCTCCTCCCGTGGATGTCGTAAAAGGCGACTAAGGGAATTTAAATCAGAGGGATGGGCAGCAGCGTCCCTTCTGTGAAACGGTAGCCATACTGCGCTTACCAACCCGCCTGCCAAGCGTGGTGAGTATTGGCAAATACCCCCCAAAATGACACAGTTGTGAAAATCCATGGGAGAGGCCTTTGTTCAGCAGTGGACGTATAGATGGCCGATATGATAACTTTAATAGGTATTCTAATGCTTCGTAAAGACCAAGCTGATGAGAGGCGAAGCGAATTCGCCGGCCGCCGCCCGTACCGCTTGCTGGCTTTCACTGTTGTGACTTGTGTCTAAGGCCCGTATAGATCATAGATCGAGAATCAAAACGCAAGTAGAACTTGAACCGATTGCATCAATTTAATATAAATGCTGGACCTATTACGTAGGGTACATATTTGATTAACGCAATCTAGACTCGAGTTTAACCTAAGTTTTGATTCTCGTTCTTTAATACGGACCTAAGTGAACGCGGGTGAAATTCTGCGACCGCCGGCGAACCACGGCGGAGCCCAAGTAGTGTTTCATTGATCATACACGACTAAGATCTAATAATAGCGAACCCATCATTCATTGTGATAAACGAAAGTACTCGGCGTAGAAGAAAACAGAGTTGGTGGACGAGATCTTTATATAAAGGCAGGTCGTTGTATGAACCAATTATTGAGCAAGTTACAAGAGCTAAAGTTAAAGCTGATAATTTTACAAGGATTTCTCCTCATGATTTTATGTGGCTGTTAAATCAAGTTGAAGGCAACCAAACAATTTATGCGCATGACAACACGAGTGTCGCAGCAGAATCATGAGCCTTCGCCCCAGCGTTGCCAGGTCTCCGAAATAGTACACAAAACTATAGCAGGGTACACAAAAGTATTTATCTTCATAATTTAGTATAGAAGGTACATAACACAGACTATATAGGAGAAAGTCAGAAAAGTAAGCTTCAGGAAACCGTGACAAAAATTAACAACAAAAGTACTTTAACCCAAAAATAAAGATTTCGATTAGTGATAACAGTGTACCGGTATGTGTGTATTACTAACACTGTTTATGTTATGCTGTCCTTACAGTCTATGTTGGCTACGTTTAAAATAACCAATAAAAACATTTAAATCTTGATAAATTACTTTGATTACACAATCGAGGCTCAGAGTACGCAAGTACACATGTCTGAAATAGTACACAATTCGTACTATTCGTACCCTTCTGGCAACGTTGCTTCGCTCGCTTTTACACACAGCATTCGTACGCCCGTTAAATCTTTCTTTGATGTGGCGACAGCCGGGGCCCAACCGATGGCAAACAGAGGCCCTCGTGTGGGTTCGCTTGCTTTCCTTCATCCACACTGGTTCGTAAGCCTTCGCTCCCTCTTATTCGCTTCATCATTTCAGCCAAATAACTCTACTGTTGGATACAGCCTCCCCCAAAGACCACCACAAAGACCGATTTGGGTTTCTGTGGTGTGCTCATGGGGGGTTTTGTTATACTGGCCACGCTTGGCAGACGGGTTGGCGATCGCAGTTGAGTTGTACTCGAAGGACGTTCCTGCCCAACTTCTGACTAATCCTATAGTTGCCTTTTACGATACCCACAGGATGAGATGGGGTGGTGGTATTCTTAGCCGGCACCACACGGCACACTTGGTGTGTGCCAAAGTAGTTAACTAAACGAAGTACAATAAAATTAACGCCGTCTTGTATCTTTGACCATGACAACGCCATTGAGTTTGTTTTGATTTCAGATAAGCTTCAGGATATTTTGTTCCATCTTATATGACAATCTTTAATAACATCAACTCTTTGCCTTTCACAATGTCAATATCACGGGCAGTAGCTAATAATATAAAATAAAGACAACACATTTAAAAATATATTCTCTAGATTTCAATGACTACTCAAGACTAGACTAGATTTTACCGACTTCAAAAAGGAGGAGGTATGTACGCCGATTACTCCGAGATCTGTAGATTTGAGATTTCGCCCGACTTCATAAATAAAGTATTTTTTTTCTTTTTAGTAGTTTTAATATCGTATAGAATTTTGAAGTCGGTATTTTTTTTGTTAAACAGTTTTATTATAAAGTTACTAAATTTATTCTCACAGTGGTTAAATTTACCTTTTTAAAATTATTACGTATGACTCATCATATCAACCACAAGAAGTCCTCTGCTGACCAAAGGCCTCCCCCATAGAGTTCCACAATTGTCATCATTTTTGGGGGAATTTTCCAGTACTTGCCACGCTTGGCAGGCGGGTTCAGTACACAGTATGGCTGCCGTTCCGAAGAAGGGACGCTGCTGCCCATCCCTCTGGTTTAGCCCCTTACGGCTGAATACTGAAACGCCCCTTAATGTTTAAATCCAGCTTAACTATTTGAGACACCCGTTTTCGGTAGGAAGGCTCTCATCATCTCAAATATGAGGAGGTTCTGAATTCATCTGTATATACCATAATCGTCATATATGCACCAATTTGTATGCTTTTATTTGTTTGAAATACTAGCTGGTCTCATTTTAATTGGGTGAAGATATCATGAAGGTCTTCGGAAATAACGTTGAGATGTTTTAACTTTCTTTAAAGTTTATCTAGTGTCAAACATGCTATAATGTTTTTGTTTGATTACAAATTGACTTCAGCTGATGTTATTTTTAGTATATAAAGGTGTGGTCACATTGTCGATTTTTCCGCGTTCAGGTCAACGAGGTTTACATTATGTTTCGACTTTGATATTGTGCCAGAACGATCGGCTTGAGATATGTTATGCGCGTTGCCCGCACTCATATCGTTTTATCGCGATTGATTTATTGGTGCGCGCTCTCAGAATTGTGTGGATTCGATTTAATGGCTGCCGATTCAAAAATAATGTTTGTTATGTTGTAGACACCTGTGTTGTTGTTTCATTAGTGATTTGAAGAAAGTAAACCCTTGCTTACATTTGGACAGTCTTAATTATGCTTGTATTCTCATACCTGATCCGTCAATACCCTATCACAGTCTACTGCGAATGGCTTAGCACGGCCAAAAATTACTATATCTCGATTCTTCAGTCTCTTCAGTCGAAATTACAGGTGATGTTTTTCTCATTCTTGGCGCTCAGCTGTCAATCGCATTATTTCTATCGACCAATCCAATCGGTACTGAAGATAACAACATCAACAGAAACGTTCAACAACAAGCGTCACAAGTGGTACAGCCTGCTAGGTCAGAGGGTCTTCTTCTTCTCTTAGATTATGGCTTCTAGGTCAGAGGGTCTTCTTCTTCTCTTAGATTATGGCTTCTAGGTCAGAGGGTCTTCTTCTTCTCTTAGATTATGGCTTCTAGGTCAGAGGGTCTTCTTCTTCTCTTAGATTATGGCTTCTAGGTCAGAGGGTCTTCTTCTTCTCATAGATTATGGCTTCTAGGTCAGAGGGTCTTCTTCTTCTCTTAGATTATGGCTTCTAGGTCAGAGGGTCTTCTTCTTCTCTTAGATTATGGCTTCTAGGTCAGAGGGTCTTCTTCTTCTCTTAGATTATGGCTTCTAGGTCAGAGGGTCTTCTTCTTTTCTTAGATTATGGCTTCTAGGTCAGAGGGTCTTCTTCTTCTCTTAGATTATGGCTTCTAGGTCAGAGGGTCTTCTTCTTCTCTTAGATTATGGCTTCTAGGTCAGAGGGTCTTCTTCTTCTCTTAGATTATGGCTTCTAGGTCAGAGGGTCAAAGGCCACGGCTTCACAAAAGAAGCTGTTGGTTCTGAGCTGCCAGAAATATTTAAGTTTGATAATGAAACATAATTTTTATGATTCTCTTCTGTATGAATATTGTCATTCAAAATGAGCGCGCGCGAATTACGCCGCAGTTTGTGTCGTAGTCTAAATGGTGACGTTTAATTTATGTTACAATAAAAATCTTGGTTTATCGCAAATCACAAATATCCAAGAAGCAAATTATGACAAATATGCGCACGCGCAAATTGTGTCGTAGTATAAATGACGTCCAATTTAAGTTACGCTGAAAAGATGTTGATTGTTATTCACGTACTAAATGAAATTGCATGTTCTGGAACCATCATAGAACTGATTTCTTTATAAAAATGCACCAGTCAATGTAAGTACCTATTTTATTGAATTTTGACAGCATATACATATGTAGATCGGAACATTAGAACAACCTAGAACAGTAATTGAGATTGATCACATTTATTTGTTTATATTTATAATTATTGTTACTTAAATTAAGTGTAGCTAAGGTAGTTTACCATGATGACGGGATAATTGGCCGTCCTCCAACCAATGATTCACGTAGTCGTCGCACGCGCCGATGCCCCTTATCAGATGTTATACTTTTATAAACTCATTGCCAAATTCGTTGAGGTAACATTGTCGTGTACGTGTGTTTTTGCAAGTGACGCAATCTCTAAAATCAACTCATCTCAAATCAACGCTGAAATTACGTAAAATTATAGAATCTTGCTTATTTAACAGTTTATTGGGTACCTGGTCAGGCAATTAACTTATTATGTCATCGTGTTAATATTTCACAGCTTTATAGTTTTAATTATTACTATTTGAGACATCGATAACATTCTGCCAGCAACTGTTTCCGGTCGTTTCACATTGCCATCTTTAATATGGCTCAAAGAGCTATATTTTGCTGACGGTACCTAGGTCTTTTATTGCAAATGTTCGGCTAAGGTATGTACCACCGTAGAGCCAGATAGTCTGCTGCCAAGTTGTACAAGCATTACTGTATTCCGGTTTGAAGGGCACTGTAGCTAGTGATATTACTGGGCATAAGATGTGACGAAGTCACCCTTTATATTCATTTCAATCAACCTCTTTCATGACTTCATACCTTTTATCTCCATCACTGTCCACCTTATGATTAATTCTTTATTCAAATCAAAATTCGAATTTATTATGTGACGTAGAGTCGCTCTTCATATTTTGATCATTATCACATTGGATTCCATTCTCAACGCTTAACACTAGTGCTTCACAGCGTGGCACACAGCTGTCGCTCTGACAATTAGTCTGCCTGCAATATTACAATTACTTATTTTCAACTAGCTTAAATACTGTGATAGTAAGCTATATTTAAAAAATATAATAAACATCGGCATGAAGTGTTGTTGTGAATAACAATATACCTATGTTACGTTTCATTTAATCAATTAACTGAATCCGTTACTTACGTTTACGTTACTTGCTGCCGAGGAGAGAGCCTCTTAGTTGAGCTAACCGGGAAGGAAACACGGAGTGAGGTACTCCGCGACAAAGAGACTAAATAACGAATGTCTCGAGGAGATGAGAGCAGTATGGTGTAAGACAGGACTGGTAGCATATACAATTGTTTTGGGCAGCATGACGCTAACCAACAGTGGAATGACGTGTTCGTCTTGTCACCGGACTGTATAAAAAATTACTCGTCATTGCTAGTCGCAAGCTGTCATTTGGTACAAAACTGTCCTACTTTACCAAAATAACAAAACCATTGAAACCGACAATTGTGAACACATAATTAATGAAAGTGGCGAACATATTGCTGTAGGCGAATTCTGCTAACTGCCTTAAATACCTCAGGCTGAAGATTAAAAAAAAACTGTGCGGTTAGTGGACGAGGGACTGACGGAGACAGGAATAAAGTTCCTTAACAATAATGACAATATAAAACCCATGTGAATTGAAACAATAACAAAAAATAAGTTTAAATAATATATACACTTTAAACGCCGTTTAGAATTGAGGTTGTACGCACGGCTACACATCAAGCTATACTATATATAGCTATATGATCTCGCATTGTATAGGCTTTCGGTATGATGAGAGATCAGCGTAAACTGGTTTATATAGCTTGATGTGGAGCCGTTTCTACCGCTGACCGCTCACAAAGTTTGCTACTCAAATTTCGATAATCGCACGCACACACACAACCGTATATTCGAAAGAGACAGAGAAAGATAGGGAAATGTCACATACCGTATATAATAGAAAGAGACGGAGAGAAAGGGTCGCCTCCCGTATGTAATAGAAAAACAAAAAGAGAGGTCGCCTGGAAGGCATTTTTTTCCTTACGTGACGATTTCTGCTCGTTCACTCTACTGTAAACCGCTTTAGCAGAACTTCGTTCCAGTAACTCAACTGTATGTTCCAGGTATACCGGTGTCCCAGCAGCACTTGCTATACAACCTCAAGGAGCTGGACGATTCGTCGTCGCTGGGCGAGCATGCCATCAGCGACGGCGCGCGGCTGCGGCTCGTGCTGGGCATGCGCGGTGGGCCCATATCCACCCGCCGCCTGCCGCCGCCGCCCAACGCTGAGCCCTGGAGGGATATCGAGAGGCTGCTTGATACTAATAGGTGGGTGAAAGCTCTTTATAATTGTGTCGCTGTGTCGCTAAAGAATTAGCTATACTTACATTCCATTAGTATAGCAAGATATATAAAAAAATTGTTGAGTGTGAGTTCACACGCTGTAGAAGGGAAACTTTGTAGTTTGGTTAATTCACAAGAGAAGGAGATGAATACACTATGGAGGTGGTAAACCGAGAGAGAGAGAGAGAGAGCGATTGATCGACAGTAGGGAATAAGGAAACTATAGAAACGTGTTTTATCTCATTCTCTCACAGCCTAAATACATTTATACTTGTATCTCTTTTGTTACACATTATCGTTTCATAAAATCCATTACACACCATCCGAAAAGAAGTTTAATTTCAAAAATAAAGATTATATCAGGTTACAATAAAGGATGTTATTTGTTTTGAAAAGGCACCTTGCCTCTTTACGCGGCTAATGCTTGAGGAATAATTGGATTATACGAGGGCGGCACTGAAAATTTCGGTAATCAAGGAAGTGACACAACATTACTATTTAAAAATGTATTTATTGCTTTTCGAAGTATTCTCTGCGAAATTTGACACATTTTTCCATACGATGGAACCAATCATTGAAGCAACCATTCCATTCGGAAGTTGGGGTCTCCAAAATGGCCATTTTGTAGGCGTCCACAGCTTCTTTAGGTGATGAAAATCTCTGTCCACGCAATTTATTCTTTATTTTAGGGAAAGTATAGAAATCATTAGGGCTTAGGTCGGGGCTGTACGGCGGATGGTCTAATAATTCTATGTTTTCTTGCTCTAAAAACTCTTTTGTTCTGTGCGCGGTGTGAGAACTCGCATTGTCGTGATGGAGGATGATGCGGCGGTTGCAGTTCTCTCTACGGAGTTCAGAAACGACCTGTGGCAAACAAATGCTAGCATACCATTCTGCATTAACCGTTCTTTGTCCCTCAAGAGGAATAGTCGTAACATGGCCGGTTTTGGAGACAAACGTGGCCACCATTTTTTTTGCAACACTCCGTGAACGAACAATTTTTGTTGGCTTTAACTCATTTTCGAACACCCAAACTCGTGGCTGGTTTTTTGTTTCGGGTTCGTATGCATATATCCAGGATTCGTCACCTGATACGATGTTGTATACAGCATTTGAGGATCCTGCGTGGAATCTTTCGAGAGTTCTGACGCACCAAGTAACGCGAGCCGCTTTGTGCTGTTCACATAGCAAATGCGGTATCCATCGGGAAAACAACTTTTTTACACCTAATTGTTCATGCAAGATTATTTGTATTTGACTCATGCCAATGTCTAAAGTTGCCTGATTTTCGCGGTATGTCACATGTCAATCTTCCTCAATCAGCTTACGCACAGCATCAACGTTTTCTTGGGTGACTGCAGTTTTTGGACGACCTTGACGAGGATCATCACTGAGCTTGACACGTCCACGTTGAAATTCAGCAAACCAGCGATAAATTGTGGTTTTGGATGGGGCTTCATCACCAAATGCAGAAATCATCCGGTCAACACACTGTTTTTGTGTTAAACCACTTCGAAAGTCATAATAAATCATCGCTCTTGAATTTTCTCGAGTCAATTCCATTTTCTCAACGACTAAACAAGTTTGACAAAACCTTGTGACAAGACCGTGAATCTTTTTTTAAATAAATAAATGGTATTCGATTTGTAAAACCAAGGAGTTTTCAATTAAAAAGATTTTAATATGACAGGAACAGTGGAAATATTCCATTCCCGATACTTTTAGTGCAGCCTATGTATCTAGTCATTACATTGCATTTAATATGTTGTTAGAAGGTTTCCCATCTCATTTCATGGTGGTTGGTTTATGCTAGTGCAAAGCAATGAAGGACATTACTATTAGTAATTTTTTCGACAGTGAGATCGAATATTCTTCTGAATGATTATTGGCTTATCCCGCTTATGCTTTCTTTCCTTCCCTTCGTGATCATGGCAAACCTTGTGGAGTTGTTCAAGGCTCCGACTTGGCTTAACAACTGCCGTTTTAATGACAATGACTACAACTGGGATCGACAATGTTACGTGCCCTCCGAAGCGCCCTAATCACGCTGTATTTGTCATACCGCTCTAATCCCACTAGATAAAGATAAAAGATAAAAATATTTTTTATTCATGAAAAACCATTTATAGGCACTTATGAATAGTCAAGACTTTAGTTGCCCCGTTCCAAGATGTTGATTTCCTATGGAGAAGAACGGGCAAGAAACTCCATGGTTACTTTTTTTATCATATTAGTACAATATTTTTTTACTACATTGTGTCCGAAGTTAAGGTAATGTGAGGACAATGCCGGAGAAAAGAGTCTAAACTCCTTAAAAAGTCCACACTAAACAAGCCTGGTTTTAAAAGTTATCAAAATGTTTGATTCAATTGTCAAGGCAGCATTAAGATGACCAGTCCCAACAGACGGCTCTTGTTCAGGTCAACCATATTGTAGGGAAACTTAGCGACCCTATACACGACACCACCATAAGCAGGACACTTGAGTGAGCATGACATACCTAAACTGCCAAACAAATATCACGACAATAAAACAAAATAATTGAATAGCTCACGTGGTATTTGCGCTATACTCTGACCAATACCGCTGTACCGCGCCTTAGGTATGCGCGGGGTGGTGGGGAGTGGGAAGGAGTGAGCACGAACTATACGAACGACTGAAATAGAGCGGCTATTATAAATCCCCATGCGAACACTATTAATTTAATTTGTAATTAATTTTAACATAACTATTATTATTGATGACTAACAAAATATAATACTATACATAGTTACTTAATACGTAATTTTATTATTGCGTGCCGGAAGACGTCAGCCGTCACTCGTCACCAACTTAGGGTGGCGCAGAAAATCAGTGCTCCTGTGTTGCAAGTGATTTGTAACATAGAAGTGTAATGCTGAGCGCCATTCCTTTCTTTGCGGAGATGAGACTCACTAATCTTTTCTAGTTTTTACTTTTTGTCATTATTTTTTAAATAAGTAGTGTGTTTTAACTTCGGAAAATAATAAATTGTTTTTCTTTCATTCTATAGCTAAGCCGCGGTACAGCGGTATTGGTCAGGCTATAACACAGTATCAAATCTAAATGCGTAAAGTGAATATAATAAGAAATAATGAATGTCATTTGTCATACTAAATTTGAAGCACTGTCATTCACAGAGACGATGTGGAATGGACCAGCAGTGGGTGCAAGGTGACAGTACTCGTGTTCCGCGACGGCGAGCGAGTGAATATGTTGCGCGTTAAGGAGAACAACGACGGGACGTACTCGCCGCTCGAACACAATAAATGTATGTATTAACGCAGGGTTTTGAAGTGAAAACTTATTTTAGCACGGCACGCATATTTTTAGATGAGATAAAATCTCTGGACTCGCGACACCGTTACGAGACGCAGCTATCGTGTGTGCATACATGCATGTAATTATAGCAGACCGCGAACGCGTCTAGATAAATAAAAGAATATTAAATGTATTTTAAAGTATCTAATAATTAATAAAATACAATTCATAAATAAAATGCAATTCATAACCCAATCATCATATCGGCCAAATGAAGTCCACTGCTGGACACAGGCCTCCCGCAAAGATCACCACAACCACCGATATGGATGTGTTGTGGGCTCATTGGGGGGTTTTGCCATAATCGCCACGCTTGGCAGGCGGGTTGGCGATCGCAGTTGAGTTGTTAATGTACTCGAAGGACGCTGCTGCCCATCCTCCGGCTAATCCCTTAGTCGACTTTTACGACACCCATGGGAGGAGATGGGGTGGTGGCATTCTGAGCCGGCACCACACGGCATAACCCAATACTAGTACCCAACTAAGAATTTTCTAACGCGCCAAAATAAGTTTTCACTTCTGTCACTCCCGGAGTGCAACCCGTATTTTTTATTTTTTGTATGAGACGATGCCCCACACTAGGATTTCTCCTCGTTGAGTTGTTAATTTGCCGTGTGGTGCCGGCTCAGAATGCCACCACCCCATTTCCTCCCATGGGTGTCGTAAAAGTCGACTAAGGGATTAGCTGGAGGATGGGCAGCAGCGTCCTTCGAGTACATTAACAACTCAACTGCGATCGCCAACCCGCCTGCCAAGCGTGGCGATTATGGCAAAACCCCCCAATGTGCTCACAACACATCCATATCGGTGGTTGTGGTGATCTTTGGGGGAGGCCTGTGTCCAGCAGTGGACTTCATTCGGCCGAAATGATGAGTTGTTAATGTACTCGAAGGACGTTGCTGCCCGTCCTCCGGCTAATCCCTTAGTCGCCTTTTACAACACCCACGGGATGAGATGGGTTGGTGCTATTCGTAGCCCGCGCCACACGGCAAGATGGCAATAGGATCTACCATCAGTGAATTATTCCATTACTGGATGCTTGGGGTCTTCCTATGGCCTACACAACCTACCTGCTTATAGTATTGATGTGAATCGGATTGGTGAGCTCCTTAAAATAGGGTTCGGCTTCACAGTGACTGATTCATGCTGGCGAGCTATCGGTTCGGCTTTACTCAAAGCGGCTATGGAACTTTCTTTGAAAGTCCAGTATAGATGCTGCTGCTGATGTGTCTGTATTAAGAGTATAGCACCACTCCATCTCCTCCCGTGGATGTCGTAAAAAGTAACTAAGAGACTCTTTACCAAAGGGATGGGCAGCAGCATCCCTTCTATGGAAGACATCATTCTGCGCTCACCAACCCGCCTGCCAAGCGTGGTTAGTATCGGCAAATTCCCCCTGATTCAAAATTACAGCAAGAATGGCATGTAGCCGATGTCTATTGGGGAGGCCTTTCTTCAGCAGAGAACGGCTTTTGGCCGGTATGCTGATGATGAATATTAATAACCTCTTTTTAGTTCTCTGGAACTTAGGAGAACTATAACCAGCCACTGCTAGGTCACTGACATCAACAGGAGTACAGAGATGGAACGGGTCTGCAGTAACTTAAATACATTTTCAGACAGGAATTATCAATTTTAAAGCCACATTGATCGTTTTGTTTGCAGACTCGTCGACATCTTCGACTTCGTCTTTAACGCAGCTATTGGAGTCGGGCGGCGGCGGCGGGGGCTCGATCCACGACAACGTGGTGACCATGACCAAGATGCTGGAGCTGCGCCGGCGCATGGAATCTCTGTCTTTGCAGCGCACTATCGCCAGGAATGACTCGCGCAGTGGTAATATTCATAATTAATTACCACCAGTTATTATCAGTGCTCAAAAAGTCGTCGGGCCCAGTTGTTGTAATTAAACTTCGGGCTTGAACAAATTTGACACAAGGTGTGGGCCATTAACTAAATATAAACAAAATCAGTTATCTATATAAATAAATAAAATTGAAGTTTTGTTTGTGATTTCAAAATAACAACTTTTTACTAAATGCATATGAAAGTATATACGGTATCTACAGCAAAAAGATTTTTATTACTGCTTTTACACAGTTAGTGGGAAAATGGATTTCTAGGCTCGCATACATTTTGATCTCCATGGCATATCTCCTTTCTTCCAATATCTTTGGTGGTCACCCATCCATAGCATGATCGCGCTAAGTGTTACTGAACCTCGCAATCGTTTACTGATCAGAGAGTTCTCATAGTCTTTAGAAATAATATCTTCGTATAACTACTTATAATCATACATAAAGTTAGAGCAAATCATCTCTTAAACAATTATAATATTGAAACATATCTGTTACTATTACCGTAACAAATAAACCTTTCATTCTTGTTATTTACGTAGGAACAGGAATAAGAAAATATTTTTATTACGTATTTTTATGATCGTTGGCTGTTATTTAAAGTTCATAGTGTGAAATTGCAAATTGCAAAATTGTGAAAGTTCAGTTGACGGCGTAAACTGCCGGGAAATATGCCTATTCTAATAAAGCTGAAAGATGATGAGGGGATATTGGTATAATCATTACGCTAGGTAGGCGAATTGGTGATATAAGCACGGGAGTATAGTGCTGCCCATCCTCTTGTTATCATCTCTTTTACGACACCAATAAGTAGAGAGGGGCGTTCTGTTCTTTGCCAAGGAAGACACGGATCGCCTTTTGTTCTCATCATATCGGCCCTTTATACGCCCACTGCTGAACAAAGACCTCCCCCATAGATTTCCACAACGGTGTCATCATTTTGGGGGGTATTTGCCTTTTGTTCTACCAGCTCCTAAACAGATTGAAATTCTCTTCAACAGACAAAGTAGAAATCCAGAAAACACGGAGCGAGGAAACCCTATCCGTCCCTAGTTTGTTAGACGACAGTCCCTCGGAGGGCCTGACCCACCGCGCGGTTTCTTACGCGCCTTTTAGCGATGCTGACGACACGTTCGCGCCGCTGTACGACGGGAACTACACTAGATACGACTATGATTGCGCCTTCACCGACCGCTACACCCTCCTCCCCCCCATCGGCACTCGTGCGGACTCCGAGCAGTCCGTGCAGGATGCTGTAGCCGACACCGACAGGATCAAGTTGTCCGATGCGCTCGCCGGCTCGATACTGGTGCAGGGCAGGAGGGACACCAGTGACGAGGCCGCCATTTTGGAGGAGTGCTTGGATAGCGACGAGTGCCATTTAAGGCAGGAATCCCCGCAGCTAGCCGCCAAGAATTTAGCGCCGATACAAGCTGAATATGGTAAGTTGTGTTGAGTCTTTTAATGGTATCTGAGTATGTAAGGTGATTGTAGTTAGAACACAGAAAACAGCGAGTTGTCGCGTTCAGGCCTTGGATTGGCGATCATTCATTACAAATGGAGGCTCTATTGTGCCTCGGATTGTGTGTTAAACCCATCAGACGTAAGCAGTCAAACTTAAGATATCGGTATTATCAAGAGCAAGATCTGAATAATATGGAGGGTGAGAAGAGGCCTCAGTTTTAATTCAAATTTTGAAGACGTCGGCTGAGCAGTTCGGGGCCGTTGTCGTGAAGAAGCAGTTGCGAAGAGCAGTTAACCATGCTATGTTGCTCGTTTACTTATTTCTCCACCATCACTTGCATTACTTTACATTAAACTGTAGCAGTTATTTTACCAGTAGATCGCGCAAAAACATGTTTCGGTCAAGTGCTTGTGTCAAACAAGCACACATATGTGCGCAGATTATCTGTTCCCATATAAGGAATTATGCCGAATCCAAAAACTCATTCCCAACGAACAGTTTGGCCAAACACTCCTAATGCACATCAAATACACGGATTAGTTGAACATTTCACATTTGGATTCCAACGCGGCATGATGACGGGAGTACTTTTGGATGTGGTGAAAGTATTCGACAAAGTCTAGAACAACGGCTTATTATTTAAACTCTGACTGCACGACCGTCTCGTACTCATCATTCAAGACAACTTATCGAATCAGTTGTCGTCATTGAAGGCGTTGCAGTTTCAGTTATTGCATCGAGAGCACACTCTCATCCCCTCATCCCATAAGAGCCGGAGTCCCACAAGGGTCCGTGCTCGCCCCACTATTGTTCTCCCTGTACACCAGCGATAGCCCCAAACGACACATAAGTTCGTTCAAGTTGCCGTATACTACTCCAACTTCAGCCCCGATAATATAATTAAGATCCTCCAAACCACGGCCAAAGTCTATGGCGCATGGTTCTGAAAATAGAGGATCGAAGTAAATCCCACCAAAAGCAAAGTCGTCCTATTTTGCAAACTCGGAGATGAGCATGCTCGTTTCAGATGGTACTCGATGTTGGGTCAATCGATTCTTTGGGAACGGCATGCCTAATATTATATATTGAAGTCACTCTCGACGATAATCTGTCTTTCCGGCAGTAGATAAATAAAGTGCGCGCCCGCGCCGCCTTTGTACTCTGTCGCCTCCACGGTCTACTAGATGCTCGTAGAAAATTATTCCTTAGAAATAGGGTGAGAATTGATACCATGTGCATTTCCAATCATGGCCCATGCCAGTGTCGCATTTGCACACGCAGATTCCGCTCTGTACACTTGTGAGTTCTCCAAAATCGATTCATGCGCACGGATGCGCCCTGGCTCCTGGTCCGAGGCACGTACTGATAGCCAGACGACGAAATAACCGTAGAACACATAAAGAGACCTGCGCAGTCTCGTTCACTTAACAGATTCCCAAAATATTAGAAAAATACCGATCCATCATTTTTAAGCCTGGCTAGAGGCCTTTTTTGGCTTCGCCAGAAATTGTCCGGTTAAGCGACCATATTTCTCGGAAATTACTGGCAGAAGCCCAACACAAAAAGAAAATTGTGCGCACTGCGCTGAGCTTTAAACACAGTCTAAGCTTTTGATGCATGGTTTGCCGAATTGAACACAATAAAACACACTATTCAAGTGTTTTTCACTGTTATCGAAACGTGCTTGTTTTGATATTTTGGCAAAAATTACACGTTTCGTTCGTATTTTTTACGAAAAAAGAATAAACAAGAGTCGAATGAAAATGAACGAAAATTACCTAGAAACAATGTCAACAACTCATCGTTGACGACTCAAAGTTCATCAGGTAGGTACACCAGCTGGGTCAAGGCCATCCGAACCCAAAATCCTGGATGCACCACTGTCCCAATATATATCCCAGTAAACGCGGCTTATTTGACAAAGCGGCAATTTTGCCAATTGACTAAAAGACCTCTGCTAGACCGTGGGTTTTTTGGAAGCAGTGGATTGGTTTCCACTGGTGGCGCTAGTGTTCGCTATCAGTCCAGTTATGTAACTCGGTGGGTGGTGCGCAGGCCCGCTGGCGTGCCCGGGCCGCGCGTGGCGCACACACTCGCAGTCGGCGTCGTCGCTGCATGCACGAGCTCCGCCGCCGCGCCGCCCCGCGCCGCTCTCCGACGCGCTGTTCTCCTCCTCCACCTCCGACCTCGAGAAGCTCAAGAGGAACAGGTATGTCGAACCATCGTTGATAATGAACATCCAGTTTTCTGATAACCCTCGCTTAATAGAAATACTGGGTTTCGGGAAATGTATTTTGTTATAAGGTGCCTTGTAGTTCCCGACGTTTCGGCCGAATTGCGCCGTCCTTGACTACGGGTAAATTCGCTTCTTACTAACCCACTAAGCATCTCAGCTTACGACAAAACTTGCTAAACCTCTCTATATCTACTACGAAGAAAATGAAAATAAAAGACTGAGTAAATTCAATAAACAAGTCCAGAATTCGATAAACAATAAAAATTAACACACCAACAAGAGATCCTCCTAAAACCAAGATCATATTTACCGTAAAAACAACATCCGAAAAATCGACCGAATCCTGTAATCATTACTCGTATGTTATGGGTTTAGCAATACGTAATCAGCCCGTTACTGTCTCACTGCTGGGCACAGGTCTTTTCTCACGATGAGAACGGTTAGGCCTTAATCCACCACGCTAACCTAGTACGGGTTAGTGGACTACACACACTATTGAGAACATTTTAGAGCCCTCTCGAGTGTGCAGGTTTCCTCACGATGTTTTCCTTTAGTCCAGCAATAGAAATAAAAATAACTTACAAGATAAACGACCATTCTGCGGAAAATATTTTGAAGCATGCTAGCATGCTAGCATGCTACATGCACGAATTTCAGAAAAGCATTTGATATTTTTAAACTTAAATGATTGCGTTTTATTTTATGTTCTTATCTGTAGGAGCAATTATTGCGTTGGTTCAGAAGATATTAATGCCATTGTTCAAGTAAGTAGTCCTAATTAAACGTTTACAAATGGTTGTTGTGTAGGGATTTTTTTTTTATTAGTCAGAAAATATACAGTCGGGAGTACCGCAAGGTTCGCGCATAAGATATTTTTATTACATAGGCTGCACTAAAAGTATCGGGAATGGAATATTTCCACTGTTCCTGTCATATTAAAATCTTTTTAATTGAAAACTCCTTGGTTTTACAAATCGAATACCATTTATTTATTTAAAAAAAGATTCACGGTCTTGTCACAAGGTTTTGTCAAACTTGTTTAGTCGTTGAGAAAATGGAATTGACTCGAGAAAATTCAAGAGCGATGATTTATTATGACTTTCGAAGTGGTTTAACACAAAAACAGTGTGTTGACCGGATGATTTCTGCATTTGGTGATGAAGCCCCATTCAAAACCACAATTTATCGCTGGTTTGCTGAATTTCAACGTGGATGTGTCAAGCTCAGTGATGATCTTCGTCAAGGTCGTCCAAAAACTGCAGTCACCCAAGAAAACGTTGATGCTGTGCGTAAGCTGATTGAGGAAGATCGACATGTGACATACCGCGAAATTCAAGCAACTTTAGACATTGGCATGAGTCAAATACAAATAATCTTGCATGAACAATTAGGTGTAAAAAAGTTGTTTTCCCGATGGATACCGCATTTGCTATGTGAAGAGCAAAAAGCGGCTCGCGTTACTTGGTGCGTCAGAACTCTCGAAAGATTCCACGCAGGATCCTCAAATGCTGTATACAATATCGTATCAGGTGACGAATCCTGGATATATGCGTACGAACCCGAAACAAAAAACCAGTCACGAGTTTGGGTGTTCGAAAATGAGTTAAAGCCAACAAAAATTGTTCGTTCACGGAGTGTTGCAAAAAAAATGGTGGCCACGTTTGTCTCCAAAACCGGCCATGTTACGACTATTCCTCTTGAGGGACAAAGAACGGTTAATGCAGAATGGTATGCTAGCATTTGTTTGCCACAGGTCGTTTCTGAACTCCGTAGAGAGAACTGCAACCGCCGCATCATCCTCCATCACGACAATGCGAGTTCTCACACCGCGCACAGAACAAAAGAGTTTTTAGAGCAAGAAAACATAGAATTATTAGACCATCCGCCGTACAGCCCCGACCTAAGCCCTAATGATTTCTATACTTTCCCTAAAATAAAGAATAAATTGCGTGGACAGAGATTTTCATCACCTTAAGAAGCTGTGGACGCCGACAAAACGGTCATTTTGGAGACCCCAACTTCCGAATGGAATGGTTGCTTCAATGATTGGTTCCATCGTATGGAAAAATGTGTCAAATTTCGCGGAGAATACTTCGAAAAGCAATAAATACATTTTTAAATAGTAATGTTGTGTCACTTCCTTGATTCCCGAAATTTTCAGTGCCGCCCTCGTATCTACAATTTTACATCATGTCTGGCCATGATTAAATTATATCATATAGTCCACTGCGCTGATAACTTATAACCAAGTCGATTTAGTGTCTAAGTGGTGGATTGAAAAATGAAAAAAGAATCATTCGTGTGAAATTGTATGGGTAGTAGGTGCATTTGATTCGGTTGTAAAATTTACAACTGAACATTTGATTCGGTTGTAAAATTTACAACTGTTACTTTTCTAACATTCGAATGCGAAATAATTTTGTGATTGTTTTGTATTCAGCATTTTAAAGTTATAAGTCGTAGGGTTATGTGTGGTAGGCATGTCACATATGCTCCAGTGTGATCTTACGAGGACCTGGAGCCCCCCTTCGGTGCCGAAGATGACCGCTCCAGTGGTTTTAGCCGGTAGGAGTCCGGCATGCCCTTTCGCCCTTCCCCTGGGCGAAGGAAGTTCCATGTAGAATTTCCACTGGACACCAATAAAAAAAAATAAAAAAAAGGCATGTCACATATTATAACCACAATAAAGTAGAATGCTTTCGAAAAGGTTTTCTGTACTGAATGATGAATGAAATCAGCGAGTGTAAAGTTTTAAAGACTTGTAAATCAAAATTGAATCATCATAAAATGGCAGCAGAAGGTTTTTTAGATGTATCTATATAAATTGATATAAGGAGTTTATAGTTTGGGAAAGTAGAAGGAGGTATATTTATGACGTCTTATTTTAGAACAAATGACAGGGGTAACGTTTACCCTTTGTATAGGGTTTTGTAGTTGCAATAGTTTTAGCAAAGGCAATAATATTTTTTTTGGTTCTGGAGTAGTTAGATTTAAAATGTAAGAAAATGTTTTTTTTTGTGCTACAACAATTTTCATTGTGCACGTTTCTGCATAAATGCAATGGTGGTGTACTCGATGCGTGTTGTCCTATCCAGCCGCATCCTGCCCGCGCTGTCGCGCCACCGGCCGCGCGAGCACCTGCACCTGAGCGACGAGCGGCTGGAGCGCGCGGGCGCGGTGGGCCCCGCGGTGGGCCCCGCGGTGGGCCCCCCGGTGCCCCCCCCGGCGGCCCCCCCCGGCCCCGCGCCGCGCGCCCGCTGCGGCCTGTGCCGCAAGCGGCTGAGCATCGCGACGCTGCACCGCTGCCGCTGCGGGGGCGCGTTCTGCGCACCGCACCGCTACGCGGAGGTGCACGGCTGCGCGTACGACTACCGCGCCGACGCGCCGCGCCTCAGCCCGCCCGTGGCCGCGCCCAAGCTGCCGCGCATCTAGCGCCCCACGCCTTACGCTAAGATGAAAATGTTCAAAAATCCTCCGCCGTGTGTGTGTTTTGTTTTCTTTTTCTAATGAAACCGTTGTGGAAAATTCGCAAAAAAAATAGTTATTCGCTCTAAAAATATCGCCCCTAGGTGACGTCGAGGTGCTTCACTCTGTGCTAGGACACGCGCACTCGTATGGTTTCTATCGCCGGGCGCTCCCCGGAGACCGAGTGTCGTCCCCGGTCCCGTCATTTATATACGACGGACTCTGGCGGCGTCGCAATCGGCACTCAAATTGTTATATTTTATTACTAAGAACCGATAACTCTCAAACTAAAGTTAATCTAGTACAAATAAAAAATAAAAATCACAGAAAACAGAATCCATATATATAAATAACTCCACTGCAATGATGTACAAAGGTTCAACTGTCGATCCCTTCCCTTGTTGTTATAATTAGGATTCTTTTGAATCCATTGTTACGTGTCTTTTGTAAATACTTTCATTATCTAGTACTCGTAGTACAGGAAAGTATCTGTATTGTAAACAAAAGACTGCGAATTGTAAAATAATACGATGTTATAATAATACACAGGTTGAAACGATTTGTAATGGAGTTATACAAGTGTTAGTAATTGTTGTCGTCCGGTGAGCACTCGGCCTAATTTGTTGTTGTATATTGTATAACACTAGATAATAATTAATGCTTAGAACATTTTTTTAATGAAATGTCTAACTTGCCTGAACTGGTAATCCACTATATATTTCTGTGTACAAACAGTTTGAAGTCGCAAGACTTTCGGACAGTCTGTCGAAAATATAAATTTGTTCGTAGAAAAATGTTTGTGACCACATCAGTCCCTAAATTTGATATATATAGAACTTGCTAACCAATTTCAAAGTTTTAACATTATCAACAATAAATTGGGCTACTATCACAAACGTTTTTCTTGAAACAAATACATTGTTTAATGGCCTACTGTAAATATTCTCTAGTTCTAATACGGTTTAGAACATTAAAATAGGTATATTTTCTTTCCATATGTTTAGTATACAATTAATATTTTTATGCCGTCGACTTGTCCGATGGTCTTGATATTGTTGAGACAAGGCGTTTTGTTATACAGTCAGTCGCATGCAATTATATCGTCGCGGTGTCACATCGAAGTCGGTTCATTATAATTACTCTAATAACTAATCTCGGATACGATACGTATAATATAATAGATGACAGATGGTATAGTTTTATATTGTTACTGCACTGTACGGTGCAACACGTCAGTCCACTCATTAATCATATATTGTCGGCTGGGTTTGCCAATTTTTCGTATTTGATTGTATAATTTAAGTTTATAATTAATGTTTATTTGGGAGAAATAATTTTGGCTGATTTCGATAGTAAATATTTATAACGCGAAAGCGTCAAACAATTTATTTACATTTTCACACTTATATAACAAATATAAAACTATTATTTGGAATAATAAAATCTATTTAAGTACTAAAATATTTTGACTTATCTTGTCCCGAGTACGTAACCTATTTAGTAACACTGGAATTGTTTAAAAAATTGAGCAGTAGGTTTGAGTTACAAAAGACTAGACTACATTATTATACTATTAACGTAATAATAATACATAACAGTCTGCAACCAGTTAACATTAGTATACAAAGATATAACTCATTTTACAACAATAAAAATAATCAATCATAAAACAATTATAAATTTTCAGTTTTTATGTTAAGAATTTGATACTTATACAGGTTGTTCAGTAAATAGCACGACATACTGCGGGGGGTGAGAGCTTGGGTCAATACCTATCAAAAAACACAATATATGTTCAGCAAAATCTTACGGATTTACAGTAGTACAAAATTTTCCGAAATATCGAAAAATCTCTACCTTGACACAGATTTTTAAGCATCTCGTAATGAAAAATTCCTTTTCTAGCTTTTTTTTTCCCTCAAATTATTTGTGAATAGTTGCTTTACTCATTGATAAGTCTTTATTCTATTAAAAACATGTTTTCAAGAAATACAATTTTTATTTAAATTTTCACAGTACAATTTTGTACTACTGTAAATTCGTAAGATTTTGCTGAACATATATTGTTTTTTTGGTAGGTTGACCCAAGCTCTCACCCCTTGCAGTATGTCGTGCTATTTACTGGACAGCCTGTATATTGATACTGTTGAAAATAATATGAATTATACAAATTTGACACGTTGGAAAAATACCGCATCTATTCGATGCGATATATTACTTATACAGGAGTTTGTTTACATATTGCGCGATTTTAGATACAGTACAACTAAATAAGTACATGTCAAACAAGTAGGACACTTCATTTTTTAAGCACCAAGAAAGTGCTCGTCATCTTATATTGAACATGTTTCAATAATATTCTTATAAAAAAAATAACATACCTTTTATAATTCGCGAAGTTCAAACTAGAATTTATATACATAATTCGATATAATATCTGCTATTGACACATCTATATACTACTTGATAGCGACTGCATGCGATAGCATAACTTGGTCATCAGTTTCTCTCAGGAAGCTTTCAAATATCTCTACAAAATTATCTATGCCTTCTCTAAAATTATCATCCAAGTCCCTTTCATCCTCTTCATTGATGAAAGCGTGAGCGAAATCAATTATTTTCACTGTACCCCATGGGTTAGGCGTTGGAGAGTCGTAAGATAATTGGTCCAGCATAGCTCTGTAGTTCATCTTAATTTTCGACAGCTTATTTTCGTAGTTATGATCGAAGGAGTGGTTATGATTGAAGCTGGCCAGCGCATCGCTCCAAGGAGAGTTTATAGGGGGTGGAGGTGTGGAGAAGCTGGTGTGCGCTAACGTCATGGGGGTGATGGGGACGGATTGCAGCTTCTTGTACACGGGCCCTTTGGAGCTGATCTGTCCGCTGAAGTTGGAGCCAGAGCTGACGCTGTGTAATGAATGACGTCGACGCGGCAGGGTAGCTGGACGGCAGTTTACACGGGCCCTGAAACAACGGCATATTTATGTTCGGTGGGACTGTTTGATTTCAGGAAAAGGTCACACATTTTTTTCATATTCTGGTCTAAAAGGCTAATTATCAAGTCAATAGGCAGATATATTCACGATAATTCACAATAAAAAACGACAACAATTAAAAATAATAACAAAAAACAAAAAGTGTAATAATATGTGTAAATAGGTATTTATAAAAAGATTTGTGAATAAAACAAATAATTATTATTGCCATACAGTATGCACCTACCTAAAATGAATAGTAAGAAAATTATACGCCAGAATTTTGCAAATGCAGATTAACGTTGAAGGGAATTTATCAACTTTAAAATCATTAAAATAACCTGTTGAGACTTATCAATAGGTATTGTTAAATAATTAATTATTATGTTACCGAAGATACCTGTACTCTGAAACTCCTAATTAGTCGAACGTATGAAGGCGCACTAGATAAGGAAACGTCATTATACTAGAAACGCCTAAATAAGTAAATACTCGTGGACTAGACTAGTGTTGCTTAAACATCGATAGTGTCACTTAACCCCAAATCACTCATACTATCGATAGTATCGATATTATCAATAGTATCGATAGTATTGATTGAGAGCTTTGCAACAATACTATCGATAGTGCCGATACTATCGAACTGGGTCGTAAATACTATCGATAGTCAAAAATAAATGAATGTTTTAGGGTTAGTCCTAATGATAGATCGATAGTCGATGGACCTCGTGGACCTAGTGTTTGGATCAAGTATTTGTACGTACGCGTACTTCTAAGACTTGGTACGTATTTTACCTAGTACGTCTCACCTTCGTGCCTATTAGCGGTGTGCGTTGCAAACCGTAAACAGTTATTGAAACTATGTATCGCGTCCAATACCTAAAACTATGTATTGGTCTCTTCAGAAACTATTTATCGGGCGAAACACTTTATTCACACAGCATTGGATCGTCGATAAACAGTTACCGAAACTAGCCGAATGACTCCGACCGAGTTATTCCGAAGTAAACCCGACCGATACCGACGATCGCACGAACAAGAAGCGAGATCGCGCATTTATGAATTTTAGTCATTCTAAATAATAATAATAAAAATCACATTTTATTAGGAATCATTTTTATGCTGCTATCAAATCTTTGACACGTTATTTAGGTATATCCATCCTATATTGGCACGAGTATAAATTACATATTAGAACTTTGCATAAGACTATAATTTATTGTGTCAAATTATTGTATTTTACCAGTCATAATAATCATTTACCACAGACAAAGAACAAAAAACCAAAGTATAAAATTTTCAGTTGATAGCGAATTTTAATTTGTTTACTATTGATTACAAGTTTCGAAGCAAATACCTAAACCGACACGAAAACGTTTATCATTTCATAAACGCTTTATACGCATATCGTCCAATAAATAGTTTTTGAAAATACATAGTTTTGGAACACTTTATCGGATACCAATACATAGTTTCGGTTCGGTTCACGCAAAAAGCTTTATTACCCACTTCTAATGCCTATATATCTTCCGCAGAGGAGGCGCCGGTACTTTTGGGTAGCCAACTGCCTCTCCGACCTAAAAATTACGTGTTGAGTATGTCTTGATAACCATACCCCACGCGCCTTTACAGCGCGTGTGTCATCTAAGCGACAAACACCCTTTTTTAATCTCATAACGTTTTGCAGATACTTGTAGTTTGCTGTGTAACGAAACCATAGCGCGATTCAGGATGGAGTAATAACGCCATCTATTGAGGACATTTGAAGGCATTTTCTAGGGCGATTTTTGTTAACCTTATCAGCCCGTAGCCCGGTACACAATGGTGCTGATAATAGTGTTTTAAAAAAGTGTGTGTGTCAGCTCCGACCCACGATTGGAGTTTACTGCGTAAGTACAATTGTCTCCGTAATTAATAGGCAGTCATAATTTCGGCCAAATGAAGTCCACTGCTGGACAAAGGCCTCCCCCAAAGATCACCACAACCAACGATATGGATGTGTTGTGGGCTCATTGGGGGGTTTTGCCATAATCGCCACGCTTGGCAGGCGGGTTGGCGATCGCAGTTGAGTTGTTAATGTACTCGAAGCTAATCCCTTAGTCGACTTTTACAACACCCATGTGTAGAGAGGGGTCGTCTTTTTAGCCACACCGAGTGACGAGTCACACTGAGTGAAATGTATATTTCTATGTGCAACTGCGATCACCAATGCAATGTCAATTGAGTTTTTTTTGGAGTTTATTGGAGTTTACTCCTTAGGAATCGATTTATGTATAAGGCCCCCAGTATGAAAATTTTATGTGGAGTGAAATTTTATCGAGCGTTAACTAAAATGCGTTACGTTTGTCAGCATCCTCCAATGTGCTTATTACAAAATTCGATCACTAATCTGCCCGCCAAGTGTGTTGATTATAGTTATATATTTATATAGTTACACTAACATTTTCCATTTCCGATTTTCCATCCAAAGGTTGCCTGGAAGAGATAGCGGATAGAAATAAGGCCACCCGTATTTATTTTATTTAAACTTCTGTAAATAATTTGTTTTGAGTATATTAATTAATTATTCCGTGTGGTATCCGGATTAAGAATATAGCACCACTCCTCCCATGGAGGTCGTATAAGGCGACTAAGGGATTCTGCGCTCACCAACCCACCTGCCAAGCGTGGTAAGTACTGGCAAATCCCCCCCCCCCCCCCCAATTATGATGACACAGTTGTGGAAATCTATGAGGTAGACTTTTGTTCAGTAGAGGACGTTGTATGGCCGATATGATGATATTAATTAATTAAAGATCCTGAGGTATCCCACTGTAAAGCAAAAGCCTCTGTACCCCCATTCCACTTCTCCCTGTTTATTGCTACGAAGGACCAGTCTCTTTGAAAGCAGTCCAGCTCATCCCGCAATCTCCGTCCAAGTCTGCCGCTTGGCGTTTGCCATTTAGTGGGACCCATTGGGACGTAAGTTTGGCCCATTGATCGTCTGACATAGGGCAGATGTGTCCAGCCCAGTTCCGCTCAAGCATATATAAATATGGAACAGAGACATGGTCACTCACTATAGGCCTCATAAGATAGCTTTGGGTCACTCAGCGAGCTACGGAGAGAGCTATGCTTGGTATTTTTCTTCGAGATCGAATCAGAGATGAGGAGATCCGTAGAAGAACTAATGTTGTCGACATAGCTGAAAGGATTAGTAAACTGAAGTGGCAATGGGCGGGGCACATTGCTCGTAGAACTGATGGCCGTTGGGGCAGAAAGGTTCTCGAATGGAGACCGCGCACCGGAAAACGCAGCGTGGGACGACCTCCAACGAGGTGGACAGACGACCTGGTGAAGGTCGCTGGGAGCCATTGGACGAGGGCGACATGTGACCGCTTGCTGTGGAAATCTTTGTGGGAGGCCTTTGTTCAGCAGTGGACATCCGCTGGCTGATATGATGTATACATAAAAAAAAGTCACACCCTATAGACCAATCATTGTAGTCATTTGGAGGCCCATGTTCAGAAGTTTTTTTTTTTCTTTAATCATTGCTCCACACTAGGATCTCTCCTGTGTCGTGGGTGCGTTTACAGACATGAATTCCACACACAATACACCCAGACCCGGAACAACTACCTGCAGATCATGCAAATATTTGTTTCGTGCGGGAATCGAACCCACGACCCGGAGCGCAGCAGGCGACTGTATCAGCCACTGCACCGGGCCGTCATTGAAGAAGTAGTGGATATAAGTTTTTAAACTGACATGGTCACTAACATTATTATTGGAACTGAAAACGGGATATTTACCAAATTTTTTATTTGCTTTGAGTTCCCGATATTTCGGCGCTGTTGCAAGCGCCATGTTCACGGATAAACTGATTTATCCGTGAACATGCATGGTAAATATCCCGTTTTCAGTTCTAATAATAGAAGTAGTGGATGTTAACTGGCTGTGAGAAAGACAGTTCTGCCCATCTGGATACAAACAGCAATACTAACGTGGAGTCCTTGTTCTGGCAGCAGTCCCGCAGCCTCGCCGCGTCGTACTGCAGCAGCAGCGAGGCGCTGTAGAGGCGCACGGCACACTGCTGGCGCGCCCATTTCTGTATCTTCCACAGCTCTGACAGGAACTGCAGCAACAACGCGCGGCAGAGGCTCGTGCCCACACCGTTCAGGTAGTTCTTTATGGCTGGAAACATCTTCGCTATCAACATTACATTCGAAGGGTGGCTAAAAAGTTTGTCACTTTTTTATCCTTTACAAATCAATTTTGTGCAGATTTTCAAACAGTTATTTATACATCTATACAAATACGGCACGGTTGGTGCAGTGGCTGTCACAGTCGGCTGCTGCGCTCCGGGTCGTGGGTTCGATTCCCACACGGAACAAATATTTGTATGATCTGCAGGTAGTTGTTCCGGGTCTGGGTGTATTGTGTGTGGAATTCATGTCTGTAAACGCACCCATGACACAGGAGAAATCCTAGTGCGGGGCAACGTTTTTTTAAATAAAAAAAAAAAGTAAAATTAAAGTGTCTGTTTGTAATGTGAAAATAACAGCTTATTACTAAATGCATATGAAAGTAATTATAGTAAAAATGCCATTGTTAATTTTGTTTTCCTGTGTGTCTGGTTGTTCCAACTAATCTCCGAAACGGCTGGACCGATTTTGACGGGACTTTCACCGGCAGAGAGCTGATGTTATAAGGAGGAACTTAGAAAAATAATTAGGGTTCCGCGTAAAAAAATATTCATCGTTTCGGCCGAATGAAGTCCACTGCTGACGACAGGCATTCCTCAAAGATCACCACAACGACCGATATCGGTGTGTTGTGTGCTAATTGGGGGGTTTTGCCATAATCGCCACGCTTGGCAGGCGGGTTGGCGATCGCAGTTGGTTGTTAATGTACTCGAAGGACGCTGCCGCCCATCCTCCGGGTAATCCCATAGTCGCCATTTACGACAGCCACGGGATGAGATGGATTGGTGCTATCCGTAGCGTAGTATGGAAATAATAATATGAGCGATGAATGCACGAGTGAATCCCACACCCTCAACGATAGGTAGGTCGAAAGAACACCGTGGGGAATTGACCGGTAAGAGTCCGGTATGCCCCTTGGCCTTCCCCAGGGCGGTGGAAATCCAAAAGGATACCCCACGTACGAAAAAAGCGGTATTAATACGTATATATACAGCATATTTAATAAAAGGAGAGATGAACAAAATTTTACAATTGATGTGGTATCGAGCTTCAACGCCAACTATACTCGTAAATTGTTGATATTAATACAATATTTAGTTCTGACACAGACGATATAATACTTTACCAGATAATATAATACTTTATTAGTATCATTTCGGCCGAATGAAGTCCACTGCTGGACACAGGCCTCCCTCAAAGACCACCACAACGACCGATATCGGTGTGTTGTGTGCTCATTGGGGGGTTTTGCCATAATCGCCACGCTTGGCAGGCGGGTTGACGATCACAGTAGAGTTGTTAATGTACTCGAAAGACGCTGCTGCCCATCCTAAAGCTAATCCCTTAGTCACATTTTACGACACCCACGGGATGAGACGGGGTGGTGCTATTCGAAGCCGGCACAACACACCGATATTGGTCGTTGTGGTGATCTTGGAGGGAGGCCCGTGTCCAGCAGTGGACTTCACTCGGCCGAAATGACGAATGCAATGATTTTCTTATACCAAAACGTACCCGACAAACGGCAGGTTGTGAATTGAAGGCCAAAGTCTCAATATTTTTGTTTTATGTTTTTCACGAAAGCAGTTTAATGTTATTGTGTTATACTCCACGTCCCCTTTCCCTACAATACAACACACACTTATTTTTCTTTTTTTTTTCACATTTTTTTTTTATGAAACGTTTCCCGCACACTAGGATGTCTCCTGTGTCGTGGATGCGTTTACAAACACAAAAATTCCACACACAATACACCCAGACCCGGAACAACTACCTGCAGATGATACAAATATTTGTTCCGTGCGGGAATCGAACCCACGACCCGTTGCGCAGCAGCCGACTATATCAGCCACTGCACCAACCGTGCCGTCTTACTTAATCAAAGTCGGTAGCGAAGGTGGTATGCTAGCATACGGCCCGCCTGATGGTAAGTTGTTACCGTAACCTATAAACGTTTGCAAGACCGGAGATATTATTCGCGCGTTGCCGACCCCATAAAAATCGTTTCACGCCCTTTTTGAAGAGCCCCATGCTGTAGTCTCTTGGGAAAACCTCGGTAGGGAGCTGATTCCACAACCTGAGCGCGCGCGAGGAAGTTCCTCTGAAACCGTACGGTACGAGACCATTTTAGCTCCAGGGTATGTGGACGAACTCCCCGCCGATGGCGGAGGTGCGATGGTAGAAAGTAGCCGTTGGCATCATATCGAACAATCCCTCAGATCACAGTCCGTTGTACAAGCGGTAGAACGCACATCATTTCGGCCGAATGAAGTCCACTGCTGGACACAGGCCTCCCCCAAAGATCATCACAATGATCGACATGGCTGTGCTGTGGGCTCAATGGGGGGTTTTGCCATAATCGCCACGCTTGGGTTGGCGATCGCAGTTGAGTTGCTAATGTATTCGAAGGACGCTGCTGCCCATCCGCCGGCTAATCGCTTAGTCGACTTTTACGACACCCACGGGAGGAGATGGGGTGGTGGTATTCTGAGCCGGCACCACACAGCACGCACTAGGGAGGCAAAGTCTCTTCTCAAACTTAGGGGTTCTAGGTCGCTTGTGAGCTTGGGTTCGTCGACACCACCGGACACTTGCAAGTTATAAAGCAGCAGTTTTTGTCCTGATGTAAGTACCGCCTTGCCCTGTGGAGCACACCGAGTTTTTGGACGCCAGCTTGGCCTTATCATACAAGTGCGTGCGAAACTGGACGCTGCTGGAAATATCTACAGCAAGGATCCTTAGTAATTCTTAAACTTTCGCGAAGTGAATTCATGATTTTAAGAAAAAAAACTATCTACTCATGACCACGGTCAATGCAACTTAATTGAAACGTTGAGGTCAGTTAAAATATTATTTTAATACTAGTTTTACCCTGCTACGCATCATTTCATCATCATCATCATTTCGGCCGAATTGCGTTGCTGTCTAAATGCACGTAATGATAACACGATTTTGATTCTAAATAAAAAAAACAATTATGGGGTATCCTGGTTTAATAAAAACATGCTCGTATATGAATACAATGATATGTAAAAATAACAGAAAGATCTGTAAAGAACTTTAGGAGATTTGCGATTTTGTATAAACGAACATAATTCTTTTTTTTTTAAACTTTACCCCACACTCGGATTTCTCCTGTGTCGTGGGTGCGTTTACAGACATGAATTCCACATACAATACACCCAGACCCGGAACAACTACCTGCAGATCGTACAAATATTTGTTCCGTGCTGGAATCGAACCCACGACCCGGTGCGCAGCAGCCGACTGTATAAACCACTGCACCAACCGTGCCGTCAACTTGTGCGTCGTTTTACAGCCCGCACACAGATATGATTAATATTGTTTATTTGTATACTACATGTATTATTTGTATTGCATAGATTAGTTTTAAAGGAAGCCGCATATTCACTATCAATGTATGTAATCTTTAATTTTGCGATTATGTTTTTTTATAAGTATAGATTTTAAGTCATGTTTTATCAGTAAGATAGATGGCACATTAAGTGTGTAAAACACACAATTCTCCAAAAAAAAAAAAACTGTGGTGCGTGTGGTATCTGGATTAAGAATATAGCTCCACTCCATCTCCTCCCGTGGATGTCGTTAAAGGCGACTAAGGGACTCTAACCCAGAGGGATGGGCAGCAGCGTCCGTTCTGTTGAACTGTAGCCATTCTACGGTCACCAACCCGCCTGCCAAGCGTGGCGAGTGTCTCTTACCGGACAAAATGAAACCCCCAAATTTTTGTTTTACGCTATATTTCATGTTTTTAAATAGTTATAACTTTTACAATGTGTTTTCTTCGATGGTTGTATCATCATTTCGGCCGAATGAAGTCCACTGCTGGACACAGGCCTCCCCCAAAGATCACCACAATGACCGATATGGGTGTGTTGTGTGCTCATTGGAGGGTTTTGCCATAATCGCCACGCTTGGCAGACGGATTGGCGATCGCAGTTGAGTTGTTAATGTACTCGAAGGACGCTGCTGCCCATCCTCCGGCTAATCCCTCAGTCGACTTTTACGACACCCACGGGAGGAGATGGGGTGGTGGTATTCTGAGCCGGCACCACATATGACAAGACAAATTATAAAATTATGTGGGTGACAGAAAATACCACATATATTGGATTCCTGGTAGTGATTTGTAGGCCATCACAATGTCACTAACAACAGGTTGCGCTAATAAACCTTGTAGGCGCGAACAGTGATACCGGCAAAATCCCCTCAAAATGACGGCACAATTGTTGAAACTTATGAAGGAGGCTGTTGTTAACAGTGTACATCCTTTGGTGATATGATGATGATGATCAGAATAACTTGGGTACTACTTGATCACATATTTTAATACATTAAAACTATCCTCACCGTCTTTAACAGCTTGTCCGTGTAACTTCTTCCCATAATCCTTGTTGTATTTGTGCAGCTTGCCCGTGCTCAGCTTGTACACCTGGAAGCCCGGGATGCAGAAGCTGTACTGCTGCTTGCTCAGTGCATACTTGCTGTCTTCATTTTTTTTCTTTTCCTCCGTGGCTAAAGGATCCCAGGTTCTTTTGCCTGAAAGATATCAATTTTGTTTTTCAGTTGATGTTTTGTACATTATACTACTAAACGTGGTTATTATGTGATCAATCTAAGATTGCGATTGCTGTTAACAACATGCTCCAAAAATCTTATTCTTTGAAGATTATAGAGATGGGACTGCAGATATTTATCTTAAAGAAAACGTTGCCCCACTAAGATTTCTCCTGTATCGTGGGTGCATTTACAGACACAAATTCCACACACAATACGTAGATAACCTAGTATCTAAATTTAAAGACCATCAGGGGTCGCGGGCGCGCTGATTGCGGAATCTGCGCGCCCACACCGAGCGACCCACGAGGAGGTCACGCGCCGCCGTGTGCGCAGCATAGCGCACAGTGAGGCTTCGGGGGATCCTATACAATCTCCCCGGGGGTGACCGCTTTACACCCTCTCGGCACCAGTGGGTGGCTACGAGGACCTGGAGCCCCCCTTAAGTGCCGAAGCTGACTGCCCCAGTGGTTTTAGCCGGTAGGAGTAGAGTGGGCGGAGGAAGTTCATGATGAATTTCCACTGGGATAAAAAATGTTTCACAATTACCAATCTTAACATCCATGACGCACGGCTCCAGCGTCCGCTCCGTCAGATTCTCCAGAATTATATATTCTTGCTCGACCCCGTTGTACGTGTACTTCCTGCACCCGAAGTACTTGGCTGTGAGACTGCGAAGCTCCAACAGGTCCACGTCGGTGGTTGAAGCGATACGCATGTAGAACACTTTCTCCCGCTGCTGAGCCTCTTTTATAATGGGCTTCATGATTGTGCCGTTGCTGCATTGGAGTAAGCCTAGAGAAATGTAGTGTAGATGCATTGATAAACTTTTTTTTTTATACGTTGTCCCACTCTAGGAATTCTCCTGTGTCGTGTTACAGACATAAATTCCACACACAATACACCCAGACCCGGAACAACTACCTGCAGATCATACAAATATTTGTTCCGTGCGGGAATCGAACCCGCGACCCGGAGCGCAGCAGCCGACTGTGTCAGCCACTGCACCAACCGTGCCGTCAATGGATCAAAAACAACTTGTTCTACTACATAAATGCTTACTGCATGTTCTGTTAAAAATATTTAAAAGTGACATCGAAAGGCCCGATCTCTTATCTAAATTTGATTTTAATAGGCCGTCAAAAACTCGCTTGAATCAAACTATATGTGTACCGTTTGATTCCTCAAATTACAGGCAAAACTCTTATATTGTACGTGCAAACATAAACTTGTAAACAGCATGATTTTGATCCATTTAGTGCGAGTGTGGTCGCGGTTAAAAGGTGCTTAAGCCTTAATTTCTTTAATGGAAACAATGTACGGTTATAAGTCTAGTGGTTGCCACATAATTATGTGTGTATGCTTATGTAGCTATAATTGTGTGTACTACCAGTTTGATAGGTAAAATATTGTTTGTTTTTTCGTTTCCTAAGTAAGAATGTTCGCACTAAAGTTTTATTTTTCTAGATTTTATTCGTGAAAACTTGTTATTGTCTGTCTGTTCACTTTACTGTTATCATTTTGTTATATTTTGCTACAAGTCTTCTATAGAAATTAAATAAATAAATATATATTAAATGTCTATAATCAAAGAATAGACACAGAGGTATCGTGATTTTTAGGAGCGCTCTTAGGCCCGTATTATAAATCTAGAATCAAAACTCAAGTAGAACTTGCGTCGGGATTGCATTAATTGGATATAAATGCTGGATCTATTACGTAGCGTTCATATTTGATTAACGTAATCTCGTCTCAATTTCTACTTGAGTTTTGATTCTCGATCCATAATACAGGCCTTAGTAAATTTGCCCTCAGTATTCCTGAGACTACCTGAGGTAAAGGACGTCCACTGCTGAATAAAGGCCTCCCCCATCCAAGTGTTACAGCTTTTCTTCTTTTTTTTTTTAAAACGTTTCCCCGCTTTAGGATTTCTCCTGTGTCGTGGGTGCGTTTACAGACATGAATTTCTCACACAATACACCCAGACCCGGAACAACTACCTGCAGATCGTACAAATATTTGTTCCGTGCGGGAATCGAACCCACGACCCGGTGCGCAGCAGCCGACTGTATTAGCCATTGCACCAACCGTGCCGTCCAAGTTGCAGAAATAATCCCAATATTTTCATCTCACCTTTCCCATTTAAGCTACTAGGTGTCTCAGTTTCCCTCCCCGAGAAGTGCCCTGGGGGCGACCTTTTTACAGTCGCCTTCCCTGCGCTAGAGGGGTGACCGCTTTACAGTCATCCCCTCCGTGATGTGCCTAAAGGCGTGGCACCAATGGGTGGCTCTAGTGTGATCTTACGAGGACCTGGAGCCCCCCTTCGGTGCCGAAGATGACCGCTCCAGTAGTTTAAGCCGGTAGGAGTCCGGCATACCCCTTCGCCCTTCCCCGTGGCGAAAGAAGTTCCATGTAGAATTACCACTGGACATCAATAAAAAAAATAAGGTGTCTCAGTTTCTCTCCATTCTTCAGAAAGCTGATGCGTAGTAATTGGTTCTTGTGCAGCAGATGTATTGAATCTGGCTTACCTGAATATTTGGTGTTTTCAGTCTTCCTATGCCCAGCCACTTGCATAGCGTAGGCCTGTATTTCCAGAGGAGTAGTGGGCATAAAGAGCGGCCTCGCCGTCATCTCGTTGTCTTGTCTCTTGATGTTGTAGTGAACCTGGTATATCGACCGCTGCCGACGTATACTACGCCGCTTAGTTTTTTCTGATACATCGTTCATTTGGTTGTGTGCCTGTAATAAAGTGTGTATTTTTTTTTTTATAAACGTTGCCCCACACTTGCATTTCCTGTGTCGTGGGTGCGTTTACAGACATGAATTCCACATACAATACACCCAAACCCGGAACAACTACCTGCAGATCATACAAATATTTGTTCCGTGCGGGAATCGAACCCACGTCCCGGAGCGCAGCAGCCGACTGTATCAGCCACCGCACCAACCGTGCCGACTAATCTCTTGCAATTCTTATGTAGCGCTGTTGCCTACAATGAATTGGGCTGCAAACTGCCGTCAAAATTAAATGGACTCTATAAAAACAGTCAGACTAGTACAGACTATTCGACAAATAATAATACATGACAATTATTTAATAGACAAACATTTCACATTATGATAAAAGATAAAAATATTTCATATTCATGTAAAACCGTCAAGAATAATAAATTTATATAACTTATACATATTTTAAACTGGATATGGAACTATTTTATTCGTATTCTTCTGGTTATTGCAATCATTGAGTCAAATATTTTGCTTGGCATATAATGCACTCTTAATGTATCTCCATCGGTCGATTGGTGTCACAGTGACAAGCTTGGTCGACGACAATGCATTTGCATTGAGGACACCACGTTCAAGTCCTCTTACTACGTTTGTATTTACATACTTCTACAGGTATAACACAGGGTGGCGTTCTATCTCCTTTACTAACTAACGCAATATTTATAAATTCTATCTCAAATCATATTTTATCTTCCCGTTTCCCGTAAACCGTTTTTTAGACATTTTGTTATTGTTACGTTAATTTTGGATAAAGAATAAAGCATATTACAGAAGTCTATTTCGAGAAATACCATGTCTTTAGAAATGTATACGAATTTAATATTTTACTATGTACATATATTTACATTTGTCAAAGTTCATAACATAATTGATATGGTAATAATTATGGAAAACGGCCACATCTGTACCTGCCAGTTGGTAAGCGTATTAACCCACTCGTTTCATATCTATTAAATTAACCTTTCTGCCAACACTTCCCAAGTTGTAAAACAATAAAACCTATTTTTTGCTTTTTAATGTCCAATCACCATTTAATGTTATATAGAAATAGAAACAACTGCAAGTAAAAATTAAATAACGAGAACGTTAAAATAACTAATGGTTTTGGTATAGAACATACCGCCTCCGGTCGCCTAACCGCTCTCTCAATGAATTGTCAAAACAATTCAGTTTACAGTACTTGTAAATTAGTCGATTTATCGCTTAGTATGTTGATAAAACCTGCTAGTAAAATACAATTTATTTAGGTGTTTTATCTGCACCTACGACACCAATTTACAGACGCGCAACTCCGAACATAGGTTGTTTTTTTTTTTTCAAATGACTTATAGGGCAAGACAATATTATTATTGTTTTCAAATTTCGAATATTCGTAGGTTTTCATAACGTTAAATGGGGCTATTTGAGAAACACGGAGCTAATTGGGAATTAAGTAAAGAATAATATCAAATAGTAATACTACATATTAATCGTTTACCTATTATTACTCATTTGGGTTTTTATGGTCAGCAGGTCGTAAGTATTACATAACATTTAATTGGAATACAGATTATCAGTAGATACTTAGTTTCAAAGGTATGTAACATTTTAGAAATATAATTTAGTGCTAAATAGGCTCATAACCAGGTAATTTATTAGAAAAAAGTACAGTATAATCATTTCGGCCATATGAAGTCCACTGTTGGACACAGGCCTCCACCAAATATCACCAGAACGCCCAATATGGGTGAGTTGTGGACACATTGGGGTGGTTTTGCCATAATCGCCACGCTTGGCAGACGGGTTGGCGATCACAGTTGAGTTGTTAATATACTCGAAGGACGCTCTGCTGCCCATCCTATGCTTATCCCTTAGTCTACTTTTACGACACCCACGGGAGGAGATGGGGTGGTGGTATTCTGAGCCGGCACCACACGGTTAGCCGTATACGGTATAATAAATATGGTATATAATTGAGGACAGGGTCGAATTACAAACTCTTTGATACCAAGTACAACATTTGTTTAACACAAGAAAATGCGGGTGTTTTTACATTAAAACTGTTCTAATTACTAGCAAACTGTGAAATTATTCATAAATTCTTATTCGCAGATAGCAGAAACTGCGAATGGATTAAAAATAGATTTTATTTTTGACTTTATAAGGCTACTCAAATGTCTAAGTTACGCAAAAAACGCACCTATAAAATATAGCGTAGGAAAGTTTTTACATAACTATGGCGCCACACCATATATTTCTATGCAAAATTTTAATATACAATATACGACTTCGTCCGCGAGAGAACTAATTTCTCCCCTAAGCTTGATAAATCAATAAATATCATGACATAATCTACGTCAATGCCGAATTTCATTAGCATCTGTTTAGTTGCAAAGGTACGAACCCTCAAACATCCAAATTTAAAAACGTTTACATTTATAGTAAGTATGAAATAAGATTTCCTGACAGTATTTACACAATATTTCCGTGTGGTGTATGGATTAAGAATATAGGACCTCTTCATGTCTTCCCGTGGTTGTCATAAAATGCGACTAAGGGCCCTAAACCAGAGCGATGGGCAGCAGCGTCCTTCTGTGTAATAGTAACCATGCTGCGCTCACCAATCCACTTGCCAAATGGTGAGTACTGGCAAATTTCCCCAGAAATTACAACACAATTGTACAAATCTATGGGTGACGCCTTTGTTTAGTAGTGGACGTCCGTTGGCTGATATGATGATTTACAATATTCTAGTTTCATTGATTTCTGATTGTGTTCATTCTTCGAGTAGCTAGGTACACAAACATGTCAGCTCTAGTGTGATCATACGAGGTCCTGGAGTCCCCCTTAGGTGCCGAAGATCACCGCCCCAGTGATTTTAGCCGGTAGGAGTCCGGCATACCCCTTCGCCCTTCCCCGGGGCGGAGTAAGTTCATGTAGAATATCCAAATAAAAAAGGTACAGGCTAGAAATAATGTCTCCTTCCACTGATTAGAAAACTCATATGAAAACCGTTACCTCTTTTATCCATTGACTCGAGAATAACAAAAAGCAAATCACAATACACAACAAACTTAATAAAATGAGTTAAAAGTGACAATAACAAAACCGTGCGACTTGATGAATGACGAAGCACTAAATGATTTCTAAAATAACCACAAATGGCTGCTTATTTAAATAATTATACCTACTAGTGGCGAACAAATCAAATAATAAGGAAACAGATTTGAAGAGCAACTAAATTATTCGCGACATTGGAAAACTGTCAGGGATATTGTGTTTATCTAATCAACGCATAAATCAAGATTGACTTGTATTTATCAATAGATATTTTCACGACGTTCACATTGACGATAATGGTATAGAATGAAGGTAGAAACATTATAATATTGATTGTTCGATCTCAAAATATAAATATGGGTGCAGTATATACCTACTTGCTCAAAAAATACGAAGTACTGCAGATGTGTACAAATCAAATAGCTTTGAACTACAGGTACTACTTATCTGTGGAAAAATCACTTATATTTATTATCTATCTATCTATCTTTTATCTGTATCTATACTGTAAACATGGTATTCTCACACTCACATCTGATTCCATACATTCTCGAGATTTGCCTATTTGTCAGAAAACATTATACAAAATTCATTATTTTCCCAAAATAAAGACTACTACGACATTGGCAGAATCGTATTGGGCCTAGACTCAATGGAATAAGGCCAGAAAAAAAGGCCACTACACTCAAACGGCACGGCACGGTTGGTGCAGTGGTTGACACAGTCGGCTGCTGCGCTCCGGGCAGTGGGTTCAATTCCCGCACGGAACAAATATTTGTATGATCTACAGGTAGTTGTTCCGGGTTTGGGTGTATTGTGTGTGGAATTTGTGTATACAAACGCACCCACGGCAGAGGAGAAATCCTAGTGCGAGGAAACGTTTGAAAAAAAATACCGTTACGACACAAAAACAGATTAACATTACCATCTTCCAACCTATCTATATTCAATTCTGGTCCCTATGTTATGGCCATTAAAATATTCAATAAAATACCTCACGCACTAAAAGATACATAAAACAATAATTCTGCGGTGGTCTGGATTCTAGTCGGGGTCTTTACAATAATAACCAGTTTTTTTTACTGTGGTGGAAAACTTCATTGTCCTCCGCCTTTGGTATGGTCACAGCGGTGTGCTGGAATGTTACCGAATAAAACCACCTGAGCAATCATCTTCGGCACCGAAGGGAGACTACAGGTTTTCGAAAATGAACACTCCAGAGCAGCCCATGTGTGCCCTGCCTTTAGGGGGGTGACTGCAATCCAATAAGAGACTTGCCACCGAGACTACAACGGTTAGGGAAAACGCTGCACTGTAGATGATGATGCCACACGTGATATGTGTGTAACGAGTTCTATTGAACTGCGATGATTCATCTTTACTAGGACACTTCGACAGAAGAATGTGTGATAAGGCTTAGCATTTAAATAGAATTAGTTCACACAAAACGTACCCACACATAATGTAATTACTAATGTATAAAGGTGACGGTGATATAATTAGTACACTGGCTGACAGCGCTTAAGCCAGCTGCTAGGCTAAATAAATTAATAAAACTGACTTTACTAAATATCGACTGTATGGTTCGGCCTATAGGTATTACCTACCTATTTCATTAATTTGAAACTAAATTATAAGTAGATACGATTTAGATTACAGAACCTGCTTCTAGTGGCTACCAGCCAATAGGCGACTCCATAGCAGTCAGCTTCAAAAACATGTAGCGAACTTCCCATATCAATTTTAGAAATCTGGTAATATGACATTTTATATTAAAAAGTTGTGCTATTCTTGAAAAAAAAGTCAAAATTTTGTTCATTATATCTGACGGACAACGTTTTTCAAAATCGAGGTAGTGAGAAGAAATGCCGAAACAAACGAGGTTTCCTTTTTAAAGTCCAGACATGGGGCAGTGTAAGGCAGCGTCTGGTAGCCGCTTTGAGTAGAACCGTTTCGATAGCCGGTAAGTATGAATCAGTAATTTTAAAGCGCGACCAATACAGTGTACATGTAATTTGTGTAGGCTACTTGGAATATACGTAGTATGGCTTTGAACTAAGAAATAAAGTATTTCTACTCCTCTTTTTTATCGTGGGGAAATCCTCGTGCGCCAAAACCACCAATGTTCCTTCGACCTACCTTATGCCGGGAGGCGGACTCTGCTCGCGCATTGCACCCCGGGCAGGTCTAGGTTCGTCACCGATTCTACCGGATCCGTCTCCCTGTGCGGCCTAGCTAGTCCCATAGTCCCCTAGAGAAGCGCTCGCGGAACACGGCATGTCTCGAGCTTGTGGTCTGGACAGGCGGCGGATTTCCCTAAGTCCATCGCCTGCAGGCCGGCAACTGATGGAGGCCAGAAAGATTGGTAAGCGCTCTCTCGCAACTGGTGGGTCTGCTACGAAAGGCACGAGGTGGTTGCCTGCCTGTCTCTATCCACCGTCTTCTTTGCATGTATCATCTCTTTTCAATACAACGTGACGGCTTCCCACGTGCTCTCGCTCTGAACCTTGGCCGGGAGGTCACTACCTTCGACTGCAGCGACATGATACTTCCCGAAACATTAGTAAGTATCTGCCTCAGCCGGAATGGGCCCCATCGCACCGCAGCCAATCATACATTAGGGTTTCTACTGCTGCCATCGCGACATGCCCTAAGCTTACACTAGCTATGAACCGAGGACAGCAAAATAAAACATAATATATGTATATTTAAAATATATAATTCGAGTGGTAAAATTCACTATTCCTAAGATAATATTCACTTGTCGTACTTATAAAATCCCTCCCCAGTTTTCCTGCCCAGCTTTCCCTTTCCAACCAATTTGTCCAAAAGCGGTATAGGTCTAAACACTGGGTTGCCTGTCTTAGCGAGCATGATACCCAATATAAACTTCTTGGTATCTAGTCCCGTGAAGTCCGACAACTCTATAGGCCCCATTGGGTAGCCGGCGCCGAGTTTCATCGCTATGTCAATGTCTTGCGCTGACGCATCACCTGAAAAATATGTTTGAGATGATCGCTAACGGATACTAAACATTGATTGATTCATTGAGATATGGCCTAGCTGTTGTAAGATAAGTAAATAACAAATTAGGAGTTATGTAATGTTTGGGTATTTATAGCCAGTCGCACTCACTGATAGGTAAACGATCAACGAGTTAAGCAACACTTGGCGCGGACAGCCTTTGGATGGGTAACCGCGTAAAATAGTCGGTGACTGTTGTTGTTGTTTATAGGTTTTCGTGACAGCGGTTTAACTTATTTTTTTGTTGTTGAGTTTCTACATGAACTTCCTTCACCCCGGGGAAGGGCGAAAGGGTCTCCTACCGCCTAAAACCACTGGAGCGGTCATCTTCGGCACCGAATGGGCTCCGGGTCCTCGTAAGATCACACTAGAGCCACCCATTGGTGCCACGCCTTTAGGCACATCACGGAGGGGACGACTGTAAAGCGGTCACCCTTTATGGGAGGGAAGGAGACTGTAAAAAGGTCGCCCCCCAGACACTTCTCAGGGAGGATTGTAAAGGATCCTTCCAAGCCTCGATGTGCGCGCCACGGTCTTCCGGGGGGGACAGCGGTATAACAAGCTCGCAAGCTGGGCCCATTACTAGAAACTAGTCATGTGTCATGCCAGCCATAAACATACATATGTTGTCAACCGTAATTTTTGATAAATTGTTAATATTGGGTGTATCAAAGCCATAATATACACATTTTATTAAAACCGTGAGTTTATCGTTATATCAAGATGTTGTCTGCAGCGAAAGTGCATTCATGGGATGCAAGATGATAACTGGGTTATAAAGGACAAAATCAACCAGTATCAGGGCCTAACAAAGTTATATCAAAGTATTAGAGAGTATTCATCAAGAGAACTTTAACAAGAAAATACAACTTGATAGAATCAGATACACGAAGAAGAATAAAATGGACACATTTCACTTGGCAGTTTATGAAAGAGCAATAAATGGCCTAGGCCTGGCGACCTGAAACACAAACTTCGGCCTAGCTTAGGCACCAGTCTCCCACAATAAACTTGAATAATACAATATAGACAATATGAAGTAATACAGCCTTCACCGGCGAGGCTCGCGCGGCGACCCAGAGCACGCTTGCCCGATCCTTCCTCTACCTAGGCCATGCTGCTTAGTAGATTTAAACACGACCCTCAAATAATTCAAATCAAATCCAGCTCCCTAGCTCTCCCCTGTCCTATTAGCAGAAGGATGTCGAGTGCTGAACAGAGAGTTCCCCCATAGATTACCAACAAGCTACATGCCACCCGCTTCCAACGACTCCCAGTTACCTTCACCAGGTCGTCTGTCTATATCGTTGGAGGCCGTCATCCCACGCTACGTGTTCTTCACTCGAGAGCGTTTATGCCCAACGGCCATTAGTTCTACATGCCATGTACTTTCCCCCAAGCAACGCCCTAAGCCGAGTCCCGAGTCCCATTATGGGCACCTGAGCCGTGTTACTTGGTTTGTACTGGCTCTTTTGGCGTCGCCGTATAGGAGACAACATCTAATAAACAACATAGATCCGATTCCTTCATGGAAAGTTGACTGCAGGCTGCATAAATGCTTTCTAGAATAGAAAAACCAGACAAGCGCGAGCTGAACTTCCGTGGAGAGGGTTTCGTACGATGAATATGTTATCTTTAGACGCGAACAGTGAAGGATGCCTGGCCTAGTTAAGACGAACGAGTAGTACCAATTATTTATCCCAACAACAAACTTAACATTATAGTTGAAAAAAATGATCTTCCATACGTCTATATATTAATAAGTGAAAAGAAAACTTTGTACCCCTCTTAAGTACACTACGCTCGGAGGAGTGTGAAATTTGGCAAATGTCAAGTTTATATGGGGAAGGAGTGCATAGAGCTAAAATAACTAAATCCTAAAAAAAATTAAGACCTCTCTGCGATCACTAGGTCCTACTGAAAATGTAAGTTTATACGAACAATATTGAAAGATTTACAGTGTTATTTTCAGACTATAGACTTCTTATAGGTTTTTCTGTAATCTAATCTAAGTTCATAACGATTAGTTTCGGAAATAAGGGGGGGGGGGGGGGGGGGGATAGTCAAGTATCTATTAATCATCTATTTACTTAAATAATTTTAAAACTATTTATTTAAAAATTATTAAACAAATATATTTGAGGCCCTCACAATAAGCCTATTCTATTTATTATATTTATTTTCTAATTTGCCCCCTTAAAGTGATCCCCATATTCAAAATACATTTATTTCCGTTACACATCTGTGTTTGGGTCGAAGAAATTAATATGTGTAGCAAATTTCACATACAGACACACGAGTGAACCTATAAGGGTTCCGCCGTATTTTAATACGGACGTTCGGAACCCTAAAAACAGTCAAGAACGCGTGACATACAGAACAACAACAACACTCGACATACAATAGCGACATATTATGTTTTACTTGTTTATCACGACAAATTTATACGTAGTGTATAAATTTGTTATAAAAAGAATTATATATTATCACATGCATGCTGATGACGTAGTCTCATATTATCACACCTTGTTAGGTTAGTATCGCCAGATAATGAGGTTAATCAGTGAAGTTCATAATGAATGTTGTTGCAATGTTTTTATTGATTTATTTTCAAGGTGAGGTAACTTTGCAGTGGCGCCTCTAGTAACGTTGATGTCGTCGTCGGCTCTTAACTAATAAATGACTATAGTGGTATAATTAGCATGGGTGGCGGTGCCGATATCAATGGTGTCATCATCATCATTTCAGCCGAATAAAGTCCACTGCTCCAGCAGGCCTCCCCCAAAGATTGCCACACTGACCGGTATGAATGTGTTGTATGCTCATTGAGGGGTTTTCCCATAATCATTACGCTTGGCAGGCGGGTTGGCCATCGCAGTTAAATTGTTAATATACTCTAAGAACGGTGCGTGAACGCCTTTTACGACACCCACAGGACGAGATAGATTGATGCTATTCGTAGTCGGCGTCACTCCAAGTATTTTCTTTTTATAGAACCCATTGACGAGATGAGCCTGTCATTCGCCTGGTGATAAGCATCACGCCTGCCCATAACAATTGTAATGCTACCCAGGAGTAGTTCTACGTGGCACCATACTGCACTCGATACTTCGAGACTTTCGTTATTTATTCTTGCCCAGTAATTTCACTAGCTACAGTGCCCTTTAAATTGGAAGACAGTAATACCTATCTAAAATTTCAATACTACTGCTTTGCGGCGAATATCTGCCACTGGGGTGGTACCAACATAGAATAGCCTAACCCTTGCAATAAGAGTAGTCTCAACAACTGTCAAATTCAACATTAAATATAAAAAGTAAATACCGCTAACTGTGAATTCTAATTTTCATTATTTAGTTGATATTATTTTTAAATAAAATCTCAATATAAGAAGAAGAACTGTTGCTATCCACTAAGGGTTTTATTTTAAAAATATACAGTAGACACTACATGCTTAACATTTTTTTTTTAAATATATTTACAACATTTATTGACGTCACCTACAATTCCACCGTCTAGTGATACTAGTCGTCATTAAAAACCGGTTCAAGTAGTGCGACGCGTTTAATTAATCGGTCAGACGATCGTTAGTATGCCTGTGCGCGTGCGCGCATCTACAAACCGGATGAGCCCCCCGTACAACACTGATGAGCCCGTCATCCCCAGTGTGTGCCTAACTCACTAGTCCATGCCGCCATGAACCTACACCTACCTACCTACCTACGCTACAAATTTGATTTAACAATCAGAACGTTATAACTTACACGTAATGACCTCTGCTTACTAGTCCATTTCTGTCGCAGTAGAAGAGAGGGTTAACATTCTGATTTGACGCATTGCCAGAGAACGGTCCATTGGACGACGCAACAATAAAAAACATGATTGGCATCAGTAGCTGGGGGTAATTACAATTTGTCGATACACGAGTGATGGGTCGAGGAGTTTTAGGGCTTTTCTTTCAGTCATCAAAGTTGAGAAGGTTTCTGGGGGGGTGCACATTCCTTCACTATAACTCCTAGAGCTGTTTTGATCGCTACATGCACCATACGTTCCCAAGCTCTTCCCATTCAGCCATGCTTGGAGATATAAAATGCCATTCTATTCCTCTGACTAGTCCATCGTTACGCAGTATCAAGCTCGGCGATGCTGGGTTTTAGCTCCGTATAAGCACCTCTACGATTGTCCCGTTATCGGAGTAAATAACGGTAGGTGCTTCTCGGCGAGCTATCATCCTCCTTAACATACCCCTGTGATGTGCTATCATAACCCATCTTCGTTATATGACGGGGGCCTAGGGTGTTGCAAGCACACACATTGGAGAACCTGTGTGTTATGAACAAGCGTCCCCCGGAAGACGGCGGTGTGTACGTGGGTACGTGCCACCGTGTGCAAAGCACAGCGCACAGCGAGGCTATGGGGGGTATCCCTTCCAATCCCCCTGAGATGTGTCTGTGAGATGCCAAAGATGACCGCATCGGTAATTATAGTCAGATGGAGTCGGCGTGCCCCTCCGTCCCTTCCAGGGAAGGAGGAAACAGGATATTATTCGTAAGGGCTAATAAAAAATAATTTTTTAACAGGACACATTTAGATTTTACGTTGACATGTTTTCGTTCATAGATAATTTCAACTGACTGCTTACACTTTTAGGATCCTTAGGGCATTTACTTTTATGTTGCCGTAAAAATATAGGTCCCTGAAACTAAAAATCCTGAAATTCCAGTGGTGAATCTTCGCGAGTAGCCGATATCACGGATATCGGCTTCAGGGCGGACAGCACGTGCTGCCACTCCGTTGTGACGGTAAACTCGTCTATATCGCCCAGCTCATGTGCCGCGTACGACTTATAGTCCTTAGGGTCGCTGCGAATCCACTGAAGAACAACGTTCGAATCAGTCCAAAAATACCGATCATTCGCCTTTATATCTTCATGGTCGCTGTGTACTGTGTACTCACCAGGAGTGCGGCTTGTAAGGCGCCTTGTAAATCAAGCCATAGAACTGATACAGGGCGCAGAAATGTAACTCTGTTTTTACTCGCTACGAAACACTTGCTATCAGTAGATACGGTTCATCTGAGCCAGTCTTTCCCAACGTGGGCGATAACGCCCCCTTGTGGGCGCTGCAGGCCTAAAGGGGGGCGTAAGAGACCCAGAAAAAAAAGGGGGCATTGTGTAAGGCTTTGGGGTCGATTTATAATTTCATCTACCTAGCTAGGAAGACTCTTAGACACCGACTGAGTTCTCGACTCTCGACTACATCTTGTGAACATCAACTAATATTAATTAAGATATAGCTCAAACTCGGTTCGATATAAAAGACCGCGGGCAATCATGTTTTAACAAGTTTTTGTTAAATAATCCGAATTGTACATTCCTATACCAATCGGCTGGTTCTATAATACTTGTTCTTGCTTGTCGAGTACGATTGGGCGTCGAATGAGATAAACGAGTTTATGCACGTTTGTCTTATTCCTGTTGGTGCGTGCTGCTTATATCCTATATAAACGACCTAAATTTATTTTATTTCATTTGCGGTTTCGCGCGTAATAGATAAGCAGTACTTGATTTCAACACTTACGTATTTCTTAAAACAAAACAATGTCGGAAGTAAAAAAGAAGAGACGGCAATACTCTGCGGAATATATTAAATTCGGATTTATTGAAAATCCCACAAACCCGTCGTCGCCTTTGTGTCTTCTATGTCTAAAAACATTTTCGAACGAAGCAATGAAGCCTTCAAGACTGCAAGATCATTTGAATAAAATGCATCCAGATAAGACAGAAAAGAATGTAGCATATTTTCAAGACCTAGAGAAGAAGCATAATACTCAGCCAAGTATATCAAAACTATTTTCGGCGGCTGCTAAGCAAGATGACGACGGACTTCGAGCTTCGTACAATATCTCTTTGTTAATTGCTCAAAAAGGCAAACTACACAACATCGGAGAAGAGTTAATTTTGCCAGCAATAAAGGAAGTAATAAGTACTTCATAAACTGGCCGCAGATATTATCCGAAAAATTCCTTTGAGTAATAATTCTGTGCAAAGACGAATTGATGAAATGGCTGAAAATATTGAAGAATCATTGTGCAATCATCTGAGGACTAGTCAATTCTCAATTCAGCTCGATGAGTCCACTTTACCAACTAATGAAGCGTTGTTGCTATCTTACGTGAGGTTTATTAAAGATGAGAAAATACGTGAAGAACTATTGTTTGCCAGAAATTTGGAGACAGATACAAAAGGCGAAACCATATTCAATACATTGGAAAAGTTTTATGAAGAGAAAGAGATTCCTTTGAAAAATATTATATCAGTTGCTACGGATGGCGCTCCGGCTATGACAGGGCGCCATAAAGGCTTCATAGCATACTTAAAGAATAAAATTCCAGATGTCCTTGCTATACATTGCGTTATTCATAGACAACATTTGGTTGCTAGAAACTTAAGTGAACGACTATTTCAATCACTGCAATATGTCATCAAAGCAGTCAATAAAATCCGTAGCAGCTCTTTGAATGATAGATTATTTCATCAGCTTTGTGTTACTAATGACGAAGATTTCAACCGTTTGTTGCTTCATACTGAAGTTCGTTGGCTGTCAAGAGGCAATTGTCTGATTCAATTTTACAACCTGTTTGACTCTATGATAGAGTTCTTGGAAACTAAAGATACAGAACTGCGCAACAAGCTCATAACATCAAAGAATGATATAGCTTACATGACAGACCTGTATAAAATGTTCAACGACATGAACCTCCAACTGCAAGGCGATGAACTAATGTTTTTAATTAAAACAAAAAATGTCGTTGCTGCTTTCGCAGCCAAACTGCTTCTGCACAAAAAGAATATGGGCAGACGTGAGTTTCACAATTTTCCGAATTTATCAGTATACTGCAGTAACGACGACTTGTTTGCCTACTGCCAACATTTGGAAAACCTCCACATTGACTTCACCGAACGATACCAGGACATTTTAAACTTGGAAATACCAGACTGGGTGTTGGATCCGTTTTCAAATGTCAACACAGCAATGTCACCTCAGCTGGAAGAAGAACTTATAGAATTGACAACAAACAAAGAAATAAAAATCAAGTTCAAAAATGGATATCAAGAATTTTGGCTACAAAAACCGATCCCGCAATTGTGGTCAATTGTTCAACGATTTTTGATAGCATTCCCATCGTCATATTTGTGTGAACGTGGATTTAGTGCTGTGGCAACGCTGCTTACTAAAAAGAGAATTCGTTTGCGTGTTACCGAACGTGGCGACTTGCGGCTGTTTTTGAATAAATTGGAACCTGATATCAACAAACTTATTGAACAGCATCAGATTCAACCTTCACATTCGTTTTTATATAAGAATTGATTATGTTTGTTTTATTTTCAATAAAAGATACTCTGTCCGAATACTATAAATTTGCGTTTCAATAATCAGTTATAAGTACTTAGCGGTTTTTAAGTATGTTTAAAAAGGGGGGCGTTAAAAAATACTTTATTCTTAAAGTGGGCAGTAGACAAAAAAAGGTTGGGAACCCCTGATCTGAGCTAATAAAACACCAATAAATCACGACAGCGAAAGCTTAATACTTGAATCATGAAATGCGTGCCATTCGGCATTTATAATTTGTGAGTTCACTTACCGCATCCGTCATGTTGGTATAATATTGTGTCGATAATACCGCCTTAGCATAGCGCCTTGGTATGTGTAACGAATCTAAAAGTTCATTGGGTTGGATGCGGTAGTTCCAATCAATGCCACTACGATGGATATTCTGAAAAATAATTGTACTTTTGCTTTAGGAGGCATTAGGAGGCTCGGCCCCACTTAGTATCTCCTTAGATACCCGATTAAATACTGTGTTATGTTCATTTTAGCTTTACTAGGAGGCTCCGCCCCGCTTGAAAAGCAAACGTGTCATCCAACAGATGCCACATCAAACCTAAAGTGCTTTCATGACTCCGTCCTTAAATTGCACAGCTGTGTGTGCGAGCGCATCGAGCAGCTACTTATTTCGAGTCCACCGTGTTTATGAACTTGATTAATTTGTTGCACTAATTAAATAGTATTAGTACAGTCGTAAGTTGAATACAAACAGTCAGGTGAAATTCCAATGGGGTTTTTGGAGAAAGAATGTTTAATTAATTTAATTAATTTGTTAATATTACCTTGATTTGTGTGTGCGAGATTACATTGGCGGCGTTGGAGTGAGTGCGGCCACAATAGCCATGAATTGACCTACCCAACTTGCAACGAGATTCATAAAACTCATTTTTGTTTCCGTGGATAATTCCAAGCGGCACAATTACTGATTATGCTCCCCAATTTAATTTGATTAGACCCTTAATGTTTTAATAATTATTGTTATTGTTTTGTCCACTTATACATACACACGGTCAGCGCATCCGAATGAAACACCTCGAGTCCAAACGGGTCAATTAATTGATAGCACGTGATTGTTCACAGTTATGACCTAAATCCGAATCAATGATAGACACTGAAGCTGCATCGTCTAAAAGCGCGTAAAATTGAAAACACCTTTAAACATGAAGTGACGACTGCGCACGCGCTTAGGCCGGCTCACTCGATTGAAGTGGTGATTGTCGGCCGCGTTACATGACTTATATGACATAGGCTTCTTCCAGCGCAGCAGTTGTGCTGTGCGAGTCCGCAGTTTGAAAACACGACACTTTGGCAGGGAATGATTAGATTTTAAACAACATTTCATCAATTAGTAATGTCTTAGATTTTCGCGATTATTACACATTATAATAAAAACACTTTTAAACGGATTCTATCGCGTATATTTTGATTTTTGATTTTTGATTTTCCTGACGTTTCGATGCTGCAAAGTATTCGAAACGTCAGGAAAATCAAAAATCAAAATATACGCGATAGAATCCGTTTAAAAGTATTTCATCAATTGTTTTCGTAAAGGACAGTCGTCATAAATAAGGCCAATATATCAGCCACAGGACGTCCACTGAAGAACAAAGGCCGCCCCCTTAGATTTCCACAACGAGCGGTCACATGCTACCCCCAACCAACGACTCCCAGCTACTTTCACCAGGTCGTCTGTCCACCTTGCTGGAGGTCGTCCCACGCTGCGTTTTCCGGTACGCAGTCTGCACTCGAGAACCTTTCTTCCCCAGCGGCCATCAGTTCTACGAGCTATGTGCTCCGCCCTATGCCGCTTCAGCTTGCTAATCCTTTCAGATATGTCGGCAACTTTAGTTCTTCTACGGATCTCCTCATTTCGGAATCTATTGCGCAGAGAAATTCCAGGATGTCTCCGTAGCTCGATGAGTGACCTTGAGCCGTCTTGTTGTCATCTGCGTGGTTAGCACTGGCGACTTAGTCGACTTATTTATTAGTTATTCCGCCTAAATATAGCATGTCTGCCTCATGCATAAGAATCGCTGCGAGTCACGCCACTAATTTTGGCTTATATCTTATTTTATGGCAGTTATGGGGTGCTCAGCAGCTTAGACAAAACGGCTGATGGGAGCTCAGGTCTGTGTAGATAATCATAAGTAGGAATTTATCCATAAACTTTATAAGATGTTGCAATCAGGCTTGTGTGCTAGACTTTTTTTCTTCGCATAGCCTTGTTTTCGAGAACAATGTACCCAACTCGTAAATATTGTAAAATATTATGATTAAGGAGTGACCGTGGTGATTCCTGCCCGTTCCTCTCCATGGGTCTTCTGCATCTTGGACCGCGGCGGCTGGGGTCTTACCTATTATTAAGTGCCAGTAAATGGTTTAAATGAATAAAACCTTTTCTCCTTTTTTTATCTTATCGAAAATGTATTCCATCGCACACACGCAGATCTAGGTAATATTAATGAATTAAATAACCTAACGACCGACACCGGTGTGTTGTGTGCTTGGCAGGCGGGTTGGCGATCGCAGTTGCGTTGTTAATGTATTCGAAATACGCTGCTGCCCATCCTCCGTCTAATCCCTTGCCTTTTACGACACCCACGGGGTGAGATGGGTTGGTGCTATTCGTAGCCGGCATCACACGGCAACACAACACACCGGTGTCGGTCGTTGTGGTGATCTTTGAGGGAGGCCTGTGTCCTGTAGTGGACTTTATTAGGGCGAAATAATAATAATAATAAATAACCTAATTAAACATTATTTTTCCTCAGACTCCATTGGCATTTCAACTGACTGTTTGTATTCCACTTACGACACTAATAATGCTATTAAATTTTGCAACAAATTACTCACAATTCATAAACACATTGGATTAGAGATAAGAGGCTGGTCGCGTAGTAATAAAAAGGATTTTAGAAAGGACACCTCCCCGTGCGCTTGCCCACACAGCTGTTTAGTTTAAGGCGCAGCTATATAATAAATACTTCTAAGCTTACTTTAGATTTGATGTGGGATTCGTCGGATGGCACATTTGCCTTTTATCATTTAATCAATCATGTCCGTCTACTACAATCATGGTTTCATGTCACATTTTATTATAAAAATTAAAATATTTTTTCAGAATGTCCATCGTAGTGGCTTTGATTGGAACTGCCACATCCAATCCAATGAACATACAAGATGGGTAAAGCGGCTCAATGAATTACCGCCAGGCGCTTAAGGTTTTTCTTAGTTGCCAAAAAGATTGCCCGTAGGTATACAGATGATAGGTATAGTATATGGACGATCGGCCCTCTCCCGATCCCGCTCGGAGGAGACGGCGCCGGGGTAACAACCGCCCTGGCGCCTAATTCCCATACGCCTGAAACCCCCTGCCGTTGCTATAAGGCGTGGGACCTCTGGGTTCGCGGGTGCGTAGATTGGGGAATCTGCGTGCCCACACCGAGCGACCCAAGAGAAGACGGTAGCACGTATGTGGTCACGCACTGCACACACACATTTACAATCCAACCAATACAATACAAGGGAGTGTCCGCCTCACAGTCACCCTCTCCGAGATGTGCCTATAGGCATATACGAGGACCTGGAGCCTCCCTTAGGTGCTGAAGATGACCGCTCCAGTGGTTTTAGCCGGTAGGAGTCCGGCATACCCGTCTCCCGGGGCGAGGGAAGTTCACGACGATTTTTTATCGAAACAACATGTAATTATCACAAACACTAACGATTATCCCAGTAAAAAAAAAGTCCCATAAAAATCCGTGCAGTAATTTTTTGGTGATGCGAGTACAAAAAAACACCACGCGAGCGCGGCACCTGGTAGAAGCTAGTAATAATAAATAATAGTTTAGTGAACATTATTTTCTACTTTTTTGTTCGGTTATCTAAAAGCGTGTTTTTTTTAGTTTTTTGAAACCATTATTTATTTTCCATTTTTTTGTGAGGATAACTACAAAAACGTGTTTCTTTTGTTTTTTTGGAACGAAGTTGCATTGTCATCGTCCTTGATAAGTTTGCGAAGTTTCAAATCAATCCGACGTTTTGAAGGGGATGAAAATAGAGTTAGTAAATTCAGTTACCTATCCATAGATACTCACCAAGCTAATGAAAGCGTGTTTAAAATGACAACAAACATTGTGAAGAGTAAAAAATTATTTTTATTTTTTAACATCAATATGTATATCCGTTTTTTAACCTAATTTACTTCTTATTATACTTATAGAATCCTTCGCCAGATTTAATTCCGAATTTCTTTTCAGCGACCATCTTTTCGAGTAGTTCAATTGGCTCAAACACGGGGTTCTTGGTCTTTTCATACAAGGCCTGTTGGGCCAACCTGTTGGTGTCCAAGCCGGTGTAGTCTGCCAACTCGAAGGGCCCCATTGGGAAACCAGCGCCAAGCTTCATGCCGATATCTATGTCCTCTTTTGTGGCATCGCCTGTGGTCAAAAATTCAGTAGCTAAAGGTTTGTTTTTAATAATAATATATAGTATTTTTAACAAACTTCAATAATAGCTTTTATTAAACTGTTTTTTTTGTGTATATTACCTCAATTCTCATTTTAAACCGATTTCGAGGATAATTTTTATTTGGAATGTGATACTGCCAGGGTGTGCTGTATACATTTGGCCAGGATCAGATAAATTTTCGTTTTCTATTCTTCTTTAGTGAAGTGGCGCCGATTACAGATACCGTATTTTATTTTTATGTATTCCATACCTCGTTATTATAGTAATTAGCATTACTATATTTTTACACTAATCGGCTTAATTTTGTGAGGATAGATTCTATTTAATAGTAAATTCAGCGGAAGTTGCTCAATAAATACTTTTATACATATATCATTATCATTTCGGTCGAATGAAGTTCACTGCTGGACACAGACCTCCTCCAAAGATCATTACAACGACCGATATGGGTGTGTTGTGTCCTCATTAGGAGGTCTTACCATAATCGCCACGCTTGGCAGACGGGTTGGCGATCGCAGTTGAGTTGTTAATGTACTCGAAGGACGCTGCTGCCCATCCTCCAGCTAATCCCTTAGTCGACTTTTACGACACCCATGGGAGGAAATGGGGTGGTGGCATTCTGAGCCGGCACCACACGGCAAATATTTAAGGGCCATCAATAAACAAATTTTAGACGAAAAATAATACGTAATAAATATACTTACAGAATATAAATATCCAAGCAAATTTTCGCATGCATTAAATTCCAAACACAAGTAAAATATTATCCCTTTTTAAAACCGTAGTATGAAAGAAGCGCACGTATACAGAGTAAGAAACCAGGCTACGTACATACCCCTTGTTCAAAAGGCAAACAGCGCAAGGGTACTAAATTAAAAGGCCACATAGCTGTCAATTGTTCCATGACTTTATCTATACTAATGTAATAAAAGTTTGTTTGTTTGAACACGCTAATCTCTGGAACTACCAATCGGATTTGATACATTATTTTTGTATTTGATAGCCTAATCATTGAGGAAGGTTATAGGCTATTTAACATCACGCCACGAACTTAAGGAGCCGAGCAAAAAGTATGAAATAATGTCAAGTGAAAAATAAGTAATAACGCGGGCGGGCGATGCGACGCGTTGGGTCGGGGGCCGAGGGCGGCCGCCCGAGAACCGAGAATTACCGAGAAGAGCCGAACTGGGCATGCTCATGTCAAATGCCTATGACTCTAAATTCTTTGTAAATAATCCTATTTATTTTTAATTTAATGGCGGCTGAAACCGCGGGGCACATCTAGTAATATTGTAAATGTGAAAGTTTGTGCATTAGTTGCTCAATCGCCCTAGAACGGCTAAACGGATTTGAATGAGATTTGGAAAAGAGATAGATTATGACTGAAATGTAAGGGTTTAAATTAGTTCGTTGTGGACGAATTCGCGTGTACACATATAGGGTCTTACTTTAATAATGGAAAATATTTTAAGGCTAGGCTCTATGAATGGTATATAATTCAATTTTCAAGCATGGTGGGCTACTGAACAACCGACTTGTTCGGTCGGACCATTTTCAAACACGTTTTGGTGTTATTGTGTGTGCGTGTTCGGTGACAGTACCACAGTATTTTTAGAAAGACATAGACAATATTAATAGTTACCTACAGATTTTACGAGGTGATATGCGCTTTTTATGAAAACGGAAACATGAATTATTAAAATTAATGTTTGATTATATAAATTAAAGGTCGATGTTTTGTTTAATTTTTTCTATTACGCATCATTGCAGCCTATAGATTTACCTCCTAAAATATTTTCTATTAATAAAGTAAGGCCTTATATATAGCGTCCAACAAACTACATAAATAGTGAACTTTATATCCGTGTGGTGTTCGCATTAAGAATATAGCATCACTCCATCTCCTCCCGTGGAGGTCGTAAAAGGCGACTAAGGGACTCTAAACCAGAGGGATGCAGGATGCAGGCAGAGAGGCAGCAGCTTCCCTTCTGAGAAACGGTAGCCCTACTGCGCTCACCAACCCGCCTGCCAAGCGTGGTGAGTATTGGCAAATACCCCCCAGAATGATGACAGTTGTGAAAATCTATGGGGGAGCCTTTTTATTGTTAATATATTAGTTTACGGTACATATATATTTAAGAGAGTCGTCCTGTCACCGCCGCTGCGATCGGCACGTTTTTCTCTTGTCATAATTTTTATTGTAACATTCTCAACTTGCATTAAATCCTACAAATAGTCTTGATACCTGGTTCTTATTTATCACAAGAAGTCCTGACCCATACACTATGAGATAACCCACTAATCGTCCCCGTGAAGTTCCCTTTTTTTGTTGGACGATTATATACTCAATGCACTGAGCATTGTGCAGTTTGTATATAATTTTAAAACGGAGGGAATGTGATCGCGGATATCATTCTAGTATATAAATTATATAATCTATACAAATAAATAAAATTGAAGTGCTGTTTGAAATGTCAAAATAACAGCTTTTTACTAAATGCATATGAAAGTATATACGATACCTATAACAAAAAAACAACTTTAAATTTTTTGTTTGTTCCGGGTAATCTCCGAAACGGCTGGACCGATTTTGACGGGACTTTCACTGGCAGATAGCTGATGTTATGTTGATGATGATTGTTCTTTTATTTTAGAAAAATAATTAGGGTTCCGCGCAAAAGAAAAGCTTTTAAATCCAATATACGAGTATATATTATATGTCAAGTGTCTATGCCGAAATACTCTAAATTTCTTTTAAATTAAACGCGGGTAAAACCGCTTGTCCCAGCTAGTGTCATAAAATACTTATCCCACCACCTCCTTGAGAAATACCAAATAAACCACCACTAACTCATAAGCTCAAGCTTTTTCAAAACCAAAGATGAATACATTACTCAAACAATACCAAAGTTACATTGAGGTTTCTATTACTGACCTCGTTCCAACATCCTGATAGCCTCGGTAGAGTAAGGTCCCAGCAGTCTGTTAACCACAAACCCGGGCGTGTCCTTGCACGTGATGCACGTCTTGCCCACGGCCTTGCCCCACTCCATCATGGCTAGATACGTCTCTTCGGACGTTTCGGCTCCTTTCACAACTTCTAAGAGTCTCATCACTGGTACAGGGTTGAAGAAATGGAGACCGCCGTATCTGGAGGTTTTATGGGTGACATTTTTATTTTGTGTTAGACAACATTTAACCCAACCACATGTTTTATGCATTTAGATTTGATACTGTAATAGTGCGAGTACCATGTGGGCTATTCAATTATTTTGTTTTATTGACGTGATATTTGTCTGGCAATTTAGGTATGTCATGCTCACTCCTGCTTATGGTGGCGTTGTGTGTCGGGTCGCTAAGTTTCCCTACAATATGGTTGAGCTGAGCGACGCTGATCGTGAACGAGTGCCGTCTGTTGGGATTGGTCATCTTAATGCTGTCATGACAATTGAATCCAAAACTTTGGTAAATATTCAAATCAAGTATGTTTAGTGTAGACTTTTTAAGAAGTTTAGACTCTTTTCTCCTGCATTGTCCTCACATTACCATCATTTCGAGAACCATTGTACCAATATGATTTGAAAAGAGTAACCAGTGTCTTGCCCGTTCTTCTCCATAGGAAATCTACACCTTGGAACGAGACAACTAAAGGCTTGACTATTCATAAGTGCCTATAAATGGTTTTACATGAATAAAAATATTTATATCTTTACAGGATTCAGTTTGTTGAGAGCTGGTTGAGCGCTCATTTGCAAGCTTGTTGTCGGCTCCTACGGGACCCTCTAAGAGCAATGTTGATGAACGTTTATTAACTAGAAAGTAAGAGATATCTAACTTACTTATCTTTCCTTTTGATACCAGCTCCAATTTCATTTACGGAAATACACGAAGTGTTGGTTGCGAAGATCGTGTGTGCAGGAGACAGCTGAAACATATGATAAACTTTCTGTGATATGATATCAACAATGCTATGAATTAGATTGTTTTCAATATGATGGCACAGATATAGACAGAATCATGGTCACACACATCAGCCCAAAAACGTCCACTGCTGAATATGGTCCTCCCAATGTTACCACAATAAGTGGTCATAGGTAATATTGCCACAGGGACGCTTCGGGGGATCCTTTATAATCCCTCCAGGGGGTGACTAATTTAGTCACCCTCTTAGAGATGTGGCACCAGTGGGCAGCTCTAGTGTGATTATAAGAAGACATGGAGCCCCCCTTAGGTGCCGAAGATAACCGCCCCAGTGGTTTTAGCCGGTAGGAGTCCGGGGTACCCCTCCATCCTTCCCCGTGGCTGAGGAAGTTCATGTAGAATTTCCACAAGTCTCAATAAAAAAAAAGCTAATATTGCCATATTAATTGTTTGGTAGGCAGATTGGTGATCATATGTTGTTATTAACACACAGAACGATGCTGCTGTACATCCTCTTGATTTCAGTCGCCTTTTACGGGAGTTCTTTTAAAGGATTTTTTGGATTATTCTTTGCTGGGACACACCCACCTGCTGAAGATAATTCGATCTCATAAAAATGCAAAGAAATGATCAGTACCCATAACTTAAGATTGAAATTGTTGCCCACATTCATGGTACACATGTGAGAATTTGATTATATATATTTATTTTAATTAAAATCTTGCATGAAATTAGGAATAACATATTTTAATTTCACATATTGTAGTTACCAATATTTTCCATCAAATTATGTTGTTACAATATCTTACCTTATCTAGCTTATTAAACAACTCCTGTTTGATATCCAACTTCTCCACAATAGCCTCAACAATTAAGTCTACGTCAGCTCCATCTTCCAGCTTGGTTGACACTTTAATTCGCTCAGAAGATTCTTTGACAAAGGCGTCGACCTTCCCTGCATCATCTTTGTACAGCTTCTTTCCTACCCTGGTGAGATTTTTCTGGATGGACTTCTGGGCTTTATCCAGAAGCTCAGCATTGACATCAATGATGGTCACATTCTGGCCAGCCTGAGCTGCAACCTTTAAATTATTGATTTCTTAGTAAAGTAATTATTGATTTGTATGTTTAACATTAATGCATGGGGCCAAATTGAGCCACTGGATTTATGAAGTGATAACTTCTATTCTATTCTATTGTTGGCTCCCACGGGCTCAGCATTAGCCGAACGCACTTCGACCCTATTGGGTCCATTGTGCTGAAGTGATAACTTAGTCTTTCAATAAAATTAAGACTTACTGTTTTTTTAACTTACAAAAGTAATTTTCGTTCTTTTTTTAAACGAGTTAAGTAGTAAGTTAGGACTTAGTAGAATTTCATAGTTTGTAGTGCATGGGTGATTGGGATGTTATGTATAAATATGTAATAAACGCCCTTTGTACCAAAATCAATCATACATAGCAAAGAATGTTGTTACATAACTGTTATCAAATGTTACACGATCTTTATCAGTAGTGGATTAGTGACGACTTGATAAGCATTTCTAGTACAGCATGGAGCACACAATCGCAAGGGGATCTCACTAGGCATTTTCGTTCAACTAATCAATTGTCATTAATAAATAAAAAACTTAGAGTCAGTCAAATAGTTTCCTTCTGAGCAAGAAATGATGCAATGGAATAGACACAACAGAGCACTAAATAAAAAGTAATAAGGTTGCTTTTTTGTTCAATTATTTACTTTTATAATAAAATATAATATTAGCCAGTAACGGCAATGGCCGCTACTGATATAAAGAAGAAACAAGCATTGGTCACCACTCTTGCTTACTGCATGCTGATGATTTCAGACCATTAGACCCAGGTTTCTTCATTATGTTTTCCTTCACCATTCATTCGCATAGAATTAATTATTGAATAAATTAATTATACTTACCATTAATTGATCTTTTATATAATATGCTTGCTTTACCAAAAATTAGAATAAAAACTTTCATTTATTATAGCACCAAAACAGCAGATATTGCTATAGATTGATTATAACAACATATGTTAATATATCTTTTGAAATGTAAAATCAATGGATCATTGTAAGTACATACACCATTATTATAATTGTAAATTAGACTTTTGAAACTTGAATAAATTGCATACTGTTTTAAAATACAAGCAAATGGTTCATTACTACTTGTTTTTATGTTAATATATGTAAAATCACATAAATTATGATCCATAAACAATTACAAATCAAAATTGTGAACACATCACTGTAAATAATTATTCAAGAATGTTCTATAAATACTAGTAAGAGCAAAAAATGACCAATAAACGATTGCACAATTTATATCCTTGGGCTTAATTAGGTTATAATAATTATTCCTATTAACATCAAGTCTACATGGACTGACTGCATAAGTGATTGAGTAAATACTATACAACAAACTAAACGAATAATTTATGTGTTCAGGAGAAAGTTTACGAAGCATCTTAATTGTTTACAAGTACATAAAATTTACTTACCTGAGCGATTCCAGATCCCATAAGGCCCCCACCGACGACAGTTACCGTTTTAATAGCATTTAAAGACGTAGAAGACGAGAAATGTCTCGTTATACCGATTAACTTGTTCATATTGAGTGTGTTAGTCGAGCGAAAGCCGGCCGCGTAATGACGTATCAGAGTAAACAACTCTCAAGTTTTGCACTTTGTAATCTACGTTAGTATAGGTTACTTTACACAACGCCAAGTACGACAGTGTAACCGGATTGATAAAAAAATATCACTAAGAATTACCATTCAGGACAAAGTGCATACAGCGATAACGTTCCTAACTTATCCAAAATAGTGTTATCGCATATCCATCTACCGGTCGTACATTATGACTTGCAATCATACATACCTGCCATAAAACGATTTGTCGCTTGACATGATAACACAGCACATTTTAAACTGAAATTTAACGAAATGAACAAAAATTAGTTTTCAATTTTCATACTAGGCATTTCAATTTACATACATTTCTAGGCCAATGTTTATATTTATGTTTCAACGTTCCGTTTCTTTAAACCTCAATTCTCAGCAGATGGCAGACTCGTATTCAACATATAAAAAATACACCATTATTTGAACAGAATCTATAGTTTTTTAGCTCTAAGTATTTTAAAGTAGTTATAATATAATTATTTAAAAAATATTTAAATACACAACTCTGTATAATGAAACGCAGCCAAACCACATGACCACATGTTGAATGACAACTTAGTTTTAGTCCGGAAATTATAAAAATGTAGGTAAAACTTCAATGATTATTTATGTGATAATCCATCCAAATAATGTTAATCTTTGAACTCAATTATAAAGCAAAGTATACTCTATTAGTAAATGTAAACTCGTAACTGATAAAACAGATAAATTGTATTTTACTTAATTTGAACTAATTTACAAACGAAAAAATATTGTGAGGTAGGTACCAATATTTCTCATCTCATCTCATTCTCATTATTTGTATTTCTCATAGTACGTGGGTCTAGCACGAATATTTTGACGGATAGTAACATAAACGTAACGCTAATGTGAGTAGATTTTGAATTGAAAATACTTGTTTCGCACTTAATTATTATTTAAAATGAAGATTTCATTAATATCTATATATGATACAAATTGACCGAAAATGCTATAGGATAGTTGTATTTTCGATTCCAAATTCACTCACATTAACGTTACGATTACTTTACTATACGTCAAAGCTTTCGTGCTAGGCCTACTGAAGTACTGCTCATTTCTATACTTAATTCTTTGCGAGTTCACTAGTTTTACTTCACCATACTCCCTGAGTCCCTGACGTACCAAACCAAACCAAAATAAGCTACAAATTCAACAGCTTTCTGTCAACGGGCTGGAAAAGCATAAAAGCAATAGTTTTATATAAGTAGTTGAGTAGGTAGTTGTGATTGTGATTACAGTACCTCGGACTGTTGTAAGACGTGAGGTGTGTGCACGCCCATTATTTGCAGACTCATACTGTCGCACAAATGCTGGGATCCGCGCACCGCTGCGTCGCTTAGCACAAAATTATAATACCCTTTCTCTAGATTTAGACTTGTTTTCTTTGTCACCGAATCGATTTAAAAAATGTCTTCATAAAGCTATAGTGAACATAGGTATTTGAAGCTATTTTCCATTTTCTTTAATAGTTTAGTTAAATTATACTCGTGAATGAATCTTTTAGTAATATAAGATGTGGATTACGTAGTTAGTTGCACGCTGATGCATCCTTATGTAATTACTTTCATTTAATCATGTAAAGTGTGTAATTGTTTGTTTTCCCTAATAAATAAAATAAAATAAAGAAACTACCTACTCAACTACCACTACGTTTTAGTTTTAACCACCAAAACTAAATCGAAAACCAATTTACCCGTACCAAATTACCGATGTCCTATCACTTATCACATTGGTCATAAGATAAATAGAGATACCGTGGTAGCATCGAAACTTTTTTATTTTATTTGGACAACCCGAGTAGAGTTGAACTTTGGAGTTTTGATATTATCACTTTTGATAAAGTTTAAAGAATAGAAACTGTGACTTATTTCTTGTTGTAACACACATTAGGCATCTACAAAATGAAGAAAATGGTCCAATTCGGCGTAATTGCCAGGAATTTATCCAGTTCTTCTGCAATGCAAAATGCAGTCAAGAATGTTACCGTTATCGGCGGAGGTCTGATGGGCTCCGGCATTGCCCAGGTTAGTTTTTTTACTATTTTGTAGCATTATCATTTATCTGTAGGTACCTACTTAGGTGTTAATTCATATTTTCAAAATTAGAATATAATAACAGGATATTCAAATTTCAAATACCCCTGATTCTAATTTGCGAAATGAAGGATTTAGTCATCGTTATTCATAAATAATTATAGATAAATAAATTGAAGTTCTATATCAATATACATTATAGATAGGTAGGTACCTAAATAATGACGAGACATGTAGATTTTCACCCAATCTACTTTACAAGATCAGCAGATGTCTATAACAAATGCCAATCTAGGTAATGAAACAAGTGATGATAACCCAATGACATAATAATGATGTCTTACTAACTGCCATTATGGGAGCAAGCATTCTAATTGTACCTATTTTATGATTGAGAACATAATAGGAATTTATCTTGGATTTTTAGTAAAAGCAGCAATATGAGTTGCTAGAAATGTAGGTTGCTTGTAGTAGTAGTAGCATGTAAATAAATATTAAGTTCATTATTATTCATCACCTGTAATATCCATTGCTGAATGGGCCCTTAAAACACAATTACAATTAACAGTTTTTATCCATGTAAGGCTAAGAATTTTTGTATCAATCAGCATTGTAATCTGAATTTTAAGCATTTTATTTGAAATAAAAAACTTTGACTTGACTTTGAATACCACCATGCCATTTCATTCTGTAGGTGTTGTAAAAGGCCACTTTGGAATTAGTCAGAGAATGGGCAGCTCCATCCTTCAAGTACATCTATAATTCAACTGTGGATTGCCACTGTTGTTGTGGCAATTTTAGGGGGAGGCATATGTCCAGCAGTGGATGTTTTTCATCTGAAATGATGATGATGGAGATGAATTAACAGTTTTAGTTAATATTGTGATATTATTCCTCATATCTTTTACAGGTGTCTGCCCAAGCTGGTCAAAACGTGATTCTTGTAGATGTAAACTCAGATGTCTTGGCCAAATCTCAGAAATCCATTAGTGCTAATCTGGGCAGGGTTGCTAAGAAGTTGTATAAAGACAAGCCCCAGGATGGAGAGAAATTTGTTTCTGACTCCATGGCCAGGATCAAGACAGCCACTGACCCTGCTGAGGCTGCAAAATCAGCTGACCTTGTTGTTGAGGCCATTGTTGAGAACATGGATGTAAAGCACAAATTGTTCAAACAACTTGATGGGGTAAGGTGTTTATTAATTACTATTGAAATGCTACTTATAGAAAATATTAATATGTGAATGTATTCAATGAGTTTTATTTGAAACTTGTGAAAGCATAGACTCTTAAATCACCTGGGCATAGCAGGCCCAGGTGGTTTAAGGGTCTATGCTTTCAGCCATGTGAAATAATCCCATGAAAATTTAGTGTTCAGTATGTGTAATAATTTCACATATTTTACATGAAAGGGCCCTGGCAACTTGCCAGTTAGTTGAATGTAATTTATCTTCTCTTGAATAGCCATTCTTCTAGTTGAATGTAATTTATCTTCTCTTGAATAGCCATTCTTCTGCAATTTTTGTTCTACTGCAAACTTTAATTCCTGATATTCTTATAAAACATGGTAGTTATAACAGTATCCATCTATAACATTTTAGTTAAGCTGTATTTACAAAATTCTTATTTTTGTTTTCTGTTGCAGGTAGCTCCTGCTCACACAATATTTGCTTCCAACACATCATCTCTGTCTATCAATGAGATTTGCTCTGTTGTTAAAAGGAAAGACAGGTATGATTTTTTAATCAGTATAATTGTTTGTAAGTTGTACACTATCTGCATAGTAAAAAAGGTAATCATTTACCACAGTATAAGAATGCCACTCAGACAAGGTGTCAGGCTCAGTATCAAGGTTTAATTCAATACAAATGCCACTGCCATATTTGAAGATTCCAGAATACTCAAGATCTCTTCAGAATTGCTTGGATATCTGTCCAATTACTGTAATGTACATTACATCAAGCGAAAAGTATTGTCTCACCCATCTGTTCAGTATGTCACTCTGCAATGACCTAGGCAAAAACTTTTATTTGAAATGTTATATTTAGTTTTGCTATTAAGAAGTTTTAGATCTGGGTTGCCACATTGAGGGAATCTCTCAGAATAACCTTGTATATCTACACATATTTAATCTCCAACAGTTATAGGACTCTGCTATCTTGTACATGTGTGGACAGTGGAGTGTTCCTTCGCTTATATATAAAGCCGCCATGCGCCGTCGTATTATGCGGCGGAGCCTTTACTCTATGCCACCAGTTGGGTAAATTTAGGGAGTTTATAGTTCTAGCTAATCGCGCCGACTTCGCATGGCAATACAAGCATAAAAAACCGGACAAGTACGAGTTGAACTCGTTCCGAGAAGAAGAGGGTTCCGAAATTGCTGAATATATTGTCTATTGTTGAATTTTATCGTGTACCAATAGCTTATCCAAAGAACAAACTAAACATTGTAGTTGAAAAACTTGTTTTCCGATACATTTTAGCCGCAAACGTAAGTTTGTACGCCCAATATTGAAAGATTTACCATGTTAAGACCATTGACTTCTTATGGGTTTACCTATAATCTATAATAGGTAAAGAGCTATTATCTATATTTTTTTCAAATTTATGGCTCAGAAGTTTGGAGATAAAGGGGTGGTCAAAATAAATATATTTGAGACCCATAAAATTTGCGCTTAATTCTTATTTATTGCTTAAAATGCTGCCAATGTACCATGCCATCCAACAGTGAACATCCTCTTTGAATCCATTCAGTAGGTTTTAGAGAGAACAGTTCACATATCCCATAGAATATTGCAAAATAACTTGCTGTCAATGTTTATCATTGATTACGCCACATGCCGTTGCAGGGTGCATTCATGCCCCAAATTTACCTCGATCCGGAGTGGGTGCTAGGCTAATCCTATTAATTTCAGCTTTTTCCAGGTTCTATGCGTTTGGCATAAATAACATAACCGTAATTACATCTCTAGGTTTGGTGGTCTCCACTTCTTCAACCCGGTACCCGTGATGCGTCTCCTAGAAGTGGTGCGAGGAGCTGAGACATCGGATGCTACCTACAAGACTATGATGGAGTGGGGCAAGGCTGTGGGCAAGACGTGCATCACGTGCAAGGACACGCCCGGGTTTGTGGTCAACAGACTTTTGGTGCCCTACATCTGCGAGGCTATTAGGCTGTTCGAAAGAGGTTAGTAGCCTGCGGAACATGGCCCCGCGGGCTGATTACCTAAGTCGCAGACGCTTTGCAACAGGCGTAAATTGCTCCAACGCCGCTGTCAAACGTCAATTTGGTATTACCTATTTGCCGATAGCGACTAAACAGGCGAAGATCTCTGACGCGCCTCTGTCGGACAATCAATGAATTAAAAACGTTCATTCGTTTTAGTTCCACTGGTGGCTACTGGCGCTAGTAACTACGCATCTTCCACAATAGCGTCAGGCGGGGGATGCCTTACGTAATACCAATTTTTTTGCCGCTTTGCCACCGGTGGATCCTTGGCTGCGCGGTAGCTGCTATCGCGTCTGCTGTTGCTGTTTTTAGCTAATCAGCCCGCCGGTCTGCTTACAAACAATCTTTTAAAAGCAGTATAGTACAGGTGGAATTTGCAAAAAAATTGTCATTGTTTTGTATGCATACTAAAGCGTAACATAGTACACACTTAGTCTAGTGTCGCCAAACTTGGCCGTACATAACTTGAGGCGTATAGTAGTATAGCAATTTTTTTCAGTGTGCGCAGGCGACTCGACATCCTAAGCACATATATTGTGCGCAGGCGACTAGACGATCTATTGCACGTATAGTGTGCTTACAACAAACTCCAGAGCCGACAAGAAATACCTGGTGTGGTATATAACTGCCTTAATTTTGACACAAAGACTTTAATAACAACATCGATGATTTTTATGATTTTAAATATTGCACTCATAATCTGAACTGTCAAGTCCTATCGGCCGTGTAGGGGCTCGAAACATAAACCTCGCATATATTTCCCCCATAAATGTTTACAGATTTCAGAGGATATTGTTACGAGCCGGGGTTCGGGATAGATTAAATTCACCAATATACACAATTTAATCTTGATTACAATTAAAATCGGTTATAAAACTTACAGGATAATTGCTTGGTATTCCACTAGTTTTTCACTGTGTCGCAGAGTAAGCTAAACTGTCTGCCCTTCCGTCGCGGCCGCTATATATACGGGCCGACCGACACTGTAGAAAGTTCCAGAATGTACGCTTTCTAGAATTTTCCAGACTATGTGGTTCCGCTACTAGTCACCAGATGGCGCCATCTGGTGGCGAAAATAAGACACGTAGCGCCATCTGTTATCCAGTAGCTTTATTACGGTTTGTAGTAACTTCCAGAATGTTCGGGATAGTTCTGAACAATCTGGAAGTTACTACAAACCGTAGTACAGCTACTGGATAACAGATGGCGCTACGTGTCTTATTTTCGAAGAATAATCCAGAACACTATGAATTTCTGAATGCCTTAGTATCGCTACTAAACACCAGATGGCGCCACGTTTCGCTATTGTTTACTGAGCATCAGATGATGCATTATCGTGATCGCTATTTACAAATATCTATGTATTTATATCCACTAGGTGACGCTTCAGCCCGCGACATTGACATAGCTATGAAGCTCGGCGCCGGCTACCCGATGGGTCCTCTAGAATTAGCCGACTACGTAGGTCTCGATACCAACAAGTTCATCCTGGATGGCTGGCACAAGAAGTACCCCGAACAGCCTTTGTTCAACCCTATACCCCTATTAAACAAACTGGTGGCCGAAGGTAAACTTGGACTTAAGACTGGCGAGGGTTTCTACAAATATGAGAAGAAATAATCATATTATCATTTGTTTGTTGTTGAGAATCATATAAGTGAAGTTTATATCAATGTTATATAATAAAGTATGTACCTATTATTTATAATCGGCGTTTTTATTTTGGTGATAATGGATCAACTTCGTTTAGTAAATAGATACCTTGAATATATCAGTTAGCAATAATCAAATGCACTGTATTTAATGTTTAATTTTGAAAAATTTGGTTATTCTGTAACTTTTAACGTGGTTCCTGTTTGAAGTCAAAGATTTTTATTCATATAAACCATTTGCAGGCATTCCGTGTGGTGTCCGGATTAAGAATATAGCACCACTCCATCTCCTCCCGTGGATGTCGTAAAAGGCGACTAAGGGAATCTAAACCAGAGGGATGGGCAGCAGCATCCCTTCTGTGAAACGGTAGCCATACTGCGCTCACCAACCCGCCTGCCAAGCGTGGTGAGTATTGGCAAATACCCCCCAAAATGATGACACAGTTGTGAAAATCTATGGGGGAGGTCTTTGTTCAGCAGTGGACGTATAAATGGCCGATATGTTGATTTGCAGGCATTTATATTATATATAACTATAAGACTCCATGGATAGTCTTCATGGTTTTGGAAAAAATCTTAAAACATAAAATGAGCAATAAATATATAGGGTCTTACATCTATAGGTAGCAATGATGCCTTTTAGCAAAATAAATAAACGTAGCATCAACCTTTATTTTATCAAATAGTACAGAGTAAGTAAATCTTTCGCTAGTCGAATGTTTGAATATTGATTTATTTATTATCTGTAAAACCGATACTCGATATTTGAACTGAATTCTATACCATTCATAGAGCCTAGCCTTAAAATATTTTCCATTATTAATGTAAGACCCTATATATACCACCAGAAATATGTACCACCAACCCAGTTCTTAATAATGGTCATATCACGTTGCTATGGGATCAGTCTCATCATAGATAAAAAGCGGTATTGTTGACTAATTTATTAACGTTGTCACTAACATTTGATCTCACTTATCACTATCTTTTCTTATTTTTTTTAAAACGTGTGGGGACACTAGGATTTCTCCTGGGTCGTGGGTGCGTTTACAGACATGAATTCCACATACAATACACCCAGACCCGGAACAACTACCTGCAGATCATACAAATATTTGTTCCGTGCGGGAATCGAACCCACGACCCGGAGTGCAGCGGCCGACTGTATCAGTCACTGCACCAACCGCTTTCCATTTGTTGGTGGCACACCTAATATAGAAGTTATTGTGTGACTTTTTTATAAGTCTGATTGTGGGCTAATATCTCTTCGCATATATTTTAAACGAATTTTTGTTAGAATTACTTGGGTTCTTTTTATATTGCCACAAAAGTTCTTTTTTTTTTGGTAATGTAATGGCACTTACGGGTTGCAAATAATACGAATTCCAGTGTGGGCTTGTGAGAGTAGGATAAAGTCAAACGGATATTGTCGATAACAATATGTATTTGCAACAATAGTAGCTACAAGTATTAAAGTATTTCTAGCTCGAGGTGTTAAATATTATTTATTTACGTAGTTACTGTAGGTAAGTACGGTCTGCGAGACGTGAGCCTCTTGTGACGGTCGAGGCTCTGCCAGTAGGCCATGGGCTGTAACGACTATCGGCACAATGATGTGTCTACAAATGTGAATCGTTTCTACGTTCTACATGTACTTAGTCAAGATAGTTGATTTCTTTATAATTTATTATTATAAGCGGTCCCACTTCTGGCAGAGCTCATCCACTGGGGCCCCTACTAGGGAGTTAATAACTTAATTATCTCCAGGTCAGGTTTCCTGGGCTTCTAAAATGGTGGTTGTTTCAGCGATAGCTCCTCTACCTGCGACGGATGTGACCAGCACAATTTTATTCTAATCTGGCAGCTCTATGCTGTACCTACGTCCATTTGGCAATTTTTGTATTTAGTAATTTGAAGTACCTTGCAAATGTTATTGCCGATGCGCACGGCTTATAAATGCCAAGGTATACTATAGTATAAGGGCAAGCATTTTCAGGGATCAAATATATTAATATTAGTGTGAAATAAAAAACTGTGCTTTCATACAGTATATCCGTTTATTTCTATAAGTACGATACATAAATGTTGTTGGTGAAAATTTTATTTTCAGCATGTTGAATATCAAACTGTAACTATTATAATCAAGTGATAAAAGCAGGTAATTTTATAGCAAGAAAAATTTGCAGCCCTAGCACAGACTACAAAGATATTTAGCGAGTTCTTCTGTGATCGATATTTCGGCTATCAGAGTGAGATAACGCTATAAGACTGCAAAGCGTCAGAAGGAGCGGGTGAGACGATGGCTGAAGAGAATAAGCATTAGGTAAAACTTAACTTTTACTTTGCTTTCAATATAGTTAGTTGGCAGACTCAGACTAGCAAAAAATTCTAAGTAAAAGCTTATCACATCAGCTCTTGTGCAACCACGGTTAGGTACATGCTGTAGAGTTTTCTCGGGCTTCTCCTACCAAATAAAAAAGAATCGCTTAGTCGCCCAGAAATCTCGAGAAAATCCGTGTACATACATAAAAAAACTACGCACAAAATATAGAACCTTATCCTTTTTTGAAGTCGGTTAAAAAGTAAAAGATTTTACTGAATTTTATTTAGATGCTATGCTTGCTCTCTTTATATAAGGTTCATGTGATTACAATTTAATTATACAAAACGTAATAATTGATTCAGTACCCAAACTTAGAAGGATCATAATAAAAATATGGTCACAATTTTAAAAAACAAGACTACATATTACCCTATTAATCAACACATTTTATAAAGATAGATACCCAAAGCAGTAATTGGGAATGAAAGGTTCTTAAAAAACTTATGTAACATTCCATTATCATATAAACCGGGCCAAACTTTATGGCCGCTCTGAAGTGACTGTTTTTGAAGTTCAATCAGTGAAAAGTACAAACCGGACAGTACGATGCAGCATGCACTAGGCGATTGTGTCGGCCGTGCGGATTGATTTGCCATAGTGCCTACACACACACCAAGTCACACGGGCACACGCCTCGTATTGAGTACAGCCAAGAAGTTTGAAGTGTACAAATAGCATATTAAAAAGTAAAATTGGAAGATAAATATTATAACTTGTTATCTACATAGGAAAAACATCAACATTATGATGACACAAAATCATGGCTCCATCTGAATAACCTACATCAATTGTTCAGTCATAAAGTTTATTTGTATATCCACCCTAAACAAGCTATTTCAGTTTAGCGTTGAGTGTAGCAATTATTGCTAACAAATTCCCAATCAATTCCAAGATATTAAGTTTGATACTTCAGTTTCATAAGCAAGATTGTTTAAAAAGAATCTATGGTAATTATTTAAAGATTAAACTACAATAACTAGTCCAAAACGACATTTATCTGGTATTTGTAGGGCACTCAATACAAGCTACTGGAGATGGTCACTATTGGTTAGCCCTTCTTGAATCTTCACTGTAGTGTTTAATGCTGTACTTAATGAGCGAATCTGTGTGCTCAACAGCAGTAACATGATGACCAATCGGAACTACGCTATGACGCTACGTCAATGGTGTTCCAATATTCCTCAGAAAATTTGCATTTGAAGAGAATGTATGCAAAGAAATAGCAAACCATTTTGCCTAATGCTATGAAATGTATGACTATCGAGTCTGCAGTAGTGGCTAATTTCGTATGGCTGTCATCAGTAGCTTGTATGCAGTTAGTCCTCCTTTACATTGATCATCATGGACCCTTAATTTTATAGATGGTTTGTGGCAGTTTTGATAAAGAAGGCTTGTCAGCCATGTCAAGGGCCTGCTTTAAGTTCTTTTCAAATACTTTCTTAGCATCACAGAAGCCTTGCTTCGTTTTGCCAAAGGAGTTTGGACCCGCTGAAGTTGGTGTTTCTCTGAAAAATAAAGGTAAAATAGTTGGCAATTGGATCATCATTTCATCATCATTTCGGCCGAATGAAGTCCACTGCTGGACACAGGCCTCCCCCAAAGATCACCACAGCCACCGATATGGATGTGTTGCGGGCTCATTGGGGGGTTTTGCCATAATCGCCACGCTTGGCAAGCGGGTTGGCGATCGCAGTTGAGTTGTTAATGTACTCGAAGGACGCTGCTGCCCATCCTCCGGCTAATCCCTTAGTCGACTTTTACGACACCCATGGGAGGAGATGGGGTGGTGGCATTCTGAGCCGGCACCACATGGCATGGATAGCAAGACTTTTTTCCTGAAGTGGGACAACACAAGTGGGAGAAGTAATATTTTTTTTTTTTAATGTTGCCCCACACTAGGCTTTCTCCTGTGTCGTGGGTGCATTTACAGACATAAATTCCACACACATTACACCCAGACCCGGAACAATTACCTGCAGATCATACAAATATTTGATCCGTGCGGGAATCGAACCCACGACCCGAAACGCAGTAGCCGACTATGCCAGCCACTGAACCAATCGTGCCGTCAATTATGCTGTTGAAACCCCAACCAATTACAGCTAGATTGTCAATCTAAAGATTGATTGACAATCTAGCTGTAATTGTAAATCTTCAACTATGCCATGAAATTGTTTTGAATATGCAAATGAAGGAATGAGGTTGAAGGTGATATCATTCTCTTATTTTTTTCCTTCAAATAAGTTTTTTTTTACAACTCTAATAATTGTCTAGTTCATAGCTTTAGCCATTACCAAGATAATACTATCTTAAATCCTCACCTGCCAATATTTCTCATCCTCATGCGTGCTTCAGCAGGCATCTCTTCAGGCTCATCATCATCATCAGCATTGAACACTGAAGCTATTGTAGGCTTGGCAACTGGCTTAGCCGAACTACCAAGATTCATTTTGATTGGTGCCTTAGGTTTGTTAAACCCGATAGAGATCTTGGTGATGCGAGGAGGTGGAGGTGGTGCCGGCACTTCTTCAGGTTCATCCCATTCTGTATCATGATTATGTCTCCTATCTAAAACAAAACATATTAATTAATATTCACATTAGAAGGTTAGAGATTAAGGAAAAAATAATAAGGACTGCCATATTACTTTAAATATGTCAATAATATCGATAATCATACACTGCAGGTGATTGTGTTATTCAAAATAATATTGTAAAAAGTATTCATTTTTCCGAATGGATGAAATAAATGTCTATTTAAAGGCACCCAATTCTCACATGGCCACAAACTACTCAAGTAATTTGAGAAATACTACTGTATATCTGACCTTGTAAAAAAACCTATGTGTATTTGTTTATCAAACCAGCAGTCGATACAATGGATACACAAAAAGATAGTTTTTCACAGTTCCACATGTATATTATCATATCAGCCAAAGGATTTCCACTGCTCAACAAAAGCCTCCCTAATATATTTCCACATTTTCGGGGGAATTTGCTCACTACGTTTTGTCAGGTGGGTTAATGGACTAAGAGGGGGTGTTGCCCAACCCCTTAAATTCCTTTAAACCCCTTTAAATTCCTTAGTCATCTTACATAACATCAACAGGAGATTGAGTATTACTATATTCTTAATCCAGACATCACACGGATAACAGTTAAACGCTATAATAATAATAATATATAATATATAAACCATTTACAGTCACAACTATATTTGCTATGTTACAAGATATAGATTTCCTATGGAGAAGCATGGGAAAGAAACTCCATAGTTATTTGTTTTAAATTACAACATGTAACAATATTCATAAGTACATTATCCTATGTTGTCCAAGGGAGAAAAGTATAATAAAATACAAGCATTTAGCATCCATACACATAGTCTGTAATTTTATCGAAAGCGTTTCTAGTTTCTGTCATAGAATATACTTGCAATTTATTGAGGCTTAATTTTTAGAATCAACTTGAGAATTTATATCCAGTTCCAAACACACTCCACCACAAAAACTAATGTTCTGTGTATGTATCCAAGAATACGAAGCAATTTTTTACCTTCATAATCTCTTTTGTCACGTTCCCTGCTTTTAGACGATCTTCCAGTTGAATAGTTGCTACTCCGGGCTGGTGACCATCTTCTAGGCGACCGTGATCTCGAACGTCTCCTTTCCCGACCCTCGAGCTTCTCCTGGTGCGGCCTAGAATCATCGCGCGTGGATCGAGACGACCCTGCCAATGCGAAAACACTGGCAAAGATAAATAAAAATACATATTTGAGTATACTACGACTAAAAGTGATAGCATCGCTCTAAAGGTCTACCAGCAATCATTTCTAAAATATCTATTCACTTCATGCCATTCTAATACCTTTATTATAATCCCGATGACGGCCGCTCATTGTAGGTTTGTTTTAATACTTTGCAGTCATTAAATTACACGAAACTATATTTTTTTACTTGACAAACCTCCACGACAAAAAGGCAGCCATTTTTATTTTGTTACTTATAAATTGAACATAGCGTTTAGTTCCTTGGTTTCTTGTCTTGGTTATAGTGGTAAAAATATATGTGCCACCAATTTTTTAATTGAATATTTTTGCGGTTTTGTAGGATTATCATTGTTTTTTTTTTAATGTGATTTTCTATGTGGTACGTTTAATTTTTGATCTTAGTGACTGTTTTGACAGTTAAAATACGACTAAAATAGGAAAACCCAATGCAAATTATTTTTCATACCATTCTCTAACTATAACTATTTGCCAAATAGGCTATTAAATCTAGTAGAGTTATTAACGTCAGCTGAAAGTACAATCTGTAGGTTAATGATTTTATAATGTTTATTTTTTAAGGAATATCTATAATTTATTACATCTAATCATCTAATAATTGGTATAATCATGTATATACGAGGGGCACAGCGTTTATCGAAGTTTATCAATAAGGTCTCTTCGAAAAACTGCCGATGTTACTCTGACTCAGGTCGCGTATCTACAATCAAAGAAAAAATTAAACAGGGGCCTGGTTTAAAGGAGTTTATTACTGATACTTCTGAAACAGTTCTCACAGATCGTCCCCTCATACCATATTTACTACAAAATGCTAAAATAAAGACGAAAAGGAAAGTATTCTTTGACGTGTATGGTTGCCAAATGAACCTAAATGACACTGATATTGTTTGGACGATTTTAAAAAGGGAAGGTTTTGAGAAGACTGAATCTGAAGAGGAAGCAGATATATTCCTGGTCATGACGTGTGCTATACGGGAAGGCGCGGAAACTAAGATCTGGCATCGTTTGGACCATCTGAGGGGATACAAAAGACGCGCGAAGGATAGATCTGTTAAAATTGGCATTTTGGGCTGTATGGCAGAGAGACTCAAGGAAAAATTAATTGAGAAAGAGAAAGCTGTAGATGTCGGTGAGTAGATAACTAATTTTTCCAAAGAAAAGAACATAATATCCAATATTTTAAAGAGAGAGCTAATTTTGTGAATTAGTGTATATGTGAAGGGTAACATCCGGTACTTATTAAATTTTTTTTCGCTATTAGAAAGATACATTTTCCGCATGGACAAAGGTAAAGTTTGAAAGTGCGAAATATGTGTATGTCGATCATATCAATGAACAAATATTAGAAAGAATACCAGGTGATCAAAAAATATATTAATCCATTGATATAGTATTGGCTACAGAGGATGCTGTGCATTATCCACAGTAATTCCTTAATTCTCTAAACCCTTCACAACTTCCTCATGCCCTAAAAATTAAAGATTGCCAATAATTTTATTGCAAAATCTAAATTTGCTTAATCTGTGCAATAAATTCTACTGAATTATATTAATCTCAATTTATTTTAAAATATAGAATATTGTGTCATAAATCTGTATGCATTTTTATATTTGGATTTTCGAAAATCAAAGTAGAAATTGCGGTATCAATTAAAAAAGTGTGATGTTGGTATGAAGTTTGTATTGATGCAGTCTAAGTCCTTCTGAGTTAAACTGTTAATGCCAGCGAAGCTATGAGTAGCAGCTAGTCAGGCATAAATCAGGACGATAGACAAATTTATGAGAATTTATTTGGAATATCAAAATCATCTTCAATAATAATTTATGCAATTTAAATGAAAGCAGCATAAGTGGCTTTCGGTGTTTGCTATAGTTTAATATTAATACTCATCCTCTGACCCAAAAGAACAAAAGTCTCCCCTGTAGATAATGACATGCTGTGTCTGTCATTTTGGTGGAATTGGCCAGTACTCCACATGCTTGGCATGTGGGCTGCTGCTCCACAAAAGGGACGCCGTTGCCCATTCTTCTGGTTTAGCGTCCCTTAGCCGCTTTTACGCCTTTAAATCCATGGAAAGAAACAGAGCGGTGTAATATTATGCTATTATTACCAGATGGCTATAAAGTGAATTTGAACAAAGTATTTTTCATTGCCAGTGGCAGGGCCAGATAGCTACAGAGACCTGCCGCGTCTGCTAGCGCTCACAGAGAATGGCCAGACAGCTGTCAATGTATTACTGTCTTTAGATGAGACTTACGCTGATGTAGTTCCTGTCAGACTGAACCAGGACAGTGTGTCTGCATTTATGTAAGCTTTTTAATTTATTATTAATGTTTTTTTTTGCATTACTATACATATATTCCGTAAGAGCGCTAATAAACAAGCAGCACATCACCAACGACACAGGTAGCTGCAGCAATCGACAAGTGGCGGAGGCTGCAGCTGTAGTGTGCTGTGTGCACTTTTTGTCAGTTCAAATTGTCGAGGAACACTCACGTACAAAATGAGTTCCAGTAGCAATCATCATTATCATCATCAGCTTATATCGGCTAACTGCTGGATATAGGCCACTCCCAGTGAGTACCAGCCGCTGTTCTATTCACTGTGATGTGGTTATTCACCAATTGCTAGTTAAAAGTAGATAAGAAGCATTGTATTTTGTACAAAAATAATAATGTAGTTCTGCTCCATCAATCCAAATGTAACATAATAAGGAAAATAATAATTTTTTATTTATTCTTTTTATAGACAAATACAAGAAAATTCCGTCACTGGCATATTGTATATGATTCCTTACTTGATGAAGTTATTATTTTCGCTTCGAACAACACGACAATTTAACAAAGTTTCACCTACGCGATCGAATAACGATATTCTGACTTTCCCTTCGCTTTTCATATTTGAAGGTGCTAATTTTGTGAAAAAATAATAACCATTTATACGACAATCCTCGGAGCATGCGTTACAGAAACAGGATTTGCCACACAGCCCATAAAACGGCCTTGTTTGATAAAAGTATTTTTGGTATGGTTTCTAAAATATATAATAGGCTACCGCATGATATAAGAAGTAAAAAAAAGAATAAAAAAACTCTTTATATTTTTGATAAAGAAAACATACTACACGATTCAGAACTTCCTTGTGCTATGTTGGCAGAGCACGAAAACTGGAATGCAGTGGTCTCCTTCTGTGAGAGCGTCATGCTCCAGAAGGAGACGGCGCCGGGGTAACAACCGCCCTGGCGCCTAATTCCGATACGCCTGAAAACCCCTGCCGTTGCTATAAGGTGGGGGACCTCTGGGTTCGCGGGTGCGTAGATTGGGGAATCTGCGTGCCCACACCAAGCGACCCAAGAGAAGACGGTAGCACGCATGTGGTCACGCGCTGCCGTGGGACGCTTTGGGGGATCCTTTACAATCCCCCTGGGGGGGTGACCGCTTTACAGTCACCCTCTCCGAGATGTGCCAATAGGCGTGGCACTAGTGGGCGGCTCTAGTGTGATCATACGAGGACCTGGAGCCTCCCTTACGTGCCGAAGATGACCGCTCCAGTGGTTTTAGCCGGTAGGAGTCCGGCATACCCCTTCGCCCTTCCCCGGGGCGAAGGAAGTTCATGATGAATTTCCACTGGGCACCAATAAAAAAAAAAAAAAAAAAAAAGAGGTACTTGCATTTGTAATAATGACAAATACAAGTCAATATGAGAATGTGCATGATATAATTTATTTGAAATTTTGTACGCCTCACGGCAGAACATGGAGATACTTAAAATTATGTAATTACCATCAACCCGACCTATGCTTCACAAAATAAAAAATCTTTGTCTTTGAATCTCAACTGATGTTATAAAACGGCCATTTATTCCGGATGGCCCAAATTCCATGTCGCGGTGGCGCCGTTACGCCCCCGTACCACTTCTCCTTATTACCTAGTACCTGGATGACCGAGCTTTGCTCGGTATTTTCGTGTTACTTAACAACGCCATCTGCTGTTGTGTCGTTAAAGCAATTAGTTGCTCACAAAAATAGTATTATTATTCGCCAATAGATGTCAGGAAGAGTCATATTTTTCAGTTGAGACTACTCAAACGCCTATAAAATGACATTTTCTAAAAATGATTCCTAGCTAGATCGATTTATCGCCCCCGAAACCCCCTATATACTAAATTTTATGAAAATCGTTGGAGCCGATTCCGAGATTCCAATTATGCAAGAATATACAAGAATTGCTCATTTAAAGATATAAGATTTCTGTGGTTGCAACCCTCAGACTTTGATACATGTTTCAATCTCTTATCTCTTATCTCTAATCTTTCCTTCACAGTTCAATAATGCGCGGATGCGACAACATGTGTACGTACTGCATCGTTCCGTTCACGCGGGGGCGGGAGCGGTCGCGGCCCGTCGCCTCCATCGTGGATGAAGTGCGACAGTTAGCTGACCAGGGTGTTAAGGAAGTTACTCTGCTGGGACAGAATGTGAACAGCTATAGAGATGTTTCGCAGGCCACTGAGAAGTTCGATACTCAAATGGCGAAAGGTTAGAATTGATTCTGTTTGAGGTTTGTTTTATAGGGCGCACTCACACACACACTCCGTGTGGTGTCCGGATTAAGAATATAGCACCACTCCATCTTCTCCCGTGGATGTCGTAAAAGGCGACTAAGGGACTCTGAACCAGAAGCATGGGCAGCAGCGTCCCTTCTGTGAAACGGTAGCCATACTGCGCTTACCAACCCGCCTGCCAAGCGTGGTGAGTATTGGCAAATACCCCCCAAAATGATGACACAGTTGTGAAAATCGATGGGGGAGGCCTTTGTTCAGCAGTGGACATATAAATGGCCGGTATGATGACTCACACAGAGACGGGTTCAAGGAAGTCACGACCGTCAGCAAATATTGCGACGAGTTGATTGGATGTCTCCCGGGTGAAAGATAAGGTAATCACTATTATGGATCGCTGTCATCTGAATAGACCTATTCTCATTACAAGCACATTTTACATTACCGATTAGCGATTGGCTTTTTGCGCATAAGTAGTCATAGGTCGCAGGTAGATCCGTTGTGGCCGCTTTACAGTCGTCCCCTCCGGGAAATACCTCAAGACGTGGCACCAGTGGGCGGCTTTAGGCGGAAATTTTTCGTGCACCTGGAGCCCTCTTTCTGGAGCAGTCTTTTTTTGGTGCCGAAGATGAAAACTCCGGTAGTTTTAGCCGGTAGAGGTATGGCTTACCTCTCCATCCTTTCCTGGGGCGAATAAAGTATATGATGTATTTCCACCAGATAAAAAAAAGGTTTTTGTATATGTGAGATTGATACCTGTAATATGTACTGACATGATATGTATTGACAGCAAGGTCGGTGCAGAGGCTGATACAGTTGGCTGCTGCGCTCCGGGTCGTGGGTTCGATTCCCGCACGGAATAAATATTTGTATGATCTGTAGGTAGTTGTTCCGGGTCTGGGTTTATTGTGTGTGGAATTCATATCTGTAAACGCACCCACGACACAGGAGAAATACTAATGTTTAAAAAAAAAGAATAAAAAGAATAATGAGAGATAGTAAAAAAGCAATCTTAAAATCATTTTACTGCCAACAGGTTTCAAAACAGTGTACAAAACTAAGAAAGGTGGTATGAGATTCGCTGATCTGCTGGATAAAGTGTCAACCGTCGACCCGGAGATGAGGATCAGGTTTACTGCTGCGCATCCCAAAGACTTTCCTGATGAGGTAAGTACCTAGATTAAGTTTAGCAAAAGAATCAACCGTGTGGTGCCGGCTAATAAAAGCACCACCTCATCTCATATCATGGGTGTCGTAAAAGTCTAATTTGAATGTGGGCAGTAGCGTCCTTCGAGAATGTTTACACTTCAACTGCGATCGCCAACTCGCCTTCTAATAGTGGCGATTACGGCAAAACTTCACAATGAGCACACAACACAAACGGAGGAGGCTTGTGCCAAGCAGTGGACGTCTTTCAGCTGAAATGATGAAAAGAGTGAAATTTTCCTAGGAAGCCCGATAAGTTGTCGGTACCAGAAGTCTGACTAAATTGGTCTTTTTTATTGGGTCCAGTGGAAATTCTACATGAACAACCTTCACCCCGGGGAAGGAGGATGGGGCCATGTCGGAGTCCTACCGGCTTAAACCCCTGGGGTGGTCATCTTCGCCACCTAAGGGTCCTCCAGGGTCTCCAGGGCTCCAGGTCCAGGTCCTCGTATGATTACATCATCGATCGTATTGATTGATTGATCGTAGAGCGAACTGGCCTAAGTGTAATCATAAGATATCGGTATCCTCGAGTGTTGCAGAGGGCCGATGGCAGTCTACCGAATTAGTAGATCTGCAGTATCAGATATTCCCTGAAATCTATCGTTGCAGATCCATTTTTCAAATATAAAAAATGATTATGAATATTTCATTATTCAAATTCACTTTTTCTACTATCATAATTATTCAATTATGATAGTAGAAAAAGTGAATTTATGGTCTTTGAGACCGGTGGTAAATGTCCAGAGTCCGTTCCACCAATCACTTTATCCGGGTTTCCTCTGAAAAGGGTTAAAACAGTCAAGTGCTTACGGCACTGGCTTACTACGGACCTCAAAGACGATGTAGACATCGAAAGAGAACGTAGGGCGTTGTCCGTGCGAGCAAACATGCTTGTCCGCAGGTTTGCGCGTTGTTCACAGGACGCGAAAGGCACCTTGTTTCAAGCTTCACATATAGTACATCAGCATAGCTAATACTATTCGTAATCAACACCATCCACTGAACAATCGACACGGTTAACCCCCCCTGCCTTACTCCACACTCCATCCTATATTCATCCGAGCATTCGCCTATCAACCTGAGAAAACTGCTTTGGTTTTCATACCAATCTATACAAATCTATACAAATAAATAAAATTGAAGTGTCTGTTTGTAATGTCAAAATAACAGATTTTTACTGAATGCATATGAAAGTATATACGGTACATATAACAAAAAATCATTTTTATATTTTTTTGTCTGTCTGTCTGTTTGTTCCGGGTAATCTCCGAAACGGCTGGACCGATTTTGACGGGACTTTCGCTGGCAGATAGCTGATGTTATAAGGAATAACTTAGGCTACTTTTATTTTAGAAAAATAATTAGGCTTCCGGGCAAAAAAAAAAAAACACTTGAAATCCAATATATATATTCTATGTCAAATGTCTATGTCGAAGTAGACTCTAAATTTCTTTTAAATTAAACGCGGGTCCTAGCTAGTATCTAAATAAATTGATAACCTCCACAGGCAGCCTGGTGTTAAGCATCCTATTCCTCCACAGAAATAAACATCTGAATATAAGAAACTGAATTTCATTCCTAAACCTCAAGATGTTCACAGTAGGTAGGCCTCTTTTTATACGAGTGCACTGTGCGCAAGTTATACACGAAAATCGTACATCGCTCTACGGGTTCAATTTAATAACGCTTTCCGGGCGTTGTTGGGGCTGCCACGACTCTGCAGAGCATCGGGAATGTTCGCGCAAGCAGGCGTACGCCATCACGAAACGATGCGCGCCCTTGCTCTGCAGAATGCGAGACAGCCCCAACCGCGTCATGGCTATGATGGCAGGCAGTCTAGATTCCCTTTACATGTACCATTGCTCCGAGTTTCATGTTAAGAGAATCCAACCAAAACCTAGGTTTTATATTGTTTTTAAATAGCCCATCACTAACCATAAACCATTGATATTGGACGACTATATATATATGCTGCGTTGCGCGAATACTTTAATAGCGTGATTCAGGATTCTTTGACGTCATAGTAGAGTTGCATTTAATAGTCAAGTAGATGTCGTTGTAAGTTGTAGTTGTATTGCTGGCGATGTAGGTGTCGCCACATCACTAATACATGTCGAGTCTCATTCCCTTGAATACCGACTTATTTACTTATTATTTATTTTAGTTTTTTAAAGTGTTTGGTCTAAACGACTGTTTCTGTTTCAATATATTGTGCAGGTACTTCAATTAATATCGGAGCGCCCGAACATCTGCAAGCTACTGCACCTGCCGGCACAGTCGGGCTCCAGCGCGGTGCTAGAGCGCATGCGCCGCGGGTACTCGCGGGAGGCCTACCTGCAGCTGGTCGAACACGTCAGGAGGACTATACCTGGAGGTACGTATGTGAGAGGAGGGCACATCTCCCAGCTCTCCTGTGGTAGAGGACGCCCACTGCTGGACATAGGCAGTAATCTTTTGACAATTGTGTCGTCATTGTAGGCGGAATTTACTTGGCAGGCGGGTTGGTGAGCGCAGAATGGCTGCTGTTGCACAGAGGGACGCTCATCCCTCTGGTTTAGAGTCCCTTAGGCGACATCCACGGGAAGAGATAGAGTGGTGTTATATTCTTAATCCGGACACGACACGTGATTTGTTGATGAGTAGCATTTCTCCTGTGTCGTGGGTGCGTTTACTATACACCCGGAACAACTACCTGCAGATCATACAAATATTTGTTCCGTGTGGGAATCGAACCCGCGACCTAGTGCGTGGCAGTCGACTGTCTCAGTCACTGCACTGACCGTACCGTCAATTGGCGTCCGTATCCACTAGGACAAACATTTATGCTTTACAATCATCCCCTCCGTGATGTGCCTAAAGGCGTGGCACCAATGGGTGGCTCTAGTGTGATCTCACGAGGACCTGGAGCCCCCGTTCGGTGCCGAAGATGACCGCTTCAGTGGTTTTAGCCGGTAGGAGTCCGGCATACCCCTTCGCCCTTCCCCGGGGCGAAGGAAGTTCCATGTAGAATTTCCACTGGACACCAATAAAAAAAAGGACCAACATTTATATATCCACATCATTACATGTATCCCTGTTTGGTTAAAGGATTTTTACATTCCAGTGGGTCTATCGACGGACATGATCTGCGGTTTCTGCGGCGAGACGGAGGAAGAGTTCCAGGAGACGCTCTCCCTGATGGAAATCGTCGACTACAATATTGCTTTTTTATTCCCCTACAGTATGCGGGAGGTAAGACTAACATATGTTTAGTTTGCTACATAACTAGCTGTGTCCCGCGGTTTCACCCGCTGTTTAATTTAAAAGAAATTGGTTTATATGTTTCTAATTATTACTTCGGCCATTTATACGTCCACTGCTGAATAATTTTTCACAACTGTGTCATCATTTTGGGGGTATTTGCCACTACTCACCACGCTTGGCAGGCGGGTTGGTGAGCGCAGTATGGCTACCGTTTCACAGAAGGGACGCTGCTGCCCATCCCTCTGGTTTAGATTCCCTTCGTCGGATTTTACGACATCCACGGGAGGAGATGGAGTGGTGAGTGATTGCTATAGTCTTAACCCGGACACCACACGGAGCGTATTTACTTTTTACTATATAATTAGTAAATATATTGGATTTCAGGGGTTTAAATTTATTTTCACGGAACCATAAATCTTAAAAAAAGTAGCTTTAGTTACTCCTTATAACATCGGCTATCAGCCAGTGAAAGTCCCGTCAAAATCAGTCGGAGATACGGAACAAGCATACAGACAGACAATTTTCGGTAGGAAGTCGGGCGTCTCAAATCGTTAAGCGGGATTTAACTATTAAGTGGTGTTTCAGTATTTGGCCATTAATCTAACGGCAGATTTAATACAAGCAATTTTGATTTGATTAGTCCGTGTGGTATGCGGATTAAGAATATAGGACCACTCCATCTCCTCCCGTGGATGTCGTAAAAGGCGACTAAAGGAATCTAAACCAGAGGGATGGGCAGCAGCGTCCCTTCTGTGAAACGGTAGCCATACTGCGCTCACCAACCCGCCTGCCAAGCGTGGTGAGTATTGGCAACTACCCCCCAAAATGATGACACAGTTGTGGAATCTATGGGGGAGGCCTTTGTTCAGTAGTGGACGTATAAATGGCCGATATGAATTTTGATTAACTTCCACAGAAAACCACAGCCTACCGCCGCTACAAAGACGACGTGCCCGAACAGATTAAGAAAGAACGCCACAACCGAATGTTGGACGTGTATAGAAGAAAATGCCAAGTACTCAACGAGGCAGAAATTGGCAACACGCATCTGGTACTAGTCGAAGGGACTGCGAAGAAATCTGGCAACATTATAGGCAGGAACGAATTGTATATGAGAGTTGTGTTCGAGCAGCAGGAGATATTGTCGGAGGATGGGGGGACAAGGCAGGCGAAGCCGGGGGATTACGTTGCTGTAAAGATCGTGGGTGCCAGGTCGGCGACACTGAGTGGGGAGCCGCTGTACCATACCAGTTTGTGCGACTTTTATAGAGACAATCAGTGGGGAGTGAGTCGGGCTGTAAATTAAGTTGTTATCTAAACTAAGTATTAAAGAGTTTTAACGTTTTTGGGTTGATTTCATTTGACAATTAGAGGGACCGAACAGAGTTGACACGATTTTTACGTTACATCGCAATTAGCATATCTCGGTCAAAATACATACGAAAGAAAGAAAGAAAGAAACAAAACGTTTTATTTTGGACTCGTACGCAATGACAATGAAAACGTAATATTAATCTACACTAATATTATAAACTAGCTGGGACCCGCGGTTTCACCCGCGTTTAATTTAAAAGAAATTTAGAGTAATTCGACATAGACACTTTACATAGAATATATATATATTGGATTTCAAGGGTTTTATTTTTTTACGCGTAACCCTAATTATTTTTCTAAAATATCAGTAGCCTAAGTTATTTCTTATAACATCAGCTATCTGCCAGTGAAGGTCCCATCAAAATCGGTCCAGCCGTTTCGGAGATTACCCTGAACAAACAGACAGACAGACAGACAGACAGACAGACAAAAAATTAAAAAATAGTGTTTTTGTTATATGTAACGTACATACTTTCATATGTATTTAGTAAAAAGCTGTTATTTTGACATTACAAACAGACACTTAAATTTTATTTATTTGTATGTATAGATGTGAATGTAAGTTTGTTTGTTATGCTTTCACGCCAAAACGACTTAACCGATCATCATGAAACTTAGTACACATATTCTTGGAGGTATTAGAAGTAACATAGGATACTTTTTAATGAGAATAATGTAACTAATAATACTGTAACAATTATTATGATTTAAAAAGAGTAACCATGGAGTGTCTTGCCCGTTCTTCTCCATAGGAAATCAACATCTTGGAACGCGGCAACTAAAGCCTTGACTATTCATAAGTGCCTGCATATGGTTTTACATGAATAAAAATATTTTTATCTTATCTTATCGAAGAATATTTTCTCCGTTTTATACTTTGTAGACGGTGATTTGTGATGTTACCAGTGATGACATATGGAACAGAGACGTGGTCACTCACAATGGGCCTCACAAGAAAGCTCAAGGTCACTCAGCTAGCTCTGGAGAGAGCTATGCTTGGTATTTCTCTACGAGGTCGAATCATAAATGAGGAGATCCGAAGAAGAACTAAAGTTGTCATAGGTGAAAGAATCAGTAAACTGAAGTGGCAACGGGCAGGGCATATTGCTCGTAGAACTGATGGCCGTTGGGGCACAAAGGTTCTGGAGTGGAGACCGCGCACCGGAAAACGCAGCGTGGGACGACCTCCAACGAGGTGGACAAACGACCTGGTGAGGGTCACTGGGAGTCGTTGGATGAGGGTGGCATGTAACCGTTCCTTGTGGAATAGCCTTTGTTCAGCAGTGGACATCCTTTGGCTGATATGATGAGACCGTGATTTTTTCAGTAGTCAGATTTTAGTTTTTGAACTTCATCATCATTTCGGCCGAATGAAGTCCACTGCTGGACACAGGCCTCCCCCAAAGATCACCACAACGACCGACATGGGTGTGTTGTGGGCTCATTGGGGGGTTTTGCCATAATCGCCACGCTTGGCAGACGGGTTGGCGATCGCAGTTGATTTGTTAATGTACTCGAAGGACGCTGCTGCCCATCCTCCGGCTAATCCCTTAGTCGACTTTTACGACATCCACGGGAAGAGATGGGGTGGGAAATTATAATTGGTATTCTGAGCCGGCACCACACGGCAAGTTTTTGAACTTACTTTTTATTAAATAAAAAGGGTTAAATACTTATACGATCAACCCATTCTAATTAGACCTTGAATGATTCGTCACTCGGTCTGTAAAAAACAAATTTTAGTCGTGACACTTCCAAAGTGCATTTTATTAGGTCAATTCAATCAGTACAAAGTTATCAAACAATCAATCAAATACATTATGCAACACAATAAATATAGATTATATTACACGGAGACTACAACAGTTTGTGACTTAAATTTCGATATAAAATAAGGCTCGATATAATATGATGCTTAATTTAAGTTTTATGTATAAAAGTAGGTACACAATTATTGTACATCATTTTATATTTAGCACACACAGGGTGGAATACACGTTATCGGTCGATGATACATAGGCACACAGTCTGACAATTCAAAAATACTTGTAAGTAGTCTAACTAAATAAAAACTGTTCAAATGAAAGCTATTACGATTACAAGAGTATGCCGAAACTGGGCTGGCTAGGCAGCCATCTTTTAGTCCGTAAATCTTCACATGATGTGCGCTTTGAGTGCTCCTTACCACACAGATCAACCCCTAATCTTTATCCCCCTTATCTGAGGCTGACCGGCAAGTTTCCCGTAAATGCACTAGCTCTTTTCTTAAGTCTAAGTAACATTATCTCTAGCATGATGAGGTTTGATAGTTCCACCCTTTAAAATAACATTACACAAATCGACTTTGAAACATGACCTGGGCTTCAAAACAATAATAGAAAGACAAGTATTTTACAAATTAAAATTATTAGAAAAATTAACAAGACAAGACTTTATAATAGTTAAAATTAAACTACAATTATTGTGATACATGGCATCGTTAAAACCTAAATTAAATTTGTACTTTTTGTAAAATTTTATTATAGTTACTTATTTGTCAGTTGGTGTGATCGTGGAAAATGTGACTTAGATCCACACGGGTACTTATCGTGCTGTTGTGATTTATATTTTTATCAAATATATATTGAATACATTTTTGATGCAATACGTGCATTTAATCTTAGAGAAAGATAAAAAATTGAACACAGTATAGTATGGTGAGAATTACAAATGTTGGATGACAATTGTAGCTCTCACCATGAAACTTTGTTTTCTAATAAATTGTTATTGGTATAATTTCCTGCAAGTAACAATTGTTTGCTTCTCACCTTTATTTTTTAATATTTTTGCTAATCATGTACTCTAATTTACATGTAAGAACTATTTCCGATTGCAATTTAGTTGTTAAGTATATATACCTATATCTACTTTTTATTTTTATTTTTCATGGTGTCAAGTGATTTACTACAGTCAACTACTCTTTTAATTCTGCCCACTAACGACTTTAAAACTCCATTTTAGGCGGCAAGTACGAAGAATATATACTTCACGGTTTTGCTTTTCCAAACGACAAAGTTACTTAAAGAACTCGTTCATGTCTCCGTATCAAACTAAACTCGAGGCTCCAATCTGCCCCCCCATCACTTTCCCGTTGGGTACAACGTTAACCCTCTGCCCAGACAGGTTATCTGAGCACTCCGCATGGCCTGACAAACTTGGCGATGGTCCTTGAGAGCTGCCATACACCTTTGTACTATACCCCGAATCATTGTGCGACTCCCTGTCCGTCTGACTCTGAGTTTCTGTCAAATGGGTATTTATCGCCAACGACTGCAACCGACTATGAAGCAGATTATGGTCCGGATTCGGTTTCCTGGTCATTCCATGCGGATTCCCCCTAAAATTCGGGTACATCGGGTCGTAACACATCCGATAGTCATTCTGGTTCACGATTTCCACCTCGGTGTTCTGGTCTAAGTGATCGCTGTAGCAGTGTGGTATGCGCTCCATTTCCCTCATTATATGATCTTGCATCATTGCATCAAACACGCCAGTCTGATGGTGGTATAAAGGGTTCCTGTTCCGCGGTTGTATTTGGTTCGGTAACCCTGACTGGTTGTAGTCGTATTGGGGACAAGGGAACTGTGGTGCTGGTAGTCCGCTGTCTTTGTACGGCATCTGCCTATTAGAGAGGTCGTGGAAGTAAGCGTCTTTTGGTATCATGGCTCGTAAGTCGTGGGGGTAAGGATTCTGTGTCGATACTTGAGCCGGCGATGGAGATTTTGACACAGTCTCGAAGTTAGGCATCGGCAATGTTTGGAGTAGGTTGGTGTTCCTCATTGGCCCTGGCTGCATAGTACTTCTGATTGGGTTGTCTTCTTCGTCACTACTTTCCGAATTGTTCCCGTTGTCCTTCGGTGGGTTCTGAAAGGTTTTTCTGGTCGGAAATGGGATAAGATTGTGTAAGCTGAATCGTTTGCTCTTCGGTGGTTTCTCTTTCAAAGCTGGTGCTGGCCTTTGGGGTTGCTGCGGCATTTTTAATATGCCAGGGTTCTGTTGGCTTGTTGATGGTATAGTTTCTATGTTTTCGGTGGGTTGTACTGTTTTTGTCATTGGTTCTGGAGACCCGCATCTTTGTTGTTCTACTTGCGCTACTAATTCTTGCACAGATTTTCTTCGCTCTCTTTCTATCTCCTTTGAGGTTTGATAGTTACCTTGTTTTCTTAATTTTACGTAGCCATCCTGTGATATGTCTAAAGACTTGTTAGTCTTAGACATAACTTCAGCCATTTCTTTTTCAAAAGCTACTCGCTTTCTGATGTCATCTGCTGTCCTTTGCAGCACTTGACTTTTCCATAAAGGCACATTTGGATCCTTTGGGCTTCTAACCTCCTCTTCTAAATCACTGGGCTGTTTGTGACTACTGCTTGGCGATTTAGCATCTGAATGTCGACTAGGAGAGCGATGTCTCTGATTGTAACTTTCTACTTCCATAGACATAGGTGACTGTGATACTGACATTTTATTCGCTTTTACATGAATTTCTGCAGTGACATTCTGCAAATGGCTATCCTGGTTTAATTTTGAAAAGGGAGGTATTGAAAGCCTGCTCGGCCCAGCATCTAACCGATCGCTGCTCTTAGAATTCTTAAGTTGATATTTCCGTCTTGGACTAGGGGATTGTCGACTGTCCAAGATTTCTGTACTTTTAGACGTGGCTTTACTATCGTTCAGATCTTTGGCATTACTTCCGTATTGTTCTGTGTTTTTATTGAAGTTCTTTATTATCCTGTGTACTTTATTCCATTCTTCGGTATCAGCATCTAGTAATTCTAAGCTTCTTGTTCTTTTCAGCGGTGGTATATCTAAGGAGCCTTTAGGACTAAAGTCCAATTTCTTTACCCTTTCCGATGCTCTGAATATCATTCCTCGTGTCAACCATTGCTCTAAGTGTTTGTGCCTCTCTTTACACATTGCTCTTTCAGCTGCAACAAATCTTGTTAATTCTGATATTTGTCCTTGAGTTTTCATTTCTAAATCTGTTACTTTTTGATCTAGCCTCTCATGAGCTCTATCTATATGTTTTTTCAGGTCTTTCTTATCTTCGTTCAGTTTATCCTCCATATGTTTGAAGAACGGCGCGCAATAACAAGTATATCCAGCACCAATTGGACCCTTTTTTATATTCCCAGCCAAATCCAAATAGTACTGCTCGCCTTTTTTAAGTGGTTCGGTGGGTAGCGAGCTTAGTTTTGGTTTTGGGAAGAATTTTGGATCGGGGTAGTAGTGACAACCGTATGGCGACCATTGAACTTGCGGAGCTGTCTCGAAATGCACGTTTTTCTTCCGTTTATCCTTGCCCTTTTCTTTTTCTTTCTTTGTATCTTTATCGGGCTCGTCCAACGTTCTGTCTTTGCTTTTGTCCCTGTGCTTTTTCTTGGCTTGTTTGGCGACTGGTGTGTTGAGTATGTTGATTATTTCTTCTAGGCCTTTCCTAGTGGCGATGTCTCTCGCGGTCTCTCCCTGATGGTTGCGTATGGACTTATCGCAGCCGGCTTCAAGAAGTATCCGCGTTAGTTTCCTTCGGCCCATAGCGGCTGCGATGTGTAGTGCTGTATCTCCATTTTTGTTTTGCTCGGAGACTCGACACTGTGCAGAGATAAGGATGCGAGTGACGCCGGCGTGACCATACCGAGCCGCCGTATGGAGGGATGTGTCGCCATACTGAAAATTACAAGAACCATAATTAATTCATGTTTGATGGTAGGTATTGCATAACTCTTACAAATAGACATTATTTCTTATACTTAGCTATTATAGGTACTTGTAAATAATCGATCGAGCGGGATCGGGAGAGCGCCGATCCCGCTCGAAGAAGGAGGAGACGGCGCCGGGGTAATAACCGCCCTGGCGCCTAATTCCGATACGCCTGAAAACCCCTGCCGTTGCTATAAGGCAGGGGACCTCTGGGTTCGCGGGTGCGTAGATTGGGGAATCTGCGTGCCCACACTGAGCGACCCAAGAGAAGACGGTAGCACGCATGTGGTCACGCGCTGCCGTGGGACGCTTTGGGGGATCCTTTACAATCTCCCCGGGGAGGTGACCGCTTTACAGTCACCCTCTCCGAGATGTGCCTATAGGCGTGGCACCAGTGGGCTCTAGTGTGAACATACGAGGACCTGGAGCCTCCCTTAGGTGCCGAAGATGACCGCTCCAGTGGTTTTAGCCGGTAGGAGTCCGGCATACCCCTTCGCCCTTCCCCGGGGTGAAGGAAGTTCCATGTAGAATTTCCACTGGACATCAATAAAATAAAAAATTAGATACCCCTTCGCCCTTCCCCGGGGTGAAGGAAATTCATAAAGAATTTCCACTGAGCACCAATAAAAAAAATAAAGGGCTCGCGTGCGGTGGAGCCCTCATATGATGGAAAATTTAAAATATGTTCATCTCGGCGCGTTTACGTCGTCATTACTGGTGACGAATCCTGGGGGACCCACGAGAGTACTTTGAAAAGATTTAATAACTGCACTATAAGCCTTATATTTTTTGCTAAACATTAAAGTCCCACGTATATTTATTTGTTCTGTGCCTAGACGAGTAATTAACTTATACGTACATTATTCTGCAAGTCGGGGGGTGCTCCTGCAAGGAGGATCTCCCTGGAGGACTGGTTGTGCCCGTTCTGGCAGGCGAGGTGCAGCGGCGCGAAGCCCGCGGCGTTGCGCGCGCGCAGGTCTGCGCCCGCGCGTGCCAGCAGCGCCGCGCAGCGAGAGTACCCCTTCCACGCAGCTTCGTGGGCGGCTGTGTTGGCGTGCTGGAAAATAAATTAAATTAGTTATGCTTATATCAGGAATAAAATGGCATACAGTGAAGAAAATGAAATTTTCTAACGGAATCTTCAAAATAAAAATAAAAATTTGATAAGTTGGTGTTTGAGAACTACCAGGATCGTCGCTGACGCAGTTTTGGAAATGCCTGTATGACATATTTAAAGAGGAAAACAATCTGATAGTTGAGCACCATTAGTAGGTACTAACAGTAGGAAGGTTAAGTATACCAGGTAAACCGAATTTATTTGTCGTTGAGCAGATTTTCTCTATTAACTCATTCAGAGAAAAAGTGCTATGTTATATGCGGCGAAGGCGGCAGGCGGAGAACTAAGCAACACAAGTACCTGTTAGTATTCCAGAATAAAAAAAAAATATAGATAGTCTGTATATGAAATTCACCTATGAAAGGTATCCTTCAGTTGTAATGTTTTTTTTTAAACGTTGCCCCACACTAGGCTTTCTCCTGTGTCGTGGGTGCGTTTACAGACATAAATTTCACACACAATACACCCAGACCCGGAACAAGTACCTGCAGATCATACAAATATTTGTTCCGTGCGAGAATCGAACCCACGACCCGGAGCGCAGCAGCCGACTGTATCAACCACTGCACCAACCGTGCCGTGACTTGAAGGGCACTGTAGCTAGTGATACACACATATACAGGGCATAAGAGACTAATGTCTCGAGGTTATGAGGGCAGCGTGGTGCCACATTGTTATGGTCAGGCGCCTTACCACCAGGCGAAAGACTTGCTCCTATTTTCACTAGGTTATATCAAAAAAGCATTTACCACATTATCCTGCTTATTGGGATCGGCGCCGTGTTGCAGCAACAGTTGCACCACTTCCACGTGACCGTCCGCAGCTGCGCGCTGCAACGCCGTGCAACCATTCTGTAACAAAATATGCAACATTGAGCACACACATTCGGGGCTGTTCCGTTCTTGTTAGCAAGTTTGAAGAAACCTGCTTACAATGTTTCACTCTTACATTTATATTTAAAAAACCTTTCATATAGTTAATGTGGATTCAAAAATTTTACTATGACCGGGCTTTCCCTTAAAAGATTCAAATAATTATGATTATAATAATAATAATAATTTCGGCCGAATGAAGTCCACAGCTGGACACAGGCCTCCCCCAAAGATCACCACACCCACCGATATGGATGTGTTGTGGGCTCATTGGGGGGTTTTGCCTAATCGCCACGCTTGGCAGGCGGGTTGGCGATCGCAGTTGAGTTGCTACTCGAAGGACGCTGCTGCCCATCCTCCGGCTTCCTTAGTCGACTTTTACGACACCCATGGGAGGAGATGGGGTGGTGGCATTCTGAGCCGGCACCACACGGCAATTATGATTAAAGAATAATAAACTACAAGACATTCTAACATTCTATTCATTCTACATAAATAGTGTTAGAACTAGGTTTGAAAGCGTAGTATTCGCGTTTTCTTTTCTCTCCTACGTTTATTATCGTTACTTTCGTTGTTCTTCGTATATTTATCAAGTGATGTGTGGTGCCGGCTGAGAATAACACCAACCCATCTCATCCCGTGGGTGTCGTAGAAAGCCATTAGCCAGAGGATGGGCAGCAGCGTCCTTCGAGCCACATGGAGCATAAACCTTAGGTTTGCTTTTTTGCAGATATTAATTAGGCATATGCTCACAAAACGCTAATTGCGCGCGCTTCGCAAACCTCGGCCTGTCTCTATTTTTGTACTTACGTTGCAACAATATGATTAAGTAAAACTTTTTAACAAAAAAAACTACCGACTTCAAAAACCCTACACGATATAAAAATATTAAAACCACCGAAAAGAAAAAAGAAACTTGGTTTTAATATTTTTATATCGTGTAGGGTTTTTGAAGACGGTATTTTTTTTGTTAAAAAGTTTTATTTGTTTCTTTTTTGTGTAAATAAATGTAAGAACTTTTTCCAATTTGGTATCAGTATTTAACACAAAAAAAAACGTTTTAACAAAAAAAATACCGACTTCAAAAAGGAAAAAGAATACTATAGGAAGTCGGGCGGGGCAGGTATTAAATATAACTTCTCGTTGGTCTGCATGAACTATGGTTGGGGCGTACCTGGCCCCGCCCGACTTCATAAAGTTTTTTTAAGTAGTTAGTTTATATGGGACAAACTCGAAAGCATTTTGCACTAGTTAAAAAAAGAATTGCTCAAATCGATAGACAAATCTCGGAGTAATCGGTGTAAATACATAGAAAAAATAAAATACGCATCGAATTGAGAACCTCCTCCTTTTCGAAGTCGGTAATAAGAATGACTCAAATCGGTTCTTTAATCTGAGAGGAATCGAAACTATTAAGACATCATCTAGATAAGCGCAGTAAAATTAACCTGTTTATTGAAGCTGGCTAAAAAACGACTCCATCAAATTTAATGAAATATATATGAAACTAAATCGAAAGCATTCTGCACCAGTTAAAAAAAGAATTGCTCAAATCGGTCTATAAATCTCGGAGTAATCGGTGTACATTCATAAAAAATACGTGTCGAATTGAGAACCTCCTCCTTTTCGAAGTGTGTTAAAAACGTAACGAATTAAACACCAAATGCGCACTAGATCATTGGATGTGTACAGAAGGCGTGAAATAGCAGACTAAAAAAAAAAATACAGGTTGCACTCCGGGACTGCCGGCAGAAGTAAACATTTTATAGCAATAAATGTTTTTATTTTTTATTTATCTATACGCGTTCGCGGTCTGCTATATGTACATGCATATATGCACACACTATAGCTGCGTCTCGTAACGGTGTCGCGAGTCCAGAGATTTTATCGTATCTAAAATTATGCGTACCGCGCTAAAAGAAGTTTTCACTTCAAATTTCGTCTCGTAACGGTGTCGTGAGTCCAGAGATTTTATCTCTTCTAAAAATATGCATACCGCGCTAAAAGAAGTTTTCACTTCAAATTGCGCCTCGTAACGGTGTCGCGAGTCCAGAGATTTTATCTCATCTAAAAATATGCGTACCGCGCTAAAAGAAGTTTTCACTTCAAATTGCGTCTCGTAACGGTGTCGCGAGTCCAGAGATTTTATCTCTTCTAAAAATATCCGTACCGCGCTAAAAGAAGTTTTCACTTCAAAAATGGTAACATTACTAATTTTATAGTAGCTGAAATCAAATCAAATCAAATTTTTTGATTTCGATTTTGATATAGTAGCTGTGATATGGTCGTTTTTAACCTTTTTGGATGCTGAATATAGTCCTTCATCGATATGGTTTATTTTCTGTTATACTTATCGTGTACCCGGAAAATGTATATTGGACGTTATGAAATACTTTTGGCCTAGGCCTCTCATCTCATCAGGTCGTAAACGCCCACTGCTGAACACGGGCCTCCCAGTGACTTTTCATAGGGAAAATTGTCATAATCGCCATTTGGTGATCGCAGTGTTGTTATCAGCTCAAGGAAGGATGCTGCTCAGCATCCCCTTGATATCAACCCTCAGTTGCCTTTTACGACACCAATGGTGGAGTGAGGGTTAGCACTGAAAACCAGCTCTGTGTTGCGGCTAACGTTACAACACAGTACTATGCTGAGTGTTGACCTGTTTGCCACTATTAAAGACGTGCATCAGCAAACTGTTATTTTTGTTATGATTATTTTGTATCTCATTATTTTTTATTTTTTATTTGTTATGTGATTTTTTATAGCAAGTTTAGTGTAGATTTTAGTTTAATTAATATGAATGTACCGATGCGCGTTTTGCTGTGGTAATAAATCGCTTTTTGTCTTCTTTCTTTTCTTCTATTCTTTGCCGAGAACCACTCCGGCAAGGCTGTATAGTAGCCCCTTTTTATACAAAAACCTGCATCCAAATTAATAATTCATAAGTTAGACAGACTAGACTCTAGAATTAACTTCTATATAGTTAAGTCCAATTAGACCAGTTAAAGGGGCAGATCTATCTAATTAAAACATTACTAGTGTCGCGACATTTTTAAATGGCACAAGCGACACGCAACTAACGGCTACCAGCCATATTGGGACATCGATAATTTTCCACTCTAGTAAATCGACAAGGTGCTTAGCTCTGATGCGTTGCGAAACTGGCAATATTGTGAAGTAACTAATGCATTGCGGTAAAATGGCGATTGGCGCGAAATTTGTGGTGAAGCAAGCCAACCTAAAAAGTCCAGGGCATAGTTCTTGTTCTATTACATATATTTTTATGCCTTCCAGTCTATTATTACCAGGGTTTATTTTGGTCAGAATTACTCTGGAATGAACAGCATTATCATATCAGGCCCTAAATGTCCACCGCTGAACATCGGAATGTCCGCACTTTTTGTGCATCATCATCATAAAATCATTTGCTAACCATCCATGGAGTAGGCACTACAGCCCTATTTATTTTACCCGCTAGCCACAACAGTAATGTCATTATGTGTGAGCGAAGTACTGTTCCAGGTTTAAAGGAAAGAACCAATGATATTACGAGTTTAAGCATACTCGATATGTTACGTCCTTAGTAAATGGCGCGCGAAATTCAGTCTCACCTGCACACCTATTTTGTAAGAGAGAACATACAAAACAACTACAAGAGTAAAAGAGATGGCTATGTAAGCGAACAGTGGGCCTAGCACGCATATTTTGACGTATCACGTATAGTAAAGTAAATGTATAGCCAATGTGAGTGAATTTTGAATTGAAAACACTTGATTCTGAAAATGCTATAGGATAGTTGTATTTTCAGTGCGAGGTGCTTCAATTGGGGGCGTTTTGGTTCTTATTTTTGGCGCGCATGTATTATATCTACTTATTTTTAATAAAATATCATTGAATGGAATAGGCAACAAGATAACCGGAGCAAGAGGTATTCCCACTTAAGCCTTAGATCGGCCACGAATACTAATGAACGAATATTAATTACTAATCAGTAGATAGCTGATATCGTTGAACGCGGTTCCTACTAGTGTTGCTTAAAAATCGATAGGCTATCCATAGGCAATCGATAGTGTCATATAACCCCAAATCACTCGTACTATCGATTGCCCTATCGATAGTATCGATATTATCAATAGTATCGATAGCATCAATTGGGAGCTTTGTAACAATACTATCGATAGTATCGATAGTGCCAATACTATCGATACTATCGATAGTATTGTATATTTTCAACTATCGATAGTATCGATAGTATTGTTCGATATGTAAAATAAAATCGATAGTATGAATGTTTTAGGGGTAGTCCTATCGATAGATCGATAGTCGATTTTTAAGCAACACTAGTTCCTACTCACCCCATTGCCAGATTCCCGTTCCATTTATATTAAAAAATACAGACATAGGCCTCCTAATAGAATATGTTGCCATAATCACTTCGCCTGGCATAGAGTTTGGTGACGCAGATATTTTAAAAATAAGTCCCTTGCTAACAGCTGTAATTTCAAGTGCGCCAACGCGAACACGAACACGATATAACTAAGCAGTTTTGTTTTTATTCTCGATCAGATTAACTTTTACTTCTGCTAAACTGTAAATAGGGTTATAATAAAACACTTTTGTCGTTATATTACAGACTTCTGCTTTATTTGCTATTGAAATTTAAAAAAATCCTAATTTTAATAGAGATGATGGTTGGCAGGTACCACCTTGTTTGGAATTCGGTTATTAAAATAATAAAGTCCCAAACAACATACCACACTAAAAACATCAAGACACTGTGAGTGATTACTGCGTATATCAAAACAAATATTTGATTAAAATTGTTTGGTAGATAAAATAAAATAACTTTTTAAAATCTGTAACGACGCCTGTCACCTTAGTCATCCTGCGACCACGAACCCTGCAAAGTGTTCGAAACGTCAGGAAAAACAAAAATCTATAATATATGCAGTATAATCCGTTTAAAAGTGTTTTATTATAATGAGTAATAATCGCGAAAACCTAAGACATTACTATGTAAATAGGGTTGCCAAGTGGTCGGGATTCGTCTGGATTCTCCCGACATTTCACACGATGCATATTATCCAAATTACCAAAGAAATACGCAAGCTCCCGACAAGCAGTTAAATAAACAATATTATTTTCTTTATTTTAAATATATACATATAAATTACATTTTTAAATACATATAAAAAAACAATATATATTTAAAAATATAAAAAATAGTAGCCCACCGGCATCGGGAACAAGGTCCAAGCTACCGGTGGTTAGGGCTCCAGAGAGAGGAACCTCCTAACAATACGAGCCGTGTCCAGGAGTACCGCTTTCTGTATCAAGCCCTTGATCCAGCTGCCTAACGAGAGCCTCTTAAGGTGTTGGTCGAGGCTCTTGGCCATAAGGCCATTGGCCGTGACAACTATCGGCACAATGATTGCAGAGTCTACCTCCCACATGTCGACAACCTCGTGCGCCAAGTCAAGATACTTAATTTGCTTATCTTTCTCGGCCTTCACGAGATTCTCGTCATGCGGGATAGTTATATCAACAATCATTGTGCGGCGCTCTACTCGATCTATCACCACTATATCAGGCTTATTGGCTACAATAGTCCTGTCAGTAATGATAGATCGATCCCAGTACATTGTGACATGGTCATTCTCGAGAACTGGGTCGGGCACATACCTGTAGTATGGCACTTCTGAACTCACAAGGTTGTATTGCAGTGCAAGTTGCTGGTGGATAATCCTGGCTACTTGGTTATGCCTGTGCAAGTACTCGCCGTTAGCAAGACGAGAACAACCGGAAATAATGTGACGTATAGACTCGCCTGGACGGTGGCATGCCCGACAGATGTCAACCGTGCCGTCCTTCACAATATATTTTCGGTAATTATTCGTCATGATAACTTCATCCATAATTGCACAGATAAAACCTTCGGTTTCCCCAAACAGGTCACCGAAGCGTAGCCAAGACACGGACGCTACTAAGTTTACATCAGGCCCATGAAGGGCCCGGTAAAAGCGTCCGTGAAGCTCCTTGTTCTGCCATACCTCCATACGGTCATTAGTGTCAAGCACTACGGGTTTATGCCAGTTCTCTTTAGCCAAGGAGAGCGGGGTGAGTCCCTTGTCCATCGCAACCACATCTCGGTGCATCCCCACTTCGGCATGGAGAAAGTACTCCCTGAGGCTGCACACCTCACGATTGTGGAGGGTCTTAGCATTTAAAAAGCCTCGACCCCCACACTTTCGTGGGATGTATAGCCTCATTACCGACGATCGTGGGTGATGCATCCGATTTGTGGTCAACAACGAACGGACTCTTCTATCCAGAGCGTCTAATTCCGTCTGAGTCCACTTGAGTATGCCGAAAGAATAGACTAAGACTGGCATGACCCAACCGTTAAAGGCGCGTACCTTGTTACCGCCTGACAAAAGACTTTTCAGTACTTTTTTCAGGCGGCCAAAGAATCGCCCCTGTAACGATTGTTTCATGTCAGCTGCGTTGACACCTAACGCCTCCGACATACCCAAGTACTTGTAGGTTTCAGATGAGGAAAGGGATCTGATTTGTATGAAATCCGAAAGTTGTAATCCCTCGGATTCCATAATCTTCCCTCGTTTTACATGCATGACTGCACATTTGTCCACACCAAATTCCATCCTAATTGAGTTACTAAAAGTTTCAGTTACCTTCAGTAACTCTATTAGCCGCAAATTGTTGGGGGCAAAGAGTTTCAAATCATCCATGTATAAGAGGTGAGATATGATCTGACCACCTCTTCTCATCTGGTAGCCTAGCCCCGAACTCTCCAGCAGTGTGCTCAGAGGGTTCAAGGCTAAACAGAACCACAGGGGACTCAGGCTATCGCCCTGAAATATTCCACGCTCGATCCTGATCGGTTCAACGTTTCCTTGAATCTGTCTACATCCCGGATAGTGAAGTACCGTCCTCCATTGCCCCATACATGTGAACAGGAAGGTGCGTAGGGTTGCATTTATTTTATATAACTCTAGCACCCTCATGAGCCATGTATGTGGCATCGAGTCATAGGCCTTCTTATAATCTATCCAGCATGTAGACAGATCCTTGCGGTTACGTTTAACCTGTTGGCTAATGGCCATGTCAATAAGGAGCAGCTCCTTAGTACCACGGGACCCATTCCTACATCCATTCTGAGAAGTAGACATGATGCAATTGTTATCAATATGTGTGTTAATTTTGACTCTCAGGATGGATGTAAGAAGTTTATAGACCGTCGGTAAACAAGTGATCGGTCTATAATTTTTGGGTTCCGTGGTACTACCTGATTTATGGAGCAGGTGGGTAATTCCTATTGTAAATAACTGTGGTAGCGAGCCCGACTCTAAGCATGACTGGAACTGAGAGGCCAAGCGAGCATGTGAACTACATATCCATTTGAGCCAAAAATTGTGCAGCCCGTCCGGTCCCGGAGATTTCCAGTTAGGCAACGGACGGACTGCACTGGCTACGTCTTGGGGGCTAATTACTATTGCCCCCATTTCTGATATTGGTTCACAAGCTCGTTCAACCTCTCGTATCCAATCACCTTCGGTATGGCTGACGGGCACCGACCATATGCTGCGCCAGAATGCATTCATGGCATCATCATCTGGTCGGTGGACTTCATCCATACCTTGGTCAGGTTGCTCCCAAGTTCTATATACCCACCTTTGGTCACTCTGGAATATGCGATTCAGGGTATACCGCTCCATTCGCCTTCTGTATCTACGAATACGGTTCGCCCATGCATAAACTTTCTGCTTCAGGTAGTCGATGCGCTCTGTGACACGAGACATATATTCTAGAGGGCTGATATCAGTCCCCGAAAATGCTCGTCTCACAAAGCGCATCACTCTTGGGCGGGTATTACCCTCCCTGAAGCAGATTAGCTTGCCAATAAGTGCCCTAGCCTCATTAATACGATGTTCAATCCTGTACTGCCAAGCTGGTACGGCAGATTTTGGTTGTGTAGCTCTGTCAATATTTGGAAATTTGACATTGGCTACACGACATGCCGCAACAGCCGAACAGTACAGAATCGAATGCGTATCGCCGAGGTCTTCGCTGCTGTCAAAATAATCTAACAGCAGCGAATCCAGGGCACACACTAGCGCTCTATTCTTTTTATGCATAGGCAAACGTGGTAGACGTGGCCTATGGGTAGGTGGAGTGTATCTATACTCTCGAATCGCACAGTCCAAAGCGCTCCTTAAAGTTTCAATGCACTGGTTACCTGCAGTAATAGCCCCATCATCTTCTTCTTCATCAACGAGGTTGGACCGCGGTGGAACCGCAAAAGTTGCTTGCGGTTGCACCGCGGTTTGTGATGCAGGAGAGATGACACGGTTAGTCTGCACCTCAGAGCGTAGCCGATCAAGTGCAGCATCATCTAACCTATGATTACGTTGTATGACCCGCACTTGATCCGATAGTCGTTGTGCCGATACGTTGACAGCCGGTTCAAGTACCTGAAACAGAGAGAGCATCCGACCACGGTACGCAGTCAGGTTAGTTCCCCCCTCTGTCGCTCCAAAGTATGCGCGCATGACATTTTCATTAATGGCTGTGGTCCATCGCATGCGCTGCACACTTCCACCGGGAGCGGGGACCCTGTCAGAGGCAGGTGGGCCTCGAGGTCCCAAACTGGCCGGTGGTCGGCCTCTTCCACGTCGACAAGCTGGTGGTGGTGACGTCGGTGGAGAATAATACTCGTCGCTCGAGCTCGACGCAACTGCAACTGCCGGTGGCGCTGTACATACGACGGGGCTGGATTCCGATATATATTATTATATATTATTATATATCAATATTATTATTATTAAATCTATTGTAATCTATTCTAATGCTTCAAAAGTTTCAAAAGGGTAAACAAGTGCAAAATACATGCAACAATGTAAAAATCAAGTTCCTTGAGGAAATTCATCGCACCTATAATTCTCCTAACGTTAAAAAAATATTTTGACAGCTTTTAAATGCAGTCAAGTATCGTCAAGTAATACTTTCAAGTTACTGAGTCTTCATCTTATTATCGGTTTTTCTCAAGGTGCTACAGCTGTCATTGTTTGTGTCACTTACTATGAGTGACCGAGACAAAAAACCGTTCTGTGATGGTCTTAATCCGTAGACGACGCGATCCGCTCGCACCGTCCCTTCTCGATTGATCGCTACCCTGAACATAATCTATACAAAAAAAAATTGAAGTGTCTATTCGTAATGTCAAAATAACAGCTTTTTACTAAATGCATATGATTTTTTTTTGTCTGTCTGTTTGCTCCGGGTAATCTCCGAAACGGCTGGACCGATTTTGACGGGACTTTCACTGGCAGATAGCTGATGCTATAAGGAACTAAGGCTACTTTTATTTTAGAAAAATAATTAGGTTTCTGCGCAAAAAAGAAACCCTTGAAATCCAATATATATTCTATGTCAAGTGTCTACGTCGAAATACTCTAAATTTCTTTTAAATTAAACGTGGGTGAAACCGGGGGTCCAAGCTAGTTATAAAATGAATGGCTATATACTAAGTTAATCTGTTTTGCATAAGGCCTAGCTGACCCTCGAGGCCAATCTATTTATTTTATAAAATATGTATACATCATATAAGTTACGACACGCTTGGCGCTGTGGCTAGTGCTGGAGTCTGCGCTATGTGTCGCGGGTTCGATCGCCGCACGGAACAAATATTTTTATGATAGTCGTTCCGGGTCTGGGTATTTGCGCACGTGAGATTTACGTCTGTAAACTGTACCCACGCCACGGTACAGGAGAAATCCTAGTAAGGGGCGAAAGGAGAAATATCCTTCAGGTTTCAATTCGTTATACCGGTTATAGAAACGTGAAGAGTATTAGGTCTCATTTTGTATAAATCACGCGGCTATTAAATACGAACCCGGTCTTTCAATGATTGTGATTGTAAAATACGATTGAAACCTCTTTCCTCCACAGATTAATAATATTTATGCTTTATAATAAAACAATTTTAAACGGATTAAATCAGTCATCCTGCGACCACGAACCCTGCAAAGTGTTCGAAACGTCAGGAAAAACAAAAATCAATAATACACGCGATTTAATCCGTTTAAAATTGTTTTATTATAATGTGTAATAATCGCGAAAACCTAAGACAATACTAATATTTATGCTGTCCATTCACAAGATTTGCGAGCTACGTAATTGGATACTAAATCGGTTTAAGCCCCGCGTTTCGCTCTGTATACTGAATGACTTTATTACTGAATTTTCCCTAGACCTTTCTGTACGCTCCATTCTTTTGGTACATAGTCTTAAATGATGCCTCTGCTATCCGAATTTTAAGATATAATATCATGTATTTAGCCAAAGAAAAGTATGCTATTTCGTGATATCGGCCTGTAATACGTCCACTGCTGAAAGGTCCGCCATAGATTTTCACAAGTGTGTTATCATTTTGGTATTTGCCAAAACTCATCATGCTATCGTCTATTTTCTTAAATAACTTTAAACGACATATTTTATATATATAATTATACAATAAATATATTTGACACCCTTACAACAAGCCCTTTCATTTCATATGTTACACGGTACAGTTTGCAATACTTAATTCTTCAATTTTCTATATTGCCCCCCTAAAGTGACCCCCATATTCAAAATTATTTTATTTATGTTACACCTTGTTTGGATCGCAGAAATCCATAAACTTAATCGGTCCAGTAGATTCGGAGCAAATTGGCTGTGACAGACGGACAGACACGAGTGATCCTATAAGGGTACCGCCGTTTTTCCTTTGGACGTTCGGAACCCTAAAAACAGTACTAGTTATTGAGCCGTGTGGTGTCCGGATTAAGAATATAGCATCTCCTGCCCGGAATGTCGTAAAAGGCGACTAAGGGACTCCAAACCAGCGGTATGGGCAGCAGCATCCCTTCTGTGGAACAGCAGCCATACTGCGCTCACCAACCCGCCTGCCAAATGTGGTGAATACTGGCAATTTCCCCCGAAAACGACACTACACGGTATGTAACTGGTCTTCTCTGGAGGGGGGCCGTTATTTATCTGTGGACGTCTTTTGGCTGATATCATGATGATGACTAAGTTATTTAGCCATCACAGCATCAGCGTAGTATCAGGGGTTAATTTAGAGAGAATGCGAATTTATTCCCTAATGGACCTCAGGCTAAATTGTCTCTGGAATATTACTAAAGACTAACGGCTAATCTGGCTGTTTGTATGTTTTTCAAGCACCCTACTAACGGCCGAAATTAATAATCAATCTAATTCAGAATCTTTGGATTCGGGATTGAGGGTTTTTCAATTTTTGTATAATCTTAACACAAAAGCATATCAAGTTCAAAATCTTAAATCGAAAAAATTCAGATTAGATTGACTTTATTTTCGGTCATAAAGCTGTAAAGATTTAACTAAGCGTAAATCGCAGTTTCGCGCGCCAAACGTCAAGCGCATTTTATGTCTGGAAATGGAAACTTTTTACTGATTTGTTCTGGTTTCTTAATACAAAATAAACACTATATAAAAGTGGCACCTGCACTTAGGCGTCGAAAACCTTATCTATTCAAATAAATAAAATTTAAGTGTCTGTTTGTAATGTCAAAGTAATAGCTTATTACTTCTATACAAATAAATCAAATTGAAGTGTCTGTTTTTAATGTCATAATAATAGATTTTTACTAAATGCATATGAAAGTATATACGGTACCTACAACAAAAAATCTATTTTTTATTTTTTTGTCTGTCTGTCGGTCTGTCTGTTTGTTCCCGCTAATCTCCAAAACGGCTTGACCGATTTCTACGGGACTTTCACTGGCTGAGGTTATAAGGAATAACTTAGGCTACTTTTATTTGAGAAAAATAATTATGGACCGCGCAAACAAATTCAAACCCATGAAATCCAATATATATACTCTATGTCAAGTGTCTATGCCGAAGTGCTCTAAGTTATTTATAAATAATCTAATTTATTTTAAATTAATCTGTGGGTGAAACCGCGGGTCCCAGCTAGTCGCTAATATAACAACGTATTTAATAAGCGAAATATCCTATCCAGCGATAAGGACTTCGACGCCTAAGTGCAGGTGCCACTTTTGGTCATTATTTATTTACTTCGACTTTTTAAGTGTAGCATTATCCAAGATAAATTTATGAAAATTGACGACCAGACCGGCCTTCGCTGGATCATTATTAATTCGCGGACTGTCCTAAAAGGGTATACGTTCTTTTATGCCAGCTTCGGAGTACTGACTGTATCTAAAAGGCAATGAACATCTTTGAATAGGTACACTCAATAAGTGAATCAAAGTATCGACTCTGTCTTGGCCCTTTTTGTGATCCTTTGCCTATAAAATGGACGTGTCGGACCCTCGGTATTTTTAATTAAATCCGCCGTGTGTGGTTATACAAATGTCAACACCGCCATTTTGTTTTGTATTATTATTCAGAGCGATTTGTGGAAATGGATTAATATGTCGTCACATCAGACTTAATAAGTAACTGGTTTATGGATAATTGCGTATCCCGAGTTTTTAATGGGCTGTTAACTCATGGAGTCATTAAAATGGAAGGGTATCAAGGCTCAAGATCTCTTCAATATTATGATTTCAATAAGTTACAACAACAGTTTTAATTTCGAACAGCTTTAATCCTTTGTAAATGAAGATTTCATAAATTGATTGTACAGAAAAGATATGGTCGAACTGGAGATCTATAGATAGCAACAATAATTTATGTTTGTTTATAATAAAAGTCTGTTTAAATAATTCACTTACGAATTCATTTCACAATTACAAAGCAACTTTTAAATTGAACCAGTTACAACATTTACAAAGACGGACATTCTAGTGAATACGTAATTTGACCAAACCCACGCTGAGTTCTTCACATCTAGCCCCTAGATTTATCAGAGCATGCAAATTTCCAGTAACATTTCTTATTTTATGGCATATTCGATTGTTCTAGGAATTGTCACAGACTATAAATCTGGTTCCGTACTGTTTAATATCCTATCAGAATACACTTATTAGATAATTCTTTCTCCAAACCAAGTATGTTCTTAATAAGTTAAACTAATAAGATTTAATTGTCAGCCAGTTGCACTCACTGATTGGTAATCGATCGGTGAGGTTAAGCAACGCCCAGTGCGGTCAGTCCATAGATGGGTGACCGCATAGTGGTGTTACACTGGCGTTCTGGCGCTGTCTCGTACATTTTATTATTTTTGACATGATTGCAGTAACTTGACATCAAAGATTTAATGTTTACAAATTGTAATTAATTATATTATGAATGTAACAATATCTTGACATTTGACTGTATTTATTTAAGATGTCATGATTGTTTTATGATTTAATATTGCAACATTGACTCACTGATATTTATTGTAAATATTGTTCTTATATAATTAAAGTTAGTTAAAATAACACATTATTACAAAACTGTAAATGTGTGAGCATCGTGTAGCCATTAATGTTATATATTTAGTACTTGTATTGTTTGTCTTTTGTCTGGCACTATTGGTCTGTCATGCTCACTAAAGTGTCTCGCTGGTGGTGGTGTTGTGTATCAGGCCGTTCGGTTCCCTACAATATGGTTGAGCTGGGCGATGCTGATGCATGCGTCATGCTCGTGAACGGTTGCCGTCTGTGGGGACTAGTCAGGCGGTAACTGCCATGGCAAATATGTTATTATATTATTATTGTAGTATATTCCTTCTTTACGAATTAACTTAAATCTTTCTCATTATAATCTTTTACCATAATAATTTGTACAATTCAATATTTAAATCATAATAATTTTAAAAGAGTGTCTATAGAGTTTCTTGCCGGCTCTTCTTCGCAAGCAGTTGGAACCGTGCAACTTAATTTCTGATGTTTCATAAATAATTTCGGCCGAATGAAGTCCACTGCTGGATACAGGCCTGGGGCGGTGTTTTTGGCCTAAAGCCATCGCACCGCCGCCCTCATCTCTGCCCGGGTCATTTCGGGCAGGGTAGCGCAATCTGGGAGTGTCGGTATTGCTAATGTGGATAATATCTTAGCTGGATCGTATAATATACTGTATTTTTAAACTGTGTAAATAATTAAAGCAAGATAGAATGTGAATTCAATTGGTCGGACTTGGCACAATTCGGAACCGAACCGAAGGGCATAATTAACATAACTAGTGGCCGCCCAGTACTCGAAATTCGACCGTAATTTAAAAGAAATCAATAAACTGTCCGTGTGGTGTCCGGATTAAGAATATAGCACCACTCATCTCCTCCCGGGGATGTCGTAAAAGGCGTCTAAGGGACGCTAAGCCAGAGGGATGGGCAGCAGCGTCCCTCCTGTGGAACATTAACCATACTGCATTCACCAACCCGCTTACCAAGCGTGGTGAGTATTGGCAAATGTCCCCCAAAATGACGACACAGTTGTGGAGGTCTATGAGGGAGGCCGATGTTCAGCAGTGGACGTATAAATGGCTGATATGATGATGATATATATATGCACTCCTCCATATGAACGTTAAAGGCACCAATCATGGACAGTTTAAGAAAATAAAAACCGTCTACAACGCGTAATCTGCGAATTTTTATGTATTTCTTTTTTAAGAGTAGGATTAACACTGAAACGCCGTGTATATAATCATATTATATTATAAAATAATAAACTATAGCTATAGATTTTTATCTACAGCTAATAACGTGTAGCCACTCCAAAGCACCATTGATGGACGCAAAAAATTCAATGATGGACATACCAATTATGTACGACTCCGGTAATGGACATCTATTCATGGACAGTGGCACATGAACATAATTTCGGAAAATCAACAATTTTATATATTATTATTTTCCAATGTTTCTAGATTAGCTGATAGAAATTATGTTTGGTAACACAGATTAATTGAAGGTCATATCAGTGTTTTCTAAAGTCGATGGTTTATCTCTGTCATTTATCGGTTCGGAATCTGATACATATGTTTCATGCAATGGCACGCTATTTGGAATGCTGTTCCTGGCAGCCTCAGTTAAACAGTCTGCTACTTCGTGTTTAGTTTTAGCCCAAATAATGTATAAAGATTGATCTTCATTCGGTAGTAAGTCTTCAGTATCAGTTCTGCGCTTGTAAAATAGTCCATTGAACAAGGTCAACTTTTCACGTGAAAATGTATTTTTTATTCCGGTATCTAAAGCATTAATGAATTGATGTGTTTTCTCTCTTTTGTTAAAATTCTGTCCTTTTGGTGGAGTAGAACGATTTTGTGTGCTTAGTTTATTCATGTCAACGTATTCTGGCCCAAAGGGATAAAGACCACTTTTGCGGAATCCATTTTTTATGGTTTCTTGAGAAATATTGTGTAAAGCTGCCTGTAAATTAAATTAAGATCAAAATGCTCTCTTTTCATTGTTTGTGATGGATTCTCAATTTTCCACTTCCTTACTTGATTTTTCCAAAAAAAATATTACCGGTTTAAATACTGCGACATCCATAGGCTGAAGCAAGTGGGTATAGAGCAATAATCTCGATTCGTTTGTTTTGACAAAATTCAGCCAAATGTAACGTCATGTGCGATCTATGGCCGTCTAAGAAAAGTATAACAGGTTTTGTTATATTGTTTTTATCTAACCATGGATTGAAAATATTTGCTATATACTCGTAAAATGTCTTAGCACACATCTAACCAGAATCAGACCGGCCAATACCCCATTCGGATGGCACACTATTGACTATGACGGCCGGCACACGTTCATAGGGATAGACAATCATTGGTGGGGCCAATGTTCCTTCAGCGTTGCCAGTTAACAAAACAGTTAAGTTTTCTTTATCGTGGCCCGACGCACTATATACATTTTTGTCTCCCTTTCGTACCAGAACAGGGCTAGCCTTAGGGTGTAGGAAAAATGCACTTTCGTCCGTATTAAATATCCTGCAGGGATCATTAAGTGCATCGGCTATACCCTTTTCATCGATGTACTTTTATTTATAGTAAACCATTTTATGTCGTCTTCTGATACACTATCCCTAGCTGTTGTTAAGTTTTGAGCTACCCGCTCTAAAATCGCTGGATGTCGCTTGACAAATGATGCATACCACTTCTTTCCAGGTCGGTTGTTCTTAAATGGACAATCCTATATTTTTTTCTCCACTACAATTTTTTGGACGCTATCTAATAAATGCTCCCTGGTAACAGGAAAATGATTTTGAGCCATTAATACTATCCGCTTTACCAGCAGAATTTCTTCTTTTACCGAAAGGATTTAAAGGGGGCTTTTACCGGTAATTTTATTCCGTAGAGTAATTCTTGAGACATTATACTTGCTCGCAGCAACTACAACAACAAGATACTTTATCCCCTTTCCTCATTGCTTCTATAGCCCTAGCCATCTGTTCTTTACTATATTGCCTATTTGGAGCCATATCTAGGACAATACAGAAACGTTAATGTTTTTATGAGAAACTAAATATTACTTTCACCAGTTATGAACACCCAATCATGGACAGAATGTCCATTACTGGACCGAGTACTAATAAATGATTATTCTTAGGACATAAGAACACTAGAAGTTTTATAAAAGTATGTAGCACAAAAATAATTAGTATTATAAAAATAACCAATAATGGACAAAGTGTTCATAATTGGAGACAAAAGCAAAAATGAAACCAGCTATAAACAGCAGTTGCTTTGGAATAAATAAATATTGTATTCAAAAAACAATGTGAAATCATAACAGCAAAATTACTGTTTTTCCCTAAAATAAACACGCAAATTCTATAACGAACACATAACTTAAAAATAATATGCATAAGTGAAGTGATTTGCTTAGCGGATTCTTATAAGAAAAACGGATTAATATGAAAATTTGTTACCGAGCGTTATTTAACGTCACATTAAAAAAAAACAAGATGGCGATCGATGACATAAAGAATGAAAATGTCATGTGGAGGTTTTGACACGAAAATTAAATGGTGCCAATTGAAAAAATACGTATCAGATTGCTTATTATTGGTAGTTTATTAGAAAAGTGTCCATCTTGGGAGCACTGTCCATTACTGGTGCCATTACCTACTCAGTTTAAAAAGCAAGGATTAAATTAGAGATAATTCTTTTCAATAAATTCTAGTTATGGGTATCAAAGACAATGATTAAATACACATTTTATGTTCATAAGGTTAAATTATAGCAGTGTTGCTTATGCGTGTGCGCCGAGTAAAACTCAGAAGTTTATTTTTCCTCTATGAGCGTGTCAGAAACCAATGAACTCCTAACAATAAATACATTTATTTATTTTTATAGAAAAACATACAATACATACACACATTCCTGGAACTCACAAACGCCATAGACCATGGTAAACACCAGCCAATCATATCGTGACGGCGATGCGAGAAGTCATCAAAGTCCGTTATAAAATGGCGACAATCACGCAGTCACATTTGCATTGAAATGAAGATTTAGAATGCAGTGTTGGAAAACTGTAATATGGACATATTATAATAAAACACTTTTAAACGGATTCTATCGCGTATATTTTAAATTAACTTCCTAGGTTGCAGCGGCTGAGTTTTGTTTATATCAAGTACTATTTCCTTCCCTGGAGGTTTAAGACTTTTGCATTTCTGTTTACGTAGTCTGTTTTCGCAATTCCGCTTTTCTTACGATCGCGCCGCTTTTGTGCGGTGACTGCAACTTTGCAAAAATAATGAACACTGTATAGGTGAAACTATATTTTATTGTCTTTGCCACAATGTTCATTATACATTGAAGTTTTCTCAAAGCAATTGTCTTGGAACGTGGTGTACAGGGTCGAATGGACACGACAGAATGGTCTTGAGTCGTGCGCGGTGGAATGCCCGGACAAGGGACGATTGTTACGCAAACGATTCTCGGCCTGAGGCGTCGTGCCAGCGATACAACTCTAGCTGGTGATGTGAAAATATCGATAAATAGTCGATGTCTGACTTTGGATTTATAGGTACGAGTGCTTCGGCTGTTGTGGTCGTATTTCACTGCGGGTGTGCTGGACGTTCTATTTGGCTGTATTTGAATTAGGGAAAGTCTATAACTGATACAGAGTGTACATTTTATGCACGTGAACATTTATATGCAGGTTTTGTTCTAACTGCGAATCTGCGGCTCTCGGCTGCAATTTAACGAGTTCTTGTATGATCTACCATTATGGCGTTCATTATAGTAAACAGATAAACAGATAAACACTTTATTCATAATATAAATTATACGTCAATACACACATGGCTACATAAGATTGCAATCAAAATAATTGCATTAAAAATGATTATAAAAATGAGTAATTGAATGAATACGTAATTGAAGATAAATATAAAATAAATTAGGTAGTCCAAATACAAATAATTGAGTCAAAAAACATATCTGAAAAATAATTGCAATATACGAAAACGAATTGAACATTAACATTATTAATAAAATCTAAATGATAATCCATAATTATTACAAAGTAAACAATTGAAATGAAAATTACATACAATTTAAATAATTATTTCATTTGTAAGCTCGTCTACTGTGTAAAATGCTCTATGAGCAAGCCAGCATTTTAATTTAGCTTTAAACTCTGATCTTGTCAAGGCCGAGGTGACAGACTCCGGTAACCGGTTAAAAATTTTGGGACCCATCACATGCGTCAGTTTACTGGACTTCGTTAAGTAATGTGTTACAGTAGCAAGCTTGTTAGCTTGACGCGTGGTGTAGTTATGCCTATCTCCTCGCCTCTGGTAGTCGTTAAAGTTATCCCATGTGTACATAGCGATCTGCATGATGATTATACTCGGTAGGGTTAAAATACCAAGTGACAGAAAGTATGGCTTTGCGGAGGCTTCACGTGATATCTTCGCTATTGCTCTCACTGCTCGTTTTTGCATTCTAAATGCTCGTAATCTATCGGCAGCATGTCCCCATAAATCGGCACCATATTGAAGGATTGAGTGCACTGTGGCAAAGTAGCATGTTCGAACCATATCCGTTGACACTATTCGAGAGAGTCTACTGAGCGCATAACATGCACTTCCGAGTCTTGCACACAGTGCGTCTATATGAGAACTCCAAGTCAAGCCCCGATCTACTTGGAATCCAAGAAATCGTGTAGACTCCACCTGTTCTAACGGCTTTCCGTCAATGTAAACATTTAATTTTCTGGATTGTCGCCCTGATATTGAAAAATGCAGAAAGTGTGTCTTATTTAGATTAAGAACAAGGCCATTTAACTTAAACCACTTCGATACCTCCAATGCGGCTTCATTAAGATGTTGCTCAAGAGCGTCAATGTCAACACCACAGACAACCACCGCCACATCGTCAGCATACATAAATACTTCACCTGAGTTAACTGAATTGGGAAGATCGTTCAGTAGTAGCGAGAAGAGGATGTTCGAGATGGAAGATCCCTGAGCCACGCCCATTACGGCCATCAGTGGATCAGATTTGAGTTCCCCTCCGTCTGTAACCACTATTTGGTACCTTTGTCGCAAGAGGTCAGTCAGCAGCGCATGTGCTGAGCCCGCGATGCCGTAATATTGCAACTTAGCAGCTAAAACCCCATGATCAGCGACATCGAATGCCTTCGATAAATCACAGCATAGGACAGCTACTTTTTGTTTATTCTCACAGGCTTTGAGAACGCGTCGGATGACCTCGCGGACAAGCGAGGTCGTGGAGTGTCCAGCACGATACGCATACTGTCTATCAGACAGAGCTTCAAGCTCCAAAAGGTATTTGGTGAGACGGGCGCTAATTCCGTTCTCGAAAACCTTTGCTACCGCAGGAATTATTGACACAGGTCGATAATTGTCAATATCTTCCCTTTTTCCCTTACCCTTGTACAACGGGGATATTTTGCTCATTTTCATGGCACGTGGGTACAGTCCCGTTTTTATGCAACGATTAAAAAGATCGGCAAGGCAGGGCGACAATGGTATCACAGCACTATGTAGGAGCTCCATGGATATCTCATAGATATCTTTCGTCGGCTTAATAGGTATGCGTGATGTGATAATACGATGTACCTCTGCAGTAGTGAATGGTGTGAGTCGCAATGAGCGGTCAGCGGCGGGTCTCGCAGCATTCAGTGTACATTGCACAGTTGCTAAGTGCACGTGCGATGCGCCACATGCTTGAGCCGCTTCAATAAATCTGGAATTCATAGCGTCAGTGGCGGCTTTGTTGGAACAAAATTTAGTACCTGTGGAGTCTATAAGTATATCGGTGAAGCCGACAGTTTGTCGTACCACAGCTCCTCTTTCAACATTCACTATATGCCACATGGTCTTATTAGTATTACGACTGTTTGTTATAATCCTAGTGTAGTATTTAGACCTTTGTGCTGCCGTACATTTGTCATATTTACAGTTAAGTTCTTCGATTAGGATACTGAGTCCTCCAGTTTCAGGATACTTATTCTGTAATTTAATGGTTTCGAACAAAAGACACTTAATTATAATAATATCGTCGGTTATCCACGTTGTTTTTCTAATGCTTTTCCGTTTTAAAGGAAATGATATGCTGTACTTATTCGTAATAATATTAATAATTGAAGAAGCTAATTTTTCTAGCGACTCTGTTTGGAGAATCGTGTTCCAGTCTACACTCATGATAGCAGCGCGAAAGTTCATATAACTCACCTGTGAACAGTCCCTGGTGAGACGTGTGCGTGGTTGTGAGTCGAGTATCTGGCACATCACCTCTGCACGCACAGCACGGTGATCACTCAGGTTGGAGTCAACTGGCGTGGTCGTTACCGTTCCCCGGGGACCATTGTGGTACACATGGTCTAAACACGTCGAAGAGACAGGCGTAACACGAGTGGGGAAATTTACTTCGTTTGTAAAATTGTGTGCCGATAGTAGATCGCTTAACTGTTTACATTCGGAGTTTAAACAAATGCAGTTAATGTTAAAGTCTCCAACAATTATGCAAGTTTTATTACACATTGTACTGGCTCGCTCAAGTATACGATCAAATTGTGCCAGAAAGCTCGAAGAATTAACTAGATTAGTTCGATATATGCATAGTACTACGATATTATAATCCACGAGTTCAATAGCAGACACTTCGCAGTATTGTTCTACAGCTAATTGGGTTAATTCAATGCATTCTACAGCTTTTATGTTATTACGAACAAATAAACAGGAACCGCCATGAGCAAGAGACTTTCTACTGTAATTCGAGACTAACGAATAATCGAAAATATTGACGCACTTTAAACAAGACTCTTTCAACCAATGCTCGGTTATTGCAAGTATATCACACTGTAGTTCACTCTGCAGAAGAACTTCTAGGCGATTCGTCTTCTTATCTAACGATGCAATGTTTTGTTGACAAATCGTTAGCGTTTTAAATTGTGGTGATGATGCGCCGCCGCCGGCCGGTTGTGTTAGTCTATGAGTCATGCTCGTCGAATTGTTATCCCCGCTACGTACGGGGACGAGCGAGAAACCACTCGGCGAACTTCACACGTGGTGGCCACACCGACGGCGTGCAAACGCTCTCATACATTGTCTCCGGTATTCCAATAACAAATGATGCGTGCTTGTCTGTGTTGATCACACGTTTTTCTATAAAATAGTCATCCGATTGGGCAATTTTATTTAGGAAGTTTCGTATATTATTTACCGTTGTTTCCGGTTTAAATGACCATGCCTGAATGTACTTCAACCGTTCTATAGTCTGCAACTCATCATCTTCCTTCCCCGTGCCTATTTTAACAGGACGCTGTTTCCTCAGTTTCTTTGACTGGACAGCTTGCCAACGGTTACTTTCGTCATCTATATTATTCTCACTTTTATTTGTAGGATTCGATGTTTTCTCAGAAATATAAACGATTTCATTATCTCCGTTATTTGAGTCGCTTTTGTTACTGGTGACACTGTTAGTTTCCGTTGCAGTATTCACAGATTTCATGGCCACACAGTTACTATTCGCATTTTTACTAGTCGGGCTTACTCGTTTAGGTTCGGGCGTCTTCGTTGCAGTGTTTTTAGTTCGTGCAGCGCTACGCTTTTTTGTTGCCAAACCGATGGTAGCTGAAGCATTTATCTGCGCTAAGCGCTTCGAGCGCTGCATGGGTACTGTTGCTGTTTGCTCATTCTCAACTAACTGTGGGGTAGTTGTAATCTCAATAATTTCTTGATTTTTATTTTCTAGGCTATTTGAGATTTTGCCCTTTAAAATAATTTCGTTTTGCCTGCTCACTTGGCATTCCAGATCACTCACTTTTATCACTAAGTTGTTAACAGTGTGTTGAAGTTCACGTATCACTACTTCAAGCGACTTTAATGACATTTTAGAAGTCACAAACTAATTATTTAGCGGAGCAATTGTTTTTTCCGTGCGTGCTACCCAACATGTACCCCATAGTATGGCAGTAAGGTAGGTCAAAAAAATAAAAGAAGTTTAACTATCTCAGCAATTGATGGATACAAATACATATGAATGAATGAAATGCTGGTGTTGTAATCCACTTCCTTAATTTTAGAACTGATGATTTCAAATAAACCATGTCAGATGTTCAACAACTGTCTACTTCATGTTGCTTAATTGTGTACCTAGTTAATGTGTGCATGTTGCAAAATAGCCCGTAATTAATTTGTTTGAAATAAAAACTTGACTATAACTGCCGTCGGATAGCATATACTATGTATTTGAAATGCCGTTAGCTTTGCAGTTACTACGTTTTTCCATCCGACAGCAGTTAAACCCTAATGATTTTTTGTAGACATAATTACATTCGTTCTAAACAATCAATCATGTAAATTTTTACCACTCATTAAATCTACATTGGCATTACATGGGATCGACATTGCGTCGCATCACTAGACACTAACAAAATGGCCGCTTTCGCGCGTTCTACTCTTTTATTCGCAGCAGAACGCCCTGTAAGTGACACTGTCCGTGTTAATTAAGTAGCTTCACAAAAAGTGCGAATGCCTAAATTGTAACGAAAACACATTGTGTTTGTTTTGGAATGTATACTGTGTAACGATTTAAGACTAATTTAAATGGTTTACAAACACAATTAAATAATACCTCTGAGGAAAAATAACATGTTCTCATTAAGGTTCAATGTAACTTAATTGTATGACAAAACGGTTCAAGGACTACCGTTATTATTAATCTTACTTTAAATGTACTGAAATTAATAACTAATTTATAGTTTTGGACATACCAATCATCATAAAACGCTACCAGTTTACGTAGTAAAATCTCCACAAATAAATCGTATTGATAACGGAAGCTTGGGTATAAACAAGCAATAAAAAAGCTATTAACAAATGACACAAGCTGTAAAGGTTTATAAGGCTACAAAGGCTTCTGCATATCGCCTACGATTTTTTTAAAATTACAATGCGAGGAGACAAGCTGCTGGAGTTTTACTGTAACTGCTGAAAATTAAAAATATTTAAAACATAGTTCCGATCTAGTCTCAATGTCATAAATTCACAAATGGTATTCTCCTAAACCAACAAACAACGTCAAACGTGAACGTATATTGTGATGAGATCGAAAGTTGATCGAAACCAAAACGGTATTCTGCTAACATTTTGAACTGACACAGGTACTCAACTTGTCATGTAAATAAACGTCAAAATTGACATTGAAATGAGAGTAGATTGAGATCCTACTGAAATAGGACTGAACCTTAAAGAGGAGCAGAATACAAATTTTTGGTCATTTATATTAATCTCGTTCGGTAAACTTTCAGTCTAATTGTAAATTGATAACGAGGATTGGCCTTTTGATTTCTTAGGGTGAGATTCAGAAACGAGTCTAAGCGTGAACTTACGCTTCCATCTGTCAAAATGCACTACTTACGCACCTAATTTTGACAGATGGAAGCGTAATTTCACGCTTAGACTCGTTTCTGAATCTCACCCTTATATGAGATTGATTTATTAACTTGTTACCCGCGATTTCTTCCACGAGAGAACTAATTTAAACCCCAAAGAGAACTTTTTAACGCAATGAAAGGTATCCTATCTCCTATTCCACACCATAATTTGCCTTTTTAAATTTTTTTAGATAAAACGGGCAACGTTTTTTTTCTTTTTATAAACCTTGCCCCACACTAGGATTTCTCCTGTGTCGTGGGAAGTGCGATTACAGACATGAATTCCACATACAATACACCCAGACCCAGAACAACTACCTGCAGATCATACAAATATTTGTTCCGAGCGGGAATCGAACCCACGACCCGGAGCGCAGCAGCCGACTGTATCAGCCGCTGTACCAACCGTGCCGTCACCTCTAGCAAAATTATCATATATATAGCGACCTCACGTTTTCCAAATTCCGCTTGGTACTTGTCTAGTGATTAACGACACGTTCTGACACCTCGGACCGTCACTACACCTGACAGAAGTGCCTCACATACCGACGGCCATGTGACCTCCATTCTATAGCTGCAACGGTTCTGTCATAAACGGTGTAGCCTCATAAATCTCATCAAATAACTGAAATTAAAGCTAGCCAGTCGGTAACGACTTATAATATACGAAATTATAGCTTCCTCTAACTTCATAACGAGACTCAAAAATAGTCGTTACGTTAATCAATTTTAACAGTCAACAGAATTGTGTCCGGCTAATTACCGTGGTTGTAAAATAAACCAACAAGTTAATCAATGGAGGATTGAGAAACGTTTAGTAAGCGCATCGAGAACGGCTTAACGTAATTTAATCTGTAGGTTTAAAATTCGAATCGAACTTCGTAAATAGTCTGATGAGTTACCATTGTAAAAAACAACTTATCGCATATCGAGAAATGAAATTCGATATTTAAAAAAACATCAATAATTTTTTGCTAGTTTCAAGACAATGGAGTTTCAACGGTTTCGTGTGGTTCCCGGCAAAGAATAGACTATTCTATCCATAAAAATAATAAATAAAAGTTTTATTTGACATAATGACTCTTACATATACACTCACATATAACACTATGAGTATGCAATGTATCAGGTAGGTTGAAAGTGTTTGTCTGAACTCTGGTATCCAATGTAAGATTTAACTTGACCCATGAGTGTCGTAAAAGGTAACTAAGGGTTGGTATAAAGCGGATGGGCAGCAGCTATTTCCCGTGTGCATTAACAACATACTACGATGTAGTCATTATGGCAATATCCTCTGTGATTGCTCGCTGTAGTGACCATTGGGAGGCTCATGTTCAGCAGTGGACGTAGTGGTGTGTGAGTAAGGAGTTTCGACGAATAAATGATCCACTCATGTATTCATTTAGTACTTTGGGATTATACATGTATAACTTAGTGATCATTTCAGTTGAATATAGTCCACTGCTGGACATATGCCTTCCTCAAAGATTGCCACAATGTCAGGTCTGAATGTGCTGTGTGCTCATTGGGGGGCTTTGCCATAATCGCCACGCTTGGCAGGCGGGTTAGCGATCGCAGTTGAGTTGTTAATGTACTCGAAGGACGCTGCTGCCCATCCTTCGGCTAATCCCACAGTCGCCTTTTACGACATCTACTCATAGCCGTAGCCAGCACTATACGGCTTCGTATATACCGCCGCACGCCGGCCGTAGTACGTACTGCCTAGTTACTTAAAAAGAAACGAGTTTGAAGTGACTTCTTATAGTAGGCCAATCGGCCGCATTCTACAAGTAGATTATAAAAGTTTGTCGTTGAGTGGATACAGTCGATTTTTTGTGATACTCTGCACGACACGACTCGGATTTAAATCGATAAGTGACGGGATCGTGATCAATACTAATAATGCGATCAAAAGTTGGCGAAAAGAATTTTTATAGCTAATAAAATATATATTTTATAGTTAAGACCGTAACTAGTTTAAAATGATTTTTTAATGTTTTACACCTCTGCATTACTCCGTTTGCCGTGTGGTGAAACACAGAATGCCACCACCCCATCTACTCCCATGGGTGTCGTAAAAGTCGACTAAGGGATTAGCCGGAGGATGGGCAGCAGCGTCCTTCGTACATTAACAACTCAACTGCGATCGCCAACCCGTCTGCCAAGCGTGGCGATTATGGCAAAACCCCCCAATGAGCCCACAACGCACCTATATCGGTCATTGTGGTGATCTTTGGGGGAGGCCTTTGTCCAGCAGTGGACTTCATTCGGCCGAAATGATGATGGTGATGATTACTGCGTGTGGTGTTCGGATTAAGAATATAGGACTACTCCGTCTCCATCCATAGATAACATAAAAAGCGACTAAGCTTATCAAATTTAACAAGACGCAAGTCAACTGAAAAAAAATGCCTCATACATATGGGTAGATACTTGAATTAGTAGAATATTAACTGTCAAATTATTGTTATACTGTGTATAATGTAATAGGATCTTCATCCTAAGTGATCTATAGAAGAGGCCTACAGCTGGGTGTCTTCTATATATATCAAAGAAGAAACTGACTGACTGTCATACCAACGCACAGCCTCAGTCCCTCTATTCTTCGCCAGGAACCACACGGTTCTTCGTAGGCTAGAAAAATATGTTGTGACCTATCTGATGCTGCTTATCATTAAGTCGAATAAGCGCTACAGAGAAAAAGATAAAAGTCAAAACATAAATCTACAAATAATAAATGAGGATAATTTACGATCTTCCGTATAAATTACACTTTAATAACTTTATTAAACAAAAATTTAAATAACATAATAAAATAAGATTATATTAATTAGTCATAAAATTTGCTTAACAGGTCAAGTAGTTCGACGGTATTGAAGATCTCAGAAAATCAAATTTGAATAATTCCATTAATGAATTATAAAATGGAAACGGCTCTTAAATAAGATATTAAAAGCTTAAAGGTTTAGTTAACATTTATTATTTCTAGTTAAAATACACGTTATTATTATTTACACGTGTCTCTATTCACGTGTTAATAGACTCTGCAAAGAAGAATCCGGTCTTTTGATAGACTTACACTTAACAACACGTAGAGGCCCTTTAGAGAATTTTAATCTAAAATATAATGGGACTACTACACTAACTGGACACTAACCTGGCTAACACCACCATGGCTACATTATAAAATTAAGTCACAGATTGTCCTGGTTTTTTTTATTTTTAGAGAAATCCTAGTGTGGGGCAACCCTCACTAGGATTACTCCTGTGTCGTGGGTGCGTTTACAGACATGAATTCCACATACAATACACCCAGACCCGGAACAACTACCTCCAGATCATACAAATATTTCTTCCGTGCGGGAATGGAACCCACGACCCGGAGCGCAGCAGCCAACTGTATCAACCACTGCACCAACCATGCCGTCAATTGATTGGTGTAGGACTATTGTATGAGATGAAAACTACAACGATAAGGTCTATTAAAATGGGTGTTAAGTATATGGAATCGAATCTTAAAGAAAAACAGCTACGACGGCGTCTGCCTTTCAACCTATAAAGTGAAATTCTGTGGCAGACGGTGACTCGCCCGTAACAAGATGGGCTCCTAAATGGCCACAACTACAGGCGACAGGGAGTAACACCGTGAGCGTCTCGGGGTGTCGAGAGGTACGGCACCGGTTTCACCATCGCGCGTCTCGAAAACTTTAACCCCCGAGTGTATAGCTCTGCAGCCTCCTTCTGATCAGAGTAGAAAATCCTGCGGGCACACATGCAGTCCACTCCAGCCAGCCAATAAAGGCGAGCCAAAGACGACAGACTCTCTGAGGCATTCGGGTACGCAGTGTCGTCACTCGACGGCACGGTTGGTGCAGTGGCTGATACAGTCGACTGCTGCGCCCCGGGTCGTGGGTTCGATTCCCACATGGAACAAATATTTGTATGACCTGCAGGTAGTTGTTCCGGGTCTGGGTGTATTGTATGTAGAATTCGTGTCTGTAAACGCAACCACGACACAGGAGAAATCCTAGTCTGGGGCAACATTTTTTGTAGGAAAATAAAAACATACAGCTCGCCACAAGTGGCCCTACGTTTTCTAAGGATCTTATTAGATCTCATTATGTTTTTTCTTTTTTGTATCTAAAGTGTGAGGTGGCGGCTTTAATACGCACTCCGGGATTGCGTTATACCCTTGGTGAGATAACACTGACCCTGGGTGGTTAATTATTTTTCTTAAAACATTGCTCCACACTAGCATTTTACCAGTGGCGTGATTACAGTTTATAGATATCGACCCCACATGCATGCACATCCAGACCCGAAACGACTACCTGTAAATCATACAAATATTTGTTGCGTGCGGAGGACGAACTCGCGACACGTAGCGCAGACTAATAATCGCGAGAACCTAAAACAATACGTTATGTTTTACACACATTGCATTTGGTAAGGAAGACTTCCGTAGAAGCACGTAGAGAATCATCAATGAGTATTGAAACGGAGTAGTGGGTTTGCTAGTGAAGCAGACTCACCTATGAACTCGCAGTGAAAAGTAGTAACAACAATACGTTAATAGAGATTTCCGTGCGGATACTGAATAGAGTTTGCTTGTGAGTTCTTACAGAATAGCCACGCTGGTCCTAAGTTACTTGGGGTCGGTGGTGGAATTTGTAGTCATATTGCACCGACCGCGACTGTATCGGCCACTGCACCAATCGTGCCGTCATCATAGTGTCTACGATGATAACATCGCTATTTAGGCTTATAATTTATATTTCTACATTTACATTAACACTTGTACTCTAAGCTTTCAAGCTGTAGTATAAAAACCAGGCAAGTTGTAAGGGTTATTGTGGAGAAACGGGTTATCTACTATGCCATAGCTTTAGACGATAGTTTAGCCATACTATATAAGCTTTGAAACCAAAAAGGGGTACAAGGAATTGCGTAAGTAGGTAATAGGTATGTGTGAACTTTTCGATAGCCAACAACCTAAGCATTGGATAAAATCGTTTTTTTTTTTTTTAAATAACGTTGCCCCACATTCTATATTTCTCCTGTGTCGTGGGTGCGTTTACAGATATGAATTCTACACACAATACACCCAGACCCGGAACAACTACCTGCAGATCATACAAATATTTGTTCCGTGCGGGAATCGAACCCGCGACCCAGAGCGCAGCAGTCGACTGTATCAACCACTGCACCAACCGTGTCGTCATCAATGTTTATCGGTGTATTCGTAGAGCTCGTTACGCCCACTGGCAGGTGGGTCACCTGCTAGCGTGATATTTATTTGGGTCAGGTAGCAGGCTCTACAAGAGTCCATCAAAGTAATTAAGAGTAATCCCTTCACTGACGTAGAAATGTGTCCAACCTTGGCTACCTTATAAAGTTATTTTGACACCATAGATGCGGAATAGATAAAGTGTGGTCCAACAAAACTAAATAGTGTACGTAACAAGAGGACCGGTCCAGCGGACGGACTAGTTTTTTAATGATCTCGGGCACCCGGTGAGGTAGGCTCGGTGGCTCATAGATGACAGGAGATAGCGACGCTGATTGTGAATACATTAATTGTTTGGAAACTTTTGAGACGGCAACCTTTTTTAGATCAGAAATCTTATGACCGCCGCTGTGCCGCAAGCAGAGCAACTGGTTAGTAAATCGCTGGTTGAATACACAAAATCTTTACGCTTGTTTTTTTTCTTAAAAAAAGTTACTCAATGCAATGAAGTAGTCAACTTCCGCCCCAATTTTGAATTAAATTGTCTTTTCTGGTATAAAGTATATCGCATAAGAAGCTAACCGATCTTACTTCTCAGAGAACCAAGAATTATATAAGACGGTAGTAAGTCATCAACAGGGCCGACACTACCTACCTACTACATAAAAGTGTTTTTATAAATTCATAGAAAACAGATCATACGGAGAGTGCCTTATATATCTATACAAATAAGTAAAACTTAAATGTCTGTTTGTAATGTCAAAATAACAGCCTTTTACTTAATGTATGTGAAAGTATATACGGCACACATAAAAATCAATTTTTACATTTTTGACTGTCTGTTTGAATGTCTGTTTGATCCGGGTTATCTCAGAAACAGCTGGACTGATTTTGACGGGAATTTCATTGGAAGATAGCTGATGTTATAAGGAATAACTTAGGCTACTTTTATTTCTGAAAAATAATTAGGGTTCCGCGCATAAATAATTAAATCCCATGAAATCCAATATATGTATATATACTCTATGTCAAGTGTCTATTAATAAGTACTCTAAATTATTTAAAAATAATCCAGTTTCTTTTAAATTCAACAGCGGGTGAAGCCGCGCGTCCCAACTAGTATGTTTATAAGATTCACTAACCAGTATGGGGAGCATGCAATGATGTCTACATGCTCAAAAGTTTTACTGTAGGAATCTACCATTTTGCGAACGGGTGAACGCAGCGTCGAGTTAGACTGGCTGACTATCCACTGAAAATAGCCGACACCTGTAGCTTGTGGACTGGACTAGAGGGACCACATAGCATATGTTGTGGTATTATTATACCAATTAGACAACTTAGTAGACAATTCCCCCCAATCTGTGACACAATTGTGGATATTTATAGGGAAGGCCTTTGTTCAGCAGTGGACGTATAAATGGCTGGTATCATAATATATGACACCAAATTGTACGCAAACGCATAGAGTGAGACTACAAAAGGGTCGAATGTTACTCTATATACTAATTTGGAAATCATTTTATGAACAGCATAACAGACAATATCAGTGTTCATTGTTGTCATAATCAATTTTAATTCGAAATCATGCCATTAAAATACAAAATTGTTTACTGACTCAACCCAAAATCATTTAACAGTTAAATGACTAGTGGATATGATATATTTCAGTATTAATTGATTAGGTACATCTGCAGTTGAAAATAAAAAAATTAAAATACATACAATATGTAATTTTTCGAAAATGTGGTAATTATAAGTAAGTTTGATATTTTTAGAATTACACTGTACAAAATTTGTATGGTTTTGCAAGTAATTTCGAATAAAATTTTGCTGGACATGGAGAGAATTACTATTTTGAAAAGTATAATTAAGTACTTTTTGAATATTATCTTCATACCAACTAAAGGTTCAACCGAGTGTCAAATAAGCAACAAAAAAACGTTAGTAACGCATTTATGTCAAGATTCGTGATTAAGTCAAACGCTTACTCAACTCAAACATACTAGGCTGAATAAACACATGCCATAGCCAATCACTTCCTAAAGAGAATTCGAAATGATTAGTTTCCGCACGAACAGTGTTATGTCAACAATTTGAATGGCGGGCGACTACTGGATTTGTGTTATAACGAGGTACCGATGACAACCTGTTTCTTCAAACACGTTATTTATAAGTTATCAAACTAAATAATGTAATACGTCCTGTTGTGTAGATTTCTATTATATTTCCTGTAAAAGGAGTATTTCGAATCGAATCGCGATATAAACGCAAAGCAGTACCTGACCTTTGCCATTAGAAACTAGTGTTAGAACATAGTAATGTCTTAGGTTTTCGCGATTATTACACTTTATAATAAAACACTTTTAAACGGATTCTATCGCGTAAATTTTAGATTTTTGTTTTTCCTGACGTTTCGAATTTATTAGTTAGTCATTTTATTTACATGTCATGTTATGTACAACACGATAGAAAAATAAAATAACTTTTTAAAATCTGTAACGCCGCCTGTCACCTTAGTCATCCTGCGACCACGAATGCTGCAAAGTATTCGAAACGTCAGGAAAAACAAAAATCTAAAATATACGCGATAATATCCGTTTGACAGCACGGTTGGTGCAGTGGCTGATACAGTCGGCTGCTGCGCACCGGGTCGTGGGTTCGATTCCCGCACGGAACAAATATTTGTACGATCTGCAGGTAGTTGTTCCGGGTCTGGGTGTATTGTGTGTGGAATTTGTGTTTGTAAACGCACCCACGACATAGGAGAAATACTAGTGTGGGGCAAAGATTTTATAAAAATAATATAAAGAAAATATACAAAAGTGTTTTATTATAGTGTTCGAACAGTTAGTGATCCTGTATTGTTATGCTCGTTGTCTGTTGAGACTGGTCAGCTTTATGCTGCGATGGCAATTAAATCATAACCTTTAATAAATATTAAAATCTGGGTTGTTTGTAGTGGTGTATGTGTGTGACTTCTCTCTCTTTTCTCCTACATTGATCTTCATTTCAAGAACAATTTATTCAAATATTCTAACATAATGTATGATTGTAGTAACCATGGAGTTTCTTTCCCGCTCTTCTCCATAGGAAATCTAGATCCTGGAACGCGGCAACTGAAGTCTGACTATTCGTAAGTGGTTTTACATGAATATAAATATTTTTGTCTTATCTTTGTCTTATACAATTGTGCAATAATCGTAGCTAAATAGGTTCATTGCAAGAAATGCTAGGCTGCTTTTTTTTTAACTTACCACAATACATTTTATCCAAGTTTGTAATAAGTGTTACTGAAGTGGAATGTCTTTGAGCGCTATGAGAGGAAAATTTCAAGGTTAAATTTAAGTGCAAGGGTGTAGAACAAGCTGGTAGCCCGCTATGCTTGAGTGGCTGACTATGGCAACTTGCGTCTCGCGACTTCATGCCTTCACGCGTGTGCATCAATGCAAACGCGCTTCTGGGATGCAATTCCTTAAGCTCAAACATCCATACATCCTTGAATATAGAATTGATATAATGGTGTAAAACCAATTTGGACCAGTCTTAGCGAATACCAAATTGGGTTATTACCGTTATTTCAATTCTATATTCTAGGATGTAGGTATGGATGGATGTTTGAGCTTAGAGAATAGCACCCCTGCATTGCGACAACATGGCGCATGCGCTGGGAGCGGGCAGGCGAAGAAATACCCAAGTGCGTTATCACCACTCACGCGCCACAGAGGATGAAATCACTATCTATTATCACGCGCCACCCGCTCATCATTTCGGCCGAATGAAGTCCACTGCTGGACACGCCTCCCCCAAAGATCACCACACCGACCGATATAGGCGTATTGTGGGCTCATTGGGGGGTATTGCCATAATCGCGACGCTTGGCAGACGGGTTGGCGATCGCAGTTGTGTTGTTAATGTATCCGAAGGACGCTGCTGCCCATCCTCCGGCTAATCCCTTAGTCGACTTTTACGACACCCACGGGAAGAGATGGGGTGGTGGTATTCTGAGCCGGCACCACACGGCACCCACTCGCTACGTACCAACTTCAATTAAGCTCATCACACTGGCTGTCGATATTGACCAAAAATTTCAAATCTCCTGCGTTGTGGGCTGTTGCGGCGGTTGTTTGCGTCGATACTGCATCGTGTTTGCATCAATACTGTATCGCGTTTGCATCAATACTGTATCGCGTTTGCATCAATACTGTATCGCGTTTGCATCGATACTGTATTGCGTTCTCATCGCGATCGTACCACTGCAGCTATGGCGTCAAAAGACGATCAGTGGCTGTATCCTGACTGCGTCGCTGCTTAAAGTCGCACGCGTGTGTTAAGGTGGACGTTAGCGGCTTTATCGCTGCTGAAGCGCTGCAAAAATTCAGTGTGTAGCCGCTCTTAACTATAACCAAAAACATTACCTTCATGCAAATTTGTGTATGGTGTAAATGTTCTTAAATTTTATTTAATCATCGTTATTCATAATTTAATCGTCTGTACGCTGTATTATCAACGGTAATTTAAAAAATAAATAGAATGAAATGGCTGTGTTAGAAAAACTGGGCCAAACTGGTTACATTGATTGATGATGCTGCACCGTGGGATCCAATTAGTTCTCTTTAAAAGCTGAGATGGACAATTACAATTGTTTACTTTTTATTTAATGTAAGAAGTTTGAAAGTAGCCATGTTGGTACCATAATGATTGTGGAACGAAATCGTAGTAGATATTATTTGTTACAAGAAGAAATCAACATTATAATCATCAACACGTCAGCCGAAGGACGTCCACTGCTGAACAAAGGCCTCCCCGTAGATTTGCACAACGTTCGGTCACATGCCGCCCGCATCCAACTACTCCTAGCTATCATCACGAGGTGGTCTGTCCTATCTCCTTGGAGGTCGTCCCACGCTGTTTTCTGGTGCGTGGTTTCCACTCGATAACCTTTTTATCCTCGGCCATCAGTTCTACGAGCAGTCAAATCGACCGACAAGGCCACCGGAGTGCCTTGGTACATGCGCAATGATCAACTCCATTTCGATCTTAACTAGCCGACCATCAAGCAATTTATGATACGAGCGTCCAAACGCTATTTCGATTCTGCTCTGTCCCACCCAAATCCCTTTGTGGTATCAAGCGCCGATTACCAACTCTCCCGTATCAGTAGAGTACGCCGCCCGAGCCACGTTCGACCAGAATGTAACGATCCAGATGATAAAATCACGTTAGATCACATAAAGAGACGCGTCGTCTCATTCACTTAACACCCGACTGTTTTACCGCCCTCGCCGCCGAGGTTGCCCGTCTCACCGACGTCGCGGAGGCCTCTCGCCGCGTCACCTTCCCATTCAAGTTACTACTTCTCCCCTCCCCCGTGTCTTGCTCGCGCCGACACGTGCCGAGCCTGTACTTTTAAATGTCCCCTAATACATTTAAAATAATACCGATCCAGCTGTCCCCAAAATAATAGCTAGTTATCCCCAGCAACGCTCTAAGCCGAGGTCCGTGTCCCGCAGGGGCTTCGCCAGAAACGACCGGTTAAGCAACCACATTTCCAAGAAATGTATGCGAGAAGCCTAATAAAAATATCTTCGAGCAATGTGCTCCACCCATTGCCACTTCAGCTTACTAATCCTTTGAGTTATGTCGGCAACATTAGTCCTTCTATGGATCTGCTCATTACTGATTCGATCTCGTAGAGAGATACAAAGCATAGCTCCATAGCTTGCTGAGTGTTCTTGAACTTTCTTATGAGGCTCATAGTGAGTGACCATGTCTCATATACACAAGAAGAAATAGAAAATTATAATTAAATACCACTAAAACATCGAGTGACCACGTCTCCGTGCCATATAACATCGCTGGTAACACACACTCGTTAAAGACTTTCGTCTTGAGGCATTGCGGTATTGTTGACGAAGTTTCCCGAATGCTGCCCAGCCAAGATGGATTCGACGATTGACCTCTTTCTCGAAGTTGGACTTAGGCCTTTGTTCAGTGGACGTCCTTTGGCTGATATGATGATCATGGTGGTAATGAAAAAGATTTAATCTTTTAACAATTCCAAGTGTATTTTGACATTCTCCTTCTGCCTATCATTTTTAGGGTTTCGAACGTCCGAAGGCAAAAACGGCGGAACCCTTATGGGATCGTGTAACTTCAATAAATGATTTTTGAATATAGGGGTCCTTTTGAGGGGTAATATAGAAAATTTACGATATATTCGTATCATATATATGAAATGGAAGGGCTTGTTATGAGGGTCTCAAATGTATTTAGTTTATCATTTTAAAATATATAGTTTTAGAGTTATTTAAGAAAATAAACGAAACTTGCCCATTCTCCCCCCTTATCTCCAAAACTACTGAGTTTCTGAAAAAATATAGGTAATAGCTATTAAAATCTATAACAAGTATATGGTCGTAAAATAACATGGTAAATCTTACAATATTGTGCGTACAAATTTACGTTTGCGGTTGGAATGTATGGGAAAACATGTTTTTCAACTACAATATTAAGTTTGTTCTTGGGATAAGTTATTGGTACAAGACCGAATGCAACAATATACAATATATTCAGCAATTTCGGAACCCTCTCCACGCGAGTTCAACTCGCACTTGACCGATATTTCTTTCTTGGACATAACTTTAATTAAAACACCTTATCTCACACTAAACATTCCAACGAAAACGAAATTTTTGTCTGGCTTGCAAATATTTCTAGTTTCTTCAATCACACACGCATTAACCCGTCAACATTTGCTGCCGAATATAGGCCTCCCAATGATCATAATAATGATCGGTCATAATATTGGCAGAACTGCCACGCATGGCAGGTTGATTGGTGATCGCAATACGTGGTTATTAGCACACGGGAGGATACTGCTGCACCTCCTATTGATTTCAACCCTTGGTCGCCTTTTATGACACCCATGGATGGAGAAGGGGGATCTTTGTGACGGGTGACATGGTTTCTTCAGTCAGCTACACTTTAATTAAATACATATTTTGATGAACGGTAAGCATTTTCTCTTGACTACGAATGGAGAGGTAGACATTGTCCATCATGAAAAAGTTCCTGTCTGTTTTATTTATCTATAAATTGAGCATACAAATTACAAGATGGTTGTATGCGACCAGCCTGTAGCAACACAAGTATAGATAAATCGAGACCGACCCTACGATATATGAGTCTATTAGAATCAAATACCGCAATGTCCATAAAAAAGCAAAAATGCGTTTTCTATGCCGTATGAATCTACAGATTAAAAGGAATCTATTTGAATATTCAAAATGCAACCAAAGCTGCAATGTCATGTAGAAAACTGGCATTAAAAATTAAAGTATGCTACAAATATAGCATTATCCATTGGTGTATGTATATAAAAAATATGAATTATGGCCAGAACACGAAAATGGACATTGCGGTATTTGATTCTAATAGACTCATATATCGATGCATTTTAATTATTTATTAATCGATTCCGAAAGGGATACAACTATGTGGACGTTGGGAATGCACTGGCCATAAATAAAATGCGTTGAAGAAGTACTTAACACGCCGTAGAATTTCAAACTTTAATGAGAAGATTTAGGGCTTAATTTGGTTCGTGTGATTGGTACATTAATTTTGCTAGGTATTAATTTGTTCTCGGTTGGGTGCCGATTCTATGTTGAACGATGCTACTGCGTAGAAAGGAACGTATCTGACATTGGTGGATAAAATAGCGCGCTAACATTTATTAACCTCCTCCATTTATCATACATTCAATTTATATTTATTGACTTTTGTATAAAATGTAAATCCTTTTGTACGTCGTATTTTGTTATGGCAGCACTGTCGTTGTGTTGCATGTTCTCATAATAATAATTTTAAAAGTGAACCTTTTTATTTCTATTACCGCGTGGGCGGGACCTGTCCTATAAATGTGAGGAAAAGAAAGAACAAGCTTTATGTTTTTCAAGACAGCTAATCCATTTATTTATTCTGACAAAGAAGATAAATCTCGGCCCGAAATCTTTTTATCATCGCGCGTTTCCTGTTGGACTTGAGTGTAACGATCTGTCCAAGTCATGCTCTACATTTATAGTATGAGTACAATAAATAAAGGTAATGAAAAATGGTCGTCCTGACAGCCAATTAAATTAACACTACCGCTGCAATTGTTCTCACGGTTTTTGTTTTCTGAATTTCATCATTTATTTTTATCATTTCAGCCGAAAAGGCGGTTTTGCTATAATCGCACGCTTGGTAGGCGGGTCGGCGATCGCACTTAAAATACAAAGGACATCGGTAATTATAGGCCCACCAGCTGACAAAACTGAAATGTATATGAAAAAATTGGTTCTATTTTTGTATATTTACCGTAATTTGTAAATAGCTTAAAACGGCGGGATAGTGGAGATGACAAAAAAGGAACTCGACAAAGGAAATTGATTAAAACTGTATAGTTATTCGAGTGAGTTGCCATATGGAAAATATTATGATATTCTTCTACTAATAAATAACTCACGACTTTAAATTAAGATTATGATCTATCTCTGTTTATAAAGCACAGTTTTGTTTTTTAAGATACTTTCACAAGTATTTGTATATTTTGTCTTTGGCTAAAAGACTAAATGCCAAATCCAATCAAACGTCACGTCAAGATGGTAATTATTATGAATATGAAAATGATTAAATATACCTTTTCATACAGCAGTTTTAGTTCTAAAATGTGTAATTTATGTATTTATTTATTAATTCTCAGCTTTAACTAGCATTATCTAGCCTCGTTGTTTTGTAAAACATATTACCATGTTTTTTCTTTTTAAAATAAACTTTGCTCCACACTAGGATTGCTCCTGTGTCGTGGGTGCGTTTACTGACATGAATTCCACGTACAATACACCCAGACCCGGAACAACTACCTGTTCGATCTGTTTGATCATACAAATATTTGTTCCGTGTGGGAATCGAACCCACGACCCGGAGCGCAGCAGCCGACTGTATCAGCCACTGCACCAACCGCGCCGTCTACCTCAAAATCTGCATCATCATTTCGGCCGAATGAATCCCACTGCTGGACACAGGCCTCCCCCAAAGATAACCATAACCACCGATATGGATGTGTTGTGGGCTCATTGGGGGGTTTTGCCATAATCGCCACGCTTGGCAGGCGGGTTGGCGATCGCAGTTGAGTTGTTAATGTACTCGAAGGACGCTGCTGCACATCCTCCGGCTAATCCCTTAGTCGACTTTTACGACACCCATGGGAGGAGATGGGGTGGTAGCATTCTGAGCCGGCACCACACGGCAAAAATCTGAATTTTTACACTCAAATATCATTGAATTCACACATGTTTATTTTGTAAGTGTTTAAGTATAATTATTTGCGTATTTTTGGCAATATTTTGATTATCTTATCGATCTTGTCCGTTGACATGTCGAAGTGGGCCGGACTTAGTATGGGCGATGGCCGGTGTCTTTTACTCGAAGGCCGTAGCTGCTCATCCTTCGGCCAGTCGCCTTTAAGAAACCCACGGAATGAGATGGGTTGGTGCTATTATTACCCCGTACGATAAGGGCTAAGTTTAGAGTCTACGTCTCGCCACTGAGTAGAGGCCTCCTATATACGCCTTTTTGCATCTAATTCACTTGCAGCTTACTGTAGTCTTTTCTTTTTTTTCTATAGACTTGTCTCGAAAAGTGAGGCAATACTACTGACTAATATATTATAAATTTAGCGGCGAAATAGATTGTTATACGCAATGTGTTGATCAACAGATCCTCATCTGTCAGATGCATCTAGTCCAAGATGACGTTTGTGTCGGATAGATGTTATAGGCTTTTTTCTAGCAAATTGTACGACACTAACAGAGTGTACTCTGCTTGTACAGCTTACCTCGTCAGCGACATTGATGTCTCTCGCGTCCGCGGTCAGCAAGCTCGCCAGCCGGGCCGCTTCGCCGCGCGCAGCCGCCTCCAGCAGCGCCGCGGCCAGACCCATGCGGTCTCACACCATCACTGGAACAAAAATAAGGAATTGAAGAACCAATGACACGGAATAGTTTAAGATTGTGGATGTTGAAAACGTCTGATTACGTCAAAGGACTCCCGACGCCTATAAAGCCTATTTTGTTTTTAAACATATTTGTGACGAGATTAGGGTTTCTGCTCGGGAATTCTAGTCTCGAGAATTCTCGAGAAATTTGTCTTCAGTCGAGAGGGGAAAAGAAAACTCAATGCCTCGAGAGCTTGAGAAATCAATTTCGTGCGCTAACTAAGAAAGACTGTGATGTCTAAAAGGTATTTTTAGTTTAAGTTGGTAGTAAAATGTTTGTTTTGTTAAACAAGTTTTTATAGTTATCGAAATATGGTCTAGTAATTTTGCTGATTTAATTTTAATAATTATTTCTTTATTAAATTAAAGGCTGTTGTACATTTGGTCACTGGTAGGGACCCAATAATTATAAAAAAGTTAAATACTACCCTATTTTTTACTTTTTATATAGACCAGCCGAGTATAGTTTATTTAATTTATTGTTTAATGTTGATTTGTTAATTAATAAGTGCAATTTGTAACAAAAAAAATACCATTAGATTTAATTGATCTCATCATCTAGCATTTCTTTTGCAATACAGCAAAAATTCGAAATTATCATAGCGATTTATTAAACAAATCAAAATTTCTCGAGATACTCGAGAAATTCGAGAAATATTGGTCGAGAATTCTCGTGCCTCGAAAAATAAAAAAGGTCGAGAAATCAGAAACCCCAGATGAGATGAGGAATTCGTTCACCTTTATGGATTTCATCATGGATTATGTGCATATGCTAGAAAAGAATAAGCAAGCGAATGAAGGGAGGCAGTGAGCCTAAACCACTTCAAGACCTTTTCCAGCACAAAAAACACTGGAGTAAAATTATATATAAAATTTTAATGGATCACAACTAAGACACTTTTTAGGTGCACTCACAGGGTACTTCAGTACCAACAAGCACTTCCACAGAATAAAACTCAGTACGGTGGAAACATGCAGATTCTGCAGCGGTGAAAAAGAGTCAAAGTTACACTTATTGTGTGACTTCAACATTCTTGCTAGGCGTAGGGCGAATAACCTGGGGATAGATAAGATAAGATAAAAATATTTTTATTCATGTAAAACCATATACAGGCACTTATGAATAGTCAAGGCTTTAGTTGCCGCGTTCCAAGATGTTGATTTCCTATGGAGAAGAACGGGCAAGAAACTCCATGGTTACTCTTTTTAAATCATAATAATTGTTACAGTATCTTTGGTTACATTGTTCTCAAAATAAATAATGTGAGGACAATGTAGCAGAAAAAAGTAAACTTCTTTAAAAGTCCACACTAAACAAGCCTGATATTTATGTTAAATTATGATTAAATTGTCATGATAGCTTATACTATATCAGATGATTACGGACAGTTCCATGCTGGTACAATCGCAGGCTACCTACAATATGGGGGAATCCTTTACAATCCCCTCCCGAGAAGTGCCTGGGGCGCGGCCTTTTTACAGCCGCCTGCCCTCCGCTAGAGGGGGTGACCGGTTTACAGTCATCCCCTGCCTAAAGGCGTGGCACCAATGGGCGGCTCTAGTGTTATTTTACGAGGACCTGGAGCGGTCATCTTCGGCACCTAAGGGAGGCTCCAGGTCCTCGTATGATCACACTAGAGCCGCCCACTGGTGCCACGCCTATTGGCACATCTCGGAGAGGGTGACTATAAAGCGGCCACCCCCCAAAGAGTTGTTTAACCTGGCCGATCGTTTACCGATCAGTGAGTGCAACTGGCTTTGAGCGCTAACTTACTGCTGATCCGTGTGCGTGTTTAAGTTTATAAAACAAGACCCCTTCCCGTAAAATAAGGTCCCAATCATATAACCCGTAATCTGCGTCAGTAATAAAAATGATTAAGGAACGAAGAATCTCTCATTTGGACAAAAGGATAGTGTTTCCACAAATGAGTATCATTAAGCTCAGTCAAGTTAAATAACACCGCAATAAGGTATTCCGTTTACAGGCGACTTCCATTCAACGGTAACAAACAAATATATTGCTAGACCTTTAAAAGCACTATAAACCTTAACAAAACCCCTTATGGTATAATATTCAGTGTAGTTAACTTTATAAGAACTATATTTATAAAAGGCATGGAGTTTCAACAGCATCGCGTCCCACCATAATTCGAGGTTGTCTGCCTATTTGAGTGGGGAGGCCGGCCTATTTTGTGTAACTGCCGCATCGTGAGGGTTAAATCATAGGTTGTAATTTTATAACGACAATAGAATTGTAAGTGAAGAGTTGGTTTTATAGATATTATTACATCTTAATGGTTACGATATAGTTAAAGTTTTATTTGTTCTAATCTAAGTATTTTTTACGACTCAGCAAATATGTTTAAAGGTTTCAACATAATTACATTTAAATGCTCTTCTCTTCTTGTAGATGCCAGTTACATATTAAGAGGATGGACAGCATTACCTGCGCTGTGCCGTGTGGTGCCGGTTCAGAATAACACCACCCCATCTCCCCCCGTGGGTGTCGTAAAAGTAGACTTAGGGATTAGCCGGAGGATGGGCAGCAACGTCCTTCGAGTACATTAACAACTCAACTGCGATCGCCAACCCGTCGGCCAAGCGTGGCGATTGTGGCGAAACCCCCCAATAAGCCCACAACACACTCATATCGGTCGTTTTGGTGGTCTTTGTGGGAGGCCTGTGTCCAGCAGTGGACTTCATTCGGCCGAAATGATGACCTGGGCTCTGGTATTACAACATCAGAAAAACGTGGTGATAAATTTTCCGTTACGAGTCCTCATTGTGAAACAAAAGCTAATGTATTTTGATTTTATGATGGCTGCAATGACTGTGTGGTTCAACGTCATCATCATATCACTCAAAGGATGTCCACTGCTGAACAAAGGCCTCCCCCATAGATTTTACCAGTACTCCCTACGCTTGGCAGGCAGGTGCGAAAGCGCAGTAGAACCACGCTATCTCCTCCCGTGGATGTCGTAAACGGCGACTAACAGCCGTAGTTAATAACCAATCTAATCCAAAATCTTTGGATTTCGGATAACGGATATGTCTCTTTTTTGTGTTAAATGTGATCGTAACACAAGAACGGAAGAATTCTATAAAATGAAGATTTTGTATTAGATTGATTATTAATTTCCGTTAGAGTCTCTAAATCAGAGAGGGATGGGCAGCAGCGTCCTTTCATGGAACAGCAGCCATTCTGCGCTCACCATAACCAAGCATGAATATTATTTTATAAAACCGTGTGGTGCCGGCTCAGAATACCACCACCCCATCTCCTCCCGTGGGTGTCGTAAAAGTCGACTAAGGGTTTAGCCGGAGGATTGGCAACAGCGTCCTTCGAGTACATTAACAACTCAACTGCGATCGCCAACCCGCCTGCCAAGCGTGGCGATTATGGCAAAACCCCCCAATGAGCCAATAACACACCCATATCGGTCATTGTGGTGGAGGGTTTGGGGGAGGCCTGTGTCCAACAGTGGACGACTTTATTCGGCCGAAATGATTGATGATTGATTTTATAAAATCATTAGCCCACCCTAGGAGTTTTCCTGTGTCGTGGGTGCGTTTTACAGACACAAATTCCACAAACAATACACCCAGATCCGGAACAACTATCGGCAGATCATACAAATATTTGTTCCGAGCGGGAATCGAACCCGAGACCCGGAGCGCAGCAGCCGACTAGTGATACACCAACCATGCCGTCAAATTCTTCCCAAAATTACTACACACGGCAAGTAATCGATCGTTTATGGGGGAGGCCTTTGTTCAGCAGTGGACGTCAATTGCTTTTTACGATGATGATGCTGCTGTTTTCTGTATTAACTGGAAATTTAAAAAACCTTTTATTTATTTCGTTCTTTTCCTCTGTTAAGATTTTTTTGTTGGTCTTCAGTGCAAGGAATATATGAATTTTCTTTCTTGTGGCGATCTATTAGGAGACCAAATCATAAAGTTTACGTGGCGAGAGGATCTGTAGGAGCTAAAGCTGTATTTAAGAGATGCGTTTTGCTCTAAGTAATAACCACATATGGATTTATTTATCAAGTTATATTTTTATGTACGTACAGGCAGGAAACAGCATCTAATTCGCCTACCGATATAAGTAAAAAATGATAGGTGTCCTTATGGACACCCAGTTGGAACGAAGTTCCTTTCGCTGTATCTTTTATCATGCAAAAATGATTATTTATATTTATTTATATTAATAAAAAAAAGGACAAGTGCGAGTTGAACTCGCTTGGTGAGTGTTCCAAAATTTGCCGGATATATTATCTATTGTTGAATTCGGTCTTGCACCAATAACTTATCCCAAGAACAAACTTAGCATCGTAGGTGAACAATAGATTTTCCCTTAGGTTCCAACAGCAAACGTAAGTTTGTACGTACAATACTGAAAGATTTACCACGTTATTTAAAATTCATAGACTTCTTATATAACTTTAAACCTATATATATTAAAATTATAAAATAAGACCCTCGCAACAAGCCCTTATATTTCATATATTACACGGTACAGTTTGCAAAACTTTATTTTCTATATTTCCCCCCAAAAGTGACCCCCATATTCAAAATTAATTAATTTACGTTATGCGTACGTGTTTGGGTCGCAGAAATCCTTATGTACCAAATATTAAGTTAATCGGTCGTAAATTGGCTGTGACAGGCAGACAGACACACGAGTGATCCTATTAGGGTTTCGCCGTTTTTTCCTTCGGACGTTGAGAACCCTAAAAAGGATATTTAAACGTTAAAATTATAAATATTTTTGCATATTCTCAAAATTGACGGCAAGTTGAATCGATTAAAAAAAGTTTTAATTTCCTAGGTGATTGGGAAGTACCTGAAAAATCACTGCAAAAAGATGTCAGATTTTGGGTTCGTTTTTCATTGTTACACTCTTTTCGGTTTAGCCCCTCAGCCCGCAAACAAATCAGAATGATAACGCGCGATAAGGAACTCCGTTCCAAAATACACATATACTTATGGAAATCCATACCAATCACGTTAATCATCGCGAAGTTCCATGTGTGTCCGATTTAAGAATATACCACCACTCAATGTCCTTCCGTGGATGTCGTAAAACTAAGGGACTCTAAACTAGAAAGAACAACGTCCCTTCTGTGGAACAGTAGACATATTGCGGGCACCAATCCGCCTGCAAAGCGTGGCGAGTAAAGGAAAGTTCGCCTCAAAATGACGACACTGATGAAAATCTATGGAGCAGGCCTATGTTCAGCAGTGGACGTCCTTTGGCTGATATGATGATGCGTAAATTATTACTAGGCGCAATAAAATGTAAACTTGCATCATTAAAATTTCACTGATCCTAACACTTTATATATAAGTCCGGTTCTGTCATCAGATTATCTGATAAAATAAAGTTATATGAACGACCACATTATCGCGACAAGAATGGAAATCCATGTTCCTTTGCCTTTAAAGGGTTCCTTTTAATGAAATATGAAGCCAATGGAGGCTATCTCTATCGCTTCAATTAACTGCAGTCTGCTTTGCATTCTATCACTATGCATGCAGCTATTCAATTCAATTTACTGACGACGAGCATTTTGTATAGATAGCCATGAAATGAGAATAAAAAGGTGTGAAACATTGTTAACGAATGCCTCTACGTTGGTAGGCGCCATTAAATATGTATTATATTATCTGTGGTTAATAAAAAGTAAAATATTTATGATAGTCCAGTAGAATAAAAAAAAATTAACTTTAAAACGTATTTAATATTAATTTATACCTCTACCATAATGTTAATAAGTTGATTTGCTAGCCTACTTAAATGGCGTCGTTAGTTCCATTTTCAACATACTTTAAGGAAATTTGTGGGTTTGTTTGTCTGTATGTTGATTATTTTGTTAGTATTCTTCAGATATAGCTTTTAAACAGAACTTTTACAGCAACTGGCCTTAAGACAATTGTTCTTTGTATAACATCAATTATTACGCATAATATAGTATTTAAGGACCTACATTCAAGAATATACCCAAGCATTATTTAGTTTTAGCTTATAGTATCTACTTAGCTGTATACAATGATAAAGGTTTATTTTTGTATACCTAATATAGTTCAACCAGATAGCTAAAGCAGTAGGCCGTGTGGTGTGGCTACGAACAGGAACAACCAAAGAGATTGGAAGAAAGGGATTTGCCATGTAGATCAAAATGTATGCGAGCCTAGAAATCCATTTTCCCACTACCATTATTCATAAAAGCATACTAATGCACACAGTTACAAGGTCTCATCCAATGAACTGAATAAACACAACATTACAATTGGCTTCTCATACTAAAACACACCCACGACTTTTTAGGTAGCAATCATACCGAGCGTACAGACCGCAAACGACAGCCGTACCACGCAACGTGTAAATTTATTGGGAGTACCATTCGCTGTTCTATTCACTGCGTTTGTTATTCACCGATTGCTAGCTAAAAGTGGTAGAACAGAAGCATTGAATTTTATTTAAAAAAAAGTCGTTCTGCTTCATAAATCCAAATGTAACATAATAAAGAAAACAATAATTTTTAATTTGTTCTTTTTATAGACAGGTTTTTGCATGTTATCCCCGAACAACACGACAATTTACCAAAGTTACGTGATCGAATCTCACCTGATGTTATAAAGACGGCCATTTTTTCCGGGTGGCCCAAATTCGTAATGCGGCGCGGTTACGCCCCCGTACCACTTCTCCTTATTTCCTATTTCTGTGGGAACACCCCATCTCATCACGTGGGTGTAGTAAAAGGCGACTATAGGATTGGGGTTAGTCGGAGGATAGGCACGATATGATAGCAGCGTCATTCAATCAGTACTACAACACAACCGAATCAACTCACAACACACCAACGTGTCGTCGTGGCAATCTTTGGGGGAAGCCTGTGTCCAGCAGTGGACTTTATTCGGCTGAAATGATGATGATGTAGTTAGCCAAATATAGTGGTTTAGTCCGCTCCACGGTATTTTCTGTCTGCAAATACAATGAGTTGAAACGCTACACGTGGTCAGCAAAAAGAACAAGATTGGTCAGCAAATAATATCATATTAAGGCTACTCTAAAGTTGATTGTATAGCCAATTAGGTAAATAGATTTGCACCAATATTGGTAATAAAGAGGCGAATTGTGAGACAGATTTAATAATATGTTGCCAAGCGGTGTAAATGCATGTTTGCTGCGTAGGGGTGGCCATAAGGCACCCCAGCCGTAAATTAACCTACTGTGACAGTTATAGCTTAGGGTGGTTTGCCATTCATTCAATATCTTTGTCCAATGTACATTTGATCTAAGAAATTGGGTGCAGTCGTCAATTTTAAATTTTTGTTTTTATTTGATCAGAGATATTGACGTTTAAATACTTTACATCAATCACTACTAAATGAGTATGAAAGCAACATTTAAATGAATAGAATAGAATCGTTTGTTCAGTAATTTATCATAGCAGACACTTTTACACGTCATATTGAAACAACGGAGGGCATTTCGGTACATGACAACCTCTGAGAAGGAATGCCGAAAGAAACGCAGGGTTAGGTCTTTTTATCAAACTTAGTATGTTTCAATAATGTCAATGAATACCAGTGTGTGTTACCAGTGATGACATATGGAACAGAGACGTGGTCACTCACAATGGGCCTCATAAGAAAGCTCAAGGTCACTCAGCGAGCTATGGAGAGAGCTATGTTTGGTATTTCTCTACGCGATCGAATCAGAAATGAGGAGATCCGTAGAAGAGTTAAAGTTGTCGATATAGCGGAAAGGATGAGTAAACTGAAATGGAAATGGGCGGGGCACATTGCTCGTAGAACTGATGGCCGTTGGGGCAAAAAGGACGTTAGACCTAGTAGCAACAATGCTCTCTGAAAATCTTGACATCAGACCCGAGGGTCCCCCCGGATTGAAATGCTGGATCCGCCCCTGTCAACGGTGTGTGTAGTCCGCCAACCCGCACCAGGCCAGCCCGGGGTTGTAATTTACGACGCTTTTTCAACTACTGTTCTAATGAGGCAACGCATGAACCGCAATATTTCTGTTTACCCCGTAGGAGTAGAGTTGAACTAGTCCTTTTAATTATTTTGGTTCATTGAGCGCACCCACCATTAGACTGATGACTAAACCATTCAAAAATTTCAAGAAATTTACAAACTTGTCTTTGATGCGTTATTTCTACGTCTATTATTTCTTCTTCTTTGTCTCACTACTATTATAAATGTGAAACTTTGTATGTTTGAATGTCTCAGGCTCCATCACTCAAACGGAATGAAACGAGGTAGATTAGCATAGAGGTAAATTATTGTCGTCGAATAGTACCTATACAGGACACATTTATTTGAATTTTAAAAAGAAACAACATTTTTATTTATACGCATCGAAGTGGCTGGGTTATGGCTAATAGCGTAGAAATATGGTTTAAAAGATGTGTCTGCCTGAGTAAAACTCAGTATCTTACACACAAAAAGGTTTGATATACCTGCTGACCTGTAATACAGACATTGCTATGCCTATCTCAGGCACCAGTCTCTCACAAATTGTATTTACCTGTGGAACATTAGTACTAAGCATCATGTTCTGTAGATTTGTTAATAAAAAATCAAATACTTATTATTATTATTTATTATTATATACAACTAGGTACCTAAAAAACCTAATTACTTAAAAACCTAATTCCAAAATGTTTGAATTTTTTTATATGGCAATTGTTATAACAATATGCCAGTGTCAAGTTAGGATTCCAAAAAGTTTCGGAAATTATAATACGAGTATTATTGTTTATAATTATCGTTGCTATTATTACCTGCCAACATTAAAAAAGTAAGGTTCTCCGCTTCTCCCGTGTGCGCGCGATTTTCTCAGAAACTACACAACCGATTTTTATTAATGTTTCTTTCAATTGTTGTTACTAAAATTAGTTAAGGTATGTACAGACTTATAGATTTAAAATAATTTGTATTTTTGTTTTATTTTTTGTAAATTAAGTTTGTTGATTAGTTAGCTACCTACCTTATATGCTTTTTTGCCAAAACCTTTATGATGCAAAACTCACTTTGATCACAATATAGTACTTGTAATGTAATCACTTGCAGCACTTTACTGCACACGCAATGTCGCGTGCGTTTAGAGAGGCACCAACACTGACAATCAGCATACTTGTATTACATAGATGTCGATCGTCATAGATAACATCGGCTGTGACTATGTTGTGGGAGGGAAGCGGAATGTGCGTGTGTGTGTGCTTTTTTAGATTACCAGCAATGTGTGACCGTATGGTTGTTCCTCACAAATAGGGCAACCTTAACTCTCGCCGTGGGTATAATGACTTTAAGACTTCCTTCTGTGCGCTTATAACATCATTACCAAATCCGTTAGCTTGTCTTGACTAGTCTTGACTATTCATAAGTGCCTGTAAAAGGAAACATGTGTACACATGAATATAAAATATCTTGATCTTTATCTAAGCGCTTGTGTGTTCAACAGCGAATGTATGGCCCGTATTACAGATCGAGAATCAAATCTCAAGTAGAATTTGAGTCGAGGTTGCGTTAGTCAAAAAAGAACGTTACGTTATAGGTTCAGCATTTATATTCAATTGATGCAATCTCGACTCAACGTCTACTTGAGTTTTGATTCTCGATCTGTAATACGGGCCTTAGTATTCTGCTGTTTACACAAACATAAAAAATGTTTACGGTAATACATTTTCGACAGCTTTCCGCAAAAGGCTATCTTTGTAGGTGTTGTGTGGTATATTATACTAAGATAAAAGCTTTATTCCGCCACTAATAAAATATTTCATTAATATTTAATGTTCCTTTGATAAGATATGAACAATAATTATGAGTATCATAGATAAATAACTGTTGCCAGTTTGTTTTACGCTTTATGCAGTAAAGATAATTTCACAAATGTAAGCTACCGCAGCTTTTCAATACACTTAATTGAAAGATCATATCATTTTGAGTACTTACTGGAAGGATAAAGCTAAGTTACGATTTGATTGTGTGCTAATCAAAAACTATTGTTCTTTAGAGAACATATATATTGTTATGTAGGTTCATACTTACGTTGTATCGCCCGTTTGATCTATAGAAGATAATTTACAATTGACTAGACAAATAAAAGGTATGTTAGACCATTGAGGTATAATGCACTACGTACTAGAGAAGAAATCTCAATTAGATCCTTTGTCACAAGAGTTAGAGCGTATATACTCTAACTTGCTTAGTCTATGTCTGTGTCAGGCCACTTGCCGCAACGTGACGTGTTTGAGTGAGGATATGCCTTCACGTGCAGTGAAATATTGTTTTAATAACTCGAGAAACATATGTAAGTCAAGGAGAGGCGTGCCCCGCGGTCGCAACCTCATGACCATATAATTTGTTTGTAATAGCTACTCTAGTACGTAGTACATTATACCTCAATGCGTTAGACAGATAAATTGTCAATTACTACATAGGCTGCACTAAAAGTATCGGGAATGGAATATTTCCACTGTTCCTGTCATATTAAAATCTTTTTAATTGAAAACTCCTTGGTTTTACAAATCGAATACCATTTATTTATTTAAAAAAAGATTCACGGTCTTGTCACAAGGTTTTGTCAAACTTGTTTAGTCGTTGAGAAAATGGAAGAAAAAACAATTGAACCGTACGACGTTGCCGACATATTTTTTAGAATTTTTTTCATTTTTGAGAAATATTTTATGAATATGTAAAGATTTATTCATCTAAATACCGTACGACGTTGCCTTAAACTTGACATTGGCGAAATTGTGGAAGATAACCTACAGAAGCCATAATCTAAGAGAAGAAGAAGAAGAAGAAGAGAAAATGGAAGAAAAAAACAATTGAACCGTACGACGTTGCCGACATATTTTATAGATTTTTTTTCATTTTTGAGAAATATTTTATGAATATGTAAAGATTTATTCATCTAAATACCGTACGACGTTGCCTTAAACTTGACATTGGCGAAATTGTGGAAGATAACCTACAGAAGCCATAATCTAAGAGAAGAAGAAGAGAAAATGGAATTGACTCGAGAAAATTCAAGAGCGATGATTTATTATGACTTTCGAAGTGGTTTAACACAAAAACAGTGTGTTGACCGGATGATTTCTGCATTTGGTGATGAAGCCCCATCCAAAACCATAATTTATCGCTGGTTTGCTGAATTTCAACGTGGACGTGTCAAGCTCAGTGATGATCCTCGTCAAGGTCGTCCAAAAACTGCAGTCACCCAAGAAAACGTTGATGCTGTGCGTAAGCTGATTGAGGAAGATCGACATGTGACATACCGCGAAATTCAGGCAACTTTAGACATTGCCATGAGTCAAATACAAATAATCTTGCATGAACAATTAGGTGTAAAAAAGTTGTATTCCCGATGGATACCGCATTTGCTATGTGAAGAGCAAAAAGCGGCTCGCGTTACTTGGTGCGTCAGAACTCTCGAAAGATTCCACGCAGGATCCTCAAATGCCGTATACAACATCGTATCAGGTGACGAATCCTGGATATATGCGTACGAACCCGAAACAAAAAACCAGTCACGAGTTTGGGTGTTCGAAAATGAGTTAAAGCCAACAAAAATTGTTCGTTCACGGAGTGTTGCAAAAAAAAAAGTGGCCACGTTTGTCTCCAAAACCGGCCATGTTATGACTATTCCTCTTGAGGGACAAAGAACGGTTAATGCAGAATGGTATGCTAGCATTTGTTTGCCACAGGTCGTTTCTGAACTCCGTAGAGAGAACTGCAAACGCCGCATCATCCTCCATCACGACAATGCGAGTTCTCACACCGCGCACAGAACAAAAGAGTTTTTAGAGCAAGAAAACATAGAATTATTAGACCATCCGCCGTACAGCCCCGACCTAAGCCCTAATGATTTCTATACTTTCCCTAAAATAAAGAATAAATTGCGTGGACAGAGATTTTCATCACCTAAAGAATCTGTGGACGCCTACAAAACGGCCATTTTGGAGACCCCAACTTCCGAATGGAATGGTTGCTTCAGTGATTGGTTCCATCGTATGGAAAAATGTGTCAAATTTCGCGGAGAATACTTCGAAAAGCAATAAATACATTTTTAAATAGTAATGTTGTGTCACTTCCTTGATTCCCGAAATTTTCCATACGATGGAACCAATCATTGAAGCAACCATTCCATTCGGAAGTTGGGGTCTCCAAAATGGCCGTTTTGTAGGCGTCCACAGCTTCTTTAGGTGATGAAAATCTCTGTCCACGCAATTTATTCTTTATTTTAGGGAAAGTATAGAAATCATTAGGGCTTAGGTCGGGGCTGTACGGCGGATGGTCTAATAATTCTATGTTTTCTTGCTCTAAAAACTCTTTTGTTCTGTGCGCGGTGTGAGAACTCGCATTGTCGTGATGGAGGATGATGCGGCGGTTGCAGTTCTCTCTACGGAGTTCAGAAACGACCTGTGGCAAACAAATGCTAGCATACCATTCTGCATTAACCGTTCTTTGTCCCTCAAGAGGAATAGTCGTAACATGGCCGGTTTTGGAGACAAACGTGGCCACCATTTTTTTTGCAACACTCCGTGAACGAACAATTTTTGTTGGCTTTAACTCATTTTCGAACACCCAAACTCGTGACTGGTTTTTTGTTTCGGGTTCGTACGCATATATCCAGGATTCGTCACCTGATACGATGTTGTATACAGCATTTGAGGATCCTGCGTGGAATCTTTCGAGAGTTCTGACGCACCAAGTAACGCGAGCCGCTTTTTGCTCTTCACATAGCAAATGCGGTATCCATCGGGAAAACAACTTTTTTACACCTAATTGTTCATGCAAGATTATTTGTATTTGACTCATGCCAATGTCTAAAGTTGCCTGAATTTCACGGTATGTCACATGTCGATCTTCCTCAATCAGCTTACGCACAGCATCAACGTTTTCTTGGGTGACTGCAGTTTTTGGACGACCTTGACGAGGATCATCACTGAGCTTGACACGTCCACGTTGAAATTCAGCAAACCAGCGATAAATTGTGGTTTTGGATGGGGCTTCATCACCAAATGCAGAAATCATCCGGTCAACACACTGTTTTTGTGTTAAACCACTTCGAAAGTCATAATAAATCATCGCTCTTGAATTTTCTCGAGTCAATTCCATTTTCTCAACGACTAAACAAGTTTGACAAAACCTTGTGACAAGACCGTGAATCTTTTTTTAAATAAATAAATGGTATTCGATTTGTAAAACCAAGGAGTTTTCAATTAAAAAGTTTTTAATATGACAGGAACAGTGGAAATATTCCATTCCCGATACTTTTAGTGCAGCCTATGTAAACAACTTCGGCACTAACATGCTGGGTTGAAAGTTGGTTTAAGCACTATACTGAGATAGGAAGAACCTTGCCTGTTGAGTGGACACCATTATATTAATGTCACTTGCAAAAGCATATATGTGTGGAATTTGTGTCTGTAAACGCACCCACGACACGGAAGAAGTACTAGTGTGGGGCAGCTTTTAAAAAGCGAGATACAACAATTCAAATTTCGAATGTGTTTGACGTTTCTACAGACTCAATATCGATCGACATTAATGTTTTTTAAATAAAATTTTATGCCAATTGTGATTACATTTTGCCAGTGTTACGATTGGACATTTAATTTAAAATTGTGTTAACACGCAATATTGCATACTAAATAATGACATCCTTGTGTGACAAGAAACATGATATAGGTATCCCCAAATTATACTGTAGTTGTTATAGTTTCAACCATATTTTTTGCAAATGAATAGGTATTTATGTTTCTAAGAGCGATAGACTAATTATGACAAAGCACACTAAGGGTTATCTCTTAGTGTGTTCTGTCATTAGTTTATCGCCCTGTTAACATACTTACACTCTCAAGTTAACCTTACCTTTGCAAAGGGAAGTTTTCGTTACCAGCAGCGAATTAATTATACACTTGTTTTACCTCAGAAAAAAGACTTTTCTTAGTCGCTAATCGCTGCCGCTCCGTGCTTCGATACACCCTCACTCATTCGATTGTAAACAATAAGCAATTACGATCGGTCCAGTGGCTCTGCCCAGCCCTTCCGCTGCTAAACGTCTTGAGGATGCACTAATAAATCCGCCACTTTATGTCTGTTTGTATTTGACACTGTTTAACATAGGCTTTGTTCACATACCGTGCCCACGTAGGGAAGTGGAATGTGTAAGATTTATGTTTGTACCTCAGGATGGACGTGACGGAAACGTATATGGCTTTTGTGATCTTTATCGTAATCGAATGTTGTTATGAGAGTGGGCAAAACAATGCACATTTCCATACAACCAGGTGACGAGACAAGCAAGTCATTCACACTATGCTCGTCATTTCGAGACATTAATTTCACAAGCTACAGTGCCCTTCTAACCGGAGCAGTGATGTCTGAAGATTAAACACTACTGCTTGGTGGAGAATATCTGGCATTGCGGTAGCACACATATCTAGCTGGACTCTAGACCTAACAACAGCTTGTTCCATGGGCAGCTATAATGATATTTGAGTCTTAAAATGGGCCTTATATATTATTAAGACTACTGATAGGAGCACTGAGTGTAAGGATGCAGCTTTGGAAAGGCCTATGTCAAGCAGTGGGCTAAGATAGACGGAGTTAATTGGTGACAGACAAAAAAATTACGTCAGGTGTTGTCTTAACAATTGATAAAGGTCGTGATGGCCTGGAGGCTTGAATCCCTCGTAGATATGGTGGTGACGCGAAAATCAGGGTGGGCCGGTACACGAAGTACCTGGACTTACCCTAGACAGTCGTTGGGGCTTCGAAACTCGAGCGAGGAAGTTCGCCACCTCTACGGGGGAGTCGTGCGGTCCGTGGCCCTTTACGGGGCGCCTGGATTTATAATGATTTGAATTCGCCGTAATTTGACATCTAGTATGGTGATCAATTCTCATTCCTGCCTTGCAGAGGGGCAGTTACAAGCGGATATTATTATTAGGTAAGTACAGCATTACGCGCAAAAGCGCGTCGTTAAGGCTGTCTTGCCGCTCTTCAGAGCCTGGCTCCGAGAATACCGCACAGCACACGCTCGGAAAGTACCCTGCCTGGGCTGCCGAGCGGCGGATTCTGGTCAATCGGATCCGGGAAGATCTCGCTCTGCCAGTAGTAGGCATGGCTATGCTGGCAGAGCAGGAAAATTAGAGAGCTGTGATCTCTTTTTGTGAGAGCGTCATGATCCAGAAGGAGTCGCAGAGCGGAATCGGTAGAGGGCCGATCCCTCTCGGAGAAGGAGGACACGGAGCCGGGGTAACAGTCGCTGCAACCAAATCTGCGTGCACAGCACAGCGCGTAGCGAGGCTTCGGAGGAGTCCTTTACAATTCCCCCGAGAGGTGCCTTCGGGGGTGGCCTCGTTATAGTCATCCGCTCCGAGATATGCCTAGAGGCGTGGCAACAATGGGTGGCTCTAGATGGCGATTATTCGAGTTCTCGGAGCCACTATTCGGTGCCGAAGATGACCACTCCGGTGGTTTGAGCCGGTAGGAGTCCGGCATACCCCTCCACCATTCCCATGGGCGGAAGAAGTACATCATGTATTTCCACCAGACCAATAAAAATGGTAGGTACAGCATGGAAAAAATATTTTTATTTATATTCATGCTTATCGTCAAAATATATCGCTCGCGAGTGCGTTACATTGCAGTAAGACATGTTACGTGGCCGTTGTGGTCGTGTCGCCTGTCCAGAACCTGATTATAATATTACAAGCCATAACTAGGGTTGTCAGATCTAAACTCAGATAACTCAGATTACGTTGGAAACTTAGTCTATACAAATAAATAAAATTGAAGTGTCTGTTTGTAATGTCAAAATAACAGCTTTTTACTAGATGCATATGAAAGTATATACGGTACGGCAATTTTTACATTTTTTGTCTGTGTGTTTGTTCCGGGTAATCTCCGAAACGGATGGACCGATTTTGACGGGACTTTCACTGGCAGATAGCTGACGTTATAAGGAATAACTTAGGCTACTTTTATTTTAGAAAAATGATTAGGGTTCCGCGCGAAAACAATAAAACCCTTGAAATCCAACATATATATTCTATGTCAAATGTACATGTCATACTCTAAATTTCTTTTAAATTAAACGCGGGTGAAACCGCGGATGCCAGCTAGTGTAAAATAAATATTTTCGAACATTTTTAAATTCAAGGACTATTTAATTTGGTTTATCTTTGTTTTCGGTTTTATTTGTATTTGCAAACTATACAAATGGAGCTGACTGTCAGTATGTTACGTGCAGTGGCTGCCCTCTGACTTCTCAAGTCCAATTAGCTGGAATAGTATTTGGAAAACATACAAGAAAGTATATATATGGATGTGTTGCGACCCTATCATTAGCTAGCTTATGTTCACGTACATTCCACAGCCGCGAGGTATCGCCACACTAGATAGACATTTACGTTATTAGGCATATTATATCGCAGAGCAGTAATATACAACAATATTTAATGTGATTATGTTCATAATCATTATTAAATCATTCATTCAGTCATTATTAAGTTCAGAATCTGTTTCACAGCATCTCTATGTGGCGTAGAAGTAATTAAAACCGGATTATCTGTCTGCCCCATGATGCACGTAGCAAATTCTTCATGAACTTCGGTATACGTCGTGGGTATGGCCGGAGTCCTACCGACTAAAACCACTGGAGCGGTAATCTTCGGTACCGAATTTCTCCAGGTCCTCGTAAGATCACACTAGAGTCACCCATTGGTGCCACGCCTTTAGGCATATGACGGAGGGATATTTGATGATGACTTTAAAGCGGTCAACCCCTCTAGTGGAGGGAAGGCGACTGTAAAAAAGGTCGCCCCCCAGGCACTTCTCGGGGAGGATTGTAAAAGATCCCCCCAAGCCTCGCTGTGCGTAGTGTTACGAGGTGGTCTACAGATGCCTAGTTGATTCAGGTTGAGTGTTTGTGTATTTGAGATTTATGTTTACAGTGCTACGACACCGCAGAAATAATAAAGCAGAATAAGGATTAATAAATATATATGCTCGATTTCCGTGTGGTGTCCGGATTAAGAATATAGCATCACTCCATCTCCTCCCGTGGATGTCGTAAAAGGCGACTAAGGGAATCTAAACCAGAGGGACGGGCAGCAGCGTCCCTTCTGTGAACCGGTAGCCATACTGCGCTCACCAACCCGCCTGCCAAGCGTGGTGAGTATTGGCAAATACCCCCCAAAATGATGACACAGTTGTGAAAAACTATGGGGGAGGCCTTTGTTCAGCAGTGGACATATAAATGGCCGATACTTATATGCTCGATAATTTCTCTAGCTTAAATACCCTTCTAACTGGAACACAGTAATGTAATGTATGAATACTACTGTTTGGCGGCGAATATCTGACACTGCGATGGTACATTTTTTATTGGTCACCCGGTATACTCCTTGTACTTCCTCCGCATTGGGGAAGGTGGAGGGGTATGCTGGACTCCCCACCAGCTAAAACCACCAGAACCACACCTTCGGCGTCAAAGTGGGGGGAGGCCCAAGAACTCGAAAAATCTCCATCTAGAGCTGCCCTTGGTGCAACGCCTTTAGGCACATCTCGGAGGGACTCATGCTCACATATAGTTGTTATGGGGGGTGGAACTGTAGTACCGCCCCGGTTGAGCTCTTAACATAGAATTGTGCTACAACCAAACTTTTGCTACTAATGTTTGTTACGATATGATTAACGAACCACTTTGGTAATCATGGTCAATACACATCATGTTTATCCTTAGGAACTATCCTGCAACATGCCACAAAGCAATAGCAGTCCATAAAGTCTTAATTTGCATGCTTATACTAACAGCTCTGCATACTTCCCAACACTGGAGCACTAAGCACTGCTGTGTGCGTGCACGTCACTTCCGGTAGTCACGCCCACTGAACAGCTCACCTACATTCGCACATCTGTCGCTGATTTACAACCTTATTGCCGTGTTAAGTCTGGTTCAAGGGAAAAGCTGGAGCGATCAATACTTAGACGTCGACTCTAACATAGCTTAGGATGATGTGATTAAAATAAATAAAATGTTCATCTGTAAATATGGATTCTCTATACATGTGCATAAAGCGTCCTAAAGATTATGTAGATCACGTAGAAACCTTCAAGCTGATCAGTAAACAAGATGAATAGTAAAATCAACAGTGAAACCACGTGGTGTCCGGGTTAAGAATATATCACCACTCCGTCTCCTCCCGTGGATGTCGTAAAAGAGACTATAACCTAAAAGGACTATAACCAGGGGGGATGGATACCAGCGTCTCTTCCATGGAAAAGAAGTAATTTTCCGTTCACCAACCCATCTGCTGAACGTGGTGGTAACTGGCAAATACCCCCAAAAATTATGTTCGTCTATGAGGGCTTTTTTGGCTGATATGATTTTTATCTTTTTATAATAATGATTAAGAGTAAAAATGTTAGGGGGCAACACGCGTTGTATACAATTATTGTAGCGATGTAAAGCAAGTACTTCATCACAACTTTTGGGGGTATAATATTGGCCGGGGGTGCGGCCTAATCCAGGCAAAGCGTACTACTCACCCCCGGCTAGAGGTACGAGGAACGACACCGGGGGGTTTTTGCCGGTTTGAGTCCGGCAGTGGACTTTATTTGGCTGAAACGAAACGGATTACATCGCGTATGTTTTTCCTGACGTTTACTGGTTCATCCTGCGACCACAGACCCTGCAAAGTACTCAGGAATAACAAAAATCTATATTATACGCGATGTAATTCGTTTAAAAGTGTTATGTGTAATAATCGCAAAACCCAAGACATTACTAATCTATTATTGATTTACTGAAATTAAACTCATAAATCGATAAACTAACGCGTCTTGTAAACGCATATTATATTAGTTAACTTGGTGTTAACTAATATAATATGCATTTACAAGACGCGTTGGCATTACACAATTCAAAAATTATCAAAATACATGTGTTATGTGTAGATACAAGGCCTTATAATTGTAACAAAAAACGCGTTATCAACTGTTAACCCGCTGCCTCTCCATAACATGAACCACGCCACACAAAACATAAAAACTTCCTGTCCTTATTACGTAGGTGTTAAAGTAAATATTGTCTTAATTTAACCGCAAACTAAGCCTGTTGTACCATACTAATTAGTTTAGAAACTCGTGCGCACTGTGGCAACACATCACGAACGCCTATTATTTCAAACTATCAGGTACTCTGTGGTATTAGGTAAGTTTTTTAATTAAATATTTTTGCTTTGTTTATATTTTCATATATTTACCAGTCCGCATCATCCTCTCAGCCTTATGATGTCCACAGCTGGATAGGCGTCCCCACGATTCGTATTTCGATAGATTTGGGACCGTATGCATCCAGCGGCTCCCCACGACCTTCACCAGTTTGTGTGTCCAATTAGTAGAAGCCCATTCTACACTCCACGTTCTGATCGTTCCGTTTTAGTGGTCGCCGATTCGAGAACCCGTTTTCCCCAACGGTTATTGGTTTGATTTCTATGTTCCGGATCTTGTCGCGATAAGAAACACCGAGCTGTTATAGAAGCACGTGCTGGTTGGCTCATATAGGTGACCATTTAGTGTTAACACATTGATATTCCATCCCATTAAATTAAGCATGGGCTATCGGGACCCGTATAGCCAGTCGCGCTTACCGAAAGCGATTGTTGAGGTTGACTACATAGTGGTATTTGAATTGATCGTCGTCAGCGTGCTTCGGAAGGCACGTTAAATGATTCGTCCCGCGGGCTGATTACGTATCTCGCAAACGGTTTGCGACAGGCGTAAGTCATTTACGTACGTCATTTTGGTATTACGTATTTGCCGATAGCGATTAAACAGGCGAAGATCTCTGAAACACAGTCTTTTGGACGATCAATGAACAAAATAATTGCATCCTCGCCTGTCAATTTCAGACCATTTGCCACCGGTGGATCCTTGGCTGCGCGATAGTTGCTGTCGCATCTGCTGTCGTTGTTTTTAACTGATCAGGTTGCGGGTTGTTGTCATTAGACGGCAGTCGTTAAGCCAAGTTGAAAACCTTGAACAACTCTGAAACAAAATTGTCTAATAACCAAACGAAAAAGAATGAAAGAATCCCTACTGGAGCCGTAATATTGTTTCACATTACACAATTCCATAGATAATAATCAGCTAATGTCATTATATTTCTGTCAATGAGTCTAGACGGCGATTCACTCGTAGAACGAATTTCACTTTGAAAACTCGTCCATTTTGAATGAAGGCATCAATTTGAGCTGTACTTCAGAGATACCTTTCTCCATCTTAGCAGGGAACAGTCTTGCCCGCATTCTTCCTGCGTTAATTGTCTTCGATACATTATTCATGACATGAGTATGGTCGCTATGGGTTCCGGAAACCGATTGCTCTAGCTTAGGGTTGTCATCTGTGAAATGAATAAACCAGGACAAGCTCGGAAATCCCGGATGTGTGAGCTTATAGCCCGGTCATTTCTATCGATATTTTTAACTCGCCAATATTAAATTAAAATCGGTCGATTCGTCGGTCCTATCCGTCGGTTCGATCGGTCTGGGGACATGGTAGAGGTGTGATGTGCGGGACAAGTGCGCGCCTGTCCATGCGGGTGGCAAGCGCGGGAAGCTTTAAAATTCAGACTATTTACATCGCGCCTGGAAGCTTTCCAACTGTGGACAAATCCTGAGAAACCTAAACGGATGGCAATCCTACTTTAGTTACGTCTAGCTTTTTAAGATGCCTAAGATGAAAGAAAGAAAGAAAGAAGAAAGAAAGAAAAAGTATTTATTTCTGAACACCATAGAGACGCGCATAACATGAACACCAAAGTATTAAACATATTTTTGTTTTCCTTGCAACACTCACGCCATTTAATAAAGTACCTCGCCAAAGGATTTGGAGTCCAGGCTATCATAATTCACAAACCAAAAAAGAAGAGTAATCATCAGCATTGGCCATTGCCAATTTGCTGCCTGTTTAGTGCGTGAATGTTGGCAAGAGATTTAAATTTCAGCTAAAGAACTTAATATTAATTTATACTATATAAAACTATGATTAAATTAAAATAATTGTGCGCCGCCAGTGTGCAGAAAATGGCTGACACTCAGCATTATGCTGCAGCGTTGAGATAAAATCAACATCAACAGCGCTGGTTTTCAGTATCAGCCTCTTAACCTATCTGATGTCATGGCATCAAATCTTGTTTGTGTAAAAACAAAATTCTAATCAATTATCAGTGCGAGAAAAAACAAAAAGGACTCAGCTGCTAATTGCTATATCTTTCGCCGGAAATAAACTACAAAAACATTAATTATAACAAAAACATTAAATAAGATAACCGCGTATCCGGTCTAGATATTTGTCCTTTATTACAAGGGTTTAATTTTATAATTTAAATTGTTTCTCTTTTAAAGCTTCTTGAAGCGGTTCGATTGTTTTGTGTTAAAAGATATCAGCATTATTAGAATCCTTGATCCCTGAATTTGAGCTTCCTTATGACTGAAGCAATCATTGCGGAAAATGTCATAATCACTACGGCTCACAGACGGATTAGATTAGTGATAACATATTATGATGTTTGAAGCACACAGATTTACCTACCCAGCCCAATAAACCCTGTTTTGCCTTTTACAACGCTCACTGGTCCCCACCACCAGGAGATGGCATTATTCATTGAACAAACAGTCATTCCTCAATTTTTTTATTTTTTATTTGTTGCCCAGTGGAAATTCTACATGGAAATTCCTTCGCCCCGGGGAAGGGCGAAGGGGTATGCCGGACTCCTACCGGCTAAAACCACTGGAGCGGTCATCTTCGGCACCGAAGGGGGGCTCCAGGTCCTCGTAAGATCACGAGTGGCACTGTATATTGACATCTCTGACTGATTACAATAATGTTGTAACACATTGCAAATTAATACCAAACTAATTACAGGCAAATGTGAGTTGAAACCCATGTGGTGTTCCATTAAGAATATAGCACCACTCCATCTCCTCCAGGGGATATCATAAAAGGCGACTAAGGGACTCTAAACAAGGGGGCGTCGAGCGTGGAACTGTAGCTAAACTGCGCTCACCAATCCGCCTGCAAAATACGGTGACTATTGGCAAATTCCCCTCAAAACACGACAAGATTGGAAATCTATGGGGAGCCTTTGTTCAGCAGTGGACGTCATTTAGCTGATGATGAGCTGAGAAAGTCTTTGTAGCTAGTTAAGTATACATAAAAACATATCTATTTTGCTAAGATAAAAATAATAAAACAATTTTAAACGGATTAAATCGCGTGTATTATTGATTTTTGCTTTCCCTGACATTTCGAACACTTTGCAGGGTTGTAAGCAAAAATCGGTCGCAGGATGACTAAGGTGACTAGCGTCGTTACAGATTTAAAAAGTTATTTAATTTTATCTACCGTACTAAACTAATCAAAAATTGTTTCGATGCACGCAGTGATCACTCACAGTGTCTTCATGTTTTTTAGTGTGGTGTGTTGTTTGGGATTTTATTAATTTAATAACCGGACCGGAAATTTATCCGGAAATATATCAATAATACACGCGATTTAATCCGTTTAAAATTGTTTGATTATAATGTGTAATAATCGCGAAAACCTAAAACATTACTTAGATATAAATATTTAACTAAATCTGATTCATCCATATTACATAAAATATTTTAATTAAAATATAATTAAATGTTCGGCCCAACGCTGAGCTTCTCGTCACCATAGCTTTAATAATGGCTCTCGACTGTTCATTATAAGTTATAACAGTAAAGTGAGAGACTTAAGAGCCATATAAATATGGACACGTTTAATGACAAAATCGACAAATCTTTTGTCGAAACTTGCGCTGCTATTATCTAAGAAATCATCGTAGAACTCACTTCTGAATCTACAGTAAAATCTCCAATCACGTATTATTTTTACTGCTTTTCACTGGATTCAGAAGTGAGTTCTTAGAGAATACCACTGCTGGTCGCAACTAGCGTGTTGTGATCATTCGTTAATGGTGGTAGATCTCTTAATACAAGAGTCCCGCTAGGTAGGTACCGCCCAACCGCCCTGGCGCCTAATTCCCACACGCCTGAAACCCACTGCCGTTGCTGTGAGGCACCCCTGCCTGCCTGCCCTGATCTCTGGGTTCGCGGGTGCGTAGATTGGGGAATCTGCGTGCCCACACCGAGCGACCCAAGAGAAGACGGTAGCACACATGTGGTCACGCGCTGCCGTGGGACGCTTTGGGGGATCCTTTACAATCCCCCCGAGGGGGTGACCGCTTTACAGTCACCCTCTCAGGGATGTGCCTATAGGCGTGGCACCAGCGGGCGGCTCTAGTGTGATCATACGAGGACCTGGAGCCTCTCTTAGGTGCCGAAGATGACCGCTCCAGTGGTTTCAGCCGGTAGGAGTATATATACCCCTTCGCCCTTGCCCGGGGCGAAGGAAGTTCATGAAGAATTTCCACTGGGCACCAATAAAAAAAAAGGTAGGTACCACCGCAGTCTAGAGGGGGTCACCGCTTTACAGTCATCTCTGAGATTGGTGAAAAGCGTGGCACCAATGAGCGTCTCTAGATGGAGATTTTTCGAGTTCTTCGAGCCCTCCCTTTCGGTGCCGAAGACGACTGCTTCGGTTGTTTTAGCCGGAGGAGTCCAGCATACCCCCTCCACCCTTTCCCCGGGGTGGTGCAAGTACAAGAAGTATATCCACCGGGCTGCCAATAAAATAAAAAACACAAAATATATTTAAAAACGTTGCTCTGATTTAGGATTTCTCCTGTGTCGTTACCCCCGGCTAGAGGTAAGAAGAAGGACACCATGGGGTTTTAGCCGGTTTGAGCCCGGGATGCCCCTCCACCCAAGGCGGAGGTAGTCCAAGTAAACTACACGTTTACTATTACCTATCGAATGTGAAAAGCAACTCGTACTAGGGGTACAGGTTGTGCTCACGTATTAAAAAATACATTTTAAGTCTCTTTGTATAAAGTGGAGATTCACACCATACAGGGCTGACGCAGCTATTGATGTTGTTTGAACTCCACATATCCTCAAAGATAAATCACCTGTCATTATAATACATAAAGGAATCTCAAAACTCTGCACTCTCCTAGAAGTTACAATTTAAATAGCGTATCATTGTATTTACGTATCACAGACGATCATATACATACACTTCTTCCGCATAGCTGCGCCTGCGCCGGTATTTTAATGAGCTTTTTTAACACCGCATTCTATCGGAATATGTTTCTTACGCGTTTTATGCATCGATTTATCGGGTAGATTGATGTTTGGATAATATACCTATATGTGGTTATTGTCATTGTGCTGTAAACTTAGATGACGTTAAAGACGCAGACATTTTATAGGTTATAGAGCCGACGTTGTTCAATCGAATCGATGTGAGAGACAGCTGCTTTCTAATCACGCCTTTATTAGCTTGGTATGTATCTATGTAACGTAATGATTTAAATCGATTTTCATCCCTTTTAAAACGTCGGATTGAATTGAAACTTTGCCCACTAAACAAGGACTGATGACAATGCAACTTCGTTCTAAAAAAAAACAAGAAAAAACACATTTTTGTAGTTAGCCGCTCTAAATAACAGAAAACAAATATTAGTTTGAAAAACAAAAAAAACACGCTTTTGTACAATAACGAACTAAAACGTAGAAAATAATTTTCAATCAATTTAAAATAAGAATAGAGTCATTTTAAAATAAGAGAGTGTTAACAAAAAATATGTTTTATTGTAAAAAAGCGTGCGGTGCTTGAAGTCAATTGTTGTAAATATTTTTGTGAATATTTGTAAAAGTTGTCATCATGAAAATATCTTATAAAGCACATTAAACAAACAATATTAACATAGGCCTCAAACATAACAAAAGCCTCCCCCATAAGACGGGTTACATGTCGTGTGTCGTCATTTTGGGGGTGAATTTGCCAATACTCACCACGCTTGGCAGGCGGGTTGGTGAGCGCAGTATAGCTACCGTTTCACAGAAGGGACGCTGCTGTCCATCCCTCTGGTTTAGATTCCCTTAGTCGCCTTTTACGACATCCACGGGAGGAGATGGAGTGATGCTATATTATTAATCCGGCCACTACACGGTATAGTTACCTATATAATAGTGAAACGCATTTATAACGTTATTCTTTTTATTTTAAAAAACGTTGTCCCACACTAGGATTTCTCCTGTGTCGTGGGTGCGTTTAAAAATACAAATGCCACACACAAAAACCCAGACCAGAAACAACCTGCAAGTCATACAAATATTTGTTCCGTGCGGGAATCGAACCCGCGACCCCGAGCGCAGCAGCCGACTGTATCACCAACTGTGCCGTCATTATATGATGTCCTTTAGGTAAAACAACTGTGAGATGTGCCTATAGGCGTGGCACCAGTGGGCTCTAGCGTGATCATACGAGGACCTGGAGCCACCCTTCGGTGCCGACGATGACCGCCCCAGTGGTTTTAGCCGGTAGGAGTCCGGCATGCCCATTTGTACTTCCCCGGGGCGGAGGAAGTTATAGAATTTCCACTGGGTTCAGTAAAGAAACGAGAGAGTGTTTACCGATAAACGATAATTGGAAGATTTGTATGTACGAATATTTGTTCCGTGCTGGAATAAAACATACGACATCTGACTCCAGATAAGGGATAGGTTATTTGACGGCACGGTTGGTGCAGTGGCTGATGCAGTCGGCTGCTGCGCTCCGGGTCGTGGGTTCGATTTCCGCACGGAACAAATATTTGTATGATCTGCAGGTAGTTGTTCCGGGTCTGGGTGTATTGTATATGGAAAAACAAAATTATTAAGAATATAAGTACTACTCTATCTCCTCCCGTGGATGTCGTAAAAGGTGACTAAGGGACTCTAAACCAGAAGGATGGGGAGCATCGTCCCTTCTGAGGAACAGTAGCTACATTGCGCTCACTAATCCGCCTACCGAGTGTGGAGCAGCAGCCATTCTGCGCTCGCCAATCTAAGTGTGATGAGTACTGGCAAATTCCCCCCAAAATGACGACATACAGAATGTATCGTTGTAGAAATCTAAGGGGAGGCTTTTGTCCAGCAGTGGACATGCTTCGGATGATATAATGGTGATGAATCCAACTCTTACCCGTTATAAAATACGCATTTCAATAAAGGATGAATAGAAAAAAAGTGACTTTGTTGCGGGGTAAATATTTAGTTATAATCTGTGGTTCAAGCTACGCTACAATGTTCAGGTTTATGTTTAAGGAATGTTCTACATTTACAGCTTATGATCGTGGTTAATAAAGACATCTTGCGAAGTACCAAGGTAAAATATTTATTGATATGGTCGGGTATTTCTCGCTCATTAAAGACCTTGATCAGCCAGCAACAGAGCAGTAACATAACTCCTATAACCATCCACTTGCTTAAATAGTATAAATAATACACAAAGCTGACTCTTTACTAATTTAACCATTTATGAGGAAGTTATCATTTTAATTATTTATTTTATAAAAACGTTGCCCCGCTTTAGGGTTTCCCCTGTGTCGTGGGTGCGTTTTACAGACATGAATTCCACACACAATACCTACACTGGGTGTATTGTATGTAAATTCATTCACACGGAACAACTACCTGCAGATCATACAAATATTTGTTCCGTATGGGAATCGAACCCACGACCCGGAGCGCAGCAGCCGACTATATCTGCCACTGCACCAACCGTGCCGGCAAATTCGCCTGGTGGTAAGCGTTATACCAGCCCATAACAGTTGTAATGCTACCCAGGACTATCCCTGCGTGTGGGATATTCATTGGGATAAGGAATAGAAAGGAAAAAGGAAGGAAAGGATCACTTTGTCTCAAGGTGACGTGTGCATTGCAGAAATTACTGAATTTCACTAGCTCTAGTGGCCTTCTAACAGCCGGACCACAGTAAAGTTTAAGCACTATTGCTTAGCGGCGAATATCTGCTGATATATACTGCGGTGGTACCTACCTTTTTTATTGGTGCCCAGTGGAAATTCTACATGAACTTCCTTCGCCCCGGGGAAGGGCGAAGGGGTATTCCGTACAACTACCGGCTGAAACCACTGGAGCGGTCATCTTCGGCACCGACCTAGCCTATTTCTATTACGTAATTTCCAACAGTCCGTGTGGTGAGAATATAGCACCACTCCATCTCCTCCCGTGGATATCGTAAGTGGCAACTAAGGGGCTCTAAGAGATGGGCAGCAGCTTCCCTTTCGCTCACCGACCCGCCTGCCAAGCGTGGTAAGTATAAGCAAATCCCCTCCTCCAAATGATGACACAATTGTGGAATTCATCTGGGAAGTGCTCTGTTAAGCAGTGGACTTCCTTTGGCTGATTGAAGATGAGGAACTTCTAACAAGTTTCACTTTCATGATAACTGTAAATACTTGTAAAGCTTGTTAGTTTTTATTTTATGCATAATTAAATTTGTGTTTGGTATGTGTAGCCAGTTATTAGAGCAGAACATGGCGTTGAGAAACACAGCGAAGAATTTAAATGAGGCTCTTTTAGGTCATTCAGTCGTAGTTTGTTGGGTATTAAACATACATAGCATTGCGTTGGTACATAACATATATTCCGAGCTAGTTGATCTATAAAGAAATCAACGACTTGAGTAGGTGTACGAAATGTAATTGCCTTGTGACGATTAAATTAAGCGACATCTATATAGAATGTAGTTAAATAAGTACTTAAAATGTAACTAGATAAATAAATAAAATCTATTCGTAAATGTGGACAATGTTTGAGAAAAGAAGAATGAAGAAGATTACAACGTGCATCGAAATAGTTTTTGATCATAATTGTACGGTAGATTATACAACTATTTTAAAATCTGTAACGAAGCCCCTAGTCATCCTTATGTTTTGTTTTATTTTTTTATTGATCCGGTGGAAATACGCCATGTACTTCCTCCACCCCGGGAAAGGGTGGAGGGCGTGCCGGACTCCTACCAGCTAAAACCACCGGAGAGGTCATCTTCGGCACCGAAGGGAGGTTCCAACAACTCGAATAATCTACTCATTAGTGCCACGCCTTTAGGAACATCTCGGAGGGGATGACTGTAAAGCGGTCCTCTAACGGAGGGTAGGCGACTGTAAAAAGGCCACCTCCCCAGGGATCTTTCGGGGGGATTGTAAAGGATTCCCCCGACGCTATGCGCTGTGTTGCGCACACGGCGGCACGTGACCACATGCACACCGCCGTCTTCCCCGGGGTCACTGGGTATGAGCACGTAGATTTCCCAATAGGCGCGCTCGCGATCCCCAAGGCGGGGGGGGGGGCATATAAAGACGACAGGGGGCTCAGTGGTGTTGGACACGGGCGCCTAAGTCACCCTGCGACCACGAATGCTGCAAAGTATTCCCAACGTAAGGAAGAACAAAAATCTGTTATATACGAGATCCAATCCATTAAAGGAATAATTGTAGCGTAATCCATTTAAAATGTGTGTTATTTTAATGCATCAAACTTGTAAATAAAAACAAAGTCGTTACTTGGATTATGACTCCACATATACTCAAGTCGTTGCTTTTATATACAATGAAGATTTTTTGTTAGTGGTCAAAAGGCTTAGTTAAGATTTTGTTATTTAGATTCTGATCTAGCGTTTTACCAAATTAGGCCTACGTTTGGACATAGTCTTGAAGGGTCCTGAATCTGATTATATGTAGTCCAAAAGGGTCCTGAAGTGTGATAAGATACATTCCTGAAGGTAGGCTATCTCAAAACATATAGCTATAATACCACTATCGCATGTTAGAATGGACCAACGTTATTATAAACGGTGTGTGAGTGCGTCTCTCTAATAAAGGTTCGGAAACGCATTAGTATCATCTCTGGTGTAGCGTATGTTTGTGGGTGGAGGTGATTGCTTACCTTCAGGTATGCCGCATGCTCGTTTGTCCACATTGATTTTAGCGATAAGTACAATAAAGTCTAATATACTCTGCTCTATGTTCAGCCTTTGTAGATTCCATCATGTTAGTTTTATTACCAGAGTCTAAAACATCTACTTCCGAACATGGAGCTCCCCAACCGCTATAGTGCACAGCTGTGCGAGAATATTGATAACCTATGCTAGTAAACGGAATAGTGACCGCACTTTTTTTAATATCGAGAAGAGAGGATACCCAACATCTTGAGTCGCCATTCATCAAGACATCCAAAGAGGGAGGTGGTCATATCGATAATTAAATATCGAGGAATTATTCACTTCGAAATAACAGCTTGCACAATTACCGTTGTCAAATACTTAAGTGTTTTCATTGTTCGTAGTCGTCGGTCGCAGAAACTGAGTGTACATAGAGAACAATGTAAACTCATCTTAAAGAAACAAAGACTCGACCGTTATAAGTTATGTACTTGCTGCATCGACTTGCTGTTGATTTTGAAGCGTGTTTTCTAAGGTTAAAACACGGTTCATTTGTTCATGGTTTGTTTTGTGTGCTGAGAAGAGTTGATATGTTTTTTAACAAGGAGAGTTAAATTACTTTGCACACAAAATTTACTATTATATTAATATGGATATTTATTGTATATGTTACGGTTAAAGATATCGTGAATTCAAACATTAGCCAATTAATGTTGCGTGTAGATTTGATCGTTGGCTGATGTTCTTTTATGATAAATGGTTTCATCTTTAACCCATTAAACTTAAATTAACCGAAACATTATGGCTATATAAGTAAGTATTAGATAAATCATATGAAAACCCGATTTTAGTTAGAACGCGCCAAAAATATATATATACAAGAATTTCAGCTAAAACTGGTTTTTAACTAAATTGGGTTTTCACCATTTAATCTTCTAAGGCGGATCCGACTCGGAGACCTGTTTAAAAATGTAAAATCAAATAAGCCTTCTAAAGAAACCTTACTTTAAAATGCATATTCCCTTTATAATTTCATTTTACATTATTAGCCAGTACGGTACACTTAACTTTAACCGAGTTCAGCCGTTTAAAGGTGAGATTATACAACATAAGCCAACGATCTAATGTAAACTTAACATTAACCTTAAGTAAGAACTTAACTGTTGTTATGTGTGGTGTCCGGATTAAGAATATAGCACTACTCTATCTCCTCCAATAGATGTCGTAAAAAACGACTAGCGGACTCTAAACCAGAGGGATGGGTAGCAGCGTGTCTTCTGTGGAAAAGTAGTGATACTGCGCTCAACAACCCGCCTGCCAAGCGTGGTGGGTACAGGCAAATTCCCCCAAAATGACGACACAATTGTCAAAGTCATGGAGGAGGCCTATGTCCAGCAGTGGGCGTCCTATGGCTGAAATGACGAAAAACTTAACATAATCTTAAATTTCTATTCACACCTAACTCTCATCATCGTATCAGCCAAGAGACGTCCACTGCTGAACAAAGGATCCCATACAGGCCACCCCATAGATTTTCACAATTGTGTCGTCATTTTTGGGGGAATTTGCCTGTACTCCCCCACGCTTGGCAGGCGGGTTGGTGAGCGCAGTATGGCTACTGTTCCACAGAAGGGATGCTGCTGCCCATACCTCTGGCTTAGAGTACCTTAGTCGCCTTTTACGACATCCACGAGAGGAGGGGAAGTGGCACTATATTCTTAATAAAAAAAATGATGCAGCACGTAGGTATATATAATGAATGAAGTAGATGCGACAAATTTCCGTAAGCTATTTCGATTCAACGTAGTATATAAGTAAACAGTATGCCACCACCCCATCTCCTCCCACGGGTGCCGTAAAGGTCGACTAAGAGATTAGCCGGAGGATGGGCAGCAGCGTCTTTCGAGTGCATTAACAACTCAACTGCGATCGCCAACCCGTCTGCCAAGCATGGTGATTATGACAAAACCCCGCAACGAGCCCACAACACATCCATATCGGTCGTTGTGGAGATCTTTGGGGCAGGTCTGTGTCCAGCAGTGGACTTCATTCGGCCGAAATGATGAAAAAGAAACCTTGATTTCTTACATTTTATACTTCAGTGGCGAAAGGCTCAGCATTATGTTTGGTATCAATATAGTAGCACTGACCACTAACGCTGATTTTCAGTTGTAACCCACGAGTGCCTACGCTCGAATACACCCAACAAGTTTTGTGTTATGCATAGTCAATCACATTACATTGTATAAATAATTCAATGTATACATGTGTTAAATGTGTAAAAATTATTATAAGTCATAGTCTGTAACAGTACCGCTTTCAGTCCCTGAAATAAATTGAAGTTTGAAAATTGAAACAAACCTTTTATCAATGATGGTTGTAAAATTTGAATACGGAAGTGTTTGTCATGGCTGCCTACCATTTCGATGACATTGTAAACAGTGAACGCCCCTACTGTTCGCCAATATCGACGACGTGTGACGAGTCACAGCCTTGTGGTTGCGCCGTTAGATTGCCGCCATAGAGAAGTTAGAGTTCGAGCCTACTATACTACTAAACCTCTTTGTGTATCTTGTATATGAATTTTTAGACAACGTACATTCATTCAAGAATAAAAACCATACTGCCCATTCTAATGAAACCTTAAACCTGTCATATAGTGTTGTTGCAGTCACAGCCGATTATTTAGTAAAAAGTTTACCGGACTTATTAACAATCGTAAGATTCCTAGATGATTTAATTCTTGAAATCAAAGGCCCGAAAACAGTGATAGAAAGCGGTCATTCAGAGGTTGAAAACCTCTCTATAAGAAGATAAAAAGTATTTTTATTCATATAAAACAATTTCCAGGCACCCATGAATAGTCAGAATTTTGTTGCCGCGTTCCAAGATGTAGATTTCCAATGGAGGAGAACTGGCAAGAAAGTCCATGGTTAGGTACACATTATTCCTAACTAACTATGGAACAAAACTTGAATAAAGAAAAATTGAATTGTAATAACTTACATTTATATGTAAAGAGCCTTTTATACCTTCGCTGAATCCAGGCTCGTTAATGATTATATTGTCTTCTATACAGCGTAATAAAAACCTTATATTTTAAATGTAATCAATACGTGAAAATAACTCCCGGCTATAAAACTATACAACGTAATATTTACCACAAGATGTGGACCTAAAGGCTCCAACATTTCATATTTGTTCTACAATTAACAAACACATCTTACAATGTTTGTTCTGGCCTCACCACCAGGCAACTTAGCGATCTTCAGTATGTAGGTACACACGCGCTAACTGTACTGTTTTGAAGTCGGCAGTCATGTAATACTAATGCTTGGAAAGCAAGATAATGATTCTGATTTAAATTAAAAACATGAAAGAAATTTAAAAAGTGAGCAGTGTTTAAGCGAAGTAATTATACTTGTTAAATTACTAGTGACTCTTAAGAAAACGTTTAAAGAGGTTACGATACGTGCCATATTTATAAAAGATAATGCAACTTACCGTGTTAAGCTTGCGGTTAAATCATGATTCGCATAAAGTTGGTAGAGCCCAAAGTCCAAACAAGCCATTTTTAAACCAATGAAATAAAAAAAGACCTCTCACCCGTTTCCTCAGATTATTTAGTTTCTCTATGTTCAGTTTTATTTTAGTTTACAAAAACGTAAAACCATAGCAGTTATATGTTTTCTAAATGATATTCGCATAGCGCCGTGTGGTGCCGGCTAAGAGTGCTGTGTGGTGCCGGCTAAGAATACCACCACCCCATCTCATCCCGGGGGTGAGGTAAAAGGCGACTATGAGATTAGCCGAAGGCAGCAGCGTCCTTCGAGTACAATTATAACACAACTGCGATCGCCAACCCGTCTGCCAATCGTGGCGATTATGGCAATACCCCCCAATGAGCACACAACACAAACTCATTCCAGTCGTTGTGGCAATCTTTGGGGGAGGCTTCTGTCCAGCAGTGGACGTTTTTCGGCTTAAATGATGATTCGCATCTCATATACAAATAACACATTTAATACATATATTTAATTTATTTAAAATATTCAAATTGTCTACTTTAACCTTATAATAGGCCAATAAATATTTCCTAACCCATAATATTACAAATACATAACGACGACTCTTTTATAGAATCACGTTTGAAGTTGACGTTATGAAATAGTTATGCAAAAACGCTTTTTGTTACACAGAGCACGGATGGAATGTGTGCGTGTTTGTGAATACATAAAGTATTCGTCATTGTACGGTATTGAAGTTTAGATATTGGTAAATAAATAAAAAGGGATACATATTTCATGTTCAGTCTTCCAAACTGAAGACGGCACGTTTGGTGGCTGATACAGTTGGCTGCTGCGCTACGGGTCGAGGGTTCGATTCCCGCACGCAACAGAAATTTTGTCTTGACTATGTATTTGAGTGTTGTGCAGTCGAACTTCTTGACTATAAAACTATTATTATCTGTGTGTACAGACATACCTACACAAAATAATATTTACCTATACGTTCTTCAACAGACTAGAAAAACTTCTGATTTATCTTGCTAAATTTAATTGTAAAAACATATTAATTGCGGGTGATTGTAATATAGATGTTCTAAAAACAATAATGTTACCTTAGATTTTGAATGTCTATTATTAAATTATAATCTTAAGTTAGCACTTTATGAACCGACGAGAATCGCCAGTCGAACTTGTATTGACAATTTTGCACATAATTTTATTAAAAGGTGTAAAGGCGAATTTTTTTTAATTCGGTCTATCTGATCAAACTGCCCAATGAATTAAAATACCAATTAAAAAAACATTGACATTAAATTTTTGTGCACCTTAAAAAGAGATTATAGTTCAGAAGTCAGGGTCTGGGTGTATTGTGTGTGGAATTAATGTATATAAACGCACCCACGACACAGGATAAATCATAGTGCGGGACAACGTTTAAAAAATAAATAAAATAGTATATATATATATATATATTATTAGAAATTCAGTTGGTAAACAATGTTACAAAAAATGTGAAGATTAGTCCAACAAGTTAAAGTTCCTGATAAAGGGTCATCATATTATTTCTTTATAATTGCATGTAAGTACAGAATAGGATTACCGATTATTACTAAACATGAACTTAAAAAACACAACCGATTTCTAAAGCCCAATATGGCAGTTAACTTTTATTACAGTTCTTGTGTCGTACATAAACAAACAAATAAAAAATCTGACCTTAGGCTGGTGGTAACCTAATTTACAATTCACAGCAGACACGCAACATTAGACGAGTTCAAACCAACACAATAAAATGCCCACAACTCGTGTGCTTTTAGCCGACATAAATAAAAGTTCAAAATGTTAAATTTACAACTTAATTGGCGTCACGGTACGGTATCGATTAAGAGTTACGATGTTTGTGTTTAAATTACATTAAATTTATAGCCTACTTTATGTGTTTTAGTGATATATCTAATAAAAACATCGGTATCGTACAAATGAATTTTTTCCCATGTCTATTTCGTGTTTTTATTCAAGCGTTATTTATGCCGATTATTGACAGGATTAAATTTGCCTAAATTATTAATTACCTTCCAATACATTCTTTGAATTCTTATTAATGCGCTCGAGTAGTAGACAGATATAGTTTTTACTTATCGAAGCATGGGTAATATTCGTACTATATAGAGGGTACTGTGTCTCAGTTATATGATACGACAGGTAAAGGGTAAACTGCTCTTATCCTAGAGTATCGTGTTTGTCATAAGAACTAGTGATGCAACGAATACTTCTTTATCGAATACTGATCTTACTATCCGTGTGGTGGCCGGATTCAGAATATAGCACCACTCCATCTCCTCCCGTGGGTGTCGTAAAACGTGACTAAGGGACTCTCAACCAGAGGGATGGGCAGTAGCGCCCCTTCTGTCGTACAGCAGCCATTCTGCCCTGGAATTTACCTGTACAGGTACACAAAATAACGACACACCGCATGCAACTGGTCGTCGTGGACATCTATGGGGGAGGCCTTTGTTCAACAGTGGACGTCCTTTGGCTGATATGATGAAGTCTAGCTCTACTATTCGGCGAACTATGATTAATTAATCGTATATAATAACATAGCAAAAACTACAACACGACAATAATGTTTTGAAAATATAGTATTTAGCAGTATTTAGATGTGATAATCATCATTTTATCAGCCAAAGATCTTCCATTACTGAACAGAGACCTTGCTGTAGATTTCCACAACTGTCATAATTTCGGGGAGAATTTGCCAATACTCACCACGCTTGGCAGCCGAGTTGGTAAGGGCAGTGTGGTTAACGTTGCACAGAAGGGACGCTGCTGCCCATCCCTCTGGTTTAGAGTCCCTTAGTCGTCTTATACGACATCCACAGCAGGAGATGAAATGGTGCTGTATTCTTAATACGGACACAACTAACTGACTATATAATGAAATGAAAGTCAAATCTATACAAATAAATAAAATTGAAGTGTCTGTTTGTAATGTCAAAATAACAGCATTTTACTTAATGCCATATGCAAAGTATAAACGGTACCTATAACAAAAAAAACAATTTTTAAATTTTTTGTCTATCTGTCTGTTTGTTCCGGGTAATCTCCTAAACGGCTAGACTGATTTTGACGGGACTTTCACTGGCAGATAGCTGATGTTATAAGGAATAACTTAGACTTCTTTTATTTTAGAATAATGATTAGGGCACCGCGCAAAAAAATAAAACCCTTGAAATCCAATATGTATAGTCTATGTCAAGTGTCTATGTCGAAGTACTCTAAATTTCTTTTAAATTAAACGCGGGTGAAACCGCGGGTCCCAGCTAGTTTAAAATAAAAATCATCAGTTGGATTCTACTTAGACGAATAATAAAATATGTCATGAATTTTGTCCATACTAGATTACTTATTGGCGAAACGGGAATCCTCCTTTGTCGATACATCAGTACGGGTACCAAAAATTAAAAATCAAATTCAGAAAGCAGTAGCTTAAAACACATTAAGATTAATTAAAACACCTTATGATAAATATTCAGAGGTCATTTACGATACAGCAGCAAATTAGACGGCTGTTGTCATAATAGCAAAATTGTAGGTAGAAAAACTAAGAGATATCTATACATTGAAAACTCCGAATTACAAAAAGCTTCTTATAATCATAACTGGGTTGAAATTCTAAAAGAGAAACTAGACATTTTTGAGAGTGATTTTGGGCGCACGCTAGAGTATTAAAGTATCGCTCGCTCGCTCAATGTTTCTACTCGTTAATTACTCGCCGGAGAGTGTGTTACAACTAGGGCTGCCAGAGGCTTGGAGACGTATTAACTAAAAACATATATCTAGTATATATGAGTTATATTCAGCAAGTAGGTTTCTAGAAAGTCTTTCATTTGCCAATAAATCAAGATGAATTATTTAGATACTATATAACATTTACTTTTCTTTACTTGAGAAGATAACAAATAAATATCTACATATTCTCTAAATTCGACGGCACGGTTGGTGCAGTGGATGATACAGCCGGCTGCTGCGCTCCGGGTCGTGGGTTCGATTCCCGCACGGAACAAATATTTGTATGATCTGCAGGTAGTTGTTCCGGGTCTGGGTGTATTGTGTGTGGAATTCATGTATGTAAACGCACCCACGACACAGGAGAAATCCTGTGGGGTGTGTGGGGCAACGTTTTTTCACAAAATAAAATGATATGAATGATAAGACGCCAGTAAAAACAACTGTTCAGTCTTTTCATAAAGTAGCAAATGTTTACAAACAATATCTATGTACCCCTTTCTTTTTCTCATGGAACCCCTCCGCTCCGTAGGTAGAAGGGCATACCGGCTAGAACTCTACGGTGTTCTTCCTAAACCTTTTTTGTTTTTATTGTTCCCCAGTGGAACTTTATCATCAACTTCCTGCGCCCCGGGGAAGAGCGTAGGGGTATGGCTCCTACCAACTAAAACCACTGGTGCGGTCATCTTCGGTGCCGAAGGCAAGTTCCAGGTCCTCGTAAGACCACACTAGAGCCATCCATTGGTGCTACGCTTTTAGGCATATCTCGGAGAGAATGACTGTAAAGCGGTCACTGCCTCTAGCGGAGGGCAGGCGACTGTAAAAAGGCCGCCCCCCAGGCTCGCTGTTCATATATGTAAACATAGCGAATAAAATAATTCAAAATTTATAATTCATGAAATATAAACTGTGTTAGGCAACCCTACCACCTGCATACATAGGTGGGAAGAGATTTAACTGTTTGTGTGTCGGAATGTGGTCCAGATATTAATGACTTAAATGTTTTATTTATAATTATTATAAAGCTTAGCGTCTGCTTCGGCAGTTTATTTGTGTGTGTAGTGTAGTAGGCACAGCTGTGTTTTTGCGTTCCTAAGTTTTATTCCTGGTTCGATTAAAATGCTAATTGCAATTTCCTTGGATTAGTTAACGTCCACGGTAAAGAAATGTCGTGTTCGTTAACTATATGACGATACATCAGTAAGTATAAAAGCGGCTTCAGACAATTTCATATAAGACACTGCTGCGTCGTTATCGGGGAAATTTGAATGAAGCGCACAGTTATTTTTGTGAGTCCTGTGCACAATTGAGGCCCTCGAGGCATTACTTAACGCTGTATCAAGTAGTAACTATTGTTGCATCTAACATTGTACTGGTATAAATCTCATTGTATCATCATATAAAGTGGACGAAGCGAAACAAGTATGTAAGGATCGTAGCAAGTGAAAAGAAGTGGTCTCTGCCTACCCCTACGGGAGAGAGGCGTGATTATATGTATGTATGTATCATCATATCAGACAAAAACGTCCACTGCTGAACAAGACCTCCCCCATAGATTTCCACAATTGTGTCGTCATATGGGGGGTATTTGCCAATACTCACCACGCTTGGCAGGTGGTTGGTGAGCGCACTGTTGTACTGTTTCACAAAAAGGACGCTGGAACCCATCCGGTTTAGAGTTCCTTAGTCACTTTTTACGACATCCACGGGAGGAGATGGAGTGGTGCTACATTCTTAATCCGGACACCACACGGACTTCTGTCGCTATTGTAGCGGGAATTCGCTAATACTCACCACGCTTGGCAGGCGGGTTATAATAGAGCGCAGAATGGCTGGTGTTCCACAGAAGAGACGCTGCTGGTCATCTTTTATCTATCTATCTGGCTTAATGCTATTAGTCGCCCTTTGCACCATCAACGGAAGGAGATGGAGTGGTGCTGTATTCTAAATCCGGATACCACACGAACTTAATGTCTCCATTTGAACAGTTTTCATATCATCCAATTTGGGTACACATTATCAAAACATCCATTAATCAGCTTACCACAGATTACCTGACTGTTACGTATACGGCGACCACACGCGACCACATTAGCTCACATAACACACACTCGGCATATGGCCCGTAACGGTACATCACTAGTAACATATGGCAACGTGTGGTAAACGCCGACTGTGTTCGTGGGCGAACAGCATTGTTTCAGAGATTTATCACAACGCCGCTTTTGGAAAGCTTGAGTTTTAGTATAATTATGTACCCATAGCTATATGGTTTGTGTTTGTGAAAGTATACATGTAACTGTCTATAGGTGTTTAACTATCTCTAAGGCCCGTGTATTTTTAATTAAAGCTCAAGTAGACCTTGAGGCCCACCGTGTGGTGCCGGCTACGAATACCACCAATCCATCTCATCCCGTGGGTGTCGTAAAAGGCGACTATGGGATTAGCCGGAGGATGGGCAGCAGCTTCCTTCCAGTGTATTAACGACTCAACTGCGATTGCCAACCCGCCTGCCAAGCATGGCAAAACCCTCAATGAGCACACAACACATCCATATCAGTTGTTGTGGTGATCTTTGGAGAAGGCCTATATCCAGCAGTGGACTTTATTCGGTCAAAATATGGAGACCTTGAGTCAAGATTACATCGATTGAATATAAATTCTAGAATTATTAGTTATTACGAAGGGTTCATATTTGATTAACGCAATCTAGACTCGGAGTTTTACTTGAGTTTTGATTCTCGCTTTGTAGTACGGGTCTTATGGCCGAATACTGAAACTCCACTTAATATTAAATCTCGTTTAATTCTTTGAGACGCCTTATTACCGAAAACCAGCGTATGTAGTAGTAGTAGTAACCACCTAAAGGATGTATGGATGTTTGAGCTTAGAGAGTTGCACCCCTGTAGTGCAATTCCCTAAGCTCAAACATCCATACATCATTGAAAACAGAATTGAAATAACGCTGAAAAACCAATCTGGTATACGCTAAGACATGATTGAAGCTATTCATGGATACGTTGCAGACGGTTAGTCATTAGGACGAGTCTTAGCGAACACCAAAATTGGGTTGTCACCAATATTTAAATTCTGTAGTCAAGGATGCATGGATGTTTGAGCTTAGAGAATTACACAGTTGTATTCAAGGATGTTTGAGCTTAAGGAATTGCACCCCTGTATTCAAGGATGTACGGATGTTTGATCTGAAGGAATTGCACCCCTGAACATGGGCCTCCCAATGATCGCTACAATGAGCGGTCACAGGGAATATTGCCACCTATTGTCACAGGCTTGGCAGGCGGAATGGTGATCGCTGTATGCTGTTTTTAGCACACGTGAGGATAATGCTGCCCATCTTCTTGATATCAACCCTTAGTCGCCTTTTTTGTACGGCACGGTTGGTGCAGTGACTGATACAGTCGGCTGCGCTCTAGGCCGCGGGTTCGATTCCCGTACGGAACTAATATTTCTGGTGAATAGGTCTGGGTGTATTGTGTGTCGAATTTTATCGAAACAAGATGTGGGGCAAGGATTAAAAAAACAAATGTACCACACCTGTGCAGGGGTTGGTTTATTTATACCATCGAGATGATCATAAGAATAGTTTTTGGCTCTATGGTGGGTACAGTTTGAACCATGCATGCCTCGATAGCCAAGTTTTACATGTAGCGAGCGAAAACTTCTGCTTTACATACTAACTTACTGCAATTGAAGACTTTAATTAAAAGAAAGAAAAAAATGGTCTTGTACAGCAAACCAAGATAGCAAAATAACAATCGGCACATTGAAAATCTATACAAATAAATAAAATTGAAGTGTCTGTTTGTAATGTCAATATAACAGCTTTTGAATTCATATGTATATACGGTACCTACAACAAAAAAACGATTTTTAATTTTTGTCTGTCTGTCTGTTTGTTCCCGCTAATCTCCGAAACGGCGGGCCCGATTTCTACGGGCAGATAGCTGATGTTATAAGGGATATCTTAGGCTACTATTATTAGGTTAGAAATCCAATGTATATGCATAAAATATGTCAAGTGTCTATGCCAAAGTACTCTAAATTATATATAAATAATCCAATTTCATTTAATTTAAACGGCGGGTGAAACCGTGGATCACAGCTAGTATATAAACAAATAAAGGTTTCTGTACGAATCCAAAAATTTACTGAATCTCAGCACACGCTGCAATCACAAAGTGTTGCAACGCTGATTTTCAGATAGGACTTTAGACTTAGCCACGGACAACCACGAGCGCGTGGGCAGCCTAGCTATAGACATCAATTGACTAGAGCTCGTAAATGTCCCGACCGGGGACACCGCTATCACAGAATACCGTGCGGTGCGGCGTGACAATAACATTGTTGGTCAAGTGGACGTAAAAGGCTGGTGTTAGAAAGAAGAAAGAAAGAAAGTAATTTTATTTTTACACAGACAAGGACGCACTAAATATAGAAACAATGTATAAAATGTGAAAGTAAAAATTACATAATTAAATTAACACTAAATAAAAAAATACAAAAGTGTAATTGGCCGTACAGCTATATATATATCAAAGCGCAGCGCGGCGGTAGAACGCAAAACATGCGAGTGTACCGAGGACATTGCACTATCCAGCTAGGACAAAAAAAAATACAAGTTATTAAAAATAAAAAGCATCTGTCTGAAATAAAGAAAGATTAAAAAAAAAAGCATTTGTAATATGTTCACTGGTGTTTATCTATTTATGTTACGGATGTTTATGGCCGGCGGTGATTGCTTAGACTTTAGGCAGTATATATGCTCGTTTGCCATCCTATACCATAAAAAACATTGCCATATAGTAAAAAATTCAATTAGTAATGTAAAAAATAGTAATTTAAAATAAACATCCTTCAAGAACTCTACATTACTTTCAAACTCTTCCGAAAATCTCTTTAAAACTTACATCATAAAGAGCCTTCATCCACAGTAAATTATTTCATTGTTTTTTTTACACACATAATTAAACGGATATTATGATTACCAAGTTATACCATGTTTACTTTCTATTCTCTACGCAATCGTAAAGGTGCGTCCACATCGAAAGATCTCGGCGGTCTCACTGTTCGCCGATGATCACATTACAAAAGCGGTGCGATGGGAATATGTACATTTTAAATCAATTACCGTGTGGTGTGGGCTAAGAATACCACCAACCCATCTCATCCCGTAGGTGTCGTAAAGGCGATTATGAGATTAGCCGGAGGATGGGCAGCAGCGTCCTTCGAGTATATTTATAACTCAACCGCGATCGCAAACCCGCCTTCCAAGCGTGGCGATTATGGCAATTTCCTGAGCACACAACACATACCGGTCCTTGTGGCAATCTTTTGGGGAGCCTTCTGTCCAGCAGTGGACGTTTTTACGGCTGAAATGATGATGATGAAATCAACTAGATTTTCCAAGCCATTTGTCACCTAGGCAGCATCGTCATGAACGGGAGAGGGCTGTTCCCGCAGAGAAAGACCAGCAGGAAGAAAGCCGGGCAATAATCACCACGGTGCCCATGTCCACCACACCTGAGCGGATTGGGAAATCTGCATGCTCATACTGAGCGACCCCCGGTACGACGGCGGTGTGCACGTGGTCACAGCGACAGCACAGCGCACAGCGAGGCTTCGGAGGATCCTTTACAATACCCCAGTGATGTGAGTGTGTGTTCACCAGAGGGGAACACTTTACAGTAATTCCCTCCGAGATGTGCCTAAAGGCTAAAAGCAATGGGTGGCTCTAGGTGGAGATTTTTGAGTTCCTGGAGCCCCCTTCGGTGCCGCTGATGACCACTCGGATAATTTTTTTTAAACGTTGCCCCACACTAGGATTTCTCCTGTGTCGTGGGTTCGTTTACAGACACAAATTTCACATACAATACACCCAGACCCGGAACAACTACCTGCAGATCATACAAATATTTGTTCCGTGTGGGAATCGAACCCACGACCTGGAGCGCAGCAGCCGACTGTATCAGCCACTGCACCAACCCTGCCGTTTTAGCCGGTAGGAGTAATGCTCAAGTACATGAAGTATTTCCACCGGATTGATAACAAAACAGATAAGGCGACAGTGCCATACTGGCGAGAAGGTTGGCTCTATGGTCACTACATCGCCTGCTCTATGTAGTGATAACAGACAAAACATTAATTTTGGGATAGTAAGTATTCTTGAAACGATTCTAAATATGTTGAATATTATGAATGGTGATAGTAATTTAAAAACATACCCTTATGCATTGATTGTTCGTTGTTAGATTGACTTCCACTTCCTCAGAGTGACCTTTAACAATTCACTGAAAGGCAATACCGCTACTGCTTTTTATGCGTTTTTCTATTCATATTACTTTATTTGAGTTTTTTCGTTTGGTGTCCGGATTCCGTGTGGTGTCCGGATTAAGAATATAGCACCACTCTATCTCCTCCCGTGGATGTCGTAAAAGGCGACTAAGGGAATCTAAACCAGAGGGATGGGCAGCAGCGTACCTTCTGTGAAACGGTAGCCATACTGCGCTCACCAACCCGCCTGCCAAGCGTGGTGAGTATTGGCAAATACCCCCTAAAATGATGAAACAGTTGTGAAAATCTATGGGGGAGGCCTTTGTTCAGCAGTGGACGTATAAATGGCCGATATGACATTTGAGTTATTTATTGAGAATGAACATGAAAATTAACAGCTCCTGTTGAGGACCTGCACCAAGATTCGCAAACGCGGACGTGAGCCCGATGAACGCGAGCGGCCCGCGAGCCTTGCACGAGTTGCATCACAGTTGCATTAATATGCACGATGCGTGTGTTTAGCTTGCGTGGTTTGTGTGATCACCCTTATATGCGTAACCACTTATTCCAAATAATAAATCATAGTTGACCAGCAAATGAGATTCTGTATGATTTGTACACATAAAAAAACTACATTTGTACGCACCAAAAAAGGTTTATATAGTAATAAATAATGTATTAATAATATCTAGTATCTACGTATTCAATTACATGGTCACCGGACATGATTCGGTGCATGCTATGTACAATAATAATTAAGTTCGAACTACTTTTGGTAATGTTTTTGTATCGAATATAATTTAAGTTGGAATTATATCTTGAAATAATAGGTATTGGTAGCTAAGTAAATATGAGTGTTATATTAATGGTGCCTGAAGGCCATTGCCCAATGGCTACGAGGCCAACGCGAGGTCAAAATTACTTTTGTAAGTACACAATACATCCTATAATGCTACCGTACAATGATATTGTGTGATTCTACATTTTGCAACGGCGTTCCTAATCGCACGTTATCGTTCTGATTTGTTTGCGGGCTGAGAGGCTAGACCGAAAAAAGTGTAACAATGAAAAACGACACCAAAAACCGACATCTTCTTGCAGTGATTTTTGTCACACTTCCCGATCACTTAGGGAATTGGAACTTTTTGCAATCGATTCAGCTTGCCTTCAATTTTGAGAATATGAAAAAATAATTATAATTGTAGCGTTTAAATACCGTTTTTTATAAATATAAATATATATAAATATAAACAATCGAGTTCTTTATTCCCATTTTATGATTCGTTAGTTATTTTATACTGACTCTTTATTTAATCATTACTTAATATAAACACAAAAAAGATGTAGTGAAAGGAACTCCGAGTGTATATAAGACATCTCTCTCTTTTTTAAATTTCCGTGTGGTATCCGGACTATAGCACCACTCCATCTCCTCACGTGGTTGTCGTATAAGACGATTAACGGACTCTAAACCAGAGGGATGGGCAGCAGCGTCACTTCTGTGAAACAGTAGTCATACTGCGCTTACCAACCCGCCTGTCAAGCGTGGTGAATACTAACAAATTCCCCTCAAAATGACAGCACAATTGTGGAAATCTATGGGGGAGGCCTTTGTTCAGCAGTGGACGTTCCTTGGCTGATATGACGATGATGATAACTTTTTAAAAAGATGAGTCGCGGGTTCCGCCTTGACCAAGGCTTGGCTTTGCTTTTTAGTCTTATATCTGTACCAAATCAAAAGATTCATAAGTCAATTTATTTTTAATAATTTAAATAATCTTTGATTGATTATAGTCACTGCAAATACCGAAACACAGTATGTAAACCAGTAAAACGTGTTCTCGCTAACCTATAGTACTATATTCTCACAGAAATATATAATATACCTACTTATTACAAGTGGAAATCATTTTTCATTCATTAAATTTAAAGACCAACGTAAACATAGTTGCGTGTGTACAATCGTTCCAACAAAAGTAGATTAAAGACAACGTTGTAATTTTTTTAATAAATATTATACATTTCTCTTTTTTTCGTGTGTTACCTAACAACCGTCCGTATTCGTATATCTTGTATTCAATCAATAAGATTTGAGATCTGTGGATATTTAAAAATACGATATTTTAATTGAGCCTGGTAATTTTTGAGGTTAAGACTTTTCTATGCTTGCTTCATTTTATATTAACCCTATAGCTTTATATAAAAACAAATTATACTGTAATATATTCTTAGAGATTATACTCAAACGCTCATTCATAGGACTAATTTTCTCAACCCTATTCCGCCGCGAACAAGTAAAACCTAGGCAGGGTTCCATACAGCTTGATCGGCATTGTCTGATCGGTAGATAGCCCGGGGTCACGGGTTAATTGCGCCCCAGCCCGGCTATCTCTTTGCGGATCTCGTGCGAAGTATGGGAACACGAAGTTATGATCGATTGTTGTGGACAAAGAATGTGTAGAATGTGTGATTTTAATGGGTACAAAATCTAAAAGCTTATGAGCATTTCATACATAAATATGTGTTTAACTCAGTCTACAATATACCTACTTAATTACCGTAAGCGATGGGCGATGTTTATTAAAAATTATCGAATTACTCGATTGTTTCGTTTGTTCGATTACAATCGGTGTTAATCGATTGTTGGGCGTTCGTTATTCATCACTGCATACAATTGGGGATATAATATTTTCCGTCTATTTCAGTAAGTTCAGTGAAATTAGACGAACAGCAAACTTATTTTACATACTTTTTGTATTTGCTGGAATCCTAATTAACAATTACGGGCATGATTAAAATAATACATAGTACGTATTGTATTTAGTATATTTTAAACCTATGTATTTGACCGTATCTATAGTATGTAGATTTTTATGTATGTATATATTATTATTAAATTGATGTAATATATCTTTTTTGTACCTCTTTTCGATGCATTTCTTTTTTTTAAGTTCGCCTTGTGTAGCATCATTGTGCATAAAAGTATAAATAAATATTGTTAGACCCCATTTAGACGGAAGAGCTTTTTAAACGTCATATTATAGACTAGCTGGGACCCGCGGTTTCACCCGCGTTTAATTTAAAAGAAATTTAGAGTACTTCGACATAGACACTTGACATAGAATATATATTTTACATTTCAAGGGTTTTATCGTTTTCGCGCGGAACCCTAATTATTTTTCTAAAATCAAAGTAGCCTAAGTTATTCCTTATAACGTCAGCTATCTGCCAGTGAAAGTCCCGTCAAAATCGGTCCAGCCGTTTCGGAGATTACCCGGAACAAACAGACAGACAGACAGACAGACAAAAAATTTAAAAAATGGATTTTTGTTATAGGTACCGTATATACTTTCATATGCATTTAGTAAAAAGCTGTTATTTTGACATTACAAACAGACACTTCAATTTTATTTATTTGTATAGATTTACCCACATTTGTACTTGATTCTTCACTATCGTTCGATTGTTATTCGTGGAAGACGAATATATCGACAATCGAACACACGATTTCACAGTTGTCAATTTATCGATTTAACGTACCATGTATCGTATCGATCACAAAATCAGTGACTACTCGGACTAAATGCGTGCAAGATGACAGCTTTTGTGATTTATAAACATATCATGCTTGAATATACTTATTATTAAGTTAGATGCATCATTAACAGATATCGTTCAAGTGTAAATATTTTCAAACATCGTTTTACTTTTTCAGTATGAAAAGGGCTTCAAACTATGCATTATGGCCAGTTATAAAACCCTATGCACTAAATCATGAGAACAATAACAATCAATTGGAGTTAAGTACCCATAACTCACACAGGCACGCTAAAACAAAACTTGTCAGACTCGGACAAAAGTAAGAGCCAAATAAAAGCCACCAACTAAAGTCAGGAACAAACGACTTCAAAATAAAAGCACGCCGGTTTTGTTTTTAAAGTTTTAATTAATTGCTAGTACAATGGCGCCGCGATTTGATCGCAGCGGGCACTGCAGTCAATTCGTTTGATTGGAGAAAATAAATGATTTATTTAATGTCGGAGTTTTAAAAGTAATTGGGGTCTAGGGTTAAGAGTGAAAGAAGTAGACGATAAAAAGAGGGAAAACTAGAACTGAATAAGTCACTATATGTGAAATATAGCGTAGCGCTTAAGGAGCAAGACATTTTTTACGCTTAGTGCAAGATGCTCAGTACGCAAGTTTTTTTTTAAAATTTCACATCAAATTTATTTCCCCGATGCTTTCGAGGTCAGTTCAAATGCATAAATTCAAAACGGCGGATCCAATACACTACATGTCCCACGACACAGGCGAAATATTAGTGTGGAACATAGATTTTTTAAAGCGGGTAACTCATTTTGTTTTTCCTTCACCACCATTTCAGCCGAACAAAGTCCACTGCTGGATATGTCCGCCTACCCCAAAGTTCGCTATAACGACCGGTCTGAGTTTACGTTGTGGCACACAATATTGGGGGGTTTTGCCATAATCGCCACGCGTGGCAGGCGGGTTGGCGATTGCAGTTGAGTTGTTGTACTCGAAGTACGCTGCTGCCCATCCTCCGGCCAATGCCATAGTCACATTTTACGACACCCACGAGATGAGCTGCGTTGGTGCTATTCGTAGTAAAATTTATATATACTAAATGGCATAATTAAATTGACAACATGGCATATTATTGAAATGCCAATAAAAAAAGTAACTGCGGGTTGATGACCATAGCCCTCAAGTATCATCTTTTCTCTGCTGCGCATCTCTAACGTATTGACCATTTCATTCGGTGCTCTTGATTTCTTATAAAGGCTACATATTTACATACATAATGTATGCAAGTATATGATAGTTGAGTGGTAGAGCGGCTCTCTCCAAATCAAACAGAGAGTGCACACGATTTTAACGAACAAACTCTACACAATGGGCCTTTGAAATGATTGAGCTAATACAACCTTTATCAATAAATTTTAAACCTTAGTGCTTTATATTAAGTTTCTATTTCGCTGTGCAGTTTATACCCTTGTCTTAAACTTATGTTTGCAGTGGAATAAATAGTGTGGCCACGGAGTTGTATAGAAATGGAGTATTAATGAGTGCTCAATGAGAGCAGGGTATTTACTGCTACCGTCACCATTCCGAACCAGGCTGAACAACCAGAACCTTACTTACCATGAAGGCTAAATAGGCTAGAGCCTGGGGGGCCCGGGGCGACGAGATCTTTCGGAAACCAAAAAATCCTTACAATAGGAGAAGACGTCCCAGTTTCCACCCGTGGCGAGCTGTGGCGTTGAATAGTTCGGCCTAGTCCAAATCTAGAATGCCTTATTTAGAGTTTTTGCACTTTTTTGATCAGCGGTGCATCGATGTTCCGTGTGGTGTCCGTAATAAGAATACAGCACCACTCCATCTCCTCACGTGAATGTCGTGAATGGCGACTATCATCATCATTTCGGCTGAATCAAGTCCACTGCTGGACACAGGCCTCCCCCAAAGATCACTACAACAACCGATATGGGTGTGTTGTGTGCTCATTGGAGGGTTTTGCCATAATCGCCACGCTTGGCAGACGGGTTGGCGATCGCAGTTGAGTTGTTAATGTACTCGAAGGACGCTGCTGCCCATCCTTTATATGGGCTAATCCCATAGTCGCCTTTTACCCAAGGGATGAGAAGGGGTGGTGCTATTCGTAGCCAGCACCACACAGCACATGAAAGGCGACTACGGGATTCTAAACCAGAGGGATGGGCAGCAGCGTCCCTTCTGTGAAACGGTAGCCATACTGCGCTCAGCAATCCGCCTGCCAAGCGTGGTGAGTATTGGCAAATACCCCCCAAAAAGATAACACAATTGTGGAAATTTTTAGGGGAGGCCTTGGTTTAGCATTGGACTTCTTTTGGCTGGTATGATGTGAATATGACAAATGTGAAATCTGCAACATGGCTACATATTGCACTCACCAACCCGCCTGCCGAGCGTGGGGAGTACTGGAAAATACCCCCCAAAATGACACACGACATGGAACCGGTCGTCTTATGAGGGGAGCCTTTCGTTCAGTAGTGGACGTTTTTTGGGATGACATGAATAAATTATCTATACAAATAGATAAATTTGAAGTGTCTGTTTGTAATGTCAAAATAACAGATTTTTACATGCATATAAATTTTTCATGCATGCGTATATACGGTACCTACAACAATTTTTTTTTACTTTTTTGTTTGTCTGTCTGATTGTTCCCACTAATCTCCGAACGGGACTTTCACTGACAGATAGCTGAGGCTATAAGGAATAACTTCATCATCATTTCGACCGAATGAAGTCCACTGCTGGACACAGGCCTCTCCAAAAGATCACCACAACGACTGTTATGGATGTATTGTGGGCTCATTGGGGGGTTTTGCCATAATCATCAGGCTTGGCAGACGGGTTGGCGATCGCAGTTGGGTTGTTAATGTACTCGAAGGACGCTGCTCCCCATCCTCCGGCTAATCCCTTAGTCGCTTTTACGACACCCACGAGAGGAGATTGGGTGGTGGTATTCTGAACCGGCACCACAGGGAATAACTTAGGCTACTTTTATTTGAGTAAAATAATTAGGGTTCCGCGCTAAACAAACCCCATGAATTCCAATATATATACTCTATGTCAAGTGTCTATGCCGAAGCACTCTAAATTATTTATAAATAATCTAATTTCTTTTAAATTATTCGGCGGATTCCCAGCTAAGTAAGTAATCTTTCGTCATTAATTCTTAAATGTAATTTTCGTGTGCCTAATAAAAGGCAAGATATGAAAAACTCAGGAAAACATAACATTTTTGTATACGATATCGCGGGGCGACTAAATGAATTGTATTGTATTGCACTGTATAGGTTCCATCGTCAATTAGTTTCTGGGTGCTGCTTACCCCATTCTTGAGTGAGTGAAACGGATTGCTTGAGTGAGTTTCGTGTTTGTAGAAAGTCTGAGTGACTTAACAATAGTTGTGAATCATTATCGAAAATGATCAATAAAGTTACGGCAAAGGATATTCTGCAAGTAATGGTAATTTTATTTGTCGAAGGTTTATCTTTTAATTGAAGATATGTGATCTGGTTTTATTCATATTCTTTCGATGACGATGCTAGAGTTCTGATACCAAGAGGATAAAATAAAATAAATGCCGTAGAACTAATAGATTTTAATCTTATAATCGTATGCGTATATAGATCGAACCTAACGATTACAGCACAATTCTTTCCGGTGATGGATGTTTTGCTCGATAAGCTAAGTAATAGCCAAAGGAACTGCGTTGTGGTGGGAGATTTCAATATATATATTAATTGTTCGATGAATAGTGATATTAAAAAGCTTAATGAGATTTTATATGCTAACGACTTAGTGAGTCTTGTTGATTTTCCGACGCGGATAACAGCCACGTCTCGTACCAGTTTAGATCACGCGTACATTAGTAGCGAGTTGGTGAGCAGCGGTGAAGCTTGTGTGTCACCAGTGTCCACTCTACTGAGTGATCACCTCGCAGTGCGAGTGGAGGTGGACTGCGTGGGCGTCACCACTCGTGAGCCGTCCAACTTAGTTAGATCCTACTCAAGCTCAAACTGTTGTAACTTTGTTGCCGCTATTAGTGCCTGTGACTGGCAAATGTATTATAGTAAGTATACTGAGTCACCTGATTCGCTAGCGACAGCTATAATTAATATTATCGTTGCAAAAATAGATGTCTGTTTCCCGCTTAGGCGAGTGGCGCGTTCAAAGAGTAATTCCTCTTGGGTCACTAAGAAGGTAGTTGATATTACGTGGCTACTTCGGGACGTCAGAAATATGGTGAATAGGTTCCCAACAAACTCTGCTTTGAAGCTCAAGCTTGGTGAGTTAGAAGACAAATATGAAAGTTTAGTAAAGTCGGAGAGAAGTCTTTATTACTGTAACATAATAAAAATGTCATCTAACCCAACAAAAACGATGTGGGATGTTGTAAAAATGGAGACAGGGCAAAGAACGACTGACATCATGGACTTCATCAAAACCATAAGGCGGTCAGACGGATCTACCTATACTAGCGGGTTAGAGGCTGTAGACGCTGTGAACACGCACTTTGTGAGTGCCGCGGCTAAGTGCGGCGCGCCCGTAGCTGATGTCGTTGCAACAACCTGTTTGTTGCACGATGTGCGTTCCCCCTCAGATCGTTCTCTTCGCTTGCAACCCTTCTCTCCACTAGAAGTGTACAAAATCATCTCAAGTGGAGTGGCACGCAAAAAGACCAAAGATATTTACAATATATCAGTTGCATTGATTCACACGGCTGCTGTTCCGATGGCTCGTGTGCTATCTCATTTGTTTAACAGATGTATAAGTATGGGCACCTATCCCCAAGCACTGAAAAATGTAAGGGTGGCACCTCTCTTCAAAGGAAAAGGGAAGAAGGATGATTTGACCAACTACCGACCCGTGTCCATAATTCCAGCTATTGCCAAAGTGTTCGAGCACGGGCTTGGAACCCGTCTAATAAAGCACTTGGTGGCAACAAAATCCTTGTCAAAAAGGCAATATGCATACCGGGCTGGGCGGTCGACAACGGACGTAGGTCGAGAGGTTATTCGCCGCATGCTGGAGGCGCGTGAGAGTCGCCAGCACGTTGCGATCATCTTCTGCGACCTGACCAAAGCGTTTGATGTCACAGACCATAGTGTGCTTTCAGCAAAAATGAAGCATTACGGCATTGACGGCCCAGCATTGGCACTTCTAGTTGACTTCATCAAATGCAGATCCCAAATAGTTACTAGTGATCGAGGGACAATAAAGTCCACGCCGCTGACCAGCAACATAGGTGTGGCGCAGGGCTCGTCAATATCCAACATCATGTTTTCGCTCCTACTTAACGATTTGCCGGACAATATTAACGAAAGCCATATCCTAATGTATGCTGACGATGTTGCTGCAATTGTTTGTTCATCCACTATTGAGCAGTTAGAGCAGAAGATGGGTGTGGTGATGGGCAATCTCCACAAATGGTTTCGGCACAATGGTCTGATGCTTAACATAAGCAAAACGCAGTATATGCAATTTAATATTTCAGGTCGAGCATGCACACAGATCCAAGTAAATATGGCCGGGGAAAGTATACTAGGCGTGAATCACACTACTTTCCTTGGCTTTACTCTTGATAGGGCGCTCACTTGGGAGAAACACATAGACTGTGTATGTAAAAAGATTGGCCGCGCATGTTTTGCACTGTGGCGTCTATCGGCTACTCTGCCGACCGAGATGGTCAGGAGTTGCTACTTTGCGTCGGTGCAGTCGGTGATACAATACGGTATCGAGCTGTGGGGACGAGCAGCAGATTGGATACGCGTGTTTCGGATGCAAAAGCGAGCGGTGAGGGCAATGGCACGAGTATCTCGGGTGACGTCAACACAACCGTATTTCCGCTCGTTTAAAATACTTACAGTTCCTAGTTTGGTGATTTTTTCATTCAGCGATATATGCTAAGAAAATCTTAAATGAATACACCAAGCTGGGCGACCGGCACAATTACAATACAGGGCATGCGCACAGATTGAGCGCAGTGCCTCGGCGACTGGCTAAAACATCTAAGCTGGTACATGTGATGGCGCCAACGGTATACAATCGCTTACCAGACCACATAAGGGACGCACCATCGATGCAGTCGTTTAAAACCAGACTAAAATGCTGGCTGATTGAGCAAAGCTTTTATCACTGGAATGACTTTATAGGGTAGGACGTTACTAAAATATTTTGACACCTTGTTAAGACATTGATTGGATCCTTATTTTTAATGTAATAATGACATATTAGATATTATGTTAATTAGGCAATGATTATTATTAAATTGTAAAGAATTATATATTAAGCAATGACCACAAATGATCATTTAATTAATTTGAATAATGTAATTTAATGCACTGAATGAAATGTTATATGACTTGTAATATTTATTATTACCAATAAATAACTAAACTAAACTAAACTAAATGTTTTTTTTTGCGATGATGACATAGTAATATCATAACTAAACTACATCTACAAGCAGTGATAGTTTAGTGGTGAAACGCTTGTCTTCCAAACAGAAGGGTATGAGTTCGATCCCGGCCCGCACCTCTGGCTTTTCGGGACATCGTAATGAAGTGAAGGAGATCCGTAGAAGAACTAAAGTTGTCGACATAGCTGAAAGGATTAGTAAACTGAAGTGGCAATGGGCGGGGCACATTGCTCGTAGAACTGATGGCCGTTGGGGCAGAAAGGTTCTCGAATTGAGACCGCGCACCGGAAAACGCAGCGTGGGATGACCTCCAACAAGGTGGACAGACGACCTGGTGAAGGTCGCTGGGAGTCGTTGGATGAGGGCGGCATGTGACCGCTCGTTGTGGAAATCTAAGAGGGAGGCCTTTGTTCTGCAGTGGACGTCCTGTGGCTGATATGATGATGATGAAGTGCGGTGTCTCCGGTGTATGTAGCACATAATCATAATCATCATAACGGCCATTTATACGTCCAATGCTGAACAAAGGCCTCCCCCATAGATTTTCACAACTGTGTCATCATTTTGGGGGGTATTTGCCAATACTCACCACGCTTGGCAGGCGGGTTGGTGAGCGCAGTATTGCTACCGTTTCACAGAAGGGACGCTGCTGCCCATTCCTCTGGTTTAGATTCCCTTACTCGCCTTTTACGACATCCACGGGAGGAGATGGAGTGGTGCTATATTCTTAATCCGGACACCACACGGCTTAGCACATAATAGCTCAATGGATTTTATACCAGCACTTAGCTCAATACCGGTATGTCTATTTAGCATAATACTGAAAACCGGTATGTTCAGAGTAATAATTAAATTATTCGATTGTTCGCTGTATGTTGTACACTTTGTCGTGTGATGCCGGCTACGAATAGCACCATCCCATCTCATCCCGTGGGTGTTGTAAAAGGCAACTATGGGATTTACCGGAGGTTGAGCAGCAGTGTCCTTCGAGTACATTAACTACTGAACTGCGATCGCCGCTCTCTTGCCAAGCGTGGCGATTATGGCGATACCCCCGAATGAAAACGCAACACACCCGTATCGGCCATTGTTGTGATCTTTGAGGGAGCAGTGGACTTTATTCGGTCGAAGTGATGATGATAAATGTTCACTATATTCGATAAACATATCATAATAACAATTGGTGTTATTTGATTGTGAAACATCGTAGTGACGACCTTCTTTTAAAACACCATTGTTGACGGGCGAGCTTTTTTTTACGTCACGTTGAAGGCTTGCCCGCAATTGTATCCGAGTGTTCATTTTCATTCGGCGATCACGAATACACGCTTCCACAATATTCGGCGGCACGGTTGGTGCAGTGGCTGATACAGTCGGCTGCTGCGCTCCGGGTCGTGGGTTCGATTCCCACACGGAACAAATATTTGTATGTTCTGCAGGTAGTTGTTCCGGGTCTGGGTGTATTGTATATGGAATTCATGTCTGTAAACGCACCCACTACACAGGAGAAATCCTAGTGTGGGGCAACGTTTTTTAAAACAAAAAACAAAAAATTTTGATTGTTCTGCAGTAACCCTCGCCAATTGCTAGCTTCGAGCTCTGCCCGTCCCGCCTAGTAAACCAGCTTGAACATAAAACGCAACGCTCGCACAATTCTCTCAGGACGCAGGTGCACTAGTCAGCCGGCATTCATGTGCCCTTTACATCCCCTGTAGGTACGTACTTATGGCGAACACATTCCACGAACTGACAGAAAAAGAACTAGAGTGTCAAGTATACAATGCAATCAACATATTTCTTAGTTGTTTCGTAGTTAATAGAGAAAATATTTTGTAATTTTATGCGTGTTAGGGTCGTTTGATATTTAAGTTAATTAAAAATTTGATAGTCAGGCTATGCCTTTTTCACTGTGGCGCTTGATTTATGGATAATATTTTATCTTGCATACAGATGTATTTACGCCTAAGTGACATAATGTGCTGATCTATTCTTCTTTCTTTAGATTTAAGAGTTTTTGAACCTTATCGGTTTTTGTTTTAAGATCTTGTTCATAAAAAAAAAAACAGACAAATCCTTAATCCCAAATTATTAATTTCAGCCATAAATAGGCGAGGTTATTACAAGTGACATTGACCAAAACCTTTTTATTTAGTTGAAGTAGGTATTTACATTTGGATTATTTCCCTACATAAGTAATTAATTCTTACAATTGTGTAGATTACAAGTTACCTACTACTATAATATTATTTCCCACGTGAGGAGATGGGGTGGTGGTATTCTGAGCCGGCACCACATATGGCATGGCATGCTTTGTCTGAATTAGACCGCGCCCCCGGCAGGTATCGGCCCATCACTGTTTGACAGGCCCCACCTCTGTGCGACCTTGCTGGCCGCACCTATCCTACTGGGTACTACCTAGCCGGTCTCTTGCAATGAGAAACCTTCCACCAATGTTTTCAACGCAGCAGCTCATTCCAAAGCAACCAGCACGTCTCGTCCTAACTCACCACGGTTTTCTGGTTTCCAACTAATCTCGTTAGCGCCAGACTATATTCATTTAGCCTATACTATAAATCAGGCATTGGTAAAAACGATCAGGAAAGATCAAAGTGTGTAGTGTATGGGGGAGAGATTTGAGAGAGCAGTGGTCGTCCTTCGGCTGATATGTCAAATAAATACCTATAACATGTAGGGAATTTTCCATCGTCAAATATTTTCCCATGAGGTGTCAAGAATTTTTTTATCTCGGAAGTGTCTCTAATAAAAAATGGTGTGTAATACTGTCGTGTTATGTGATATGTTATGTAAATGATTTGAAGGCAGACGACGTGGGCGGTGCCCTGTTGATTAGTACTTACTCTGATTGGCTATCGGGTTGATTAATGAACCTAATTTTACTAACTAGCTGTGGGTCGTGGTTTCACCCGCCGTTTGATTTAAAAGAAATTGGATTATTAATAAATAATTTACAGTAGTTAGACAGTTGACATAGAGTATATAATTGGTTACATTGGTTTGATTCTCTGGCGGTTAAACGAAATAAATGAAAAGCGTAGCAGGGAGAGCAGTTGGATAGGTCTGTGAGTGTTATGCGTGTGGTTTGCATTAAGTCTGATATTAACATAATGTTTTTTGTTTATCTAGGTATTGATTTCAACATGTTTATTACATCTCTGTTGTATATTTATAATATATTATAATACATCTATATATTTATTTTAATATAAGTACAACTTCTTAAATTATATATTAATACTGGTTTACAGCCGTGAGTCACTAGAGGGTCTAGTTGAAAACCAGCGCCAGACTCCTGCCAGCATATGCTGAACTAGACACCTATTCAGCGAAACTGTGGGGCACACACTATAATATTAATGTTGTTCTTATTTCTATATTTTTGTTTTACTGTTAGTGATGTCTCAGTCTGTCGCTGAATAAATGATTTTCTTTCTCTCTTTTTTTCTTTATATTGGATTTCATGGGCTTTAATTTTTTTGCGCAGAACCGTAATTCCTTTTCTATAATAAATAATAATGTGTCCGGATCAAGAATATAGCATCAGTCCATTTCCCCTCATGGATGTCGTAAAAGGCGACTAAGTGACTCTAAACCAGATGGATGGGCAGCAGATTCCCTTCTGTGGAGCAGCACCCATTCTGTGCTCATCACCTCGCTCGCCAAGCGTGGTGAGAACTGGTGAATGCTCTCAAAGGCCACGCGGCATGTAACCGGTAGTCCACCGGGAGGCCTTTTTTAGCAGTAGTCGACTTTTGGCTGATATGGTGACACATATATGCTGTACTGCTGATTAAGCTTGCATGGTTTTAGGGCTTGGGAATCAGTAACCAGCCTTGCGTAGCACTGGTAGGTCTCTTATTGGAAAAAGCCGGCTAGGTTGTTACCACTTCACGAGCTGCTGTGTGCGCACAGCTCAGCGCAGAGGGACGCTTCGGGGAATCCTTTACAATCCGACCGAATTGAACGATTTATTGGTGCCACGTCTTTAGGCACATCACGGAGGGGATGACTGTAAAGCGGTCATACCCTTTAGCGGAGCGAAGGCGACTGTAAAAAGGTCGCCCCCAGGCACATCTCTGGGAGAATTGTAAAGGTTCCCCCCAAGCCTCGCTGTGCGCTGTGCTGCGCAGACGGCGGCACGTGACCTCGTGCGTGCCGCCGTCTTCTCGGGGGTCGCTTGGTGTAAGCATTAGGCTCCCCAATCTGCGCGCCCGTGAACCCAGACACCCTAAAGCCTGTCTCTATTATTTGGTTGTCTAACGGCACTCCCCACTATTGCATTATTTTAAGATCTGTTTGACAACGAGACAACGGAAGATAGACTGCATCAGGTACAACATCGTTTGTTAGAACAAACTTATAAAAGTCACTAGAATCTCTACACAACTATTACGAGAATAATATATGTATCAAAACCTTATACCATAGGCTATAAGCGCAAAGTCCGAATTATAATAATTTCGAAATTTAATATCTATTTCCCTGAACCTGTATGCAAGTACAAATACGATCACAACAAATTAGTTAATTTTTTCAACTTTATTGTTGATCAAGTAAAGTTGATACTTCCTTGTATTGTAAAGAGGCTGTATTCGTATCGTTATCGCATTTATTGGCGACATCGATGTTTTCATGGCTTCATGAAACGCCGAAGGTATGGAAATAACAACTTTTATGTTTTCTTGTGTTTATAAATAAGATGTTAAGATTATTTCGTTCTTAAACTGGTGGAGAATTAAGGCTCATTTACACCTCTCCAGAGAGCGAGTCTTTGGTAGGTACTAAACTTGACTTTTGGGATACGAACCGTGTAAACAACCTGTGTAACTAAACTATAAAATTTGTTGCTTACAAGTCTATTTAATAACCATAGGCACGTCTATAGTACGCGTGACTGAGAACGTTTAATTGAATGTTTAAAAATGTAATAGACATTGAACAAATAGATCTATCTTTTTTGGGCATCAAATTAAGTCAATGCCTTGATAAGTTATAATATAAGCTAGACAAGAACTTCGTTAAAACGTATTTTCTTAACCGGTTTCAAACGATCAACTCAGACGTTCGTAGCCCACAGCTGGAAACAGGGGTGCAATTCTCTAAGTTTAAACATCTCTTCATCCTTGAATACAGAATTGAAATAACGGTGATAATCCAATTTGGTATTCGCTAAGACTGGTTCTCATGGCTTACCTACTGCAACATGTCCTTGAATAGTTTCAATCATGTCTTAGCGAATACTGAATTGGTATTACACCTTTATTTCGATTCTGTATTCAAGGATGTATGGATATTTGAGCTTAAGGAATTGCAGGCCAGGATTCTTCCAGCTTGCTTCTCAAAATTCGGTCCTCCGCAGCATAGCTGGCTTACATAAATACTAATAAGTATCATCAATACATATAATACTATAGAATATTTATATTGAATACTGCCAAAGATTGTCGCGATTAAAAACTTTCTATCATAAAGAAACCACAAAAGATACGATGAGAAAACATTGAACATTTTAAGCGAGCGCGTTGATGTCTTTTCTAAGATAACATCATAAGATATGCCAGGCGTCTTTGCATATTTCAAATGCATATTTCATTTATATTTCGTTCGACTTAATGACCTATTGTCACTAACGATTTTATCGTTACGAGACGTTATGATTAATGATCTATATTATTCATACAACATTGATGTGTGAGAGATTTTTCGCTTCGAATATTTCGGTTGTGTAACTAGTGAGTATCAAGTTTCTTTTGTCTATAGGCTCTACCTTTTTTATTTAATCTTGTTGTTATTTGAAATGTTGATTTATTATTAAATGTCTATAAAAGGCTCTACCTTTTTTATAATATCTTGTTGTTATTTGAAATGTTGATTTATTATTATTTCTGTAGTCCAATTTTTTATTGAACTTTTAATGTAATCTGCAGAAATTATGCTGTTTATGTAGTAGTGGGAAGATCAATAAAGTTTAAATTGAATAGCCGTAAAACTATATAAACAATAAAACAAAACAATGTACCTACCTCGAGAAAATCCAATAATTATCAGCGTGAAGCAACACGACAGATGAAACACAATAAAACACTAAATTGCACCTTTAGTACACAAATACACATTTATACACACACAAAACACATCTCAATAACACGCGGTTTGCACTTATTACTATTACATAAAAACTTTATAGTAGAAAAGTATATGAAATAAAAATATATAAAATCCACTCGACGTGACTGTTCCGTTCGGGGGTTTTCGTCGACTGACGCGGCGTGACGCTGCAGACGCGGCGCGCGCGTTCCCTTGCGCTATCTATCGATCTCTTTCCCACTCGCAAGTCTCCGTATGTACGGCTGCAACAGACAGACAGGTATGATTAATGTATACAACTTTGATGACGAGCGAAAGCTTTTGGAAAAAAGCTGATTTGTAATTTTATGAAGGTTTGCAATGGAGACAATCGGGTCTTACTCGTTTGAGATGTGTGTTGTATGAGGGCAATAAACACTTGTAAGAGACGACAATAATATGTGCTAAACTATGGATATTATTGTAGGTAGGGTTACCAAGAATAAGATGAGCCGATACAATTCTCGTTCGGAAAATGGTTTTAGTATTTTTATCCCTGTCAAACATGCGCCTCCCAAAATCATTATACATATACATTTTTCTTATTGATAAAGTGCCTGGAGGTATTAACAATGAATTTTACAGAAAAAGTTTAGTTCTTAAGTCTTCCTTTCCTTAGCGGGTTTTAAACAGGGAAATTAGTCGGTTAAACCATTACGGCTCTGAAATGGCGACAGGCAATTAGCAAGACGTGCTGACGGCATCGGTAGGTGAAGAGTTACCGAGCAACGCAGACGAAGTGTTGACAGGCCAGCGGCCAGATAAGCAGATGTAGACCGCCTGCGAAGTATTGCGGAAAGAGTTGAATCCGTATTTCACAAAGCCAGGCAAGTGTAGCAAAATAGGAGGAAGTCAATAATTATGACATGAACATGCCGTGTGCCGCTCAGAATGCCACCACCCCATTTCCTCCCATGGGTGTCGTACAAGTCGACTAAGGGATTAGCTGGAGGATGGGCAGCAGCGTCCTTCGAGTACATTAACAGCTCAACTGCGATCGCCAACCCGCCTGCCAAGCGTGGCGATTATGGCAAAACCCCCCAATGTGCTCACAACACATCCATATCGGTGGTTGTGGTGATCTTTGGGGGAGGCCTGTGTCCAGCAGTGGACTTCATTCGGCCGAAATGATGAAGCGTTACTTGGTAATTCCGTGTGTTGTCAGGATTAAGAATATAGTTCAACTCCATGTCTTCCCGTGAATGTCGTAAAAAGCGACCAAGGGTGCTGGACCCTTGGTCGCTTTTTACGACATTCACGGGAAGACATTGAGTTGAACTCTTTCTTAAACTCGTTCTTTCTGTGAAGCGTGAAGCAGTAGCCATACTGCGCTTACCAATCCAACTGCCAAGCGTGGTGAGTATAGGCAAATTCCCCCCCAAAATGTTGACACAGTTGTGAAACACTATGGGGGAGGACTTTGTTCAGCAGTGGACGCCCTTCGCTGATATGATGAAGCGCTATTGAAATTAAAGTCATATGCATTTTTTCAAGTTTCAAAACTTGTATATCACGTTCTGGGTAGTTGTACAATGTACAAAAAATTACTTATTTCAATGCATTGCACATCAAGCAAAGTTAAAATATTTATTTATACGTAAACACATAAACGGCAACTGTATCAGCAATCAAACGCTGGAACGTGCTTCCTCTACACTTAAAAAAAGCTACAAGTAAATCTTCATTCAAACGGAAAGTTCGGGAATACTATTTGAAATGGCAGCATTCCTAATCGACACTTATGGGTATCGTCATAATGATTATTAAAATCTAATAACGTATTATTTGTAGTATATTTTAATTAATATATATGATATATGTATTATGGATTTTACCGTACTTTTAGTATCTATATCTGTATGCATCTTATAATTATCATTCTTGAAGTATTTGTTTTTTGTACCTCCTTCAATGCTTTTCTTTTTTAACCCAAAAGTTGACTGATAGAGAATGCCATGTGGCATTAAGTCCGCCTTGTGTATCATCGGTGTACATGAAAGTATAAATAAATAAACTTGAAAGTTTTAAGAATATTTCTGAGCTGAACCTAAAAGAAAAAACACAAGCCATACCTAATTACGAAGAGTCACCTACGGCTATACAATGATTAATAGGCTATTTTATGGCCAAACCCGAGGTTCTTAGCAAGAACGGTAATGCAGCTTCTACCATCTAACCATCGACGGTAAAAAGCGACCACGGACTGTTATGATAATGGCCAGGTCTGTCAGTGTTAAATCACTCAACGTTAAGCATCTGTGACGCTCTGTGGTGTAACGTGTTACACAGTTCTATGGTTTTGTGGCCGTCTGAATAAATACTTGGGAAATCGGTCTCGAGGTAATTTGTAAATAGATTGCATCGCTGGCTGCGTGTTAGGTTGAGGGTTCAAAACATTGCACGTGCCAATTTGGCTTTTTCAATGTCATACGTACATTCTTATTCAATTTAAGAAAACACGGGCTTTATTAGGTGCAGGTTTGGTGAAGTTTCAATAATTGTGCGGAAAAATGTAGGAGATGGACAATGCTCGTTCCAAGGGTGGGTCTAGTGGGGGGGGGGGGGGCTCACCCCCCTAAACTGTGGAATGCAATTGACCTTAGACTTAGTAGCAGTAATGATCTCTAAAAATCTTAGCATAAGACCCCGAGGGCGCTCCTAGATTAAAATGTATGTACGAGATAGTGTATGAGACAAGGCCTTTGCGTTGCAGTGGGAACGTGAATCCGTGCGGTGTCCAGTTTAAAAATCCACTTCATCTCCTCCCGTGGATGTCGTATAAGACAACTAAGGTACTCTAAACCAGAGGGACGGGCAGCGGCGTCCCTTCTGTGGAACAGCAGCCATTTTGAACTCACCAACCCGCCTGCTAAGCGTGGTGGGTACTGGAAAATACGCCCGAATGACGACCGATGGTATGCAACCTGTCGCTGTGGCCGTCTATGGGGGAGTCCATTGTTCAGCAGTGGACGTCCTTTGGCATATATTATGATGATGAATCTTACTACTATTATCAATGTGAAAGTTTGTATGTTTGTTTGTATGAGGCTTCATCACGTTCAAATGGCTGAACTGATTCTGATGAAATTTGTCATAGAGATAGATAGATTGTGTTGTGGAAAATATAATAATATAGTCCGTGTGGTGTCCGGATTAAGAATATAGCACCACTCCATCTCATCCCGTGGATGTCGTAAAAGGCGACTAAGGGAATCTAAACCAGAGGGATGGGCAGCAGCGTCCTTTCTGTGAAACGGTAGCCATACTGCGCTCCCAACCCGCCTGCCAAGCGTGGTGAGTATTGGTAAATGATGATACAGTTGTGGAAATCGATGGGAGAGACCTTTGTTCAGCAGTGAACGTATAAATTGCCGATATGATGATGTTGTGGAATAGGATATAGAATACTTTCTATTTTAATTATAATAATATAAAATTTTATTTTGTTACCTATCCAAGCTAGCTAGTAATGGCTAGTTTGACATAAAAATGTGTTGGTTAAAATTGCAATAAATAGAAACCCGACTTGGTATACATTACAAATGTATGTTATACCTATCGTTAATAGGCTCAGCTGTAAGGTACCAAGCAAACAGATCTTTCTTGGTCATCTCGTACCTATATAAATATCGTAAAAAGCGACGGCAATGGCGTCATTCTGTATTACAACATATGATCACTAATCGCCCTACCAAGCTTGTATATCATGGCAATGTCGGCTATAGCCTTTAATTGTATCTGTGATGATAGTCAATACCCACCACAAAACATGTTGTATTTATTGTAAAAATAACTTATAGTCAAGCGCAAGCCTATGCGTAATAAAAAAGTTATAATTCTCTTAACTATTTGGGTGTTTGTAAAACCATCTTTCACGATAGTCACACGGGGGTGCTCACTTATAATATCAGATAACAAATCTGCATAATATTCATAAGCATACTAAGCAGTCATATCCTTTTTGAAGTGAAAACTTCTTTTAGCGCGGTACGCATATTTTTAGATGAGATAAAATCTCTGGACTCGCGACACCGTTACGAGACGCAGCTATAGTGTGTGGATATATGCGTGTACATATAGCAGACCGCGAACGCGTCTAGATAATAAAAAAAAAATAAGTTTTCACTTCTGTCGGCACTCCCGGAGTGCAACCCGTATTTTTATTGGTTTCCAGTGGTAAATCCTCATGAAACTTCCTCCGCCCCGGGGAAGGGCGAAGGGGTATGCCTGACTCTTACCGGATAAAACCACTGGAGCGGTCATATTCGGCACCGAAGGGGTCATAGGACAAGGGAAGCAGTCATATCCTAGTAGTTGAATGCTTGCCTCCCAGACAGGAAGGTCTGAGTTCGAACCCACCCCGACCCTCTGACTTTTCGGATTCATGTGCGGGTCAGAGTTTGATTGTTACTTGCGTTAACGGTGATGGAAAACATCGTGAGGAAACCTGCACACCTGAAAAGGCTCCAAAAAAATGTTCTCAATGGTGTGTGTACTCCACCAACCCATACTAGGCCAGCGTGGTAGTCTAAGGCATAGCCTTTCTCATTGTGAAAAAAGGCCCGTGCCCAGCAGTGGGACAGAAAGGAGCCGATTATATTATGTTATGCTCGTTTCTAACTTTGTACTCAAAGCTATACGTTTCAACACTTATAACTGCGAACGAGATTCTCTGTATCGAAGTTCAATCAAGCTATCTTTAAATCGTAGCAGCAAAACATGGTAGATTAACATGTTTTGCCACTAACTATGCCATTAACATTTTTGTAAGCAATAAAGACAGTAAAACGGTTATCAACATTGTAAATACTAACGCCACTAACATGATATGATATCGTTTATCAATCAACATACTTAGGTTTGAAAGTTAACCTTAATACAGGCATTCCGGCTTGAATAGGAACGACCGTAGATTTTATTTGGCTGATAAAAAAAAACAATTATTAAACCAAACAAACGGGTTTTTTTACAAAAATTATAAAGCAATGGTTACCGTGTGGGGTCCGGATTAAGTTCCACTACGTTCCACACACGACTATATGATTAGCAGCAGGATGGGCAGCAGCTTTCTTCGAGTACATTCTCAACTCAACTGTGATTGCCAACCCTTCTGCCAAGCGTGGTGATTATAGCAAAACCACTCACTGTGGCGATGTTCGACGTGGTTTTGCTGAAATGATTGACGGTCGCCGGCAATTGTGCAACTTTAAATAGAAACAAACAAACAAATTTAAATAGGTTTTTTGTTAATAACATAATTATTTGTTTTTATATTTCATACAACAGAAATATATTTCAAAGATCTGTTAACAACACAGAAGATGTCAAAATTACCACTATTTTTTATCAAATCTCCGTTCACATAATTTCCCTGCATCATATACATTTAAAAAATTGAGCCGTTAAGCACATCAAGTAAAGCAGCGAGCGTGGGGCGTCCAATCGAGGCAGCCAGGCGGAGAGAGCCGACTTGTCACGAGGATGGCCGAATGGCACGGCACGACGTTTCACAGGAGCCGTTCTTACTCCCCGAGCGCCATTACATGTTCCTCATCAAAAACCATTTAAAGCTTTACAAATAACCGGATAAAAAAAGTATGTATGTCTGCTCCGACGGACGACTGGTGTTTACTCCGTAAGTACAATTGTCTCAGTAATCAGCGGTTAGGGTTAAAAAATAAAAAGCACGGATGTTTATATGTACGATATTTATATCATATATAAAAATGAATTTATAAACTACATATTAACTGCATGTAGATGCACGTAGGTGTTCGTCGGATTTTCGTCCACCGTCACTTAAACTAGATGTTTCCATATTTTTTTATTTAGTCACTCCACTGTTTATTACTAATAATGATATTAAATATCAATATTTATATATATTAAATGAAATAATATAAAACTTTGACATCAAACGTCATTTGACACATACATGACTTTAACGCAGAAGGTGCGCAAGGTAGGTGCGCAGAAAAACGTAACGCATTTTAGTTAACGCTCGACAAGATTTCACACCTCATAATTCTAATTAAACAAAATTTTTTCATACCGGGGGCCTATATAATTCGATTCTGAAGGAGTAAACTATTAAAAATGCATAGATAATGTTATATTTTTAATTGGATTCAACCAAAACAAAACACGATGCTTGAGAAGAAGATCGACAATAACGATAATCAGAGCCTAGCCCACCTGTTAACTTATAACTTATATATTGGAATCTATAAAACCCAAACTGTTTTAGATTAATTGCAGACTATAATATTCTATTTTCAGAAATCTATATGAAAAAGTCAAGAATCATTTCTCGATAAAAAGCTAAGTTTTTTCCGCTATCAATTTTATACAGTCTAAGGCCCCAGACCACATACCCAGACCCGTTCACCGAGGCTAACCATAAAACATTATGGGAAACTTACATTATAACATTATGCGGGCGAAACCGCAAGCTAAGCCATGTTGTTCGTAGTACACATTAAAAGCTCTCAGTATGCGCAGGAGTGGATCGGCGCGCTTTCATGTAGGGTTTGGCTTAAGGAAATCTCGGAACGATAATGTATAAAGAATCAAACAATAGTATGTTTAATTTTATTGCTCTTGGTATTTGTGCACGTGACCAATTTATGCTATTAAAAAGTCTTACGTATACAAAATGTATTTAATTGGTTTATAAAAGTAATTAGTTAGATTATACTAAAAACCGGGGGAAAGCTGAATGTATTGAAACTGCCGATCAGACTAATTTATTACAATACGCCTCACGCTATTATATTTGGTAGTATTTATGTTTAAAATTTTAGTGTATCTATGTTTTTAATATTATCTTATCATTATCATATATCATATAAGTTCTTGTCTCAAACAGTTAACCTGGACCTGGACCACTGGGTACAGTATGAGGTTCTGCGATATCGTTTTAAGAGAATTCGTGAAGAAAAGTTTTTTGAGACTGCCCCCCTATTATATATATAACTTCGTGACGAGACGAGCGTGTCACTCGCGTTGTCTCATTCACTTAACACCCGTCCGTTGTACCGCCCTCGCCGCCGAGGATGCCCGCCTCACCGACGTCGAGGCCTATCGCTGCGTCACCTTCCCGTTCAAGTTAGCACTTCTCCCTCCCGACTCTTGCTCGCGTCGGCTCGTGCCGAGTTTGTAGTTTTAAATGTCCCGTAATACATTATAATTAATACCGATCCAGCTGTCCCCAAAACAATAGCTTGTTATTTATCCCCAGCAACGCCCTAAGCCGAGGTCCGTGTCCCGCAGGGGGCGCCCTTAGCGTAAGTTGCTTAGTTTTTAATATTAATTTTAAGCTTGGCTGAAGGCCTCTTTTGGCTTCGTCCAGAAATGGCCGGTGCAACCACATTTCCCAGAAATGTATGCGAGAAGACCGACATAAAAAAAGAAAAAACGAGTGAGTGCCTGGTGGTAAGCGTCGCGCCTGCTCGTAACAATTGTACTGCTACCCAGGACTGGTCCTGTGTGGCACGATATTTACTTAGATGCCCAGTAATTTCACTAGCTACAGTACCCTTTGTGCATTACTATTTCCGTTTTTCCCAAATGGTTTTCTTTTTGGCATTCACCTGAATCCTCTTTTGTTCAATAAAGTGGATTTATTATTACTAGTGGTCGCCCAATGGTCGAAATTCAACCTGAATTCTTTTGTTATATACAAATATTTTAATTTTACCTTTCTGCACTCCTCTTCCACATGATCTTTAACTGTACCAAATCTCACACTCCTCCGTATGCGCAATGTGCTTAAAAAGGGATACGAAGTTGATTGCTTATTTATTTTTTTAAAACGTTGCCCCACACTAGGATTTCTCCTGTGTCGTGGGTGCGTTTACAGACACAAATTCCACACACAATACACACAGACCCGGAGCAACTACCTGCAGATCGTACAAATATTTGTTCCGTGCGGGAATCGAACCCACCACCCGGTGCGCAGCAGCGGACTGTATCAGCCACTGCACCAACCGTGCCGTCAAAAGAAGAAGTTTTCTCTTCACGTATTAATAATAATAATAAGTCCACTGCTGGACAGGCCTCCTCCAAAGATCACCACAACAACCGATATGGGTGTAGTGTGCTCAGTGGGGGTCTTGCCATAATCGCCACGCTTGGCAGACGGGTTGGCGATCGCAGTTGAGTTGTTGTGTGCTCGAAGGACGCTGCTGCCCATCTTCCGGTAAATCCCTTAGTCGACTTTTACGACACCCACGGGATGAAATGGGGTGGTGGCATTCTGAGCCAGCACCACACGGCACTATATTAATATATAGATTATACAATTTGTCCAACAATTCTGTACCTAACAAACAACATTTTAACTACACATTGCAAGCTCAACTCAATCAAGTATCATTCGAGTCAGGTTTGGAATTCGTTGTATGTATCACTCGGTTCACGGCTAATGATCTCAGACCGCGCCATTCACGGCAATTCTGAGAACATCGGACACGTAAGGTTTCATTATTAACGTGTAAACGCGATGCTTTCTTTTCCTTTTAGAACAATGTGTGTTCTTAGGGTCCAGTGTAGGTTTAAACGATAAAGAGACGACATAGGGTATCATGGCAATAGCAGAGCCTTATTTATCATATACGCTGAGCAGGCTAGTCTGGGCAAGCGTGGTATTGAAGCGGTAACAAGCTGTGTTTGGAAACCAGAAAATCGTTTCATTGGGCGGAGACGTGCCAGTTAACCCCGGGACGAGTTGCAGTATTGGAAAGTTCGCTGTTCGCAGTGTAATCAGACTATGATGTGTTAGGTTGATGTCTTTTTAAATAAACGCTTTTTTCGATCATTGCAGAAAGCATTTCTTGGCGGTCCGGTTATTTTAGCGTAGGCCCGCGGGTCAAACTGAAAATCATGGACTTTTTGGAATATTTCACCTTTTTTCGTCGACAGCTGTCAACTGAATAAATGTCTCAATGTAAGAAAATACTATTAAGTAATCAATGTACGAGTACTTCTCCTTGATAAAAAAAAACCATTGAACCATACGACCTTGCCGACATATATTTTTAGATATTTTTCGTGTTTGTGAAATATTTTATGGATATGTAAAGATTGATTAATCTGAACACTGTACAACGCTGCTTTATACTTGACAATTGTGGAAGATACTCCACAGAAGCCATAATCTAAGAGAAGAATCTAAGAAGTACTTCTTCTTCTCTTAGATTAAGTAAATTGTCAAGTACAAAGTCAACGTTGTATGGTGTTTAGATTATTTAATCTTTACATATTCCTAAAATGTTTCTCAAAAATAAAAATAATCTACAAAAATATATCGGCAACGTTGTACGGTTCAATTGTTTTTCGTAATCAGTGTACAAATTAACCAAAATACAAAGCTTCTACTTCACTTCTACTGCGTGTGAACTCACACTCGACAATATTTTTTTAAATCTTTCGTTGGTTTTCTTTTGACTACTCGAATTCTGTAATATATTAAAGCTTTTTTGAGTCAAGTTTCGAAACCATAGACAAAAACAAAAAACTCATTTCAAAACCTTTTTTAATGCATTACTCTACGAGTCTAAGTTGATTTTTCGCTGCGACACATCGTTTCGAAAATGTTCGAATTTATTAATTACTCGTATATGGTTTTATTCTTAAACTAAAGTGCGTTATGTATTAGACCTTCCAAGGCCAGGTTTCAAAATTTGTTTTAGAAGTTCTTTTTTTGCCACTTTCGAATACTAAACCTCGGCCGATTCTCGTAAATAATTTACACTATGACTGAAACTTGACCGAACTGAGATTAAATTATGAATTAACCAAAAAATTGTATTCTGCGACTCTTCAAGTTCAATCAGATTTCAATTTAATCTCAATCTAGTCTCATTTCGATCTCAATTTTGACGTTTGTTTTAATGACAATTTTAATACCTGTGTCAGTTCGAAATGTTGGCAGAATACCGTTTTGACTTCGATCAACTTTCGATCCATTTTCGATCTCATCACAATATAAGTTCACGTTTGACGTTGTTTGAAATGGAGAATACTATTTGTGACATTTACGACACTGAGACTGGATCCGAACTATATTTTGAACATTTTTAAATTATGAGAATTTGCCCTGTGATGTAAACGATGGGGCTTATCGATTCACGACAGCCCTAAGCCGTTTACACTACAAACTATACCTATCATACGGGCATTCTTACCATCAGAGTACAAAAAAAAGTGCAGGATACACGCTCTTTAAACGATAACGTATCACGTTCATCGTCACGCGTGACACGTACACGTGTTCAAGTAGGTGGCGACCGTGACAGAAAAACTAAAATGATCATAATACTTATTTTACTGCTTTGGGTTACTTTTGCTTGGACAAACATAATATTTTCAAAAATGTGAAGAGAAGGCATTGTTGGTACATTAATATCTTTAAAGAGCTCTAAGAGATTCGCGAAGGGTCATAATATATATTGCGCGGATGGTTCTCTTCTGTAATATTAGTGTGGAATCTACACCAGCTGCTGGTCCCCACAGCATAATGCCATATGATTATGATTGCCATTATACTGTGGGGCCTGTGTTCAGCAGTGGACTTTATTTCGCTGAAACGATGACCCTCGGTTATGATCTTATCGGCCATGCAACGTCCATTACTGAACAAAGGACTCCCCACAGATTTCCACAACTGTGTCATCATATTGGGGGGAATTTGCCAGTACTCGCGATGCTTGGCAGGCGGTTTGGCGAGCGCAGAATGCAGTCAAACTCTCGGTTATGCAGGTATACAATAGTATACTTCATTCTAAACGATTTTTTAAAAGCCCCTGTCTTTTCTCCTGTATCATAGCTATCTACAGTTTATAGAAGTCGAATCGCAGCTGCGACCCATGGCGCAAACATCCAATAGCGCTGCGCCAACAGTGCAGTTCACATTGTTTAGAATGTTTATAATTGATAGCGTCAGTCTCCCCGATCCTTTAATAATTTTCCATGATTTAAGTGACGAAGACTGTCGTGACTCGTGACACAAAAACTGGTGGAGCCTTGTGTCGGCCTGGTAACACGTGGCGAGAATATTGATTAGGTATGCTATGGTCATGTATTAGGACTTTTTGTTTGGGTAAACTTAACGGTCCATCGATTTTATTACGGGTTAAATCTGACACACCAATCGAAATTTCTAGACGGCGCGCTCGGCTAAGGCCTAGAATTCCTGCTACGCTGATGTAGGTGCCGTACAAGTATAGATTGTGTTCTTTCAGCACCACACTGCAACGAGGATGGCAGCAGAGCATAGGTTGATATGCACGCATCAGTCGCGCTCGTCAGCGCCGCGACCGTCGCGTCGATCGACTGACGCGCTATAGAACACTATGGGCGCCCCAAAGATATTGGAAGAAAGAAGATCATCATCATCATCATATCAGCCACAGGACGTCCACTGCTGAACAAAGGCCTCCCCCTTAGATTACCACAAGAGCGGTCACATGCCGCTCTCATCCAACGACTCCCAGCGACCTTCACCAGATCGTCTGTCCACCTCGTTGGAGGTCGTCCCACGCTGCGTTTTCCGGTGCGCGGTCTCCATTCGAGAACCTTTGTGCCCCAACGGCCATCAGTTCTACGAGCAATGTGCCCCGCCCATTGCCACTTCAGTTTACTAATCCTTTCAGCTATGTCGACAACTTTACAGGGGGACGTCATTTCCCCGAAACTGTTCACCGCTGCAATGGAGGATGCCTTCAAGCTACTGGAGTGGAAAGGATTCGGCATTAACATCAATGGCGAGTATATCACTCACCTTCGATTTGCCGATGACATCGTAATCATGGCAGAATCGCTGCAAGAGCTCCGCACAATGCTCGATGATCTCAACAGAGTTTCCCAACAGGTGGGCCTTAAAATGAACATGGGCAAGACAAAAGTCATGTCAAATGTCCATGTCGTGCCCACCCCAATATCCGTTGGGAGCTCTGTTCTCGAAGTTGTTGACGAGTATGTCTACCTAGGACAAACTGTCCAGTTAGGTAGGTCCAACTTCGAGAAAGAGGTCAATCGTCGAATCCGACTCGGCTGGGCAGCGTTCGGGAAACTTCGCAACGTCTTTTCGTCAACAATACCGCAATGCCTCAAGACGCAAGTCTTTAACCAGTGTGTGTTACCAGTGATGACATATGGAACAGAGACGTGGTCACTCACAATGGGCCTCATAAGAAAGCTCAAGGTCACTCAGCGAGCTATGGAGAGAGCTATGCTTGGTATTTCTCTACGGGATCGAATCAGAAATGAGGAGATCCGTAGAAGGACTAAAGAAAGAAGATATGTAGATCAAAATGTATGTGAGCCTAGAAATCTATTTTCCCACTACTATTCTTCATAAAAGCACACTAATGCCCACAGTTGCAAGTTCTCATCCAATGAACTGAATAACTGGCTTCTCATACTAAAACACACCCTCGACTTTGTAAGTAGCCAATCATACCGAGCGTACAGACCGCAAACGACAGCCGTACCACGCAACGCGTAAGTTTATTGGGAGTACCATTCGCTGTTCTATTCACTGCGTTTGTTATTCAGCGATTGCTAGTTAAAAGTGGTAGAATGCTTCTTGCATTGTATTTTGTACAAAAATAATAATATCGTTCTGCTCCATCAATCCAAATGTAACACAGTAAAGAAAACAATAATTTTTATTTATTATTTTTACAGAAAAATACAAGAAAATTCCCTCACTTGTATATGATTCCTTCCTTGATAAAGTTATTATTTTCGCTTCGGTTTTTGCATGTTATCCCCGAACAACACGACAATTTAACAAAGTTTCACTTACGCGATCGAATCTCAACTGATGTTATAAACCGGCCATTTTTTCAGGATTGATCAAATTGCATGTCGCGGTGGCGCGGTACCACTTCTCCTTATTTCCTATTCCTGTGCGGCGCCCTCATCCGTCTGTTGCCGACCACGGTAACCACCGACAGAATACTACATGAACGTCGAGACAATTGTAGCATAGGGCGGTGGGTATCGCACTACCGTATTTTCGTTCTTGCTGACCATCGGTGCCATACGCAACCAACGGGTGCGCGGCCCACATCAACGTTCAAAATATTAAGTTCTAAATGAATTACTACGCATTTACTCGCACGGAATAAATGGCCTTAATATTTTTCTTAGGGAAATCCTCCTAGACTTCCTCCACCTCCGGCTAAAACCTCACGGTATTTGACGGGTCCCGTCTCTGTGCGACCTGGCTGGCTGCACCTGTCTTCCTGCCGTCTCGGGCCTGTTTCTGTTGGGGCGATGAACTGCCTGTCCACGAGTGGTGGCCTGCGGGCGACGAACTGCACCGCTGGGGGCCGGAGATTGTTCAGAGTCAACCGCTGGCGCCCGCACTCGGTGCGTTTTCTGCGGCGGGGATCAGAGGTAGTCCCGTCCCGGCTCTGCCACCTTCTTTGCTTGCACGGAATAAATGGCTGGATATGTGCATGTGAGATTTGTCGGTTTCAGGAGAAATACAAAGGGCATGACTTACAAATAGACTTAAAAATAGATTATACATTATTAAAATTTTATCTTACAATCATAAATTGACGGCACGATTGGCGCAGTGGTTGAGCGATTAGATGTCTACGCTACGTGTCGCAAGTTCGATCCCGCACGGAACAAATCTTTGCGTGATCTGCAAATAGGTTTTGCGAGCTGCGTGTGAGACATACATGTCTGTAAACTGTACCACGACAAGGGAGACAAGCCAGAGTGCGGCATCGTTTAAAAAATAGTGAAGGTTTGTATCTTAATTACGCTGAAACGGCTGAACGGGTTCAGTAATACCTGTTCGATCCTTATCTAGTTTAAGGTAGTTTTAAGCTCTATTTAATATTATGCCTTCTACCCTCACTTCTGGTGAAGTGACGGAGATGAGCAGCCATTTTGGCACGATGGAGTCGACGTTCGACTGCCGGGAAGCTGTGTTGCGGTGCCGTGCACGCCTGTGTGTCCGAAATCACATTGTACAGCTTGACTTTTCTTCACCTAGTGAATACTTTCTGATCGTAGCAAATCAAAAATTAACATTCAAATGTGAGTGCCTACGATTTGGATTCCGTGAGACTTTTCTAGAAACCTATAATGACGTCACATCCATCCACGAGGAAACGACCTGTTTCAGCAAGCCTGATCCGATCCAGGATAAGGGAGAAGCTTAAGGTTGGTGGAGTTGAGATTGCTTTATTCTAGACAAGGATCTAAATTGTAGCCATAATATCGTAATTCTAGAGTCTTCAAAAGTTCCTCATACAGTCCACTACCTCTTTAGGTCCACGTGCTACAATACCTAATATAGGTCGACCTAATATGGAAAACCAACAATCAACGGAGCCGAGTAATAGACAAATTCACGTCCATGTGCGTGTATTCGCTGTAACATTTAACACAATTAAGGCACAGTTCTCACGTTCAAATAACACACGTGTCCAAGTAAAGTACACGGTTTGACGGCATCGAGTAGTTTCGCGTAAGCGAGACTTATTGCGCCAGCGATTACCGCTAATGAGCGGGGCGAATATTAGAATTTAATGCTTTTTTTTAAATGTTTTGTCTAATTAGTACGGCCAGTATCCAATAATACTAAATATACAACTATCATCATTTCGGCCGAATAAAGTCCACTGCTGGATACAGGCCTCCCTCAAAGATCACCACAACGACCGGCATCGGTGTGTTGTGGGCTCATTGGGGTGTTTTGCCATAATCGTCGCGCTTGGCAGGCGGGTTGGCGATCGCAGTTGAGTTGTTAATGTATTCGAAGGACGCTGCTGCCCAACCTCCGGCTAATCCCTTAGTCGCCTTTCACGACACCCACGGGATGAGATGGGTTGGTGCTATTCGTAGCCGACACCGCACAGCATACAACTATATATTATACTAATTATAGGTTAACAGTATGAACAATCAGTCATGCACCTATATCTTCCATGTTTATGTTGGCACGCTAAGTGGCTAAAGAATTGGCTTTCGGCGGCTGATGTCGCGGGTTCGATCCCCTCAAGGTACAAATATTTGTATGATCTGCAGATAGTTGTTCCGGCTCAGGGTGCATGTTGAATTCATGTCTTCATTCATGTTCAACTGTAACCACGATATAGAAGAAAAAGAGTACGGTATAGTTTTATAAAAAACAACTCACTAACCGACCTGTTTTTTTAAGTATTCAACTTAATGTAGGCAGATCCAAATTACGTCCCTTTTTTATTTTTTTTATTTTTATTTTTCCCAGTGAAAATTCTACATGAACTTCCTTCGCCCCGGGGAAGGGCGAAGGGGTATGCCGGACTCCTACCGGCTAAAGCCACTGGAACGGTCATCTTCGGTACCTAAGGGAGGCTCCAGGTCCTCGTATGATCACACTAGAGCCGCCTACTGGTGCCACGCCTATAGGCACATCTCGGAGAGCGTAACTGTAAATCGGTCACCCCCCCGGGGAGTAAAGGATCCCCCAAAGCGTCCCACGGCAGCGCGTGACCACATGCGTGATCCCTACAGGTCTAGCCGAACGTAAGACTATATCACGCTGGATTTGAGAAATTAATAAATAGCCGCGTCACACATATGCCAGTTGTGCCAGTGAGTGAAAGAATACTTACATCTGATAAACAATATTATATAAGCCACAGAAAAACAATTAATAGATTAAAGCCGTGAAACAAGTCCTGTCATGGTAATTCTTGTCTACAGTTATTCACAAAACCTTAAATTCCACCAAAGCTTGACAAAACGCTTCATGTAATTTTGCTTTCCCCGTAAGAAATAAGCATGAAGAAGGAAAGTGAAGAATAACATAAAAACGCTTCTAATTTAGTAGAAATCGTTTGTATCTATTTGTACAGACGGTTTAAATGTCACGCCACCAGTGATCGAAGGGTAGACAGAAAAGGTGAAGCAGCACTAATGCGCATGTACCGTTACCTCATGACGCTCTAAGACCCCACATGATAGCGGTGAGTCTACTGCCTTTTGGGCAAGAATTGGTACAGTGGTTGATACAGTCGACTGCTGCGCTCCGGGTCGTGGGTTCGATTCCCGCACGGAACAAATATTTGTACGATCTGCAGGTAGTTGTTCCGGATCTGGGTGTATTGTGTGTGGAATTCATGTCTGTAAACGCACCCACGACACAGGAGAAATGCTAGTGCAAGGTGCAAGTGCAAGGTTTTTAAAAAAAAAAACAAATTGAAAATATTCCGGTATTTGAGTACGTTTACACACATTTTAAGATACTTGCGGAAGGGTTGAATTACTTGATTTCACCTAGCAGCCGAATATTATAAAAAAAAGATGCAGACAAAGCCGATGAAAGATTAACAGTATTTTTTTTTTACTATCACTATAATCACCTTCATACAGCAATTTATTACATTGAGCAAAAAGCAATTGAACCGTACGACGTTGCCGACATATTATTGTAGATTTTATTTCATTTTTGAGAAATGTTTTATGAATGTGTAAAGATTGATTAATCTGAAAACCGTACAACGTTGCCTTATAGTAAACATTTGCAGAATTGCAGAAGATACTCTACAGAAGCCATAACCTAAGAGAAGAAGAAGGAAGATTAACATGATCGTCTATTAAATCAAAAATTAAAAAGTGTAGCGATGAACTGTCGAGTACCAATCATCATCATCATCATTTCGGCCGAATGAAGTCCACTGCTGGACACAGGCCTCCCCCAAAGATCACCACCACCACCGATATGGATGTGTTGTGGGCTCATTGGGGGGTTTTGCCATAATCGCCACGCTTGGCAGGCGGGTTGGCGATCGCAGTTGAGTTGTTAATGTACTCGAAGGGCGCTGCTGCCCTTCCTCTGCCTAATCCCTTAGTCGACTTTTACGACACCCATGGGAGGAGATGGGGTGGTGGCATTCTGAGCCGGCACCACACGGCACGGCGAGTACCAATGCAGCAATGAAAGTCGGCCAGTCGTATAACAGTCAACTGCAATAGTCCCACAAGTGCTACGAAAGTTGCATGTCACGTTTGTCCATGTTTACTAATAAATCTGTCAATGAACATAACAAAACTGCGTCTAATCTTCTGTCTGTCAGTGTTTATAGGTTTCGTCACAACTTACCCAAGAAGAATGATAAATAATTTCAAATATATAAAATTTTCCGATTTATGCTATATAATGTGCTGTATAATATTATTTTACTTAATATTAAGTTCTAAGTGTAAATTTCGACACAATGTAAAAATTGTTTATGAAATAATAAATAAATAAAATAAAACATTCTACGAATTGTTATCCATACTCGTTGATCTAAACGGCTGTAATGAAACAAGTAGTGTTATGGGAGGTTTATTTATTTATTTATTTATAGTCTAAGATCCCAGTATAAAACGACCTTCACCGAGCTGGTTAATGGATGAAAAGTATTTTCAGTTCGGCCGAATAAAGTCCACTGCTGGACACAGACCTCCCTCAATGATCATCACAACGAACGATATCGGTTTGTTGTAAGCTCATTGGGCGTTTTGCCATAATTGCCACGCTTGGCAGGCGGGTTGGCGATCGCAGTTGAGTTGTTAATGTATTCGAAGGACGCTGCTGCCCATCCTCAGTCCAATCCCTTAGTCGGCTTTTACGACACCCACGGGATGAGATGGGTTGGTGCTATTCGTAGTCGGCACCACACGGCACACACGGCGCGTCACAACTTACCACACTACTAATAGTAACATAGATTATTTCATTATCAAATTAACATACAAATCACATATTTCATAATTGAAATTTCCGAGAACTTCCGTAAAACATCCGAGAATTCCATCTTTCATTGGAAAAAGATCGCATGCTTGAATAAAGTGGTCTCCCGCTGCGCTTTCATCGCGGATCATAAGCGTACTAATTGCCTTATTAATATGAACGTTCAATTAATTCAGACATAATCCACGTTAGCTTAATTAGCGAGCTACCTGCGGTGGGCTTTCAAGTAAGGTTGGGTGCAGACGTAGACATTTTATATAAGTGAGCTCCGAATTGTCCTGAATGTTGAATGAAGTACGTGCATCGTAAGGGTTTTAAAAGCGAAGCTTTTAAGCGAAATTATGTACGTTTGGTATCGGGATTTTACACATTAAATGTGAAACGAGCTAACGCGGAGATGCAGCGCACCTCATTGGCTATGCAGTGCATATTAAGCTTCGCTTCTTGCGAGTCATCGGGATTCATGTTGTTTATAAACTTATGCTATGTAACACCTTCTATGTACACATGAAAGCAATAAATACTTTGACTTTATCTCACGACTCCTCAATTTTTTTTTTATATCAAAAGATTGAAGAATCTGAAGCGTCTAGAAAGCGTGGTGAATACGTCTGCAAAGGGAAAGCTTAGATGATAAAGCTTTATAGAAGTGTTTATATCGTTGTTTAAAATAAACTGACGGCGGGTTCGACCTTGGCTTCCTGTGTTTCGCGTGTTTGATCTCTCGCACTTAACAAATATTGGTATGGCCTGCAGATAGTATTGCGGGGCAGACCTGGACTGCATGCTCTTTTACAAGTCCTAACATGGACTAAGGGAGATGGTTAAAGTTGCAATATAGTTACATTGGCAGGTGTCGATAGTCTCGCGTAGCTGGCAATTGTCAGCGCAGTTTCTACAGATAATGAAAATATATTTTAGTGAAACTTGACTGCGAGTAATTTATTGATTTATTTCTTCATTGTACACCAGTTATTAAAAAGTACAATAAAAAGTAACACTTTGAATATAGAGTACAATGGGCGGCCTTGTCGCACACAGCGATTTCTTCCAGGCAACCTTAGGATGGAAAAAAAATACTGGACAAGATATGGGGTAGTAATTTTAGTACCTAGTACTTATCTAATTACAAATCAGACGATGGATATTGCATTGTTTTTATTTATTTATTTATTAAACCAAATTATAACACCATTACAGTTTTCACCAAGGCGATGCTATAACTAACACGAGTAAGACACACTTTCTGACCAAGTTACTTAAGGTATAACATAATTTTCTACACATTTGTATGCTGCTTCTGTGAATTTCAACTGGCTACAATTAAATATATCTATTTCATGCGTGATGATATTCATGAATCTAATTGCACGAGTCAACGGGGCGTACTGGAGTAAGTTAGTTCTAGCGGGGGGCACGAGGAACAATGTGGGACGTCGACGCAAAAACGTGAACTCATATGGTGCTCTTAGTTTCAGTGCTGTGAGCACATCCGGGTGATTTACCCACCCACGTAATACCCTCCATACATATTTAACCAGCGCTACGTCTCTCCTCACCTGCAGCCTACTGTACCCGACCATGCCTATTACAAATAGACTTGGGTACATGAGCGGAAAGTAAGGATAGACCCCGTACTGTTTTTAATTTCTTTAAACATTATCTACGTTCGTGAGTATGTAGCCCAAGTGTGGCGTGTCTGAAATAAGCTTAAAGTGTACCGCGACAAAAATAATTGAAAATTTCAAAATTACTAAGCGGAACCACATGCTGCTTTGGAAATTAGTAATTCCGTATGAAAAAGTCATAAAAAAATCGTTGTTCTACTATTTTATTACACGAACATTGTGGGAATGTCCCGTGTGGTGCCGGCTCAGAATACCACCACCCCATCTCCTCCCGTGGGTGTCGTAAAAGTCGACTAAGGGATTAGCCGGAGGATGAGCAGCAGCGGCCTTCGAGTACATTAACAACTCAACTGCGATCGCCAACCCGTCTGCCAAGCGTGGCGATTATGGCAAAACCCCCCCAATGAGCCCACAACACATCCATATCGGTCGTTGTGGTGATCTTTGGGGGAGGCCTGCGTCCAGCAGTGGATTTCATTAGGCCAAAATGATGATAAATGATGATTGTGGGAAGCTTCTTCAATCCAAAGAAGGAAATCCAACGTCATAAAATTTTCGCATGCGTCGGCACCCGTTTGCCGGAATTAGAACATTTAAAACATTCATATAGCGTGTCTATCTCTAATATATGTATAAATCAGAACTCCCGAATAAAATTTTGACGGCACGGTTAGTGCAGTGGCTGATACAGTCGGCTGCTGCGCACCCGGTCGCGGGGTCGATTCCCGTACGGAACAAATATTTGTATGATCTGCAGGTAGTTGTTCCGGGTCTGGGTGTATTGTGTGTGGAATTCATGTCTGTAAACGCACCCACGACACAGGAGAAATCCTAGTGTGGGGCAACGTTTAAAAAATAAATAAATATAATCCGAGTCTTCGAGACGCGCGATGGTGAAACCGGTGCCGCACCTCTCTACACCCCTAGCCGCTCACACCGGTGTTGCTCCTTGTCGCCTGTAGTGGTGGCCATTTAGGGGGCCCATCTTGTGAGTGGCGAGTCACCGTCTGCCACAGAATTTCACGATCAAAGTTGAAAGGCAGACGCCGTTGTTCCCGTATTTATTAGTTTTTTTATTCCATGTAACACCCATTGCAATAGACCTTATCGTTATAGTTTCCATCTCATACAATAGCCTTACACCACCGGGGACAATCCATGACTTCATTTTATAGTGCAGCTATGGAGAGTCCTCGGTTGGTGTCCCATTACATTTTAGATTAAAATTCTCTAAAGGGCCTCTGCGTGTTGGACCTATGTCCCCGCGTAAGCCTGTCAAAAGACCGGGTTCCCCCTTACAGGGGATATAAACCCGTGAAAAGAGAGACATAATAATAGTAACGTTAATTTCAGACCTCGACGACGAGACTTTTTGGGACAAGCCCGCCACACATTCCCAACCACTGCAACTCCTGTAAGCCAGGATCTACAATGGCGACCGACGAAAAGAACACCGATCAATGAAGCTCGGATTTCAGACGTTTGTCGGTAGGTACAATACAACACACAATAGATACGAGTTTAGTAACACAAACGTAGCCGTGTGGTGCCGGCTACGAATAGCACCACCCCATCTCATCCCGTGGGTGTGGTAAAAGGCGACTATGGTATTAGCCGGAGGATGGACAGCAACGCCCTTTGAGCACATTAACAACTCAACTGCGATCGCCAACCCGCCTGCCAAGCGTAGCGATTATGACCTCCCAATGAGTACACACCCAGACAGCTTGACAGACAGTGGCGATCTTTTGGGGAGGCCTGTGTTCAGCATGGACTTTATTTGATGATGAAATGAAATGATATTAACGCATACAACATAACAAATGATCATTAACACGACTGAAGTAGGTCAATGAGGATACTGTCAAATGCTTACAGCACAGTATGCAAGCATATCAAGTGATGCACAGTGGAGAGTGCCACCTGTTTGCAACTTACTAATCCTTTCAGCTATGTTGACAACTTAAGTTCTTCTACGGATCTCATTTCTGATTCGATCTCGTAGAGAAATACCAAGCATAGCTCTCTCCATAGCTCGCTGAGTGACCTTGAGCTTTCTTATGAGGCCCATTGTGAGTGACCACGTCTCTGTTCCATATGTCATCACTGGTTACAGACTTTCGTCTTGAGGTATTGCGGTATTTTTGACGAAAAGACTTTGCGAAGTGTCCTAAACACTGCCCAGCCGAGTTGGATTCGACGATTGACCTCTTTCTCGAAGTTGGACTTACCTAAAATTTGTATTATTAGGCTGCGAGATAAAAAATTGAAACGCGGGGGGAGCCAACCCGCAACTGGAATCGCAGAAGGCCAATTAGCTACTGCGCAAACGTGCCGTCCCCTCTCGCACTCTTTTACGTATGTGACAGCTGAAAGACAGTTTATTTTAATTTATTTTGACTACACTATTAGTTCAAGTCTACAAATTACAGTGTTAAATGTAGCTTGCAGACTACTAAGTACAGTACTAAGATTAAATTCTTGGTTTTTTTGTGGTAAATGGCCAGAGTCTTTCAAGTCGCTCAAAAGCCTCCGACTTGGCTTAACGACTGCTATCTAATGACAACAACCGGGACCGACGATTTTACGTGCCCTCCGAAGCACGGAGACGCTCAGTTCAAATACCACTAAGCGGTCACCCATCCATGGACTGACCGTGCCGAGCGTTGCTTAACCTCTCCGATCGAGCGAGCAGTTAACATCTATGAACAAAATATGTTATTATTGGCAAACGAGCCGAGCGACTACAGACAGATAACAAATATCTCGGGCCACTGATCTGTTATTACTTAACAATTACAACAACGTTGCTGGCAACATAAATTAAATTGCTTGCTGCATGCAAATTGTAGGGGTAACGGAGGGGAGGGTTAGGTTGGAACGCCCACAACATACACTGGGTAAGTAACTCAGGCTTATACGGCGAACTGGTAGTTAATTATGGAGTGATAGACATTTATTTGCCCAATGTGTTGGCGTTTGTATTACAATCTAAGTAATCTCATCAACATCATATCAGCAAAAGAAACTGCTAAACATGGATTTCCTGTCGTCATTTTGGGCTTGGCAACTGGGTTGGTGAGGAAAAGGAGGGACGCTGCTACCAATCCCTCTGGTTTAGAGTCCATTCGTCGACTTTTACGACATCCACGGGAGGAGATCAAGTGGTGCTATATTCTGAGTCCGGATACCACACGAAACCATCTCATAAAAATGAAATCAATCGGCAATCATCTCATGAAAGTGCATTAAATAAACACTTATTATGTGATTGATAAGTTTAAAAGCTTATTAGTTTTGTCAGTCACTAGAATATTGTACATTCAAGTCTATCTAGGGTTATATCCTGCTCTAGTGTACGATATCCAATATTCTTATGGATTACTAGCTGGGACCCGCGGTTTCACCGGTGTTTAATTTAAAAGAAATTTAGAGTACTTCGACATAGACACTTGACATAGAATATATTTATATATATATTGGATTTCAAGGGTTTAATGTTTTTTGGGCGGAACCTTAATTATTTTTCTCAAATAAAATTAACGTAAGTTATTCCTCATAACATCAGCTATCTGCCAGTGAAAGTCCAAAACAAACAGACAGACAGACAAAAATCTTAAAAATTGTTTTTTTGTTATATGTACCGTATATACTTTCATATGCATTTAGTAAAAAGCTGTTATTTTGACATTACTAACAGACACTTCCATTTTATTTATTTGTATAGAAGATAAGTACACCACGGAATACCCCTTTATCTTTTTCTTGTCCATCCAAAGGTTGTCTGTAATTAATCGCTAATAGCGATAAGACCGCCCATTGTACAATTACTGTTCATAGAATGATTCCTAGTAGTTGTTTTTTAAACGGTGTACAGTAAAGAATATTCTATTTTATTCTAGTGTAATTTCCGCTCTAAGGGTTTTTACCGGTAAAGAATAGACTCCCTCTCTCTATCTCTACCCATGGATAAGAGGCGACCAAGGGTAGATATCAAGAGGATAGACCGCAGCATTCAACAGTGTGCTAATAACAGCATACAGCGATCACCAATCCGCCTGCCTTTATAACAATTTTCCTTATGATAACTCTTGTAAGGCCAATTTTCAGTAATTGACGCTAACAGTTATTTATAAATATTTAAATAAATAACAGCATACATCGATCACCAATCCGTCTGCCAACCGTGGTGCTTATTGTAAAATTCCCTATGACCACTCTTTATAGTGTTCATTGCAAAGTTTTTTTTTTTTTGGGCTTCTCGCATACATTTCTGGGAAATGTGGTTGCTTGCCTGCGGGACACGGACCTCGGCTTAGGGCGTTGCTGGGGATATCAAGCTATTGTTTTGGGGACAGCTGGATCGGTATTATTTAAATTGTATTAGGGCACATTTAAAGCTACAGGCTCGGCACGGGCCGGCGCGAGCAAGAGACGGGAGGGAGAAGTGCTAACTTGAACGGGAAGGTGACGCGGCGATAGGCCTCCGCGACGTCGGTGAGGGATTGCAAAGTCAACTTCAGAAATATATTATTACAGTTTTGAGTTATGAGCCTTCGTTCTAGGACTGAATGACCTGACATTCAACCAATCATTAATTGACATTAATCACTAAGTCAATCATGCTGTCAAAATATGTGTGATTTGTGCAACGACTACTTAACATAAAGGGAAGTTCAAAGCAGAGCTTACAGTTAAATCCTTATTTCAACAAAAAAATTATACGCCTGTCATCACGAATCCCGTAGACCCCTAATCTGTAAGTCCTATATAATCTATGGTTCTAATTAATTTGACAGCTACCTACATACACAGTGGCATGAAGAAGCCGTTGGACAAAAATGTAACCGGAGAGTTAATCAATTGATGGGCCGACCACCCGGTTAGCCAGATTAGTAACCTGATACTCACAAAAATAGGTTGTTTCTCCTCTTTTGAGATTAGAAGGTGTTTTTTGGAGTTAAACAGCTTTTTTGTTTAAATTATGTGACGGTTCTCTTTTCATTAGAAAGTGTTTTATGGTTTGTTTATACGTATCTATTTATGGTATGGTGTTTTCTGTGATAGTAATCTTTATGGCATGTTTTTGACTGTTATTAGTCAGTTTTAATTGATCTTAGATTAGTTTTGAAGCTTTTAAGAAGCCGCTGTTTCTTCTCAGAGGTGTCGCAAAGCACGCGAATGGACAACAGGATCTACAAGCACATTAATTCATTTTGTAACATGCGTTTTGAGTGTAACATTAGTAGTAATGTCTTAGGTTTGGAGATTATTACACATTGTAACAAAACACTTCTTAACGGATTACATCGCGTATATTATATATTTTTGTTTTTCCTGACGTTTCGGACACTGCAGCATTTGTGGTTGCAGGATGGCTAAGGATTTTCTTTTTCATTTTTGTGAAATCTTTTATTGCATATTGAATATGATTAATTAATCTAAACACCGTACAACGTTGCTTTACACTTGACATTGGCGAAATTGTGGAAGATACTCTATATAAGCCATAATCTAAGAGAAGAAGAGGAAGAAGGATGACGAAGGTGACAAACGTGGTTTCATATTAAAAAAAAGTTATTTTAGTTTATCTACCGTATAATTCTAATCAAGAATTAATTTCGTTACGCGCGGTAATCACTCAGTCTTGATCTTTTTGGTGTGGTATGTTGTTTGGGACTTTATTATTTTATAACAGGATGTTATTTTAATTTCAAAAGCGTCACGAATCATTCTTGGTACTTGTTCGATACGTCAGCAAAAACAAAAATCTATAATATACGCGATGTAATTCGCTTAGTGTTTTATTGTAACGTTTATGTTTATGAGTGCGACTGATTTTACTCATGCGCATATTTCGGAGTTGCCTCCAAAGGCCCCATTTACAAGTCTCGAGTATTACTTAATTAAAGTAAGGCATCCAACCTTTTTGACAGTCGAGCAAAACTGACGGCTCTATAATCACGGGCGGGAATCGGGATACAATAAAAAAAAATACTTTTGATTAAAAAACAATTTAAGGTACTAAACCACAAAAGAAATGCAACATTCTGATATTGTTGTTTATTAAAATAATGAAATAAATAGCAACTTCCACCAAATAGAATTTAAAAAAATACTAAGCTCATTGGTGCAAATAATGTGATTTCTGAAATTCTGTTTAAATATTTTTTCTGTTAAGCATCAGATCAGTCCGGCGAAGGAGTATGCAATACCTATATACTCCTACCGGCTAAAACCACTGGAGCATTCATCTTCGGCTCCAGGTCCTCGTAAGATCACAATAGAGCCGCCCGTCATGCCTTTAGGCATATCTTGGGGGGGGGTGAGAACAAAAAGGCCGCCCCCTAGGCACTTCTCGGGGATAACTGTAAAGGATTCCCCCGAAGCCTCGCTGTGCGCTGTGCTGCGCATTCTACGGCACGTGACCACGTGCGCACCACCGCCATCCCGGGGGTCGCTTAGTATGAGCACGCTGAACGAAGCCCTGCCCCAAACTTCGCCACAACGATCATTTGGGTGTGCTGTGTGACGCTGCTGCCCGTCCTCCGGCTAATCTCATAGCCACCTTTTACGACACCCACGGGATGAAATGGGTTGGTGCTATCCGTAGCGGCACCACACGGCACTATTAATAATAATATTTCACTTAAATTCATAATGATGTACACCAAACTGCTTGACATATGATAGGTCCCCTACATGACATAATTAGTACTATCCTACTGCTGGGCACGAGCCCTTTTTAGGATGAGATGGGTTAGGCCTTAATCCACCACGCTGGTCTAGTGCAGGTTGTGCTGGTGTATCCATTGAGAACATTTTAGAGCCCTCTCAGGTTTGCAGGTTTCCTCACAACGTTTTCTTTCGCCGGTAACATTCATTCATTCATAATTCAAAATGCGATACTTTTATTTTGAAACCTTATGTTAATTACCATCATAATTATTTCTCGGTGGACGTGTATGTCCTGCTTCTTGACTGTCTTTTTCATGATCGATTTCAGTTTCTGAAGGTATTGTGACTGCTTTCTGCTTGCGCCATTGTTTTGCAGCAGCAAGCAATTTAAGATTAGGTCTAACCATTTCATCTTCTGGAAATATGTAATCAAGTACTTCCTCCCAACCTTCTTCAACCCCGCTCTCATTGATAATCTTTTGTCTCTTTTTGACCCTTCTAGGCATTTTGGCCATAACCTTATTAAGTTTTTCTTCATCCCCAATATCTGTTTGGAAATCTTTCCATGCTTCTAAAAGAAGCACTCTTACTGTCATTAGCACGCTCATATACACATCTAGCTAATTCAATATTTATACTATCGGCATTTTCGGCATTCAGTTCAAATTTCGCATAAGATAACCATACTTTCACATGGACTGTCCTCTATAACAACCTTTCGTATGGCTGTCTTGCTTTCTCAGTTTCTCCTTGTTGGACTTCAAAATCTATGTAACTTTTCCATAATAATTCAGGCATATCCAGCCTTGCCTGTCCAACTGCTATTTCATAAATAGCCCTAGCTCTAACGCTAAGTTCTGATTCATGAATCCGAAAAGTCAAACGGTCCGGGATCGAACTCAGATCCTCCTGTATGGAAAGAAAGCATTCAACCACTGGGCTATCACAGCTATTTTAAGTTCCATACATACCAGATATGAAATAAAATTGAATGATAGACATTATACAGCGAAAACTTGTTTTCTTTCACGGTTCCAAAGGTCAATGCGTGCAACCGGAAAGACCCCGTATTATATTTTTATGACCTCAGTTTCTGTATTATTTTACGACTTCTCTACAAAATCTATTGTAATCTTTTTGACAATATAAAAATATTACTTATATTTATAGAGCCCAGAATACATAAAGGGCAGGTATTATACACGAAATTTACTTTAACGCTTTTAACGCCATCTAAACAGTATAATTTATGGTCGTTTACTGCTATTTGACACCCACCTTCTTTATCGTTGGTCTTTATAAAATGTTTGTTTATTAGTGAGAAAGTATCATTATGATAAAATGGCTAGCTTGGAACTAAAGTGGCCTATAACACAAACAGGTCTATGTGAAAAATGCTAGCTGGAACCCCTTAGATTTCTCCTAAAATGAAAAGGTTCGTAAATTCCATTGATACTATTGATTTTACCTGCCGAGACACTCAGTTTAAATACCAGTGCGCGGTCACCTATCCATAGACTGACCTAGCCAAGCGTTGCTTAACCTCATTGATCATTAAGCGATCAGTGAGTGCTGCTGGCTATGAGCGTCTCGAGTCTTTAGCCGACCAGAGTCTGGCACGCCTGTCTCAAGGCGGAGGAAGTCCACGAAGGAAATCCTCGAACGAATCCTCCTACACAAAAAAACCGGTCAAGTGCGAGTTGAACTCGCGTGGAGAGGGTTCCAAAATCGCCAAATATAATGTCTATTGTTGAATTCTGTCTTGTAATAATAATTTATCCCAACAATAAACTTAAGATGTAGTTGAAAAACATGTTCTCCGGTACATTCCAACTGCAAACGTAAGTTTGTACGTACAATATTGAAAGATTTACCATATTATTTTAACACTATAGACTTCTTATTCTTTTCCTGTAATCTATAAGTAAAGAGCTATTTTCCATATTTTTTTCATAATTTTACACTCAGTAGTTTCGGAGATAAGCGACCAACGGACAATTTTCGCCAATTTTCCTAAAAAACTTTAAAACTGTATATATTTAATATAAATTAAATATATTTAAGACCTTCACAATAAGCCGTTTCGTTTAATATGTTACACGGTACAGTTTGCAAAACTTTATTCTTAAATTTTCTATATTACCCCTCAATACTGACCCCCATATTCAAAATTTATATATTAACGTTACTTGTCCGTATTTGGGTTACAGAAATCCATAAGTGTATCAAATTTCAACCTAATCGGCCCACTAGATTTGGAGAAAATTGACTGTGACAGACGGACAGACAGACACACGAGTGGTCCTATAAGGGTTCCGCCTTTTTTTTCTTCGGACGTTCATCATCATCATCATATCAGCCACAGGACGTCCACTGCTGAACAAAGGCCTCCCCCTTAGATTTCCACAACGAGCGGTCACATGCCGCTCTCATCCAACGACTCACAGCGACCTTCACCAGGTCGTCTGTCCACCTCGTTGGAGGTAGTCCCACGCTGCGTTTTCCGGTGCGCGGTCTCCATTCGAGAACCTTTGTGCCCCAACGGCCATCAGTTCTACGAGCAATGTGCCCTGCCCATTGCCACTTCAGTTCACTAATCCTTTCAGCTATGTCGACAACTTTAGTTCTTCTACGGATCTCCTCATTTCTCATTCGATCTCGTAGAGAACTACCAAGCATAGCTCTCTCCATAGCTCGCTGAGTGACCTTGAGCTTTTTTATGAGGTCCATTGTGAGTGACCACGTCTCTGTTCCATATATCATCAACATACACTGGTTAAAGACTTCGGACGTTCGCAACCCTAAAAAGAGTAAGTTAAAGACATATTAAACATGTTTAATACACATACTCATACAAAATTAATTAATATTTTATCTATTTAAGTGTTGACGGAAATTCTCTTAAATCTTTTTATAGCAAAAATTTGCATATTACGTTGGGCTAATCTTGAAGACTTATTGAGTGTGATATTTGACACCTAAGAGGGTCCGGTGGCTTTATTAATGAATGCCGTACTTATGCAGGCTTCGAATTAATTACGACATGATATAATCAATGTTTACGTTTCGTTTTATTTATGACAGATGATAAAGCTTGGACACCAGGATGTTTTGGAATTTTCTAACGCGTTTTGTGGCAAGTTGTGTACTTGTGCTTACAGACGAGCAGCGCTCTGCCGGTGACTTTTCGCTGCGTCTTGTCTAGAGATGGGATTCTACCCGGTAAATTCCCAGGTAAATACAAACTTGGGTAAAAATTGGGTATTTACCCGGGTAAATACCCAGATGATGGGTATGCGCTGTAGCATAAACTGCTGCAGCATATGCTGAGATAGGGACCTTTTTTGGCCTCGTACAGCAATATTTAGTCATATACTTGTATATTTTCTTAGTTTATTTTCGTTTTAATTGTCATTGTGTATGAGACCAAAATAAAACATTTTCTTTCTTTCTTTCTATTTATTTTTATTAGGACGAAGTTACTTAAACGCGTTATTTATAACTTCTTAGGATGATGAATTGATGGTGAAGCTGCTTGCAAAGCGGGCAGCTTTTTAAATGTTGGCCATTTATACGTCGCACCGCGATGACATTTGATTTATTTGATATGTTAATTGTACCAATTCGCGAAACAAGAATATAGTTTAGTATGTATTTTACATTTCCGTTATTTTTACTTTAACCACGAATTACTTTTGTAATAAATACATATGTGTACCTACAATTACAGACAAATATATATATTAAATTTTCTATACCCGCGCATCGGTCTATGAGATCGACAAAGCACAGTTTACGGTTTCTAGTCATCGTGGAGCTACCTAATATGATGATACGCGAGATTTAGTGTAGCAGCCTGCAGAGACCCTCGTGCCGGGAGCACACTTAGGTGTACTCTACATCACAGAGTACATTTATCTCATCGGTATATGAGACCGCGTAACATTTTTTGTTTGGAACACGCAGTTATGATATTATTTGAACATTACTGTTATTAAATATATTTACCCATCGTTTGGGTATTGACCTGGGTAAATACCTGATATTTATCCGAATGAGAATTTACCTGGATATTATCCAACTGGGTATTTACCCAACGTCCATCTCTAGTCTTGTCCCATTCGCAAGCCATCACACACAAAAACATGAATAAATCGTATCTATTTTTAGTATTTTCCATATATACATACATAAACTACATGTAGGTAAAAAAACCTTGAATTGCAACGTAAAGATTCTTAGATATTTTTATCGCCAATACCATGGATAGAAACAATAATGCTCAAATAGTTAAAAAACTAGACACCATAAATAACCGATACGGTCATATATCACGTCTTAGCATAAAATAGATATACAATAAAATTATGTATTCATTGCAAGAAAATAAGAATAAAATGGACGTTTATACCCAAATGAAATACATTAATATTCTAGAACCGGTTTTTATCTTAGTCTTTTAAAGTTTTGTTTATACAAAGGTCAGTGTTACCCGAAGCTTTCTTGAAGATCTAATGTTAAACATTAATTGGTTTCCACCATAGAAATAGATCTATGTATATGGTTTCCACTGTGACTTATTTCCACTACGATGACAAAGTAAAAAAACGTAGAATTGAAATGATCATAAATAAGATACACAACTAAATTATAAGGCAAGTTACATTTTATTTAGGTTAACTATTATTTTAAATAACATAAATGTGTCACATGTATCAAATAAATGTCTTTTATCTTTATCATTTATTCAAAATAAACATTTTTTTTTATTTTGAACGTCAATATTAGACAGCACCCATATAAGCCCACCCTTCACCGCTTCCTAGTGTTGTTGGGGAGAAGAAACAGCGCAACAAACTCCCCAGCAACACATTAGATCTGTCATATTCAATATTTTTAATACATGTAGGTACATAAAAATTCGAATAAATTGTAACAGTTTAGTACACATTTGCATTCCTTAAATAAATAAATTAGTTTATTTGCGAAACAGGTTTTAGTCGTTATTGAAGAATACTTGAAGATACTTCTGATACCAAATAGGTTTTGGCTGTCTGCAAATTAGTACATACTTAACACTTTAACTGTTATCCATGTCGTGGACAGCAGAACATTCGTATGTATACCTAATATCTATTTTTATCAAAAACTCTAGTAAATATTAAAATCAGGCTTGTTTAGTGTAGACTTTTTAAGAAGTTTAGACTCTTTTCTCCTGCATTTTCCTCACATTACAATTATTTTGAGAACATTGTAGTTGAAAAACAACATTGTACCAACATTTAAAAAGAGTAACCATGGAGTTTCTTGCCCGTTCTTCTCCATAGAAAATTAACATCTTGGAACGCGGCAACTAAAGTCTCAACTATTCATAAGTGCCTATAAATGATTTTACATGAATAAAAAATATTTTATCTTATTATTATTTTTAAACGTTGCCCCACACTAGTATTACTTCTGTGTCGTGGGTGCGTTTACAGACATGAATTCCACATACATTACACCCAGACCCGGAACAACTACCTGCAGATCATACAAATATTTGTTCCGTGCGAGCATCGAACCCACGACACGTATCAGCCACTGCATCTCTATCTTTATTTTGTGTGGTCAGCCATATTCCCGTCTATTGGCCGTTAAAGAATAGCCAGACATCATGAGTATCGTAAAAGGCGACTGGAGTTCGGGTGAGGATGGGCAGCAACGGCCTCCCATCTGCTAGTAACATCATACTCAAGGAATTGGCGTCTTCGAGATGTGGTGCTGGCGCGCTTGCGAGGATACCATGGCCATCCCTCCGCACAAATTTCTCAGTCCTAAAACAACAAAAACTGAAGCTCAAGTCTGTCTTCAACTGCCAGACTCTTACCGGCTAGAGGCTATGACGGCAGGTTTGTTGCAATGGCCAAGAAATTAGCTTTCTGTGCTACGTGCTGCGGGTTTCGGTTCCCACTCGGGAAGAATATTTATATGATCTACAGACAGTTTTTTCGGGTCTGTATGTTTGTGCCTGTAAGATGTATGTATTTAAACTGTACTTACACTATATACGAGGGGCATTGTTATTTAAAAAAAAGGCCCGATTATGTTGACTGGCAAAATTACCTAGAGATCGGAGCCTGAAGCTTTAGACCGATCAGATATCTAACCCGTCAGCGCCGCAATACACCAAGCGGCTGATTGCAGCAAATGGAGACATGCAACTGGCAAGCTTGGTGGACGACACGGTTGGTGCAGTGGTTGATACAGTCTGCTGCGCTCCGGGTCGCGGGTTCGATTATCGCACGAACAAATATTTGTAGAATCTGCAGGTAGTTGTTCCGGGTCTGGGTGTATTGTGTGTGAAATGTATGTCTGTGAACGCACCCACGACACAGGAGCAATCCTAGTGAGGGGCAACGTTTCTTAGAAGAAAACAAAAAGCTAACACGTTGTCTCGATTCTCAGCAGAGCGGCAACGATTGACAAGAAAGCAATCACCATTCTACTAGCTAGTCGTGTTAGTTATCGTTTTGACCCATTTTAACTTGTAGAGTCATTCGGAGAACCATGTTCAGTAATCAGCAGCGAACTTTGGCTGGTAGAGATAAGATAAGATTCTTTATATGTAAAGTTTCTGGTATTACATAATTAGATGTTTGGTATTACATTCATTTCGGCCGAATGAAGTCCACCGCTGGACACAGGCCTCCCCCAAAGATCACCACAACGAGCGATATGGATGTGTTGTGAGCTAATTGGGGGGTATTACATTAAGTTCCTTAAAAACTTGCCAATACTGGCGTACAAATATCATATACACACACTATAAATTATCATTAACATCAGAATCATTAAATGCTTACATCATTAAGATAGGCACTATAACCCCATTGTACTACAATAAAATAAAATAAAAATATATATTAATGAATTGCCAGATGTCAATGTTACTACAATTATAAGAATTAAGAATGTCAAAAATTAATAACAATTACATAGGTTGATGATGATAATAATTAGAATTTGTTTGTAGAGATAACAGATAACGTATTATTTGTAGAAGCCGAAAGCTTTAATGACGTTTTCAGTTACGGAATAACAGTACAATGATAGAGGAGTCGTGAGTCATGACGAACGCTGGCAATGGCCATTTGCCTTGCCGGTTATGAAGGGTGAGCGAGCCGATAACTGCGTGCCACGTGCAGTCACGGTCGGTTGATTCCTGTCATCAAGTACTGTACCTGTCTATACACATTGTATTTGTATAATATGCATGTTGTTGTGTTTGTGTGTGTGTCAATACGTGCGATATATAACACTTCCATAAAAAAACGTGTACTGTTTTCAAATAATTGTTATTTTAATATTGTTACTATTACTTGTGTGACGGTTTTCTTATTATATCCTGGATTTTGGTTTGGGACGGGCTTGGTCCAGCTGATGGTAGGCTTTCAAGGTAAACACTAGGATCCGGATTGGGGGTGCAGGGGGCTATGCATCTAAAGTCTAAACTATGTGTAAATCTAAGCGCGGATATTTTTTTTTGCGTTGGGCTTCTCGCAGTCGTTTCCGAGAAATGGAATGGATGAATGATGAATGGATTAAATAAAGATGGTAAACGAGTGATGAAAATTATACTATACTGTTGTACTATACTCTGATAAGAAGTAGAATAAAGATAATAACTGGAAGAAGGTAAGATAATATTAAGTGTAATTTAAGATTTGTCGGGGTAGACCCAAATGCTTTTGGGGGGCTTGAGCCCCTTAGCCCCCCCCCCCCTGGATCTGATACTGGTGTTGTCTGATAAATGGTTTCCTTTTTCTGTTTGCATTAGGTGCGATTCTCAGCTATAGTTAGCAAAGTTCGAACAGAAGACTCGCAGAACTGGTTCCCCACGTGTTAGACTTTTCTCATTCGCATAACCTCAGGTATTTGTTACGCTTTCCATATCGTAACTGTTATTAAATGTTTGTTGTAATAGACTGTGTGAACTTTGTTCGTTTATCTAATTGCTAAATCGATTGTTCCTTGGGTTTTTGAAAAAGCGTTGCGAAAACGTTCAATTCAATCGTGGTGTCTGCGGTTATTGTACTTATTTGTAACGTCAGAGATTACCTCGACCAGGCAGACGATAGACGGACGAGCAAGATCTTTGATTAATAATTATTTTCACAGGCTGATTTAGCTACTTAGTCATAACTAAGCACTAGTGTTTTTAACTTTAGTCATTACTGTGCTCCGGTTAGAAGGGCTCTGTAGCTAGTGACATTGCTGGTCATAAGAGACAATTTTTTCTTCTTTTTTTAAACGTTGCCCCACACTAGGATTTGCCTTGTGGTGCCGGCTCAGAATACCACCACCCCATTAATTCCCATAGCCGACTATATCAGCCACTGCACCAATCGTGCCGTCAAAAATTATCGAAGTGATGAGCGCGTTGTTGGTACAACCCAGGACTGGACTTTTTTTTATTGATCCCTTGGATATGCCTCGTGTACTTCCTTCGCCCCGGGAAAGGGCAAAGAGGCATGCCGGTCTCCTACCGGCTAAAACCACCGGAGTGATCATCGTCGGCACCGAAGGGAGGCTCCAGGAACTCGAATTAATCTCCATCTAGAGCCACCCGTTGGTGCCACGCCTTTTGGCACATCTCGGAGGGGATGACTGTAAAGCGGTCATGCCCTCTAGCGGAGGGAAAGAGACTGTAAAGAGGCCACCCCCCCAGGCATCTCTCGAGGGGATTGTAAAAGATTTCCCCAGGCCTCACTATGCGCTGTGCTGCGCACACAGCGGTATGTGTTCACATGCACACCGCTGTCTTCCCGGGGGTCGCTCGGTATGAGCAGCGCAGATTTCCCAATATGCGCGCTCGTGACCCCCAAGGCCATGGCAGGCCATATAAAAACGCCAGGGGGCTCAGGTGTTGGACACGGGCGCCGCGGCGGTTGTTACTCCGGCTCCGTGTCCTCCTCCTTCATCGGGAGAGGGCCGATCCCGCTCTGTGACCTCCTTCTGGAGCATTACGCTCTCACAGAAGGAGACCACAGCACTCCAATTTTCATGCTCTGCCAGCATAGCCGACACTACTGCTGGCAAAGAGAGATCTTGCCCAATCCGATCGACCAGGATCCGCCGCTCGGCAGTCCACGCAGGGCACTCTCCGAGCGTGTGCTGTGCGGTATCCTGATCGTCTCCACAGTGGTGGCACTGTGCCGTGACCTCGCGTCCTATCCTGTGCAAGTACGCACCGAAACAACCGTGTCCGGTGAGCATCTGCGTCAGGCGGAATGTGACGCGCTCGCTCCTTTCGAAGCACGACTTAAGCTTAGCGTAAACTAAGCTAAGATAAGTAGTGAAAATCAACTACTTTGGGCGAATCTAGCGCCACTAAGCCGGCAAAGATGAATTATGGATATATGAGAAAGTTGTTTACTTTGATTGTCATTATTCTAATTAGCTTTGTACTATGCAGGCTACATACATTAGTCCAATATATTCAACTATTAATATACAATTTCAGTAATACAGCATGTAAGAATAATTATGTATTGAATAATAAACTTATCTGATTATTATATGACCTTGTTATTTCAGTCCACATCCCCAAATTTATTTTTATTCAAGTCTGCGTCAGTATATTTATTTCTAGTATGGTAAATGTGGAGTTTCGAATGTCTGGAGTCAGTGTGGTGTCTGGATTAAGAATGTAGCACCACTCCATCTCCTCCCGTGGATGTCGTAAAAGGCGACGAAGGGAATATAACCAGAGGGATGGGCAGCAGCGTCCCTTCTGTGAAACGGTAACCATACTGCGCTCACCAACCCGCCTGCCAAGCGTGGTGAGTATTGGTAAATACCCCCAAAATGATACACAATTGTGTAAATCTATGGAGGAGGCCTTTGTTCAGTAGTGGACACAAAATTGGCTGATATGATTGATTGATGAGACATTTTTACTCGTAAAATGTTCATATATTCCTGCGATTTACAACATAGTAGATAGATTTCTGTTCGATATTTTGTTTCGCTCACTCCAATGGCATTTCATATATTGGTATCCTTTTTTATTTTTATTTATGCCTGACTACACAGTTTTGTAAAAACCATATCTCACCGATAAACATCCTCGTATTAAAAATGGCCATAGAGAATAGAGTTCAAACTTAGCCAAGACCAACGTAAATTTGAGAGGGACTGTGTCTCTGAATACGAATTTTGAAGATGCGCTTAGCCACTACTTGGCTTAGAGCGTTCTTAGCCCGTCTTACGTTCATGTCTCTGAATCTCACCCTTAGTGCCAAACAAACAAGAGACACTTGTCTCTACATAAAACAGACATTAAAGATGGGGGATTTATATATTATATCAATAAAGATTAATTTATTAAAGCAGGTTGCAGCTTGTTCTTATTTTATTTTTATTTCCAAATAAACACGGGATAAATATTCGCATTGGTATTTCACGGCAAAGATACTGCGATGTACTTTACTAAAACATTCCCATAGTGCATACAAACACAAAATATGCGCATTTATCACGAACAAAATAATACAAAACGTACTCCCGGCCATGCAGAACTATAGAGTTGTCAGCTTACAGACCGTACCGTCGCGAAATTTGAATAAAACCTCACCAAACATAATAAAACTCTCTAACCATTTGATAAACGACCTTATCAATGCTAAAATAAGGGCTTTCATTAACGCATTAATACGTGTGCATCAGACAATTGCATGTCCATGCGACTTAAACAAGGATTTTTGTGTATATACAAAAATGAACTTTATAATATGTTATCGTAAGTTAAATATTACATGACAGCATAATCATGTATATAAAATTGTGTAAACGTACTTATATTATGGTAGAACACTTGGTTTATAAAAATTCAGACATTTCGAGCTAAAAGCCATATATTGCAAAGACGTTTGTTTGTCCTGCTAGCTGAAGCCCACCCATTTTCCAAAACAAAGTTATTCCGAAGTGAACTTCCTGAATAACCTTTTATGCAAATATAGAAAAATAAAACCGATATATCGTAGCCGTAGACCATGAAATGAGATAGATCAACATGTTAGCCGAAGGACGTCCACTGCTGGACAAAGGCCAGCTCCACAGATTTGCACAACGACCTACGCCTAAATAAGAACTAAATAACTGACCTTATTGACAAAAGACTTTGTTTCATTTGGGCCAAAGCATTCAACACCATTTTTAGTCTAACACACTTTTTTATATCTTATACTATAAAAAACTAGTTTGGATGTAGCAAAATTACCTAAACGATTTTTTTCTTGTATACAGTAATAGGTATCGTTTTGATAATTTACTTAAAAGATGATAACTACGAGGATATAACTATTTCTTTTTACATACACGAAAATTCATTTTAGTTCAAAACAGTTTAAGTTATTTTCAACAACACAACAACAAGTTCTTCTAGGCGTATGTCTCATCGTCAACCACATCAGGCAAGATAGTGGTCAAACGAATTCCTATAAAAACAGATTTGTTCCGCGTCTACGCCGCCAACGCGACAATATACGAACTCAATTACTCAGCATGTCCGACAAATCGACAAAACAAGACAAAAGACTATATTCACAATATAATTTTCGAACTGAAATTTGTTCTGAATTCGAATATGTTATGTCATCGTTTGGAACTAACTTTATGTGGCCAGTAAAGAAAAAAATTGTTTTTTAACATGTTTTTTATTTTTTATTAGATCATGGGATAATCACAAACAACCAAAGGTGATGAATTTTTTGGTTGTGTTTGTGATTATCCCGTGTGATGTAGTGTCCGAACTAGGAAATTAGCACCACGCCATCTCACCCCGTGGATGTCGTAAAGTCGACAGGACTAAACCGAAGGGATGGCAGCAGCGTCCCTTCCGTGGAGCAGTAGCCATATTGCGCTCACCAACCCCAGGCGGGTTGGTGAGCGTGGTCTCACCAGCAATTTCCCCACAAAATGACAACATAATTGTAAAATATGCGGAAGACCTTTTTTAGCAGTGGATATCCTTGCGCTGATATGGTGTGCATATGGAAAATTGGTGTGGCGACAGAGTAAAAAAACCTTTGTGAGAAAATAAATTCATCTTTCTTGTTTTCTATTCGATGCTTCAAAATTGCCTTTCTTCAATAAAACATCGTGTTTATTTTTATAGGCAAATTTCCAGTTTTACGATTGCCACCGGACATAACACAATGCTGTGAAAGAGGTTTTTAAGAGTGACAGTCTCAAAGCATATGAAAATGTTATTGCCTGTCAACTTTGCCTTACTCTATCATTTTATTTTTTGTCATGATTTTAGTATCTACATTCACTATAACATGTTTTATATGGCACCACTCCATCTCCTCCATTGGATATCATAAAAAGATTGTTTGGTGTTTGAGTATATAAGATTTATTTCTGTAAAGTCTACGCATCATACAGGATACAAGCCGAATATAATAATAGACCCGAATTCCTAGGGTCAGGCAAAGTGACATAAAAAAGTGTTTGTCAACTCCGACGCACGACTGAAGTTTACTCCGTAAGTACAATTGTCTCAGTAATTAATAGGCAGTGAGGGTTAAAACATAAAAAGCACGGATGTTTATATGTACGACATATATAAAAATGACTAAAAACCTACCTAGTAACTGCATCCACGTGTTCGTCGGATTATCTTCCACCGTCACTTAAACTAGTTTTTTCCCTATTTTATATTTATTTATTTAATCACTCCACTGCGTATTAATAATAATGATATTAAATATCAATATTTATACATAATAAATGAAATTATATAAAACTTTGACATCAAACGACATTTAACACATATATGACTTTAAAGCAAAAGGTGCGCAGAAAAACGTAACGCATTTTAGTTAACGCTCGACAAAAATTTTCATACCGACGGCCTTATATATAAATCGATTCTTAAGGAGTGAACTCCAACAATATAAGTTTGTATGTCCATTGTTTTTATTTGCTTTGACTCCATGCGTGATTAAGAATATAGCACCACTCAATCCCCTCCCATGGATGCTGTAAAAGGCGACTAACGGCCGAATACTGAAACGCCAGTTAGTATTAAATACCGCATTACCCATTCGAGAAACCTGTTTTTGGTACGAAGCCGGGTGGCTCAAATAGTTTAAAGCGGGAGTTAATGTACTGGGAGACTGGCAAATTCCCACCAAAATTGCGAAACACGGCTTGTATACGATCGATTATTAAGAGGCTTTTGTTCAGCAGTGGACCTCTTTTGGCTGATATAATGATAATGAAGCTTATTTAATGCTTTGGTGGCTATCATTCCCTTTGTTTGATTTCTTCTATATTTTGTATTCTTCGGCGATTTGATTATAAGTGCTACACATTAATAATTGTCAATTCTCAAATATGCATGTTTAAAAAAAACAATGGTATCTTTGACGCTGTTGCTTAAGGATTGGCATTCTGCGCTATGGTTTGTAAGTTCAGTTTCTGCAGAGAAAAAAATATTTGTCTAGTACATGCAGTTGGTCCGGGTCTGGTGTTTGTGAGTAATACCGGTCCCGTTACTTATAATATATTACTCCTGTAAACACTTCCAATGAAGGATATACACTCATGCTACGGGTTCGTAGATTCAGGAAAAAACACGTAGCACTGATGGGAATCACATTCACAACCTTTCACGTGCAAATAGCCGCACTATTGCTGTAGTCTTAGCAGCTCTAATGCTGCTTTGAAATGTAACCTTTTCATCTAGTATTATATATATATAGTCGTGTGGCGCTGACTCAGAATACCACCATCCCATCTCTTCCCGTGGGTGTCGTAAAAGTTTACTAAGGGATTAGCCGAAGTATGGGCAGCAGCGTCCTTCGAGTACATTAACAACTCAACTGCGATCGCCAACCCGCCTGCCAAGCGTGGCGATTATGGCAAAACCCCCCAAGCCCACAACACACCCATATCGGTCGTTGTGGTGATCTTTGGGGAAGGCCTGTGTCCAGCAGTGGACTTCATTCGGCCGAATTGAAATTGATGATCTAGTATCATCTGTCCTCTAGCCTTTATCTAGACTGAATTCATCATCGCATCATTATCTGTATGTTAACAAGGTGGATGTAACGTTAGAAGTGGAACCAGCCAGCTCCAGATCATGTTCAATTAGTTCCAAATTTAACGTGGAAGTATCATGCGCAACGGCCTGATCAACACAAGTAAAGAATTGGGGCGGGCACGATTGTTCCAGAAAACTATACAAGTCCTTTTTTACATGAATATAATATTAAGGAAACCATGCCCTGTACATTACAAAAAATTCCGCGTTCGACCCCCACTAAGGCTAAAATCGCTTGCATCTGGCGCCCGACAGCAGCAGTAGCCCTGCCCTCCTTAGTTTGTATATACTGACGCATAGATCTAGCACGAAAATGCAGATGCTTTGATTGCGCTCTATGATGGTAACATGAAAGTAAGGTAATTGCCCGGAGTTGATTCAGTCACGCACCGACCAGTGTCGCAGCTCGACGTGAATCATAAGCGTATTTCAGCAACATATTGCGAAAACATAATTGCAATCCTGTGTTTATAGACGATGCACGAAGTATACTGCTATTGTGAGAGAAAAAGAGGTTTTATTTCATAAATAAATAAATACGTAACGTAAATTGATATTGCTAATAAACAATAGTATTTTGTTTTACTTTTTATTACGCGGTCAAATTGCGGCCAGCGCGCCATTTTGTAGCGGAATTATGTTCGTGTATGGCGCGTCTATTTGTAAAATGTTATTGGTAATCTTTGTATATACAAAGTTTTATTTAGTCGCAACTAATTAAACAGTACTCCTCAGACAAAATATGTCACTGCTAACCAAAGGCGCGATGGCCGTTTAGTTTACATGAATTTGCCAGTGCTCACTCCGCCTGGTAGGCAGGTTGGTGAGTGAAGAATAGCTGTTGTTTCCACAGATGGGACGCTGCTGCTCACTCCTCTAGTTTACAGTACCTTTGTCGTTTTTCTCGATATCTACTGGAGGAGATGGAGTGGTATATTCTTAATCCAGACGCCACCAGGAAAACTACGGTTTTCCGTAAACTTACTACTGTAAACATCGTCTTGACTGTCGAAATTGAAATGTGGGCAGAGGTAGCTTATGAGATGTACAAAGCTTTTGATGTCAATATGTATTACCGCCATCACAAGTTTGTCTGGCAGAAATCGCCGAGTGCGGTAAGACCGCCCTTTGTACATGCCATTTTATGTATTTGATCTCAGTTTTTGTTATTTCTAGTGTACAATAGAGAGTATTTGTATTGTAGCCAACTTCTCCGACCGTCCATTAGTCCTTTATGGGCTATGATGAGATAATGTTAGACGGCACGGTTGGTGCAGTGGCTGATACAGTCGGCTGCTGCGCACCAGGTCGTGGGTTCGATTCCCGCACGGAACAAATATTTGTACGATCTGCAGGTAGTTGTTCCGGGTCTGGGTGTATTGTGCGTGGGATTTGTGTCTGTAAACGCACACACGACACAGGAGAAATCCTAGTGTGGGGCAACGTATTTAAAAAAAAAAAAAAAGAAAAAAAAAATGTTGGCACAATCGCCACGGTCAACGGTTTAGTGATCTTAATAAGTTATTATTACTGCTCTTGCCGTGTGGTGCCGGCTCAGAATGCCACCACCCCATCTCCTCCCATGGGTGTCGTAAAAGTCGACTAAGGGATTAGCCGGAGGATGGGCAGCAGCGTCCTTCGAGTACATTAACAACTCAACTGCGATCGCCAACCCGCCTGCCAAGCGTGGCGATTATGGCAAAACCCCCCAATGAGCCCACAACACATCCATATCGGTCGTTGTCGTGATCTTTGGGGGAGGCATGTGTCCAGCAGTGGACTTCATTCGGCCGAAATGAATGAATGAACTGCTCAAGAAGGATGGGCGATGTTAGCAGCGAACTATCCAGCAGTTTTTATTTTTTATTTTCAAGTCTAAATAAAAATTTACTTGCCTTTACTTACCACGAAGATACCTCGACTATTATAAGTCGACAAGATGTACATTCTTATCGCTGGTCACGTGGACACCGATTCTGCACCGTACGGCGTCCCGTATGTTTCCAAGCTCTAGCAGGTTAACTTTCAAAATTCGATTCTATAACGGTCAATGCGCGTGCGTCGTTTTTGTTTGTCGGCGATCAACGCATGCATGGTGTTTTTGGGTACAACTGTCGTTGCGAGGCGTGAAAATGTCGGCACACAAGGCTTGTGTTAGCTGTGTTATTGATATAAGGGTAAGATAAAGAACTGATTGAAATATACCACTTCTCTGATGGTTGCATAGCGACGGTCACAAAGTCAGTGTTACCATTGACTTTCGACACGTGGTAGTGGCAGAGCGTGGCGATGATAAAGATGAAAATATTTTTTATTCATATAAAACCATTTACAGGCTACCTTATATGGAGAAGAAAGGGCAATAAATTCCATGTTTACTCTTTTTAAATCATAATTGTTACAATATGTTTGACTACATTGCTCTCAAAATAAAGATAATGTAAGGATAATACAGGAGAAGAGAGTAAACTTGTTAAAAGTCTAAACAACCCCGACTTCAAATGAATTAATTTATAGCCGTGCTTATTACCACTATTGTTCTTACACATTGGATCCGTACCGTGTGGTCTTCCGGAAGAGAATAGACCGCCCCTCTCCACGCATGGTTGTCGTAATAGGCAACCAAGGGTTGATAACAAGAGGATGGGCAGCAGCGTCCTCCCATGCACTAATAAAAACATGCTGCGATCACCTGCTAACCGTGGTCATTATGACAATATCCCCCATGACTGGTTTCTGTAGTGATCATTGGGAGATCCATATTCAGCAGTGGACGTCTACGGGCTGGTGTGTGTTTGTATGAGACCCGTAAAGCCCACGTCTGAGCATGGGCTTCCTAATGACTGCTGGATACAATTAACAACCATAGAATAAATCCATGTGGAGTCCGAACTAGGAATACAGCATAACTCCATCTCCTCCCGCGGCGACTAGGGGACTCTAAACCCAAGAGATGGGCAGCAGCGTCCCTTCTGTGGAACAGTAGCCAAACTGCACCACTGCTGCCTGCCAAGCGTGGTGAGTACTGGCAAATTGCCCCCAAAACGGCGACACAGTTCCTTTATGTTCCTGTTCACACACGGCGGTACAGTTCCTGATATGAAAGTCGCTGCGGCCCATCCTTTTAGTGCCTTTTACGACACTCATGGCCACACATATTCTTTGATAAGAGCTATAAGACCATTCACGCAGAGTCACATTCTACAATATTTAGGGACGGTTCACACCAAACCGTGTCCGGATTAAGAATATAGCACCAATATTGTCGTCATTTTGGGGGAAATTTACCGTCAATTAAACCGGTATTCCGTGTGGTGTCCGGATTAAGAATACAGAACCACTCCATCTCCTCCCGTGGAGGTCGTAAAAGGCGACTCAGGGACTCTAAACCATGGGCAGCAGCTTCGTTTCTGTGGAACAGTAGACATTCTGCGCTCACCAACCCGCCTGCCAAGCGTGGTGAGTACTGGCAAATTCCCCCCAATATGATGACACAGTTGTGGAAATCTATGGGGGAGGCCTTTGTTCAGTAGTGGACGTTGTGTGGCCGACATGGTGATGAAACGCAACGTAAGTCATCCGCTGAATGTAAGTAAGCATTATGCGGTTAACAGATTTTTCATACATTGTCAACATTTCCTTTTTTTTTTAAAAACGTTGCCCCACACTAGGATTTCTCTTGTGTCGTGGGTGCGTTTACAGACATGAATTCCACATACAATACACCCAGACCCGGAACAACTATCTGCAGATCATACAAATATTTGTTCCGTGTGGGAATCGAACCCACGACCCGGAGCGCAGCAGTCGACTGTATCAGCCACTGCACCAACCGTGCCGTCAACTTTAACTTTAGGGTTCACACTGAACTCACAATACGACATTAAGTATGGCGTTGGAAAATTAATCTGACTTCACGTTCACACTGGGATCCACACTGAGTCCGTTCACAGTCAGTGGCTAAATGTACGTTGGTTGTGAACCGTCCCTTAGTCGTGTATTCAAGTATGATTATGTCCTTCAGTCAAGACATGAAGCGTTGCTGATTTCAGTTCATTTCAGTTTGTGCCATTAGCTTTCACGGTGTATTTCACATACAAGTCAAGGATTTTGTCGAATGTTGTGCCACTTTTTTCTAATGGGTTCGGGATGCCAGACTAAGATAACGCTATATGACAGATAAGCGCCAAAAAGTACAAATGTCTCGCGGCCACCTGTCGTCGTATACTAAAAGATAATTTTTTTTACCCACGTGACAAACGGAGTCGCCTTTTCACACACCTACCACTGCAATAAAACTGAATTATTTTACTTCTCTCGTGCAATATTTCACATGGAAATGGCTCATTCCGTGGGAAAAGATCACTCCGTCAGCAATCTTGGGGGCTGACTGACCAGTGTGCGCCGGGATACTTAGGTATCGTCACTATTTCATTTAAAACTAAATAAAAATACTGCATATATAATTTATATAAACTCCAGACTACAATTGTTTTGTTTAAGCTCCAATCTCAGCATTGTAGCGTACGCTCGGGTCATAGATCATAAATGTAAAATAATAACAAGTCTGTTATCACGTCCGAGCATCGCTATAAAGTAGCTGGCAGCTACTGCGCAAAAATAAAAATGTTATAGACTAAAAGCTTTAGTTTATTTTCCTTTCTCTGTCAAAATAAAGATATAGTCTAAGACTACTATGGACGGATAGTGTTAAGCATAAACAAAAAATCTATTACTACCTCTTACGAGCACATGCGCAACGTCATATGAAAGAAAGAGATGTCTGTAGAGCATTGGCTACAGAAAAATAATCGAATGGCCGCTATATATTAATATTTTATTGTTGCTACAGTACCCAGCGCCAACTGCAATAGAAAGCAGAAAGAACTAAAAAAATTAGTAATCTGTTTTAGACAGTCGGTGGTTGTCATAGTCAGAGTCAAAGATATAGTATTACCTACGTACATAGATAGAGCCTATTAAGTTGAACAAATTTCCAGTAATAAAGACCTGTTATCCTAATGCGAGCATTACGTGTGATAAAAAGAGAAAGCACTAACCTTTACCTGAAACCATCTGGTTAACACACGACGCTAAGTTTTAACAGAAAGTGGATTGTTGTATTGTTGTGACTTTAGTACGAAACAGTGCCATATGATTATTTTGCTGTAACCAATGCTCTTTAGACATCTCTTTCTTTCATATGACGTTGCGCATGTGCTCGTAAGAGGTGGATTTAGTGTGGTGGAGTGGGGTGAGGTGGTGTAGATTTTCTGTTTATGCTTAATACTATCCGTCTATAGATATTTGGTCTCAGACAGATATAAATATGTAGGTATATTTCCACTTAAAATATATTGTTATAAGTACTATGAGCAGAGTAGATATTGAGACCACGATTTAAATCTTTGATTGAGACCATGTTTTTGTCCGTGTGGTGTCCGGACTAAGAATATAGTACCACTTCATTTCCTCCCGTGGATGTCGTAAAAGGCGACTAAGGGAATCTAAACCAGAGGTTCGGGAAGCAGCGTTCCTCCTGTGAAGCGGTAGCCATACTGCGCTCACCAACCCGCCTGCCAAGCGTGGTGAGTATTGGCAAATACCCCCCAAAATGATGACACAGTTGTGGAATCTACGGGGGAGGCTTTTGTTCAGCAGTGGGCGTATAAATGGCCGATATGATGATGATGTTTTTAGCACTTCTTAAAATTAGTCAGACGATCAACGTTTCGGACATGCAATCGATCGTGTATTAGCCTATTGCATTATTCACGTGAATGTTAGTAGATCACAACACATAATATATTTAGCTTATTAGGAGGAGTTTAACAGTAATACTGGTAAGGCGCAAACATAGCTAGAATGTCAAGAAAATATTAATATTATTTTGTCACACTTTTGTGTCTCTGATGCGCCGCATACGAGGCAGTTCCAACAGCTACCTTCAGCTGTTCGCATGGAGGATGGATATGGATCTAGACTGCCCAATAATGCGGTACTGGACCAGGTTGCATGTTGAGCACTCCGGATCCAAACCTAAATATAGACTAAGATGAAGTATATAGTGTGTTTTATCTTTTTGTTATTGTAGAATTGTAAATTAAATTGTTTTTATTGATGATTTTTTGTAATGTTAGTCTTTTTGTAATTATTTTATTTACTCATAATGTATCTAATATTTTCAATTTCTCATGTATGCATATGGACTGGTTCTGAAATAAAAATGAATTATTATTATTATCTCTCTTTTCACGGGTTTATATCCCCTGTAAGGGGGATCCCGGTCTTTTGACAGGCTTACGCGGGGACATAGGTCCAACACGCAGAGGCCCTTTAGAGAATTTTAATCTAAAATGTAATGGGACACCAACCGGGGACTCTCCATAACTGCACTATAAAATGAAGTCATGGATTGTCCCCGGTGGTGTAAGGCTATTGTGTGAGATGGAAACTATAACGATAAGGTCTATTGCAATGGGTGTTACATGGAATAAAAAAACTTTATTATTATTATTAAACCTGTAAAAGTAATTAGTTAGAAATATTTATTATCCTTGTGTAAGTCCAGTTTCCAAAGTATGTTTACGTTACCACAACCCTTTTACTGTGGATCATAAGAAACTCACGCACTTCTGTTTCCGACTTCGTTCATTATCATCGTGACTGTGTAAATTATTTAGCTAAGAATATTATCACAGTTAATAAATCTTATAATAATTAAAAACGTACACTGCTACAAGTTTTTCTTAGGTTTAATAAATTATCATCGCGTCTCATCAGTTTCCCTATGAAATCTTCGAAAGTATTTTCCACGACGAAGGTCTTTCTACATCTTCCATTAAACCACACGAATAGCCTGTGTATAGCCTGTTAGAATTGTGAACATTAGGTTACCACGCAACTGAAACGACTGTAACAACTTTGTTACAAAATCTTCGCCAGCGCAGTGGTAGATGTGTTGATGTCGATAGTGAGTACAGTCGATATTCAAACGACACAAAGTACATACAGAAGGTCAACTCCCTTGAGCAACAATCACTGCAATCCACCCAAAAAATTCAACTCGCGCACTCATTTAAGTCAATAAAATAAATAAAAATATATTTGAAGCGGAATATGTCACTATATATAAAATTTACTCTGTGGCGGAAATATGGTTGCCACATGGCAGGACTACAATACCTGGGCAAAGTTTCAAAATGTCGGGATTTTGGGATCGTTGTCGGGACAAATGATATTATAAATCAAAATCATGCATTTTATTATGAAAATTAACATGATGACAAAAGAACATATTTTTGCCACATTATTAGTATCATGACATAGGCTATTAATAGTAATTTGCGACATAACAAAAAGTCGGAGGGCGAAGGGGTATGCCGGACTCCTACCGGCTAAAACCACTGGAGCGGTCATCTTCGGCACCGAAGGGGGGCTCCAGGTCCTCGTAAGATCACACTGGAGCTTTTATTATAACCTAGTGACTATAGCGGCCTACTCAAAGCCTACCTGCAGGGCCCTTCATGCAGTATCTCCGTCGGATTGTATAATGTGAATGTTAGCAGAGGCGGTATTTACCGGTAACTCGTTCCCCTGGTGGTAATCGTCACGCCTGAGCATAACAACTGTTATGAAAAGAAACGACGTTTGTTCTAAATATACTAAATATAAATATACTTTTTCAATGTCAACTGAATATAAGATAGCTCGCAAAACGCCCACCCTTCTCCGCTTCCTAGTGTTTAAGCTGGGGAGAAGAAACGGCTCAACAAACTCCCCGGCAATACTTTAGTCTGTCTGTAATGTCATTTTTAATAACATTATTACATATATTTTAGTAATGCTTTATATAAAATCAAAGAAAAATTTAAACAAGAACAATAAGTTTTATTGCTACACATGAGCTGGCGCATATTCGTATACATTTGAATAATAAAAAATAAAACACACAGGCACTACAAACAATATAAAAAATAATTGTAGGCTTCTACATAAATCGGTTAATAAACAGCGTAATGGCTGTGATGTGCAATATACATATAACGTCATCTGTTTGGGTTGATGTGCAACTAGGACCTGAAGGCTCAATGGGCGGCTCCAGTGTGATCTTACGAGGACTTGGAGCCCCCCTTAGGTGCCGAAGATGACCGCTCCAGTGGTTTTAGCCGGTTCCATGTAGAATTTCCACTGGACACCAATAAAAAAAATAAAAAGGCTCATGGTAAATTAAGAACAATGAATAGATATAATAAAACACGTTTAAACTTTTAATCTAAAATATACGCGATAGAATGCGTATATTTTAGATTTTTTATTTTCCTGACGTTTAGAATACTTTGCAGCATTCGTGGTCGTAGGATAAGCAAAATTAAATTTATTTTATTTTATCTACAGTACAATTGCCACCATGAACTGACGGCAAGGGGCTACAATAAGAGACCTACTACGCAGAATCATGCTTTACAAAAAAATACAGACAGGCAACCAGACAGAGAAAAAAAAAGTGAGACGTCGCGGGACGCCTGGAAGATGTGAGGCATTGAAAACATTGAAATTATGTTTACTGTAAAAAGCTCAAATGTTAAATAAAGAAATTTGTTCGTAATATTATTATAAAAAAAGATACATTAATAAAGTGACGGGCGCGGAGCACTGAGTCGAGGCAGCGAGGCGGAAAGAGCCGACAAGTCACGAAGCTGAATGACACGTCGCGATGTGCTATAGGAGCCAATCTTGTCCCATTTCACCGCCACCGCACCATCAGATATTTCATATCAAAACGCCTTGTTAATTCATTATAATCGTCATGGCAGAGCGTACTAGGCCTTACGAGATTGGCTCTAGATAGAGATTATTCGAGTTCCTGGAGCCTCCTTTCGGTGCCGATGATGATCACTCCGGTGGTTTTAGCCGCTAGGAGTCCGGCATGCCCCTTCGCCCTTTCCCGGGGCGAAGGAAGTACATGAGGTACTTCCACCGGGTCAATAAAAAAAGGCCCTACGAGATAGCCCAAAAAAGGCCCTACGAGATAGCCCCAAAAAGGCCCTACGAGATAGCCCCAAAAAAGGCCCTACGAGATAGCCCTAACCTTTTCCTAAAAAGGCAGCTAATTGCCTATCGTCACCTTACTGAGTCTACTGGATTAGTCACTATACCCTAGGAATGGAATTATAACTTCTTACAGCCAGCGGTAAGCCGCGCGTTTATAGAGTGGAGCTTTTGCTCGATATTATTTTGCGGGATAACGGTGAGATCTATCGATAAACCGAGCACGTCGATCGTGTAACAGATATACGTCGGCGTTTTATCTACACCACTGGTCTACTGATATGTAACTGCGTTGGCTATTTTATGGGGTAGTTAAGATTCTGTGTCTAGAAATTAAACAGAATTAAAGTATAAATCTGATGGTTTACAAAGGAAGTCAAGGATTGCCTTCAAACCGTAGAAATTGTAGTTTTGCCATCGTGAGTTGTAAAGTTAAGTGGAAGCAATGGGCAGTTATCTTACGGTACTCGATCCCCAAGTCTGTAAAAGTACAGTCAGCAACAGAAACAACACAATTAGCAAAAAATATTTTATGATAAATATTGACGGTACACGCAGTATTGTTTGTTTTCTGGCACTCATTATAAAATTCTACTTTTTACGATTCTCTAACTCAAACTCGAAAGTTTTATTCCAGAAAGGCCCTAATAGGCTCTTAAAAAATCAACAGGTGCACTCACTCCTTCTGAGCTAGGCTCCGAAGAGCGGCAGGACGGCCTCCGACGCGAACGACGCGTTTGGTCGCAACCTGCAACCGAAGGCGATGTCGCCACGTCTCGAGTGCTCGCCGTCAAACCAGCTGCCTTAGCCTGTCGAATGCCCCTGGAGGCACGCTTTCGCCACACACTGATCATAGACCCACGCATCCGTCTCCGCCAGGAAGTCAAAGGGCGGAAAGCGCGCCAGGAGAGATGCCGCTTCGTAGAACATTGTCCTGTATCGCTGTGCGATCCGTATAGCCACTCTGCGCAGCAGAGCGTGAAGTTTGGTTCTGCAGCGCTGGACACCTGACAGCTGGGATGAACATAAAGGCGCCCCGTAGAGGGCCACGGACAGCACAATCCCCCCGTACCGACCCCCGCCTCGATACGCTACGAAGTACGATTACCATGTAATATTTCCATAATCATCACACTTGGCAAAAGAGTGAGGGATCACCGTATGTTGTTATTATGTTATGTTATAATCCCTGAATCACCAATAATAACCAATTGACCAATTAGCGAGAGTCAATGGTATAACACTTTCGAGCTCGTGCGGCCAGTAATCAAGCCGTGACTGACGCGGAAAACACCTAAACCAACAGAATTAGTTTTATTGTAACATTTATCACTAATTGGCTGTTTAAACGTAATGGCCGTGGCTTTATCAAAGTTGTTCTCTTTAATGGCCGCGGTCCGTTTGACGTTTGTGCTGGACACTGAAGACCGTGTGATATCTTATTTATAACAGTTTTGTTTTATTGGTTAATTTGGTGAGTATTTTTAATTAAACGAAGGCTTTATTCAATGTCAATTTGACACAAACTTGGCAATGTTTGGGTGAAAGACACCTTTTTTTATTGATGTCCAGTCGAAATTCTACGTGGAACTTCCTTCACCCCGGGGAGGGCTAAGGGGTATGCCGGACTCCTACCGGCTAAAACCACTGGAGTGATCATCTTCGGCACCGAAGGGGGGCTCCAGGTCCTCGTAAGATCACACTAGAGCAACCCATTGGTGCCACGCCTTTAGGCACATCACGGAGGGGATGACTGCAAAGCGACCCCTCTAGCGGAGGGAAGGCGAAAAGAGTGTAAAAAGGTCGCCTCCCCAGGCGTTTCTCGGGGAGGATTGTAAAGTATCCCCCAAGCCTCGCTGTGCGCTGTGCTGCGCACACGGCGGCACGTGACCACGTGCGCACCACCGTCTTCCCGGGGGTCGGTTGAAAGACACCTGCCCACAGAATACAAGTCGCCTCTAGCCTTAAATTAGAGGCTCACCAAAGTAAATATTAAGGGACAAGTAAAATTTATTAACTCTAAATAAATTAAATTGATACTGAAATAAGGTCTACTTAACGCATAAGTTCCAAAATAAACATGCCTGAGTAATTCTTAAGCTTTCGCGAATTGAATACATGATTTTTGCGCACAGATTAATATCAACTGTATCCGCCACTGCACCAAACGTGCCGTCAGTCAATATTAATTATTACTTTTGTCGTGATTATAATAAAGTCGTGAAGTCACCTAAGGTCTTAGCAGAATTTGACGGCACGGTTGGTGCAGTGGCTGATACAGTCGGCTGCTGCGCACCGTGTCGTGGGTTCGATTTCCCGCACGGAACAAATATGGGTACGATCTGCAGGTAGTTGTTCCGGGTCTGGGTGTATTGTGTGTGGAATTTGTGTTTGTAAACGCACCCACGACACAGGAGAAATCCTAGTGTGGAGCAACGTCTTGTATTTAAAAAAAACATACGAGCGCTTCTTTCTGACGAAGTCGCATAATGCTGATCTAAGTTCCAGTTACATTTTTGTCTCTCAGATTACATCCATTATATAAAATAGTTATTAAAGTAACTTTAGGCATTTGATGATTTGCATTACGATTATCTTGTGTCTAATGTAAATGTGCGAGAACAAAATAAAATTCTTTCTTTCTTTCTCCTTCTTTATTTTACATGAAATATGTTTGTTTTTAACCTTTGCCCCTCACCGATTTCTCCTGTGTGGTGGGTACAGTTTACATTTACATAGAATAGATCTGACATGCATAATAACCTACCTGAAATAACTTTAGATCATACAAATATTTATTCCGTGCGGGTATCGAACTCTAGGCACGTAGCGCTGAGAGCCAACCACTTAGCCACTATGTCAATCGTACCGATAAATATTATAATTATGTACAATAGGCAGTCTTGTTAAATAGCGAGCTTTTCTAGTTAACCTTAGGATGGACAGACAAGAAAGCCATAGAAAACAATTAATGGCGTAGTTCGTTACGGATACATAATAAATTTATAAGATTACACACAATATATTCGTGTCGTATCCGGCTCCGTCTGCTCCAGTGGATTTCGAAAAGAGCGACTGAGAGAATTTAAACCAGAGAGATGGGCAGCAGCATCCCTTTTGTGGAAAGATGGCAGTATGGCTGCTGGCGATGCTGCCATATTTCTTTCTTTTCTACTGCGCTCACCAACCCGCCTGCCAAGTGTGGTGAGTACTGGCTAATTCTCCCCAAAATGACGACATATTGTCGAAATCTATGGGGGAGGCCTTTGTTCAGCAGTGGGCGTTATTTGGCTGATATGATGATGATGACACAACAATACTATTTTTAACGATAAGACTTGAATTTCTCCTGTGTCGTGGTGTACATAAATCTCACCCAAAACAATTATCCACAGGTCGTTAAAATATTTTTTCCGTGCGGGGATCGAACTCGCGACACGCAGCGCATGTAGCCAAGCAACTGTCCACTGGGCCAAACGTGACGTGAAATAAACAAATACTACACTAATAGCACAATTAAAACGAATACGCTTTTCACATCATCTAGATAACGAGCGTGTCGCTGCCCACATAATAATTAAAGACAAAGATTTAAAAAATAACATGTGAACTATATACAGGCACTTATGAATCGTTAAGACTTTAGTTGCCTCGTTCCAAAATGTAGATTTCCTATGGAGAAGAACGGGCAAGAAACTCCACGGTTACTCTTTTTAAATCATATTAAATGTTACAATATTTTATGAGGACATTGTTGTAAAAATAAAGGTTATGTGAAAACAATGTAGGAGAGAAGAGACTTCTTAAAAGTCAACTAAACTTAAAAATTAAAAACTTTAAATTAACTTATCTCAATGGTCTGTACTCTACAGTATTCACAACGTTGTGCCCGTTCTCTGTACAACTGTTTAATGCGCCGGTTATTTGCATTTGAATCAGTCTAGAGCTGTTCCGCGTGAGACATTCACATGTTCACATTAGGCGTGCTACACGACTGAGCCATAAAAGTCAGTGTGCATTCAAATCTTGATTATAACAAGTCATCATCATCATCATTATCATCATCATATCAGCCAGAGGACGTCAGCTGAACAAAAGCCTACCCCATAGATTTTTACAATATGTCGTCATTTTGGGGGAATTAGTACTCACCACTTTGGAGGCGGGTTGGTGGCAGTATGGCTACTGTGCCACAGAAGGGACGCTGAAATATATAATACGGTCCTTCTGGCAAAATACAATTTTTTACTTTTTTGTCTGATTGTTCCGGCTAAAGGCCGAAACGGCTGGACCGATTTTGATGGGACTTTCACTGTCAGATAGCTAATGTTATAAGGAGTAACTTTGGCTTTTGTTTTGCAGAATGATTTAAGGTTTTGCGAATAAAACAATAACCCATGAAATCCAATACACACATATACGAATTATATATAAATAAACCGATTTATTTCAAATGAAACGGCGGGCGAAACCGCGGGGAACAGCTGGTAATAACTAGGTTTAATATTAGACCAATCTATATATAATTGCCGTGTGGTGCCGGCTCAGAATGTCACCACCCCATTTCATACCGTGGGTGTCGTAAAAGTCGACTAAGGGATTAACCGGAGGATGGGCAGCAGCAGGGGCAACTCAACTGCGAACAACCCGCCTGCGAGGCGTGGCGATTATGGCAAGACCCCCCAATGAGCACACAACACATCCATATCGGCATTGCGGTGATCTTTGGGGGAGGCCTGTGTCCAGCAGTGGACTCCATTCGGCTGAAATGATGATGATGATATACCGAACGGCAAATCTTACTTCGGCGCAAGTAGTTTATTGTTCTGTGGTCTTACAAGGTGATAGAACACCCGTTCGTACTTGAACTGTTGGTACCTACTAAGACATGTGTACCACGCACCTAATGTGTACTGTATAGTTCCGTGCGCAGATGGCCTTAAGTTTTCTCTCATGTTATCTGGCGCGCATTTCCATGAAAAACGTTGCCGCATCTTCGCGATTAGCTTAAAGATGTTTATCCTTGTTATATATAGCCTTGAAAGAAAACCAGGGGTGTAATTCCTTAAGCTCAAACATCCATACATCCTTGAATACGGAATCGAAATAATGGTAAAAAACCAATTTGGTATTCGCTAAGACATGATTGAAGCTATTCAAGAACAGGTTGCAGAAGGACAGCCATGAGAACCAGACTTAGCGATTACCAAATTGGGTTATCACCATTATTTGAATTCTGTATTCAAGGATGTATGGATGTTTGAGCTTAAGGAATTACACCCCAGATCTTATTCCGACAGATGTCAGATAGATTGGCGAACAAGTATAAGTGTCGGAAAGAGACTCTATTCTCTTCAAAACATCGCATGGTTTGAAATCATAGCATAAAAATATCTTTCCCTAATCACAATTGGACGGCGAGTTGGCGATCGCAGTTGAGTTGTTAATGTACTTGAAGGATGCTGCTGCCCATTCTTCAACTTATTATCTCATAGTCGCCTTGTACGACACCCAAGGGAAGAAATAAAGTGGTGCTAGTCTAAGCCACACGGGAACTAGACTAGACTATAAAAATGTTCCAACATCCAGCAAGATTAAATTGTGATAGTGAATTTATTTTGTATCTAGGAATTTCTAAATTTTTTTTATTGGTGCCAAGTGGAAATTCTTCATGAACTTCCTTCGCCCCGGGGAAGGGCGAAGGGGTATGCCGGGACTCCTACCGGCTAAAACCACTGGAGCGGTCATCTTCGGCACCTAAGGGAGGCTCCAGGTCCTCGTTTGATCACACTAGAGCCGCCCGAATTTCTACCTATACTTTATAAATAAATGAATTTAGAATTTGAATGTTTTATGTTTTGTTGGTTGGAACATGGTACCTATTTCAAAGGAAATAGTAACTGGTGGAAAGAAACGTTCTTACTGTATGATCAAGAAGAAAATAAACTAAATTTTATCCGACTTGTGTGTTGGAACTGTTTTACAATATTTATAGTATATAATAGTTTTATGCTCGTAGAACTGATGGCCGTTGGGGCACAAAGGTTCTCGAATGGAGACCGCGCACCGGAAAACGCAGCGTGGGACGACCTCCAACGAGGTGGACAGACGACCTGGTGAAGGTCGCTGGGAGTCGTTGGATGAGGGCGGCATGTGACCGCTCGTTGTGGAAATCTAAGGGGGAGGCCTTTGTTCAGCAGTGGACGTCCTGTGGCTGATATGATGATGATGATGAATAGTTTTATAATTACGGCCAATTAAAGCTGACTTTGTTGACTACAGAACGCCTGTGGTTACCAGCCAACAACTGAACTAATTTTGGAGAAAGTATCGTTCACTATCTATCAATCAATACCAATCAAACAAGCCTACATTGATTGATTGACGATGATTTTTAAATAAAGCACCATAAGTATCTATCCCAGATCTTTATACCATGGTTCCATAAAATTGTACAGCCGTTTTCGACAGATTCATATCTCGAGTACACCTAAGATATTCTTACTCGCATGCAAGCTCGGAGCCACAATTATGTGCGCTCGCGCATCTAACTATTCCCCCAGGGGGTAGGTAGAGCTGATAGAGAGTTGCGTTGGGAAGCAAATTTCTACAAATTGGGTTTAATGCCACGTTTGTAGAGATATTGTGGTATTCCTGGTTGTAAGAAGAGCTACGAGTCACTGTTTTTAAAAGTAAAAGTAGTCTAATAAATTATAAAAACATCGTCCGTATAAATTAAGTACATACCGATACGTGTAGACCCGCGGGTCACAGTTGTTAATTTATACGTATAACCGGTTATTTTTACCGGTTTATGATATCTACACTAATATTATAAAGAGGAAAGATTTGTATTTTTGTATGTTTGTAACGAATAAACTCAAAAACTACTGGTCCGATTTCAAAAATTCTTTCACCATTAGAGTGCTAAATTATCCCTGAGTAATATAGGCTATATTTATAACTAGAAAAAGTTAGGGATCCCTACTAAAACTTCAATGATGTAACGCGAGGTGTAAATATTCGCCATAAAATGTCTTTCATCGCATGCGCTGCGGAAACTATTCATGATAGAACAAAAAAATGTTCTACAATATTAAAGAACATATCAACATCTACAAAAAAGTTACAATACCACATGTCCAACTATTGTAGTTCTGTAACTATAAGGTCTTTTTTACATTTTAAATATTGATATAATTTACTGTACGTAAAATGATTAAAAAATAAATGTCCATCCGTGCGCAGCCGGGACGGGCCGCTAGTATCATATATGTACATACCTATGTCAGCCCGCAAACATGCTGAACATAGACCGCCGCAAAAATCACCACGCGGGGCAAACAAATTGGTGATTGCAATAGTTTGTTATTATAGGGCAGGAGGATTTTGCTGCCCATCCTATATTTATAATACTTTACTCGGTTTTTCCTACATTCTGGGTATTCGGGTTAACTCGCCACAATCCTGAACAAGAGTACGCGAGGCGTTGAACCCATCGATTTCTATTACCTACCTACCTTGACTACCTATTTTTTCTTGCGTAGATCGCAAGAAAATTTGATCAAGGACCTAGCAGTTGAAAAGTACTAATAAGTTGTTGAAATAAATCATAATACAATAAGTATTTCTATTTTATTCATCATCATCATCATCTTATCAGCCAAAGGATGTCCACTGCTGAACAAAGGCCTCCCCCACAGATTTCCACAAAGTCCGGTTACTACGCCACGCGCATCCAACGGCTCCCAGCGACCTTCACCAGATCATCCGTCCGTCTCGTTTGTCATCCCACGCTGCGTTTTCCGTTCTGTTTTTTTTATCAACTTTTAAACTTAAATGTAGGCAAACAATAACGCAATTTATTCATAACTCGTTACCTAGATGGCTCTACTGTCGCTGGCATAGACAGCTATCAATTAATATGTTAATTACATAACAAAATACATTGTTTTAATATTTTCTCGTGATTAATAACTATCTATTATTTTTCGCATTATCTATGCAATAAATAAATAAACGAATAAATAGAATTTGATATTTTGTTGGTTGAACTCGTTACCTAAAAGATGGCTCCACTGTCGCTGGCACAGACAGCTATCAATTAGTATGTTAATCGTGGTCGTGATTAAGAAAGCGGTGATAGAGCATAATTTTATTAATGGCGACCACGCCTCACCGCCTGTGTACTTTTATTTATGATTCTGGTTGCTGTAACGTATGTATTTATAATTCAGGATGTCATGACAGCATGGGCTAAAATCCCCAGTAACTAATAAGTACATAACTGGAAGTATTGTCAAAACTTAGGAGAAATATGGATAAGATACACAAATTCTGTGTGTGCAAAGGTATACTCAAAGATATTATGGCGTAGTTGGAACTGATGTTAATGTATCAATTGATTATGTATCAAGATTATTCGTCGTACAGTGGTCCGGAAGTGAGCTTAGTCTTTGTTTTAACCTTTCTGCTTAGCTCTTTAAACAAGAATCCTCTTGCCTCGCCGCGTCTCATTCCCTATCACACTCAATGAAGTGGGTTCGATTCCCGCACGGAACAAATACTTGTATGATCTGCAGGTAGTTGTTCCGGGTCTGGGTGTATTGTGTGTGGAATTTAAGTCTGTAAACGCACCCACGACACAGGAGAAATCCTAGTGTGGGGCAAGTATTTTTTCTTAAGAAAGTAAAATTTTTAAGAAAAAATTAACTTTGCTGTCTACATCCAAACAAAGTGGAGATAGGTTTAAAAAAATTGTAACCAGAAAACGAGACCAGATTCATTAAAAAAATATTTTTAATTGAATTATTAACTCTAATGTCTACATCCGTTAAATCTCGAATGTTCTCATATTAGTGTACATGACTGTACAATATTAGAGCCATTCTTTTGTAGTCTAAAGTGGGTATTATTATTATGTAATTGGTCACAAAATGACGGGTTCTATTCTCGTACTATTACTGTGGTAACGTTATTAACACTTATTACTGTGGTATGCAGTACCTTTGTTAAGATTATGTACTTATGTAGAGCTGACGTCGCCGTGTGGGTTCATTACCGGACATTCTTGGGTTTAGTAGTTTTGGTAATTTTGAAGGAGTAAGGTTCTCGAATGGAGACCGCGCAAAACGCAGCGTGGGACGACCTCCAACGAGGTGGACAGACGACCTGGTGAAGGTTGCTGGGAGTCGTTGGATGAGGGCGGCATATGACCGCTCGTTGTGGAAATCTAAGGGGGCGGTCTTTGTTCAGCAGTGGACGTCCTGTGGCTGATATGATGAAGAGAATCGTGTGACGTGGCACATAATTGTAAAACTTTGGATATGCCAGTTTATTCTCATAATTGGCTTATGACAATAAACGCGGGTGGAGCCGTGGGTACAGCTGCATCTGCAGCGTGCGCTATTTAACTGTGAAAGAACGACGCATAATCTATATAAATGCCAATCCTTGAGCTTGTCACCGTTCTAAGTCCGTCTTATGCTACACAATAATGGATTCACGCCACGTAAACGTGAATACAATTCAACGACATCCTTTCAGTACAAAATAAACCAAATAATAATAAAAATCGTGTATTTATCCTTACATAATATAACTACTGCAGATACATAACACATATTCCATTTATAAAACATCATTTATGTATAAAAATAAACATAATTTATGTCTGAGATAGGTATAGCCCTGTATCTGTAGATCACCTCCTTTTTTTTATTGATGTCGAGTGGAAATTCCACATGGAACTTCCTTCACCCCAGGGAAGGGCGAAGGGGTGTGCCGGACTCCTACCGGCTAAAACCACTGGAAGGGTCATCTTCGGCACCGAAGGGGGGCTCCAGGTCCTCGTAAGATCACACTAGAGCCGCCCATTGGTGCCACGCCTTTATGCACATCTCGGAGGGGATGATTGTAAAGCAGTCATCCCCTCTAGCAGCGGGCAAGCGGCTGTAAAAAGGCCGCCCTCCAGGCACTTCTCGGGGAGGATTGTAAAGGATCCCCCCAAGTCTCGCTGTGCGCTGTGCTGCGCACACGGCGACACGTGACAGATCACCTCCTAACCACACAATAAGTATAAAAGTTTACAAGTAGGATACATTTATATTGAAGGACATTCAGGTTACAAAATTCCACTTATTTAATAAGATATGATGAGAGATTAGCGCAACTTGAGTGTGTGTGTATATAATAAGTCGCTATTGCGACTGCGACATCCATTTTAAGCGTAACACGAACAGTGACTGTCGCCTACCCCTGCGTATGTTATATCGCGGAAACTGCTGAGTGCACAGAACACGGAGATTTTTTCCGCCGAGTGAACAAGATTGGATCTCCGATTCTGACGGCACGTCGTGTCGCAGTTTCAATATCCACACGAAACAAATATTTGGATAATCTATAGATAGTTGGTACGGGTCTGGGTGATGTGGAGACAGGCTAGCATCTTTTTAAAAAAATAGCTACTGCTACTCAGCACACGTGACAGAAGTGAAACTTGTCGTACATTGCGCTCAACCTTACACATCAAACTTTGCACTCAAATTTGACCTTAAAATATATACCCGAATACTCTCGTCGCGCCATGACAAGTTTTACTTAAGTCATACGCAGTTTATGGCGTAATCCAATACGGAATTCAGTATTAAATAATTGTTTTAATCTATCCTACCGCTATTTTGAATAAAACCGAATAAATTATTTAATTTCACACAAAACTGCAATGTAAATAAAAACTAATTGGCTCGTGTTTCGCTACAGTTCACGGACGAGGTCGTCGGTCATAGCTTATTATTATTATATCATAGTACAATAATCACGTAGCATTTTGATCGCATTGTTTACGATACATTGCTTGTTTAAAAATTACGAACACTGTACCTAACCTATTATTTCCTAGATAGGCTTTCCTATTTTTATAATAGGCCTAGGTGTGACCTCTTCTCAAAGTTTTCGGTACGTTGTCACTTATTCCATGTATAGTTAGCTTAAGTAGTTTTAAGCTAACTACACATGGAAGTTTAATCGTAAAATAACGTGTTAATAAGTACATAACAAGTTACGTAGTTGTCACCAGTTTAGGACTGAAGTGTGGTCACATATGACAAGTTAACTAGATCACCGCTAGGGTTGATGCACACTGGAAAATAAATATTTTTAAGTATTATATTCATCATCATCATCATCATATCAGCTAAAAGACGTCCACTGCTGAATAAAGGCCTCCCCATAGATTTTCACAATTATTGCGTCGTCATTTTGGGGGGAATTTTCCAAAATGACTCAACATAACTGTGGAAATCCGTGGGGGAGGCCTTAGTTCGGCAGTGCCAATACTGCCTTAAAAATATATCCTTTGGTTGATATATTTTGATCATCATCATATCAGCCAGAGGACGTCCACTGCTGAACAAAGGGCTCCCCCTCAGATTTCCACAACAAGCAGTTACATGCCGCTCTCATCCAACGACTCCCAGCGACCTTCACCAGGTCGTCTGTCCACCTCGTCGAAGGTCGTCCCACGCTGCGTTTTCCGGTGCGTGGGCTCCATTCGAGAGCCTTTTTGCCCCAACGGCCATCAGTTCTACGAGCAATGTGCCCCGCCTATTGCCACTTCAGTTTACTAATCCTTTCAGCTATGTCGACAACTTTAGTTCTTCTACGGACCTCCTCATTTCTGATTCCATCTCATAGAGAAATACCAAGCATAGCGCTCTCCATAGCTTGCTGAGTGACCTCGAGCTTTCTTATGAGGCCCGTTATGAGTGACCACGTCTCTGTTCCATATGTCATCACTGGTAACACACACTGGTTGAAGACATAGTTAAAGATATATTGATGATGATGTTGATGATGATGATGATATGGGACATCTGATAGGGTCATATTCTCAGTATCACGTTTTTGATTTTATGGTTTTTAATACCTTAAATTATCACGCTGGGCAAGTGCAATTGTAACCACAGAGCACAAAATACCCTACTAAGCATCAAAGACCTGCAAAAGATATCCCGGCTAGTTTGAAAATTAACCTGCCATCTACCAGCCAATTTGGTATAATAATGTTGTTAAATAATACGATTTTAAACTAACTTCCAAACCACATGATCGCATCCCGTTCCTTAATGAAATATTTATGTGCGCACGCGTCTTGCCAGTGAAATGCGCCGGCGCACCGACCCCTGTGACGTGTCGTTAGAAAGCGCTGCCAATTATATCGGTATATAGTGTTATACAGGTGATTTGTAATGTGAACTCGTAATAAACACTCTAGTGCTGCTGGGGGATGACGTAAGTGCTGCTTCATGCGCAAGTTTTTGCCTGCATTCTACAGGAAATGTAAATTTACATTAAATGATACAATAAAAAAAAACATTAAATGTAATAAACTATTAATAAAACGAACTAATGTATAGTATTCCACCGAATAGAAATAGGGCACGCCAGTGCAGACTTGAAGAGAGTATGAAATTTTTCTAAAAATAATAACCATGACATTTATAAGATGTATAAATAGCGCTGATTCTCAGTGAGAAGTTTACTGCGACCAAACCTGATCCCAAACTGAAATCTGCAGTATCATAAGAATATGAGAACTTATAAGACATAAGTCAAATGTGCCCCTTTATTGTCAGTCATCCCTAAAAGACCATTGTCATACATACACATGGTACATGTAAACTAATAAGCTTTTTTTAAATGTAGATCCATTCTTGGTGTTTCTTTACGAACTGTGCATTAACATGTTTAACTTCAATGTTGTTACCAGATTCACCCTATCCGTGTCAGTTCCGAGTCGACTATTGTAGACTGCGATAGGTCAAGTTGATTTATCATCTTCAACCGCCACGAAATTTCTTACTGCGTGGGCTCCTCCAAGCAGGACTTATTGCTTGAAATTAAAGCAACCAAGCTGGTTAAGCAGGCAAAGAGAGACGCTGTTGTAGTCGACCCTTTTGCATCATACTATGTATGTTTTGATTATGTGGCGACACCTACATCGCCAGCAACACAACTACAACTTACAACGACATCTACTTGAACATTAATCGTAACTCTCCGATGACGTCAAACAATCCTGAATCACGCTATTAAAGTATTCTCGCAACGTAGCATATATACAGTCGCCCAACATCAACCGTTCGGGGCTTCGGCCCGCCAGGCATACCATCCGCCTGGCTGCCCTTGCTCCCTTTTCTATGGAGGAACACCACACCTTCCCCATTCTATAATACCGATCCAGCTGTCCCCGAAACAATAGCTTGCTATCCCCAGCAACGCCCTAAGCCGAGGTCCGTGTCCCGCAGGGGGCGCCCTTAGCGAAAGTTGCTTAGTTTTTAATATTAAATTTAAGCCTGGCTGGAGGCCTCTTTTGGCTTCGCCAGCAAATGACCGGTTAAGCAACCACATTTCCCAGAAATGTATGCGAGAAGCACAACACAAAAAAAAACCTTCCCCATAATTATATGTTTAATACTTCTGAGTTTTAATAAAATGATCTCTATGAACTCTATTTGGCCTTGCAGAACAGACGAGTCCGTTATGGCAAAGGTCAAGGTGTTTCTATAAGGCTAAACATTGTTAGGTTTTATGAAATGTATTGCTATTATTTTAATATTTTCTGTCGATGTAGCAATATTATAACAGGTCTCAAATAGTTGCTAGCAGTGCAAGGGTTTTGAGCCATGTCATCGATGCGTAGGGGGTGCCTCAAGGATCGATGTTGGGGCTCACTCTTTTTAATTTGATCATTGATAATGTTATGACATGATAAATAACTATCTCTCCAGAGATGGAGACGGGTTGGGACGAGCCGCTCTGCAGTTTTATACGGAATGTGCTTTGTAATTGTTTTTTTTTTAAACGTTGCCCCACACTAGGATTCTGACCTGTGTCGTGGGTGCGTTTACAAACATGAATTCCACATAAATAAGTCAATCAAGACTGCAGAGCTTGATCGTATGGGTGACTGGGAGTCGGGTCTCTGGCTTTAGCGCTTCCGTCACCCAACGTAGGTGCTATGTTGGATGACACCACTTTTCGGCTCGCTAAGTGCTAACGTTTAGGTACTCTCGTTGATCTCATTGTTGTGAAGCCTTCGACTGATTCGGCCACCATGGCCTGTCTCATAGTAATAGCACCACACGCAAATATTAATGACATTATTCGTGGCACTTTTTGTCACCTCTGGCGTGCCAGCTGTATTAGACGTTCGTCGTTATTGCCATGGAAGTTGGAAAGGCCTCTAGTGTGGGATGCAACTTCTGTCGATACCCTTCACCCTTGTTCCATCCCATCTTCAAAACTAGGTGGGCTGTGCTGGCGCTGCTAGTGCGCCTGCAGAGATGAGAGAGAATAGAATAACCTCGTCGGGAGCTATGTATTTAAGCCGTTCGGGGTCGAAACGGTCGGCGCAAGGTACTGAATTGCGATGGGCATTAAAAATTCGCGTGATGGATGGCCAATTTTTAGGCAAGAATTAGGATTGCCTTTCAACGTGGAATTGCTGCCAGTCTTATGGGAACGTATATTATCGTATAATATATCGTTGAGTACTTCGACACCTACATGTTTACATAGATATATTTTTGTGTTTTATGTATGTAAACGTACCCACGACACAGGAGAAATCCTACTGAAATGTGTATAGTTGTATGTGCAACAATAAAAAAAGGAAAAGTATGAGTTGATCATATACGAGTAGAAATTTTAATATATGTAGTGCGAATATCTAGATTTTTCTACTAATCTACGAAATTAATACCTTAAAGTGCCTTCCTTCACATTACCTGGACTATAAATATACTACAATTTGGCTAACCAAAATTCAATTATATCTACAATAACGCTTTTATAAAAATAAAACAAAGTTTTGTCCTAGTCTTTGCTTAGTTTGATCACTGTTAAATTTACCTGTAGACCTGTAGTCCTAAGCCAAAAGGTTACGGGAAATTTGCGGGCTCTCTATCGCCTGAAAAACTTTCTCCCGCCTCATACAAAAGCAATGCTTGTGCAGACCTTAATTATTCCCATAATCGACTACGGTGATGTGTGCTACTTTGACTTGAATGCAGATCTACTCAACAAATTTGACCGCCTTCTCAACAATTGCATTCGATTCGTCTTCAATCTCCGAAAATATGATCATGTCTCTGCGTATCGATCTCTTTTAAATTGGTTGCCCATTCGCCAGCGTAGAAACATGAGAGCACTCACCACCCTGTTCTCTATACTTCACGCCCCCAATTCTCCTTCTTATTTATCTTCTCACTTCCAGTATCTTTGTTCCAACCATGAAAAAAATCTTCGTTCTACTAATAATCGTCTCCTTCAATGTCCCACTCATCACTCTGACTTTATTCACTCTACCTTCTTTGTTCAATCTATTCTACTGTGGAATGCACTCCCCCTTGAAATCAGAATGGCTAATAGTAGGCACTACTTTAAAATTAAAGTACGAAAGTACCTATATGATAAGACGTTGGCAGATTCATCTCGGCTCTGATTTTGTTTCTTTTTGTCCTAGTTACACATATTTATTATATATGTATATATATGTTTATTTAGTATATGTAAATATATACATGTAATGTTTATGTAAGTTTACATATTAGTATTCTATGTATATTAAAGTCTCACTTTTATTTTTTTGGTGCATCTACCTTTTTGTCTCTTCTCTGCATCACCCAAAGGTCGTCTGGCAGAAAATGCCTATGGCATTAAGACCACCTTTGTACACTTTTGTACATCAAGAATAAATAATAATAATAATAACCAAGTGTAGTGTAATTTAGACAGATTAGTTTAACTTTAATTACACTTAGGGATTGAACAGGATCCTGATGATAAGTATAACAAAAAATATTCTAAAAGACAATCAGCGTGGCATGGCACATACCTTGATATGACGAGATGGGCGTAACCCCGGCTGATATAGAAAAGTAATACATTCTTGGACCCGCGCCCGACCACGGCTAACCATGAGGAAATATCCCGGGAACGTCCTTGTTGAGCTAGTAGTGTAGTGGTACAAAGTTGGAGAGTTTGCGGGCATCTTCATTTAGTTTTATTTACATTTACATTTGGCAGCACGGTTGGTGCAGTGGCTGATACAGTCGGCTGCTGCGCTCCGGGTCGCGGGTATGTTTCTCGCACGGAACAAATATGTTAAATGTGTGTAAATTAAATGTATGATTTTTCAGCGCAATCGATTCGATAACGGGCGACGGCCGCTCACTGCAAATTGTAACAGGTCACTGAAGGCTAGCGTGTGCGCGGATGGCCGGGCGCGCAGATGATAGTTGGTGGTGCCGAGACTATACTATAAGAAGAGACCCGTAACCTATTCTACTGTTTGTTCATTTCTTCTGATTAGTATTTGTTATTCTATATTATGTTGTCGTTATAAATTGTGTGCGCTACTCTTGTTGTTGTCTTTGTAATTTTGTGTATTTCTAAATTTTATGTGGAATTTGTAACTAAACTATTGTGGGGCAACGTTTAAAACAAAAGAAATAAAATACTTTGTCTGGTCTTTTCAGTAGCAGTCCCCAGAACGTGGTAAACAAATCCACGAAGCCACGATCTACAAATCAGTGTGCCGAGCGTGCGCATGGACAGCTCCGTAAGGTCTTCAAAAAGCTATTCCAGACGTTGCCCTTTATTTTTCTGACGTAATATTGTATATAAATATGTGTGGACTTTAAAACAGAGACCTTGAGTTCGCTTCGGCGTTTCTTCTCAGAGGCAGAATTTATTGACTTGATTTATTAACACGCAAATATTAATGACATTATTCGTGGCACTTTTTGTCACCTCTGGCGTGCCAGCTGTATTAGACGTTCGTCGTTATTGCCATGGAAGTTGGAAAGGCCTCTAGTGTGGGATGCAACTTCTGTCGATACCCTTCACCCTTGTTCCATCCCATCTTCAAAACTAGGTGGGCTGTGCTGGCGCTGCTAGTGCGCCTGCAGAGATGAGAGAGAATAGAATAACCTCGTCGGGAGCTATGTATTTAAGCCGTTCGGGGTCGAAACGGTCGGCGCAAGGTACTGAATTGCGATGGGCATTAAAAATTCGCGTGATGGATGGCCAATTTTTAGGCAAGAATTAGGATTGCCTTTCAACGTGGAATTGCTGCCAGTCTTATGGGAACGTATATTATCGTATAATATATCGTTGAGTACTTCGACACCTACATGTTTACATAGATATATTTTTGTGTTTTATGTATGTAAACGTACCCACGACACAGGAGAAATCCTACTGAAATGTGTATAGTTGTATGTGCAACAATAAAAAAAGGAAAAGTATGAGTTGATCATATACGAGTAGAAATTTTAATATATGTAGTGCGAATATCTAGATTTTTCTACTAATCTACGAAATTAATACCTTAAAGTGCCTTCCTTCACATTACCTGGACTATAAATATACTACAATTTGGCTAACCAAAATTCAATTATATCTACAATAACGCTTTTATAAAAATAAAACAAAGTTTTGTCCTAGTCTTTGCTTAGTTTGATCACTGTTAAATTTACCTGTAGACCTGTAGTCCTAAGCCAAAAGGTTACGGGAAATTTGCGGGCTCTCTATCGCCTGAAAAACTTTCTCCCGCCTCATACAAAAGCAATGCTTGTGCAGACCTTAATTATTCCCATAATCGACTACGGTGATGTGTGCTACTTTGACTTGAATGCAGATCTACTCAACAAATTTGACCGCCTTCTCAACAATTGCATTCGATTCGTCTTCAATCTCCGAAAATATGATCATGTCTCTGCGTATCGATCTCTTTTAAATTGGTTGCCCATTCGCCAGCGTAGAAACATGAGAGCACTCACCACCCTGTTCTCTATACTTCACGCCCCCAATTCTCCTTCTTATTTATCTTCTCACTTCCAGTATCTTTGTTCCAACCATGAAAAAAATCTTCGTTCTACTAATAATCGTCTCCTTCAATGTCCCACTCATCACTCTGACTTTATTCACTCTACCTTCTTTGTTCAATCTATTCTACTGTGGAATGCACTCCCCCTTGAAATCAGAATGGCTAATAGTAGGCACTACTTTAAAATTAAAGTACGAAAGTACCTATATGATAAGACGTTGGCAGATTCATCTCGGCTCTGATTTTGTTTCTTTTTGTCCTAGTTACACATATTTATTATATATGTATATATATGTTTATTTAGTATATGTAAATATATACATGTAATGTTTATGTAAGTTTACATATTAGTATTCTATGTATATTAAAGTCTCACTTTTATTTTTTTGGTGCATCTACCTTTTTGTCTCTTCTCTGCATCACCCAAAGGTCGTCTGGCAGAAAATGCCTATGGCATTAAGACCACCTTTGTACACTTTTGTACATCAAGAATAAATAATAATAATAATAACCAAGTGTAGTGTAATTTAGACAGATTAGTTTAACTTTAATTACACTTAGGGATTGAACAGGATCCTGATGATAAGTATAACAAAAAATATTCTAAAAGACAATCAGCGTGGCATGGCACATACCTTGATATGACGAGATGGGCGTAACCCCGGCTGATATAGAAAAGTAATACATTCTTGGACCCGCGCCCGACCACGGCTAACCATGAGGAAATATCCCGGGAACGTCCTTGTTGAGCTAGTAGTGTAGTGGTACAAAGTTGGAGAGTTTGCGGGCATCTTCATTTAGTTTTATTTACATTTACATTTGGCAGCACGGTTGGTGCAGTGGCTGATACAGTCGGCTGCTGCGCTCCGGGTCGCGGGTATGTTTCTCGCACGGAACAAATATGTTAAATGTGTGTAAATTAAATGTATGATTTTTCAGCGCAATCGATTCGATAACGGGCGACGGCCGCTCACTGCAAATTGTAACAGGTCACTGAAGGCTAGCGTGTGCGCGGATGGCCGGGCGCGCAGATGATAGTTGGTGGTGCCGAGACTATACTATAAGAAGAGACCCGTAACCTATTCTACTGTTTGTTCATTTCTTCTGATTAGTATTTGTTATTCTATATTATGTTGTCGTTATAAATTGTGTGCGCTACTCTTGTTGTTGTCTTTGTAATTTTGTGTATTTCTAAATTTTATGTGGAATTTGTAACTAAACTATTGTGGGGCAACGTTTAAAACAAAAGAAATAAAATACTTTGTCTGGTCTTTTCAGTAGCAGTCCCCAGAACGTGGTAAACAAATCCACGAAGCCACGATCTACAAATCAGTGTGCCGAGCGTGCGCATGGACAGCTCCGTAAGGTCTTCAAAAAGCTATTCCAGACGTTGCCCTTTATTTTTCTGACGTAATATTGTATATAAATATGTGTGGACTTTAAAACAGAGACCTTGAGTTCGCTTCGGCGTTTCTTCTCAGAGGCAGAATTTATTGACGAGTGAAAGTGTTTCTTGAAACTTGAAAGATAAAGATTATTTCATTTAATTTGTATTGATGTTTAGAGTAGTACGCTAACGATAAGCGTGTGCTACGTAGCAGTTGACATTAATTATTGTAGCTTTTAGAACATGGCTGTTGCCGCATAATGATTCTTGAGTGGAGACCACGCACAATAACGCAGCCTGACGGTCTCCAACGAGATGGACAGGTGACCTGGGGAAGGTCGCTGTGAGTCCATGTATATACACGGCCTGTAACCGGTCGTTATGGAAATCTATGAGGGAGGCCTTTGTTCAGCAGTGGACGATTATTTAGGGCTTATCATAATAAGACCTAAAAGGCTAGTCTCTTGCGGACCGCTGTCGCAAAAGCGTAATCTAATCACTATTCGTGTGTGCGTAAACAGCGTATGTTTATTTTAGCTAGCACACACACAAGCGTATAAATACATATATACACAGTTTATATAGTCCAGCTGTCTATTATTTTAATAATTGTTCTTCTGAGCCGGCTTAGCCGCAAACCTGTAGTTGTATATCCAGCTTTATTCTCAACATGTCACACGTTGATTGATTTCAATATAGGTAAGTAGATTTACTTTTAAAATGGTGTCTGACAAGCTGTCATAACAAGCTTTATTCATTTGTAATTGGTAATCTTTCGTAGGGAACATAGCGAATCTAGACTTAAGGTTATGTAAAATGGTTATCGCTGCCGTGTGGTGCCGGCTCAGAATACCACCACCCCATCTCCTCCCGTGGGTGTCGTAAAAGTCGACTAAGGGATTAGCCGGAGGATGGGCAGCAGCGTCCTTCGAGTACATTAACAGCTCAACTGCGATCGCCAACCCGTCTGCCAAGCGTGGCGATTATGGCAAAACCCCCCAATGAGCCTACAACACGCCCATATCGGTCGTTGTGGTGATCTTTGGGGAGGCCTGTGTCCAGCAGTGGATTTCATTCGGCCGAAATGAAAATGATGAAAATGGTTATATGATGTATCACTAAGTTAGGTTTTAAGTTTATTAAGGTTAAGTTGGTAATTTTATATCGATCTTGGCTGCAAAAGTGTGGAATTACTATGGTATACCAACGTGCTGGCTATGAATAGCGCCAACCCATGTCATCCCGTGGGTGTCGTTAATCGATCGTCGATATTATATATTTATAATCATCACATCGATTGACATCCCTGAGCTGGTAAATATGATTGGACTCCGTGTGCCATCAGCATTTCTGCGGAGACCACAAGTCCTTGATGTACCTTTTTTTTTTGTTTTTTTTTTATTTATTTTTATTGGTGCCCAGTGGAAATTCATCATGAACTTCCTTCGCCCCGGGGAAGGACGAAGGGGTATGCCGGACTCCTACCGGCTAAAACCACTGGAGCGGTCATCTTCGGCACCTAAGGGAGGCTCCAGGTCCTCGTATGATCACACTAGAGCCACCCACTGGTGCCACGCCTATTGGCACATCTCGGTGAGGGTGACTGTAAAGCGGTCACCCCCCCAGGGGGATTGTAAAGGATCCCCCAGTGCGTTCCACGGCGGCGCGTGACCACATGCGTGCTACCGTCTTCTCTTGGGTCGCTTGGTGTGGGCACGCAGATTCCCCAATCTACGTACCCGCGAACCCAGAGGTCCCCCACCTTATAGCAACGGCAGGGGTTTTTAGGCGTATCGGAATTAGGCGCCAGGGCGGTTGTTACCCCGGCGCCGTCTCCTTCTTCTTCGAGCGGGATCGGCCCTCTCCCCATCCCGCTCTGCGGTCTCCTTCTGGAGCATGACGCTCTCACAGAAGGAGACCACTGCATTCCAATTTTCGTGCTCTGCCAACATAGCCGACACTACTGCTGGCAGAGAGAGATCTTGCCCGATCCGATCGACCAGGATCCGCCGCTCGGCGGCCCACGCAGGGCACGCCTCGAGCGTGTGCTGTGCGGTGTCCTGGTCGCTATCACAATGAACGCGCTGAACAAAGGCCTCCCCCATAGATTTCCACAACTGTTGACGCTGTGTTGACGGCACGGTTGGTGCAGTGGCTGATACAGTCGGCTGCTGCGCTCCGGGTCGTGGGTTCGGACAAATATTTGTATGATCTGCAGGCAGTTGTTCCGGGTCTGGGTGTATTGTATGTGGAATTCATGTCTGTAAACGCACCCCCGACACAGGAGAAGTACTAGTATGGGCCAAGATTAAAAAAATATGGCAGCAGCACCCTCCCGTGTGGTAACAACAACAAACTGCGATCACCAATCCGCCTGCCAACCGTGGTGATTATGGCAATATCCACTGTGACCACTCAATGTAGTGATTATTGGGAGGACCATGTTCAGCAGTGGACGTTTACGGGCTGATGTGTGTATGTGTGTATGTGATTAAAGTAATGAATATTAAACTATTTTTATATTTATATTTAAATATTTATAATAATTGAAGTATAATTTTAATAAATAACATAACATTATCAGCGCGTTACTGTCCCACTGCTGGGCCCGGCCTTTTCTCACGATGAGAAAGGTTAGGCCTTAGTCCACTACGCTTGCCTGGTGCGGGTTTGCGGACTACACACACTATTTAGAACATTTTGATTCCCTCAGTGCAGATTTCATCACAATAATTTCCTTCACCGTTAACGCAAGTGATAATCAAATGCTGATCCGCACATGAATCAGAAAAAATCGAGGTGCGAGCTGGGATCGAACTCAGACCCCCCTGTATGGAAGTTAAACGTTCAACCAGTAAGCAGTCAGAGTATCACTGATATTTTATATAAATGAATTATAGAGTAATATCATCTACCTACACAAATAAATAAAATTGAAGTGTCTGTTTGTCATTTCAAAATAACAGCTTTTTACTAAATACATATGAAAGTATATACGGTACCTTTAACGAAAAAATCATTTTTAATTTTTTTGTCGGTCTGTTTGTTCCGGGTAATCTCCGAAACGGCTGGACCGATTTTGACGGGACTTTCACTGGCAGGTAGCTGATGTTATAAGGAATAACATAGCCTACTTTATTTTAGAAAAATAATTAGGGTTCCACGCAAAAAGTAATAAAACCCTTGAAATCCAATATATATATTCTATGTCAAGTGCCTATGTCGAAGTACTCTAAATTTATTTTAAATTAAACGCGGGTGAAACCGCGGGTCCCAGCTAGGTCAAAATTAAAATCGCTAATATCTAGTCACTTGTAGGAAGCCATACCTGTCTCAGGTACCACAGACCCAAGAACGTATCCTCAGGCTATAGCTTGGACCATGGCGTTCTTTGACGACTGTGTATCGTTTCGTTCCGCATACATTACTCACTAAATACCATCTGCACGCTCATCCTGACAGTACTAGGAAGGTTAGTAAAACAATAGAAGACTTTACAACAGGTTTCTTTTTCAGGTTTTTATACAAAATGAAACAAAAGTAGGGTTTGTACGTCTTTTTTTTATTATTTTTTATTATGTCCAGTGGAAATTCTACATGGAACTTCCTTCACCCCGGGGAAGGGCGAAGGGGTATGCCGGACTCCTACCGGCTAAAACCACTGGAGCGGTCATCTTCGGCACCGAAGGGAGGCTCCAGGTCCTCGTAAGATCACACTAGAGCCGCCCATTTGGTGCCACGCCTTTAGGCACATCACGGAGGGGATGACTGTAAAGCGGTCACCCCCTCAGGCACTTCTCGGGGAGGATTGTAAAGGATCCCCCCAAGCCTCGCTTTGCGCTGTGCTGCGCACACGGCGGCACGTGACCACGTGCGCGCCACCGTCTTCCCGGGGGTCGCTCGGTGTGAGCACGCAGACTCCCCAATCCGCGCACCCGCGACCCCCGAGGGTTGGTACCTAACAATAGTTGAGACTATTATTTTAAAAGTAAATAATATTATAGTTAATCTGTCAATTAAGACATACCCTACAGTGTCTGATTAAGAATACCACCACCCCATCTCAACCCGTGGGCGACGTAAATTGTGACTGTGGGATTATCCGGAGGAAGGGTAGCAGCGTAATTCAAGTATATTTTTGACTGCGATTGCCAACCCACCTGCTAAGCGTGGCGATTATGGCGAAACCCCCCAAAAAGCACACAACACAAACCCAGGTAGGTCTTTAGGCTGAGGTGATGATCTATATGTTTCGATGATCCATGCCCCCCATCTCACGGGGTATTCTTATTTCCGCAAGTGAAATTGAATACCGACCTCTATTAAGCTACTCCTTTATAACACTAATAGTAATTTAATTACCGATTCATTTTATTTTTAGGGTCCCGAACGTCTGAAGGGAAAAACGGCGGAACCCTTATACTTATACCACTCTAGTGTCTGTCTGTCCAAAGTCAAAAGTATTTTTATAGATGGCATGGTTGGTGCAGTGGCTGATACAGTCGGCGGCTGCGCTCCGGGTTGTGGGTTCGATTCCCGCACGGAACAAATATTTGTACGATCTGCAGGTAGTCTTTCCGGGTCTGGGTGTATTGTATGTGGAATTTATGTCTGTAAACGCACCCACGACACAGGAGAAAACCTAGTGAGGCGCAACGATTAAAAAAAATAATATATATATATATATGGTAGATAACATGTTCATCGTACGGAACCCTCTCCACGCGAGTTCAACTTGCATTTGTTTATCTACTGATTGAAGGCAATACTGAATATTTTCCACTACCTATTAAAAAAGACTTCGATTCGATCGAACGACTTCGTTCCGTGTATTGAGACACAAATGGAGCTACATTATAACTTAATTAATTTTTAAATAGAGGTACACGAGGGAATGCAATTGCCGGCTCAATGCAGGTTTCTGAGTAATCGGAAGCCATTTCTGTCTTTCACATTTGGAGAGTCCGCATTCTTGGCATAATTATTATCATAATTGTTTTGGGAGAATCGTTGGAAGGAAAACACGATATGAAAATCTGCCTGACTGGGAGGTCCAGTGTGGAAAAACTTCACTTGATAGAATTTCCTTCACCACAGGACCATTGCGTCTATTCCTGAACGATTTCCGGCCTCCATGAGTAGCGGCCTGCTGGCGACAAACTAGGGGCAATCTGTCGCCCGTACAGAAACAGGCCCGAGACGGCAGCGCAAGAGATAGGAGAAGGAGAGAGGGAGAACACATTCTGCGCGCGCCTCTCTGGAGGAATGTGCAGCCGGCCAGGTGGCACAAAGACGGGGCCCGTCAGACCAAGTGAATTGCCTACACGCCAGGGGTGCGGTCTAGTGCTGACAAGGCGAACACCTCACCCCTAGCCATAGGTAAGTGGAAGGTTTTAGCCGGTAAGAGTCGGGCATGTCCTTTCCGCCTATCCCAAAACGAAAATCCCAACGACAAAAAAAGGATTAAGGCTTGGGGTATCGAAAAAGCCTATATATATAAATGTTTTAGTTTCGTAAGGAGTTGCTGGCAAACAGATATCGCTTTACATACATTACCATAATTGACGGCACGGTTGGTGCAGTGGCTGATACACTCGGTTGCTGCGCTCCGGGTCGTGGGTTCGATTCCCGCACGGAACAAATATTTGTACGATTTGCAGGTAGTTGTTCCGGGTCTAGGTTTATTGTGTGTGGAATTTGTGTTTGTAAACGCACCCACGACACAGGCGAAATCCTAGTGTCGTGGGAAGTAGTGCCGAAGTTTAAAAAAAAAATGTAAATAAAATAAACACCGTGTGGTGCCGGCTCTAAATACCACCACCCCGTCTCCTCCCGTGGGTGTCGTAGAAGTCGACTAAAGGATTAGCCGGAGGATGGGCAGCAGCGTGCTTCGAGTATATTAAAAACTCAACTGCGATCGCCAACCCGCCTGCCAAGCGTGGCGATTATGGCAAAACCCCCCAATGTGCCCATAACACTCCCATATCGGTCGTTGTGGTGTTCTTTGGGGGAGGCCTGTGTCCAGCAGTGGACTTCATTCGGCCGAAATGATGATGAATAAAATAAATAAATCATACAAAATGTAAATACAGCACAGTTTAAGACGTATTCAATAACTGTTGCGTATTTTCGCGAAGCCAGGGACACTGCGTCGACGAATTGCACGCGGTCGACGACCCCCGCACATTCACGACTGCGTCTGCGCACGTCTCACGCCGCCCATTCAGACTAAACCAGACACACGTATGGAGAATTCTGTGTATGCTTTTAGGATAAACTCCTCGTCTTCCTGGGCTACACACCGGGCTAACGGGAAAGTTCTCGGTGTCGGAATAACATGGCTACGGGGCAAATCTTTTTCAAACCGATTGATATGTAGTTAATGGGCATGATACAATACTTCTAGATACCGTATTCACCAATGATGTTCTACTCTTGGAAATTGGGTTTTTTAGGGGATGATAAATTGGCATTATCGGCACCTGATGTCAATGATAGACGCTACCCATGAACATCACAACCCAAGAGGAATGAACATTTTTCCAAAACTGTTCTAATTGAAAAACCGTTTCGAGGAATAAATTATATAATTATAAATTTTGATTTTTAATGTGATTCATATCATCGTCATCAGAGGAATTAAGATAAAATTCCTTTGCATAGTTCCCAGTAAAATTAAAAAATACAATGTCTATCTAGAGTTCATCAGTCGCTAGTGTGGGTGTCAAAAATAGGTAGGTATTACATAATATAAGAAAAGCTATTGAAAACCGTACCTACGACGTTGCCGACATATTTGTAGACTTCTTTCATTTTAGAGAAATATCAAAAATATGTAGGTCATAACGAGTATGACTTAATATAAGAAAAAAACAATTGAAAACCGTACGACGTTGCCGACATATTTGTAGACTTCGTTCATTTTTGAGAAATGTATTATAAATGTGTTAAGATTGATTAATCTGAACACCGTACAACGTTGCCTTATACTTGACATTGGCGAAATTGTGGAAGATAATCTACAGAGGCCATAATCCAAGAGAAGAAGAAGAGTTGTCACTCATTGTGGTTTGGAAAAACAATAACAGTGCAGCATCGATAGTGTACATAGTCTTACAAACTCTTAAAACAACTTCGTTTAAAATTGGCTATGATTTCGATCGAAAATGGTGCAATACAGGATAAAAGATCAGGTTATAAATATTTCATTTGATCTCCTCACCGACGTCGCGGAGGCCTATAGCCGCGTCACCTTCCTGTTCAAGTTAGCACTTCTCCCTCCCGTCTCTTGATCGCACCGGCCCCTGCCGAGCCTGTAGTTTTTAATGTGGGGACATACATTTTAAATAATACCGACCGACCAGCTGTCCCCAAAACAATAGCGTGTTATCTCTAGCAACGCCCTAAGCCGAGGTCCGTGTGCCGCAGGGGGCGCCCTTAGCGCAAGTTGCTTAGTTTTTAATATTAATTTTAAGCCTAGCTGGAGGCCTCTTTTAGCTTCGCCCAGAAATGACCGGTTAAGCAACCACATTTCCCAGAAATGTATGCGAGAAGCGAAAAACATTTCTTTAAACCCTCTAGGATTTCTCCTGTGTCGTGGATGCGTTTACAAACACAAATTCGACACACAATACACCCAGACCCGGAACAACTACCTGCAGATCGTACAAATATTTGTTCCGTGCAGGAATCGAACCCACGACCCGGTGCGCAGCAGCCGACTGTATCAGCCACTGCACCAACCGAGCCATCGATATTTGATAGCAGCGTGTGGCTGGCAGTTTTTAATACGTATCTAATATTTTACGCCACTGATATCACATCTCTTTAAAGTTTCAAATTCTGTAATATTTTTTTCTTTAATGCCGATGCCAATTATCGAAATATTTAAATTAGTTTCTTGAAATATTAAAAAACTATAGGTTAAAACTATTAAATAATCTACATTAGAAAAGACGGTAGAAGGGGGAGTAGTATTACGCCTACGTGCCAATCGCATCAGGCTCTATCACCAAAAATTCAAAGACCTCTGTTATTGACAGTAACCGTATTAAAATTCTAAAAATAATTAATTAATTTAATACGAAGACTGAACGGGTGGAACCCCAGCTACCGGATACTTGATTTGCGGATTCCAATTCCATTAATTAAAGTGGCTAGACCAAAATGTTGTTGATGATAACTATGATTGATTTAGGTAATGAAAACCCAAAATATAAATGCATAGCTATTTCCTGCTCCATTTTGAACCACGAACAAATTAAAAAACCAATTATCTGTAAACATTAAAGTTGCTACAGCTTGGCGAGTAGAATACAATTAATTAAGAACCAGATAAAGCTCTCTAATTGGAATGCAGCAACTTGTTAGGTCTGGACTAAATTCAGACCGACCACGAAGTAGGTATGTCGTTTAAAATCTGTCGGGCACACTTACTTTGGTTTCTAGATGACATTGGACACAAAGTGTCATCGAGCATTTGGTTTTTATGATATAGTATGGAAGTTGACGAGTGTATACGTTTTGCACTTCGAAGCTTTTAGGTATCGAAATTATCGTCGCCTGGGTTAGGTGGGGCAGCAGAGACGGGTCAGCCACAATCGATACATCGACCAGGAGATCGAGACAATTTTTGTACAGTTATTTGTGAGAAGGCATTTGACAATTCCGGGTAGGCTCGTTGCAGCTTTAAATATGCATTTTTAACTCCTTAATTATCCGTGGGGTTCCCGGCATATTTTATACGACCCCATTCCACCTCTGGATGTCACGTGACTAAGGGTTAATATCAAGCGATGGGCAGACTAATAACAACATGCTACCATCCCCAATCTGTCTGACAAGCGTGGTGTGTATGGCCATATTCCCTATGGTATGATGAGGACATTGTAGTGGTCATTGGGAAGCCCATGAGCAGCAGTGTTAAATATGAAATTTCCGACAACTATCCCCCTGCTGAACGCAGGACCGATAATCGGTCAATCATTGCCATAATCAGTTGTTTCCAGCATACAAAATAACACAGCCCATTTTCTAGATGGATCCGTTAGAAATTATCGACGACTGATAAAGTGCTACAAAGTTTAATCTGCTTATCCTTTTTTATGTTCACAAGCGCAATTTTCGTGTTCATATATTTTACTAGCCGTATATAATATCATCTACCTGCCGTACTCGAGGATATTGACATAAATCCATGTACATATGCAAAGCTTCTACATAATATGTATGTACATTGAAGGTTTGTATGGCTTCCTGGCTCAAATTCTTTCGGTTCTACAGCCAATTAATATTCTTTGGCTTTAATAAGAATATTTAAAGTATGCAACGCCAGCATTATTAAAGATATTTCGAAGATGTTTTATTAACACATACTTAGTACATTATTTCAGGATTCGTTGATCTCATTGTTGTGAAGAAAAAAAAGGGCCGAATCTAGGACTCCATGTCCTAGATTCACCATAAGGAGCACAAAATCACCACCACCTCCACACCACAATCGCCACCCGTAACCCAAATTGTGTAATTAGATCATCACCCACTTCAGTTGTGGATTTATGAAACATCTATGAGAACTTATAATCAAATTACTGAGGTCTATCTATTATTACTATTGCTTCGAGAAAGAGGTCAATCGTCGACTCGGCTAGTCAGCGTTCGGGAAACTTCGCAACGTCTTCGTCAACAATACCGTAATGCCTCAAGTCGAAAGTCTTTAACCAGTGTGTGTTACCAGTGATGACATATGGGACAGAGACATGGTGATTCACCATGGGCCTCATAAGAACGCTCAAGGTCACTCAGCGAGCTATGGAGAGAGCTATGCTTGGTATTTCTCTACGAGATCGAATCAGAAATGAGGAGATCCGTAGAAGAAATAAAGTTGCCGACATAGCTGAAGGATTAGTGATGACGATGATAATGATCTATTATCGTGTGGTGTCCGGATGAAGAATATAGGACCTCTCCGTCTCCTCCAGTGGATTTCGTTAAAAGCGATTAAGGGACTAAACCAGAGGGATAGGCTGCAGCGTCCCTTTCATGGATCAGCAGCCATTCTGTGCTCATCAACCCGCCGGCCAAGCGTGGTGAGTACTGGTAAATTTCCCCCAAAATGACGACGCAGGGTATATAAACGGTCGTTATGGGGGAGGCCTTTACTCAGTCTCTGGACTCTGGTCTCTGACTCTGGACGTCTTTTGACTGATATGTTGATGATGATGTCTAGGGTAGGTTGTGTGTCCGCTTCTTCTCCCAGCTTAAACAAAGGGAAGTGGTGAAGGTACTTTCTACTTTCGGGCATTACTTCTTAGTACAAGAAGCCTGACGATTATAATCACCGCACATCCAAATCATATCTACATAATATAATAACACATCAGTTTTATCTGATATAAGCTTTTTATCTGCCATAACTTCAATTAGCACGAACAAGGCGAATCGTTTTAAATGCAAGTTCGAACCTGGGTTAACTCCATTAAAGGAAAGCCACGCCCACTAAGCCGGGCCGGTTTGCCGTAAAAGATATTTATTTGCCGATACCGATCAGCTTACTGAGCGATTTATGTTTGAATGGATTTATTGGTACGCGGATAGGTTGTCGTTTGCGGCATTACGTAAGGGATATCTGGTAACGAAAATAACTAAACGAGCAAAAGGATTTGGCTTTTTCGTATAAAGGACAAGCGCATGACGTCATCTAATCTTCTTTCTTTTCGTGTGAGATGAGATGAGAGTGTGTTTCGTCGGAGTTGTCCAAGCCACCACCTTTTTTTCTTTTAACGTGGGGAAATCCTCTTGGACATCCTCCGCCTTGGGAAGGGCGGAGGGGCATGCCGGGATCAAACCGGCTAAAACCCCACGGTGTCCTTCTTCTTACCTCTAGCCGGGGGTGAGTTGTACGCTTGTCTGCATTAGACCGCTCCCCCGGTTAGACCGCTCCCCCGAAGCCACCACCTGGGCCCAACGCCTGCTGCCTATCGGCCGAAATTAATAATCTATCGACTTCAAAATCATTAGGGAGATAGATTAAAAAAATTTTTTTTGTGTAATCACACATAATACAAAAATAGACGTTCAATCCCAAATTCAACGGTTTTCATCATTTTTCCATCATTTCGGCCGAATGAAGTCCACTGCTGGACACGGGCCTCTCCCAAAGATTATCACAACGACCGATATGGGTGTGTTGTGAGCTCATTGGGGGGTTTTGCCATAATCGCCAAGCTTGGCAGACGGGTTGGCGATCGCAGTTGAGTTGTTAATGTAATCGAAGGACGCTGCTGCCCATCCTCCGCGTAATCCCTTAGTCGACTTTTACGACACCCACGGAAGGAGATGGGGTGGTGGTATTCTGAGCCGGCACCACACCACCACCAGAGTATTACAAAATGGAAAGTAATACAGTAAGCTATCTATACAAATAAATAAAATTGAAGTGTCTGTTTGTAATGTCAAAATAACAGCTTTTCACTAAATGCATATGAAAGTATGTACGTTACATATAACAAAAAAACAATTCTAAATTTTTTTGTCTGTCTGTCTGTCCGTCTATCTGTCTGTATGTCTGTTTGTTCCGGGTAATCTCCGAAATGGCTGAACCGATTTTGACGGGACCTTCACTGGCAGATAGCTGATGTTATAAGGAATAACTTAGGGTACTTTTATTTTAGAAAAATAATTAGAGTTCCGAGTAAAAAAAACAAAAATCCAATATATTTATTGTATGTCAAGTGTCTATGTCGAAGTGTCTAAGTCGAACTCTAAATTTGTTTTAAATTAAACGCGGGTGAAACCGCGGGTCCCAGCTAGTTTATAATAAAATAATTTAGTACAGGAATGTCAGCCAACTGGCAGTAATTTAAGGGCGCCGCGCACTTGCTACTATTAGGCCAATTACACACATAACGATTGCGCGACTGTCAGCACTGACCGTAATACAATTTTATTTTCTGCTTACATAGTGTGATAATGTGTTATGAAACAAGTTTTCTTATAAGTTGTTCTTCAAGATGTGAATAGTAGGTACTCAGGTTATCTATTCCAGCCTAATGGGCGACTGACTGGAATCCTCTATCATGATCATCACATCAGCCCAAAAACGTACGTGTTTTTTATAAGTACCGAAATCGACAACCGCGCACGAAGCCACAGAGTCGCACTTAGGCATTGTCGATTCGAGATCGAATAATCAATTATTTCAGTTAAGAAAATTGCCTTTTTAATCGATATTATACAATTAACCGTTCTGAGAATCTTAAGAATCGGACGGCTTCAAGGTAAGTACATACTTACATACTATTATGGATGGCATCCTATCCTACGTTATTAAAGTTAGATAGACATTTGCATCTTGGCATTTTTAGGGGTTCGAAACCCTTATAGGATCACTGGTGTGTCTGTCTGTCTGCCCGTCTATCACAGCCAATTTTCCGAACGAGTAAGTTGAAATTTAGTACATGTATAGATTTCCGTGACCCAAACACGGACGCGTAACGTAAACATATAAATTTGGTTGGGCATAATTTTTTTTTTTTAATTGGTCCCCAGTGGAAATTCTTCATGAACTTCCTTCGCCCCGGGGAAGGACGAAGGGGTATTATGGTATTTTTTTTATGTTGAAGGGGTATGCCGGACTCCTACCGGCTAAAACCACTGGAGCGGTCATCTTTGGCACCTAAGGGAGGCTCCAGGTCCTCATATGATCACACTAGAGCCGCCCACTCGTGCCACGCCAAATACGCTTCGAATTGAGAACCTCCTCCTTTTCGAAGTCGGTGAAAAGAAGTCTCAAATCTAAAATCTTGTGATCTCTGAGCGGTAGACTTAATAAAAATACGAAGGAGTTTCCGTTCATTTGTTTTATGTCCAGTTTACTATTTATTTATTTATTTATTTATATACTCTTTATTGTACACCACATAATACATACATAGAGATAAAAATTTAAAAAGATACATGTACAATGGGCGGTCTTATCGCACAGGGCGATCTCTTCCAGACAACCTTTGGATGGACAGGAAGAAAGGAGAGAGATATTGGGCTGTCAAGTGTACAATATATCATACACAATATTACTTAGACATAAAAATATAAAATACATAACAATATATACAATAAATATTATATATATAAAACGATGATAAAATATACTAATAAACATCAAATATAACTAGGATAGGAGAAGAAAAATTAGAGAGAAAGGTAATGCTCCTTCACCATTTTCTTAAAAATAGGTAGTGTTTGAGCACGTCTTACTTCAATAGGTAATGCATTCCACAAGCGAGCCGCTTGAATAGTAAATGAATTATCGAAGAAGGAAGTGGAATGCATACGTATACTTAATTTTAGATTTTCTGATGATCTCAAGAAACTAGAATGTGTCTCACAAATAAACTGAAAGCGTTCTTTAAGATAAAAAGGGGTAGAAGGTTTAAAGAGCACATTATAAAGCAAAGAAAGAATATGAGCGTTCCGGCGAAAGCGGATGGGAAGCCATTTGAGCTTAGTTCGAAATTCAGAAACGTGATCATATTTGCGTAGGCCAAATATAAATCTGATACAAAGATTTTGAAGTCGCTCAAGCTTGTCAAATTGGTCTTGCGTGAGATCGAGATAGCTGGCATCAGCATAGTCAAGGATCGAGAGTAGAAGAGATTGTGCTAACGCAATTTTGGTATTAATAGGGAGAAAATTACGAAGACGTCTCAAGGAGCCTGCTGCAGCAAATAATTTACGACTGACTTCCTGAAGTTGTTTAGTCCAGGAAAGAGTACTGTCGATATAAATCCCCAAGTTCTTAACGTTGTTGGATATAGGAATAACAGAGTTACCAAGAGAAACTTGGGGAAGTGTCGACCAGACAATTTTAGAGACAGTTCGAGAGCCACCAACAACTGTCACTTGAGTTTTTGTTGGATTGATCTTTAGTCCAAACTTCGTGGTCCATTCATCTATACGAGCCAAGTCAATATTGATAGTTTCAATAGCGTTAGACAGCTCTCCGAGAGTGGCCTGAGTGTAAATTTGGAGATCATCTGCATAAAGGTGGAAGGAAGAAGACAGTCGAAGAGTGATAGAATTAATAAAAATTGCGAAAAGTAGTGGGGATAAAACGCCACCCTGCGGCACACCAGTAGAGGTGTAGCACCAAGAAGAGAAAGATTCTTGGATGCAAATACGCTGCCGGCGGCCAAACAGGTAACTATGAAACCAGTCAAGTGCCGATGGAGATATGTTAAAAGAGCAGAGTATTCCAAGCAAAATATCGTGATCGACGGTATTAAAAGCGTTGCTAAAGTCAAGCAGTGCAAGTACAGTTAACTTACCCATTTCCATGCCTGACCTGATATCGTCTGTAATATTCACAAGGGCTGAGGTAGTGCTATGTCCAGGCCGAAAACCAGACTGAAAGCGATTAAGCAGATTGTGTTTGAAAAGGAACATACTAAGTTGATGGTGGATAAGCTTTTCAAGAACTTTGGATAGGAATGGAAGAATGGATATGGGTCGGTAGTCAGAAAAGGAAGCAGGATTAGATTTTTTGGGTAAAGGAATAACTTGAGCATCTTTCCACGCTTGTGGAAAGACACTACTAGTAACTGAGAAATTGAGGATGTAAACAATGACAGGAAGAATGACTTCAAGGATAGGAATTATCATTTTACGGCCAAAACAGTCACAACCAACAGCGTTGGATGTAATCGATACAATGCTCTTTTTAACATCACATGCGGAGAATTGACTAATGACAAAAGGGGAAAAATCTGGTATCGGAAGGTTTGAAAGATAACTTAATGTAGCAGCTTTGGTGGCCCTGTCCAACATGGGCGAAGAAGAGAAATGATTATTAAGTAAGTTTAAGTCCAAATTTTTAGGAAACGTTTCATCAGATGATTTTCCGATACCCATTGATTTAAGAAATTTCCAAACTTTAGCTGGATCACCATTTTGAACAGATTTATGGATGTGCTGGCGCTTTGCATTCCTACACACCTTGCTGCAGTGATTTCTGATCGAGACGTAATTTTTCCTGTTAATATCGTTGGGCCGTATTTTGTACTTAAATTTTGCAGCTGCTTTTCTAGTTAATAATTTTTTTATATCATCAGTCAACCAAGGTGATGGAAGATGTTTTACTTTTACAGCTCGAATAGGTGCATGTTTGTCGTATAGCTGGATTAAACGTGTAGTAAAAATGTCAACCTGTTCGTCAACAGATGAAGATGTAACCAGAGCTGTCCAGTCAATATTTCTAGCATCCTGACGAAGATGATCAATATTCATACCCTCAAAATTGCGTAGCAGAAGAGTTTTGGCCTTATACTTAGGCGGTCGGATTTTATAGGAAGTAAAAATTAAGTCATGACAGGAAAAAGCATCAGCTGAACATTGACCATGTTTAGCGACATGATTGGAAGATGAGACAAAAATAAGATCAAGAAGTGAAGGAACGCAGTTAGAAAAACGATGAGTGGCAGCAAGGTCAAGAATAGAAAGATTAGCAGACTCAATAATATGACGAAGAGAAGAGGAACGGGAGTCATTTTTAAGGAGACAGGTGTTAAAGTCGCCCATTATGATACTGTGACTGTAAGAGGGTAATAAAGTTTCCAATAAATGTTCAAAGGAAGAGAAGAAATTTATTCGAAGAGATGGACAGTAGTAGACACCAAGGAGAACCTTAGAATGATACAGTTCAACTTCTAGGAAAAGATGTTCACCAGCGTTTGGCGGAGGTGGCTGAGTCGACATATTAATAACAGAAAAGGAAATGAAATTACGAAGATATATGGCAACCCCACCACCACCACCAACGGAGCGATCATTTCTTATGAGTTGAAAACCTGGAAGGGAGTAAGAGGAAGAAGGAAGACAAGGTTTTAACCATGATTCTGAAACAAGAATCGCATGAATATTCTTACAGTCAAAACTTGCCAGCATATCGGGGTAGTGAGCCGGAATACTCTGGGCGTTAATGTGGACTACATTAAAGTTCTCAGAAACATCAGAAAATTGTGAAACAAGGATGTCGGATAATGACGGAACACTAACAAAGCTTTCATCATCACTGCTTAAAGAAAAAAACGTATCAGTATCATTGCTACAGTCAAGGCTGAGCATAGATACCTTTAAAAATATAATAAAATATACAACAAAATAATAATAATATACAAACGCGGTTTAACTAAAAACAACTTCCGTCCACCTGCCAGTTGTGCAACAAATGAAAGAAACAATGCATACATTTTAAATAAAAATTATAGAAAAGAAATGAAACAATCTGAAACAATAATTGCCATAGTCCAGGTAAAAAGACAAAATTAAACTAACATAGAACCGCATAATAGATGATTTCGTCAAAGAATGTTTATAATTGTCAATGCCACAACTAGGAGCGCAGTCAAGAAGTGACAAATAGGAAAAACAAGTTACCATGACAATACGTGTAAAACTATAAGTAGTTGTTGACATACCATACTAAAATATAAACAAAGGTAAAAAATAAAATAAACACGTAAGGTGATTAAAATTGATTAAATGGAAATTAAACTCTAAATTAAATAAATAAGATACTACCTACCTGGACTACCAACAAAATAAAAACATGAAAATGATTAACAATGAAGATAACCATCACTTTCTGGCTGCAGCACGCCTGGTTTTAGGTTTGGCGACCTTCCCCACAGATACAGGTTGAATGCCATCTGTGGTCCGCTGCGGCGACACAGTGATCTGCTCAGACTGTGCTGTGACCTGCTCCGCCTGCACAGTACCCTGCTCCTGCTGCTGCCCAATTTTATTAAGGTCAACAAACGAAGTTACACGGTGCCGCGATCCATTAGAATCGAGGACGAACAGAGTGCCTTCTCTAGTCCAGCATTGGGTCACACCAAATCTGTCCCGCGCCGCCATGAAGACTTTGTGCCTGGCTTTAGTTAAAAACTCCGAAATAGTGACACCGGACCCCTTCAGCTTGGTTTTGTCGAACCAGATTTTGTCACGAAGAGCCAAATCGTGAAGTTTCAAGAGAATTGGTCGTGGCTTCTGAGATGTGCTACGCCCCATCCTGTGGCACCGCTTAATGTCAGCTGCTGTCAAATCAAGCTTAAGCCGTTCTTTAGCAACTTGTGTTACTACCTGAGTAGTATTTTCTTCTTTTAATTCTGACACGCCGTGCATTAGCAGAATTTTGCGCCTTCCACGCATCTCCATGTAGTCCAGGCTCTGCGCCAAAAAGCTAACCTGGTGGTGAAGAGTACCGAGCGCCTGAACAATAAATGTCCGGAATGCTGTAAACTCCGCTGCTAAGCCTGAGGTGGTGTTAGTTTTAGAACACGGACTTTTATGTAATTCTTTTTCAAATTCGGACATTCTTTGGATAAACATATAGCTCATGTCAGTGATGGTGCGGTTGATTGCTTCCATATTGAGAAGTAAAGTAATTATGAGAGTTTAGGAGCTGAAAACACTTGATTGGCAGGTAGAAATTAATTAGCAATTAATATTTATCATTTATATATAAGATTCATAAATATAACTATTATTAAATAATATAAATTCACTTCGCCTTTTTCTTTTTGACAACCGTTTGACAACCCCCGATGACTATCGTGGGTTATTTTAACTATTTCTGTTTATAATAGTTGTGTACTTAAAAAATTTGTTATGTTGTGTACTATTTGGTTTGTAAACTCACAAGTTCACAACCTCTCGATTTGATCGACACTCCAACACGATTTGCTAATGACACTATTGTCGCTTCTAAATTATGTTGCTATTCCTCTGTCAATAATTATCTGTATTCTGTACAACGTGAAGCAGTATACACGCATTTAGCCACGGAAATATTTACATACGACACATGTCAAAAGATCATGATAATTTCATAACTTTCAAATGAAAGTGGCAAATGGTTAGCTGGTAACCGCACAGAACTATTCAACCTCTCGCAGTTAAAAGTGTGATTAAAAGATATTCTAACTTCGATTAGGCGTTGAGTTTAGTTATCAACCTATCGTGTTATCCAATCACCGATCGAAACGGGCTTAGTTTTCGTTTCCCCATTACCGCTCAATTTACTACCATTATTGGAACATTGGTTTAACAAACCTCCCGAGTCCCGCGGTACATCGACAAGGTTATCGCACGATCGAAACACAAAGTCACGCGACTGCCATTGATTATTTTGTTCGTTTTCGTTTAGACTTATTTCGTAAACACCTGTTTATGGAACTTGATTTAGTTTTTTTTATCTCACACAGCGCTTTTGAAGTTAACTTGAATTATTGCTCTAAAATCACAAATTCTAGTAGTCTTAGGTTTTCGCGATTATTACACAGATTGTAAACTGTTTTAAATGGATTACATCGCATATATTTTAGATTTTTGTTTTTTCTGACATTTCGAACACTTTGCAGCGTTTGTGGTCTCAGGATGACTAAGGTGACAAGCGTCGTTACCGGTTGAAAAAAAGTATGATATCTATCGTACAAAACGAATGTAAAATCGATATGTATTCTTAATATTTAAAAAAAACTGTTCGATTAGTTCTATAATTTTTTATCCATCTTGGTGACGACACAAACATGTCATTCTCCTGGTGGTAAGCGTCATGCCTGCCTATAACAGTCCTGGGAGGCACCACATTGCACTCGTCACCTCGAGACATTAGTTATTTAGTCTCTTGTCCTCAGTAGTTTACCTAAAACACTATTGTAACAATTCACAGCCATGTGATATAGAAATTAACTCACACCAAATGTTACAGAAACTTAAGCTTGTTATTTTCGAATTTAAGAATGAGAATATAACGATACAGCTATTTATTGATTTTGTTAGTGGTAGGTCGCTTATTACAACTGGGCTTTTTTTGGGACAAGCCCGCCACGCATTTCCAGCTACTGCAACTCCTGTAAGCCAGGATCTATAATAGCGACCACCGAAAAGAACACCGATCAATGAAGCTCGGTGTGTCCCAGAGAAATTAAGGACTGTCTTGGAGCCCGCAACGAAATTAATCAGAAAAGAAAATGGAGGAGTAGGAAAGAATATACGTTCCACTTGCCGCCGCAGCAAGCAGGAGAAAGAGAAAATATTATAGGCTATAGGCACAATAATTGGGAGTGTACAACTAGGATAAGCCTAGTTGCCAAGCACCACGGGTACAAAAAAGTTTATAAATATTTAATTACGGGTCCTATGTTGTGAGCTATTGTGACTGATTCCAATAGTAGGTATGGCAAAAACGCCTTAACTCACGGAAATTCGTTCTAGTTACAACAAGGTCTGTATAGTAAACAACTCCGGATGTAACTTGCAAGCTGTCAAACATAATATTGCGTTCATCTTGCCAAAGAACATACTCCCACAGAATATGACCAACTTCTGGGCTATGTAGGTACCACCGCAGTGCCAGATATTCGCCGCCAAGCAGTAGTGTTGAAACTTTAGACATCTCTGTGTGCCGGTTTGAAGGGCACTATAGCTAGTGAAATTACTGGGCATATGAGACTAAATAACTTTTTATCTCGATGTGACGAGCACAGTGTCGTGCCTCGCAGAACTTCTCCTGGGTAGCAGTACAATTGTTATGGGCAGGCTTGACGCTCACCAGCAGGCGAATGACACGTTCGTCTCGCCAAGTTTTCTTGTAATTTCAAGGAATAGTATGTGTATTATTTTGGACTATGTCATACACCAATTCACATAAACATCCAACAGTTATCCCGCAGCAAGTTGAAACCAAAAACTGTAATACTCCTTTCTCTGTTCGCAGTTCGACATAACAACAACCGACACAAAAATAAGTTAAGAAACAACATTTTAAAAACACATCCTCTGCATACATAATCCTCTGCATACATAATCCTCGGTTATGCAACACGACCCCAAGAGAGGCGGGCGGTACTGCGCGGTACGGAAGGTACTAATAAATTCGCTAGGGGCGCGGGGCGCAAGATTGGCCTTTTGTACAGCGACTTTGATATTATGGTATTTTTTTGATGTTGAAGGGGTATGCCGGACTCCTACTGGTTAAGACCACTGGAGCGGTCATCTTCGGCACCGAAGAGTTGTTCCAGGTCCCCGAGGCCCCCCACCATGTACCGACGGCAGGGGGCTCAGGCGTGATAGACCTGGGATCCGGGGCGGTTGTTACCCCGGCGCCGTCTCGTCCTTCTCCGTGCGGGATCGGCCCTCTCCCGCTCTCACAGAAGGAGACCACTGCACTCCATTTTTCATGCTCTGCCAACAAAGCCGGCAGAGAGACCGTGCCTGATCTGATCAAACAGAACTTCTAGCAGACCTGCGAAAAGAGAGGTTGAAAAAGATGGGATGTAGACACAGTGCGTAAAGGAATAAATAAATTGAATACATACACATAAATGAACATATAAATAAATACATACAAACTAATGTATATATATATAAGCAAATATTGATAAAACACGAACGCAACTATGAGATCGAAGAGAAGAGTGATTATTAATAGTTATTTTTAAATAGCGTTATTTCAAAATCTGTTTTAGGACAAGGAAAATTCGGGAGGGTTCCAAGGTGTGACCTGCAGGGCGCGTTAATTGAACGATTGTAGGAAACCAACGTTTACAGTCGCCTACCCACCGCTAGAGGAGTTGACCACATTCAGTCCTCGCCTCCGAGATGCGCTTAAAACCGTGTCACAAATGGGCGACTCTACATGGAGATTTTACGAGTTCCTGGAGCTCCATTCTGTGCCGTATGTGTGTGGTTTTGGCCGGTAAGAGTCTGGCATGCTCTTCCGCCCTTCCGATGATGATGTACTCCCACCAGGTCAATAAGTAAATAAAGTACATGCAAAGCTAGAGAGCTGGATCAAAAATGATTATTTAGGGACACATTTAAAGTTAGTGGGTCGCCACGGGCATCGATTGGGAAGGGCATATAATGGGTCGCCGCGACTTGTTTCGTCGGCCACGTTGGTATAGTCGGAGAGATTGGTATAACGGTAGGAGTGGTGCAGACTTGGTGAGCTTTTTCATATAAGCGTCCTGAAGAAGGGAGGTTTTGTCATCCCAGGTCGATGAGGGTGAGGGTATTATCGGGCCGAAAATATGGCGTCTAGCTTTATTTATTTTTATGTAGCAGACGGTAACTTGCCACTCACAAGATGGGCCCTTAAAAAGCCACCACAGGTGACAGGGAGCAACACCAGCGGCTCTGAATGACGAGAGGTGCGGCACCGGTTTCGTTAGGAGCTTATTATTAAGACTATGAAGCTGCCATTTATCATCATCATCATTTCGGCCGAATAAAGTTCACAGCTGAACACAGGCCTCCCCAAAAATCACCACAACGACCGATATAGATGTGTTGTGTTCATTGGGGGGTTTTGCCATAATCGCCACGCTTGGCAGGCGAGTTGGCGATCGCAGTTGAGTTGTTAATGTATTCGAAGGACGCTGCTGCCCATCCTCCGGCTAATCCCTTAGTCGCCTTTTACGATACCCACGGGAGGAGATGGGGTGGTGGTATTCTGAGCCGGCACCACACGGCATTCACTAGAATATTACACGAATATTAGTACCGAGTCACTTAAAATGCCAGAAAACTGTTCTTTGAAGAATAAACCATAGGAAAGTGGTAACGGCGCGGCCGTACCTTTTTCAGAGAACCTGCTGAGTTAGGAGAACGAACCATGACCTGTAATTTTTGGTACGGCACGGGTGGTGCAGTGGCTGATACAGTCAGCTGCTGCGCTCCGGGTCGCGGGTTTGATTCCCGCACGGAACAAATATTTGTATGATCTACGTGTAGTTGTTTCGGGTCTGTGTGTGGAATTTGTGTCTGTAACCGCACCCACAACACAGGAGAAATACTAGTATGGGACAACGATTTCTAAAATTAAAAAATTTAAAATATACCGTTACAACTGTTGCGAATCGCTTTCGTTCCATCATTCCTGATAATAATCGTGATCTGTCGTGCTGATGATGCAGGGTGGAAGGTTCGTGCGTGCGTCGCGAATTTATTACGAGTATCGGTACCGCGCAGTACCGCTCGTGCTAGCTTACCCACTAAAATTAAAACGTAAAAAAAAAACATATATTGATTCTTGTTAATATCTCCTACTACTTTTTTCTCAGCTATTGGCCTATTCTATATTTTAAGCAGATTTTGTTTTGTTATATAGTACCAGACAAATGAAGATGGATTCGCTCTTATCAAACTTGTCTGTTAGGTCTCCAAACTCTCGAACCTTCTGTTGTTCTTTTTTATTTATTTATTTATGTACACACAGAAATATTTTTACATAATTACATAGGAAATCAGAGTACAAAGGCACAGCTTATTTCTTCAAGAAATCTCTTCCAGCAGACCTGCGAGAGGAGAGTTTGAAGAAAAGAGATGTAGGCACGGTGTGTATAGGTTATTTATTTATTTATTTTATTTATTTATTACTGGAAAATCTACAGCTAAAAATACAGGTGTAACAATAATAGTAAGGAAACAGAAAGCCAATTACAGATTTCCACATATAGCAGTTGCATAGATAACTGTTAGTGTTTACACAGGTTACAACAAATTGAATATATAAAAATAAAAATATAAACATTCATATGATAAGTTTCATGGTTGTGATCTATACATATAATTATACACACATACATATAGACTAATATACCTACATACTACATACAGTATATAAATATACATATACCTTAATACTAATATATACGTTAATGTATATAAATACATGCATCACTAATTATGTGGATACAGAGAGATTCTTTTTCATGATTTTAGGTGTATGGTAACACAACACTTAAACCTATGCCGAATCGTAATGTCTTTGGTTTTCGCGATTATTACACATTATAATAAAACAATTTTAAACGTATTAAATCGCGTGTATTATTGATTTTTGCACTATGCCGATTCCTTTGACGAAACTTTTTGGAAGGCTGATCCCTTTTCTTCGTATAATTTTCTTTTTATTTTCTTAATGACGAGACGAGCAGGTGATTTTCGAGCGGCTCTTTTTTATTGGTGTCCAGAAGAAATTTTACATGGAACTTCCTTCGCCCCAGGGAAGGGTGAAGGGGTACGCCGGACTCCTAGTGGCTAAGACCACTGGAGCGGTCATCTTCGGTACCAAAAAGGGGCTCCAGGTCCTCGTAAGATCACACTAGAGCCGCCCATTGGTGCCACGCCTTTAGGCACATCACGGAGGGGATGACTATAAAGCGGTCACCCCTTCTAGTGGAGGGAAGGTGACGGTAAAAAGGTCGCCCCCCCAGGCAGTTCTCGGGGAGGATTGTACAGGATCCCCACACGCCTCGCTTTGCGCTGTGCTGCGCACACGGCGGCACGTGACCACGTGCGCACCGCCGTCTTCCCGGGGGTCACTCGGTGTGAGCACGCAGACTCCCCAATCGCCACGCCCGCGACCCCAAGAGGTCATTCGCCTAGTGGTAAGTTGAGCTTGTAATTGTAATGGTATTCATATCTAGTCCTGTGTGGCACCAGCTGTGCTTGTCACCTCGATACATTATAGTTATTTAGTATCTTATGCCCAGTAATTTCACTACCTGCAGTCCCGTTGAAATCACAACACAGCCAGCCAGCATCTGGCACTGTGGTCCCTACCTAGCCTAGCTCTTGTAATATGAGGCCTACCACCAAGACCACTACTTCAAATAAACACAAGACTTCAAGCGTTTCGGTTAAGATTATTAGTTTTACAAATTATTAACCAAATGTGTACCCCGTTACAAGTATTATACAAATTTTTACACTTCTCTTGTACCCCGTTACAAGTATCTATTGACACAGAATCCCCGTTGCCGTGTATTTACTGTTTACCGGATGTCCTACGTGAGTGTCAACTGCGATATCGCGATGCTATGCCAAAATATCTAATAGTAACTGTTCCTGCTAGCTGGTCTAACATGTAGTGAATTCTCAATTTGACGGCACGGTTGGTGCAGTGGCTGATACAGTCGACTGCTGCGCACCGGGTCGTGGGTTCGATTCCCACACGGAACAAATATTTGTACAATCTGCAGGTAGTTGTTCCGGGTCTGTGTGTATTGTGTGTGGAATTTGTGTTTGTAAACGCACCCACGACACAGGAGAAATCATAGTGTGGGGCAACGTTTATTAAAAATGAAAAAAAAAATACGGATTGCACTCCGGAAATGCCGACAGAAGTGAAAATTTTATAGCAATAAATGTTTTTTTATTTTATTTATATAGACGCGTTCGCGGTCTGCTGTATGTACATGCGTATATGCACACACTATAGCTGCGTCTCGTAACGGTGTCGCGAGTCCAGAGATTTTATCTCATCTAAAAATATGCGTACCGCACTAAAAGAAGTTTTCACTTCAAATAGCGTCTCGTAACGGTGTCGCGAGTCCAGAGATATTATCTCATCTAAAAATATGCGTACCGCACTAAAAGAAGTTTTCACTTCAAAAGCTACTACAACAAACTACTTTCACTTAAAAAAAACACTGTGCTAATATTTAGGATTACATTTCCCTAAAAGTTCAGCAATGCATTAGTGATTTTACTAGTGAAGCGGGTAGAACACGGAATTTGAGCTCAGAATAAAAAATGCTACCTACTTGACACTTTTCTGTCATATTTGTATCCCGCTACGTAATACGCGTCGCGTCGACCTTCACGTAGGACGTTGACGAGCGGTTACTGACTTACTCAGCTATCCAAATGACAGCTTTCTCCAATTCTCCGTAATCGATGGATGACACCAGCCATTACCGTCGCTATTGTTCTGTGAAATTACAGGCAGTATCGGTACCGGTAGAAGGTGGTAATAGTGTAGGTAATTTATATTCAAATTGCAGAGAAAATTTATAGGAAAATAGGTTAGGAGATTATCGTATGATTATTTGCGTGGATCGATGTTAAAAGAGAAGTATTCAGCATTAGGTTATCGGCAACCAAAACCTTATTGTATAATGCTTTTCATTACTTGTTTTTATTGCCGTGTGGTGCCGGCTTTGCCGTGTGGTGCCGGCTCAGAATACCACCACCCCATCTCATCCTGTGGGTGTCGTAAAAGTCGACTAAGGGATTAGCCGGAGGATGGGCAGCAGTGGCCTTCGAGTACATTAACAACTTAACTGCGATCGCCAACCCGTCTGCCAAGCCTGGCGATTATGGCAAAACCCCCCAATGGGCCCACAACAGACCCATATCGGTCGTTGTGGTGATCTTTGGGGGAGGCCTGTGTCCAGCAGTGGACTTCATTTGGCCGAAATGGTGATTGCTCTAGCTTCACTTTTTAATTTTAATTTGGGACGAGCCCGCCCCACATTCCTAACCACTGCAACTCCTACAACAAAATTAATCAGAAAAGAAAAAGGAGGAGTAGGAAAGAATAAACGTTCCACTTCCCTCCGTAGCAAGCAGGAGACAGAGAAAAACGATAGGCCATAGGCACAATAATTGGGGAGTTCAATGCTTCACTTGTAACTAACGATGTAAACAAATCTTGGAAGTCGATTTTAGACTTCTAATTGTCTTATCGATTTGAAACTTTGCAAGTATGTGTAATCCGGATGACAATACAATAATCTGGGGCCATCGAACCGCTCTGATGACAGAGCCAGGAGGTAGATAGTGGAACTCTTGAATAGCTTAGCGGAATGGTATTAACGAGTCCAATACACTTGGTAACTAGAGTCAGAAGATGACCCGGGAAGTGAATAATGAAAAATAGCGTGTTTTCTAGTTTTTTAAACTGTTATAATTTATTTAGACCTTACAAGATGCGCAAAGCCTTGATAAAATTATGTTTATTGCTATTGCCCCTTGATGACTGAACAACTGGCTATTAGATGCAGTATATTTCTTCACTCTTTGGTCAAAAAATATTGTTGTAATATTTGGCCTGGACACCAAATATTTTGGCCATTTTGTCAAAAAATAAAAACAGTGTTGCCAGCGCGGATACGCGTTTGGTTTCATGAAGTGTTAGTTTTTAAGCGTATAATTATCGTAGTATGTAGTATCGATCTTGGCTATGTAGTTAGTAATGCCATATGTAGAATGTTTGTGTTTGAATCTGTACTTGTGCGTCGACGTTCGCCGCAAAAATAAACTGTTTTTCTTTCTTTTCTATTTATAAAAAAAATCGCAACACATATTGTACATACATTTTAATTTCTGCACTCCTTCTTCATATGAACTTTAGCTATGCCAAATATCACACTCCGCAGTGCGCGCAATGTGCTTAGTAAGGGGTACAAAGTAAATTACTGACAAAAAAAAAACTGGAAGACCAATTCAAAATCACGTATCACTGTGAAAACAACCATAGCGTTATTTTTCTTTCATTCGTAAGAGTATACCCATTAACTGGACGAATCAACCGTAGTTTCGTTTATTTATTAAAAATACATATAAAATCCTCCTTTCTCAAAACATTAGTACTCTGATTTAACGTTTAAGGAACTATTATAAACAAGTAATGTGAAGAATTTGTGTTGCAAGCTGTAGAATATCACCGCTCGCTTTAAGATCATAATCCGCGATGATTTCTTAATACAGGCCTGTGGTCGATAATGGTTTTTATGGTTTAAGACCACCATAAAACGTTGAACGAGTGAAATATCGCCGCTGTAGATTATGTGGTATTCACTAATGAAGGCTTTTCGACATTAACTGAACTAATAATGTTTGTTTTTGGTAAAATATTGTCAGGTTTCGTGGGATTTTTATGGGGAAGTAAGATGTAATAACTCGACAGGTGCCTTTTATGTACCGGGCAGCGGTTTCCAGTCCCTTTTTAGGAGACATTTTTGTATGGGATACTTGTTTGGACTCTCGATTATTTAAGTATGTATGTCTTCTATGTTTAGTTATGTATCCGATCTGTTTATGTACAGTCCTGAACTCCTGATACATTCTCATCATCATCATCATCATATCAGCCAAAGGACGTCCACTGCTGAACAAAGGCCTCCGCGTAGATTTCTACACCGAGCGGTCACATGCCGCTCTCATCCAACGACTCCCAGCGACCTTCACCAGGTCGTCTGTCCACCTTGTTGGAGGTCGTCCCTCGCTGCGTTTTCCGGTGCGCGGTCTCCACTCGAGAACATTTTTGCCCCAACGGCCATCAGTTCTACGAGCAATGTGCCAATGTGCCCCGCCCATTGCCATTTCAGTTTACTAATTCTTTCCGCTATGTCGGCAACTTTAGTTCTTCTACAGATCTCCTCATTTCTGATTCGATCTAGTAGAGAAATACCAAGCATACCTCTCTGAGCGACTCAAGGTCGCTCAGAGAGGTATGCTTGGTATTTCTCTTGCTTTCTTATGAAGCCCAAAGTGAGTGACCATGTCCACACACACAGTGACCACACTGATTAATGACGTTCGTCTTGAGGCATTAGTGTATCGTTGACGGAAACTGATACATTCAACTCTTAATATTCCTTGTGCTCTAGTGTGATCGTACGAGGACCCGCAGAGCATCCCTTCGGTGCCGAAGATGACCACTGCGGTGGTTTTAGCTGGTAGGTGTCCTGATTGCCCCTCCGCCCTTTCCGGGGACAGATGGAGTACGTGAAGGATTTCCAACGGCTAAATAAAAATATAAAAAAGGTATTCCCTCTGTCAGGGCTCTACGCCATCTGCAGATTTAAAAAAAAACTGGCACTGTGGTATCCTTCGAGCCCTGAGAACAGCTTTGAGTTTACCAATATCAGATATATATCAAATTTCTTAATTAAAATTTCAAGATTTGCCTCTACGTACCAGTTTTATATCCAACGACCTTTAATGTTGACTCTGTATCAAGTTGCACCCACGATTCACGAACAGCGTGAACGCGTTACGTATCAGTTACGCGGTTGCAATACAGGCTTGCCGTGTGGTGCCGGCTATGCCGTGTGGTGCCGGCTCAGAATGCCACCACCCCATCTCCTCCCGTGGGTGTCGTAAAAGTCGACTAAGGGATTAGCCGGAGGATGGGCAGCAGCGTCCTTCGAGTACATTAACAACTCAACTGCGATCGCCAACCCGTCTGCCAAGCGTGGCGATTATGGCAAAACCCCCCAATGAGCCCACAACACTTCCATATCGGTCGTTGTGGTGATCTTTGGGGGAGGCCTGTGTCCAGCAGTGGACTTCATTCGGCCGAAATGATGAATACAGGCTTCCTTCAACCGCCGAGTTCTGTAACGCTACACCAAAGGTGTATTACTAACAGGTGTGAATATCGATCTTATACCGTTTCATTTATGTTTGACTAAGGAGTTAGTTGGATTACTACGGATGTGGCTACAGCTAGGTTAGTATATTTTGCGTACTTTCACAGTATTATGTCTTATGGAATTTTACTGTGGGGCTCGGCTGCTGATGTTGAGTCTATTTTTATATTACAGAAAAGAGCAGTGCGAGCTATCTATAACCTAGACTCTCGTGAGTCACTACGGGAACTATTTAAGGAAATAAACATTCTTACTCTACCATCCTTATATATTTTCCAAAACATTATGTATATCCGCAAAAATATAGCAAATTTCAGTAAGAAAAGTGACGTGCACAGCTTAAATACTCGCAACAAGAACAAGTTGGTTGTACCTGGCTTTAGACTTAGCAGAACCAGCAAGTCGTTTATGGGAAACAGTATTAGATTCTATAACAAAATTCCTTGTAGTATTACCGACTTACCAGAAATAAGATTCAAATCATTGATTAAGCGCATTTTAATTTCGAAAGCCTACTATAATATAAATCATTACATCGACGATAGCGATGTCTGGCAAACGTTTCCCTCCTGCACACTGCGACCCTCTGGCGCTTTATAATATATTGTATAATTTTCGCATGATTGACGTGTTGTTATTCCCAATCAATGCTTTACCGTCTACACAGAAATTGTAGAATTTTTTTTGTTGATATCCTGACATTTACTTGACTTATTTTTTATCTTTTTATTGACATCTTGACATTTAATTTGACTTATTTAAAATTGAATTCTGTATTTATTATATAAATTATTTTCCTATGTTTAATTTAATGACTGCAATTTACATTCTAATAATATTTTGACATTATTAATTAATCATAAAATTGTAAATGTGCGAGCATCATGTAGCCGTTAATGTTATATATTTAGTACCCTTTGCCTTTGGCCTGGTAGTATCGGTCTGTCATGCTCACTAAAATGTCTTGCTGGCGGTGGCGTTGTGTATCGGGTCGTTCGGTTCCCTAAAATATGGTTGAGCTAAGCGATGCTGATGCATGCGTCATGCTCGTGAACGGGTGCCGTCTGTTGGGACTGGTCAGCCATTAACTGCCATGGCGAATAATGATTATATTACATTAGTATGTCTTTTTTTTTATACATTGGCCTACATAATGCTCTTTATATGGTTTACCTTAATTTGTATTAATCAACATCGTAATCTCAATTATTTTAAAAGAGTATCTATGGAGTTTCTTGCCGGCTCTTCTCCATAGATCAACTATTTGGAACCGTGCAACTTAGATTCTGACGTTTCATAAGTGCCAATATTTGGTTTATTTGAAATAAAAATATTTGACTTTGACTTTGACTATGTCATCTAAGGAGTGGGTCACACTGAAAGTTTTTAGAATTGACTATTAAGAAAAGTTGCCGATGAAAAATGTATTTAAATTTCGAATAAAGAAGTATTTGGGAAGTCGTAGATGTACATTGAGTTAATGTGTCATTTGGTTTTACAAATATGCGGCAATTAAAAAAGTGCGTATGAATGGACGACACGGTTGGTGCAGTGGTTGATACAGTCGACTGCTGCGCTCCGGGTCGTGGGTTCGATTCCCGCACGGAACAAATATTTGTACGATCTGCTTCAGTTCCGGGTCTGGGTGTTGTATTGTGTGTGGAATTCATGTCTGTAAACGCACCCACGACACAGGAAAAATCCTAGTGTGAGGCAACGTTTTATAAAAATAAAAAAAAATAAAAAACGGGCATACTTTTATAGAATTTTCCATTTTTGAGATACATTTTATGAATATGTAAAAATTGCTTGTGTGGTGTCCGGATCAAGAATATAGCACCACTCCATCTCCTCCCGTGGATGTCGTAAAAGGCGACTAAGGGACTTAAAACCATAGGGATAGGTAGCAGCGTCTCTTCTGTAAAATAACAGCCGTTCTACGCTCACCAGGCGCAGGCGGGTGACTGCCAGTCGTGGTAAGTATAGGCAAATTCCCCCAAAATGACAACATTATTGTGGAAATCTATGGGGAGGCCTTTGTTCAGCAGTGGACGTCTATAGGCAGATATGATGATATGATGTCTTGGAAAATGTTCGACAGCAGCGCCCAAGAAGCAGGATTCTCTTCCCCCACGCTCGCGCTCTAGGTCACTCCTCCAGACGGACAATTAAATATTTGTCTATGGAAGGTGTGGAATTAGTGAATCATCCTCCTTACAGTTCCGACCTTTTCGTTCCGTTTTAGTTCCGACACCTTGCGACTTTTATTTATTCCCCATTGCCACTTCAGTATACAAATCCTTTCAGCTATATCGACAACTTTAATTCTTCTACGGATCTCCTCATTTCTGATTCGATCCCGTAGAGAAATACCAAGCATAGCTCTCTCCATAGCTCTCTCCACAGCTCGCTGAATGACCTTGAGCTTTCTTATGAGGCCCATTGCGAGTGACCACGTCTCTGTGTCATGTCATCACTGGTAACACACACTTCGAAAGACAGACTCAAACGTACAGACAATAGGCGGTTACATATGTATATTATGTACTAGGCAACATTAGGAATATTTACAGTATTTTATGCATTTGTAGTAGTAGTCCAATTATATCGGTACCAAAAATACAGTGAGTGTACTATCACATATAAATTTACGCAATATTCCATAAAAAAGATAAAATATTTTTTATTCATGTAAACCATTTACAGGCATTATGAATAGTCAAAATAGTTGCTGCGTTCCAAGATGTCCATTTCTTAGAGAAGAACGGGCGAGAAACACTATATACATACGAGTAGTCCTGGTAGTGCACTTCCAGGCAAAAGTATCTTCTCACCCCTTTTCTACTCGTGGGTGTCGTAAAGAAGCTGCCGGTGAAATTCGGCGTCTTGTTTGCTAAACAAAACAACGATCATCAATTCGCCTGCTAAGCGTGGTCATTGTCTATGGTCATTGTCTTTACATGTCATGTTCAGCATGTTTACGGGCCGATTCCTGATAACCGATCCAATTAGTCTAAATATATTCCTGCTAAAGGATTCACATCAATTGTGCAAAGAATAGGTTTCGAACTCTTGGCCTCTCATTCTGCTCCGACGCCGACACCTTAGACGTTGCGCTGGAGTTGTGTAGGTACTTGTCTATTCGTTCTATGAAAATAGAATAATAATTATAATTGAACGCGACGAGTAGCTCATAGTCGCTTCAGAGCAATCTACACATTCAAGTTTAGTTAGGGTTGTCAATAATATGGTATACTTGGGCCCACTAAAATAAGTCGCGGGTCGAGGCCAGCTGCGGGTGTGCCAATACACAAACAAATTCCACACCCCCAGCACCAGATAGGTCGAAGAAACACACCTCCGGGAAGGCGGCGCGCACGTTTTCAAGTGCCGCCATATACATGGCACAGCGCACTGTGAGACTTCGGGATATCCTTTACATTCCCAAGACATGGCTGGAGTACAGCCTCGTTACAGTCGCCTCCCCTCCGCTAGGGGGGTGACCGCTTTGCAGTCATCTCGTCCGAGATATGCCTAAAGGCCAATGGGCGATTCCGGTGAGTTTGTTCTCGAGTAGCCCTTTGGTGCCGACGATAACCACCAAAAGAGGTAAACAGCGGGCAGCGGTTAAAAAAAATGGCAGAAACCGTGATGGTCACACGCCTCTGCTTACCTCCTATTTCTGTAGACTGGTGAAGGTCTACAAGTATTACCCCCGAGCGAAGGAAGGAGTGAAGATTGCCACACAGAATAATGGTTGCCTATGCAGATCCTGTTTGATTAGTGGCCAGCTCTGTGCTAGAGTTGTTTAAGCTCCAAGAAGGACTCCCGACTTGGCTCAACGACTTCGACGATGTTACGTGCCCTCAAAAGCACGGAGATGCTCAATTCAAACAACACTATGCCATCACCCATCCACAGACTGACCGTGGCGAGTGTTGCTTAACCGCGCCGATCATGTATTTGTGAGTTTGACTAGTTCCGAGCGCCTCCAGCATAATAAGAACACTTTCGTTTACTTATTTAAACAACTTCGTACATGTATTTTCGAAAACGATAAATAAAAAGATGTCAACTTCAAAAGCAGTTGGTCAAGCTTTCTATTTATGTACCTAAATAAATATGCATCTGAACTATCGTGATAAAATGCAGTTATCAATCATGAAGTCTACACCTAGAGACGACTATGAATATTAATGGAAGCTAAGACTTTCGGCGTCATTTCCAGTGACCTATTTAATGTCGTGAGTGAAAATTTATTGGACTCTATTATGTTTCATATTAAAACAAGTTATTATGGTGCCTATAAATTGTTCATTTACCGTGTGCCGGCTACGAGGGCGCGGTTGGTGTAATGGCTGATACAGTCGGCTGCTGCGCACCGGGTCGCGGGTTCGATTCCCGCACGCAACAAATATTTGTACGATCTGCATGTAGCTGTTCTGGGTCTGGGTGTATTGTATGTGGAATTTGTGTTTGTAAACTCATACACGACACAGGAGAAATCCTAGTTTGAGGCAACGCAAGCGCAAGCGTGGTGATCAATGCTTGTTCCAGCATTGTCCACGCTTGTTGGTGACTTCAGATCTAAATGCTCTAGGTTTTCTCACAATTTGGAGTGTGACCGCTTTACAGTCACCCTTTCCGAAATGTACCTGTAGGTGTGGCACCATTGGCGGCTCTAGTGTAATCATACCAGGACTTGGAGTCCCCCTAAGGTGCCGTAGATGAATGCCCCAGTGGTTAGCCGGTAGGAGTCCAGCATGCCCCTCCATCCTTCCCCGCGGCGAAGGAATTTCACGTAGAATTTCCACTGGGCCAAATAAAAATAATAAAAAGGTGAGTAATATTTGAACTTATAAGCTACTTATAAGCAGCCAAGCAGTGACGTCCGTGCCCCGTAACACAACCCACAGATACCCATACAACCAGAATCAAAATTTCTTCCCTTCCCCAGGGCTGAGGAAGTTCATGATGAATTTCCACTGGGATCAATAAAAGCCAAAGTCCTCTGTACTTATTTGTGAAACAAATCTGTGGTTTTCATCTTCCACACAACCCTATCCAAGCTGAGACCACAAAACATGAAGCAGACCTTGTGCTGGCATCAACATTCGTCTAATTCACGCCGCAGGCCCTCGTACAACCGCTACAAGATTTGCGCAACGACATGCACCATCATTTGTTTTAATTTTCATGCAAGTTGACCATGACTGGTTAAAGAATAGTTATAATGATCTATAATCTACTATTATAAACCTCACTGGAGACTATTGAACATTTAAATTTTTCGACTTTTTTTTTGGTTTGTATATTGTTTTTTTTTTTTTTTGTTTTTTTTTTAAAAACATTGCCCCACTCTAGGATTTCTCCTGTGTCGTGGGTGCGTTTACAGACATGAATTCCACATACAATTACACCCAGACCCGGAACAACTACCTGCAGATCATACAAATATTTGTTCCGTGCGGGAATCGAACCCACGACCCGGAGCGCAGCAGCCGACTGTATCAGCCACTGCACCAACCGTGTCGTCAAAATATATGTGTATGTATTGTCTGTGTAGTGTCCGGATTAAGAATATAGCACCACTCCATCTTCTCCCGTGGATGTCGTAAAACGCGACTAAGGATTTTTAACCCAGAAGAATGGGCTGCAGCGTCCTTTATGCCATACTGCCCTCACCCGCCTGCCACGCGTAGTGAGTACTGGCAAATTCCCCCCAAAATGACGACACCCGGCATGTAACCGATCGTCTATGGGGAAGGCCATTGCTCAACAGTGGACTAGTTTTGGTGTATATGATGTATACATGATTTTAAGACAATATATTTATATACTTCTGTGTAATATAAAATTGGTGAGGTTAAACAACGCCCGGCGCGGTCAACCTATAGATAGGTTCCAGTATAGCCCTCTGCCGTTGCTATAAGGCGGGGGACCTCTGGGTTTGCGGGTGCGTAGATTGGGGAATCTGCGTGCCCACACCAAGCGACCCAAGAGAAGACAGTAGCACGCATGTGGTTATGCACTGCCGGTGGGACGCTTTGGGGAAACCTTTACAATCCCCCGGGGGTGCGACCGCTTTACAGTCACCCTCTCTGAGAAGAGCCTATAGGCGTGGCTCCAGTGAGCGGATCGAGTGTGATCATACGAGGACCTGGATCCCCCTTAGGTGCCAAAGATGACCTCCCCAGTGGTTTTAGCCGATAGGAGCCCCTTCGTCCTTCCCCGGGGTGGAGGAAGTTCATGTATAATTTCCACTGGATCCAGTAAAAAAGTAATTACAACTTGTTTTTAAATAAACCAGGATTCCTATAAAAAATAAGGTTCCCATTATTTTATCACTAGTATAACCATATGTACATACAGATTATAAAAACATCTCTACCCAAAAGCTAATCCTAATATATCGATCTAAAGATTATCTCTATGAATGTCTCAGTTATACTGATATATGACGTCCATGACAGTACGCAACCGTTGTATTCCTCTGGCTGGCCGTAAAGCTTATTACATATTACCATAATTCTAATAAATACGGTAGCTTAGTCGCAAGTCGAGGTGCTAGATGGCATCCTTAAGTCAGCCACTAAAAAGTCACCGGTTTATTCTCCGTGGAAATTTTCCAGTTAAAAGGTAGGTTATAATATCCTACAACAATAGGGAACAATCATATCATCATCATTTCGGCCAAATGAAGTCCACTGCTGGACACAGGCCTCCCCCAAAGATCACCACTATGACCGATATGGGTGTGTTATGGGCACATTGGGCGGTTTTGCCGTAATCGCCACGCTTGGCAGGCGGGTTGGCGATCGCAGTTGAATTGTTAATATACTCGAAGGATGCTGCTGCCCATCCTCCGGATAATCCCTTAGTCGAATTTTACGACACCCACGGGAGGAGATGGGGTGGTGGTATTCTGAGCTGGCACCACACGGCAAAAAAGATATATCTAGTTTTAAAAAAACTAATAAAAAAATACAATGTTGATTATGTACATGTCCTATGTTTCCCGATAAAATTACCACTCTAAATTGCACCCGTGTGAAGCCGGGGCGGGTCGCTATAATTACTAGAATAAAATAAATAAAATATTCTCCAGGCTTCTTCAGTCGCAAGCGTAAAATATCACATAGCTCTATACCTTGCTTTATGTTAAACGTTCGTAGTTCATGCTAACCGGTGTCTTTATTCACGGCGAAGCCTTCAGGCGGTGGTCAGGACTGATTGCTGTTAAATAGACGGCAGTTTCCACGTCTGCAGCTATTATTGTGAAAATGACTCGTTCATGCGTTAGTTATTAGAATGTTAACTATCATTTGTAACCAAGAGAGCTTCCAGGAACAGTGCCGCTTAATATACAACGACAGATGAAAGCAGCAGACAGCGAGGAAAGTAAACCTCTTAGTTTCTGTGCAAAACATCTAGTTAGTTAAGATTTCAAGGGCAGAAAAGTTTCGGAATCTTGGTCGGAGTGTTAATATATCAACTTTTTGAAGTGAAACTTCTTTTGAGACTGTGTGAATTGGATTTTATGAAACGAAAACGTGTGACGAAAGAGAGACTACTATAAATGTATTTATAGGGTTTAGGATGTGAGAGAATGAGATGAAACACGTTTCTATATAGTTTCCCTATTGTCGATCAAATGCTCTCTCTCTGTGTTTACCACCTCCATAGTGTATTCTCTTACGAATTAACCAAAATACAAAGATTCACGTAGATTAAGCGTGTGAACTCACACTCGATGTATTTTTTATCGTATATACAGGATATCCAGTAAATAGCACGACATACTGCAGGGGGTGAGAGCTTGGGTCAATATCACCAAAAAAACACAATATATGTTCAGCAAAATCTTACGGATTTACAGTATGCCGGAGCCATCATCTCCGGCACCGAAGGGGAGCTCCAGGTCCTCGTACATGCCATGGAGTGGCTGGCTTATGGCGGTCACGCCCTCTATCGGAGGAGAGCGACTGTAAAAAGGCCGGCCCCAGGCACTTTTCGGGGGGATTGTAAAGGATCCCCCGGATCCTCACTGTGCGTGACCACGAACGCACCGCAGTCTTCCCGGGAGTCACTCGGCATGAGCCCGTAGCCTCCCCAATCCACACGCCCGTGACCCCCGAGAACCTACTACTATTTTGATTGAGCTGAGAGTTCGCGCATTGAGCCATAATTGTTCAAAAATAAAATCTCTTTCTTTCTTTTTTCCTTTTCAGATTTTCCGTATTGCAACACAGAAAATATCTATGAATATGCCTTCTATATCTGCCTCACTCATAGCAAAAATCTAATTGATATTTCGAGCCATCACCGACCGTAACCTTAACTTGCCATTTAAGGCGCAATCCCATATTTTGTGTGCAAATAAAGTTACAAACACAATATCGTGATCGGCTTACGCCCTACATAGACCTTCGTGACATTACCAACGTCTATATCGATCGTGTGCCCTAAGCTTAATGGGCTTTTCCAGTGTTTTTACGATTACACTCGATTTTTTAAAGGAAACGTGAACTTATGTTATGATATACTAGTATGACATTTTGAGATCGTATATCTTTCGAAGAGATCGCAACAAACCAACAGATAACTTGGGCAGAGCCGTAATTATATTATACGATTCAGTAATGCGCAAAACAAAAAAGAAACACATTTTTATAGTTGCCGCACTAAAAAATATAATATAAATAAAAGTTTTGAAAAACTAAAAAACACGCTATTGTAGATAACCGAACTAAAAAGAAGTAGAAAATAATTTTCAATAAAAACAGTAATTAACAAAAATCATCTAATCATAATTTTCAATAAAAATCATTTATAAGATATTTTCATGATGACACTACTTTTACAAATAGTTACAACAATTGACATCAACCACCCCACGCTTTTTTACAATAAAATATTTTAAATTTGTTTGATTAACAAAAAAATCTATTGTTATTTTAAACTTATTCAAAATTATCTTCTGCTTTTTAGTTCGATTATCTACAAAAGCGTGTTATTTTTGTTTTCTTAAACTAATATTTATTTTCAATTTTTTTTATGATGCCATTCAAAAAGCTCTGAAACACTTTTAATTCCTGTATAACTTGTTGTTATTGGATAATAGTTCCAATTACATTCTCCAGTTCTTCTGTAATTGTACATTACCTATCTTGTCTCATTCTGGCAAAGTTTGATTGAGATTTTAATTAAATAATGGAATCAATAAAACCAATAACTTTAATTTCTATGCACTCTTCCGAAATCCGTGGATATACATATCTGATCCGATGGATATACATATAAGTGTTCACCTGTCTTTAACGTTATTGCAGATGTTTTCTTACACTGATATCATCATCTTCCTGTCCTGGTCCCAAGTTACTTAAAAATGTTTTACAATCCGCCGCCTACCTCCTGTGGTTCCTTGGGTATGCAATTGTTGGTGGTTTACCCACCACCTGCGGGTAAGGAAACGAAAGCTAACGAAAGTGCATAGTGGTATGCACCGGGTTCCAAGCTTCCGTAGTTGCCTTCTACGACACCCACGCGATGAGATGGGTAGCCCTATTGGTGACCAGGAGCTACACTGATATCTATTTCATGAAAGCCTAGCAGCTATATTTCTGTAACTTGAGTAGTTAAAAAAGCACTATATTACTACGGACTCAATAAATTATAAACTTACTTTAACTTTATATGTAGGCATTAACACCTATGCCTCGACTATTTCACTCCACGTCACTACACTGAAACCACAGACACAAGTCACTGTTTATTTTTTATCAAAACGAAAAACTATACGTGACATTTTTGAAAAGGGAATAAAAAATATAACGAATTGTTGCAATCGTACGCGTTCGTGCGTCTCCGGCGAACACCGCGGGAATACAAACGTGAGGCTTCGCATAGGGAAAAGCTGTCCTTTTTTCACTTTAGATGACTGACTTAATATAGAGAGGGAGAGGAAATGTATTCTCCAGACGCTCGGTTGAACTGCAAAAAAATGCAGCTTTTCGTGTTTCTCGAGCGCTTTTCCACGTTGTTTTTATTGTTGGTCATTGTGTATAATATGATTGTAATACAGAGAGCAATGACTGCTGTCTAATTATATTATGGGCACATTCTTTGGTGGACATTGCCTTAATAACAAAGATGTGGTAGAAAGATGCAGTAAAAAATGTTAGAATATAAATAATATTATTACTGTAAAATGTCACGTTTTAGAAGTGCCAGTGCCTGTAGCTGCTCTCTAATAATAAAAATTATATTTCTTTATTTAATGATAAATTTTAATCTGTTATGTTTTATCATTTATCAAGAACGATATTGTGCTAGTCTGGGGTGCAATTCTCTAAGTTCAAACATCCCTACATCCTTGAATACAAAATTGAAATAATGGTGATAGACCGATTTGGTATTCGCTTAGACTGGTCCTCATGGCTTACCTTCTGCAACGTGTCCTTGAATAGCTTCAATCATGTCTTAGCGAATACTGAAATTGGTTTTACATCGTTATTTTGATTCTGTTTTTAAGGATGTCTGGATGTTTGAGCTTAAGGAATTGCACCCCCTGTATTCAAGGATGTATGGATGTTTGAGCTTAAGGAATTGCACCCCTGGTAGTGGACCTATTACGTTGCAGGCTTGCAACGTTGATCGACAGGTTATGTACTTTAGGACTATACATTGTATAAACCAATCAGCTCACTCATCAGTTAGATAAGATGGCGATAATGTATAAATTATAAGTTGGTTATTGCTTGGGCTGTATGAGAACGCAAGATGAATTTATGTGCAACTATGAAAAAATACGTTACGAAATGGTAAATGGATGATATTAATCGTAAATAATGTTCAAGTACTGTACCTCATTAAATCTTCGATTGGTGTTTAGTTAGTAGGCCAAGCTGCATTATGTCAGCATGGTGGACTAAGGCTAATCTTTCTCATCGTGAGAAAAGGCCCGTGCCCAGCAGTGGGACAGTAATGTGCTGATTACGTATGTATATATAGCGTTTAGTTAAAATGTTGACTATAACCTAAAACATGCCAAATATGTAGCTACGAGTATATGGCGTTGTAACAAAGGCAGGTGTTTTACCTAAGTAAGACAAATATGGGAGGCCCATTTTAGCAGTGGGTGGATGTGGTGCTGAAAGATTTTTTTGAGTTTTCGGGAACCTATACTGCTAGACAAATTTCACCTTAGTATCTATGGTGAGATTTAGGTAGTTTATACGTTTGTAGCTGAGCTAGTTCTCGGGTATCTATAGCTAGCTCACTCTTTTCTAGCTATCTGGAATAAACACCAAAGATGGATGAATGATATAAATTACATCATATAAATTACATCTAGTAAATTCGTCGTCATGAAAACTTAAAATGACTATCAAATTGTTTGATTTCAGATCTTTTAATGTCAAATTGTCTGGTTTGAAATCTTCTAATGTCAAATTTACTGATACAAGATATTTACCTTTTAAAAAAAGAACCTAAATGAATCGTCTAATACAATTAGTGAAATAATTCATTGCCATAATCCTTCAGTAAAAGTTACCATGTATTACATATATTTTTAAGGTATTATTATTGAACGGTAAATAAAAGAATTGTGAGATCAGGAGATATTGTGCCTTCGACGTTAACATGGATATCGTCGGCGAAATAAGAGAGCTGCCATCTTGGAAGATGGCGCCGTCCGTCTGACGCACAAAGGAACTAATGAGAAACGAATCGGGATGAAGATGTAGTGGGACCATGAACGATAATCATGGTAGAATATTATAGTCTATCTGGGTATAAAAAGCTATACCCTGAGGTTGATAAGTATACAAGAGTTACTATAGTCCTTCGGTTTTTTCCTTAGATAATTGCTGATGTCAGTACCTATATACGATAGGGCAACACCGTTCACGGCCCAATAACCATACCACCTATTTACCTAAAAGTTAGACATTAAACACAGTAGGTACCATAGGAACAGTGGCAATTGTTCAACATCAGATATCAGGTCTTTAACCTGATATACTGTACCTGTCCATTTGTAACCACAAATATATGAGGATTCTAATTTACCACTGAAATAAACTGTGCGAAGGCTTTTATTAATATTATAAATGTGAAAATTACTGTAGGTGTCTGTCTCTATGCTCTAGTGTATCATACGAGGACCTGGAGCCTCCCTTAGGTGCCGAAGATGACCGCTCCAGTGGTTTTAACCGGTAGCAGTCCCATACCCCTTCACCCTTCCCCGGGGCGGAGGAAGTTCATGAAGAATTTCCAATGGGCACCAATAAAAAAAGGTATCTGTCTCTCGCTCAAATGGGTTCTAGTGTACAGTTTAACTGACTCAGGGGTAGGTATGGCCTATTCTTTGCCGAGAATCGCACTATTACTACAGCTTCGATTGACCACCCGAATAATAAAGTAACACAGACCTTTTTTTTGCCGTGTGGTGCCGGCAAAGACTACCACCACCCCATCTCATCCCGTGGATATCGTAAAAGGCGACTATGGGATTAGCCGGAGGATGGGCAGCAGCGACCTTCGAGTATATTTATAACTCGACTGCAATCGCCAACCCGTCTGCCAAGCGTGGCGATTATGGCAATATCCCCCACTGAGCACACAATCTGTTGGGGAGGCTTCTGTCCTGCAGTGGACGTTTTTACGGCTGAAATGATGATGATAGACTTTTTTACGCCGTACGTACGTCGGGAAGTCCTCTTCGACTTCCTACGTTTTTGAGTAGGTGGCGGGGCAACCGGCCTCCTACCGGTTAAAGCTCCATGGTGGCCTTCTTCAACATATACGCATGGGCACCGGGAACCCCAGTGGAACGCACCAGGCGGTGCCCTCTTTGTACTTTACCGCAGCTCGTCGGGGGATCCATTATACCCCGATACCGACCCTGAACACCGTCACCTCTGCGGTAAAGTAATACTGACTCTATAGTCACCCTACCAAATGTTCAGATAAAAACCACTGGTTTGCTTAAGCACTAATATATTCATAAGAGTCTCTTCACGTCTCTACACTTAGCTACAACGTGTTCCAAGATTCATGATGATAACGCTTTTTTGTTTAAATTACTGATAATTTTACTGAAGAACTTTTACTTTATATATCTGTTATACATACTTTATATCTGTTATACATATTTATATCTGTTGTAAATTATTTATGTACCCATTAAGCTTATAGGAATTTAAAAAGGCGACTGTATTCAGCAGGTAAGGGCAACGCGATGCGATGGACGGTCGGATAAGACCGTGTATCCGAAATCTTTATTTATTAATAATTGTATACGAGGCGATCCTCACTGGAGCCTCACTGTGTGCGCACGTGGCCACGACGCTCCGCCGCACCCTCTTTTCGGGGGTCCCCTGATAGATTTCCCAATCTGCACACACATTTAGCGACGGCAGCGCTCAGGGGTGTTGGACATTGGCACCGGGCAGTTGTTAGTTGTTGTGCAGCTATATTCTGCCATTTGGCATGCAAAACATACATTTTCATAATTGTTATTATTATTATTTTAATCATGTCAAATAACTATAACTATTATATTGTAAGGACGATAAAAAACGAAGAAAGTGTTATTTGATGTACAAAATGTCAGTAAGATATAAAATTTAAATGGTACATGTCACATTATATAAGGGCAACACATAGAAATATTATAATTCAAATTATATTAATAGTATAAAATAAGAACATAGGATGTCATAATCGGATATAGCAGGTCTAGCATCTTTCATTTAGATAATCGTTAATAGTATAATAACATTTAACAATTAGCAATTCGTTTAAGTATTTTTTAAATAAATCTGTTTTGTTTATATCTGTGATACGTTTAGGTAATTTATTGTATATTTTGGGAGCCATACCTAAAATGTTTTTCGAGAAGATAGCTTTTTTGTGTGGTCTTGTGCATATTTTATTTTTGTGACGTGAGCTCACTGGGTGGGTATATAAATGTAAATTCGCTTTACATCGTCGGCTACCTCATATATGTAAAGACACGGAAGGGTAAGTATCTGAAGCTTTTTAAAATGTGGCTTACAGCTTTCTGTGCTTTGTATGCCACATACGAGGGCGGCACTGAAAATTTCGGGAATCAAAGAAGTGACACAACATTACTATTTAAAAATGTATTTATTGCTTTTCGAAGTATTCTCCGCGAAATTTGACACATTTTTCCATACGATGGAACCAATCATTGAAGCAACCATTCCATTCGGAAGTTGGGGTCTCCAAAATGGCCGTTTTGTAGGCGTCCACAGCTTCTTTAGGTGATGAAAATCTCTGTCCACGTAATTTATTCTTTATTTTAGGGAAAGTATAGAAATCATTAGGGCTTAGGTCGGGGCTGTACGGCGGATGGTCTAATAATTATATGTTTTCTTGCTCTAAAAACTCTTTTGTTCTGTGCGTGGTGTGAGAACTCGCATTGTCGTGATGGAGGATGATGCGGCGGTTGCAGTTCTCTCTACGGAGTTCAGAAACGACCTGTGGCAAACAAATGCTAGCATACCATTCTGCATTAACCGTTCTTTGTCCCTCAAGAGGAATAGTCGTAACATGGCCGGTTTGGGGACAAACGTGGCCACCATTTTTTTTGCAACACTCCGTGAACGAACAATTTTTGTTGGCTTTAACTCATTTTCGAACATCCAAACTCGTGACTGGTTTTTTGTTTCGGGTTCGTACGCATATATCCAGGATTCGTCACCTGATACGATGTTGTATACAGCATTTGAGGATCCTGCGTGGAATCTTTTGAGAGTTCTGACGCACCAAGTAACGCGAGCCGCTTTTTGCTCTTCACATAGCAAATGCGGTATCCATCGGGAAAACAACTTTTTTACACCTAATTGTTCATGCAAGATTATTTGTATTTGACTCATGCCAATGTCTAAAGTTGCCTGAATTTCGCGGTATGTCACATGTCGATCTTCCTCAATCAGCTTACGCACAGCATCAACGTTTTCTTGGGTGACTGCAGTTTTTGGACGACCTTGACGAGGATCATCACTGAGCTTGACACGTCCACGTTGAAATTCAGCAAACCAGCGATAAATTGTGGTTTTGGATGGGGCTTCATCACCAAATGCAGAAATCATCCGGTCAACACACTGTTTTTGTGTTAAACCACTTCGAAAGTCATAATAAATCATCGCTCTTGAATTTTCTCGAGTCAATTCCATTTTCTCAACGACTAAACAAGTTTGACAACACCTTGTGACAAGACCGTGAATCTTTTTTTAAATAAATAAATGGTATTCGATTTGTAAAACCAAGGAGTTTTCAATTAAAAAGATTTTAATATGACAGGAACAGTGGAAATATTCCATTCCCGATACTTTTAGTGCAGCCTATGTATTGCTCTTATGCATTTCTTTTGTGCTTTAAAATGCAATTTCTCTGTCTGTGAGTTCCCCCAAAACAAAAGTCCGTAGCGTAATGTCGATGAGACATATCCGTGGTACGCCGTTAATAGTGTTGCCTGATTTGCAACCTTTCTCAAATTATACAGGGCATAGGAATATTGGCTAAGATTTTCTGATACATTTCCAATATGTGTTTTCCAGTTCATGTTTCTATCAATCCAGATTTTTGTAAAATCAGTCTCATTAATAATTTTGTCACCGTATCGAACATC